>JAZHEH010002639.1:3682500-4892500 GCA_036589455.1 Ateles fusciceps
CACCTGCCCACCAAGCCTGGGATGGGAGTGAGGGAAGACACCCAGTGGGGACACGTGCCTGGAGCAGGGGCTGGAAAAGTGGAAAGAAGAGACCCTGGACGTGCAAAGGGGACAAGGGCCACCCCCTGCTGGACATCATGGCTGAGACAACAGGAGACAGGGTGGCAGAGAAATCCCTTCACCAGGACCTGGAGTCTGTGGCGTTGATGCCATGGGCTGTGAACGTGGGGAGCAAACATGGGAAGGGGAGGCCCGGGGGCAGGTCCCCCCATTCTGCAGCCTCACAAGGAGGGACCACCCAGAGGTGTAGGCAAAGGGCCCTGGGAGGCAGGGAGCGCCCAGAGAGGGAAACCCCACGAGGCGCTGGCCTCTGGGAAGTAAATCAGCCAGAGGGAGCCTTGGCCTCTCGGAACCTGCAGCTCACAGCCCCTGGGTTGAGGGGGAGGAAGTCCTGCGTGTCTCTCGTCCCAGAGAGGAAATGATTTGGGCAAATGCTGTACCCCGAGCTCTCTCTCACCCTGCAGATGTTAAGCAGCTCAGGAGCAGCGCTGGAACTGCAGTGTCCACAGGCGCTGGGCTTTCCCGGAGGTTGCAGGTAAGTGCTCGGTCAAGGAGGCAACAACAAGGCTTTGGAGAAAGGGATGGGGGCGGGGGAGGTCCCAACCAGAGGGGGGACCCCACCACTCCTTCCTAACTGGGATCTTGAGAAAGACAGCAGCCCCAACCCACTCAAAGGCCACACCTCAAAAACATGTTGCAATCTACATGGGCCGCCTCATTTTCAAAGCAGAAGTTTAGCAATTTCCTGCATTTGCAGGCCTGCTCAAACTGTAAGTCCATTCAATTCCTGAGTTTTCTTTACCGAAAAAATTCAAGTCCAGTTATCAAATAAGGAGATGCTCCCACCCCCCCTCAGGGCAGCTACGTAGAAGTATAAAGTAATAAATGAAGGACAGACCTCTGTGCTTCCACTTACTGTCTGCTGACTGCTAACCTGCTGTCATTCTGGGTGGCCTTGAAGCAAGAGTGGCTGCAGCGTATTCCAGACCTCCCCATGGAGCGCATGCGTGCCTTGCGGGACTGCCAGCGGCGGCAACACATCCCAGCCGGTCCAGCCCATCTGCGAACTGACCGCTTTGGGCAACTCAAGGCACCCCAGGAGAGTCTCTGCCTCTGAGGGATCAAAAAGGTTGAAAAACCAAGAACTTCTGCTCTCTATGTACACAGAAGTGTGTTTTTTATGTTTATCTAAATTAGAGATCAAAATTAAGATTGGCGATGTCCTACAATACCCGTGATCGGAGCAGGCCCATGCTCACTTAGTGACAACAATCACACTCGCTGTCTGGGCAATCTGAAGTCCAAGCTTGTCCAAACTGCGGCAGCCCAATGCAAATTCATAAACTTTCCTAAAACATTATGAGGATTTTTTGCTTTTTATTTTTTTTTTTAATTTTAGCTCATCAGCTATCATTAGTTTTTTTGTTTTGTTTTGTTTTTTTGAGACAGGGTCTCACTCTGTCGCCCAGGCTGGAGTGCAGTGACGAAATCTTGGCTCACTGCAACCTCTGCCTTCCAGGCTCAAGTGATCCTCCTACCTCAGCCTCCCAAGTAGCTGGGACTACAGACGTGTACCACCACATTCAGCTAATTTTTTTGTATTTTTTGTAGAGACAGGGTTTCACTATGTTAGCCAGGCTGGTCTCGAACTCCTGAGCTCAAGTGTATCTACCCACCTCTGCCTCCCAAGGTGCTGGGATTACCTGCATGAGCCACTGCCCCTGGCCATGTTGGTGTCTTTTATGTGTGGCCCAAGACAGTTCCTCTTCTTCCAACGTGGCCCAGGGAAGCCAAAACACTGACACCTCGAAAATTCTCACTTGAGAGGAATAACTTACATACTGAGCCATCTTCCCCACTCATTCCTCATTCAGTCCTCAAAGACTCTTTGTTATAAGGACTTTATCTATCACTGTTTTGTGTATTAAATGTCCTTCAACAAAGGAAGGTCCTGAACCGCTAACCACCACACTGCTACAAAGCAGCACGGGGGAGAGAGCCTCCAGGTCTGAAGAGTTCCAACGTCTCCCATTTCCCAGACCCATTTTAAAGGCACTGAAAGTTCATTCTTGAATAGTTTGTTTTTTGTAATGAAGTCATGATGTTTCCACATGTTTAGCTCTGTACGCCTGAATATAAATAACCGAGGTTTCAAATCAGGGTGTGCCAACGTTCCCTTTACGGGAGGAAAGATTTTGCCTTCTCCCACCAAATATAAAATTAGTCAACTGTGCAGTGTGGTGAAATCACCAGGCCAAAATTACACCCCAAACATATGATTATTAAGGATTTGCAGTCCTATTTTTTATATTACTAAAAAAGCCACACTCATTATATCTTTATATTTAGAGGGCTTTTTAAAAATAAGCTTTAATAAATATCTCTGAATGTATACATTCCACAAAATGGACAGTTAAAAAAAGGCACTCATGATTTTAGGTTACATATTTTCCTTTCTACATTAAAATAACCAAAACCTAGCAATAGTTTCCACTACTGCATCCAGGATAAAAGAGCTTTCTTTCAATGTAAGAAGAAATTAAAATTATGGGGTTGGGGCAAGGGAAGAGACATATTTTAGATAAAAGAAATTATGGGAACTTAAGTCTTCTGACCAAAAAGTTTAATATTTTTAAAAATATAATTGAATGTTGGAATTAAAATGAAACTCCATTTTCTATTCTTCTCTTCTTCATTAGAAAGTCCTGGAATCTGAAAGGTTAAACTCCTGTACTCAGAGAAGCAGAAAGAGTTGCCTCACGTTTCTTTCAACTAATATTCATTAATTATAAAAGCCAAAAAGGCAATGAATTGTACACTCAAAAATAGCCAAAATGGCAAACTGTATATGTTACATATATTTTATCACAACAAAAACCACAAGGCAAAAAGTATACGTTTTAAATGCTTAAAATCATTTGAAATGCTTTAAAATTGGAAATCATTATAAAATACAAATAATACTTATAAGGCATTGTTAAGTGAATAATCTACTGTTCAAACTGCATGAAATAGGTTCATCTTGAGACAGTATTATGCCAAATAAGGAAGTCAGAAGTCATCACCAGAATCCATAAACTGCTTTAAAAAACAAAACAAAACAAATTCTTCTGGATGCGAGAGCCCGTTTTCACATTCCCAGATTTAGAACCGCCTGCTTGTGGATTACCCGCTTGGACAATTCACGTTAACTGCTGAGTTCTCTACGCCAACAAATGCACAGTTTCCTTTTGTTTGGAGTTTCCCCCAACTTTTAACTAAGATCTGGAACAAATCAAAAGTGGTCGGGATACGATTCTAATTTACATATACACAGAAAAGTTTCATGAAGGGAACATTTCTACCCAACGCAAATATAAATACGCTCTAACAGACTTACTCTTTTTGCACTAACTGCTTAAGAAATTCCAAGAAGTTATTTTAGATGCAACGTTTAACGGACGCTGCACTGTTGTGATCCAAGGAGCCCTTATATAAATCGGCTCTGGAATGTTCCACTTCTTCCTGACTGGAAATTCCATACGAACCCTATTCTCTGCTCTCTGGTTTATTCTGAGAATTTTAATCCACTTGATTTTTGTTGCAAACATTTTACAACCACCCTTGGCCAAAAGCACTGAAGTTCTACCCTAATTCATTAAGGATTTCTTATCTGTAATTTTCTATAAATCCCTATGTACTGGAAGCCTTGCCCTGCACTTAAAAAAGAAAGTTAAATAAATGTGATGTCTGCATAGTATTAAAATGATGAGTTTGTGTCCTTTGTAGGGACATGGATGAACCTGGAAACCATCATTCTCAGCAAACTGACACAAGAACAGAAAACCCAACACCGAATGTTCTCACTCGTAGGTGGGGTGTTGAACAATGAGAACACATGGACACAGGGAGGGGAGCATCACACACTGGGGTCTGTCGGGGGTGAAAATAGGGGAGGGACAGCGGGGGGTGGGGAGCTGGGGAGAGAGAGCATGGGGAGAAATGCCAGATACAGGTGATGGGGGAGGGAAGGCAGCAAATCACACTGCCATGTGTGTACCTATGCAACAATCTTGCATGTTCTTCATATGTACCCCAAAACCTAAGATGCAATTTTAAAAAATGGGAAAAATAAATAAACAAAAAATAAATAAATAAACGTAATTTCTAAAATTTATTTTCTATTCCTTTCTCCTTCCTAAGCAGTTTTCTTTCTTCAAAGATATTTTTGTAAGTGGATTAATTTTTTAAAAACACCTTTCAGATACATTCTTTTACCTATGCCAAAAATATGATTTACAGTATTCCTCACCAATCTGCTGGGCAGAAGAAATAAGAAACACAGATAAAAATGGTATTACGAAAAACTTGTCAGGAATAATTCTAAAAGTATGCATGCTAGCTGGCATATCCGTTGAGATGATAATTATACTGAGCAAACCCTCCAAGTTCTCCACATGGAAAAAAGACACATTATTTCAGGGACTTCTCCACCTTCCTTTCTTCCTGAAGAGGTGAGAGAATGGACTGCTGCAGCTCCTGAATCACCTCTAACACCCGGCGAGGGCGGGGAGCGACCCAGACACGGAGTGATTCCTCAGCCGATTCTTGCTTCTCTGGTCAGACGTGGACCTCTTATATGGGTCATTATCTTCTTTGACCCTTGTTTTCCCATTTGTGAAATGTGTAATTTGCCATGGACAAATTGGGGGGGCCTTTTCCAGTTCAGAAGTTCTCTGACCTGCAGCGGGCTCGCGTGAACAGCATCTCTGGTGTCCAGAGGCCACCACTGGTGGAAACACTCCACACGGGACAGCCGGACCTCAGTGAGCACCAGTCAGGGCCTCGCTGTATCCCATCACGTCGCTGAACGGGAGATCCCAGCAGTGTAGCCACCTTCCCCTGGGAGCCGGGTCAGCTCGCAGTCACACTGCCAGCCGAGGAGGCTACAGCCCCTAAGATCGCTATCCAGTGCAGGTGCCCCAAGACACCCATGGCAGGTGGAAGCTCTCCCGGGACTCCAGCCCCACCCGACGTGTCTACCCTGGATGTCTCTCCAGGTCGTCATGCCCACTAGGACTGTATCCCTGCAGAGTCCTACCCACGAATACAACAGCTGCCCTGGACACTCCCTCCCTCTCAACGCACCCAGCAGATGACCAAGTCTTACAGACTCTACCTTCTAGCAAGAACCTTGTCAAAATCAGGGCACTGTGCTCCAGTTTCTCGGTCACAAATCTAGCCCAGAGCTCCATCCTCTTCCCTGAACCATCTCCCCTTCAGAAACCTCCTGGCGGTCCCTTGTCAGTGTCCCTGGCCTGTGACGCCTCCTCCCTGCCACAGACTGGCTGAGGGACCCTCCACAACACATCTCTTCCCATTGCCCTTGAAACAGAGTCCATATTCCTCAAGACAATTCAGTCAAGACTACGTGGTCTTCAACGGCCTCTCAAACGTCAGTTCTTGCCATCCCCCGCAGGCATGTGCACACTTACACACTTGCATGTGTGTGTGCATCTGCAGAGGCTCACTACACGGACACACTTGCAAACATGCACCTACACACAGGCACACTTACATGTGTGCATACTTACATGTGCATGTGTCTGTATACACATGTACACTCAGGCACAGGTGCACACATATGCACCTGCACACGTGTGCTCACACACATTAACACGTGTGTATGCGCCTCTGGCTTCAGCAATATGAAATCTACTCAGCTCTCCCAGGCTCTCACCTACTTTTCTGCTGCTTGGATTCTCACCCAGCTCAGGCTAACTCCTCCATAAGGACGAGTGTCCTCACTAGAGTCCCTTAAGAGCTACCTGGAAAGGTCACCTGGTCACACAAGATGACTCCAACTAAACGCCTCACAAGCAGAAAAGGCAAGCATAAAATCAGCAATGATGAGTAAATCCAGTAAGCAAGGAAAAAAAATATAAACAGAATTACATCCAAAAACCTATGATCTACACATAAACATGCGATTCTTACATGTCTTGAAATAAAAACTATGTCATGTAAAAATGATAAATTAACACTAGCAGACTAAAACAACAGCCAAAAATGAGTTACAACAGCAATGTGGGGAGCGGGGGAGATAGGGTGAGAGGAGGAAGGTTATGGAAGTGCTCTAACTGCTGTGTCTTTCCCAAAGGGGAAGTCAATTACATTATTATTGATACATTAAGAAACACAGGTTTCAGAAAACATCATAAACAGAGCCGCTAGTGGAACCAAAAGCATTACATGCTTTCTATACGCTTTTTGATTTTAATAGAGGACGATAAACATAATTCATATTCCAATAAATAGGAAAGAAAAAGTGAGCAAGCACAGTAGTTTTTTTCTTTAATTAGGAAAGAAGACCAAATAAGTCAGTTTCAGAAATAAATATAAATGGAGTAAACTCACTTATTTAAAAAAAAAAGACTCCATGATAGGGCTAAAAATTAAATTGACTATTTGCTCTCTGCAAAATCAAACAAGAAAACAAAACACCTATGACTAAGGAACTCAGAAAAGCTGGACATGTAAAGAAAAATGTGTCATAAAAACACAAACAAAAGCAACATGGAAAATAAAAATGCCATTAAAAGTTTAATGTGCGGTCAAAAAAGGCAATGACACAAAGGTAGTTATCTTACAGTAATAAAGGGTAAAATAGAAGTCACAAAGAAGATGTAATTGTCCCGAACTTTTTTTTTGTGGGGGAGGGGGTTGTTTTGTTTTTGTTTTTGAGACAGGGTCTTACTATGTTGCCCAGGCTGGCCTCAAACTCCTGGGCTCAAGCAATCCTCCCGCATCACCCTCCCAAGAAGCTGGAATTACAGGAAAGCACCCCTCACCCAGCTGTAATTGTACTACACTTTTAAGTCACGTAACACAGAACAACACAAACACAGAATAAAATGCATTTAGGAAAAGCTACAGTGAGTATCTGGAAAGATAAACAGAGAAAAATGGTCTGGAAGAACTGGGAAATCTCTCGTAAGCATGGCGGGTTAAGTAAGCAAAAGTAATAAGAAATAGACAGCTTGAAAAATAAAGTAAGGCTTATCTAATATATAAGTATCACACTCCATACTTTGCCATGTTGCTAAATTGGCACTAGAACATAAAATGCCTCCATATTAACTACAAGGAAGGCTCTAAATGTCCATAAATTATAAACAGTATAGCTCCCACGAGCTCCACGATACAGCACTGTGACACTAAAAACAGGCAAAAACAAAAACAACTCTCCAGAAAGTCCAGCTATTTGGAAAATTCTAAACTCTCTGTAACAACTCCTGAAAAAGAAATCAAAGTGAAACTGCAAACTCTCTTCAAAGTACCAGTGTCAAAACTTAATGGTACACAAGAAAGCTAAAATAAAGTTTAATTACTTGCTACAGTAATTAAAAATAAAATAAAATATTCAATTCAGCAAGTAATAAAAATATATTCAAAACTCTTAAATTTGAATTTTAAACAGTAACAGTAAATCAGAAAAAAATACAGTAAAACTGATTCACAAAATCAGTCACTGGCTTTATGAAAACCCCAATGAATGACATAAATAACTAGCTGACTTAATCAAGAAGGAAAAAGCCGAGGTTGGGGGAATTAGGTCTCATAGCCACAGACAGAGGAAAATGAAAGGAATCACACAATAATGGTTTTCAAACTCTACATTAATACATTTGTTAATATGGATGAAAAAATGATTGATTTTCTAATAAAATTTCTGTAAAAAATTTACTCAGGGACAGAAAAAGTAAACAGACCAATTTTCAAGCAAGAAATCAGAGCTCTCTCCTCCACCCAGCCAAATGTGAGAGATGAATCAAGTCCACACCTGAAATCTTTCACACATTTTAAGAAACAACTCATATTAGGCTACCTGGATGTTTCTGTATCTGGAAAATATATGTGATGAAAGATACAAAAACAGATAGACAAAAAGGTATTTGTTCATAAGTAAAAGACTATTATCCGCAATAAACAAAACGTTCTTATAAATCAATAAATCATAAATAATTCACTGGAAAATGGGACAAAGTAACAGGTGATTCATAAGAGAGATAAAATGAGCAGTAAACATTAAGAAAAGCTCATACTCACAATTTTTAAAATGCAATGGTATTTTCCTCTATCAAGTTGGCCAAGACTTAAAAGACTGGCAATATCAAACGCTGACAGAGAGAAAACACTGAGTTTTGCAGGGAATGTAAAATGGTACTTTTATATCTTTGTTGGCAAATTTGGCAATATCTATCAATTAAAATGCCCCTCCATCCCAAAAATGCCACCTCAGTGAACTTATCCTAGAGAAATATCCCCACGAGTGCACTAAGTCACATATCTGAAAAGTTCCCTGCACGCTGAGAGAAACCTGGTAGCAGCCCAAACATCCAACAGGAGACGAGACAGAGGAAGGGCAGCTCCACAGGGCGGCCGCCAGCTGGCACGCACGGCATCTCCTGCTGGCTGCACACAGGCCAAATCTGCGCCAGTGGGTCCATGCTCTGGCCACGCTGGGCACGAGGCATCTGGCAATCACTGAGGTGTGTACACACGATAGCACCCTACACATGGCTTAAAGAGAATACGCTGAAATGTTACGCAAAAAAAAAAAAAAAAAAAAAAAAACCCATAGTTGAAGAAAAACTCATAGAACATTGAACCATTTTAAATTATTTAAAATGCATATATTTAAAGATCTTACTACATTCACCAAGCTGATGTATTTAAATGCCTAATACGGTGACTGGCACACAGCAGGCGCTCAATAGTAGCTTGCATAAAATAAAATTACGCCCATGTTGTGAAATGTCTAACACACTCTTTTTCCTCAAAATGTAATTTCCTCTTTTGATTGTAAATATCTTGAGGGCCAAGATGATGAAGACTTCGCAGTGTATAAACTATGCCCCTTGTACAATTATCTGAAAAGAGATGGTTTAATTTGGACAAGGAGAATGCTGCTCTAAGTATGTGGAGTATGTGGCTCTAACTAAATTACCCAAACAAATGTGTGGTTTGAAAATCAGGTAATGAGTTACCTGCAGTGAGTTCCACAACCGCCATCTCCTTTTACAGCATGAAAAGCAGGGTGCTACATATTCAGCCATCTTGTGAAAAATCAGTGTGTGTCTTAAAAGCAAAGTGCCTCTGTCTACCTTTACTCCCTTACACAAGAGAAACAGTAAGACCTTGAGTACCAGTTGTCAATGTATTATTCTGCTTCAGTAATTAAAATGGTGGCTTCATATTAATTCCCTGGAAGAATGACGTTCAGATCAACTCACTTCCAGCACAAATCCACATCCAGGAGTTGCAGGACAGGGAACATGACTGTTCTCAGCTACTGTAATTCCTCTCATTTAAAAATAAGACATTGTGTACATTCTAAGCTCCAACTGCAGACAGCTTAAAGCATATTAAACAAAGTAGCCAAATGAATATGAAACACATTCTGCCAGGTGATTAAATGTAAGCTTGTAGTTCTGCGTCAGTTTTCTACCAACCTCCAAAACCAGTCGTGGTTTGTCTAAGAAAGGGATGTTTTAATCAGAACACCTTAATTTATTGCGACACTGAAGTCCCACCTGAGGACCTGATCCATAGGCAACTGAACAACCATAAAATTCACATGACTGGACAGAAACAGCCTAAGCTCTGAGACCCCCAGGTGTATGGGGGGTAACTTGCTAGGGAGGCTTAAACCACTTTCAAGAGAAGAACCCACAGATGAAATACCACTTGTGGAGACTCAGGTGGATTTGCAAAACTCTGAAAAGAATTTTGGGCCCATCCACTGACAAACAGTGGTCCTAAAAGGAAAGGTCTACATTTTCCCTTAAGCAGAAATATTTCTTTGCCTAAATTTGCATATATCCAAAGCACTGTTTTTGCTGAGTCACTGGAACAGAAAAAGATAAAATAGTACTTTTCCTCCCAGCTGAACCATCCGGTTTGGACTCTGTCATTCTATCTGAATGCTAGTCGATCTTACGTTCAAAAGTCTGGCAAGTTTTCTGAACACTGATACTGCAATTCCACACATAAGGCAGGAAACAGAATTCTAGTTTGTTTCAATATCATATTCCCTATCAAAAGAAGCATTTCAGTGACTAATAGAGCAGGAATGGAAACTGACCCTCAGTGAAAATAATAAACTTGCTGCTCTAAACATCAGATCCACAAGCAGGAATAACAGGTAACCAGAAGTGTCACCTCCAAGAACAAAACCCAGCCCCAGAATGTGGAAGCAGTTTAACTCGGCTTAGCCTTGAAAATGAAATGGACAGCAGTCTGGAGAAACATGGCAGTGAAGACGAGATCTGTTCTGTCCAGGAAAACAATGTCAGGTTTTTGGGCTTACTCTGTGGCACTTTTAAATACACCAACAAAATGTGATTTTCTTGCAATTTTGTACTTTAAACCCCCTACATTTTCCCTTCTACTTGGCTTCCAAACCACCCCACACGTTCTGAAACACTCGCAAAACGGCTCACTGTCAAGGGCTCCTTTTTATCTCACTGTAATTCCCAGTAGCATGGTATAAGATACAAACAACACTCAAAAAACCCTGCTGAAACAAAGGAATGCAAACTCATTACTCTGCATTTAATTCTCATCTCTTTCAGAAGCATCTTCTTAAAGGAGCTTGGTTTGCTCTGAGTTACTTCACTCTTCCTTCTGAGAAAAAGCTTTTCCGAACCAGTATTATTATCCATTTTTAATTATTATATTTAAATGACCTACTTAAAATGGGCTAGTGAAATACACTTTGCTCCAGATCTATTCTGAAGGGAAAAAGAGGCTATCTTTCCTACCAATGGATTTCCTAAGCGAAAAGCCCGAAACTTAAGTATTTTAGTAAACTCTGATAGAGAGCAGAAGGTGTACTAATTCCATTATGTCACAATTACCTCTTTTGCAAAATGAACAATTTTTTAATCTACAAAAAAACAGGAATAATTATTATTTTAATCTACAAAAAAACAGGAATAATAATTATAGGCTGATTATTATTAGATGTCATAGGGAATATATATACATTCATGATCCAAAACTTCAAAAGCAGAAAAACTTTCTCCGGCAAAGCAGAAAAATGAATGCATTTCAAATACACTTTCAGTACACTTTCAGCTCTATATCACAGTTTATTAAAATGCTTAAGTTTGCAGCTTTTCACTTAAGAGATCCACTGTGGGGCCAGGCATGGTGGCTTATGCCTGTAATCCCAGCACTACAGGAGGCCGAGGTGGGCAATTCACTTGACATCAGGAGTTCAAGACCACCCTAGCCAACATGGCAAAACCCTGTCTCCACTAAAAATACAAAAATTAGTTGGGCATGGTGGTGTGCGCCTGTAATCCCGGCTACTCAGGAGGCTAAGGCAGAAGAATTGCTTGAGCCTGGGAGGCGGAGGTTGCAGTGACCCGAGATCACACCACTGTACTCCAGCCTGGATGACAGGGTGAGACTCCATCTCAAAAAACAAAGATCCACTGTGGAAGAGGAAACCTTTCTCTTTTTTGTTCCTTCTCCTCAGAATAGACCTGGAACAAAAATCATCACCAGGATACCTCAGTCTGTCCACCAAGTCCATGGTGCGATTTTAAGAGTCACATGACTCTGGGATGTTTGAATAAAAGAGGCCTTGACTTGGGACCTACAGGGCAGATGAAATGGTCAACAGCCATTCCAGCTCTTGCTGCTGAAGGACAAAATGTCCCTGTGAACACGGGCCATATTCTCTCAGCAAGCCACAGCAGAAATTGTTCAGGAAAATAATAAAACTCAATCCATCACGATTTCCTTGTTTTTCTGAAATTCTCCCAGCAAGTCAGTCCACATCTGCAATTCTACTGCTCTGTGAGGGAGCCTTTGCACGGGTTCCAGCTCCCCGCTGTCCAAAGGTGTCTCTGGGCCACAGTCCTCTCCTCACTCCTGGGGCAGGCAGGCTTCCCCTTCACCCCACAGATGGAGGGGAAGATGCACAGACAGGCAGATCACGAGGTCAAGAGATCGAGACCAGCCTGGCCAATATGGTGAAACCCCATCTCTACTAAAAATACACAAATTAGCCAGGTGTGCTAGCGCACACCTGTAGTCCCAGCTACTCGGGAGGCTGAGGCAGAAGAATCGCTTGAACCCAGGAGGCGGAGGTTGCAGTGAGATCTCATGCCACTGTACTCCTGCCTGGGGACAGAGCAAGACTCCGTCTCAATAAATATATAAATAAATAAAACTATCATTATCATTAATTTTATATGTTTCTTTCTACCTTTCTTGATGTGATCAATAGAAAGGGTAAAGTGATAGATGTAGCGTGCATGGTACTTCTCTTGGGCAGAACTGCCCTAGAGCGCTGGGTTAGCAAACTGTACACCCCTCGAGCCAAATTCTTCCCACCAACTGTTTTTGTACAGCTAGTGAGCTAAGACTTGGTTTTTACGTATATGTATATGTATATATGTGCATGTATATGTACGTGTGTATACACACACACGCGTGTGTTTGAGACGGAGTCTCACTCTGTCACCTAGGTTGGAGTGCGGTGGCGCAATCTCAGTTCACTGAAACCTCCACCTCCCGAGTTCAAGCAACTCTCCTGCCTCAGCTTCCCGAGTAGCTGGGACTACAGGCACCCACCACCACGTTTGGCTAATTTTGTATTTTTATTAGAGACGGGGTTTCACCACATTGGCCAGGCTGGTCTTGAACTCCTGACCTCAAGTGATCCACCCGCCTCGGCCTCCCAAAGTGCTGGGATTACAGTCATGAGCCACTGCGCCCGGCTGGTTTTTACATTTTTAAATGGCTGGGGTTAAAAACAAAATCAAAAAAAGAAGAGTATTTTGTGACATGTGAAATGGCATGGAACTCGAACGTCAAGTGTCCATAAATAAAGTCCATCTATTCGCTGCCATGGCGCCTCGTGCTGCTCGCAAGCTGTGAGGCAGGTCCTGTCAAATACTGTCTGGTCCTTTACGGAAAAAGTTGCAGACCTCTGCCCTGGAGTTTTGCAAATACAGACCCAGGTTTCTGAGCTGAGGAGGGTGTGGCTCAAACCCCTTTGGGTTTCGTGGGAACTGCACGTGAGCTGACCTAGGATCCAAGCCCACTGGGTCTGGTGAGAGGCAGGGTGGACCAAGTCCCACCAGCTCAATGGGATGGCTACAGCTGCCCCAGGAATTGTTTTGCATCAAATTCTCTTTATATCAGTCTCCTAAGGTTTTCACTTGTGACGGATTACTCAAAACTTTTGCTTACTTTCAGAACAGAGTGAGTCCACAGATAGAATGGGGGACCCAGGAGGGCAGGCAGCCTGTCCCAAGCCCCTCCTGGATGATGCTTCAGAAAACCCAGGCATCTAGAAAGAGGAAGGGTGGAGGGACACTGGTCTCCCACGGTGTCATCTCAAAAGCTACATAATCCCAAATGGCTCAGACTAAAATGAAATGAACTGCACACACATGGTAACAAGCATGACAAGTGTGGGACACTCAGGGGGATGGCCCAAAAGGTGGGCTGCTGAATAACCTGGCTGTGGGACTCAGAGAATGTTACTGACCTGTGCAGGCCTCTGGAGTTACTATCTGGGGATCCTAAGACCTGTGCATATTAAATGATACACATAAAGAACTCAGAACCATGCTCTGTTCATAGCAGGCACTTGGTCAATGTTTGTTGAAAGGAAATGAGCATTGGTGGGCTTTTTTTGTAAGGTAGAGTCTTACTCTGTCGCCAGGCTGACGTATAGTGGCACGATCTCAGCTCACTGCAACATCTGCCTCCTAGGTTTAAGCAATTCTCCTGCCTCACCCTCCCAAGTAGCTGGGACTACAGGCACATGCCACCACACCCAGGTAATTTTTATATTTTTAGTAGAGACGGGGTTTCACCATGTTGGCCAGGTGGTCTCGATCTCTTGACCTCGTGATCTACCCACCTCAGCCTCCCAAAGTGCTGGGACTGCAGGCGTGAGGCACAGCGCTGGCCTGGTGGGCTATTTGGGGGACTAGTTATTGAGGCATTTGCCCAATTAGATTCAAGTTCATAAGGCATTAACAATGAAAATAAAATTTCTATTAATATAATGGGAAACGGTAATGTTAGAACTTGCATCAAACTGTCATAGTGATTCAAAAAGTAGCTCTCAATATCTTGTATTTTGTTCTTATGCCCTTGGCTTTTTGTATCAAAGAACTACCTTCCAAAAGCTACAATAGCATTTGCCTTAAGACTGTTACTGAAGGCACTGTCTATGTAAAAATGCATAGCGTGTATGAAAACAGTCAATATTAAAGTCAGCGTTAAGAAGTTTACTTCAGCGCTAATGCTAGAAGACGCCTTCCTCCTTGGGAGAACAGGTCATTCTTTTCCTGATGGTCACTGCAACGCATAAACTGCCATGTTTTGCTTTTTGTTTCAGTCACCACAAGCTCGGATTCTAAGTCTGGGTTCACATATGCCAACAGAGGGAATCCTAAAATTACACACGTGACCCAGCTTTTCCCCATCACAACCTACTATTCCATTGCCCGTTCGTTATTTTTGTTTGTATTTT
This sequence comes from Ateles fusciceps, assembly GCA_036589455.1. Taxonomy (NCBI): domain Eukaryota; kingdom Metazoa; phylum Chordata; class Mammalia; order Primates; family Atelidae; genus Ateles; species Ateles fusciceps. Next base: position 3,697,109 of record JAZHEH010002639.1, read on the forward strand.
AATATAGATGGTGCCCAACTTAGGCAAGCTTGACTTACACTTTTTCAGCTTTACCAGGTGAGGAAGCCATTGGCATTCAGTGAAAAGCAGTGACCTGCTCCCTCCGCAGCCCCAGCAGCGGCAGCCCTATGACCTCCAGGGTGAACATGGTATGTCATGGTGGCCTGCGCTGCCAGATTCTCCTTCCCAGCTCTCGGCTAATGTTTACGCATTCTAAGCACGTGTAAGGTAGGTGAGGCTATGCTACCATGTTCAGTAGACTGAGGTGTATTAAACGCATTTCCAATTTATGGTATTTTAGGCTTAGGATGGGATTCGGGGAGGCAGCCCCATCAGAAGTTAGGGAGCGTCTGTCTGGATCTAACATGTGACCTTACATGCACACTTCGTTCCCTTCATGGAATGAAACAGGTAGAAACAAGCAAACTATTATCACCAACACACAAAGAATCGGATTTCAATGACCAGATTCTCAAACGAGCCTGTAAAAATCCTCACACCACAGCCGACGGGATGAAGTTCACAAATTGTTACACTGATTAAATGCGTCTTTGCATTTCTTCATTTACACTGGTCATCTTTTGAGAAACGTCTAGAAAGGCAGCAAAATCACCTAGGATATAGGTTCAAGTAAATAATGAAAAGTACTCAGAACTATCCCCCTTAAGGAAAAATAAATTCTAAATTTACAAATTTTTTTCCTCCTTAGAAAAAAATTCTAGAGTGTTGGCTCTGTTTGCTCATGTTGAGAATGCAAATGCCATTGTTTCTTAAGTGACTCTTGCACAACAAAGAAAAACTACCTGCTCCCTGGCCCAGCTGCCCGCTTTGCTGAAGAAGGCAGGCGGGGTGGAGACTCCTCCAGGAGGTGTTTAATAATCTACAAAGGTCCAGACAGCAACCCAGGGCAAAGACAGTTCAACCGGCCAACCTGACCATCGGAAAGAAAGGAGAATGCACATCTCCCTCGTTCAGCTCTCTGGAGTCCCCCGACACCATCTCTTAGTGGCCATCTCGTCCACTTGCACCAAAGCTGAGCTCAGAGAAAGACACCTGCCATGATCCACTCCTGTGTCTGCCACCTCCCTGCCCACTCCTGCGGGAAGCTCCCTCTCGGCATCTGTCCATCATCAGCATCTGTCTAGCACGGGTCGTCTGCCTCACCACACTGCGAACCCACAGGTGCCAAATGCCCGTTAGCCAGCCCACCTGCACCTCATCTTCCTGGCCTAAGAAGGTGAGTCTCAGAGCTCAGCAGTCTATCCAAACTGACCTGGTCTTCTCTGACCCTTTTCCCTGTGATTTTTGGTGACTTTTTTGTTTTAGGATTTTCTGTATCCCACGTTGGTCGCTTACATTCTGTATGTACTCTCTTATAAAAATATGTTGGCCAGGCACCGTGGCTCACGCCTATAATCCCAACACTTTGGGAGGCCAAGGCGGGTGGATCACGGGGTCAAGAGATCGAAACCATCCTGGCCAACATAGTGAAACCCCATCTCTACTAAAAAATACGAAAATTAGCTGGGTGTGGTGGCACGCGCCTGTAGTCCCAGCTACTCGGGAGGCTGAGGCAGGAGAATTGCTTGAATCCAGGAGGCGGAGGTTGCAGTGAGCCAAGATCGCGCCACTGCACTCCAGCCTGGTGCCTGGTGACAGGAAGACTCCGTCTCAAAAAAAAAAAAAAAAAAAATGTTACTATTGGTGATTACATTGGGTTTCACAAGAAAACCCGTATCCTGGCACCCACTGTGGGGCTGGGACTCTGTGCAGACAGCTGCCTGGTCTTTGGTGACCACACTCTCCACGCTCTTCCTTGAGTGCTGCCATGTGACAGCAGCCTCAGACTGCAGCAACCGGTCCGGTGCCCAACTCGCGCGATATCCCCATGGAAAGATGCAAACGTTTACTCAACATGCTGCTTCTCCGTGGAGCAAGATCTAGGCATCCAAGCGAAGCTGAAGGGCGCTCTCCCCACACTGCCCTCAACACCTGGGTATTTGCCGAGTCCACACTTGGCAGTGCCAGCTCAGCATGACAACGTGCTTACTGAGTTCCTCTTCAGAGTGGACTTTCACCCCCTCGATTCTGTGCATTCAGCACAGCGTCTGGAGGAAAAGGCTATGCTGGGAATCAGGACACCTAGGTTTGAGCTCTGCACGTTTCCTGTGGCCTTGGCTCAGTCACTAAATCTGCTTTTTAGTAGCTGTAGAATGTCAGGATTCACTCAAAATCCATCTCTAAGTTTCTTGCAGTTATAACACATACATGATTCTCAACGTTAACCTTCTAAAACAAGTCCAAATACAAATAAGGCAAATTGACAAAGAAATGTAAATAATCATGAACGCAGATGTTTTCTTTCCTTCATGGTCATTACACTGAGTCAGTGCAATGCTCCTACCAATGTATAACCATGCTCTGGACTGCAGTCACCCTAACCACGCTTGGGCCAAAAAAGGTGCAGTTTAATCACCTCCACCTTGTAGGAATCTAAATGGCGGTTTCATGGTCCAAAACACCTAAAATGCTTTCCAACATGGTCTACTATTCCCCCAGACAGGATTTAAGGATTGCCCAAAACCCATACTCTCAGGGACTCCTTAATGTTCGAAGCTAAGCAAAAAACATGGATTGTAAATCACCTCCCACACCCACATAAAATCTCCAAAGTCTAACTGTACTAACTTTCTTTTTTAATCAATGCCTGCAGATACTTTAAAATATGTAAATATTAGGAAAATTAATCTTACTTTCTAAAGTTCATATTCTGAGCAGCCCATAATCTTTCATCAACCTAGAAAATAACTGACAGGCCAATCCTTCCTGTAAAACCATTACCAGATTCTGCTTTTCTGTCACCAGGGTAATTTACTGAGGCTAATTTTAATCCTGCCACTAAACCACTAATCCCGTGACTCCACAGAATTGTCCCCCAAGTTTACGTTGCTACGGTAAGAACTTTTACATTAGGAATTCACTTATTTATTAATACCAAGTGTTTTATTTTTTAAGTTGGTTTTAGGAATGAGATCATCTCGCTTGCCTCTTATTTTAAAAAGTAAAAAGCAATTTTTGAAAAAAGCCACTTGAACACCTGGGGTGGCACTGCACTCAACACAATAACGTTAATTTAAATTATGCTTGGTGTTACTCAAAGGAACAAATTACCATCATTATGCTAATGGTCATGCTAAAGACATGAAATGCTTTGAAATGATTAATCTAAATCTGGTGGGAATATGATTATCAATGTGAATGATGATATTTTCTCAAACTGGCATAAAAATGTTCTGTCTGTGTCACTGATAATGTCAGTATAAATTATGCATCACCAAAGGCAACACGCACTCACACGCTCCTCCCTCACGTTCCGGCGCAAAGCCGCAGCCCACCTTTCAGCCCACAGATGCCTTGCTTAGGGGACATACATGTGGATGAGTGGAAATGTGTTTACTTCTTTCCTTAAAACAGAGACAACAGCGTGATTAAAGCTAGCAACACTGAGACAACAGGAGAGAGGTGTCTGGAGATACATTTGCTATTATGTTAAAAATGGAGGCGGAATCTTCCCCTGGCGTTCCATATTAATAAACTCCCGCAACACAGCAATTCAACACGGGTGTATCCAGAAACCCAAACCAGCATGTGTAAACAAAACACAGCCTTAAGTGAAAACATCACAGCTCTGCCTGTAGATAAGAAGTTCAGTGGAACTATGAAACAGGATTGCCCATTTGTTCATTAATTTCTGTCTTTAAAAAAAGAATGGGTACAAAAGCCAAGTCTTTAAGACAAAAATAAGAATACTTTTTGCTCTAGGTTAAAATCACCGGAATAATTAGGAATGAAACAGTGAATCTTCTCCTTCTGACCCACCCAGCCCTTAGCCTCACTGCAACCAGCAGAAGTCTTAACTACTCATATTCGACTCTGTGTCTTCCTGAATTAACACAGTCATTTAGCATTGAATGGCAAACTATTTCTCACAAAAATTATGTCTGGGGGGGAGAAAAGTGAAACTTGTTCGGGACACCCTTAAGTATCAACTGAGTAAGAATCTGCTAAAGCCACAAACAACCTCTCTGTACAACTTTCAATGCATCATTTACTGTACTAAATTTCAAAGAACATTCTCGAATGCCGAAATAAATCAATGCCCAAGCACAGCGTCTCCTCAGCTCATGCAATATAGGTTAAATAGTACCATATGGCAAAGACAGACACATGTTGCCCTTTTCTGAAACAAAGAAAATAATTTCTAAACAAATGTCCTTTACTTTCACATGGGAAGAGTGGGGGGATTTGAGAGTTCTTCAAGGGTTAACAGTGCTGAAAATGTTTAATTCTCAGCCATTAACAAGAAATTACAGAGTTTTAATAGAGAACCTTGATTTTTAAGTCTTTATGTCCTGAAAACTAACTCCACATCTTCCTCTACACACACCATCTCCTAAAAAAGCAAGAAAATAACAGGACAGCTGTATCCCGGAGGTTCAGCACCAACAACTCCCCCAGGGCAGGGAGAGACACTGTCTACCTGGTTTCGAAATAAAAAAACACCAGATTCCCTCTGCCTGAAAATAATAAAATACACCCGCATCTCATCCCATTTTCACCAATGAGTTGAGGAACTGCCTGGATTTCACAATTACATACAACATGTATCTCCTCCTGGCCCAGTACATTTTGAGATCCTATAGACTTTGATATTTACTTCCTGATCAAGGTGGGGATGGGGGATGGGGGCAGTGGAAACAGGAATACCAAGTAAATCTACCAGAATTAACACAGAATTGAAATACAGTATATGGTAAAATGTATCTAAACCTACTATAGCTGCTTTTAAAATAGTTTTTTCCTACTCCTGCTTGTGTTTTAGTCATTACTTAACATATATTTACATGTTTGCTTTCTAAAAACAGTTGCCTAATTACTCCTGCTTTGTAATTTTCAGGACCATGTGAATTAAAGATTAAATGCCAGATCTTTTCTGGAAATGACTTTTAAGGTATGTTGAGAGCCACAAATTACACTTCTTTACAATTCGAATGTATATGGAAAACATCTCATGCTAGACATAAATACGACGATGGCTCTAGCTTTGGAAAAAGAAGCTTCAGCTGTTTAAGTCACGTGTGGCCAGATGCAGAGCGTAAGGAATGCGGAGCAGACAGTTGCCACTGCTGGCTTTACCAGTCCATCTACAATACCCTTCACACGCTTTAGGGGACACTAAAAATCGCAAATACAAACGATGCACTGATAGCCCCTATGAATGTATCTTTCCCTACAGCTTTTGAAATCATTCACCGAAAATATTCTTCACTGTTAGAAAATTAATTTTAAAATAAAGATGCTTTTTACAGAACAGAAGGAGATATTCTAAAGTCATAGAGGTTTTTCTTTATTCCTCCTCTTCCCATAAGATTAATTTTATTAATTATTCAGAAATGTAAACATTCGACTTGATTCTTTTCTTCAAATGGGTTTGTGACTTTCAGAATTCCTGAAAATGTTAAGATTTTGATAGTTCTTGTCCAATGGTGGGTGGGAGGGGTTTTAACTGAGGGCAGAGGTCACTCCTCCATCAAAGAGAATGTCCTGCACTCCCAAACTCACTGGGACCAGAGAGAACTGAGGCCAGGACTTGAATCTGAAAAATGCTCTCTCCCCTATGGCCCCTAGATACATTCAAACCAATAACAGGATGCTGCCACTACACTTTTGGCCAGTCAGGTGGAAACACTGGGGATGAGAGCCCCCAGGAGCAGAGGGTGAAGGGAGCAGTTACACTGCCAGCTCATGCCACCGGTTAGCATCCAGCACGAAGGGGAACCTAACCAAACAGCTGAACCACCAAATAATCGCTGCTGCACAAACAGAGGCTGGTGCTCCCACCTCCATCTTTCTCCGAGAACCTCCACATCCAACCCACCTGACCCCGCCCCGTGGCCTCTCACACACAGGGAGAGGTATTCCAACCATCACCCACCCAAGACCTCACAAGGGATGCACAGCCTGACACTACAATTCACTTGAAAAACGCAAATCTAAATGAGATGCAGCTCCCAACAACAGAGTAGGGGCCGGATCCAAGGCCCTGTGAGCTAACCTCAGTAATAAAATTAGTCCTTCACATTTAGCCATTAACAACGCTGCAAGTGAAGCTCCAAGGTGCCAAATCTCAGGCAGCCAGCAAAGGCCTTTTTGCAGGATGCTAGTTAGGCAATAAATGCAAATTCAGGGAAGCAAGGATGTGCTAAGGAAGTCAGTGCGGCACACGTCCAGCTCCCCGAGCAGTGAACAAACCCACGGGTATTCCTTGGACTACGTTCAGTAAGACAGGCAACTGAACTTTTCCCACAGCTTCTAGAACTTTTGAGGAGGAGGGGTCGGGACAGCAAAGAGATGCATTTTTGAAAGAACTAATTGAGTGTGTCAGAATAATTTTAACCAAGCACTAAAATGTATAAACATTTACAGCATGAAAGATGTCCGCTTTTGAAGAAATGTTACCTCCAAGTTCATTCATAATGCAGATACCTAATCAAATCAATTTAACTTTCTTCCATTAGAGTTCTATTACTAACCATCAAATCCATGTCTGTCACTGAGAAAGTTACACGTCTCCAGTTAAATTTGGCCACTTGAAAACCAAAGAGAAAGTTGATATGTGTTTCCTGAACATTTAATAGCAATGCTTTCTTCACTTAGAAATCTAGTGATAAGCAAAATACCACTTTTAATTAGGTAATTAACACATGTCCTTTTCTCCTCAATTGAAAATGGAGTAAAAAAACAAAATAATTCGGGTCTTAAACATTTAAACAAGCATATTATGCAGGAAAGTGCACACGTTTCGACAAGCTTCCTGCTGCACGATGCAGTCAGCTTGTATTTCAGCCTCCTATCTCTACGGCATTAAGGTATAACACAGCTGAAACTCTAAACAGTCTCCAGTCAGACTTACAGCCACTCCCACCGAATTCTTTTTGAAAGATTCCTTCTCTTCAATTATGAATAAGACCAATACGTATTCTGGAAAACAGATAATTAAAAGTCCACAACAATCCAATAAACTGAGTACTGGTTTTTCAAGAATAATCCATGACTAAACTCTACGTAAATTGCTAGGTCACATTATCATTTTTCCCCATTTGGCAAGACTGAAAACCATCTGTTGGAGTATACCTCATTTCAAAGTATTCTTTAAAGAAGTCTCCTTTCCTTTTTCACGTATGTTGCTAAACTTAATCACATCAAATGCTTCACTTATAAAACTCAAATATCTCCTTGTAGGAGGAAGTTAGGTAAATGGAGTTAAAAGTTTCATTTATGAAAGTGGAGACAAAGTGCTTTTCACATTGTGACCCGTTTTCAAAGACCTCTCTCATTCCCCCTCAGTCAATTTTGGTCTCTGGGACATCTTACAAAAAAAAAAAAAAAAGTTACAAATGTAGGTCTTCAGGGTTCCAGGAAAAAATGAAATCTCTAAATGAGTCGACTCTGAAGGTTGTTTACAAATAACAATGGGGAAACATTGGTGAGGTAATCTATTCTCAGGACGGCAACAATTAATAGCAGACACATCTCTCCAAGTTAAAATTCTTGACCTAGTGTATTTCAGGATATTAAGCCATTTGGAAAGATTATTCTAATAAAACCTTTCAGAAATAAAAATAAGCAGAACTCCCATCTCTCTGCATTGTTGAAAGCTATACAGACTAAACCTGCTATTTTGGTGTGTTTCATTTCAGAAAGGCATTCCCATTCCTCTTGCTTAGTTTTATTACAGATCCACTGGGATTATTTTTTTTTAGAAGGTTAATGTGCTCTGATCGTTTCAGTATATTCAAATCAGCAACTGTAAGAAAACAAAGCCCTACCAATGAATTAAGAAAAACATTAGACATGCTTGTACCTTAACACATCAAAATTCAAATTCAATTACCAAAATACTTGTGAGTCTTACACAGAGCTCAATTCATCCTGGAGCCCATTCAAGATGGCCATGGGGGTGAAACTAAAGATGTCCTCCTACAAGTAACCCAACTCTCAAGCCCCTGACACCATGGCAGGCTCCGGAGCGACTTCTCTCTCCAATTTTACTAAGAGCGGGTAAGGGGTTCTCAGACGCAGCACAATAGTGCTATTGTGGAATATTTAATTCTGGCTGGTCTGTGTAAATATAAATAACACTTACTTGACGACATAATCAAAGAATGCAAGTGAAAATGAAGCTGGAACAAACAAATTATAAAATGAGCTCTTTTTATTTTACATGGCAGTAGCCGATCAAATAGCATGCATGCCTAGCTCTTTAAAGTAACACATCCCTAACCCAAAATACTTGAATCATAATAGGGTATTTTTTTAAAATAAGCTGAGAAAGCTTCTTTCGAGAGGCTAGCCACCCTTGCATCTCCTCCGGTCATTATCTTAATAGGATTTACTCCATAGCCACATGGTGAACATACATCACTCAGCTTTTAAATCACCTTCAATCACGATTTGAGGCTGCATGGCAGGTGGACAGGGAAATGCCTTTCTGCTGTATGTGTAAGTAGGATTCCCCCACTAAAGTTCCTTTTGTGACTTGCTGGTTAAGTCAGCACAGCGAGTGGACGGGAGGGTCCGAGGGCTCCGTCCTTTGTTACGCCGGGGACACCCCTGGAAGGCCAGCCCAAGGCCCACGGGCACATCTGGCCTTCCAAAAACAGTCCACAGAGCCATCCCGGCCTCTTTACCGCGGAGACACTGTGAGGACACACATGCAGGACACAAAACCCGCACGCAGCAGCCCCCCCCCCGCAAGGCGCCCGAGCCCGGGTGCCCACTGCCAACTCCCACCCCAAATCCGCTCGCGGGCGCAGGACCTGTTCAGGTGTGAACACTTATGTAATCGTCCTCCGGGCCACGCCTTTCCCACCGCCCCACCTCCGCCAGAACAAAGTGAAGTTTAAAATAGAAACCAATTACCTGGCCTCCGCCGCGCCTCGGCCCCGGGAGCCCGGTCCACGCTGCCGCGCAGGCCCCCTACCCGGCCCGGCCCGGCCCGGAGCCCCGCGCAGACCCCAGTTGCGGGAACGGACCCGCCCCCCTCCCCGGCCCCGGCCCCGGCCCCGGCCCCGGCCCCAGCCCTCCACACCCCCATCCGCTGTCTCCCCAACCCCGCGACCTGCCCTTCCCCCCGCACCCCCTCTCTCCTCCTCCCGGGCCTGCTCCCGCCCCCGCTGGCTCCCACCGCCAGCCCCGCTCGCCCCCGCCCCCCGGCCCGCACAGACCCCGCCTTTGTTGTGGTGCGAAGTTAGGCTGTGGGTCCCCGTCTCTTTCACTTCTTGGGTTACAGTAAGGCGTGTGACGTCCACTCCACATGACGGGGGCGGGGGCGGGGGCGGCCGGGGGGCGGGGGCGGCAGGCCAGGCCCTCCCCGCGCTTCTCCGCCCCTTCCCGCCCCGCCCACAGCCCTCCTCCCGGCAGCCCAGCAACAAGCGGCCGCCGCCCCCCCCCGGGGCGGGCAGGTGAGCTCCCCCGCCCCCGGCCCGCCCCCAGCCCACAGGGCCGCCCCGCGTTCCCGCCCCGGCCCCTGGCCACGCGCTCCCAAGGCCCCCCAGTGGCGCCCCAGGCCCAGCGCCGCTGAGGTTCAGACACACCGAAATAGGGATGATTTAATCCAACGACACCTCCTGGGGCTGCCCAGTCCCGGTTCCGCCAGCCCCTGAGCCTGGGGGAGGGGCAGAATCGGGTGGAACTCGAGTCGGGGGGCGGAAATGGCCCGAGTGGGAGGGGAAGGCGCGGGGTCGGACACTACCTTGTAAACGACTTTGGTTCTTGCAGAAGGGGAGGACAGAAGGTCGCCCACGGACCCTCGGTTGACCTCGGTGCGGCCTGGTGGCCAGGCACACCCGCGCGTGGACGAGGTCCCTCCCAGGGGTCTCCTTGCAGGGGTCTCCGGGGAGGGAGTGGGCACGTGGGTCCTTAACCCCTCCATTGCATCATCCCCATCCCGGTGGGTAGAGAGGCGCAGCCACCCCCACGGTGCTCCCGGAAGACACCGCGTCTCCAACGTTTACGCAGAGATGCTGCTCGGCTCAGGTCGGGTCCGTACGCTTCCCAAGGTGCGTACTACGCGAGCCACACACATCACTCCCGATATTCCTGGGAAAGTCGGTGCCACAGTCAGTCAGCTGCAAGCGTGGGGTGGCCGGTGACGCGCTCTGCCCGTGAAGACGCCCATTGTGCGGGACAGGCGCGGCCAGGGCGCAGCGGCCAGGAGGTGGGTAGGCAGTCGAACTTTCACTGGCCACGAGCGCTTCACCTTCTAGAATCTGCCAGGGACTAAGCATCAACTCCCAGGGAGAAAATAAAATGTGAAGTTGGAAGACACACGCTGCCCTTCACTTTTCTGCGGAGTTCACATCGGTTTCCGCAATCCGGGTTCTCCGTTCGCTTTGCCCCGGCGAGTGGGCTCCATCACCTGGACCGCAAACGCACCAGGGCGCGCCCGCCGGGGGCGAGGCCAAAGAAACCGCACGTTTCGAGTTCCCAGTTGCTGAGAAACAATCACAGCGCTCCTCTTTTCTTCCCCTGCTGCTGCAGGTTCCGACCTGAATCGGAAAGTGCTTCTAAATCCCATGCTCCACAGGAGGTTCGGAGTGGGAGGCGCTCTGTGGGGACTGCTGTGTGCCCATGTAGCCGAACCGACTCGAATAAAAGCGTGTCCACGTCTACATCACACATCTGTGCAAATGCAGAAGCCTGCGGATGCTCGGGGCTGGCCAGACTTCAGTGTGCAGACACATGGGCTCATGCACGCGCGCGCGCTCACACACACTCACACCCCAAATTACCTCCGGGATGGAGAAAGCCGCAGCGGATTGGCCAGCAAAACCGTCACTCACGCCCAGGGGGCAGGGAGACTTCGCAAAGCTGTTTCCTTTTTTTTTTTTTTTTTTTTTTCCTTCTCCTCTCTTCCCTACCGTTTCATTTAATGGTAAAACAACAGCAGAGCTCTGAAAGTTAGCCATCTGCGCGGAGTTTGCCTTCTTTAAGGAGGGAGGCGTCAGACGTTATCCATTTAAATATATTTTGTACTTCCACAAAGGATGGAAAGGGAAATTAACGATGGGAGTGGAGGCGGAAAGGGAGCTCCGACTAAGAAGGAGGGGTCATTCCGCGGGGGGGGAGGGGGGGGGCCGGGGGCCGACGCAGGGGAAAGAGTTGTTCTCTACGCCGAAGAGGGACTTTGACCTTCCATTGATCTCGAAATTTAAAAATGTTTTTCACAGGTCAGATTGTAACCAACACTCGTTCCTAATTTATGAACTCGTCGTTTTGATTTTATTATTTAAGCATGCGCCAGCAATCGTGTTTCCTTAAGAAAGAACTGACCTATTTTTGGCTGGAGATAAACGATCATGTTAACAGATGTTAATCTTGTAATCTGTTTTTCCTGTAAGCACTTTACCTACCCGGGTTTCAGACCTTAAAAATAACATCTTTTCCAAAAAGACCTGACGTCACAATTGACTCCCTGAAAAATCACACTCCCCCTCCAGTTTCTTCCCCTGCAATGATTTCAAAGACGTTAAATCTTTTCCACTTTATAAATGCTGATCTGTTCTGCCTCTACTCCCACAGGCTTTTATTTGCATTTCAAATTCCACAGGTTACACCAGTCGCCTTTTCAAAAAATGTAAACCAACAATGAAGCAGCAAATGGCTTTTTGTGCATCTGGATTAAATAAAGCACAGAATGAATATATTTAAAAGAAGGCTGCGCAAGTTGATCTTTGCACACCCGGAGACCCAGTGACTCTTTATCAGCGGAATGAGTAAGACACACACACACAGCCCCCAGAGCTCCCGGTCTGATCCCGGGCTGCTGCGGGAAGCTTAGTAACGCTGATAATGGATGGGGCTGACTTACAGACCCACATTTTTCGGGTAAAAGGCTGGTTCCCTCTGGTTCCTAATTGCGGGGGTCCACTGGCTTTCCTCGGCGCACACCAACCTTCCTCTGTCAACCGCTGCTTTTAAAAACCCCACTGAGCTGCCGGATAACAAACTTATTCATACAAAGTTTCTTTAAAACTTGACGAGGCGGTTTAATCTAAATACTGATCGTAACTATCCAGTCTGTTAGTTCTCCCTGGAAATGGCAGCGGAGGCGCCTCCCCCACCTCCCGCCCAACCACACACCCCCACCGCATTCTTCCTTCATACACCCGGGTTCATCTCGCCACCAAGGCCTCCCCCAACCCGCACCCGGCGGGGCGCAGCTCCGAGGAGTCCCTGCCCACCCCTCTCCGAGTCCGTGCCAGACCCTCGCCCCCACCCCCACCCCCGCCCGAACTTCCCTTCCAGGACCTCTCACTTCTTGAACGTTAGGGTCACTTAGAAGCTCCCACCAGACTGGCAAGCAGCCGGGGAGGGGGCTGCGAAAAACAAGCCCCCCCCCCCCCCCCCGCTCCTGGCAAACGCGTCCCCTAGGCAGCAGCGCTCGGTGCCCACAGGCATTGATCCCATCCGCCAAACCCTTAATAATTGAAGCGGCTCCTCAGGCCCGCAGCCCCATCACCCACCTTCATTAGCTGGAGCGTTTTACTTTAAAGTAAGGCAATTTGCTCTTTGTCTCCTAATGGATGGAAAGCGCATCCGAGCTCCCCCTCCTCCCGCGTCGCCTTTGACGAAGTGTACAAAGCCAGAGCCTCTTCCGCGCTCCCACCCCGGCCCCCACCCCGCCCCTCCACTGCGGTAAAAACCACCTCCCCGGCGCTCGCCCCGCCGCCCGAAGTTGCATCTTCTCCTATCCTGGAATCGCAGAGCAGAGCAACTACCCACAGGGAAAGCCAAGGAGCCCTCCCCGCGTCCGGGGGGACCCTCCCCGTCGCACCCCCTCCCCGGCGCCTCTCTCCCCCCCCCCACCCCCAGCGGCGCACACCGGAGTCCCGGGCACGTCGAGGCTCCCGGCCCTGCGCCCACCGCCCGCCCGCGGCCCCTGCGGCGCAGCCCTCCCCCAGCCTGCGGCCCCTACCTTGGCGGGGAGGCGGCGTGCCTGGGGGAGCAGGACGCGCACGCCCCGCGCATCTGAAGGTGAAGCCGAGCGCCCGCGGCGCGGAGCCGAGCGCTGCACTAGACCGACCGCGCCAGCTGCGCCCGGGCGCGGGGGACGCGCGAGGGCGCGCGGGGCCCGCCACGCGCCCGGCCCCCCCCCGCGCCGCCCGCGCGCGCCCCGGACGCGCCGGCCCCGCTGGGGCCCCGGCGCCGGCCTGGCTTGGGGGAGCTGCGCGGCACGGGGAGGGGGCCGGCGCCCGCGGCCCGGCGCAGGCCGGAGGCTTCCCCCAGCCCGGGAATGGTCTGCCCTGTAGGAAACGCACACTCCACTATTGTCTCATCAGCACAAAGTTCTGCCACACTGCGGGGACAGTCTGGAGGCTCGCAGTGACTCAGACACAGCTGGTTCCTCCCCTAATCGCACCGAACCGCGATCCCAGCGGCCGGTGGTCACCCCCAGTCAAGGTCTAAGGCTGCGGCAGCTCCGGCTCCGGGAGGCCGTTTCCGCGCGCACACGCGCATCCATACGTGCAGACGTATTCGGGATGCGGGTCCCGCCGGCGGGCACCTGGGCACTGCGCCCCACCCGGACGGAGACGGGGACACCCTTTCGGGGGTCCCAGGTGCGTGTGCATGACACACGGCGTGCCGTGTGCGTTTCACTCAACTTCCTGGTAGACGCCTCTGGGGGTGTTCAGATGCAGGATCAGTACATTAAGTCCTGAATCGAGGGTCACAGAGGTCCTGCTGGAAAGACTTCCAACAGCGGCTCTGTCACATGGTCATTTAAAAATGAAGGGGCTGTTTACTGGCAGCCTTGAAAGTTCAACTCTTATTTTTCTGTTCTTAAAACTTCATTTCTTCACCTCACCTACTCCCCCACGGGCAGTAGTTAGTTGTCATAAGTTAGGTCTGGGACTAGAAATCCTAATGTGCCTCCAAATGCTCTCCTGGTACAGGGCGGGGGAGGGGAGGGCGCGCGGGCGGGGGAGGGGAGGGAGGGGACGGGAGGGGCGGGTCGCGGTGCGCGAGGGCGAGCGCCCCTTCACCGCCGGTGACGTAGAGCCGGGGAGCTGCGGCCTGCCCTGCGGAGGCTAACACTATCTTCTCCCACCAGGCTCCTGGCCATATTGTTCTCCTTCTCGTGATAACTCCGCAATGGAGATGGATTCCGTCCAAGACGCCCAGCGTGGCTCCGCTCGGAAATCAGCGCTGCAATCCCGGCGGTTACCTCCGCGGCGGCGTCTCCCTCTGCGCCCCACACCCCCCGCACTGGCAGCCCGCGGCCCTCCCCAACTTAGGGCGTTTACAAAAGAAACTACTCCGGACGCGCTGCAAAGGGAGGCGCTTGTGTTCGAAAGCTGGCGATCAGACGCTGGGCCATTCTGCACGTGTGATGTTTCTGGGTGTGTGTGTGTGTCTGTGTGTGTCGGGGTCGGGGGGAGGAGTCAGGCGGAAAGACAGGCGAGCACCTCTGCGATGAAGGATCCGCGAGTCCTAAAATGTGAGCTCCGGGTGACTAACGATCTGCACTGATTCGGAGAGCAGGCGTGTTAAAGGTCACGGACAATTGTTGCTGGCTTCAGCATGAATGCCGAAGTGGGATGGATTCTGAACAATCACATTTAAGCCTGAGTCACCGAAAAGTATTGACGTGCCCACCATTCATTTCAATTCACTGTGAAAATGCACAGAGTATCCCCAAATTCAATTAATTACATAGGCGTAAGTGGCTTGATACGCATATTATTATGTCTGTGTAGGTCACAACAAAGATTAAAATTTGAAGGCTTGACACTTCAATAGCTGTTTGGTAGGATTTTGGAATGGTTGTGAGTCAGTGCTATAAACCTACATTCATCTGCATTCTTGGGTCTCTTTAAAAGTACAGTCTCTCACTAATTATTTCCATGTGTTGAAAATGGACAAGGTAGATCATTGAATAGTGAGCAAGACTTCCAAACCCCTCACATAAAATTCTAAAATGTTCATGACTTGCCTCCTTTCTCTAGCCAGCCTAGGGCCCTGTCTGAAGTCCCACATGTGATTTCACTCAGGGCATTGTCTGTCTACAACAATATTGTGCTTTTAAACGATTTCCTTTCTTACACATTTCTCTACAATGCATGCGAAATCTGAGAATGTAATTTGATGGGTCGGCAGGAGTTAAGTCCTGGTGTCTGGTGTGGCAGGCCTAGAAAATGGCAGCTGGAGGGCCAGCTTCATTTCGTTACTGACAATCGAAATGTGTTCACATTGATTGCACACTAGTCACTGGCGGTTGTCCATGTGTCAATGCACACACAAAAAAAGCATAACAATCAAATGTTTAATACAAGTTTCCATACTGTTCCTGTAACCACATTTAGCATTGCCAACATTTCAACTGTTCTAATAGCTTCAAACACTTAAAGTAACCCTTAGGGATTAGGGACACTGGTTGTATACATAATATAAACCCCTGGAATGGCCCAGGAGAGCTTCTCCTATTTTGAAATGTTTAAGTAAATTATAATATTTGGATGGAGCAAAGTCAGCAGTATGAATGGTTGAATGTTCATGGTTGATTTGGGCTACTTGTTTTCTTTTAGTGGTGTGTGATATTTTACACCAGTATGGGGTACATGTATTTGTTCCTTACAAGCATAGAGTGTGTAATGATCAAGTCGGGGGTGCTCAGGGTACTCATCCCCTGGGGTATTTATTGTTTCTGTGCCTTGGGAACATTTCAAGTCCTCTCTTGTAGCTACTCTAGTCTGCTATCAAATGTTAGAACTTACTCCTTCTAACTGGGTGTTTGTACCCATTCAGTAACCTCTCCTCATTTCCCCCTCCGACCCTCTATTTATAATTTTATAACAGGCAATAATTTAGGTTAATGAAATAAATGAGGGAAAAACATTTTCCCTTGCTATTATCTAATGAATTACTCGTTCAGCCTTTGGGACTCCACTCCTTTCAACGTTTGATGAAATGGTGTTCCATGGTTATGGAGTGACTGAGGACGTTGAGATTAGAAAGGTTCTTGAGGACTTCCGTTAAAAAAAAACAGTTTGGAGTAAAAACCAAAAAGAACTCCCGCCGCCCGCCCACCTCTCCCCCCCCCACCAAAAAATAGGCCTTGAGTGCCTGAAAGCTGGAAGTGAAACTTTCTATACTATAGCATAAAATCTAAGACAAACTAAAAAATGTGTATTAAATATTCATACTCAAAAATGTAAGTGCTTTGATTGGACAGCTGGGTGTGCCACTCATTAGTAAATAATATTAATCCTATTTGTGTAAATGTATTAGGATTTTCTTAATTATATCTGAGAAAGAGAATTATATTATGCAACTAAGTTAAGGAGTGATCTTTTGTTTTCTGAACCAACTGAAATTTAGAGATTTCAGAGTAGATTAGGGATAAATTTGCTTTAAGTTATCAACAAGTGTTCCTACGTAAAGACTGTTTTAGGAGGAGTACAGCTGTTCACTGCCTTTGTACTGTTTCGAATAGGTAACTATTTTGTGTATAAATGGAAATTGACTGTTTAATCACCAATGGTTTCAAAAATATTACACTAATCCTAATGTGTTGGAGTTTTTTTTCCCTAAAATCTTTTCTTTTCATGGAAGTAAACAATTCAGAGACTATACTGCATTTGAATATGGAGGAGGAAGAAACAGCCTGTGAGCAAGAAAATGTATCAATATGAAATTTAACACAGGATAATCCCCTTTGTGGATGGTGTGGCAAAATTACAATTATTTTTTAAACAGAGTCTTCTATGAAGTGGTTTCAGACTGCTTGAATCTAAACTTACCTAACAGAATATTTTTAACCTTAATTTAGGAAACTGTCTCAGTTCCGATACGCATTTCTTACAAACACACACGCACACACACACGCGAGCACACAAAAGAAATCACCTGGAATGTGATCTTCACCCAGAGTCTCCCACGTTTGCACTGAGATCGCTTCTTACCGAGCTTTCTCTTGTGGGGTCTTTTATTTACAGGATAACTGGAGGTCAAACTCGACAGTGGCTTACGTTTAATCATGCTTCAGACTGGCACATTGCTTGAAACACTTTTGTGAAAATGTCTTCCTCCCTCTTCTATATTCAAGTCTAAGATGCCTTCAACATGCAATTGTGCCTGAATTTTAGTTTGCTGAATAATCCGCAAAGCATCGTCTCAAGACTGGGTGCAAAATGGACCCATATGTGTGGGACAGAGAACACTTTACTCATTTTCACAGTGGCAGAAATCTTAAGAACTTTCCCACGGAACGAGCATTGTTAACAATCTGTCCTTGTTTTCCACACAGAAAAAAAAAAAAAAACGCTTGCTGACCCATACACTATTGTTATTGCAACATAGATTTTTCTCTTACTGATTTTTGTGCATGTATTTTGAATAACACTAAAGATGACATTAGCAAATAACAAACTTGGATCACAGAGTAAGGCTATTTCTGCAACGGAGGCGAAAGCTTTGTAGAAAATGTACTAATCGTTCAAGCAATGGCAGTCACATTTTCTCACCATTTGCAGTTTTTGGTAACTCCATCAGGACTTCACAGCAGGTAGACGACCCTCAAATCTGTTCTTAATTTCAACTTAAGTAAAAGACTCTCAGCAACAGCTGGCTTCACAATCGCTGATACAGAATTCCACAGATGTGGTTGAGAACGGCTTGAAGAATAAAAGGAACTAGGCCACAGAGCAGAATTCATTTAAGAAAAGACAAATTCAATAAAGATTCCTCTTTTGAAAGATTGCCGATGTGAGGGAAGAGAGGGCCTTGTTTTTCTTATTTCCTTTTCTTATAATCCTACAGTATGTTAATTACTTAACAGATAGGTTGTGACCTATTAACACCACACATTCTTACAACAGCAAAACCATTGACTTTCTCTGCCCCAAAGCTCATTATGGCTCACCATGCATAACTGATTACATGTGCATGTTTATGCAAACTTTCCTAACAGAACTGAAAATGAAATAAGGGAACTAGCAATATCTCCTTCACTGTGGGGAGGATAGGTACACTTATAATGAAACTGAGCATGAAGACCTTCGCGTGAGATCTCATTTGACACATACATGACACAGTTTGAAGGAAAGCCGGCTTGGCATTTAGGGGGTTTGCTGGTGTAAGAAACAGAACCGTAAGAAAAGAAGTGGTCAGCCTATGAATGAATTGTCATAATTAAGGAATAAAGACATTTTGTTGATGGACAGGCCAGCCACAATTTTGGAGGGGGGGACTTTTTAATACACATAAAATGAAATTGACGGTCGTAGCCATTTTTAAGTGTACAATTCAGTGGTGTCAGGCACATTCACAATGTCATACGGCGGTCTCCACTCTCCATCTCCACAGCTTTTCCATCATTTCAAATAGAAGCTCAATCCCCCCTCAACAACACCTCCTCATTCTTCCTCCCCTAGGGCCTGACATCCACCATTCCGCTTTCTGTCTCTATGAATTTGCCTACTCCAGGAGCCTCCTACAAGTAGAATCATACAGTATTTGTCCTTTTGCAATTGGCTTAGCAGAATTTCACTTAATATAATGTCCTCAAGCTCATCCATGTTGTAGCATGTAGCTGGGTATAATTCTGCCTATCTTAAAGACACATAGATTGTAAATGCAGGCGAGAACTTTTAGAAGAAACGGATTAATGCAGTGACTATAATTTCATCAAAAACAATTCTCAAGAATTTTTCGTCCAGGCATGGTGGCTCACGCCTGTAATCCCAGCACCCTGGGAGGCTAAAGCAGGCAGATCACCTGACGTCAGGAGTTCGAGACCAGCCTGGTCAACATGGTGAAACCCTGTCTCTACTACAAATACAAAAATTAGCCAGGCGTGGTGATGGGCGCCTCTAATCCCAGCTACTCGGGAGGCTGAGACAAAGAATCGCTTGAACCCAGGAGGCGGAGATCGCAATTAGCCGAGATCGTGCCGCTGCACTCCAGCCTGGGCGACAAAGAGTGAAACTCCATCTAAAAAAAAAAAAAAGAACTTTTTTTCTGTTACCTAAAATGATTGATTTCCTTATTTGGCTGTCTTTGTCTTTGCTCACCTTGTAAGCTTCAAAAGAAATACGACAGAAAGCCTTACCTCCTTCCCAAATGGAAACTGTAACAACATGAAGCCACCCTATGGCCAAATTTGTGTTAAATTCTTTCTGGTTAGTATTTACACAGCCTATTTACGACTTACAAGCAAATGACTAAAAAAAAGAGAGAAGAAAGAAAGGAGGAAAGATGTAACACTAAGGCATACTTAAAATCAGAAAATTAAAATTACAATCAATATAAAGCAACAGAGGTTGCTACGTCAGGCACTTGAGATGGGTCGATCATGCGGCCACGCACTAAGGCACCGCAAGCTTCCTGGCCCCAAGGAAGAACCTTCGGTTAAGAGAACTGATCTTTCTGGGGACTGAGCTAGGACACAGGCGTGGGTCTCGTTCATGACTGAAGCATTCCATTTCAGAACAGACGGAGGTGTTTTGGTGCGCCCCAGACAGATGTTAAACCAATGGCATTACGTTAAACTTGGGGGCCAAAATGGAATTTTTGTAAAGAGACCAATTGTTTGATCTCGCTGATTGAGTGTGTAAATTGTATAGATTCTCAGACTTTTGTGCACTTGTGTTTCATGGCAGCATGATGGGAAGTGACAAGAGGAAAATGTGGGGAAGTGGTACAAGACGGGGAAAACATTGTAAACACTGAAAATCTAAGAAAAATTTCAGGCAGGCAGCCGTCATTTTAAAAATGACGAAAGTTTAAGAAACTTCTAAATCTTCATTTTTCACATCTGTGCATTTACTTATTTATTCCACGTTTGCTATGTAACCCAGGCGCTAGATGTAGTGCTCATTTTTAAAAAGCAGTATGTATAACATGCTTATTATGTAGGGAATCTTCCTAAGGGCTTACATTTTATGTCACTTAATATATCACAATAACCCGTGAGGTAGTTGCCACTATTGTCCCATTTGGCAGATGCTAAAGGAGAGACCCAGAGTTCACAGCCCCGCCCACCTCACAGAGCTGGCGCGTGTCAGCCATGGGTTTAGAAACAGCCTCGACCACACGCCGATTCATACATCCGCCTACGCTGAGCTGTAAGTAGCCGAAATGCCCTGGCTGTTTTAAAGATAATTTTATAGATGGACAGAGCCAAATATGTGTTTTCTCACAATGTGTTTAGGAATTTGTCACACACTGTCATGTCCAGTTCTCGTTCTGCTGACTGGTCACTTGCGCTTGCGTAAGCTACGCAACTTCTGGTCCTGTGTCATCAGGTGCTTTGACATTTGCCACTTATCACGGAGTGTTGTTAGTCTTCCACAAACCTAATACGTGTTACATATTTGTGCAAGAATACCTACCGACTAGCTAGTAGAGACAAGAATCTCCATGAAAATGTTTCATTTAGTTTCTCAAAGGGGTTGAACTGGCTTTTAGAAATAATATACAAAATACTAAAGAATAGCATAAGCTGTGGGAGGAATGAGGTGGGGGAATCACAAGAGTGGAAAAACAGAAAAATCAGGATCCATTTCAGCTCAATCAGTTTTAACACCAGAATACGTGGGTACATGTCTAGCCATCCTTCAAATTGTCGGAAGTGGCAGAATTTCCCGAGCTTCTGAGTATCCAAAGCAAAGAGGGAAGCACTACCTTTACAAGATTTGTGCTGTTTGTGAAATGAGAGTGTAGTGGACTCTGTTCACAACAATGTTAGCAAACAAATACGTTCTCACAGTTTGCCTCCTAATGATTTGGAGACAAAAACGATCCACCCACAATCGAATGAGAGTTATAGCAATTCCTTTATCTGCAAAGTGGGAATCACACAGAGTTATTTTGAATGAGAACAATTTAAATGTGAAATCACTTAAAACTGTTTTGGAGTATACAAGTATGAGCAAATGTAAGTTATTTTCTTAATAGCACAGCCCCCACCCCCACCCACACATAGTAGTTGATGTAATCAAAATTATGAAACTATATGTTAATTTGTTTTAAAATATCTGAAGGTATAAAAAAGTTATCTCCAATTGTGTTGACACTCTTGAAATGGAAGTCATTTCTAGAACCATTCCTTTCTCCACAGATTCTTAAATTGTGTTTGTTTTCATAGAGTGTCCTTGGTATGGTCATGCCTAGCAGAATCTGAGATTCATGCCTCAAAGTGCAAGTGTTTACAAACATTTTCACTCAAGACCCAGCTAGGCTCTTCCCCTGTGACTGCACCTGCCTCTTGCTCCCAAGGCGCCCTGTCTTCTCCTAGAAGGGCCCCTGTAGGGCAACGCGTGGGTTTCAACAGGCAGGCATGATCCCAGAGGCTTCCTGGTGCAGAACTTGTCGACATTGCTTTTCCCTGTTAAATTCCAAAGCTGACCAGCCCCTCGCCTCTGTCAGAGGGAGGGAGGCCTCTCAGCAGGCTGCTCGGTGTGCAGAAACTTCTGGGGCGTGGACTTGAAGGCATCTGAGTGAGATACAGCATGTGCAGGACCTGGACGGGCACTCTCACTTCATTTTTTTTATTTTATTTTTTATTGCATTTTAGGTTTTGGGGTACATGTGAAGAACATGCAAGATTGTTGCATAGGTGCACACATGGCAGTGTGATGTGCTGCCTTCCTCCCCATCACCTATATCTGGCATTTCTCCCCATGCTATCTCTCCCCAACTCCCCCACCCCCCACTATCCCTCCCCTATTTCCTCCCGACAGACCCCAGTGTGTGATGCTCCCCTCCCTGTGTCCATGTGTTCTCATTGTTCAACACCCACCTATGAGTGAGAACATTCGGTGTTTGATTTTCTGTTCTTGTGTCAGTTTGCTGAGAATGATGGTTTCCAGATTCATCCATGTCCCTACAAAGGACACGAACTCATTGTTTTTGATGGCTGCATAGTATTCCATGGTGTATATGTGCCACATTTTCCCTGTCCAGTCTATCACTGATGGGCATTTGGGTTGGTTCCAGGTCTTTGCTATTGTAAACAGTGCTGCAATGAACATTCGTGTGCATGTGTCCTTATAGTAGAACGATTTATAATCCTTTGGCTATATACCCAGTAATGGGATTGCTGGGTCAAATGGAATTTCTATTTCTAGGTCCTTGAGGAGTCGCCACACTGTCTTCCACAATGGTTGAACTAATTTACACTCCCACCAACTCACTTCTTTATTTCCTACAGCTTAAGCCCTTTGGCTTCTAGAAAGCCTTTATTTAAAATAAATACAGAAAAGATGTGTTACACTGTGAGTTACAATACAATACAATCGTCCATTAAGTACCAAACTCTGTTCAAACAAAGTTCATGGATGGACTGACAAACTTACAAAAGCAAGGAAATCCAAAGAGGAGGGGGCTGCCACTCACCCCGGGGTCTCCCTGGTGAGCTGGGCCGGCTGTTTGTGAAAGTGGGCCAGCAGAAAGGGCTGCGGGATGGTCGTTTTTCTTCTTCGCTCGCTTCTGAGTTTTAATACCTCGGTAAGTTCAGGATATTAGTAAAATGAAAAGGAATCCTTAAACACAGCCAATTTCCTATATGTTCCTTTATTTCTAGAGAATCAGGTCACCCCATCCTTGCAGGGTGGGAAAAACAATATTCCACAGCCCGACCCCTCCCCCACATCTCAATTTTTTTTTTTTAACTTGCAATTGACCTTATCTGGTTTTTTATATTGGGCTTCACCTCAATGGAGCAGAGAAGAAATTTTTAGGCAAACTAACAATAAACTTCTATGACAAAATTCTAGGTCTTGTATTCTTTAAGAAACCTTTTATAACACGCTTTTACTAATATTTCCACTTGTAGAAAACATTTCTTTGGAGCAATACAAAAAAAGTCTAATAAAAAGTCCATATTTGGGATGCATTATATAGACAACTGTTAAACCACTCATATCTTTACAATACTAGGAAATTTCATCTTATTTTTAAATACAATAGTGTGCTCACACATACTCCTATATTAAAAACTTTGATGACACTTTCTTTCAAATTACCAATGACACAAAAAGAATTTCAAAAACTGGAGTTGGCTCCGTAAGGACCTACAATGATATTATTTTCATTTTATATCATGTCCTTCTCTCCCACCGTGAGACGTTATTGTGCAATATTACATCATCCTTTCTTGCTGTTCAAAGTTGCAAGGCAGTTAGTAACACGAATATCCTATTCATTTCAATACTTCTCTGCTCTTGATGAAGCTAGGCAGAGAATGAGGCAAACACCACTCCTCCATATGACGGGACTGGAAAAGGCTGTTTATCAAGCATGCTGAGAAAAAAACGTAGAAACCAAGTGAAAGACAAATTCTGATTGAAAATGTTTAAGATACTGCACCAAAAAGTGATTTCCAAAACGTGATGTACGCATCGGGACGGAGTTACGCATCACGCAATCGTTTCTCTCCTTCGTGTATGAAGATGCGCATTTTCAAAGATGACTCGTAGACCGTGCTGTAGATGTGACAGGTGGAAACAACAAGTTATACGTGACTATTCACAAGACCAAAAAAAAAAAAAAAAAAAAAAACAATAAAATGAGTGCATTAATTTTTGAAATGTCTAGCATTCAGCGACCGGAGTGGTGGTGTTCGTGTGAGTTTGTGCGTCCTCCCACCGGCTGTGCAGAATACTCAACCACAATATTCCTTCTGGAATGGGAAAGGAGAGTCTGTTTTATAGAATTATAATAATCGCATGTGCTATTTTGAAGTGTTTTCTCATTTATTCTCTTTTAACTCTGCTCACAACAGCAAAGCAAAATGGCTCAGAATTATTCACACCATTTATAAGTGCAAAACCCATGGCAAAGTTGTTCTGTTTCTCACATGTCACAGTCAATTGGTTTTGAATGGTTTTGAATCCATACATGTTTTTAAAATTACATGTCTCAGAGTATAGTTCTTAAAATCTATTTTCCCCCTCCATGTACTATAAAGAGTTTTCCTGCAGGTTTTATGAGTTTCACCTGCTATATGATGAAATCAAGGCAGAACAATGTCTTGAGCAATGCTGGATAATTTCCAAATCCGCTGATATACTGGGCACTGAGAAATTTTAATAAGAATGATGATTCTCTAGCCAAGATTTTCTTGTGAAACGTAGCAGTGACAAACTGCAAATCTGTGAGAATTCCTGGGTGGACTCAGCTTCATCGACCACCGTCAATGGCATGTATGACTATAACTTTAACAGTCTCCAAATAACGAATCGTCTTAAACAATACTTCGCAGGCTAAGGGTACACAGGGAACACTGTGGTAGCATCAGTAAAACCGCCAGTCGTATAGCCTAAAGGGTTAATTTCAATAGCGTCATGGCACTGGCATTGTCACAATGAAAAATCAGACACGTAAGATGAGCGGAGAACCAGTGGTTCATTCATTCCACTAACACGAGTGTTTACTGAATTCATCTTCCCTGCGAGGCAGGCACTAGGCCCGAGTCTTCTTCAGTGCAGCAAGGGGCTTAGCAGGCGTCTGCACGGGTTTTGTTCTATGCCAGCAGACTTTGCCAAGCATTGGATTTTGACCGCAACCCCAAGCACAGTTCCCACAGCACTGTCCCTGTCCCTGTCCTCTTGGCTGAAATATCTACGGTGGACCCCATTGGTCATTCTTCCACCATCCTTCATGGTGTCCACTGTGCATGGCCAATGGCTACAGGAATGTGGACTGAAGCCCCAGCCCGCAAAAGGAGGAGGGCGAGATTGATCTAAATCAACCCGCTTGTCCCAGCCCCAGACTCCTGGTCCCTGCCCTGCCAGCATTTGGAGTAGATACGTCCAGATGATGTAATTATGGCAGCAGGACAGCAGGGAAAGTTTGCTGGGGTGGGATGGGGGCTTCTGGCAAGGAATCTCTTGTGGAGAAAAGGAACCCCACATGGGGAAATGTTCTCTGGTTAGTCCTGGGGGCAGTCACTGAGAGCAGCAGTAATGTGGGGGTCAGGACCCCAGTGCCCCTGCCACCCCAGGGGGAGAGGGGAAGCCCAGGGGAACCAGCCAGGATGTGGAGGGGAAGAGGGGGAGGAAAATGTGGTTCTGAAGCCACTGATGCCACCCAGCTTGGAGCAGACATCCTCCACTGGAGTTTAACAAATTTTTCCTTATTTTAGCCGTTTTACTCATGGATTTCCATGTCTTTTCATCGAAAACGACCTAATCTTGTGCTGAAATGCTGGTTTGCTTCACACTCTTCCTCACTAGTCTGTGAGCCCAGTGAGTGGCAGGGATGGTGCAGGTGGCGAGGGCAGTGTATGATGGTGACAGGGAGCCAGGGTCAGATCACGGAGGGGCTGGCGCTGACAGTGAAGAGGCAACATGGTCAGAAGCACGGCCAGCAGCCACAGAAGGGCTCTGAACAAGAGAAGACACGATCGGATGTGTTTTTAAAGATTGCTCTGTCCTTTGAAACGGGTACGTTGTAAAAATACTTCTCCCCTCACTGAGGAGAGGGTGTGGTGGCAGAGTCAAGAAGTAAGATAATGAACCTGCCAATCAAAATCCTGAGTTGTCTCAGGAACAGGTGGAGAAAGGGGTGTCTCTGGAAGAGATTGGGCAGGCACAGGGAAGAGCCGATGAGAGTCAGGGAGGTCAGGAGAGACATCCACTGGGAGACCTGACTCTCATCAGCTTTTCCTCGCAGACCTTGGAAGACATGGCCACGAGCGTCAGGTGCCACAGAAGGGGAAGATGGGGTGTGGACGGTGGCGCTTCTGTTCAATTCACCAACAAGGACGTGGCAGAGGCTGCAGGTGAGAAGCTTCAAAGGGAAAACAGAGCAGCCGCCAGAGCACGGCAGCAAAGAAAGCAGGTGGCGAGGTGAGCGGATGCGCAGAGTTACACTTGGGAGGGTCTTGGGGTGACAGCAGAAGTCTTCTATTATGGCTGTTTTAAGATGAGAGAGATGGAGCGTGCTGAACACAGAGCAAAGGCATCAGGAGAGATGAAGACAGGTGATTTTGGAGAACAAAAACAATACGGCAGGTGGTAGCAAGCCCCCTAAACCCCCACACTCAGCTCTTTCTGCTCCTCCATGGTGGAGCCACATGACAGACCACCATGTGCAAAAACACTGTCACTCACGGGACGAGGAGCCGATGTCGTACCCATGAGTAAATTTTGAGAGAGCCCTGGCCAGTGTCTGGGTGAGCCAGGGTCCCTGCTATGAGCAAGCGACTCCTCCGTTCATAGGACCCTTGCTTAAAAGGCCCATTCTGAGCACTGCGGAAGCAGAAGTGAACTTGCCCGTGCTCTGCTGCAGGAGATCTGTCCTAGCTACCATCCTTCTGTCCCTGTGACGAGCCTTCTGTCCTTGTGACCATCCTTCTGTCCCTGTGATCATCCTCTGTCCCTATGACCATCCTTCTGTCCCTATGACTATCCTCTGTCCCTGTGACCATCCTTCTGTCCCTGTGACCATCCTTCTGTCCTAGCTACCATCCTTCTGTCCTAGCTACCATCCTTCTGTCCCTGTGATCATCCTTCTGTCCTTATGACCATCCTTCTGTCCCTGTGATCATCCTCTGTCTCTATGACCATCCTTCTGTCCCTATGACCATCCTTCATCCCTGTGACCATCCTTCTGTCCCTGTGAGCATCCTCTGTCCCTGTGACCACCCTTCTGTCCCTGTGACATCCTTCTGTCCCTGTGACATCCTTCTGTCCCTGTGACGTCCTTCTGTCCCTGTGACCATCCTTCTGTCCTAGCGACCACCCCTCTGTCCTAACATCCATCCTTCTGTCCCTGTGACCATCCTTCTGTCCCAGCGACCATCCTTCTGTCCCTGTGACCATCCTTCTGTCCCTGTGACCACCCTTCTATCCCTGTGACCATCCTTCTGTCCCTGCGACATCCTTCTGTCCCTGTGACCATCCTTCTGTCCCTGTGACATCCTTCTGTCCCTGTGACCATCCTTCTGTCCTAGCATCCATCCTTCTGTCCCTGTGACCATCCTTCTGTCCCAGCGACCATCCTTCTGTCCCTGTGACCATCCTTCTGTCCCCTGTGACCACCCTTCTATCCCTGTGACCATCCTTCTGTCCCTGCGACATCCTTCTGTCCCTGTGACCATCCTTCTGTCCCTGTGACATCCTTCTGTCCCCTGTGACCATCCTTCTGTCCTAGCATCCATCCTTCTGTCCCCTGTGACCATCCTTCTGTCCCAGCGACCATCCTTCTGTCCCTGTGACCATCCTTCTGTCCCTGTGACCACCCTTCTATCCCTGTGACCATCCTTCTGTCCCTGCCACATCCTTCTGTCCCTGTGACCATCCTTCTGTCCCTGTGACATCCTTCTGTCCCTGTGACCATCCTTCTGTCCTAGCATCCATCCTTTGTCCCTGTGACCATCCTTCTGTCCCAGCAACCATCCTTTGTCCCTGTGACCATCCGTCCCTGTGCCCCTCACCTTTACCACCCTTCTGTCCTTGTGACCATCCTTCTGTCCCTGTGATCATGCTTCTGTCCCTATGACCATCCTCTGTCCCTGTGACCACCCTTCTGTCCCTGTGACCATCCTTCTGTCCTAGTGACCATCCTTCTGTCCTAGCGACCATCCTTCTGTCCCTGTGACCATCCTTCTGTCCTAGCAACCATCCTTCTGTCCTTGCAGGCCAGAGACTGGTCTGCATGCCATTCCAGACACCAGTGTCCCCTTAGTACCTGCCGCCTCAAGGAGGGAAAGCCCCTCCATGAGCAAAATTGGAGCACTATACTTTCCTTTCACCAAGTTTTGTTTGAGTAACCTCAGGGCCTAGAATTCTTCTTCTGAACCCC
Organism: Ateles fusciceps; assembly: GCA_036589455.1. NCBI lineage: Eukaryota > Metazoa > Chordata > Mammalia > Primates > Atelidae > Ateles > Ateles fusciceps. The sequence goes on from JAZHEH010002639.1 coordinate 3,724,982, forward strand.
AGACTAGAGGACATTGGAAATAAAATATGTATTTTCAAAAATAAAACACATAGAGAAAACAGCAGTGAGGAAAGAAACCAGGAAAATGTACTGCTCTATTTAAATAGGTGTTGGTTGTGAAAATATAATCGTAACTAGCTAGAATAACAATCCCCCCATAGTCTGAAAACAAGGAGAGATAGAAAGGGCACAATAAGATTTTAATTTTTGTCAGATGGAAAACAGGAAAAGTTTGCTAATACTGGACATTGACAGAAAGTCTGACGATATGAGTTTAAAAATTATGAATAACAACAAGGAAAAATAAGAAGAAAAGTCTTAAAAACTTGAAGGAAGCATGGCAAATAGAAACACAGTTGCAGAATAAGTTAAAGCACATTGGTGGTAAATGAGAAGGCTCTAAGACTGGCTTTCAAACCTAGTTATGTGCTCTCCACAGGAGACCACCCTGATACAAAACAAGAAGGGTGAATGTGAAAGGAGAGACACCAGACAGTGTTAACAAATACAAATAAAATGTAACAGTATAAACCGCAGGCAAAACAGAATTCCTGATGAAAAGAAGTAAGACAGCTCATGTGCATGAAATTAAAAGAAGATTAATGTTATCGGCTGGACGCCGTGGCTCACGCCTGTAATCCCAGCACTTTGGGAGGCCAAGGTGGGCGAATCACCTGAGGTTGGGAGTTCGAGACCAGCCTGACCAATGTAGAGAAACCCCCGTCTCTACTAAAAATACAAAATTGGCCGGGCGTGGTGGCGCATGCCTGTAATCCCAGCTACTCAGGAGGCTGAGGCAGGAGAATCCGTTTGAACCTGGAAGGCGGAGGTTGCAATGAGCCGAGATCGCGCCATTGCACTCCAGTCTAGGCAACAAGAGCGAACTCCAGGTCAAACAACAAAAAAACGTTATGGCTGTTTAGATAGCTAATACTACAGCTTCAAAGCATATAGAGGCCGGGCACTGTGGCTTATGTCTGCAATCCCAACACTTTGGGAGGCCTAAGGGGGCAGATCGCTTGAACCCAGAAGTTTAAGACCAGCCTGGGCAATGTGGCAAAATCCCATATCTACAAAAAAATGCAAAACTTAGCCAGGCATAGTGGTGTGTGCCTGTGGTCCCAGCTACTTGAGAAGCTAAGGCAGGAGGATCACCTGATTTTGTATTTTTAGTAGAGATGGGGTTTCTCCATGTTGGTCAGGCTGGTCTCAAACTCCCAAACTCAAGTGATCCACCTGCCTCAGCCTCCCAAAGTTTAAGGCTGGGAGTGTGAGGCTGCAGTGACCCATGACCACACCTCCACACTCCAGCCTGGGCAACAGACTAAAACCTGTCTCAAAAAAATAAATACATAAATAACAAAACCGTATTAAAGCAACACTAATAAATATCAAGAAAAAAGCGGGCAAATCATCAATTATATTAATGGGCTTACATCTAACAAAAATAATGGATTAAGTATGCAAAATAGCTGGGAATAACAATGAGTAAGTTTCAGCTAATAAAATACAAAATACTGTTGCTAATGAAAAGAGAATACAGCCTCCTTGCTAATACCTATGAAGCAATCACTTAAAAGAAGACCCTGAGAACTTGCTGACAAATTCCAAAGTGAAGAAATCATGAAGGCATTGTTCTAAACCACAATGCAAATAATTAGGAATTAACAATAAGAAAATACAAACCCTTCACTAAAAAGTCATTAAAAAATTGATCCCCTGAACCTGAAATAAAAAGTGAAAAGAAAAAAATTGAGCAAAAACTTAAAATATCTTACATTGGAAAATACATATTTACCTACACATTTAAAGATTTTAAGAGAAAAAAATCAATCAGAAATTACAAAGTATTTAGAGGAAAATTAATGAGGGATCTAGGTATCAAATACATGGGACGTGCCAAAGAGAAACCCAGAAAAGTCTTAAACAAAACTTCATTCATTATAAAATACATGAAGGAGGATTTCAACTCAAGAAGTTATCAACAGAAGTTATCAGCAGTTATCCACACTTATTTTTCAAACACAATTTCATGAAATAAATAGAAATAATAATCATTCATTTGAACAATAAAATCTAAAGCTATTTATTTTAATAAGTAAATTAGCAGATAATCTTTGCCAAGTCTAAACAATTGAACCAAAGAAGATAAACATAATAAATCAGTAGGAAGAAATAATGTAAAAATATTGTTATATTATAAAAGAATAATGTATTTACACTGATACACTTAAAAATAAAAATAAATGTTTCTAAAATTATTTTAAGAAAGATAAACTACCAAAATTGGCTTGAAGGATAAGGCTGGGCGTGATGGCTCCAGCTTGTCATGCCAGCACTTTGGGAGGTTGAGGTGGGAGGATCAGTTGAGGTCAGGAGTTCGAGACCAGCCTGGTCAACATGCTGAAACCCCATCTCTACTAAAAATACAAAAATTAGTCGGGTGTGGTGGCTCGTGCCTATAATCCCAGTTACCTGGGAGGCTGAGGCTGGGAGAACCACTTGAACCCGGAAGGTGGAGGTTGCAGTGAGCCGAGATCATGCCACTGCACTCCAGCCTGGGCAACAGAGCAACACTCCATCCAAAATAAAATAAATAAAATAGTAATGACCTTAAGTAAACCAATAATTAGAGAAAAACATTGAAAATATAGTTAGGTCCTCCAGGTGTGGTGGCTCAAGCCTGAAATCCCCAGCACTTTGGGAGGCCAAGTAGGTGGATCATTTGAGATCAGGAGTTCAAGACCAGCCTGGCCAACATGGTGAAACCCCGCCTCTACTAAAAATACAAAAATTAGCCTGGCGTGGTGGCACTTACCTGTAGTTCCAGCTAGTCGATAGGCCTAGGCAGGAGAATCACTTCAACCTGGGAGGCAGAGGTTTCAGTGAACCGAGATCATGCCACTGCATTCCAGCCTGGGTGACAGAGCAAGATTCCATCTCTTAAGACAAAAAAAAAAAAAAGAAAATATAGTTAGGTCCTTGATTTTAAAAGACACTACATTAAATTATTTTATGCAGTTGGGTAATTTAAATTGTTTTTAATAATAGAAATAAAACATGCTTGTTTTAATTAACACAAACATACATAAGTAAAAGCATACCTCAGAAACATTGCAGGTTCATCTCTGGACCATCCCAATAAAGCAAATATCAAACTAAAATGAGTCACGCAGATTTTTTTGGTTCCCAGTGCATATAAAGTTATGTTTACACTGTAGTGTAGTCTGTTAAGAGTGCAATAGCATAGTGTCTACAAAACTAATGTACATACTTAAATTAAAAATTACTTTGTTACTAAAAAGTTCTAACAATCATCTGAGCCTTCAGTGAGTCGTAACCTTTTCCTGGTGGAGCCTCTTGCCTGGAGGCTGATGGCTGCTGGCTGATCACGGTGGCAGTTGCTGAAGGTTTAGATGGCTGTAACAATTTCATAAAATAGGACAACAATGAACTTTGCCACATAAACTGACTCTTCCTTTCATGAAGGACTTCTCTATAGCATGCAATGCTGTTTGACAGCATTTCACCCACCTAGAACTTCTTTCAAAATTGAGTCCATCCTCTCAAATTCTGACCCACTTTTTCAACTAAGTTTATGGAATATTCAAAATCTTTTGCTGTCATTTCAACAATTTCATGGCATCTTCAGCAGAAGTAGATTCCATCTCAAGAAACCATTTTCTTTGTTCATTCATAAGAAGCAACTCCGTGTCTGTTTGATTTATGCCATGAGATGGCAGCAATTCAGTCCCAGCTTCAGGCTCTACTTCTCCTCCGAGTTCTCTTATTATCTCCTCCACCTCTGCTGTGACTTCCTCCACTGAAGTCTTGGGCCCAGAGTTAATTCCCACCCTCCAAGTCATGCTTGAGGGTGAGAATTAACTTCTTCCAAACTCCTGTTAAGTATATTTTGACCTCCTTCCATGAATCATGAGTATTCTAGAATGGAGAATTCTTTCCAGAAGGTTTTCGACTTACTTTGCCCAAATCCATCAGACACATTACTATCTATGGCAGCTATGGCCTTACGGAATGTATGTCTTAAATAACAAGACTTGAAAGTTGAAATGACTCCTTGATCCATGAGCTACAGAATGAATGCACGTTAGTAGGCATGAAAACAACAGTAGTCTCTTGGTACATCACCAACAGAGTTCTTGGGTGACCAAGCACATTCTCAATGAACAGTAATATATTGAAATAAGTATTTTTTTCTGGGCAGTAGATCTTAACAGTGGGCTTAAAATTTTCATTGAATAATACGGTAAACAGATGTGCTGTCACCTAGGCTTTGCTGTTCCATGTCTAGAGCACAGACAGAGTAGACTTCCCATAATTCTTAGGGGCTCTAGATTTTCAGGATGATACATGAGCATTGGCTTCAACTTAAAGTCACCAGCTGCATTGGCCCCTACCAAGAGAGTCAGCCTGTTCTTTGAAGCTTTAAGCCAGGCATTGACTTCTCCTCTTTAGCTATGAATGTCCTACGTGGCATCTTTTTTCAATATAAGGCTGTTTCGTCTACAGTGACAAGTTGCTGTCTAGTGGAGCCACTTTCATAAGTAATGTCAGCCAGATCTTCTGGGTAACTGGCTGCAGCTTCTCCGTCAGCACTTGCGCTTCCTTGCAGAGGTGGCTTCCTTTCTTAAACCTCACGAACCTGTCTCTGCTGGCTTCCAGCTTTTATTCTGCGGCTTCCTCACCTCTCTCGGCCTTCACAGAGGTGAAGACAGTTAGGGCCTTGCTCTGTAACAGGCTTTGGCTTAAGGGAGTGTTGTGGCTGGTTTGATCTTCTATCCAGACCACTCAAATTGTCTCCTTCTCAGCAGTAAGGCTGGTCACCTGTCATTCATGTGTTCACTGGCGTCACACTTTAAATTTACTGTAGGAACTTTTCCTTTGCATTCACAACTTGTCCAGTCATTCAGCGCTACAGGCCTAGCTTTAGACCTGTCTAGGCTTTCCACATGCCTTTCTCACTAAACTTCACCATTCCCAGCTTTTGATTTAAAAGGAGAAACGTAGCCACATGCAGTGGTTCATGCCTGTAATCCCAGCACTTTGGGAGGCTGAGACAGGAGGATCACTTGAACCCAGGAGTTCAAGATCAGCCTGGGCAATATGGCAAGACCTAGTCTCTACCAAAAAAAAAAAATTTAATTAGACAGATATGGTGGTCTATTCCTGTAGTCACAGCTGCTCAGAAGACTGAGGTGGGAGGATTGTTTGAGCCCAGGAGGTTGAGGTAGCAGTGACCTGTAATCATGCCACTGCATTCCAGCCTGGGCAACAGAGTGACATCATGTCTCAAAAAAATACGTAAGTCAATAAAAATATTTATGTGATCACTTGAACGCACAGAGGCCATTGCAGGGTTACGAATTGACCTAAGTTCAATATTGTTGTGTTTCAGAGAATAGGGAGGGCTGAGGCGTGGAGGGACAGGCCTGCCAGCCTGGCAGTCAGAGCAAACACAGCATCCATCCCTCGAGTTTTCGGCCCTATATGGGCACGGTTTGTGGAGCTCCCAAACAATGACCATAAACACAAACATCGCTGATCTCAGGTACCATAACCATGAACATCAGACAATGAAAGCGTTTGAAATATTGTGAGAACTACCAAAATGTGACAGAGAGACACAAAGTCAGCAGTGCCATTGGAAAAATGGCGCTGATAGACTTGCTCAATGCGGGGCTGCCACAAGCCTCAATTGTAAAAACAAAAACACAGCAAATGTAATAAACAACGTATACCTGCATGTATACAACAAAGAGAGACTGTCTCACCACCCTGCTTCATCCCAATCCCAGTGCCTGGAAGTAAGCCCTATTAACTACAGATCTTTTACTGTGGGCGTGAAACTATATGTATCTACGTAAAATTTACAAAAATGGATCTTGTGGCATTTTGCTTTGCAACTTTCTTTTTCACTTTAACTACATACAATGATGTCATGCCATATAAAAATATGACAGATTTGTAGTACTGAATTGTATGAATGTTCTGTAATACACTGTAGAATATTTACGTTCCGTTTTTCCCTTGCTTCAGTAAAATAAACATGTATAGACAATATATATATATATTTTTTTGAGATGGAGTTTCACTCTTGTTGCCCAGGCTGGAGTGCAATGCACAATCTCGACTCACTGCAACCTCTGCCTCCCGGGCTCAAACAATTCTCCTGTCTCAGCCTCCCGAGTAGCTGGGACTACAGGTGCCCGCCAGCACGCCCAGCTAAATTTTTGTATTTTTAGTAGAGATGGGGTTTCGCTATGTTGGCCAGGCTGGTCTTGAACTCCTGACCTCAGGTAATCCACCCACTCTGCTTCCCAAAGTGCTGGGATTACAGGTGTGAGCCACCATGCCTGACCCAGGATCTGACTAGATATTTTCCAAAGGAAATATGCAATTGGCCAAGAAGCTCATAATACATTCTCAAAAGCGTTAGCCTCCAGGGAGATACCACTTCACACCCACTGTGCTGGCTGGAGTCAAAAGACAGATAATAACAAGGATTGGCAAGGATGTGGTAAAATGGGAAGCCTCATATCTTGCTGGTGGGAATGGACAACGATGTAGCCACTTGGAAGACAGGCAACATGGAGCCACCAGGTGACCCAGCAACTCCACTTCTAGGCATACACCTAATATAAATGAAAACACCCATTCACACAAAAACTGGTACACAGATGTTCACAGCAGCATGATTCATAACAGCCAAAAGGTGAAAACAACCCAAATGTCCACTCACTGATGCACAGATAAAGAAAATGTGGTATGTGTCTACAATGGAACACTACTCAGCCATAAAAAGGAGTGAAGAGCTGACGCACGCCATCACACAGATGAACTTCTCAGCACGGTATGCTGAGTGGAAGAAGCCAGGCAAGAAAGAATGCGTAGTGTCTGGGTTCACTCACATGAAATGTCCTGAACAGGCAGATCCAGAGGAGCCAGAAGTAGATTCATGGTTGACTGGAGTTGAGGGCCTTCAGCGGGGGAAATAAGATTGACTACTAATGGATATGGGGCTTCTTTTCGGTGTTTCGATGTTTTGGTACTAGACAGAGGCCATGGTTGCACAACACTGTATAGACCAAAAGCCATTGAATTGTACACTTCAGACAGGTGCATTCTACCATGGGTGCTGTATACCTTAAAAAAGCTGTTACTTGTTTTAAATGACACGGCTGTCAACAATGGTATTTTTTAGCTATACACACACACACACACACACACACGCACGCACACAGGTCAAGTGGTCTGAAAGACAGTGTATCTTCCTAGGCACCCAGGAGGAAAGAGGTGGAAGGATTGGCTTCTTCCCCCTGACTTTGCCATTTACCAGCTGAGTGATTTTTCATAAGTTATTTCACTTCTCTGGGCTTTCGATAGCTCATCTGAAAAAGGAGAGGCCAGAACTAAATAAATCCTTCCATATAAAAGTTCTATGATCTAGATTTAAAATTGAGCTCTATCTGCTCATATGGAAATATGAGCATAATTATGAAAAAATATATATTGTACCTATTTCTTTTTAAGATCTATAACAGTATATAAATTGTAGCCGTCTTATAGAATGGGTGATTCGTGCTTTGCTTTTATCCTTGGATGCTTCCTAATACTTCCATAGCAAGTATGTTTTATGTTATACTTCGAAAAACCTTTAAAAAACAAAACGGTGTTGTATTGCATAGGTTAAAATGTGATAGCCTGATGGAAATACAAGCCTGTTAAACCTATCGGCACAGATGCAGGACATTTGTAATTCCCCAGTGATGTGTGGAGATGTTTGAAATCCCTCCGTGTTTTTTAAGTTGGCATTTTTTGTTTGCTTGTTTGTTTTGTTTGTTTTGAGACAGAGTCTCACCTGTCGCCCAGGCTGGAGTGCAGTAGTGCAATCTCGGCTCATTGTAACCTCTGCCCCCCAGGTTCAAGCGATTCTCCTGCCTTAGCCTCCCAAGTAGCTGGGACTACAGGCACACGCCACCACACCCGGCTAATTTTTGCATTTTTTAGTAGAGACGGGGTTTCACCATATCGACCAGGCTGGTCTCCAACTCCTGACCTCGTGATCCACCTGCCCCGGACTCTGAAGTGCTGGGATTACAGGTGTGAGCCGTGCCCAGCCAAAACTGGGATTCTTTAATACCAAATTAAGTTCTTTGTTTAAACGTGTTCTTTGTTTTCAAATTGAATGCGGTCCTTGGCACATAACTTTGATTTGTATGATGTATGTGAGTGTGCTGAGTTAACTCACACAGACACCAAGGTAGCGAGGGGGCCTCTGGTGCCTCTTTCCCAATAAAAGGGAAATGGAAAAATACTGAATCTCACAATTTCATGTGCAGTCTGGACTAAGAAGAAGACGAAAGCTATGGTGAGTAAGTTATACCATGCAATCAGTAATTTTTCTATGAAGGAGGTAATAAAACAATGAAGACCTTCCTTTCATTTTAGGATTCCAAACCAGGAAACTAAGATTTACAAGAGCACTTTGATTAAATCTTTTAAAAAAAGTCTTTAACTGAAGTATTTTTCGTGAATACATTTGAAGTGGCATTTTACCCCTATGAGCATGAAACAAACGTCATGTATGTTAAAAAGTGAATACAAACATAATGGAAGATCTTATCTATGAGGGTGGGTTTTGGGGGGACCTCAAAAATCCACCCACATGCACCCCTCCAGGTGTTTGCTTGTTATGACTGGAAAGGGATCTGGAGGTCATGGTGGACCTTGGAACCCCCTGAACAAATGTGGCTGCAGGTGGAGTGGCTTTTATTCTGGGAGAGGAACTGCCCCTTGAAGGAACCCAAGATAAAACATTCGTTCCTTTGCCTGTAACCCCGCACAATTAGAGGCAAGCAACAGGACTCGGGTGTTGGCTAATTATTTCTGCAACTGGAACACGCAGAGATGGAGTTGGAAATGCGCATGTTGTGTTAGGAGCACCCCTTCTTTCGCCTGGCATCTTCATTATCTTTGTTATTTAAATATCCTGTTGCGTAGGTATAAAGACAGGAAGTGAGTTACACTAAACCTTACAACAACAGCAGCTATTGAGTGTCAGATAAGCAGCTGTGCCTGGTGTTTGGGGAGCTGATATATATTTAGTGTTTTGAAAATGTTAAATAGTACTACATTTTCTCTGGGAGCACCGTTCTCAATATTTCAAAAGCAGCACTGGCAGTGCCGCATAAATATTCTCCAGTTAATCACTGGCGCTTGGGCCTGGAACAGCAGACTTTAATTATTTAGCTTTCTGCTTTATTTGTGTTTCTTTCAGAAAACTAAAATCTTGTCTTGCACGGTCAGAGAAAGAGCGGTGGAATCGATGTCCTCTGTGTGTTCCCTGGTGCATTGTTCCTGCCTGGGCTCCTCTGGGCTTGATGCTGATCAGAATCTCTGTGCACACAGGAGAGGGATCCACTTTCAGGTCCGCACCGCCCTGGTTGTCCAGCCGAAACTGCAGCCCCGGGTGGTGTGGGAGAGCTCCCTCCAGGGCCCCCACTCGGCAGAGAACTGTGGAGAGCCGCTCCTCCTCCCTCGGGGAAGGGTCGGCATCCACTGTTCCCATCTGAGCTTTTTTGTTTGCCCATTCAAATGTCCTTGGTTGTATTTGGGATTTAAGAATTAAAAAATTATACATTTTCCTAAGTTGGGTAGTGAAAAAGAATTTTGATTCAGAGTGGAAAACATGTTTGTAACACCCCAAGGACTTGGCTTCTCAACTCTTGTGTTCATAAAATAAACCGGCTAAGATGTAGTAAAATGGCGTTTTAGGAGAGATTATAACAATGACTAATTTTATTGACAAAACTGAAAATGAGACTCTCCGTTTCTAACACAGTAAAGCAGCCTTGTTAATGGTCTCCCATGAAACGCTGAACTCTGGGATAGGAAGTGGAGAGGAGTTTGAAGGAGAGTGTTGAGAGTTCCCATTAGTTTCTGAGCTGGCTCTAAACGCCAGATGAAGAATGAGTTCTCCCTGCGGTGAAGGCTCCCTCCCCCTCATTCTGGTGGACAGAGAAGATAGGTTCCATTTTCTGCTTCTAAAATGATCCGGAGACTCCTGATGCTTTATCTCCACAGCCAATGCCACATAATAATTGTGAGCCCCTACTTTTACACAATGAATGCAGCTTTAGCTTAAGCAAATAACACATTCTCTTTAAAGTTTCTCAGAAGGATCTGGAATTTAACACAGTGTAAAAGGATATAAAATCAAATGTTTGGGGGAAAACTTACTGCATTTTGCTTTTATGTTTTTCAGGCTGACGATTTGCATATATTCATTCATTAGTTTGTTAACTTAAGACCTACACATTTTAAAAGTCATATTAAAATTAGAGAAAGTGATTCGAATGTACCATTTCAAAACCAAATCAAGAGCGACCTAATTTCTTGTCACTGTTTAAACTTTATTTTTCCTTTGCTTTTTTTTGTCGTTGTTGTTAGACTGTAAGAAGAATTGTTATTCTGAAATCAGTGTGCGCATTTTGGAGCAAATCATTCTAACTAGCTGTTTGTATAAAACTTAAACTGAATAAGCTCTGGGACAGCATTGTTCAGTGTTTGGATTGCGAGGTGCCCACCCTTTTCAAGTGGCATTAGTGAATCCCAGCTTAAAAAGCCGAGCGAACAAACACATCACACTCAGGAGGCAGCCTTGTTAGAAGCTACAATTTGGTCCAAAGGCAGCCTTTTTAGTTATTTGATTTGCTGATTTCTCAGAAATTCGGTAAACTATTGCTGGTGCTACTGACTTATGTTAGCCTCACTTGAAAACATCATTTGGCCAGCTACGTTTTAGACATCTTAGCTTGATCTCTGTTTTTGGGTTTCTCTCAGACATTGAAAAAACAAATCAATGGTCCTTTGACCACTTGAAGCCTTATTCTTTATCTCCCCTTAAATAACGTGAAACTGCCAGCATACATTGTAGCACCATAATATGTGAGAATGTGTATGTAGACGTGTATAGATGCCGTATTTATCCTTACAGTTGGATCTTAATAAGAGTGTCTTCCAGTTGTGATTCTTCTTTGCTTATCATGTGCTCTAGGATTCCTACCCTTAGTGGTAATGTGATAACAAATTGATTCCTGAAGTAGTATTTCATGGTCTTTGGGTTTTATACAGCAATTATGCTTACATTCATTCATGGGCTTTGTAACAAAACACAGTCCAGTTTATTCCTAGCACCATCTTATGCCCTAGGAAATAATAGCTCCTGACATTTGTAGGGTTAAAATATAGAATTAATGATCAGCTTTTAATGTGCAAATTAAGAATTCAGTCTGAGAGTATTCAGCCTTCCTGTTACCCATCTTATTTATCCCAAATTTGCTGTTGAAATAAGTGCAGGTAGAGAGTTTCCACCTCAACCAGCAGGAATCACGCTGGTACAACACTTCTAGACTTTTAGGGTAAGATTTTAAAAAAATAAGGACGAATACTTGGGAAAGTAGCATATTTATACTTCCACTGACATGCCATGAAGATTTCAGAGCAGCTAATGATTAACTTTAAAAACGGCAAGGCCTGTATCTCAACCTAAAAAACACAAAAGCTGACGCCCGAGCAGAGCGCTGTTCACCCTGTTGTGTCCTGTCCACCTAAATGGGGAGGAAAGGGGAAATTGATGGCTTCCATGTTCTAATAAGAAAAGATCATCATCTTGTTCTAAGTAAAACTGGAAAAGGTGCTTTTCTTCTGAAAACTACAGCATAGTTGCCTGCCTTCTTTAAAGGCTTAATAATGTTCTTTGTCAGCTCAGAAAATTTATATGATAGTCTTCACTCATGGCAGCCTATTTAGAGGCTACTTATATGCACCAAATTATATGGTTAGAAACCATTATATATTTTTGTAACTAGAAAAAGCATTTTTAAATATAATGTTTAAAAGACTTTTCTATTGTCTAGGCCACCGGGGGAACATTTAATTTGCAACAGCTATCTGCATGGCAATAACAAGTTTCAGGACTGACATTTCTCCAGCTAAATGAAGTCCCTTTCTTTCCTTTTTTTCATGTTCCCATAACCTCCTTCCTGACGTTTTGGTGGATTTTAGGTTTTGAGGGTCGGCCGATTTATTACAGCATACAAGATTGGTTGGCGAGGCTTTATTTTCAATTGGTATAATATTTGAAATTATTCTTCGGTCTCATAACATGGGTTTACTGGACACATGCATCTGGGAACAGCAGCCCTCACGGAGGCCTTCAAGAGCCCCACGCAGAAGGAAGAGCCTGCCTCACACTTGAAATGGGTGCCTTCAGGAAGGGCGAGGGGCGTCACGGACTCTTTCCGCTTCTCCGCCATTCTCTCCATCACAGTGTACAGGCCAGCAAGAAAAGTACAATTCAACTACTTGGGAACTTGGTCATAACAAACTGCTTCTAAATGGCTCCGAGGAGATTTCTTTTGTTATTTCAACAACAATGCCAATTTAAAAGGATACCTCTGATTTCTCACAATCCAAAGCAATATATTGCTAAGATCCTTTGAGAAACTGAAACCATGGATAAATTAACCTTCCAGATTCTCTTTTCAGCGCATTTAGATAGCCATGGGAAGCAGAAGTTGAGAGAAGCGGGTTTTAAATGCATGCGGCATCTCGGAGAGTGATGGAAGACCATCAACATTAGGAGCCACACATGGGCTTTCAAACCTCAGCCTCGATTTTAGCCACTGCAAATTCTAGGAAACGTTTTAACAAAGACTCAGCTCTTTAAAATGAGCCTTTGGCCAGAGCGCCACGTGTTTATCACCGGGCAGGAGATTTGGGGGAGTGGCAGAGCGTGGAGGAGTTGAGTGAAGGAGGTTAGGGTGAGTCCTATGCGCATAGAGGGCCGGGCCTCGTCGCACCGCTGCGGCCACCTCCTCCCACGCGGAATGAGCCACTCTTCAGGCTCAGAACCGCCTGTGACTACGTGGGACTTCGTCGCGCACAGCAGCAGCGCGGTGCTCCTGGGCCGGCCTGGGGAGGTCTCTGTGCTTCTCCGGCACTACCTTTTCCCGTTTGTTTTGAAAGCAAGCAAAGCAGCCATTCCTGAAACGCTGCGCCCAGGAGCCTGGGAGCGCTGGCGTCACAGGCCGCATCCAAGTGACCACGTCATAAATAAAGCGCGTCAGAGAAATCCTTGCTCATTCGACAGGGACCATTGAAAAATTATACGATTTACAATAATACAAGTAATTATGTTATAACATTCATAATGACAAAAACTGACAGTTATGGTGCATTTATTTTCCTTCCTTCCTTCCCTCCCTCCCTCCTTCCTTCCCTCCTTCCTTCCCTCCCTCCTTCCTTCCTTCCTCTCTTTCTCTTTCTTTGTCCTCTTCTTCTTTCTCTTTCTATTTTTTCTTCCTCTTTCTTTTTTCTTTCTTCCTCTTTCTTTCTTTCTCTTTCTCTTTTCTTTTTTTTTTTCTTTTCTTTTTTCTGAGATGAAGTCTCACTCTGTCACCCAGGCTGGAGTGCAGTGACCTGATTAGGGCTCACTGCAACCTTGAACTCCTGGGCTTAAGCGATCCTCCCACCTCAGCCTCCTGAGTAGCTGGAACTGCAGATACATACCCAGCTAATTAAAAAAAAATTTTTTTTTTCAGAGACAAGGTCTTGCTATGTTGCCCAGGCTGGTCTCAAACTCTGGACTTAAGTGATCCTCCTACCTTGGCCTCCCAAAGTCCTAGTATTATAGGTGTGAGCCACTTTACCAGGGTGGTATTTATTTTTTTTCTTTTTTCTTTTTTTGAGATGGACTCTCACTCTGTCACCCACGCTGGAGTGCAGTGGCGCCATCTCGGCTCACTGCAAACTCTGCCTCCCTGGTTCAAGCAATTCTCCTGTCTCAGCCTCCTGAGTAGCTGGGATTGCAGGCGCCCGCCACCATGCCCGGCAATTTTTTGTATTTTTAATACAAGTTTCACCACGTTGGTCAGGCTGGTGGTATTCTTATTTTCTGTAGTACATACCTTGTATTAAAAAACTAATGTAGTGATAGAATTTACCTGGTCTACCAGGTTGCTAAGAAACCAGTGTTTAAATTGTGCAATATTGTGTAGAGGACCACTTGTCAGGTATTGGTAACTTGAGCAATCCCTGTGGCGTCAAACTTCTCCCCCGAAGTTCCTGCTGATGCCCGCCTGCCCTAAGGTGACGATATCTCATCAAGGCCACGCAGAGCAGTTTCCACGGAACTTTCTTCTCTAAATACATACACTCCAGGAGTGCCAGTTTTGCACTCTTGAAAGCCCTGAAGTGCTTGGGGAGGTTCACATTTTTAAAAGGCCTTTTCTTTGAGATAGTACCCAGGTTTGAAATCCGGATTGAGCATCTTGATCAGGACCAACCCACAAAGTCTCCATCCTGAGAAGGAAAGATTTGCTTGAAAGAATGAACTAAACGTGTGAAAGTTAGAGAAGGCAGATTAAGTTGACTTTAGCGTTTTCTTAACTGGTTTTTGTTATCTGGAAATGACTTCTAAGGGAAGTTAAAAATACTGCAGTTCATTTAAAGTTGAGTGGAAAATGGGGGTAGAAGACAACCTTCAGGAATGAGGAAAATGCCATTTAAACAAAAAACTCCACTATTTATAACTCTATTGAAGAACTATCGAAAACATTCAGAGATTGTCGAGACCAACTGGCAAATGAATATTATTGTTTAAACTAACTGAGAAGCCTGAAACAAGACACCTGAGATTGCTCCACCAGCATGCTGTTGCTGCGAGGTTGCTGGAGACAGCTTGGGCGTTTTCAACCCTTAAATCAAATAAAACTGAAAAGTAGACAGAAGCACGGAAATCTGCACACACGGCTGAATTCAATTATGCTTTGCAAGAAAAGTGACTGAGATATGTCACAAAAAGTGGGCAAGGGAGACCGACACAAGTGCACAATGAACGTCACAGTTCACACGTTGGAACATGATCAGCTTATGTTTACCAAAGTCACAAAACAATGAACGCTTTATATGATTCCATATGATTTTTAGAAAATTTTTATACATTGCCTATCTAAAAAAAAATCACTTACTCTCTTTAAATGAACATTTCCATTCACTTCTTCATCACATAGTTGTGTTTTCTAATGTATCGTGGTTCTTTAACCAAGATCAAATATATCATTAAAAAGTAATAAAAATAAAAGACATAAATGATACTGACAAAAGCAAAACGTAGGAGCCTGTGGGATACTCAGAGCACTGGATAGGCAATGTGCTTATTTTAGAAACCGCAAGAAAGAACGATGTATGAATTAATTTATTACTTTGTGAGTGAAACTGCCCCAGTGAGTAGCTGTGTGCCAGTGCCAGTGAGAGGCCAATTATTATTCGCCCCACACATGACAATATGGAGAGTGTTACCGGAGAGGAAGCCAGGGCTTTTCACAGAGTCCTTGCTGCTGTCGGACTCTCAGCTGTTTGCTCTGTTTTCTTTATGTAGCTGTAAGACTGTGATCCGGGGTGTAGGACAACAATATTTTTACAAAAGGCACACTAAACCTCCCACATCTGCACAGCTCTCCTGTCCATCTGATCTGCACCCAACACCGTGTTTTCCTGAGAGTGATATGTCCGCTGTGCCTTTAAAAGAACCACCGCGTAGGTCAGCTTTCATCTAGCTGTTTGCACTTTTACCTGTAATCTGATTGTGGGGAGAAAAGGAGAACTTGGGTATCCCTCCCTGGCACCCTGTTACCAATAGCATTTGTTTAGTTAGTAATTCTATCTCGGCCGGGACTTTTCCCATTCGCTGGGTTTGTTGCACTCTGTGTACATAGCTGCATCTCCATGGCAATGGAAAAACATGATGCTGGACGTTCAAAAGGGGGTGAGGGAGTGGAGGAAACACTACCCTCAGGTCCCAGCTCCCTCAGGTCCCGGCCTCCCGGGAGGGGCTGGCCTAATTTATATGTCAAGTTAAGGGATGTTGGGACTCAGAGATCAAAGAAGGTCAAAACTGGGCTCTTGGAAAGGGAGATATTTACTGTGTTTAATATAAATACAAATGTGTCCAAGAAGAGAAATTGAAACCTTAAAAGGCGTAGACTGCGACTGGCAAACATAAAAACACATCTGAAAATGAGTAGATAGCTGAAATTAACAGGCGCTTTTAAAGCTGTCTTAATTTAAATCAGGATAAATTAAGACAGTGACAACCTCAATTGAAACTGAAAATACAGATCACTTGAAAACGTTGATTAACATATCTAACTAGACTTTAGAGATGTCTTGTAATACCTTCTGACTATAAATCCTATAAATACACTTTAGAAATTTCTGGTTTCACCCCTCAGCTCCACCTGTTTTGTTATTAAGAGTATTTGTTCCATACCATTCACAATACAGTTAACTAGGTGCCGTTAAACAGCACTAGTCTCACAAATTGCGGTATGGGGTTGTGAGTGCCTGATGGAGAAAGGGATTTGTCTTTTGGGGGGCCCATTAGTGAAACAATTAATAAGCCTATAGCCAAACTGATATGATGGGAAATGACTTCTATTCAGTTAACTCGATTATTGTGCTAATTGGGGCCAGGTGAAGCATGGATAATTGAAATTCACAGATAATCCAAAAACGTCTATTTAACCAATAACTTCAGACTTCTTCCCCATTAAACCAATTACCAGAGGAGCTAACAAATAGAAAAAATGGATTAAATTGAATTTCACTTCCCCCAAAGATTTACTACGATGTCTTTTTATTGATTAACTCGGAGCAAGAGCCAAAGATTGTATTTTAGAGACTAAATTACAGATAGTCCCCAACAACTAGAAAAAGATTATATTCCAAAGGTTTGTTTATAAGTCAGTTACTTGAAGTTCAGAATGCTTTTTCTCATAGAACAAAGCAGTTGATTGTGGTTGGGTACCAAGGTAGCACACAGAGGTCAACCAGTAACCCAGTGACACTGGAAATATATTTAAGATGCTCAGCTCCTTAGTCAAGCTCCTTTGAATCCTAAATCCTTACCCTGCAACCCCTAAATCTCTCTGAACCTTAAATCTATTTTTTTAACCGACGTAAAACTCACATAGCATAAAGAAAAAGAGTCCAATTCAGTGGCATTTGGAGCATTCACAGTGTTAGGTGGCCACCCCCTCTGGTTTCAAGACATTGTCCTCATGCAAAAGGGAAAGCCCTCTTGGACCCGTCAGCAGTCATTCCCCATGCCCGGCTCTTCCAGCCAGTCTCCTCCTGGTGACCTGGGATCTGCCTTCTGCCTTAATGGATTTGAGTCTGTATGATATGAATGTCTGTTCTGCACATTTCATACTACTGGGCTCATAACAATACATGGGATTTTGTGCCTGACGCCCCCACTCAGCATGAGGCTTTCAAGCTCCATCCACACTGTGGCATGTGTCAGTGCTCACTCCTTTCCATGAGTGAATAATATTCCATCCTGGGGATAGAGCACACTTTACCTATCCATTCACCATGGGAGGGACACTTGGGTTGTTTCCAGCTTGTGGCGACTGTGAATGCTGCTGCTATTGAACCTGATTTTGACCCCAGGGTGGCGTAAGGAGCTCATCAGGGTGAACTGGAGGGGGCGGGCCCCAGCTCTGGTGTCTGGCCAGGCAATCCCTTGCCCCTTGAGAGAGGAGTCAGTGGAAGACACCTCTCAAGTCTCCATAGTAGGGGACAATTTCAGGCTGGGACAACGTAGTGGAGGAAGGACCTCTTCAGAGAAGCACACTTAAGGGCCAAGGACCAAAGACCTGTGGGGCCCGTGGAGAGCATGCACGTCCATCAGATCAAAGCTGGTTTGAGGCCGGGCGCTGTGGCTCAAGCCTGTAATCCCAGCACTTTGGGAGGCCAAGGCGGGCAGATCACCTAAGGTCAGGAGTTTGAGACCAGCCCGACCAACATGTTGAAACCCCAGCTCTACTAAAAATGCAAAAATTAGCTGAGTGTGGTGGCACACCTGTAGTCCCCGTTACTCAGGAAGCTGAGGCAGGAGAATCGCTTGAACTGGGGAGGTGGAGGTTGCAGTGAGCCGAGATAGTACCACTGTACTCCAGCCTGGGTGACAGAGCAAGATCCTGTCTCAAAACAAAAAAGAAAAAGAAAAGCTGGGTTGAGTGTGGAATTGGTCCAACCCAGGGACAAATCTGGCAAATACTCTTGGCCAGCTCCTGCTTTTCTGAAAACATCAGTGCCAGAAGAGCATCCGGCAGCCCCTGCCAAATTCAATACTAAGACTCCACTCCACAGACAATTCTGTCACCCCAACCCCAGTGGGGGTGTCCTGGATGCCCAGAAAACCCACATCTCTTGATAAAGTCCTCCTGTGGGAAGGCCGCAACCCCCATGCACCCAGCCCCTCTGCTGACACCCCCCTCTGCACCCTGCATCTTTGCCGAAGGGGGAGCGATGCGTTCCAGAACTCCAGCGGCAGGATCTGCCCTTGCTGGATTGCACAGGCTTGGCATTTTCCAACACCTACTGTGCCCAATGCTTTTTATAATACAGCTGGATGAGCGACACAATTTCTGGTTTTATATTCAGTTTATATGTATGTGTTTATGCATACATATGCGTTATGTATGTATATGTATTCATAGCGATACATACGTATTGTTATGTATACATATATATGTATGTCAGTGAATACCTAAGTTTAGTTTGTATGTATGTGTTTTATACATTTATGTTATGTGTGTACATGTACACACAGCGATACATACATGTATACATATACATACATATGTCAGTGAATACCTAAATATATAATCGTATAACACAAGCTATATTTATCCATAAACTTCATATCAATTCAATAAATAAAATTTGTTCAAAATCCAATCATACCAACGCATTAACATTTAATTTTTCCCTATTTTCTGTCTATGTTTGTCATTGAATATTAAATTGCTTTTTTTTACTATTTCATCTCTTTTCTATGTAGTTCATAATTTTAAAACAGTATATGTGGCACCATTTGGTCTTCACAGCTTTCAAGACAGGACTGTCATGGCAAGGACGCACCTTAGGGGACCCTGTCTCATGAAGTCAAATTATGCAGGATGAGTCAGGGACGCAGGAGCTAAAAACAGTGTCCCTTTAAAAACGTGCATACCTTTCCAATGGAATAAGTCAAGTACCTGCAGATGCAAATAGACCCAGTGAAAGCCACTGTTCTCAAGGTTGGTGGGCAGGGTGGGAATGCTGCTGAGGTGCACAGTGAGGGGGCCGCTGGCTCTGCGTCCTTCGGGAAGCCCCTTCTGCAGTCCCTCCATTGTCTGCATGACAAAGTGGACGTAGAACTGTCCCATCTGCTGCCCAGGGCAGGCGAGGACCCTGCACACACACGCTGTGGTTGTGAGCTGTGCAGAGTAGGGTCTCCTGGCAATGGCCACGGCCTCCAGGGGCGCTGACACTTCCCCGTCTAGTCTAACTGGTAGACAGTTTCTGCCTCTTCCTGTTTGGGGATTGGAGAGGGAAGCTCATCTGCATGACCACTAAGGTAAATGTGGAATGGGCAGAGTGTCCTCCCTTTCTTCTGTCCATTCCCATGCACCTGCCTGGCTCCCTGGCCCTCCCGCCATGGCCCGAGTCAATGTGAGCTGCAAAGTCCAGATGTGAACAGCTGTGGGCAAGTCATGCAACAGTGCTCCCGGGACTTGCTACAAATCTAAGCCATTAAACTTCAGCTGGACCCCAAACGACCTTGGTCACGTTTTGTTTCTGTTTTGTCATTGCCGGCTGAATCTCCCACAATCTCAGCCCTGCTCTCCTTGCTCTCCCACCCCCTAAAATCTTGGTAGTGCCGTTTCCTGGTAGTAGACCCATGGGTGAATTTACTTTCTTCTCTGGTCCATGCTTTCCATGGCGGACGTCGTCTTACCTATTGCTGCTTCTATGGTGCGTTCACCACACACCAAGCACTGAGGAGGGGCTTTCTGTGCGCGTTCTCATGTCATGCTATGACACTCTGAGAATGAAGACCATTTTCACCCTGTCTTACAGATGAGGAGGCGGGGGCCTGCTGCTGCTAAAGGGCTTGGTCAAGGGCAGGAGGCGGAGGTGGTGGAAGGCTGTTCCCCTGCGGTGGGTGCTCACACGGTCGGCTGTGATTTGCACGCAGACGGGCTGCTGCTGTCAGGAGCCACACCTGAAGAACGGCAGGACCCAGGGTGGGCACAAGATGGTGAACTGAGGAACTGTTGTTACAGAGGCCTCGGCCAGTCCACGGAGGGCTCTGAATCTGGGAGACCCGAGAGTCACTCCAGCTGCACAGGCCAGGTGGTACGCCCACGCACTGGCCCTTTTCTGGGGACAGTCTGTGTCTCGGGAGGGTGCCAGTGCTGGGGTGAGCCTCCCTTCAGGAAGGGCAGTTCCTGGAGAGTCCCCAGCTAGGGGCTGTCAACAGTCAGCACTTCCTGCAGCTGGGGGGGGACAGCGCTGGGTTGACGGGGACTCTGAGTGGCCTACTGCAGTGTCTACCACAAACAACTATCTGCTCTCCAGGACACATTCAATCTTGCCTCCCCCAGGAGGCCTTCTTAGATTCCCACTGATCAGAACGGGCCTGGGATGCCCTCTTCCCATGCCCGTCTAGCTGGCTTGAGCTGTCTCAGGCATGACAGCAGTTGTGGCTTTGAAAGGCTCTGCCCCTAGACGGTGATTCCTTGGGAAGCAGTAATCCCCCTTTGGACATCTCTGGCTTCAAAATGGTTAAGGGTAAAAGGCAAAAGAACTTCTTCTGTGGCCAGGCAGCCTGCCTTGGGTGTCACTTGTACATGGCTTGGGAGTTGTCCAGGGATGACTTTGGGTGCAGTACGTGTTCCTAGAAGGCCACAGGAATGGCTGCTTTTCCAGATTTGGTATGGGTGAGTCCACTGGGCATCCTGGCTCTTTGGAGTTCACACTGCTTGGAGGGTTCTGTCTCCCAGTGTAACTCACCCAAACTCACAAAGGCAGCAAATGAAAGCTCTAGACTTAGCCCCAAGGAGGTGGACATCAGAAGGCATTTGATGAGGAAACCACTCAGGTGCTGCCTCACCTGGCTGTCTTTGGGTGAGGGCCTGGGGGAGTTGGGTCCTGAGCCAAAGGGTCCTGGGTTACTGGAGTAGGTGTTGGGCAACTGGGTCTTCGGCAGGTGCATCCGGGGTAGGTGGGTTCTTCTGGACAGATGGGGTGGGTTCTGGGCAGGTGGGTTCTCAGCAGGCAGATTCTGAGAAGGTGGGCTCAGGGAAGTTAGATTCTGGGCAGGTGGGTTCTGGGCAGCCAGTTTCTGGGCAAGTAGATTGTGGGCAGGTAAGTTTTGGACAGGTGGGGTCCTGGGCAGGTGGGTCCTGGGTGGGTGGGTCCTGGGCAGTGGGTTCTGGGCAGATAGGTCTTAGGCAGGTGAATTCTGGGAAGGTAGATTCTGGGAAGGTAGATTCTGGGTAGGTGTGTCCTGAGCAGGGGAGTTCTGGACAGGTGACTGTTAGACAGGTGGGTCTTGGGCAGGTGGGTTCTGGGCAGGTGGGTTCTGGGCAGGCGGGCCCACAGATGACAGGCTTTTAGCAGGGTCGAGGAGGCAGGGGGGATGGCGAGGCTTACAATTGTCATCCAAGTTTCATTCTTTTATGGTTTGAGGACATTGCTCTTCATAGCCTGATGTATACGGTTTATTAAAATAAAACCCTTTCCACGCAAGACAAAGAACACATCTTGGGAAGTGGGTGCTCACAGTTTGTTGGAGGTGGCACGGCACAGCTGTTGGAACCACGTGCTCTGGGCAGGTTGCCTGTGTTTCAACATTGCCTCTACTGTCCCAACTACAGGACCCGTGGCTGGGGCACGGTTTTCTCATCTGCAAACAGGGATGGCAGCAGGACCTACTTCGTAAGCTGTTCGAGGCTTAAGTGAGTTAATATTGTTAAAGCATTTGGAATAGTGCATGCTACAAAATAAGTGCTATATAAAGACTCAATGAATAGATTTAGTTGAAAGACATACGAGAAAGCACTTTGAAAAGAGTCAGAAACTGATAGAATAACTCGATCTGTGATGTGGGAAAATCACTGCTTCCTGCCCTGTCGGTGTATTGAGCTGTGAACTGGGCATAGAGTTGCAGCTACTGAAAGCATGCCCGTGTATTTGTTGGTGCTCTTTAAAGAATATTATACTGCCCTGAGAGTGGAGTTTTGTAGTTGAAAGGGGTTGCCCAAAGCTCATTCGCGCCCCCTAAAAGCTTAGCAAGGTGGCAACCAACAGAATGGGAAAAAATTTTTGCAAACTACCCATCTGACAAAGGGCTAATATTCACAATCTACAAAGAACTAAAACAGATTTACAAGAAAAAAACAAACAAGCCCATTCAAAAGTGGGCGAAGGATATGAACAGAGACTTTACAAAAGAAGACATACATGAAGCCAACAAACATATGAAAAAATGCTCATCATCACTGGTCATTAGAGAAATGCAAATCAAAACTACATTGAGATACCATCTCACAAGAGTTAAAATGGCAATCATTAAAAAATCTGGAGACAACAGACGCTGGAGAGGATGTGGAGAAATAGGAACACTTTACACTGTTGGTGGGAATGTAAATTAGTTCAACCATTATGGAAGACAGGGTGGCGATTCCTCAAGGACCTAGAAATAGAAATTCCATTTGACCCAGCAATCCCATTACTGGGTATATATCCAAAGGATTATAAATTGTTCTACTATAAGGACACATGTACACAAATGTTCATTGCAGCACAGTTTACAATAGCAAAGACCTGGAACCAACCCAAATGCCCATCAGTGATAGACTGGACAGGGAAAATGTGGCACATATATACCATGGAATACTATGCAGCCATCAAAAACGATGAGTTCGTGTCCTTTGTAGGGACATGGATGAACCTGGAAACCATCATTCTCAGCAAACTGACACAAGAACAGAAAATCAAACACCGCATGTTCTCACTCATAGGTGGGTGTTGAACAATGAGAACACGTGGACACAGGGGAGGGGAGCATCACACACTGGAGTCTGTTGGGGATGCTAGGGGAGGGACAGCAGGGGGTAGGGAGGTTGGGGGAGGGATAACATGGGGAGAAATGCCAGATATAGGTGACAGGGGGGATGGAGGCTACAAACCACATTGCCATGTATGTACCTATGCAACAGTTCTGCATGTTCTGCACATGTACCCCAGAACCTAAAGTGCAATAAAATATATTTAAAACAAAAAAAGAAACAAGAAAAGGTCTGATACATTCTCAGTAATCTACAAGTCCTTATGTGTGTGCAGGGCCATGTGCATGCCTAGCAAAGGTCAGAAAGGGCCCCAGATTTTACCTCTGAATGAAACAGGGGAGGAACAGCGAGGGGATGGGGAGTTGGGGAGAGATAGCATGGGGAGAAATGCCAGATATAGGTGATGGGGAGGAAGGCAGCAAATCGCACTGCCATGTGTTTACCTATGCAACAGTCTTGCATGTTATTCACATGTACCCTAAAACCTAAAATGCAATAAAATAAAAAAATAAAAAAATAAAAAAAAACTTAGCAAGGAAGGTAAGCAGACTACAGTGGAACTAATATGCAGTATTGCAAGTGGAAAGGACATTCATATTCAAACCACATCCCTCCGTCCTCTTGAAAGTGAGATGGTTTCAAATGGCTTTGCAGCTACCTTCAGAGGGACGTGGTCTGCAGATGCGGGAAATGTCACAGGCACAGGGATTTAACCCTTTCCAGAACCTCTCTTCTCTGAGTCCCATAAGCCACCCACATGCTTGTTTAGAAACCAGGGCATTGCTATGACATTGAGAAGCTTGCAGAACCTGTTTTTTCCCATCACAAATGATAGTGTTCCAGAATGTACATTGGTTTAATGGCACACAATTATTGCTGGAGCCACAGAGATTTTACGGTGGGATGAATAAAGTTGCTACCATCTTAGTTAGCTTGTGAAACACTGTTTGATTGAATGCATTTATAATATTAAAGTTTCATAATATGTTGCAGGAGAACACAAACATCTAAGTGAACATTTGTAACCGTTCTAAAATCCACCAAAAAAAGCAACATTAAAATTTAGTGTAAACCATCCCAAATGGTAGGTTTTTTGGTTTTTGTTTTGGTTTTTGAGTCTCACTCTGTCTTCCAGGCTGGAATGCAGTGGCGCGATCTCAGCTCACTGCAACCTCCCCCTCTTGGGTTCCAGTCATTCTCCTACCTCAGCTTCGAAAGTAGCTGGGATTACAGGCACGCACCACCACACCTGGCTAATTTTTTGTATTTTTGGTAGAGATGGGGTTTCACCATGTTGGCCAACTGGTCTCAAACTCTTGACCTCAAGTGATCCGCTTGTCTCGCCCTCCCAAAGTGCTGGGATTATAGGCATAAGCCACCTTGCCAAGGCCCCCAAGTGAAGGTTTTTAGAGCAATTATCTGTGTCATCACATTACCCACATATATTCGTTTTGATTACTGGTTCACCTGTTAAGGGTCCCTGCTGTGATGCAATCAGTGTGACATTCTAATTGGCATTATAGATGGAACTCTCCACAATGGTTACACTAAATATTCAACAAATATGCCCAAAGGCAGTAAAGATTCAACCACTCATCAAGGATTTGGGCTGCATTTACTCAGCGCTGGGGGTGGGAATGCACAGGAAATGGGAATCGTGTCCCCTTCTCAAAGAGCAGGTCACCCAGGAGAGGTGACGGACACACACAGGAGGTTGAGGAATGGTCCTGCAAGCTCCAGGAAGAGCAGAAGGTCTGCAGAAGCAGAGGCAGGAAGATGCTCGGGTTGGTCAGGCGGCTGCGTCCCAGTGACTAGTTACAGATGCTGCTGATGATGATGAGGACATGAAGGCAGGCCTGTGGAGTGCGGAGGCTTTCCCTGGCTTCGAGGAGTTGCTCGGCAGTGGGAAGAGGAGGCGAGCGCTGGGTGGAGACGTGATGGATAACGGAAATCTGCCAGGTAGAGCCTGGGAAACGCCCCAGCAGGTGGAGGTCTCAGTTCCTTCTCTTTCATTCCTGTCCCAGGGCTGTTCCTCTCTCCTTCCTTAGTCCATGTGGAGCCCTCATTCATGAGTAAAGGTACCCAGTGTCTCTTCCGTGCCACACACGGCCAGTTTCATAGGTATACAAAACATTTCACTTCATCCTCAGATGTGTGGGCAGGCTCTCTTGAAATTTCAGCAAACCAGCCAAAAATTAAAATAGCATCTGTTTAGCCTCCTTCCGCAGGCACTCATGTGCCCATAATGAAATATATGCCCACACGCCTCTGCCCTGCTTCCATGAAATTACGGGCAACTCCAAGAAATGACCATATCCTAAAATTAACTTTAATATAGACCAAACAATCATTGAAACATTAAGATTATTATAATAATCAGCAATCTCACGTAGAAGTTTTCCAAACAAGTTTATTTGTCCCAGTGTAGATTCAGAGTACATGAATTAGATTTGTGTGCATTAATCCTACGTCGAGTGAAATTTAGTCACCAATTCCCCCTATTTTCATCTGACTCCTTTTCTAGGAACTAGAAAACTAACATAGCATATAATTTAGGAGTTGAAAAGAAATAATAGTGCATGAAGAATACAGTTCCCAAAATGAATAGATCGATCTGTCATTTTCAGTATATTTAGAAGAATAGATGGTTTGACTTTTAAATCTTATTGCTCTAAACACTGGCAGAGCAAAGTCAGAGTCTGCATTGGGAGAGGAGAGCATTTTACTTGAAAGTCTTCTAAAAACGATGTTCTCTGTTTATGTAGACCGAGTCGCTTCTGTGAAACTCCCTGACAATAGGTGTACCTGCTCAGGAGATGCCTCATGGGGCTAAGCTCGTGGAATTTCTTGCAGAATGAGGCTGCCCTCAACCGTTGAAGCAAACTCCGCTTGCCGAGTGCCTGTGTTTTCTCTCAGTTTGAGTTCAGAGTAATTTGTAAAAGCACTGGAGGGAGCCAGGGAGAAAGTGAGGCCCAGCGGCAAAGAATGCAATGGAGTGCCACTGCGAGCTGCTGGCATGCTGTTTCCTTTTCAAAATTTTGGCCAGGCATGGTGGCTCACACCTGTAATCCCAGCACTTTGGGAGGCTGAGGCGGGAGGATCACCTGAGGTCAAGAGTTCAAGACCAGCCTGACCAACGCGGAGAAACCCGTCTCTATGAAAAATACAAAAAAATTAGCTGTGCCTGGTGGCGTGGAGGTTGTGGTGAGCCACGATCTCGCCACCGCGCTCCAGCCTGGGCAACAAAAGCAATTCTCCGTCTCAAAAAAAAATTAACTTTAATTTTTATAGATTTGCTACCGTTTAGGCTCCTGTAACATATTATTTTCCTATTAGGAAAGAAATTATGTAATTGTCTTATGATGGCTAGTTCCTTACGTTCCATTGTGTGCTGTTGGAAGGTAAGATTGTGTCTTCTTCCATATCAGCCAGCCCTGCTGGGTGGTGTTCCTGTGTGAAACGCCATCAGCCAGTCGGATGCCGCTCTTCCTCCCCTGTAATTTACCCAGATCCCACTTCCAGCCTGAAGACCTTGGGTCCATGAACACCCTACTGGAATGCATTTTGCTCATTTGTTTTCTTATATTTATTTATTTACTTTATTCTTTCGTTTTGAGACAGAGTCTCACTCTGTCATCCGGGCTGGAGTGCCATGGTACAATCTCAGCTCAGTGCAACCTCCGCCTCCCAGGTTCAAGCAATTTTCCTGCCTCAGCTTCCCGAGTAGCTGGGATTACAGGCGCCCACCACCATGCTCAGCTAATTTTTGTATTTTTAGTTGAGACAGGGTTTCACCATGTTGACCAGGCTGGTCTCGAACTTCTGACCTCAGGTGATTTGCCCATCTCAGCCTCCCGAGGTGCTGGGATTACAGGCATAAGCCACCACGCCTGGCTTGTTTTCTTATATTTATAATGGGACACAGAGAGAGAGAGAGAGAGACTGTGTGTGTGTGTGTGTGTGCGCGCACGTGCACACGCCCTCTTATTGATTCTGTTTCTCACATTTTATCACCAACTCTTAAAGGCAGGTGTGAAATCTTTTACTTTATATAATTGCATACACCTGGACACACACAAATTCTTTTTTTGTTGTTGTTTTTTGGAGATGGTTGGTGGGGGGGGGGGGGGAGAGGTTTCACAATGCTGCCCAGGCTGGTCTCGAACTCCTGGCCTCAAGTGTTCTTCCCACCTAGGCCTCCCAAAGTGCTGAGATTACAGGCAAGAGCCACTGCGCCCAGCCAGGAGTTCTTACTTCACTGGTTAACATCTTCTGGAAGACAATTCAGCTGCCAGAGGGTCTTCATAGACACATTTTGTGTTTCGCTCATTTCTTTTCGAAATAATAATCACTTGGATTTCTTTAATTAAAGTGAAGTTTCGCAGTAGACTTCATTTTTTAAAAGCAAGCAAAATTTCTCAAATCTGCTGTGTATATTCTGTGAAACTCTGCACATTTATTTCAATACATATTTACTTTGGTCAAGGCAGGCTGCTAGAAAACGTCCTGAAACCTAAAAGCCAGAATAAAGCCTATTTGGAAACTCGCTGACTCAACACACCATTCTCATTGCCACCAAATCCATGGCGTTCGCCTGTCCTCCGTTGGGCTGACGCGTGTGATCTGCATTCGGCCTCCTGGGTCCCCTCTCACAGATGTCTAAGCGCTGACTGCCCGGGGCAGCTCACCCAGCCTCTGCTTCTCTTTCCTCTGTGTTTTCTTTCCCATTAGCACTTCTAAAGACGGGGTAGGGAGGGAAATTAAAGGGAGGTTGGGGGAATATCTATGGATTTACTATTTCCAGACCCCTAATTAACAGGTCATTTAGGACTTTTCCACTCTAAGCATACCAGGCTCCAGGAGCCTGACGCGGGCTCCCACCTTGTGTCTTCTTTATCTAAATCGATGTGGTGGTGAAGGCGTAGGTTGCCCAGTCCAGCCTGCAGTTGTGTTTGTTCTACAGTTTTTATGAACAAACCTCAATGAATGACTAAAACTTTAAATGGGAGATTTTATGTCTAAATCCCACGTTTGGCTTCTCTGAGATAAGGCAGCGCCTGGCCAGGCCTGCCCTTCCTTGGGGCCCTGTTGGGTCCTTGCTCCTGCCTGCTTCTCACGGGCACCGGACCCCTGAACCAGGAGGATTCATATTTGCCAAACTCAGCTGCCTCCTGCTCCTGGGGACTCAGCCTGGAGTGGAGGTGGATGGGGGTGCTCACCAGGCAGGCTCGCTTCTGAGAGGTTGGAGGTCACACTTGTCATTAAATATCTTTAATGCTATTTGGCTTAGAGCTTAATCTAGTATTTTCTTTCTTCCTTTTTTTATTACAAAATATTACTTTTCTAAAATTCCCATCGTGGCTTAAAAATTCGTATATCATCCAAGGACCACAGTTGTGATTCTAAAAATGCAGACGAAACCCATGATTTTCCGTGGACCTTTGAAATTCCCCCCACTCCACGTTGCCCTCCCTCCTGTTGCTCCAGCTCTTGGCATCCCTACCCAGCCATACAACTGTCCCCTACAAGTCTGAATATACAGGCCGGGGAAAGTGCCATGCGTTGGCTGCCTGAGGTGATGCCTTGGGTGCCCCTGGGCAACTCTGTGAGCTGGTGTGAAACGCCTCAGCAAATATCTCGTGCTGAGGATTGGGGGTGTGTATGAGGGTGTGTGCACACATCCTTCCATGAAAAACTTGCACCAAATCTTAGAGCCCTGTCTTGGACAAGGGAAGGGGAGGGCTGAGTGGCGTGCATTGCTTTCTTGGGGGGCCCTCTGGCTGCCTGGATTGATCTCTACAAAGGAAGTAGGTTTATGAGAGACAGGAATGGGAGAGAAACTGGTTTCCCTTTATTTCTTGAAGAAAAAGGAAAACTACTCACGGAAGAATGACAGCTGTTGATATAAACAAGTGTTTTTGATAAAATCTATCCTCCTAGCCCAATAGAATGAAGGTGAGCGTTTTGCTAAGAAATGCCTTTTGGAGAAAAAAGTTAGCACACACATGTTTGGATTACTTTACAAAAACATTCATTAATTTACTTGCTTGTTTTTCAATTGTGGTACAATGTAAAACCATGTCACCCCAACTCCCCTTCTCTCAGCCCCTCTCATCACCCTCATTTATGTATGTGGCTATGCAATTGTCTATTCTAGATATTTCATCTGTGTGTGTGATGGTTAATGTGATGTGGCAACTTGGTTGGGCCACAGTGTCCAGATACTTGGTTAAACATTATTATTGTGGATGTTTCTGTGAAGGTATCTTTTTGGATGAGATGAATGTTTAAATTGGTAGACTTGGAGTGAAGCTAATTCCTCTCCACAGTGCGGAAAGTCTGGTCTCCCTGGAAGGACCTCTGCGGCTCTTCCCCGGGACCCCACCCCGCCCACCTGCCCCAGCCAATCGTGGCCTTGCCTCCTCCACAGTCACCTGTCCCAGCCAATCATGGCCTTGCCTCCTCCACAGTCACCTGCCCCAGCCAATCGTGGCCTTGCCTCCTCCACAGTCACCTGCCCCAGCCAATCGTGGCCTTGCCTCCTCCACAGTCACCTGCCCCAGCCAATCGTGGCCTTGCCCCCTCCACAGTCACCTGCCCCAGCCAATCGAGGCCTTGCCTCCTCCACAGTCACGTGAGCTCATTCCTTAAAACCAATCTCCCTCTCTCTGTATATTTTCATTCCATGGGTTCTGTTTCCCTGGAGAACCCTGGCTAGTAAGAGGTGGAATTGGATAGTATTTGTCTTTTGTGACCAGCTTCATTCACGGAACAGAATATTTTCAAGATTCATCCAAAGTGTAGCCTGTATCAATGTCATTACATGGGTATCACATGTTTATAGATTCATCAGGGCAGACATTTGTGTTCCTTCCACCTTTCGGCTGTGATGAATCTAGTGTCGCTTCAACATGAGGGCACAGGTTCCTGTCTGAGTCCCCTGCTCTCAATTCTTTGTGTGAGGTGCTTCCTAGAGAGACTTGGTTCTTTTTTGGGTGTGTGTGGGTGTGTGTGTGTGTGTGTGTCTTGAGACGGGAGTTTCACCCTTATCGCCCAGGCTGGAGTGCAATGGAGCGATCTCAGCTCACTGCAACCTCCACCTCCCGGGTTCAAGCAATTCTCCTGCCTCAGTCTCCTGAATAGCTGGGATTACAGGCAAGTGCCACCACACCCAGCTAATTTTGTATTTTTAGTAGAGACGGGGTTGCTCCATGTTGGTCAGACTGGTCTCAAACTCCCAACCTCAGGTGATTCGCCCGCCTCAGCCTCGCAAAGTGCTGGGATTACAGGCGTGAGCCACCGCATCTGGCCAAGACCGGGTTTTTCTGGGTCGTCCCCGCAGTCCCTTGCCCTGTTTTCCACGTCCGGTTCCAGCTGGGTAAACAATGGTGCTCTCCCTCAGATGCTCACCTGACATTCACCCTGGCCAGCACATTGGCTTTAATTTCATGGATTGATTTGTGAGTTTCATCTCACTATTTGAGCACTGTGAATATCGCCAGTGCTGTGCTTCCCTTTCCACTCTCTTTTGTGGGAAATAGACATGATCAATATGCTCTCAAGGTCTGGTTTTTGCCAAAGTATCACATTTTTTCTGATGGAAATTTACTGTCCCCTTGGCAAGAATCCATGTTATTGGAACATTTCCAGGAAGCCCTTTGGTGGCACGTGAGACCTGGCTCCGTGGTACTGGATGGATCTTCTGAAGCAGAAGTCTCAGTGGCTCCCAGAACATCACCTCCTCCACGAGGAGCCAAGAACTCCCAGGAGGGGGTGGGCCACGGAAGGCACACACCATCAGCTCTGTCAGCTCTGGGTGACACCAAGAGAGGAAAGAAGAAGACAGCAGCTCTCATCTGAACGTGTGTTCATCGTGTTCATCACCGGGAGCCTCCCTTTCGGTGCGTTCTGTGATCAAGAGTTGACGTTTGTGTCTTCCGAATGTGCCGATATTCGCGTGCAGCACATCTGGCAGAAGGGGAGAGAGCAAAGCCTCTGGGACACTGTTATCTTGGCTGGAATCCAGACACCATTGTGATGTCTGGAGCAGATGACTTAACTTCCTCAGCCTCAGTTTCCTCTTTGTGACATTGGAACGATGCTGCTACCCACTTCTTAAGGATGTTATAAAATAACAATGTAAGAGCTGCTTTAAACTACAAAGACCTTTGTAAACGGTAGTAAGATTTTAATAGGAAGAGAATATCAGCAGGAAAAGCTTTATTCATTTTTAAGATATAAAATGTGTGGAAAATTACAGGGAATAGATTTTATAACACATCCTTTTTCTCCTCTCTGTGTTCATTGCAGATTTTCACATAATTTTTAAAAAATCACTGTATATCTGGAAATCTTACCTTAAGGTAGGTCTTTTTGAAAAGATATGATTAGGTTGAACCACACCAAAATTACCATTTGTTCAGTCAAAAATGGTCAAATACAAGCAATTTCATGTGGTTTGGCTGGATATTTTTCTCAAAAACAGTTTTAGTTGGAGATTGTATTCCTTAAAAAATTGACATCAAATAAATGATATGTCCACGATTGACAGTATGTCACAGAAGCAAAGCTGCGCTAATTACTGATGCCTACACTAATTTTAAATAGTCCAATTATGCTCCATGTCGTTGCATTTTAGAGCTGAGAAGCACCTAAGAGATCATTACTCTAACATTATTTTTAAGATATGGAAATTAAGTCTCAAAGAGGTTAATCACACATCCAGGACTAGAACTCATATTTCCTGATTTCCAATTCAGTATTTTTCCCCCCATTCTGTATGGCCACGCTATACAACATGCATATGGAACAGCCTGATTGTTCAAGAGCCCTGGTGTTTGTCAAATTTGCATATAAAAAGATTCTAAGAAATCACAGTTCTACTATAGCGTAAATAAGACCTAAATGAAAATATTAGCTGTTAAAATAGTAAACATGTGCTTAATGCTTTTGCTCACCTCTTTACACTTCAGAGCATATATATGACAAACCATTTGGACCAACTGTTCTCTGTATGGTCTTCTAGTACCTTCCCGGGACTCTGCCTCCCAAGTCCCTACGAAACTTGGCCCCACCCACTCCACCACCAAAAATGTGAGAAAAAAGATGTGGCCGGGGGCGGTGGCTCACGCCTGTAATCCCAGCTCTATGGGCGGATCACAAGATCAGGGGTTTGAGACCAGCCTGGCCAAACCTCGTCTCTACTAAAAATACAAAAATTAGCCAGGTGTGGTAATACCCACCTGTAGTCCCAGCTATTTGGGAGACTGAGGCAGGAGAATTGCTTCAACCCAGGAGGAGGAGGTTGCTGTGAGTTGAAATCACACCATTGCACTCCAGCCTGGGTGACAGAGCAAGACTCCATCTCAAAAAAAAAAAAAAAAAAAAAAAGATGTATCCTGGCCTTTTTGCATAATGTGCACTTTCCTTCCATCTAGGACTGATCACGGTCGTGTTCCTGAAGACAAGGAGGCTCCAGAAGGACGTGTGTAGGAGAGACAGTGAGCATGTGACACTCGGAGCTTAGGAAGTGCTGTTTGTTGAATTGAAATCTGAACATGTTGATCTCATTCTTATGTTTGTAGGGAGAGTCCCAAATTGTCAGCAACCCATCACTCCAAGGCAAAGTCCAAACTTCTGGGCTGTCCCCTTGGACTGATTTATGTGCTGGCTTCTGGGGACAGCTATCCTCTGCACAGTGGACACCAGGCCCTGTTAAGCTGAGCTCTAACGTGCCTTGAGGTTGGTTACCTTGGTGAGTGCACTGTCCTCCCAGAGTTGCAGAAACCCTCCAAGGCAAGTTAAACTGGGTAAGTGATTGGTCCCAAACTGGAGGGTTACATAGCAGAAGCTGTGCTGGAGTCAGGCTTGGAGGGTTTGGCTTCATGATTTGCAGGACTTTTTTGAGACAGAGTCTCACTCTCTTTGCCCAGGCTGGAAGGCAACGGCACAATCTCGGCTCACTGCAACCTCTGCCTCCCAGGTTCAAGCGATTCCCCTGCATCAGCCTCCCAGGTAGCAAGGATTACAGGTATCCACCTTAGCGCTCATCTAATTTTTGTATTGTAGTAGAGACGGGGTTTCACCATGTTGGTCAGGCTGGTCTCAAACTCCTGACCTCAGGTGATCCACCCTCCTGGGCCTCCCAAAATGCTGGAATTACAGGCATGAGCCACTGTGTCCGGCCTATGTGCAGAATTTCAAGTGGCATCAGGGTTGTGGTCATGACAGATAGAGACACACAAGGAAATAATCAGTCCTTTAGTTACCTGCTGCCTCCTCAAGGCACCCAGGGCTCTGCGTTTGTTGGTTAGAGCACATGACCCATGCTTTGAGTATATAGCTCTGCTTCATTTTTTATTGGCTGGGAGGCTTCCTTGGGCAGGCAGTGTATGTTTCTTCTCTTTGCATCCCCCTGTTCCTATTACACAGGAGACATTCATTGAAACTTTGGGGGAATGAATGAATGGATGAATGAATGTGTATGTGCTCCGGCTAGGACTTTGTTTTTATGAATAGGCAGGGTGGACCTATGTAATATGATTTGAGTGGCATCATCTGCCACCAATTTGTGGAATGACGTTATTAAGCATTCATCTGGTTGGATGAAAGGCTTCTTCCTGGCTGGCATGCTTTTGAAATGTAGCACCCTGCAGGGGTGAGAGGAGGGGCAAACCTCTGAAGTCCGTACCACCCATTAGCAGCTGAGTGTGAACTGGTTAATCAGCTCACGTCCCTCCTGGCAGCTCCCTGAGAGCAGGCCTGGAGGTCCCTGTGGGTCTGGGCTGGTGCAGAAGAAACAGGGGCTTTGAGGGCTGGGTGGGCTAAGCGTCAGGAAAAGACCTTTAGAGAGGAGAAGCAAGGAACTTAGAGAGGTCCGGGCTCCAACACACTCCTCCCAGCTTTTCCAGGAAGCCTTCCCTGGGGCCTCTAATGCGTGAGCTGAGACCTAAGACCCCCCAACTCCCAAAGTCAGGGGGATTCCTTCGTGTGTGTGCATTTGCTTTCCACTTATTCTTCTTAAAGAAATTACCCATAAGCTGCCTGACAGTGCCTGGTCTACAGAACACTCAATAAATGTTGAAAAACAGCAAAATGTGACAAGCATGGTTTTGCAAACCAACCCTGACTCTCTCAGGAGTCAATAGGATGATGCTGGGCCAGTAGCTTTCTCCCCTGGGTTCTTGCTTCAGCACCAATTGCTGACCACACCATGGCTCTGATGGGGGTTTGTGTGTGTGCATGTATGTGCAGGCAGGAGACTGTGAGTGTGTATGGGGGTGTGTGCACGTGGCATTTGTGTGTGTGCACACGGGTGGTGTGTGTGTGTGGAGTGCATGTGGTGTGTGGTGGGGGATGTGGACACATGTGCATCTGTGTATGTGCACACAGGTGCGTGTGTGTGGGGTGTGTGCATGCACGTGCATCTGTGTGTGGGGGATGTGCATGCACGTGCATCTGTGTGTGGGGGTGTGCATGCACGTGCATCTGTGTGTGTGAGGTGTGCCTGCATGTGCATCTATGTGTGGGGGGTGTGCACACATGTGCATCTGTGTGTGTGCACATGGGTGCATGTGTATGGGGTGTGTGCATGCATGTGCACACGGGTGTGTACCTGTGTAGGGTGTGTGTGCATGTATGTGCATCTGTGTGGGGGGGGTGTGCATGTGTGTGCATCTGTGTGTGTGCAGGATGCATGTGTGTGGGGTGTGAATGTGGCGCATGGTGGGGGTGTGCATGCATGTGCATATACATATCTTCACATGGGTGTGTACGTGTGGGGGTGTGCATGTGGTGTGTGGTGGGGGTGTGCATGTATGTGCATCTGTGTGTGTGCACACATGTACATGTGTGTGTAGGGGGAGTCACTGTGAGTTGGGCTATTTAAATATTTCAGGAAATGATCATTATCAAGGCAATGTTTTTGAATAGTTAAATGTGATTCAAGAAAACTGTTTTAAGAAAGAAAGAAACGGTGCTATGACAACCCAAGAGTTAAAAAGAGACCTGTGTCTGGAAACAAGGGATGATGTACCACGTTTTCCTCCAGGGCCAGCTGTGTGCAGCCCCTGCGTTGTAAGACCTGAGCCACTGCAACCTGCTCTGGGGGCAGCTCAACCAAGGCAGGTCCTTTCCAACACACAGGCCTGTTTTCTGCAGAAGGCAACAACTCACACATGCTCTGCTTCCATCTTGCAACCTCACATCCGTAGGTTTTTCTAACTTTGTTATGTCTAACAAATTGCATCTTTTTGCGGCACATGATAAAAAGAACTAGGTTAAGCTGAAATCGTGTAGCCACTTCCCATGGCCTGGTGAGGAAATCAGAGTGTGTTTTGCTTTGTATTCTATTCCCCCCTCAAAGGCGGGATTAAAATAGCACTGCTTGTCACGTCTCATTATGGAAATCTGTGTGGCCCTCACAGGGGCGCAGTGAGTTCGGGACTAGGAGCTGCGGAAAAGGTGTGACCTGCCTGTGGTCCAGGAGCACAACCCGTCATTTCAGAGCAGGGAAGACCGGCCAAATCTCCCACTAGTCTTAATCTTACTCACAAAAAAAGGAGGCAGAGGGTCATGGGTTTCCCCCACTCCTTAAAAAAACTGCTGGCGAAACAGAATGGATTTCACAAATGGCTTGCTTTGTTTGCTTTCTATTATCACATTGGACGGGCAGAACGAGGCATATTTCTTCTGTTTTAAAATACGCAAGAACCAGGGACACAGAGCCCTGTTTCAAGAACATCTTCCAGATGGAAATGATTAGAATGCCCCCCTCCTGACTTTCTTCACGCCCATCTCTTCCAACACGTTGCTCTTCCTTGCCGGAAGTCAGGCAGCAAGCAGTAAGGAAGTGCGCGGCTCTGCATTTGTTCTCTTAATTGTCACAAATAATTGGATTTTGGGGAGAGAGACAGGACGAGTCGAGGTGAGGCTACCTTATGTAACCAGGCAGGAAGAGTTTTCCCAGGATGCTGCATTGCTCTGTTTTGTTTATTATTATTTTTTAGAGCTCTGAGGGTGAATCTGATTACTACAGTTTTTAATTTTTCCTTTTTTTAGTGAGCTTTGTTTGGGATTTTCCACGCTGTCATTATTGCTAACAATGAACCAGGGGAAGAAGGGGAAGGGAGAAAAAGGTTTACTGGAAATAATTACGAGCCTGCTGCACTAACCAGGAGACAGGACGGTATAGAATTTTATTTTATTCTGTCTCTGCACTTGAGTTTCAAATACGCTTCCCATAACGATGCAATTAATCTTGACATGTACAGACTGACCAGAATTCTAAACCCTAGGAAAACACACCTCAGCAAAATTCTACATGATGTTAACATAAAAGCATGAGACAAGAAGGGAATTTAAATTATTAAGAATAATTCTAATGTAATTTCACTGCATTCATCCATACCGTTGCATTTCTGGAGCCTTTATTACCTAATGCTGCTCCGAGAGAGAAGAGCACCTGAGAGCAGTGTCTGCATCGTGGTTGTCATCTGTTTCTTTTCCTCTATGCCCCTGTCCTTAAGGCTCTTCCACAAAAATGGACCTCATGGTCTCCTCCAGTAATTCACTCAAAGACGTGACCATCCTCTGGGCTGGGGAATGTATCCTTGCCGCCCTCTAAACATCTCTCAAGCTGTTCGCTCTCCTGTGACCTCTCTTCAGAATGACATTTCTCAGAGAGCAAGGTTCCCCTCATTTGCCTGGGAAATCTTTGATGCATTATCTAATACAGCTCATCCTCTAATAGATATTGATAGAAATCAATTTAAACCTTTACAACCCTATTAATTATACACTTGAGATTTCAATAGCTGGTGAACGAAAACTTCACTAAGATCCTGTAATCAGGCAGAGCGAGGCAGCGTGGTAGAAATTGCAAATGTGTATCAAGCCAAGTATATGGAAGAAATCAGCCGGCATGTGTGTACAAAGGGTAAAACCGTGAGTGTGTGTGAGCGAGTGTGAGCGAGGCCAGCTGTGAAGTTCTGGCCTCCGAACCTCTTGGGCTGCAGCTTAATGTGGTAACCAAGAGAGCAAAGCCCACAAGCTTTCTCAAGAGACAGGTTAGAACCCTAGACTGGGAGTTGTGTAGACATTAAAGGGCACCTTTTCTTAAAGTTTTACTGGAATGCACTTCATTCTTAGATTTGAGACAATTCTGTGTGCGGGATGTGCTGAGGCTTCCCAGAAAGACGTGTGGTCTGAAGTCACAAACCTGTGTGTGCCATTGGTGGTCTCCCCCGGAGGCACCATGTCTCTCCACTCTCCCCATCACAGAGAGCCACGTTAGCAGATCTTCGTCCTCAGGCGGGGCCCAGTGGGAGTGACGTCGTCGGTGCACCATGCACAGTCTCCTCCCGAATGAACACGTCTCCTGGTTCCCCTTTATCGCCATCCCTGCCTGACACCGGCAGCCGTGCTCCCGAGTGCCTTTTTGTTCCTGTGTTTTTTGGAAAAGTGTATGGGTTTGTGTTGAGTGTTTTTTTGTCAGTGTAAATGGTATCGTGTTGCACATTTTATTCTGCTTCCTGTTGCATTCACTCAGAATTGTGCCTTTGGGGTCCACCCCTTCTGACTGTGGACACGTGTGACTTGTCTCCTGCTAGGAGTGTCGGGTACTGATCCTTTCCAAAACGACCCCCCTGTCCTTCCCCCCACGCAGGGTGCTTCTAAGTTCCTGCTACCAAACATCACTTGGGTAAATACCCTCGTGCCACGAGCAGCCTTGGAGAGGCCCCTGTGGAAATGCGTGGGCACTGCTCTGAAACACACCTTCGGTCACGGTGGGGGGGGCGTGTGCTTCACATACCTCGCATGGCTGGCCGTGCGTCAGGGTGGTGCCACCGGTTGCCCACCCAGAAACAGAGCCAGAAACACACCCAGCAGGTCCAGGACCACATATCCTACGTGAAGGAGGCTTCCTCGGGCAGTGGGAAAACCTCACGCCGTCCCTGAGCCCTTGGTCCTGTCCCATTTGACCTTTTGTTCTTGTGGCAACCAAATAACAATCCAAGATCAATTTAAGGCTTGATTTGGGATTTTACATAATATTTGGCCGAGAAAATTCCCTCATGACGCTTCTTTCATGGTTGACTTGCTGTTTCGTGAACACTGATTCTTTCGTAAGTTCCTTAAATGAATCCAACTTAAATTTGGATTGATACTGCACTGAATGTGTAGACTAATTTGAGGACAGTTGAAGGCATTGAGAAAATTAAGTTATCCCACTCAAGATGGCATTTGTTCGGATCATTTACCTCTTTATTCTTTTTTTACTTTTTAACTTTTCATTTTGAAATAATTTCCAACCTTACTAAAAAGTTGCAAAAGTAGAATAAAAAAGTTTCCTATGTGCCCTTCACCCAGCTTCCCCAAGTGCCACCAACTTACATGCAGCTTAGGGGTCAAAATCAGGACATGGAAGGTGATACAGTGCTCCTCCTGAATCCACAGGCGGGGTTCACGTTTCACCAGCTGTCCCGTTCGTAACTTCTTCTGGCCCCAGACCCAATCCAGGACCACACATTGCCCTTAACGGTCGTGGCTCCTCCACCTGTGAAGCTTTCTCGGTGTTTCTTTGCCTTTCATGGATTAACACTACCGACAGATAAACTAACTGAAGAAACCATTGCTGGCCTGTTATTTTGTAGGATGTCTCTCTTTTGGGTTTTTCTGATGTTTCTTCATGATAAAATTCAGATTGTGCATTCTTGGCAAGATTGCTGCGTAACTATGCTTGACCAGTAAAATAGAGAATACCCAGGTACGGCACAAGACGTACTCATGCCAAAAATATGCTCACTGTTTATCTGAAATTCAGACTTAGCTGGGCTTTCTGTATTTTCATTTGGCAAATCTGAAAGCCTACGTGTATGTGATTCTACGTCCTGCTCTGCGCATCATTTAAGGAGAGCGTAATTTCGACTCATTTACTTTGATCAGTCAGGGTGATGTCTGCAGGTTTCTCTTTTAAATCAATGCCTGTTTTTCTCTTTTTATTAATAAGTATATTGCAGAGGGGTACTTTGGGTTTAAATAAATATTCTGTGTCTCATCACGCTTTTGCCCACAATTTAGCGTTGGTTGATTTCTTGCCTGCAATAATTATTACAGTGGTGTTTGCAAAACGGGGACTTCACGAAGCTCTCATGTCCTCTGTATTCATTAACTGGGCTCTGCTACAAGGAAGAGCTGTGAAGTCTCCTCCATTATTTATTCAATTATATTTTATGTCAGTATGAATGCATGGATATTAATATTATTGGATGGGAAATAATCCATTAATGCCATTATTTATGAAATGGCAGTTTCTGAAATTGTTCCAGGTTTGGCCACGTGAGAGTGTGCCAGCATCCTTTGATGTGACTTCCTTTTTCTCGGAGCACTTCCCTACTTTCTGGCACGACGACCTGCTCCAGCCCCTCTTGTGCTCCACCTACTCAGCGCTGGAACCAGCCCTTTCTCTGAGAAGCCCCTGTTCCTTTAATTGAAGAATGGCGTTTAGAAACCAGGATCTAGCTTCAAGGATGCCTCTTCTTCGAGAATTTTCATTCTCGGCCGGGCGTGGTGGCTCATGCCTGTAATCCCAGAACTTTGGGAGACCAAGGCAGGTGGATCACAAGGTCAGGAGTTCGAGACCAGCCTGGCCAACATGGTGAAATCCCGTCTCTGCCAAAAATTAGCCAGTTGTGGTGGCACGCACCTATAATGCCAGCTACTCAGGAGGCTGAGGCAGGAGAATCACTTGAGCCCGGGAGGCAGAGGTTGCAGTGAGCCGAGATCATGCCACTGCACTACAGCCTGGGTGACAGAGCAAGAGTCTGTCTCAAAAAAAAAAAAAAAAAGAGAGAGAGAGAGAGAATTTTCATTCTCATTATAAATTTCACTTTTCAACTTTTCATTTTTAGTTGTACATTGCAAGTATGGAGAAATACTATTTCACTTTATATTTAACAACATAATTAAAGCTTCTACCTTGTACTGATATCTAATATACTTGATTTTTAGATGGCCAGTCATACAAGTGCAAATTAGGTCTTATTACTTTCCTCCCACTAACATTTCTTGTTATTTTCATTCATTATAGTATTGACCAAGGCTGCTATTACTGCATTAAAATGTACACATGATAGTGGGGGTCTTATTTCCCCCTCAAGCTTTTTTTATGTTTAAATGCTTTAGATTTTTCATCTGAAACTTTGCTGAGTTAAGTGAATTTCTTCTATGATAGGTTGCTGAGATACCTTTTTTTAACTCATAAATGAGCATTGGCCCTCTTAAATACCTTTTCTTGCGTTGCTGACTTTTTGAGAAGATCGTCTAACTTTTTCGTTGCAATCAGTTAACTGGAGAAAGACATTGATTACTTTTCTGATATTCATCCGTCTTTGCACTCCTGGAATAGCCCTTCTTGGTAATGATTTATTCTTTTTGAAATAAATACTGTAATCTCTTGATTAATGTTACTCTATATGTAGGATTTTTGCAACTTTACTTTTTTTTTACATTGCCTTTATCTTATTTTGAAATCAAGATGACATTAGCTTCATAAAAATTAACTGGGCAATTTTTTATAAGTTTATATATTCTGATAAAAATTCTACAGAAGAAGACAACTATTTCTTAAAAGTTTGGCAGACCACGAAACACAATTAGAACTAATAAACAAATTCAGCAATGTTGTGGGATATAGGATCCACATACAAAATCAATTGTATTTCTTTATAAAGCAATAAGCAATCTGAAAATGAAATTTAAACAATATCATTTACAATGGCATCAACAAGAATAACATGCTTAGGAATACATTTAAAAATGAAAGTGCAAGACTTGTACATTGAAAACTACAAATTATTGCTGCAAACAAATTTTAAAAGACCTAAAAATATGATAAGACACCCTATGTCCATGGACAGAAAGACTTGATGTTAAAATGGAAATACTCTCAAAATCCATCCACAGATTTACTGCAATCCCTCTCAGGATACTGCCTGACTTTTTGCAGAAATTGGCAAGCTGATCTTAAAATTTGTATGAAAATGAAAGGAACCCAGAATAGTCAAAACAATCTTGAAAAAGAACAAAATTGGAAGACTCCTACTTCCTGATTTTAAAACTTACTACAAAGGTACAGTAATCAATACAGTATGGTACTGGCATAAGGAAAGACATACAGATAAATGGAATAGAATTGAGAGTTCAAAAACAAAACCTAACATTTATGGTGAATTGATTTTTCACCAAAGAGTTAATATAATTCAATGGGGAAAGAATAATCTTTTCAACAAATGGTGCTGAGACAAGTGGATATTTACATGCAAAAGAATGAAATTAGATCCCTATCTCATATACTATACACAAGAGTTAACTTAAAGTGGGTCATAGACTTAAATGTAAAAGCTAAAACTATAAGACTCTTCAAAGAAAACAAAAGCAAATCTTTGTGATAAAGGGTTAGGCACTGATTTTGCAGCTACAACACCAATGTCACAAGTGACCAAAGAGAGATCGATAAATTGGACTTTATGAAAATTGAAAAACTTTCGTGCTTCAAAAAAGATGCCATCCTAAAAATGAAAAGACAACACATAGACTGAGGGAATATATAGGTAAATCATGTATTCAATAAGTGAATTATACCCAAAACACATAGTGGGGCTGGGTGCAGTGGCTCACGCCTGTAATCCCAGCCCTTTGGGAGGCTGAGGAGGGCGGATCAGGAGATCAAGACTATCGTGGCTAACATGGTGAAACCCTGTCTCCACTAAAAATACAAAAAATCAGCCAGGTATAGTGGCACATGCCTGTAGTCCCAGCCACTTGGGACACTGAAGCAGGAGAATCACTTGAACCCGGGAGGCAGAGATTGCAGTGAGCCGACATCATGCCACTGCACTCCAGCCTGTGCAGCAGAATGAGACTCTGTCTCAAAACAAACAAACAAAAATCACATAGCGAACTCTTACAACTCAATTATAGAAAGACAACCGAATTTAAATATGGGCAAAGGATTTACATAGACATTTCTTTAAGGCGGTTGTATCAACAGCCAACAAGTACATGAAAAGAAGCTGACCATTATTAGTCACTAGAGAAATGCAGATAAAAACCATAATGAATTAGCTGGACATGGGGTTTTGCGCCTGTAATCCCAGCGACTTGGGAGGCTGAGGAGAGAGGACTGCTTGAGCCCAGGAGTTTAAAGCTGTAGCGAGCTATGATTGAGTCACTGCACTCCAGCCTGGGCAGCAGTGAGACCCTGACTTAAAACAAAAACAAAAACAAAAACAAACAAACACACAAAAATCCCCACCATAATGAAATACTACTTTATACATACCAGAATGGCTATGATGAAAGAAATAGACAATTATGAGTGTTGGCAAGGATGTGAAGAAACTGGAACACACATATGTTTTTGGTGGGGGATAAAAATGGTGCAGCCAATTTGGAAAACACATCAGCAGTTTCTAAAAACGTTAAACATAGGATTATCCTATGGCCCAACAATTGTATTCCTCAACAGAAATTTTTTAAAAATGTCCACACTAAAACTTGTACACAAATACTCATGACAGCATTGTTCATAACAGTAAAGGTGAAAAGAATCCAAATGTTAATCATCCCATGAATGGGTAATGGACCCATAACGTGACGAAATGCTATTTGGCAACAAAGATGAATGGATTGCTGACGCATGCTGCAACACGGACTAACCTTGAAGGAATTGCGCCACGTGATAGAAGCCAGATACAAAAAACCCGTATTGTGCTCAGCGTGGTGGCTCACACTTGTAATCCCAACACCTTGGGGCACTGAGGAGGGAGGATTGTTTGAGGCCAGGAGTTTGAAACAAGCCTGAGTAACATAGTGAGACATTGTCCACACAAAAGATTTAAAAATTAACCACGCATGGTGGCATGCACGTGTAGTCCCAGCTACTCAGGAGGCTGGAGTGGGAAGATCACTTGGAGGCTGCTGTGAGCTCTGACTGCACTACTGCACTCTAACCTGGGTGACAGAGTGAGACCCTGTCTCTTAAAACACACACACACACACAATATGATACTATTTGTATGAAATGTCTACAATAGACAAATCTGTTGAGCTAAACGTCATGACTGGTTGTGCAAGGCCAGGGGTGGGCAGGAGAGGTTGGGGAGGGAAATGGGAAGTGACTGCTAACGTTGCACAACTCTAAATAGACTGAAGCCGTTGAGCGGTGCACGTGAAGTGGGTGAACTTTATGGCACGTAAATTATAAGGCAAAAGCGCTGTACCGTTTGGTAGCGCTTCCTTGTAAAGTTATCTGTGGCTGAGATGTTTTGAAAGGGGAGATCTTTAGTGATCATTTCAATTTTTTAAATACTTTTTGGTCTACTTATCTTCCGTGTTTCTCCCTGTGTGAAATTTGGCATTTTTGCTTTATATGGCTTTTCAAAGTTAGTCACAGTTGTTCACAGTGGCCTTTCTAATATGAAGACATTCCCCTATTTCCTTGTGCCTCTTGACCTCTGGGTCATCTCTCTTCCTGTCTTCTTCCTTCTGACCAAAGATCTCTCTGATTAATTTGCTCCAATAACCGGTCTTTGCTTTTTAAATCTCCTCTAGTATTTTTATAGTCCGTTTCGTTGAATTATATCTTTATTTTCATTGTTTTCCCTTTTATTTAGTTTTTCTGTGTTATTCCCTTTTCAGCTTCTTAAGTTGAATAACTGGCTTGTTGAAGTGTGATTTCATTTCCTC
This sequence comes from Ateles fusciceps, assembly GCA_036589455.1. Classification (NCBI taxonomy): domain Eukaryota; kingdom Metazoa; phylum Chordata; class Mammalia; order Primates; family Atelidae; genus Ateles; species Ateles fusciceps. The sequence continues at coordinate 3,768,721 of JAZHEH010002639.1, forward strand.
GTGAATGTATTCAAGCTGGCAAGTCCACACATTTCCCTCCTAAGCACTGCTTTTATGATGTCCCACATTTTTTGTTGTATGGCACTTTCATTATAACCTAGTTTTAAACATTAATTAACTTTCTTTTTAATCCAAGAGTTACTTGGTAGTATGTTTTGTTGTTTCCAAGCAAAGGGACTTTTAAAAAACGATCACTGTTGTAGACATTTTTTTCTAGCAGTATTGTCAGATAACCTAATCTGAACGATACTGACCCTTTGCGGCCGAATGCATGGCCTGTTTCTGCAAATGTCTCACGTTTTTCACAAAAACGAGCACTCTCTTAGGTCAGGAGTTCTTCTTATCTCTAATAGCTGACGCGTATTCATCATCGTTTGGGGTGTTTGACATCCGTGCTTAGCTTTTGCCTTCCAACTCTGTCCATTTTTGAAAAAGACGTGCTAAGGTCTCCAGCTACAATTATTGATTTAAGTGCTTCTCCCGGCCCTGCTGTCGCCTGTGGCTCGCGCTGAGGCTGTCACTGGCGCTGATGAAGGACATCACTTCCAGTTCTCGAGCTGCCTCCATCAGGATGTAATGTCATCCTTTGGCCTGATGGTATTTTTAGCCTTCTATTCTCTTTCGTCCGATATTAAGATTGCCACACCAACTTTCTTTAGGTTCATAGTTGCTTAATGTAGGCTTTCATACCTTTTAATTTTTTTTTCCCATTTTGTCTTCAATGTGTGTCTTTAATATTCTTGTTCTTAACTCCAGGTTGGCAGTATCTGTCTTTCAGTTCGTGGATTTAACCTATTTGCACTTATATTGACTCATATTTTAACAACTTACTTCTGATAGCTTATCATACTTTTAATTGACTGAACTTCTCATTTCTTCCTTTTTTCTTTTTTGTTCCAGATTTCTCTTGTATAGGCCAAGTTTTCTCCTGCTGGTTTAGAAGTTGTAAATTTTGTTTTTATCCTTGTTATCCTTATCCTAAGACATCATCTCATGTTCACTTATCCCTACTGACTTCTTGAACTTATCAATAGTTGTGTTTTTCTCCTAACAGGAAAAGTGCTTCATCGCATTGTCATCTGCCCAGCTAATTATTCTTTATTTTTTGTAGAGTTGGTGTTTCAGCATGTTGCCCAGGCTGGTGTCAAACTCCTAGGCTCAAGTGATCCCCCGCTCGGCTTTCCAACGTGCTGGGATTTACGGTGGCGAGCCCCCGCACCTGTTGTGCTTCTCTTATTTTTATTGCTTTCCCCCAAAATGTTTTCTTAGAAAAAATGAGCCTTTGTATGGCAAACCATTTGAGACCTAAGTCAGAGAATACTTTTATTATGGCTTCAAATTTGAATGACAGTTTGTCTAGAAATAATATTCTAGGTTCAAATTTCTTTTTCTTCAATTATTTAAAAACATGGCTCTACTGTTTTTGCATTCAGTGTTGCTGCTGGGAAATGGAATGGCAGTCTGGGTCTTGCTCCTTTGCAGGTGAACTGCTCTTTACTTACAGAAGCTCTTAGGGATATTTTCTTTGTATTTGATTGTGTTAAATTAACTACAAGATGTCTAGGTGTGGATTTTTCCCTGCCTCTGCCCTGTCTTTTGGATTCTCTCAGCCTTTTCTCCCCCTCAGAAGTACATCTTCATGAGTTTACAACACTTTCTCCTCTCGGGTTTTATTTGCTGCTCTTTCTGGGATTCCTGTCATCCAGATGTTGACGCTTTTTTGTTTTCGTTTTGTTGTTGTTGTTGTTGTTGTTTGTTTGGGACGGAGTCTCACTCTGTTGCTAAGGCTGGAGTGCAGTGGCACAGTCGCGGTTCACTGCAGCCTCCACCCCCCCGGATTCAAGCAATTCTCCTGCCTCAGCCTCCTGAGTAGCTGGGACGACAGGCGTGAGTCACCACGCCCGGCCAGATGTTGGCATTTCTATCCTCATTTTCCCTTAGCCTTTCTTTTCTATTTCCTATTTCTATCCTTTCCTTTTGCCTTATGGGAGAATTCCTCAATCTGATTTGGACTTTTCCAGCCATGCTTCAGCTGTTTCCACCTCTCTACTCAGCCTACTCATGCCTTCATATTTTTATTGTTTGTGGGTTTTGAAAACGTAGTTCTGTTACAACAGTATTTTTAAATGTATCAAAATAATAAATGCGGAATGTAGTTTCCCAGTACATGAAAGTTTTCTATATTAAAAGTTTTGAGCCCAGTGTGGTGGCCAATGCCTGAAATCCCAGCACTCTGGGAGGCTGAGGCGGGTGGATCACTTGAGGTCAGGAGTTCGAGACCAGCCTGACCAACATGGTGAAACCCCATCTTTACTAAAAATACAAATTAGCTGGGCGTGGTGGTAGGTGCCTGTAATCCCAGCTACTTGGGAGACTGAGGCAGGAGAATTGCTTGAACCCGGGAGGCAGAGATTGCAGTGAGCCGAGATCGCGTCACTGCACTCCAGCCTGGCGGACAGAGTGAGACTCTGTCTCAAAAAAAAAAAAAAAGTTTTGAAGTCAGAAATTAAGACAAGCGAGACAACCTGAAGTCCAGTGTTACACTGGCTTTGGAATCAGTCTCTGCCCATGATGATACGACCTCTCTTCGGGCCTTTTGGTTGCAGGTGACAGACACTCCATCTCACTAGCTTACGTTAAAAAAAGAGCAGGGGAGAATGTGGTTGAGTGAACCCGGGAGTGATCAGCGGCACACGTGGAGTTTCTCCCTGCTCTGGATAACCGATCTGCTGGCTTCCAGGTTCTGATCTGTGAAGGGGGCATCTTCCCCTTGGGTGTCAATTTGAAGAATCCTGAAGAGGACCCTGACAGCCTTTTGTGATCTGCCTGCCCCTTCTTGCAAACTGTGGTGGTCCTACCCACGGACGCCTTCTCTTGGATTCTGTGGTTGGATGGGGAGGAATCATCCATCCTCTGTAGTGGAAGGGGAGGGAGGACACACCAAGAACATGTGACCCCAAGGACCACCAGAGGAGCAGAAGCCCGAGTGACACCTCGTACAGGTCAGTGCAGTCTCAGGTGGGGCCCCAGGGAGAACACCTGACATCCTGTTCTCCAGTGATGGCGTGTTGAGACGTCATTCACGAACCAAATAATTTACCCATTTAAAGTGTTCAACTCAACAGTGATTGGTACACTCAGAGTTCTACAACTCTCACCACAATCAATTTTGGAACATTTCTATCATCGCTAAGCAACAAATACTGTATCTTACTAGTCACTTTCCAGTTCCCTCCAACCCCCAGTGGTTCCTTTACCCACAGTAATCTGAATGTTTAAGGAGCTGCTTTGCTAACTCATTTCTTAATGACAAGAATGAAGCCAGCATTGTTTCTGACATTCCTTCCCTACAAGGTAATTCATCATTTATCCTTTTTGAAGGGATTTCCTTCGTATCTGTGCCTCGGGCTCACTTCCTGACTGTGAGGATCCGCTTCCCTCACGAAAGGTGGTTGGGGAGTGCCCGCCATTAAACCTCTGTGACCACAGGAGGCAGAGGCCATGGGTGGATGATTTTCTCTCTGATTCTTTGCATTAGTTCAATGGGCAAAACTTGGGTTTCCAGATAAGCAGTGGCACGTGGACTGGGCTTGGTCCTGTCTCCCTGGGAGCACTGCTGGGGAACCAAGCCCAGCCTCACAGGGCTTCCTCCTGCTGCCGCCCACGCCATGGATCAGCCTCATCTTCCTGCCTCAGCCCAGGCCCTCCCTGCACTGGTTTCATCTTCTGTAGTCCAGCTGCTCCTCCCCATAGCCTGCTCCCTCAGATGGGCCACCCAACTGTCATCCTCCTCACAACCTCCCATGATGGTGGCCCTGAGGTCACCTTCCCATTGGCAATGAACAACCCCATTGTCACTGCCCATGGGTGTGCCCACCGGAAGCTGCTCATGGGCAGGAGGGGAAGTGTTCAAGCTGGTTTTTCCAGCCCCTACCACAGCACTGGGTGTGTAGGTGGACAGGAAAGGCATTAGGTATGTAAATTAGGAATGCACGAACACCTGAGCTGTGAGACTTTGGAGTGGTGCATGCCACTCCACGTGTGTGTCAAATAGGATGGGAATGAATGAAAATGAAAGGGGGTCAAGGAGACATTCAGAATAAAATCAGTAACTTTTTCTCAGGTAGTCATTGCATATTTAAACAATGAAAAAACCATACTACAAAAGAGTAATAAAATGATAATATAACAACAATAATAATAGCTAACATTCATCAGGCACTTCCTAGGCCCCAGCCCAGCTCTAAACACTTTCTATTTATTCCTGGTTTTCATCTTCACAAGTGCAATTATATCCCCACAGGACAGATGAGCTGCTGGAGAGCACGTGGTGTGCACGTGTGTGTTCGTGTGACGACATCTAGAAGGGCCATCAGTCATGGTATCGCTATGTAGCGCTGAGATAAGCTCAGAGTGCCTGTCTCAAAGTAAACTAAAAAGGAACTACAGAGTCAAAGAAAATGGAAAGGAAACATGATTTTAAAAACTGCTCCCAAAGGAATATGAATCATTCTACCATAAAGACAGAAGCAGGTGAATACTCATCACAGCACTATCCACAATAGCAAAGCCATGGAACCAGCCTGATGCCCATCACAGTGGACGGGATAGAGACTGTGGTACATACTCACCGTAGAGTACTAGGCAGCCCTAAGAAGGAATGAGATCATGCCCTCTGCAGCAGCGTGGATGGTGCTGGAGGCCGTTACCCTAAATGAACTAATGCAGGAGCAGAAAGCGAAATACTGTGTGTACTCATCAGTGAGAACTAAACATCGATCACACGAACACACAGAGGGGAACCACAGACACTGGGGCATACTTAAGGAGAGAGGTGGGAGGAGGTGGCGGAGCAGAAACCCACCTACTGGATCCTATGCTGGTTACCTGGGTGATGAAATGATCTGTACACCATGGCCCCTTGGCATGCAGTTTACCTATACAACAGCCCTGCACGTGTGCTCCTGAACCTAAATAAAAGTTAAAAGAACCTTCTCTTAGCATCTAGTGATGGTTTCACTTAAATTAGCTGAGGACTAAAGAAAGGCACTGATTTATTTTCACTGTTACAGGTCCTGGCCACGTGTAATGAATGGGCTGTTTGTGTGTGTGTGTGCACGCGCGCATGTGCGTGCATGTGTGTGTGTGTCCACACTGCTGGATTCCTACCCTCGGGGTGCCCTGATGGCATTTTGGGTGGGCGGGCTGGAGGGCTCCTATCTGAGCAAGGTTGTTCCCCACCTCAGAGGCAGAGGACTAGGTGTCAGTGTCAGAGTTCACAGCTCAGTTGAATGGGAAGTAATGAGATCACCTGGCATTTTGCTTGTGTGGGACTCAGCGTTTCTGTAACTGCACGTTCTGGGCTGGTTGCCATGGCCTCACTCCTGGATCCTAGGGAGGATGAGGATGTTTCCATGGGGCCTTCTCTTTCTCAGCAGCCACATCGCTAGCTCTCCCTACACGGACCTAGCCTTCATCCTGTCCGTTCTGTTGGCCACGTGCATTTTTGTTCTGTTTATTTTATTTTTGCAAGGACTGGAGGTGGCATGCCAGATAGCATTAGTGTTTCCCACTAAAAAAATAAAACGTCTTTTTAACAAGGGACGATCCTTGTCTTTAATATCCAAATTTCTTAACCTTTTTCTTAGCATTCTAGCCTGTGAGAAGAAGAAATGTGTGAACATTCTGGAGCTTTCCTTTCCCAGGGACAGCTGGAGGCCTTGAGGATTGAAAGAGAAAGTGCCAGAACAGCTGCCTCGGCTGCTTCCTGAGGAGCCTCTCAGGCTTGTCATCTGCGTGCTAGTCCTGAAGAGAAAGGAAGTATCCCCAGTGCCCCGGCTGCCCCCTCAGCAGGGACTGTGGTGCCCCATCCTCTCCAGCCACCTCCAGCCTCTGGGACCCAGCCCAGACCTCTGCCCTGCGCTGGCTTTGCATCAATGTCTCAGACGCAGGGAAGAGGCTGTGGCCACTCCTGAGACCTGCGCCCCTCTTCCCAGCAGGGCGTGGAGAACGCTTTACTGACTGTGGATGACTTTGCAGGTGTGCTATGATGGATCTGCAGCAAGGACGCCAGCCCGCTCCTGCTGAGGACACCTGAGACCCACAACGCAAGCTGGGTGACACGGGCCACCCGAGACTGGACAGCAGAAAGGGCGTGGGCCTGAGCGTGCAGTCAATGGGAAGGGACTCTACCTGCTCAAGACTTGCCGAATAAATGACGCTCTTCTCTCAGAATTCAGCTGACTGTTCACTCAATGTCCCAGGCGCCTCACAGGGAAGAGGGTAAATATACAAATCATAGCGAGCGGGCATCCCATCAAAACCCAGCGTGTTCTCCCGGGGTATGATCAGCTCCTCAGCACCCGGGAGCTTTGTTTTGTTCACTAGACGCATGGCGTGCGCTCCATACCCACGTGCTGAGTGGTGTGTAATCCTGGTCAACAGATGAGTGAGTCCTGGCGTGGGTGCGCTGGGTGGGCTCCGATGGTCTCATCACCACCAGAACAGAGCCAAAGTCAAGTTTCTGGATGGACAAGTCCCGGAATATGGTGCCTCTGCCGGGACACCGGGGGGACAGACTCTTCCTCAGTGGGGTGGGTTCATTCTGCAACAGACCTGGCTTTGGACTGCCCTGCCCTTGCTCTGTGAGGCCACTGTTCCCCTGCAGACCTGCCAGTCACAGGTGTCCACGCTGTCTGGATGTCCCTCTGCCACCTGAGGTGCCTGGGCCCGCTCAGCTCCCAGTGGCTGCTGCGTCTGTGTGGTGTCCGGTTCAGCGTCTTTCCCTCTGGGGGTGATGGGCAGGGCTGTCCTGAGACAGGACAGGGGTGCTCCTGCTGCTGACACCAGAGTCCGGAAGGTACCCAGCCATGGGGAAGCAGGGACCGTGCACACCAACACCAGAGCCCCTCAGGCACTGAAGACTAGTAAGTGCTTGTCCAAGGAGCGTGAGCCCCGTCGGTGAGCGGGGACCGTGCACACCAATGCCAGAGCCCCCAGTGCACTGAAGACCAGTAAGTGCTTGTCCGAGAAGCGTGAGCCACGTCGGTGTTGTGAAGGCAGTTGAGTCATCTTCATCTGGATCCTCTGTGTTTGTAATAAAAGGTTGGCTTTCCCCACACATGAGTGAGGAACTGGTTCGGGGAAGATGGCAATGGCAAGACATGGCAGAGGCGAGCGCCAGCCTGTTGTGAGGACCCAGCTTTCTGTGGAAGGCGACTCTCGTTAGGTCTTTACACCCTAAGTCCATCGAGAGCACCAGTGTTTTCCCTTCCAGATGATTAATGGCTACATAAAAATAATACTTTCAGAGGCTGCAGAATCAGAAGGAATTTTCTCCAGATGACTTTCCAAAAGTCCTTAGAAAATGTGAATTTGTGAATAGACTTTAGAACAGGTGTCACTGAGAAGACGGGGTGGAGCCGCCTCCAGGTTTAATTTGTTTTAATCATGGAATTTCAAGTAAGGTGATCTGGGTTCAGAATTCCAACTGCATGATCTTAGGTGAACCATTTAACTTGTCTCAACCTGAGTTCCCTCTTTTGCAAAATGAGAAAGTGACTCATATCTGCTGAATGCAACTTGAAAGGATTCGTACAATGATCAATGCTAAAATGTGGCAGCAAAATGCTCTTAGCGACATCCCATGGGTGAATTCTCTAATAAAACAATAGTGGTCCATTTCTAGGGCATGAGGGCCCTCAACGTCTCTCATTTACATATTGGGTCCCTCATCCTTTAATATATGTAGTCAGTATTCATGGTTATTGTCCTTAATTCTTTTTTAAAGGTAGAAACAATAATGTCAATGTATTTCATGAATGAATTTTATATGGTGTTACTTAATGGTTTACAGACTATAGTGGTGGATGCAATTGACGTTATAGAGACTTGGGTTAGAATTCCATCTCAGCTGCTTCCTGGCTCTGTTACCTTGGGGGATACCCCTTGGCCTCTTCACCTTCCATTTCTGCATCCATAAATCCATCATACGTATTTGGCAGGATTCCTGCTGGGGTTGGTGACCGAGATCATCTGTATGCAGCCTCCTAACAGGATCTCCAGGGTGCCTTCTCCTGTGCAGAGCTCACAGAGTCTCTCTGGGCCTCTCATCTTCTCTCTCAAAGCTAGACGTTCGGTGTGTGGAGGCACTGGCCTCCTGAGAGCTAGAGTATTGCCTTCCAAATTTTCCAAAGCTTTTTAACATATTAGGAAGCCTAGGATATGTTAGCCAGAATGATAGGTCAATTTCACTAACCTTGAAGGCTTGGGAAAAAATTTGCTGATTCATTTTGTTTGCTGAGTACAGACTTTCAGTATTTTTGTGCAAAAGAAGATATACTTAGCATTTTATCATTTAATTAAAGAAAGCATGTTTATAATCAGTTTGTGCCTGTTCCAAATTGCCCCTTTGTCTTCCCATACTTTGTAAGAAATTCCCTTTCTTGGAGGAAAAATGCTTTTGTGCAGGCAACATTTCTTAGATGTTTTTGTACTTAGAGTTTGACTTGAGGATATTTATGGATGGAACTCAGATTTCAGAGTGTGGGAGGAGAAGAGTCTGGCCAATGAGGAAGCGGCTTTGCTCGGGTCATTTGCATCTGGCTGCCCAGGTTCCAGCGGCTCCATCACGTTGGTGAAATATATCCTTTGGGGGATGTCATGGCTTTGGTTAAGATTTCCTTTACTCCTTAGCTGCTAGTGCAATTTTGATGATAGCCATTTCACATGTGCATGCGGCACTCAGGTGGGTAGAGCTGTCAGAAGGCTGTGAAGTGTCACCCATCTTGCGATTGCTTGCACCTGAGGAAGATGGAGTGACAATGAATATTCTGCGTCACTGTATCACTTTGCTCATTAATACACTGATTTACGGCTGGTTGTTTTCCTTTGGCTCAAGGCGACATTAGTACCCACAAAAAGGAAAATATATGTGAGAATGTTTTTAAAGCAAAATCCTTGCTTGCAAAGGTAATGATGTTCGAAAACTGGAAAAAATGCAACTCAGACAAAAGGAAGAAAGAAACCCTAACGTGACTTTTTCTGCCTAGCTTTTGTGGGTAGTAAAGTTTTTCTCAACATGCTATCAGATTGGTTCCATTATTTAAAAAGTATTTTTAACACAGGAAAAAGTTTCGTGTTTTCTATTTCGCAATGCGATTCGATCATCTTCCGCTGTTCCAGATGGTGGCTTGCCCCGTGCAATCAGGCTGGCTGTTATACAAGAATCCATTCCAAACCCTGAATAAAGGCCCAGGCCAAGAGAGGGACTTGTGTATCGATTCTCACAAGAATATTACAGAAACATGCCCCCTAGGCTTGGACACTGTAGAATTCAGGGAGCAATTGTAGCTAGGAATAGTAGGGAGATGCAGATTTTTTTTTATTTTTTGTGTTTTGAGATGGAGTCTCGCTCTGTTACCAGGCTGGAGTGCAGCGGCATGATCTCAGCTCACTGCAACCTCTTCCTCCTCGGTTCAAGCAAATCTCCTGCCTCAGCCCCCCTAATAGGTGGGACTACATGCACGCGCCACTACGCCCAGCTAACTTTTTGTATTTTTAGTAGAGACGGGTTTCACCATATTGGCCAGGATGCTCTCTGTGTCTTGACCTCGTGATCCACCCGCCTCAGCTTCCCAAAGTGCTGGGATTACAGGCGTGAGCCATGGCGCCCGACCGGGATATGCAGATGTTTTAAATGTCATGCTGAGATTTGCAGACATGAAGCTGTTGTGTGGGGGGAGCTAGAGGACACCCCTCAATATGGCTGTCATTTGTAGCTGACCCGCCCAGATGGGCAGGTGGCAGCAGTTGAAAAGTGCTACCAGGGCTCATTTCTCACAGTGCCTGAAGAATGTGTGTCTACGTGACAATGCCAGAAAGAAAAGTCTGCTGTCCCCCTCCCGGTGTGAAGGGACCTTCCCATGTCCTGCTGTGTCTGGGCTCACACTTTTCTTTGGACCCGCCTCTCCAGAGAATGCGGAGGGTGCTGGGTAACCCTGGGGGTTCCTAATGGCCAGCAGGGAAGCCAGGGGTTTCTTTCTCTGAGGGACTTCAGAGGAGGTGGCCACTGGTCTGAGAAAGTGTAAGTGTAGGTTGGGACTTCGGTCAGCTGGGACTTAACTGTGCCATTCAATCTGGCGTGCGTGCAATCCCACTTCCGCTGGGGCTGAGAGCGAGGCCCTGCACCAAGGCCGCGTTCATGAGACGCAGGGTGGAGCTGATACGGCATCCTGTGCGGAGAGCTTGTCCCCCCAAAGGCTTGTCCCTCTGCTGAAAGAGGCTGCCCTCTCCCCGATTTCCTGAGGAGCTGCCCAGGAGGGCTCCCTGCCTCCCTATGGGCTTCCCATTGGCCACGCAGACCAGGAGGAGCCCTCTCTCCTGCCTTCCCCGTCTCTCACTCTTTCTCTCTGTCTCACTGTCTCTCTCTCTCTCTCTGCGTCTCTGTCTCGGTTTCTCTCTGTCTCTCTTTATGCCTGTCTTTCTCTCTTTCTCTTTGTTTCTTTCTTTCTCCCTCTCTCTCTCTCCCCCACTCCCCCATTTCTCTGTCTGTCTCTTTCTCTGTGTCTCTCTCTTTCCTTCTCTTTCTGCCTCTTTCTCACTATCTTTGTCTCTGTCTCTCTCTCCCTCTGTCTCTCTTTCTCTCTGTCTCTCTCTCTCTCTGTCTCTCTCTCTCTCTGTCTCTCTCTTCCCATCCCCCCCACTCTATCTCTTTCTCTCCCCTTCCTCTCTCTCTCTCTCTGAGGCTGTGGTGCATTCTCTGACCTGACCCTCCCCTTCTTACCTTTATGACTGGCAGGTGGAAAAACAGCCAGTGACTCTTCCGTGGCCCGTGTTGGGACGCAGCCCTGGGCAGGACTCACTGGAGGTGAACGGGGACAGCACTGGCCCCACGGGCCCAGCCGTCGGCTCTGGTCGCCTGTGTGCTGAGAGAGGTGGAGCATCGGCTTCGATTCTGTGTTACTTTCCCACAACAGTCACAACAGAGCACCACAGAGCCTGAGTCCCCGACCACAGGAATTATGAGGGATCCGAGATCAGCGGGGTCCGGGGGGGTTCCTCCCGAGGGCAGGGCAGGAGAGTCTTTCCAGGCGCCTCTCCCAGTCTCTGGCGGCTGCTGGCAGCTTCAGCGTTCTTTAGCGTGTGGAAGCGTCCCCGATCCCTGCCTCCACCGCCACCAGGTCTTCTTCCTGCATGCATGTCTGTCCCGGTGTCCACAGTTTCCCTTTTTGTAAGGACTGGACAGTCATATTGGATTAGGCCCACCTGATGAACACATCTTAACTTCATCATCTGCAAAGCTGCTATTTCCACAGACGGCCACATGCCGGGGAAGTAATCCAGCCCGTGATGACTGTCAAGGTGTGCCCTGAGCCTGGCTTGCCTGTGAGGGGCTCCAGAACATGGGGCAGCGGCCCTCAGGTCATGAACTGACAGGAACACAACCCTGCAGATGCCCCACAGTTTGGCTTCCGATCCTTGGATGGGGCAGCGATGCGTGAAGATGGGTATTGCCATGACTCTAATACCGCACCTCCGCACTGCGCCCGTTCCACCTCAGAGCTAAAAGGGGCCTTGATGCAGCTCTTGGGGGCTCCATGGTGACAGCCCGCTGGATGAACCCACCAGGCACCCCCGCACTGGCTGGGTTTGAGCATGCTTGCCGGGAGGATCCCCCTGCTGAGCAGATCTCACCCTGCAGATCAGAGACGCGTGTCGAGCACCTGGCCAGGATGTGCGGAGGGGTAGCTGGGGTCTCAGTGGAAGGGAAGATGGCTGCTGTCTTTCCTAGGGCAGCGAGCTTTGAAAAAGGTCAAGACTTCTAAGAGCCCCCGCTCATTCAGCGGAATGCAGCTCTGGGGGAACTGGGGGGGCCAACCCGCAGGATAGGAACTGCATTGCGGGGGCCAAAGCCCAGGATGAGGCTCACAGTGCATTGTGAATTTCCACCTAGCATGGGCTCCAGGCACCACACTTGAATCTGAAATATCGAAAGTGTTGGACCTGTGGAGTTGGTACAAAGGCGAAGCATTTTTCTTCTTGGTTGGCTGAGTACGAAGTTCAGTAGTATTTGCCTGTGAATGAGTGTCTTTTTCAAATGAGGAGGAGAGCGAGAGGCGTGGAAAGGTTTGTCCCTAACAAACTGCATTCCAGAATGTTCTCTCTGTGGTTGGGGCCCTTCCTTGGCTAGAAAGCTGTATGACCCTCCTGCCCTCTCTGAACAGTGGCATCTTCATGGCAGGCGTGGTGCTGCGGTCTTTCCTGCAGATTTGTGCCAGAGCTGTTTGTACCAGGGGCTTGTTGCAACTCATCATGCAAGGGGAGATCCCGAATCAGAGACGACGCAGTATTTTAGCGTTTGCGGCAAGGCAGTGAATGGGATAACGGAAGAGAGGGTCAAGGTCCACACAGCACTTAGGTTTCTTTTAACATAACTTATTGGGGGGAATAAACTATTAGATTTTTGTAACATATGTTTTGTTTGTTTGTTTCTTTCTTTCTTTTAACGTGGAGTTTTGCTCTTGTTGCCCAGGCTGGAGTGCAATGGTGCAATTTCAACTCACTGCCGCCTCCTACTCCTGGACTCAAGCGATTCTCCTGCCTTAGCCTCCCCAGTAGCTGGGATTACACGCACCCACCACCATGCCTGGCTAATTTTGTGTTTTTAGTAGTAACGGGGTTTCACCATGTTGGCCAGGCTGATCTCGAACTCCTGACCTCAGGTGATTTGCCCGCTTCAGCCTCCCAAAGTGCTGGGACTACAGGCATGAGCCACCACGCCTGGCCTATAACATATATTCGGACTCACAGGGATCATGATCAAACATGGGGGGTTTTGAGTTCTGCACCTCCTCCCAGGCTGCTTCCTGATCTTTTCCGTGTGCTTCCACAACCTGCTCCCTCCAATGAAGTGGAAAATGTGGGTGCGACGGGGTGGCCTCCAGCCACTGGGGGAAACTCTCCTACAGTCAGCGGGGCTGGTAGCCAGGTCAGGGAGGGTGCAGGAGCCATGGCATGGTGGAAACTTCTAGCAAGAATTAGAAGGAGAGACACAGGTGCAGGTCATGATCACCTGTTGGCTGAGAGCAATTTTCCTGGCTCATGTGCAGAGTGTAAAGGTTAGCAGACCTCAACGCCATGGGCAAATCCCTTTGCAACGTTTGAACGGGGAGAACCCCATAGCTGTACGGCTGATTTGTTCCGTTTATCGTTGGCGGAGGCGTCATCATCCTCTGTTTTCTAGTCCTCATCTCTGGCTTTGCGAGTTAGGATGGAAGCTGTGAGATGCAGTGAGTTTGGGCTCTGACATGTGGGCACTGGTGACAGCTGGCACACAAGTCACGCCACCTGTGGACTCCGGCATCTGCAGCCGGAACATGAACGGAATAACACCTTTGTCTATGACCCAGAATGGCTGTGGGAACGAAACAAGATGAAAGTAGGTGGAAATACATGCTTTCGAGATGAATGTTCTTGTCCCCATGTCTCCAGTTTGCTCCCGAGAATGGACGCTGAGGCAAGTGTGTGCCCTGGGAAGTTACCGGCCTCGATCTCGGGAGGAAGCCTGCACCTGAGTGAAGAGGCAGCCGAGACCAGAGTCGAACCGACCAGCAGCTGCAGCCCAGGCCTCTGCCCATTCCATGGGAGTTCTGGACTCTAAGTGGGGGCTCTCAGAGCAGCCGGAACAAAGACAGAGGCACGAGCCTTTGCACCCACCCTGCAGGCTCTTCAGTGAGGATGCTGCTGCCTTGGTGAGGCTGCGGCTCTGCATACAACATCTCAAATACAGCAGCAAAGCTGACACACAATTCAGGACTTCACGAAGTCAATGAAAGCGATGTCGGAGGAGTGCTCAGGACTTTCCCGTGGTCGCTGGCACAGTTAACCACAATTAGCAATTAAAGAGCGGGTCATCACGGAGCAAAGCGGCACAACAGCATCCCAAGACCTGCCTCCGCACACCTCCTGCTAAAGACGCCTCTGAGAAAAGTGATGCCGCCATCCAGCAGTTTTGCAGAAGTGACCTTTTGTCGGGAGTGCTGAAAGCTGGGGGACATCTAATCCCGCTGCCTCATAGTTTAACTGGAAAAATTATGCCAGAAAAACAGCAACACTGGAAGCATTCTTTGTTGAATCTAAGGATTATTGCACAATTATAACTTAAATTTTGTATAAATTAAACTAAAATAAGTTTATATAATTAGGTTTTGTTTTCAAGGTAAAACCATCACCTGACCTCTTTTCATTATTTACTATGAAAGTTTTATTCTTGTTAAAAGTGTATTTTCCCTTTCACAGCCTTTTCCTGGGAATGTGTATCCTCAGAGGACAGTAACTCCAGCCTCTCCTGCCGTGCCTCAGGTCCAACTCGATCCCCTCGGAGGGCCTCAACTGATGCTGTATCTAGGCAAGAATGTGGGACACCGTATGGGAGCTTTAGCTGGGGTATCCTATGGTGAGAGTTGGTATCTAGACAGGCTTAGCTTTCACATCACCAAGAATGAGCTATGGCTAGATTTCTTCAGCTGAAGACGAAAGACATCTGCCTGCAAGTCCGCTCTGGAGGGTGAGAAAACCTAGGCTTGGGAAGATCAGATGAAGAGGGTGGGATCTCAATCTCTAAAGTCTTAGAATTTCAATCCCAGCTTCAATTTTGACATTTCCTCAGTGGTTCCATCAAGAAGAAATCAGCAAATGATAACAGGATTGTCATTGATGGCAAATCACGCATACATTTAAAATAACTGCAATGCCGTTTCTGAAAACATTAAGATTGTTAAATAAACATCTGAGGCGTTAAGATAGACTGTGAGAAGTAATCTGCAAAAGGGGAGGCAGGAGGAGACCTTGCCCTCAGATGCCAACAGAGTGTGGTGAAAACCATCCTGCGCTCTCCTGCATGTTGACCCTGGGTCGCCTGTTTCCCTGATAACAGTTTGTATATTTGCATGCAGTGAGAAAGAGGGGCTTGGGAGGTGTAGGGCAAAGAGTGTAGCCTTAATGCGTTGTGGAATTCCTCCAGTGACACAATAAAAAACGCCATGGTAAAATGTAGGACGATACAGGGGCATGCATTTCAGCAGAAGTAATGCGAAGCTACAGATTTTTTTATAGTCTTGTGCTGGGTGGGTACTAATACATGCAGAATTACCTAAAAATCACCTTTCATGACCAGGTGCGGTGGCTCACACCTATAATCCCAGCTCTTTGGGAGGCCAAGGTGGGTGGATCACCTGAGGTCAGCAATTTGAGACCAGCCTACTCAACATGGTGAAACCCGTCTCTACTAAAAATACAAAAAATCAGCCAAGCATGGTGGTGGGCAGCTGTAATCCCAGCTATTCGGAAAGCTGAGGCAGGAGAATCGCTTGAACCTCGGAGGTAGAAGTTGCAGTGACTCAAGATTGTGCCACTGCACTCCAGCCTGGGCGACAGAGCAAGACTCCATCTCAAAATAAATTCAATAAATAAATATAAAAATTACCTTTCTTAAAAAAAACTCAAATATTTAGTTTTCCAATGTTAACTAGGGACCTATTTGGGTAGCAGAATAGAGAAATGACACACAAGGGCAGAAATCTGCTGTGAAAGTTGAAACGGAGGCTGCAATGCAGGTGCAATAGAAAAGCTTCTGAGAGTGAGCAGGTGTAGCCCCAGAGGCTGGTGCCATCAGTGCCTCTGACCGAGGAGTCAGGGGGTGGCCACCGGGAATGTCAGGACAGCTGACTACTGAGGACTGGAGGGGTAGAGTCGTTTTTATGTGAACGGCAAGAACACCCGCTGCAGGCTAGAGCTTCCAGAGCAGATGGAGCTCCAGAGCGAGGCGTACACAGGGCCCACTACAGGGCATGGGGTCCAGAGCAGGGTCAGGTCCAACACAGGGGTGTGTTTGCCTGCAGTTGACAAGACAAGCTACAGAACTGAACTGTAACCAGGAAGGTGGAAGATAAATTCAGCCATGGGGTGCCCGTGGAGAGGCGCTTCCATCACTTCCTACGCTCCCTGTTGGGGAGGCAGGGATTCCCTCCCTGGGGTTACAGGGATGTCCGAACAAACAGCAACTGACACTGGGCGGCTGAAATGGACAACAGCTTATTCCTCACAGCCCAGGGAGGAGGATGCTGCACACCACACAGGGCCACACAGGACCACACAGGGTTGTATGTGGGAGCAGAATGAATCAGCAGGGCTACGGGAGGTGGCTTTGTAGTATCAAGGGTGCAGGTGTGGCCCCTGGTTCCTATGGGATTGTGTTGACTTGTTTGAATAATTTCATGGCTAGCCCCTGCTCAAGGATTAGCAGGAACTGTGTCTGGTCCCCCACGGGGGATGGGGGGAGGGCTGTTTGGTCAGGGGACATTATCCACAGGAATGGGGTGGGGAGGGGAACTTATGTTTAGGTCATTCGAGGCCCTCCCTATTTTACCAGATGTTAAGGGAGCACATCATATTGGGTCTTAATTTTCAATCTGTCACAGGCAGGTGCAGGGAGTGTGTCGCTCGTCACTACTCAGCTACCTGAGGCCACTGTGCAGAAGCGGCATGGACGGGATAGCAGGAGCACCACGAAGCCTGGTGGCCCTAGCCTGGGCATCCCAGTGACAGCAGTTTATGAGTCACATGTCTGGGAATATGACCTGATTCCCAAGGCAGTGGATTCGAGTTGGCCAGGTGTATGGAAGCAAGTCAATAAAAGCAGGTTGAAGCAATGCTTCTTGGCTTTGTTGGGCTGGATTGTAGATGGGCTCCGTAGGGAGGCCTTCAGTGAATAAGGACTGAAAATATAGGATTGAGGGAAGCCAGAGAAAGGCCATAGAAGAAAATTTGGATTCTTGGTGGAGGAACTGGATCAGGAATTAGAACATTTGTGTTCAGCCTTCACTCTACCTTGGGCAAGACATTCATTGCTGAGTCACTGTTTTCTAGTCAGCAAATTGAACCGTGATACCACCAGCACACTTGTGAAAATAAAATGAAAGAAGTTAGATATTATGAAATACTTTTAAGATGGAAGACATTGCTGTTAATAAGACATTATCATGTGCATTTGGCTTCAACTGATTTTATTACGAATGTGAAAATGTATTTTAAGCAACTAGTTCTGAACAATAAGCTAAGAGTACTTTTTGGTTTTGTTTTGCTTTTAAAGATAGCTTGTGTCTTCTGAGTGCTCTCTAAAAAAAAACAAAATAGAAATAATATATCTTTTTTAGTTGGGTTCTTTTGTAGGAGGCAGCTATGTCTTAAAAAATGAATACTACCAGACAATGACATTACAGAAAACGAAAACTACACAACAGTATCTCTCATGAGCACATAAACACAAAAATCCTCAACAAAATATTGTAAATTGTATAAAATAATCAAATGTATAAAAATACATAAAAATGTATAAAAAGAATTATATACCATGAACAAGTGGGATTTACCCTGGGTATGCAAGGCTAGATCAACTTTCAAAAATTAATTATGTAACCTATCACATCAACAGGCTAAAGAAGAAAAATCACATGATCATAAAAACAGACACAGAAAAATATTTGATAAAATCAAGCACCCGTTCTTGATAACTGCTAGCAAACTAGGAATGAAGGGGGATGTCCTTAGCTTCCTTTATAAAAACTCTAGCAGCTAACATCGCACATAATAGTGAGGAACTCGAAGCTTTCCTGCTAAGATCAGGAACGAGGCAAAGATATCTCCTCTCAGCACTGCTTTTCCACATTGTAAGTCCTAGTTAAGGCATTAAGACAGGAAAAGGAAATAAAAGGTATACAGATTGGGAGGGAAGAAATAAAACTGTCTTTTAGATCATCTATGTAGAAAATCTGAAAGAATCAACAAAAAAATTCCTGGAACTAATAAGTGATGATAGCAAGATTGTAGGATACAAGGTTAATATACGAAAGTCAATTGCTTTCCCATATACCAGCAATGAACAAGTGAGATTAGAAATTAAAAACACAATACCATTTACATTAGCACCCCAAAAATGAAATACTTAAGTGTAAATCTAACAAAATATGTACAAAATCCATATGATACAAATTACAAATCTCTGATGAAAGGTATCAAAGAATCAAATAAATGGAGAGATATTCCATGCTCATGGATAGGAAAACTCAATATTGTCAAGATATCAGGAATTAGAACATTTGTGTTCAGCCTAACACAAATCTCTAGATCCCAACTTGATTTAGAGATTCAATGCAATTCCAACCAAAATCCCAGAAAGTTATTTTGTAGATATTGGCAAACGATTCTAAAGTATGTATGAAGAGGCAAGAGGCCCAAAATAACCAATTCAATATTGAAGGAGAAGAACAAAGTTGGAAGACTAATGCTAGTACTGGCAAAAGAAAAACAGAACAGAGCAGAGAGCCCAGAAACAGACCCACATAAAAGTACTCAACTGATCTTTGACAAAGGAGCAAAAGCAATCCAATCGTGCTAAGATAGTCTTTTCAACAAATGGCACTGGAACAAGTGGACATCGTCATGCAAAAAAGTAAACCTAGACACAGACCTTACACCCTTCCCAAAGATCAACTCAAAACAGACATACACCTAAATGTAAAATGTAAAACTATAAAGCTCCTAGAAGATAACACGGAAGAAAACCTAGATGACCATGGTATGGTGAGGACGTTTTAGAGGCAATACCAGAGGCACAATCCATAAAATAAGTAATTGATGAGCTGGACTTTCTTAAAATGTAACACTTCTGCTCTGTGAAAGACAATGCTAAAAGAATGAAAAGACTGGGAGAAAATATTTGTAAAAAGCGCAATTGATAAATGACTGTTATCAAAAATATACAAAGAACTCTTAAAGTCAATAATAGGAGAACAAGAAACATTACTGAAAAATGAGCAAAAGGCTTTAACAAACACCCTGCCAAAGAAGATCTGCAGAAGGATGGCAGGTGAACTCCACGTTACGTGTCCTCAGGAAAATGCAAATTAAAGCAACAAGACACCACGTCACACCTATTAGAACAGCTGCATCCAGAACACTGACGACACCAAATGCTGACAAGGATCTGGAGTGACAGGAACGCTCCTTCATCACTGGTGGGAATGCAAAACGGTGCAGCCACTTTGGAATACAGTTTGGCAGTTTCTTACAAATAAAAAACTACCCTCGCCATATGTTCCTTGGGATTTCCACATAAAAACCTGCACTTGGATGTTTATAGCAGCTTTATTCCTGTTCTTTTGTTTGTTTGTTTGTTGTTTTTTATTTTGAGATGGAGTTTTGCTCTTATTGCCCAGGCTGGAGTGCAATGGCACGATCTCAGCTCACCACAACCTTTGCTTCCCGGGTTCCAACGATTCTCCCGCCTCAGCCTCCCAAGTAGCTGAGATTACAGGCAGGTGCCACCATGCTCGGCTAATTTTTCATTGTTAGTAGAGACCGGGTTTCTCCATGTTGGTCAGGCTGGTCTCCAACTCCCAACCGCCCACCTCGGCCTCCCAAAGCAGCTTTATTCTTAATTGTCAAAACTTGGAAGCAATCAAGATGTATTACAGTAGGTGAAAAGATAAACAGTGGGACATCCAGAAAATGGAATATCATTTAGCACTAAAAAGAAATGCGCTAACAAGCCATGAAAAGACCCAAGAGGAACCTGAACTGCGTATTACTAAGTGAAAAGAGCCAATCTGAAGAGACTACACACTGCATGATTCCAACTAGATGACATTCTGGAAAGGCAAAACTATGAAGACAGTAAAAGCAAATCAGGGGTTGTCAGGGGTTAGAGGGAAGGGATTATTTTCAGGACAGTCAAACTACTCTGTATACTATAACAGTGAATATATACGCATTTGTCCAAACTCATAGAACGTATCACATGCAGAGTGAGCTCCAGTGTAAACTATGGACTTTAGTGATAATGATGGGTCAATGTTTGTTCACTGATTGTAACAAATGTACCATCTGGTGGGAGATGGTGATGGTGAGGGAGGCTGTGTATACTTGGAGACAGGGCATATAATCTCTGTGCCCTCTGCTCAATTTTGCTGTGAACCTAAAACTGCTCTAAAAAACAAAGTTTATTAATTTGAAAAATTACCGAAGTAAAATAAAAAATGTTGGAGAATTACATTTAGAGTGTGATATGCACCCGTGCACACACACACACAAGGGAGCAAGGTGCAGAGAACTGCATGCGGAAATAGACAAGGCCCACAGGCTAGCTAAGGGGATCCCTCTGGGGAAGGGGGAGACGACCAAAGTTGAACAGCAGTCGAGGGAACTTTATCTGTAACATTATATTGTTTTAAGGAGAATGAATTTATTTTGTTTTGTTTTGTTTGAGATGGAGTTTCGCGCTTGTTGCCCAGGCTGGATCACAATGGCGCGATTTTGGCTCACTGCAACCTCCGCCTCCTGGATTCAAGTGATTCTCCTTCCTCAGCCTCCTGTATAGCTTGGATTACAAGCATGTGCCACCACACCTGGCTAATTTTTGTATTTTTTGTAGAGATGGGGTTTCACCATGTTGGCCAGGCTGGTCTCGAACTCCTAACCTCAGGTGATCCACCCAGCTCAGCCTCTCAAAGTGCTGGGATTAAAGGTGTGAACTACAGCGCCCCGCAGAATTTATAACTTCTATAATTTAAACTTCCATAAAAGAATTTAAACTTCTGTAACATAATGAAATGAGCTATTGCCTGCAAAAACGAAGAAAACCCGGTCACATAGTTGCACCTGTCAGTACCCAGTTACGGTAGATACTGTATGTCTCCTATAAATAACAGCAGCAAACAGGAAAAAGAAAGAGACATACAGCTCCTGCACCTTTACAACAGATATTGGCTTAGTGGCCAAAATGATTCTGGCACAAATTGGTAGAGCCCGGGAAATTTGATGGAACTGCGCTGTTTATTAAAGGAAAAAGGTAATTCACTCTGCCAAGGTGAAGCCTTGGTGCTTGAACTTCTCAGAGGAAAGAAGTTGTGACTTTTGCCATTTATTTGTTCCCTGGGTTTTCAGAAACCAGGAAGACCACTTCATTCCCATGTCCTTCTAAAAGCCAGGAAGGTGAGGTGCCAGAAAATGACTCCGGGAGAATTTGCCCTTTCTCTTTCTAGATCTTTCTTTTTAAAAAATGAAGCCTCCCTATTTGTCCTGAGATAGTGCAGCGGCTGCTGTGTCTTCAAGTTTGAGTTAGTCTCCTTCAAGACTCACAAAATACTGAGTTCTGAAGAAGGGATTTTGACTGTCCACGGCCACATATCCATCTGGTTTTTGTTGGTGACACTAACACATGAATCTCGAATCTAGGTGGCCTGAAATCATCAGCCACCGAAATCGCTTTTATACACACGTACACGGGGAGAGGCTCAGGACACTCAGATATTTTGTTTATTTGGTTAAAAGCCTTAAGTAAGTTGGTTTCTGCCTTTATCAGCTCAAAGGGGGGCTTTTAAACAGGCAGCGGCAGGGGGATTGGCTGTAAGGCTGTCCACTTAGATTTGGGGCCCAGATTTTCTTTCCAGAAACTTCATGCATAACTGAATGGTTTCAGGAATTGAATCGTGAGTGTGTTCCCTAGGGTCCCCCAGATTTCAGTGGGTTGATTTTCTACCCCTGACATACGTGTTTCTCCAGACTCTACCTGGGCGGCTGACCCCACCTCCACTCCAGGCTTTCTCTTCCTCCTTCTCCTCCTCTTCCTCCTGTCCCTCCTCTTCCTCCTGTCCCTCCTCTTCCTCTTTCTCCTCCTCTTCCTCCTGTCCCCTCCTCTTCCTCCTGTCCCTCCTCTTCCTTCTGCCCCTCCCCTTCCTCCTTAGCGGTTCCACCTGGTGCCCTGCGGGGGTTACAGGTCACACCACTGCAGATGACAAATAAACACGTACCTCAGGGGCAGGTGCCACAAGGTTGAAGTTTTCTGGTTTTCTCTTTTGGCAAAAAAGAAAAAATGGAACATGGCCAACGAACCTGCTTTCTCTCCCCCTCCTTTCTTGCAGCCGAGCAGTCGTGGGGCTGTGCGGGGCTGAGAGCGGCTTCAGCACGTGGTCCTAGTGACGACGCACTGGCTGTGACTTGCGCACCAACACCTGCTGCTGTTCATCACTGTGATGCCTCCCCCCAGGGGAAGGCAGGCTCCCCCACTTGGAGGGGCGCCTGGGGATGCTGTGGCCTGGTCTGACTCCACACCAGGGGGCTGGAGGGGGAGGAGGAGTGGCCTCCCCCGGAACTGCAGGGAGGCTGCCCGGGAAATGCCTGCTAGTCTCCATCCTGCTTCTAGAATGGGAGTGAGGCGGGGGGAAGCAGCTGACTCCTAACAGCTCTTCCCGGCCACACGCCCTCCGGGAAGACAGATGAGGAGCTCAGGCAGGCTCAGGGGCCCCCGCTTAGGAAATGCTCGGGCCCTTTTTATTTTTCTACCAGGTGACCAGGCGCTAACTGCCCCCGGAATGTTCTCAAATTTACCCTAGTGGTGCTGGAGCGTGTGCCTGGAACACACGGAAATGACAACGGGCTCCTTGGTGCCAGGCGAGGCGAGCCCAGGGGCCTGCCAAGCCCCCTCCTCACCAGGCTCCCTGCGCAGTGCCCCAAGAATGAGCAGAGAGCATGCAAGACCCTAGCAGGGCTGCTGCTCCGACGAGGGCAGGCCGTCACCTCCGCGGTCCCCTTCCTCTTCCTCCTCCTCGCGTCGCCCTTCGTGCAGCAGATTTCTGTTGCTCTGCCACGTCCAAGGCCTCTGTGCCAGCCGCGGTGGGGCGGGGGAGGGGATATAGGGCAGAGAGCCTGCTTTCAAAGATTTGCAATCCATCTGGGAAGATAGGACCTGCTCACAGAAGACGTCAAACATCCTAGAAGCCAGTGACACAGGGTGGCAGAGCTGGCGGAGCAGTCCTGGAGCACCTGCTTACGTTGGCCAAACACCTCTGGGACGCGCTCACTACTGATGCCCTTCCAGGACCTGGCTTCCAATGGAAACACCGCTGGAAGAAGTGATGCTCTGACTTACTTAATTTGAGGTGTAAAGGACTCATACTGGACTTTCTTCACCTATTACTGCATTTCCCTGCAAGTTGCTGAGGTCAGCGGCCCCACGAGATGCGCCAGCCCCAGAGGGGAGCCTTGCCGGCGTGGGACAGGAGAGACAGGCAGAGCCAGGCACCAGCTAGACCTGTGCGGCTGGACTCCGGTCCTGGAGTCAGGAGCTTCCTGCTGGAGCAGTGGCTGGGTGTGGAACTGGTGGCTTGCCAGGGCTCGGGGACATATCTTGCCAGTCTGGCCACTCCTGCTGAAGGCCTTTTGTGCAGTGATTAGCACTGTCGTGGGTGTTGACAGGGCATTCGTCCACCTCCTCAGCCAGTGTGAGCCTTTGCATTGGTTCATGAATTGGGAGGTGCCTACCTGGGCCTCTGGGGGGTGGCCATGGGCAGAAAGGCTGCTTGGTGATGGTCTGTGGGACTGTGACAAACACAGCAGTGAGCGCCATTCGTGGCTGTCTGGAACTTCCCCATCTGCGGACCGTGCTCAGGAGTCCCCCCCACAGGCTCCAGGAGCCCCACTCTCCTTCCCGTGAGAAGGAGAAGTCCCTTAGACCTGAGCAGGAGCTAACGATGGTGACTTTCTGTCGCCACCACTGCATGCTCCTGCACCCAGCCTCACACAGAGCTCATCTGCATGCATCCTCTCCTCAGTCCCAGTCTGCTGTGCGTACTCTCCCTTTCATTCACTATCAGGAGCCTGTTCATTTCTTCCTGCTCTTTCTTCTCTCTCAGGCAGAATGCAAACAGAAGCACAGAGAAGATGCACCCTGTGGGACCTCAGTCAGAGACATCCCCTGATACTAAATCTGACTTCTTCTTTTCCAAAAGATGATGCTGAAGATGGCGCCGAAGACTCACTTCCTGCAGGGGAGCCTTCCGTGATTGACCGCATCACACCATTGTCAGTGTTCTATTTTCTGTCTTCTTGCTGCCAGGGAACTCAATTAGCATATTTGTCACCTAATAGGTTATCAGTGGAAATATGAGTTCACATCCTGGGTTTGAAAACCAAAATTTCACATGCTTTTCTTACATATGGAATAAATAGCCCTTTATCTAAGGACCTGACTGCCTGAAAACATATAATCTTCTTTTGCTGTCAAGGAACCTCTGAAAAGTTGCTGAGTTGACTTGAAAATTGATTTCAAATTATTTCTTGTATGTTCATTTCCATGTGGCATCATTCTTTCCAACTCAACCAGCTCTTGAGGGGCAGGAATTATTTATGTATCTATATGTCACCCCCCCACTCCCGATATATTGCTGGTGTAATGTCTGGATTTCTGTTTCTCTGAACAGAAACACTTCATTCAGAGAGAGTTCTGGAACTGGAGCTGTCTACTTAGTTTTACCCACTCTGATCACTGGAATATTGACATTCATATTCTGCTTGGCTGGACACAATCCAGGAATTTTTGTGTTAATAGCATCAGAGACATTCTTAGATTATTTATTAAGATAAAAGAAATTGCTAAGGATGCCTTGAAAATGCACTCATTAGAATATACAGGTTCATTAAAGAAACAGAAATGAACTGGAATTACTTACCTCTTACCTGGAACCTAATGTTCTCTCTGCCAGTTACTAGCTTAGTTAATTGGGAAAGTTCTCTTCTGGCTTTCAATTTCCTCATCTTTCAAAGAAGGAAGTTGGAGTAGAAACGCTTTGGTGTGATGAAATAAACATTACATTTAGAATCATAGCAGGTTCCCAATAAGCACTTACAGAATGAGTTAATGAATTTGGGCTTACGTCCAGGCTCTAGCTGTGTGTCTTGCTAGTAGTGAGAAGCAAATTATTAATGTATCAAGAATCGCAGCTTTTTTCTACTCAATGGAAATAACAATACCTGCATAATAAGGTGGTGGCAAAGGCGGTAGCAGCTGGTGAACATGGGCATACGATGTGGATCTGTTATCTAAAGGACACAGCAAGTGCTCAATCTGTGTAACAGTTGCATTGACATGAAGGCATCAAAACCCTAATATCCAGTGAAGGGTTAGAGACACTGGTTCTTTACAGATTCTCATGGGGTGGTTGTAGAAGCCTGTGAGATGTTGTGGGTGAAGGCCCATCTCCAGGACGTCAACACATGCGTGGGGGACGCATGGCTCCAGACTCCATCCTGTGGGTAATCAGAGCTCATCCTAAGAAATCTGAGGTGTCAGCCAGGTGTTCCTGGATGCATTTCTGCCATCAGGGGGTGACACTGCTTTATCTGCAGGGTAGTGGGAGCCATTGAGAGGATCCTCCATTTATCAAGTCTCCCAATATGGTGACTCAGAGGATATCAGATCAAATTCACTTTGCCAAAGGTCATTCTCCTGACTCACATCTGGTATCCCCATGCCCCCTGGGGCACCTATAGCGAGGACTGGCTCCTTGGAGCCCTATGGTGCCCTGAGATGGTGCCTTGGCACCCAGGGTACAGCTCCCATCTCCAGTCGGATGCAGACACAGCCCACAAAGGGAAGAGGGCAGAAAAGGCAGAGACTTTCTGAAGCTGATAAGTGAGATTCGGAGAGAGGATGGAGAGACCGTCTGATGCCAACATTGGAGCATATCCTTTAACCCAATATGTCATGTTTAAGTATGTGTTTGTGCAAGAGGCAAGAGGAGCCAGGAGGATGAGAAGTGGAACTTGCGGAGAAATCAGTGGCTATAACAGAGTGGATCTGACTTCACAGGCAAATGACAGGCCACTCGTTTTGTTGAGAGATATCTTCGTGTACTTTCTAACGCTTCTTAACACGGTCCTTCACTTTTGGCAGACAAGATGCTTGTGTGTGGCATTACATTGTGTTTGTGGAATCGCTGCACCTTCCAAGGTTCTCAAACTTCCTTACGAAACTGGTTTGCTAGTTAATGACGCGCTCTGTCCTTTAAGGAAAGCAAAAACACCAGACCCAGAGCACCTGGCTCAAGAGCTCTCTCTGTGACATCAGGGTGACAAACTCGGCTCTTAACCCCATGGCTGTGCTATGTTCCTTAAGAAAGTATCATAGCCCTCCTCTTTCTCAGACACCCTTCAGGCATATATTGTGTTTTACTGTGTGTTATTTGTATTTGAAGGGTTTTCAGTTAAGCCAATTAACTGCTTTACAATGTTCTTGGAGCAAATTTTGTTAATCAGCTAACCCCTAATCAGGTTTGCTTTCTGACAATGATAGTTTCCAGGGGCCCGAAAGAACAAGGCCCAGGCTACACACAACCCCCATAGTAGCAGAGAACACCGTATCAGCAGTGACCACTGTCATTGCTAGGCTCACAGGCAGTGTGTCCCAGTCAGCCAGGACTGGAACAAAAGGTGCTTCTCGGGCATCTGGGGGTGCTGGGGATGGCAAAGGCATGGAGCTTGTGGTCAGGGAGGACCTGGGAGCTTGCATGTGGGTGTTGCCAGCATTCCTGACACAAACACAGCCCTTGTTTTCTTCAGGGAAGTCGGACCTGTTATTCCACAGAAATGTTTTAGATCTCTGAAGTGCAGAGTTTATTTAATATGGGGTTAGTTCCCCTCAACCTATGAAAAGTCAGTGCACTTTCTCATCCTCTTTTACATCAGTTTGACTTCAAAAGTCCGCTCCTAGGTAGAGAAATAAAAAACACCCTTTGTATCATATTTCGCCATTGTGTAAGGCAACTATAAGATGTTATCACAAAAGCCTTGGATTAGGAGTCAGGAGACCTGGGCCCCACCGCCCCCCTCTGCCAAGAAAGGCTGAACCCATTTGCTTAAGTCTGGTTAAGTGCTCAGCACCTCATTTTTCTGCTCATCAAAGATGATACTGATGCCTGCTTTTCCTATTACCTGAGATTATTATGAGAATCAAAATAACACTGAGTTGGGAACAGAGCTTTGTGAACTTTACACTTATAAATAAAAAGTATCATGTTACTTTTTTTCCACATTAGGTGATACAGAAATGTCTGCTTCTAAAGTCGAACCTGAGAAGTCTCAGAAATGGACTTGATATTAATTAATCATGTGGAAAGTAGAGATGCATTTTATGACGTCACGAGGAATCACTTAATTTCTGCAATGGGGGCCCTCATGCTGTACTTCCCCAGAAGCAGGCGTTTCCCCTGGTTGGTGTCTGAGCTCCAGGTAATCAGGGCAAAGGCTTTCTTGTTCCACAATAAAGAGGCTTCTTAGGGAAGGTTATATCTAGCCTCAAACGCTATGAGCATCAATCGTGCTTATTTTGATTTGCCTATGCCATGAGATGACCTGTTTGGCCCCCCCCGGATCCTCTTCCCACCCCACTCCAAGGCAGGGCGGCTGAGACAGCCAGCGTTCTCTCTGCTCCTGCCTGGGCTCTGAAGCCCACCTTCTTCTTTTCTGTTTTTGTTTTGTTTTGTTTTGAGACAGCCTTGCTCTGTCACTCAGGCTGGAGGGCAGTGGTGCCATCTCAGCTCACTGCCACCTCTGCCTCCCAGGTTCAAGTGATTGCCCTACCTCAGCCTCCTGAGTAGCTGGGACTACAGGTGCACACCACCATGCCCAGCCAATTTTTGTATTTTTAGTAGAGATGGGATTTCATCATGTTGGCCAGGGCTGGTCTCAAACTCCTGGAGTCAAGTGATCTGTCCACCTTGGCCTCCCAAAGTGCTGGGAGTACAGGCGTGAGCCACCGTGCCCGGCCCTTTTCTGGGCACTTTATAACAGCATAGTTACCATGTGGACTGAGGCTGATCAACAGATGTGACTTGTTCACGGAACGAATGTTTTTCAGTGAAATTACAAGTTTTATCTTCACGTTTAGCAAGTGGATACAGCGTTTTGTTTCTTCATTGACTGCACAGTTTTGTTTTTCTGGGGCATTTGTTTATACAAGTTAACTGTTCTTACTGGACCGCTTACATGTCTGAATCTACACACGGGTTTAAGCAAATTTATTTCGTTGTTGTTTAAAATATGTCGTTGTCTCTGGTTTTCCTAAGTATTTTATTTTACAAACTGTTTTTCTTACAATGGTACACAGACACCCATCTTACAAACACTGGGTAACATGAAGTGTTCTGTTGTAAACGTCAAGATATTTTATATCTTTATAATTTTATATTATTATTTTCTATTTTTTCTCTTAACTAAACTCAAGCTATTCAGAAAGAAAGAGAATGGTTTTAGCATAAATACTGTCAATTAAGAGGCTCTAAGCACGTGACAGATGCATCAGTCAGGCTTCTCCTGAGAAACCAAGCCCAGAGGACACGTGCATCTATTAGACAGGGAAAGAGGGCAACTGACACGAGGCATTGGCTCACCCGTGTGGGCCTGGCGGGTCTGCAGTCTGTAGGACAGGCAGCTGCCTGGGCAGCCAGGGAAGGGTCGATGCAACCGTCTTGAGTCTGAATTCCACAGGGCAGCAGGCCGGGCACTCAGGCGGGGTTTCTAAGTTGCAGTCTTGGGGATCCCGTCTCCTAGGGCCCTTGGGGGATCCCGTCTCTGAGGGCCCTTAAGAAATCTCATCTCTGAAGTCCCTTAGTTTTCGCAGGTAGGGCCTTCACCTGGTCGGACGAGGCCCACCCATATTACCAAGAACAATGTGCTTTACTACAAGTCCACTGAATTAAATGCTAATCATATCTAAAAAACACCTTCACAGCAACATCTAGGCTGGTACTTGACCAAAAAGTTTGCCACAATCACCTCGCCAAGTTGATGCATAAAATTAATCCTCCTCACAAATCCTAAAGCAGCTTTGAAACAGCTTGGTCATATACCTACTTTCAGGGATGAACGGTCCATAGGGATATTTTCATTCCCAGGTGAGCTACCTATGTTTGTTCCAAAAGAAAAAAAATCCTGTTGTCATTGTCCGCGTCCACAGCAGTTTAAATTGGCTCATTACACCTCATTTGTGGTGCACACCAAGGCAACATGCAGGCTAGCAGTGAGGAGACAACTGTCATTTTAAAGGCTGAAATAGATGCTTTCATTGTTTTTTAACTTTAATTCTGTGCAGTACAGCTCTGTGTGCATGCAGAAAGCTAATGAATAATGAATAGTACCATTACTAATACATTTCCCTGTCCAAGAAAAGATTCTCAAAAAATCAGAACTGGTTCATTGCCCTCAAAAGGTCAGCCTGCTTTTAGGGAATTATCAAAACAAAGCAAAGGCAAGCCCAAGACCCCAGACCAGAAAAACCTTCCGAATTTAACCAAAATGTTTTGTCTGTAAGGTTGTGCCAACATATTAAACCTACTAATTTTAAAGCCAGCCGAACTTTCAAGCCAGATCTGCAAGGCTTTGCAAGTTTCAGGAGTGTGCTCGGCTCTCATGGAGGGAGCCCTTGGGGGGGCTAATGGAACTTCCGTGAATAAATCCGTCACCCATCACGACAGGGCTACCCAGATAGGGACCAAAACAGAACCCTGTCGGGGAGACTTTGGATTACTTAAAAGGCCTCCACTTTTTTCTCAGAGGCATTTGCACACATAAATCCCTGCCCATCAAGATAAGGTGCGGCCCCCAGAAGCAGCGAGGTTAGGAAGCTGTAGGCAGAGGAGGCTCGACTCTAGGAAGAATTCTCCAGCTTGAAAACATTCTCTCTGGAAGTAGCAGAGGCACCATCTTCAAGGGGCGGTGCTGCTGTGATGATTTAAATAAAACCTGGTTGGTCTGAGAAAATAACAGTAAGGCAAGAGAAATGCTGCGTTTGCATATCTGTGCAGCTTCCGGTTGACTGGGGATTGGCACTCTACTTCAGGGACATTAACCAGGCCAATCCTCCCACCTCCCTTCCCTGGATCTAACAGCTTACTCTCCAAGACATGAGAGCAAAATCCCAACACGGAGACAGCAAATCACTGAGTGAATGTGGCAGAGCCACATTTGAAACGATTTCCTTGTTCTTTTAAAAAATGATTCAGCCTCTAAGTTTTTATGCAGTTAAACCTTTCTCAATGGCCCAAAGGCATGTGATAGATTGGCTGAGTGAACTCTGTGAAAGTCACAACAGTTGCTTGAAACTATAAACAGACGGGTGGCTATCTTTTCTAAAATCACCAATTTTTGTCAAATGTGTGCTTTTTGTCTATTTCTGCCTCCCTCCAATCCTTCATGGAATTAGGAAAACAAAGACTCCGCTGCGATCTGCCCCTGAAGCTCACCCAGCTTTTTCAAACCTTGCAGCCAAACTTGTTTCCAACTACTTAAGAATCAAACTGTATCTTTTTTTTCTTCTCCTTAGAGACTTATATTAAATATTTTTCTTTTGATTTGTTTTTTAATTAAAAAGATGAGATCTCCAAGTCTTGGACTCTTGTTGGGGCTCATTTCTTATTTTTGGTATCAATTTTATGTATTTAAAGTGTATGAATTTACCTTTATTATGGGTAAGTTTCTATGTTCTGGGATTTTCATTCTTGTGGCTGAATTTTTAATTTTTTTATATATATATTTTTTATTGCATTTTAGGTTTTGGGGCACATGTGAAGAACATGCAAGATTGTTGCATAGGTACACACATGGCAGTGTGATTTGCTGCCTTCCTACCCATCACCTACATCTGGCATTTCTCCCCATGCCATCCCTCCCCAACTCCCCACACCCCGCTGGCCCTCCCCCTTTCCCCCCCCCACAGACCCCAGTGTGTGATGCTCCCCCTCCCTGTGTCCATGTGTTCGCATTGTTCAACACCCACCTATGAGTGAGAACATGCAGTGTTTGATTTTCTGTTCTTGTGTCAGTTCAAACTGTGTATCTTAACCTGAAGTCGGCATCACGCCAGGGTGTTTATGTGAAGAAAAGGAAAAGTATGAGGAACTACAAGCTACGGGTTTTAGTCTCTCAGAAAGCACAGAATATTATAGTGTAGACTGGGTAATGGGGAAGGAAGTTCACACATGCACACGCACACACGCACACGTGCAACACACACACACACACAGCAATTAGAGAACAAAGTAAGAGAACAGCAGTTGTGTGCCTAATTGTATGACTGTACGTGTTTTAAGTTCACAGAAAAAAAAAAGAACTCAGTGTGGACAAACTCTGAGATGATTTCATTGCAGCCTGACAGATCCATTTTTAGAGGCAAATAATAAATTGATTTTTAAAATGCTCATTTAAGAGTTCAGCATGAAAAGGGAGTATTTTCGGGAGAAAAAAGGAATGTGACTAGTTACATGCATAGTCACTACCAATTTGAGTTAAGGAAAGTTCAAGCTCTGGTAACATAAACAAAACGACTTTTAGCTGATGCATTGGTTTGCATATTGCAGCAAGGAGATTGCGCCCTACGATTGGTGCCTAGAAGACTTTTCACCAATATACGTGTCCCCATTCTGATTTTCTTGCATTTGTTTTTCCAGCATATTAATGCCTTTCTAAAGGTATTAAAAGAAATCTGCTGAGCCTCTTATGAAGACTTGTAACAACGAGGCTGAAAATAGCTGAGCTGCTGGCGCCTTTGTTACGCCTAGATGGTGATTCCTCTGGCACCACTGCTCAGAAAAGCAGGGATCCTACAAGCAGTCTCTGCAGAACGTGTGTCTGCTAAAGGAGGAATTGTTCCAACGATCCAGTCAGTGAAAAACGCTGAAGTCGTGAGCAGTGAGACGAAGTGAGGAATCTTCAAGCTCCGAAGCTCTGGCTCCTGCTTCTCCCTTGAGGTCCTCAGCTCTGCCTGGGCGGTGGGTCCCAGGGCACGGGACAGCCCAGGGTGAGGGGTGGGCTTTGGGAGAACCTCTCCTACTGCAGCACACGCTTCTCTGTGCTGACCTCCAAATCCTGATCGTTCCAATAACACATCCTTTGTTTTTCCCTTTTGTTTTTTTTTTTTAATTTGGACTTTAATCTCAGGTGGGTTGAAGCCATGTTCTCTGGTCAAGATCTGCAGGAGATGCATCTGTCCCACAGGAGGGCCATCTGGGGCACTCAACTTAAATGCAGGAGCCTGTGGCCATGTCCCTGTCCAGAGAAAAGCAGGAAAGAAAGAAGCCATGTCCTGCAGAAGGGAGTTCGGAGTATATTTGAGGTCCTAACCCACCTGAGAATCCCTGTAAATTAAATGTTTCCATATTGTGAGGTTGAAAAACCTTATTATTTCACAGCTTTAGACTTGGGTAAATCCAGTAACCAGCAGAGGGTGGCTCAGAGCGCAGGTGTCTGGGGTCAAATTCTCATCCCAGGTTTGACTGGCTTTGGGACTGCAGGTAGTCGCCAAATCTCTTCGTGAGGAAAATGGGACTGCCCAAAGAGCTTCTAAAACAAGAAATGAGACTCATGAAACACTCAACATATTACACAAAGGCTCATAGCAGTGCCAATCAATGTGGCCAGAAGGTAAGAAACAGCGCACATGTCCATCAATGGGTGAACGGATAAACAATGGGTTCAATTCACACATTGGAATATTACTCAGCCATAGAAAAGGAATGAAGTTCTGACACATGCTACAACAGGGATGAACCTTGAAAACATCAAGCCCAGTGAAATTAGCTGGTCCCCCAAAGACCACATGTGCGTGATTCAATGTACATGATGATATACCCAGAATAGGCGAGTCCAGAGACACAAAGCAGATTGAGGATGAGTGGGGAGTGACTATTTCATGGATTTCAGGTGCTTTTATGAGGTCATGAGAAAGTTCTAGAAATAGACAGTGATCGTGTCATATAGCATTGAGAATGTACCAAGTACCACTGAATTGTTCACTTTAAAATGGCTGATTTCTTTAAGAGATAGGGTCTTGCTGTGTTGCCCAGGCTAGCCTGAAACTCCTGAGCTCAAGCAATCCTCCTGCCTCAGCCTCCCAAAGCTTCAGGTTACAGACATGAGCTACCGTGCCCAGTTAAAATGGTGAATTTTATGATAGGTGAATTTTACCTCCATTTAACGAAAATACTCGGTATACCCTCTTCTATTAAGTACCCAGGAAATGCTGGTAACAGATATTTCTGATTTCTGAGGATCTTCGGTCCTTCCACGTCACTGCCAATGAGCTCTTCTCTACCTCCTCCTACAAAACATCAATAGCAGAACCACAGTGAAAAACTACAGTATCACCTATTTTTAAACCACTTCTCCATTAATTTCTCAGCTGCAAACATCACCCTACGTCTCAGTGTCTCTACACTTAGAACTGTAACAAGCTTGGGTCCAGGCCCCTCTTGTGACATTCTCAGCAGCTGGCTGTTCATATTCCTGGCATCTACCGCCTTCGTTCCAGGCCCACCCAACTCCCTGTCTCACTGTTATACCTCTTCCTACTGACTGCTCTGAGGGCCATCATGTCTGCCTCAGTTTCTCTTCTAACCACTCTGCACCCTTCTGTGTTGGACTAGCCTTCTGAACAGGTGTCTCTTCGTCTCCTGTAGTTGTCAAGGGATCAGCAGTGCTCTCTCTACACAGAGCCCCAGAGGCCATCAGGCGAAACCCGCCTGTTGACTCCTGTCTGAGCACCTGGCATTCTTAAGTGCTTTTCCCGGACAGACTCATAGAATTGAGGCTTTTGAGAAACACAGAGAACTAGAATCAGAACCCTCATTCCATGAAGGTGGAAATGCATCCCAGGGAAATGCTTTTGGTCGCAGGTGCCCGTTTCTGCCCTTGCTGCTGTCTTGGGCTGTGCTGAAGGCCACTCCCTGGATTGGAATGAGCTCCCCCTCATCCCCCTCATCCCCCTCTTTCCTCAGCTGGACCAGTGTCCTGAATCTCCTGCCCTCAGTTAGTTTGCATTAATTGTTTGCATCAGTGCTAAGACTCCATCATAGATAAACTCTGGGATTTCAGCTGCTATTGTGGCAGGGGCGCTTTCCCAGAAGGACAAGGGCTTCTAGCCCAGCAGCCTAATCTCTGAAGCAATCCCAGTCTCCGTGCAGAAGATAAGCCACCAGAGCATCTCATTTTAGGGAGGCACCCCGCTGCCTCCCAGGCTGCCACCCCCTGACCCCTCTGGGCCATTCCCTCTGCCTCTTGCAAGCCACTCCCTCTCCCTACGATGACCACTGCAGTGAATCCCTCTGTCCTCCAAAGTCCACGTGAATCCTTTGCAAGGCAGACAGAAGCTTTGAATGTATTCTTCATTTTAGTTTGATCTCCCCCACTGTAAGCTGTGAAGTATCTTGGCTTGAAAGCGGCAGAAATTAAAGCTCCTGTTTTAAATCTTGCTGGGGATGTTCTTATCAGGTACTTACTAAATACGTCCGATAATGGTGATGCTTCCCTGTGCCTTTCTGTATATGTTTATCTCTTTGTCTATAAAATGGAAACGGCCGTTTATTCTCCTAGATGTTTTGAAGATTAACTTAATGAAACCTGCAAGGACATAGCCAGGCAACGCAAAAGACAGGTATTACTACGATTTTCCCACAGAGGTTCGCCCTCTCCCCTGCAAAGCCACTTAGGTAAACAGGAAATTGATTGCAAGACAAAAATGACCCCATGCGTCTCAGGAGGTAGCCCTGGGGCTTAGGGTCACGCTGCCCTGGGCCCTGTGTCAAATCCAAGCCAAGGATAA
Organism: Ateles fusciceps; assembly: GCA_036589455.1. Classification (NCBI taxonomy): domain Eukaryota; kingdom Metazoa; phylum Chordata; class Mammalia; order Primates; family Atelidae; genus Ateles; species Ateles fusciceps. The sequence continues at coordinate 3,803,204 of JAZHEH010002639.1, forward strand.
GAAGAAAACACCGTGACAGTGGGAGCTAGGATCTTCGGATTCCAGAGCCAGATCCTTTCCATTAAAGGGAGATAAAGCTTTCTCACTGGGAATGAAGGAAACAGAAGACAATTGCATCAGACCCGCTATTGCTCACGAACAGCACAGGCACTCTAGAACACACAGACTGGGAATACTGAGCTTTGAAACCCGGCTGACGCAACAATAATATCGATCCTAGAGAGAAGGACTCTGCACGCACCTCCATGTCTACTCAGTAGCCTCCAGAACAGAACGGCTGCCAAATTAAAATGCTTGGGAGCTCCATCCCCCTGATTTAGTGATTTAAAGAGCAGTGAAACTGCAATCATTTAAAAAATTTCATCTCTGCCCCAGGAATGGAAATATTCTTTCCCATCAAGGTGGTGAAATAAACACAAAAGAAAGATGCAGCCTGCAAAATGTGGAAAGATATTGACAGATCAAAAACCCCACCTGTGGCTGGGCACAGTGGCTCACGCCTGTAATCCCAGCAGTTTCGGAGGCCGAGGCGGGTGGATCACCTGAGGTCAGGAGTTTGAGACCAGCCTGGCCAATATTGTGAAACTCTATGTCTACTAAAAATACAAAAAAAAAAAAAAAACGAAAAAAAATTAGCTGGGCACAGTAGCAGGCAACTGTAATCCCAGCTACCCGGGAGGCTGAGGCAGGAGAATCACTTGAATCTGAGAGGCAGAGGTTGCAGTGAGCCAAGATCGCACCATTGCACTCTAGCCTAGGAGACAACAGCAAAACTCCACCTCAAAAAAACCCACCTGTTTATTTTCGCCAAGACTTGGTTTTTCAAAAAACAGAGACTTATTCTTCATGCATTTCCTCTTTCCTGACCACAGACCACACTCCTCCAAACCTTTCCTCCAAACCTCCCCAGTGCCAGGGCCCTTAGGCAAGGGTTTTCTGCTTTAGAGAAGATAATTTCTTTGAAAAAAAAGTATCTTGCTTTTTAGATGAAATCTTGTCTGTTCATATTTCTCAACTTAATCTCGTCTTTTAATATGTTTCTCTTTTTAGTGAAGAAACAGCAAGAAGCAATTATTGAAGCAGGTGTTTTTATGGGATCCATTTAATGAAGAAAATAATTACATTGTTCTATCTTTCAATGTTTTTACTAAAACTTGCAAACACTTAACATGATGTTTGCTACATGCCAGAAACTCTTCTGTGTGTTTATATAAAAATATTGGGGTGTTTAATCCTCACTGCTGATAGATGAGGAAACTGAGGCACAGAAAGGCTATGGGATTTCCCCACAGTCATTAAGCTTGTAGGGCACACTTGTCCAGCCCATGGGCTATGGGCCACGTGTGGCCCAGGGTGGCTTTGAATGCAGCCCAACACAAATTTGTAAACTTTCTTAAAACATTGTGATATTTTTGTGATTTTTTTTTCAGCTCATCAGCTATTGTTAGTGTTAGTGTATTTTACAGGTGGTCCGAGACAATTCTTCTTCTTCCAACGTGGCCCAGGGAAGCCAAAAGCTTGGACACCCCCTGTTGTAGAGAGTGGAGTCAGAATAAAACCAGGCAGCTGACTCTCAAATCCTTGCTGTTACAGACAGGACCACGTCATAGAAAACTTGAGCCTTTTTTTTTTTTTTTTTGGCTTTTATCCAAAAGGCAGGCAATAACGAATGCTGGTGAAGATGTGGAAAAAGGGAACCCTCTACACTGTTGGCAAAAATGCAAATTAGTATGACCATTATGGAGAAAAGTTTGGAAGTTCCTCAAAAAACAAAATATAAAGCTACCATGGGACCCAGCAATCTCAGTACTAGGTATACACCCAAAAGAAAGAAAATCAGTCTATCAGAGAGATATCTTCATTCCCATGTTTATTGCAGCACTATTCACAATAGCTAAAATTTGGAAGCAAACTAAGTGTCCATCAACAGATGAATGGATGAGGACAATATGGTGCATATACACGATGGAGTACTATTCAGCCGTAAGAAGAGTGAATCCAGTTATTTGCAACAGCATGGGTGAAACTGGAAGGCATTATGTCAAGTGAAATAAGCCAGGCACAGAAAGACAGATACTGCATGTTCTCACTTATTTGTAGGATCTAAAAATCAAAGCAATTGAACTGCTGGATATAGAGAGTAGAGGAATGGTTACCAGAGGCTAGGAAGGGCAGTCAGGGGGTGGGGGTAGGGGGATTTAGGGATGGTTAATGGGTACAAAAAATGGAAAGAATTGACAAAACAGTATGTGATAGCACAATAAAGGGACGACAGACAATAAGAACTTAATTGTACATTTTAAAATAACTAAAATAGTGTAACTGGATTGTTTGTAATGCAAAAGATAAATGCTTGAGATGACAAATACTCAATTGGCCCTGATGTGATTATTATGCATTGCATGCCTGTATCAGAATCTGTCATGTACCTATAAATATATGTACCAACTATGTCCCACAAAAATTAAAAATTAAAAAAAAAGAAAGCTTGGATTTTTTTAAAAAAAGAAAGAAAGCAATCTATAACCCCATAAAAACCTTCACAGACACCCTTCTTTTTTCACATTTACATGCTTTACAGAATTAAAATAATAATACACACTCCGTTTTAGACCCTAAATCCTTTGTGTCGCCATGGACTTCTCATGTGAGTTATTGTAACAGTTGCAGACTCACCTGACAGTGACTCCCAATTTGCCTGGCTCCTCCCCTATCGCGGGACATTGAGCTTGCTCCCATTTTTCACCAAAAATAAGACCGCTTCAGTGAGCATCTTTACACTGTATATTTTCTTATTATTTCTTTAGGATAGATGTAACAAATTATCAGTAGCCATAAACAAAATTTAAAAGGTGTCATTAAAACTCAGTCATTTTAAAAGGAAATTCTATAAAACCAAGGAACAAGTAATAATTCCTAGGGCATACTTCCAGAACACAACATTCACTTTACAAGGACATGAGCTGATCCACATGCTAAAAAGATTAAACTAAACTTTAAACTAAAAAGATTAAAACAAACAGAAATACAGAGAGAGAGAGAAACTGTGGACCAATATCGCTTATGAAAATTAATGCAAAAATTTTATTTAACAATACTAGCCAAATGAATCCTGCAAGGTATTTTAAAAAATACACCATAAGCAAGTAGGTTTTATTCTAGAAAACCAAAAGTAATTTCCTACATGTGTAGATTAAAGAAGACAAATGTTCGAATCATTTAGATAGACATTAAAATCACAATTAAAAATTCAACAGCCATTCCTGATGAAGAGCCTTATTAATAAAAATTAGAAGGAAATTTGTAGAAAGTGATTGAAGACAAGAGAGAGAGACAGACAACACTGCCCACTGGTATTATCTTTACCTATTTTGGAGATTCAATCATTACCCTAAGAAAAAATAATATGAAAATACTGAAAGTTAAAAGCTAATGTTATCTTTATGAATAGATGATATGATTACAAACTTAGAAAAGTCCAGACTTAACCAGAAAATAGTATTAATGTTCAAAAAAGTTGCTAATGTATAAAAATCACATTTTCTTTTTGTGTGCATATGGGCTTATAAAATTTAATTTTCTATATGTAATTATTAACAATAGCAATAAGGACTGTATGACACCCAACAGTCAACACAATGAGAAATGTATGTGCATTAAACAAAATGATTATATTAAACATTAAAAAGTGAAAGTGTCCCATGGGAGCTAAGAGAGCTTGTGAAACAAGAGTGAAGACCACCAGTGTCCTGCTTGGTTGATTAGCTCTAAAAGTACTTGTCTAGGGAGACCAGTGATTTTTGGAACAAAATAAAAAGGACAGAAATAAATCCATGTCTATTTTGGAATTTTATAACTGTATAGGTATAACAATGTTTCAAATCAAGGGGACCAACCTCAATCATACAACAAACATTAGGGAGACATTGGGAGATCTTCAGGAGAAACAAACTGGCTCTTGCCTTGCAAACTATGGATGAAATAAAGGTAGTTATGTCAGAAAATAAAAATACAAACTAGAGAGAATTCTTTAACTTTGGGAGTGGAGAAGGCTTAATTGTTGTCCTTTTAGCATAAGACCAAGACCTCTCACCCCACCCCACCCCCAAAAAAAGAAAAAAAAATTGATTTGGCCAAAGATATCATACATGGCAAATGGGGAATATGTGTAACTTATCCAAGAGGTAAACTGTTAACGTCTCTAAAATGAAAGGTGAAAAAGTCTGCAGGGAAAAGGCAACCTAAGGAAGAAATATGCAAAACATATGAATAATCAATCCCTAGTGATAGACGGGAAAGTGGCCAAAGTATGAATGAAACGGGCTGAGCTTAACAATAACGAAACGAATGCAAATTAGAAGAACTGGATAATTTTCGCCTGTGAGATGGGCAAAGACTAAAGTATTCATATTCCTTTTCGGTGAATATATGAATGAACAGGCACATCCTGTTACGTGACACCACATTTTCTGGAGGAAAGTGAACACTATCTATCACAATTTTAAATATACATGCCTTTTGACATGGTAATTCGATAAGAATTTATCTTTAAAAATACTCAACACAGGCATTAAGACTTGTTTCCAATATATACGTGTATAATGAGGTTTTTTACAGAATTTTCAAATGGTGAACATTTTGTTCATCAAAAGAGGTCGGATAAATGTACTCTCATCTATACTAGAATTTTATGCTGTTGCTAATTAAAAGAGATGGGTCTTTGCTGTACTGACATGTACAAATGATCACAACATATTTTGAAGTGACCAGACAGGTACGAACTCTTTTATTGTTAAAGCAACAATACATTTCTAATTTTCATACATGCTGCTATATACTATTATACTCACCCGCACTATAAACAATCAGACATACGTACATACATGGGTACTTACACACAGACACACAGACACACAGACACACACACACACACACACACCCATCCATCTCCAAATCCAGGAGGACATAACAAAACTCTCATAACCGTGAGTCTATGGGAATTTTGGAAATTTTTACTTTCATTTTTTATTCTTTTGTGTTGTTTGAATTATTTACAAGTAGATATTCCCCTAATAATGGTAAAGAATATAAAACAGTTCAAGTACTTAAAAATGAAGATAAAGGCCGTGTGCAGTGGCTCACACCTGTAATCCGAGTATTTTTGGAGGCTGAGGCGGGATCACTTGAATCCAGGAGTTCAAGGTCATCTTGGGCAACATGGTGAACACCCATCTCTACAAAAATACAAAAACTAACTGGGTGTGGTGGCGCATGCGTGTAGTCAGCTACTTGGGAGGCTGAGGCAGGAGTATTCCTTGAACCTGGGAGGTTGAGGCTGCAGCGAGCAGAGACAGCGCCACCGCACTCCAGCCTGAGTGACAGAACGAGACTCTGCTTCAAAAAAAAAAGAAGGAAAGAAAGAAAGAAGAAAAGATCAAAGGATCTGAACATGTTTCTGTAGTGTTAAGCGCGTGGCACCAAACCACTTCCCAACGTGTGTGGAGCTGGTTTGCCCTGCCTGAGTTCCATGTTGACTTTTCATTCTCTTTTTATGTCTTCATTCTCTAATGAAAACTGATCTCCATGAACGGCACTCTTAGAAAAGTGCATCGCAGTTCCTTCATAGCCAGCGTGCATCTATCAATGTGTGAGTTAGAATTCTTTCTCCTCCTTTCTGCCATCTGCTTGGATGCTGCTGGTTACCCTCTAACCCACAGCCTATGCATGAGAATAACAAGCAACAGCAACCGAAGTGAAATTCCAGTCTGCCCATTTCACTCCTCATTTAAACGACTTATAATCAGGGACAAAGAAAGCTGAGATGCGCGACTTACGCTGGGACAGGGAGTGTGAAAGTGCCGTGGCTCTCAGCTGTCCTTGGAGTGCTTGCAGAAGAGCTGCCCCGTCCCAATGGGCCCAGCCTGCTTTTGGACCCTGGCCCCACACATCTGACAAATTGGCTCCTCCTTCTCGTGACCATATAATTTATTTGTTCTTCAGGTCCATTGCTTATGGTCTGTGGCCTCCTGGTAGAATGTAGGTCCCCCAGGAGCAGGGATGTTTATTTTGATCAGTGATATTATCCAAGGGACCGGAGCCATGCGTGGCACCTAGTGGGTGCTTGCTAGGTAACCTTTGAATGAATGAGCAGCTGCTCTGCTCCCCCATGGTAACATAACTGATGTCCAACAGTCTTTCTCCAGTGGCCATTTATAACTCAAGGAGTTAATGTAAAACTTTTAACGGATGGCAGATCTTGAGGATAAGATATCAAGTTGAAAAGATTAGTATCTTTCTCTGCTCACAGTTTAGATTCCTGGGATCTTGAGATTGGGAGGCCATGGAACTCAGACACAGATCAAAGGCTTTACTGTGCCCTACAACACTTGCCTGACCTGGACTTAATCAAGTCCAGGGACAGAAAACTCTCCAGGCCATAAAAAACACGTTTCAATTTAAAAGTCTTTCTCTTTTTTGCTTTTGAAAATTGGAACTTACATTAATCCCAAACCTACCTGGCTGTGACCCCATTTAGGAATTAACTCTACTTCCCCAGCCCCCAGCCCCCAGCCCAGAGTCTCAGGAGTCCAATTTCCTTCCTAGATGATGGGATGAATTTGCCATCATCATGCATCTGATATTTTTCCCTTCCCAGCCTAGTTCCATTCGGTCCTTCGTGTTGTGTGCTGTGTGTTTGCATTTCTAGATCCTTCAGAATCTCTGCTGTCCACTTTTGGAGAGCCCAGCTTGCCTGTGAAGATGTCATCCTGGGGGATGAGAGGACTCTGGGTGGGTCTCTCCAGTGCCGAGGGAGATACCAGCCTCTGGCTTTCAATAAATGCAGACACAGAATACATTCATGTTTTACAGTTTTGTTTGACTGTTAGTAATTTCATAATACTCTTTTCTGATTTTAAATGTAAAAAACAAACTTTTATCACAATACAGATTCTTCTTGACTGATGAGGTTACATCCCAATAAACACATTATAAATTAAAGATACAGTAAGTCAAAAATGCATTTACTACTCTTAACTTACCACACATCATAGCTGAGCCCAGCCCACCTTCAACATGCTCAGGACATTTACACTAGCTCCAGACAGGCAAAAGCCTCTAACACAAAGCCTGTCTTGTAATAAAGTGGTGAATAGCTCACGAAATTTATTGTCTGTACTCAAAGTGAAAAACGGAATGGTTGTGTGGGTCCTCAAAGTAGAGTTTCTGCCGAATGGGTTTCACTTTCACACCATCATAAAGTGGAAAAATCCTACATCAAACCATCGTAAATTGGGGATGCCAGGAATGAGGCCTGGCTGACACAGGCCTCTTGTGCTAACCATTCAGAATTAGAGAAAATTAAAGAGAGTGTCTAGACATGGAGAATATCTTTGACCTGGATATTCAAGGAAGAAAACTAACATATAGATCAGGAAATTGTTGAGGACTTCAAAGGTGGTAGGTGACCAGGCGCAGAGGTGAATGCCCGAGTGAAGAGGTGCAGCGTGAGTGCCAGAGTGGCAATGCCAGGCTCTGGCCCACAGTGCCACTCAGGAGGTGGGCACCTGGTCCCATTTGCTCATCTGCAAAGCTGGGTTAACTAGATATGATGATATCATTTAAGGACTTGGTTTATAAGTTTTCCAATGTATTGAACAGTGCCTGTTCAATAAATGGTGGTTATCATGACTTCATTTGATTTAAACAATGGCTTGAGATAGGCAGGAGTGATACTAAAAATACTTAACAATCCACTGGGTGTCAACCAGCTGGAATGGACAAGGGTTACGGTTGCAGCAGCCAGCGACACCCTGTAAATATTAATCGGCCTTGGAAATAGGTATTAGTGCCGTTTTACAGAGAAACAGACGCAGAGAGTTAATTGCCCCAAATAAATTACTACACATTTGAAATATGAGGACTGCTTGAGAGATTCAGAGAGATGAAGTGTCTTTTGCTGCCCTGCGTGTTCGGCGTTTGGGTTGGAATACTGCACAGAACATCTTCTGCTTCCAGTGAACCTATCTTCTAATCTTTTAAAAGCTTCAGTGTGAAGTCTGTTTCATAACGGGCTCTGAGAAGCAGCATCCCATTTTCAAAATGGATATGTGCCTTGTGATCTGCGGCAACATTGCATAATGAAATAACGTCTGACCCTCTACATTGTCACCACTGACATGATATTTCAGCAGGGTGGGACCTGGCTGCTGGTTAGGCCAAGCAAGAGAGGAAATGAAAACTATGCAGATACGGGAGTTTAATAAACGCAATCCTGTCCCGCCCTCGTCTCATGGAGAATACTGCATGTATTGTACATCCTGAATGTTTCAGGATAAGTACTTAAACTACAGCTTGAATCACACACGCTGGTGTTAAATTAAAGTCATTAGCTCCAGGGAATCTCTTTCAGAAATGCACAGAATCCATAAACCACACTGTAAATCTAGTGATTTATACTGAACATACACCTATGCCTTTTTTTAATTTAAATGTACAAAATGTGCTAAGCCCCGAGGCGTTTGTATTGAGATGTATTTCCCATGTATGAGCATGCGTGCCCTGCTACATCAGAATTAACTGCCCTCTTCACAGCTACATTATGGTGCTACTCGATGGGAACAGGCTGTGATATTCCTATGTAATTTCCATTCATATTGTATTAAAATGTCTAAGATGCATTTCTGTGGAAGAAAGCATCATTTAATAAAATTATTCACTATTACCCCATATGGAGATATCAGAGCTACTAATACAATCCTGAAATGGTTGCGCAGAGTATCTTTAGGCTGAGACGTGGCCTCTATGCTGTAGCAGAGGTGGTTTGTTCAGTCTATCCTCAGGACACCAGTCCGAGTGTTGTTTGTTTCTACTCCATGTTTCAATGGTGTCATCCCCACTGAGAGACCTCTTCGTTCCTTATTTTCTCCTCTTAGTGATCCCATAGACATAGAAATGGAAAAACATAGTAAACAAGCTGCCTTATTTCTGTGATTTTGTCACACTATTTGTGAGTGATTTTCAGTATTGAGATGCAAAGAGAACTTGTAAAAGCATGAATTCCTGGGACCCCGCCTTAATGACTCAAGGTTAGAAAATCTAAAGAGGAGCCTAGGCATCTGCATTTTTCACAAGGCATCAATGTCTTTTTAAAATTTGCGTACTGTGTAGGTCATGCTTTGAAAGATATTGCTAAGTACATTAACACTACTTTCATAACTAGATTCAGTGTAAATTTCCTTTCCATTTTAACGATGCCACTAAGTCAACCAAGTCGTATGAGTTTCATTCTCTTCTAACCTGTCACTATTCAGCCTTCCTTACTGTCCTCCATCATCTACCCATTCTTCCATCCAACCATCTCTCCATTCATCCATCATCTATCCTACTATCCATCCATCCATTCACCTATTTTACTACCCATTCATCCATCCATCTATTCTTCTATTAATCCTTCCATCAATAGATTCTATCCATCCACCCATCCATCCTTCTATCCACCCATCCACCCATCCACCCATCCGTCCTTCTATCCATCCACCCATCCACCCATCCATCCACCCATCCATCCACTCATCCACCCATCCATCCTTCTATCCATCCACCCATCCATCCACCCATCCACCCATCCATCCACCTATCCATCCACCCATCCACCCATCCATCCTTCTATCCACCCATCCACCCATCCACCCCACCCACCCATCCACCCATCCACCCATCCATCCTTCTATCCATCCACCCATCCACCCATCCATCCACCCATCCATCCACCCATCCACCCATCCATTCTTCTATCCATCCATACATTCATTATCCCTCTAATCATCCATTCATCCTGTCATTCCCATTTTAACCATGTTTGAAGTATTATTATGTACCTCAGGATTCAAAGATTCTTGTCTTGAAGAGACTACAAAACTTAAGAAGAGTTTATAATTAGCTGGCTTGTTTTCTGCTTTTATCTATTACTTGAAAATCTAAACGATGCTCTGTTTTAAACAAACAACATAAAAGTAAAGCAAAAAATTGTTGTCCACTTTACTTGAACTGCTTCCTGTTACTTACATCCATGACGTCACTAACCATTAAAACTGAAGAGTTATATTAAATTGTAATGAATCCAAGATCTTATCCAGGTTACATGACCTGAATGTGTGTCCTCTCAAAAATCGCGTGTTGAAACCTGATCTTCACCGCAACGCAATAGTATTACAAGGCAGGGCCTTTGGGAGGTGATTAGCTTATAAGGGCTCTGTCCTGGCTAATGGGATTGTAGCCCTCATAAAAGAGGCTTGAGGGAGCTCGTTCACCCCTTCTGCCATGTGAGGACACATGGAAGGCTCCATCTATGAGGAATGGGCCCTCCCAGACACCCAATTGTGCCGGTCCCTTGACGGTGGACTCCCCAGCCTCCAGAACTGTGAGGAATACATTTCCATTGTTCATACATTACCTAGTCTAAAGTATTTTGTTATAGTGGCAAACAAACTGAAACTAAGACACCAAGACTCTCTCTCTCTCTCTCTCTCTCTCTCTCTCTCTCTCTCTCTCACACACACACACACACACACACACACACACACAGATACACACACACACACCCCTGTATAACTATGGACATACTGACCCTTGTAAAAATCACCAACTATTTGCCTTTGGTCCATTGAGAATCACACTTAGCATTTTGAGGGATTTGAAGGACCTGACCCCTCTTTATAGACTAGGAGGGTCAAGCGTCTTGTGAAACACCCCAGCCGTCCAGGACCTGCTGTATTATGCCAGGACATCTGACTCTCAGTCCACTTGCTTGTTTTCTCATCTTAGGATAAATTTAGTTAGGTGCGGAATCTGTGCAAGCGGATTGCGGAGTACTGACCTTAACGTTCAACTCAGGCGTCTGCCTCTTTTTCGCATGTGAACAATATGAGAATTTATTTTTTAATTAGAAAAAAGAAGGTCTTAAACACTGTTTTCTGCAAAAATATTATACCTGGATCCATTAATATTTTGAAAAGCTGTACTACATGAGAATTCATTTATTTCCAATAGAATTTTACTTATATGCATAACAACAGTTTTCTTCAAAGTGTTTTCTCATATATTAAATTACTATAAGTACATCCTAAGAGTTAAGATATATTCAGTTGTCTATGTAATTTTAAGGAGGTCTAAAATCTACATTCCCCCCACCCCGCAAATCAGGAATTTATATGAAGTTAACCTCAAAAGTATATTTTAGGCCAGGCGCAGTGGCTCAGGCCTGTAATCCCAGCACTTTGGGAGGCCAAGGCAGGCGGATCATAAGGTCAAGGGATCGAGACCATTCTGGCCAACATGGTGAAACCCTGTCTCCACTAAAACAATAAAAATTAGCTGAGTGTGGTGGCACGTGCCTGTAATCCCAGCTATTCGGGAGGCAGAGGCAGGAGAATCACTTGAACCCAGGTGGCGGAGGTTGCAGTGAGCCGCGCCACTGCAGTCCAACCTGGACGATAGAGTAAGACTCCGTCTCAAATAAAAAAAAAAACAAAGAAAAAGAAAAAGCATATTTTAGTTGTAATTTGGGAATGATTTTTACTTTTTTTTTTTTTCTGAGACAGCGTCTCGCTCTGTCGCCCAGGATAGAGTGCAGTGGCGTGATCTCGACTCACTGCAACCTCCGCCTTACAGGTCCAAGTGATTCTCCTGCCTCAGCCTCCCCAGTAGCTGGGATTACAGTCACGCACCACCACACTCAGCTAATTTTTGCATTTGTAATAGGGGCAGGGTTTCATCATGTTGGTCAGGCTGGTCTCGAACTCCTGACCTTGTGATCTGCCCGCCTCGGCCTCCCGAAGTGCTGGGATTACAGGCGTGAGCCACCACACTCAGCCATGACTTTTACTTTCTTACAACTCTGCCCTTAGTGAGTTCTCCTCAGCCACCACCGTGTCGGGAAGCACACTGCTGAAGGCCTCCCCCTCGGCACTGTGGTGGGGCCATCGTTTCCCCATTGTCACCCAGGTATCTAGTACTGACTCTTGAAAGGATGAAAACACGGCCTATTTTGAAAACTACAAATCATAAAATTAAACCAGGTACCCTAAAACGCTCAATAGTAACAGTAACCAAGGCAAACGGTCGTGGCTGGCGCTGGTGTTGAACGACCACGTGACAAGGCAGTGCTGATTCCTCTAACCATCAGCTGCCAATTTCATCAGGGGCTGTGGCTATACAGAGCGGGTGGTGTGGAGCACCAAGTGGGTGGCTCTGTCCTCCAAACACGTCATGTGTTTATCTTTAAAAATCTCACACACGCTGGGCACGGTGGCTCAGGCCAGTAGTCCCCACACTTTGGGAGGCTGTGATAGAAAGTTCGCTTGCACACAGGAGTTTGAGACCAGCCTGGGGGAACATAGTGAAGCCTCATTGCTGCAAAACATTTAAATTTTTTTAAAGGGCTACAGGCATAGTGGCACACACCTGTGGTTCCAGCTACTGAGGAGGCTGAGGAGTGAGGATCACTTGAGGCCAGGAGTTAGAGGTTACAGTGAGCTATGATTGCAGCATTATACTCCAGCCTGAGTGACACACTGAGACCCTGTCTCAAACAAATAAATAAATGAAATGAAATCCTCACATACACACCAAATACAAGGAACGACTGGCCACATTTTGATCTTTTCCATCAAATCCACATATGCAAATAACAATTGCACCCACAAGGAGCGTCATTAATATAAATAAGTAGAAGGGTCCTCTGTACACAGCCCAGGATGTGAAGGGACGTGTCAATATCAGTACCACCCGCCCCATCCAGACAGGGATGAGTCATCCTGACTTTCTTCACCGGTAATCAAGACTTTGCCAGTGTCTATCCTACAATATTGTGGTTTCTGCGTAGAATATTTAAATATTTAAATTGTGTAAGTTTAAACTTCTAACTACATTTCACAAACTCTTTTTTTTTGGAAGGGAGATGGTGGAAAGAGTGAAAATGGATCTGTGATATTCTACCCAGATCTCAGAGAAACACAAGTTTAGGATATACGAATCCCGATCAGATTTCTCCAGACCCTCTGCTGGTATCAAAGGTTCTCAAGACATTGCTGCCTGCATCCTTGCCTTCCATGTCTGCCCATTTAAAATCCTTTCAAGGAATACTGACCCAGCTCAGACAAAATTGGCCTTTACAAAGGCGACCATGGGTGCCGGGGACGGCATGCTTCAGAGAGGGTTGCCTGAGCTGCCCGTGTGATGGGAGCAACTGGGGTTGTCACCCAGGGACTAGAACCAAACACCTGAAACCTGACGCGTCCCTGCCCTAGGACCACTTGAGAACGGGCCTCCCAGGCAACAGAGAGGTCACAGAGTGGCTGCATTCTGCAAGGCGGGGCTGTCTTTGCCGCTACCAGAGAGGCCACAGAGCGGCTGCATTCTGCCAGGCGGGGCTGTCTTCTCCGCTACCAGAGAGGCCACAGAGCGGCTGCATTCTGCCAGGCGGGGCTGTCTTCTGCCGCTACCAGAGAGGCCACAGAGCGGCTGCATTCTGCCAGGCGGGGCTGTCTTCTGCCGCTACCAGAGAGGCCACAGAGCGGCTGCATTCTGCCAGGCGGGGCTGTCTTCTGCCGCTACCAGAGAGGCCACAGAGCGGCTGCATTCTGCCAGGTGGGGCTGTCTTCTGCTGCTACCCATGGCCCGCAAAGCACAACTTGCTTCTGTTCTTTGTTTTTTCAGTAAAGTAATTCATTTTATTTTTGAATTGCTCTACACAAAAAAGTCACCTCTTTTTATTTTGTCCTCAAGAAGTGTAAGGTTATTATTACTATTTTAGTTTGTTATTTCTATAGGTTAATGGGGAACAGGTGGTGTTTGATTACATGAGTAAGTTATTTACTGTAATTTATGAAAATTTGGTGCACCCATCACCCAAGCAGTATACACGGCACCCTATTTGGAGTCTTTTATCCCTCACCCCCTTCCCATTCTTCTCCCTTGAGTTCCCAAAGTGTCATTCCTAAGCCTTTGTATCTTCATAGTGTAGCTCCCACATCTCAGTGAGAACATACAATGTTTGGCTCTCCATTCCTGAGTTACTTCATTTAGAATAATAGCCTCCAATCCCATCCAGGTCGCTGTGAATGCCGTTAATACATTCCTTCTTTGACTGACGGGCATTTGGGTTAGTTCCACATTGATGGGCATTTGGGTTGGTTCCACATAAATGCTTATCTTAGCATGCTAAATGCTAACATAAGACTAGGTGTGGTGGCTCACACCTGTAATTCCAGCACTTTGGGAGGCTGAGGTGGGCGGATCATCTGAGATCAGGAGTTCAAGACCAGCCTGGCCAACGTGTTGAAACCCCGTCTCTACTAAAAATACAAAAATTAGCTGAGTGTGATCCTGGGCGCCTGTAATTCCAGCTACTGAAGAGGCCGAAGCAGGAGAATTACTTGAACCTGATAGGTGGAGGTTGCAGTGAGCCAAGATCACGCCATTGCACTCCATCCTGGGCAACAAGAGCGAAAATCCGTCTCAAAAATAAATAAATAAACACTAACGCAAGCATTTTGCGAAATATATGATAACTAACACTACAATTTTGGTTTCCTTTGCTGTTTCTGTTTTTAGTTAAACTAAAAAAAAAACTTTGGTTTTCTTATATTTCTGGGTGGCTATGTTGAAAATTTGTTTCTCAATTGAAGTAAAATATACATATAATAAGATGTGCTATTTACCATTTTTAAGTGTGCGATTAATTACATCTACAGTCTTGAGGAACCGTCACCACTAGCCATTTCCAAAACTTTTTCATCACTTCAAAGGGCAAATTTAAGTCCCATAAATAGACTGAGGCTTAATTAAGCAGATAAAAGAAGAAGCAGCAAGCTGTCATGAGTGATCAAGGTGTTACATTTATAAGGAATGTGGAACTCTGGGGTTTTTGAACTAAGTGATTAAGCCCACAGCTCAAATCAAAACCCAGAATTCAAGCTCAAGTGCACATTCAAGGGAACGTTGGTTAATTCACCTGGACCCACCGGCTTCTGAATTTGCCCCATTTCTTCTGAATACTTCTCTCCTCTCGGTCGTAGTGTTTGAAGGGCCTTCAGTTTCCCCTCGTGTTTAGTCAGGTGGGCCTTCCTTGCCCAGTGCTTTCTGTTTGTTTTGTTCTGAGGTTATTTTTCTCGCAGAGAATATGCTGTATCGAACTCGGAACAAAAAGACTCACTACAACGTTGCAGCCACAATAAGGTATGATTTCAAGTCTTAAAAACCAGAATCACTTTTTCTCTGCTGAATGGAAGCGTATTTATTTTGGCCAGTAAATGAGGACTTGTTCCCTGCTCAGGGCGGGGGAGAAGGCCTGGTCTGCTGGCTGTGGCGCAGACGGGCAGTCAGGTTCCAGTTTCAATCCTGGCCCAATTCCTCCAGCCAGCCCTGCATTTGCAAGTCCCCCAACACCCAGCTGTCACCTATGGAAAACAGAGAACCTGGGGGGGATTTGCTGAAGGCAGCTCCCCAGCCTGCACCCTCCCCACACGCCCTCCCATCAGCAGCAAAACCCAGGGCTGGCGGAGTGGGTTTCTCTGGGAAGGACTCTGCCCTTGGATAGATCTGTATCTATGGTAACAGTAAGATGTTTGTGTGAATAACTGCAAAAAAAAAAAAAAAAAAAAACATTCAAATCTCTTCTTCTAAACTGTCAAGGCGTGTTATTTCTGGCTTCAAATATTATTTTTAATAAATAGGTAGTTTTAACATGTACACACTCAGGCAACTCTCTTTAGGACTTATATGCTCCCAGGGTGCATACGGGAAGTGTTTGGTTTCAGTTACACATAAGGGAAAAACCCTGTGAGTCAGAGGAAAGAGTACATGAGGTAAGAAAAGTGCTGTGTGTGTGCCTGCGTGTGTGCGTGCGGCGGAGGGGCGCGGTGCGTGCGTGGTGAGCTCCCTGGAGTGATGGTCATCAGCATTCTCATGACTGAAGCCTGTGGGTCTGGTTATTCCAAAGGACCTGAGGTCAATGCCAGCGTGGCCGAAGGCTTGAAGGCGAGCAGGCATCCTCCACGGGTGTGGTCTGCTGACCGGAGGGCCAGGGGTGGCATCCTTGCACCCTGGTCATGCTGGTTCTCCAGACAAGGGCAGGGATTCAAACTGGAATTTCTTCCTCCATCTAGGAAGAGAAGACTTTTGTGATTGGTACGTTTGGACGGGAGTATACACTCACTGACATTCAGTCTGGGTGAAGTGGGGGGCAATGGAAGGGAGAGGGGGCTGTGTGGTTGGTTCACTTTCTGGGGTGCCACTGAGTCCCCCTCTACCCTACAGGTGCCTGCACACCTGGCTTCCTGCCCCACCACAAAATGTCCTGACAGCTCTTTGAGTTGGACATCAAGGGAGGGGGATCCTTTTTGCCGTGAGGCAGGGTCTCAAGGCAAACACATTCTTTTATACTTGCACGCAGGTCCAATGGAGATGGGGGTGGGGGCCTCAGGGTTAAAATATGCCCCCTGAGTTACATGGAGAGGCAGAGAGTGCCACTGATCCCTGCCCAAAAGCTCATGACTGAGTGAGCCTAGATGATGGTGATGTCTCCTTCCTCTGAAGCCCCATTTCAGAGCACAGAGGAGGCAGGGTGCCCAGGGTTTGATGGGGCTGGAGAAGGTGTTGACTAGAGACGGCTGAGGAAAGGTGGAAGGAGATGGACCAGATGGCGCTGGAGGGGAATTGTGAGAGCGGGGAAACCTGACAACTGTGTTTACCTGGCCAGGGCACCGGGATGGCGTTCTCGCTTTCTCGCTTCTGCTGATACTAGTCTGCTCCCTGGACCCATACCCCTCTTCCCAACTGTCTTAGTCTATTTTCAATTGCTTATATATATATAAAAAATACCTGAAACTGGTTCATTTATAAGAAAGGGAATTTATTTCTTTCAGTTATGGAGGCCTCTGAGAAGTCCAAGGTGGAGGTGTGGCATCTGGTGAGAGGCTTCTTGCTCCTGGGACTCACTACAGAACCCCAGGGCAGTGCAGGGCTCCACGTGGAGGGGGGTCTGAGCATGTAAACATGCAGATATGCTAGCTTGAGCCTCTCTTCCTTGTCTTATAAAGCCACCCATTCCCCTCCCGTGATAACCCATTAATCCATTAACCGGTTAGTCCATGAGTGGATTAATCCAGTCACCTCTTAAACGCCCCCCTCTCAGTGCTGCCACATTGGGGATTAAGTTTCAACATGAGTTTTGGAGGGGACATTTCAGCAGGAACGCCTCTTCCCTTGCCTTGCTCCTGACAAACTTGTAAAACATTGCAAGCAATTATGAGAAAATGGATGGAGACAGGGGACACAAAGATGGGCACAGACCATCAGCCTGGTTATCATCAGAGCCCACAGCAGAAGCACTAGCAGCCATCTAGCCCCAGCTGAGTGCTGGGACTTGGGCTAGGTGCAATTATGAAACAGCTCTTCAGGTGAGCAGATTTCTGCCTGTCCGTCAGTGCAAAAGCTAAGACTGAAGGAGGTCGTTAAGACTGAAACCCAAATCTCTCCACTAGGCTTTGAGTTTCTAAATGAGATGTTTGTCACAGTGGAGGGAGGTAGAGCAGAAGGGTTAGGGCTCCAGTCTTGGACCAGGCGGTCTCGTGCAAGCCCCGCCTCTCCCTTACCAGCAAAGCCGCGAGGATGGCGCCTGCACGCAACTCTTGCTCACTAACTTGTAACTGTTGTTATTACAGAAAACGTGGAGCCAAACCGATGGCAGAGGCCAAAGGAAGCCAGCGCTGAACTCAAAGCAGATCTGATTTCACATCTTGACCTGGCAATTGCTTAGCTGGGTCAGGGTAAGTGCCTCGCTGCTCCTCACCCGTAAGTGAACTCTGGTGCTGAGGTTGGGGTGAGCGCCTCACTGAGCCTCAGTTCTCATCTGTGAAACAGACCCCTGTGCCTGGCTTGCGGCAGGGCTGCTGAGCACGCGGATGGGCCGTCAGGAGGCTGTGATGGTGCCACCTGATGCTAAGAACAAGAGCGGCAGTGCGTGCCCGAGAGGAAGGGAAGGACGGAGAGCACTGGAACAGGAGAGACGACACGGAAGAAATCAGGGGTGCCAAATGCAGCCATGCGGAGAAGGGCGATGGAGGAGGCGCAGAAGGGAAAAGCTCAGCGCTGTGCCGGCGCATCCGTCTGCTGCGCGGCCCTGCAGGTGATTCAAATACTGGGCATGAGTCTCGCAGACAAGGCTTTTAAAGGATATTGTTCACACATAAATAGAAGTGAATGGAAGAGGGTTCGAGCAGGAAAATGATGGCTGGGCTGTGGCCATGCATGGAGAAGACAGACGTGTGCATCACTGTTGAGCAAAAGTGAGCCCTACACTCCTCCCCAGGGAGAAAGCAACGTGCCCTGGGCTGCTTCCGGCTGCAGCCTGCTGATCCTGCGGTCCCTCCCCTCCATACTCAGTAGCTATTTTGACGCCTCCATTTTTATAGGCACCTGAACGCCCTGTTTTCTTTGCTTCCTTGTGCTCTAGAGATGCATGTAAGCAACTTGAAGACAGTCATCGCTGCTCAACCAGGTACACAGACGTATACGTAGATGCACAGACAGGCTACACACCTTTAGGTTACAGGAAGAAGTACCTTCTCAAGGTACTTTAGAAGGTAAAAGTCTCAAAAAGGGGGTTTGGGAGCCAGCAGCACAGTCTTGGGTGGTCTAGGGACCTCTTCCTGCCATGGTAGAAGCCTAAATTTTCAGATTTTCTCCAAGTATAAAGATTTTTTTAAAAAATGAACCAAAACAGTTCAAAATTAAGTTGATATCATTTAAACATTTCATGATAGATTCTGGTTTCTCTTCTGATTGCATAAAAACCAAAGGGAAATTCTCTGCCTTCTGGAAATGAATTTGTGCAAAGGAATCTCTAGCCTTGAATTTGTACCCAAAAGAAAAACAACCCTAAAAGCATCTGAGTGATCAGCTGGCCCTGTTGGGGTCTTTCTGTTTGGAAGATGAATAGGAAAAGGCGCATCTGACGTTTCATTTCACTGACATTTTATTTTGTTCTTAGTCTTTTTTCCTCTGTTTCCTCAAGTACATTTTCTGTTATGATTCTGCAAATGGGCCCCAAGATGAGTCAGACCCATTTAGGATTGTTGAGCCTCACAGGTCTGGCGATTTAATTACATGTCTTGTAGGATCTGCAAGCAGCGTGTGGTCTCCCCACGTGCATCTGGTCCACACATGGCTGTGGCCCTTGTCTCTCTCTGGGTTTGTTTGGTGGTACCTCAGGCCAGTCTCTGGAAGCCTGGAATTGATGCAAGCATGTTCGTGCGCGTGGTGTAGGATGGCCGGGGGAAGGAAATTGCTGGAGACCTTCCACTCCCTCCTCCACCTGGTGCTGGGCCGTGAAAATGAGTGGGAGATGGTGAGGGTTTGTTGTGTGCATTTGCTTTTTGAACATGTTGATTAAGGGTGCTGGCCAATCATATAGAAAGAAACATCTAGCAGCCACTTGGAGGTGTGGAATGGGTGTTCAGGGCAAAGGACCATCCAGTTCACCAGGCAACAGATGCTGATGGGAACCGCGGTCTCCGTAACAGGATGCTGTTCTAGATGCCTGAGATATTTCTGGAAGCAAAGAAGTGCCTGGGGCTGATGATCTGGAGCCGGAGACAGAGGGCCCCAGGCGGAGAGGCATCTGTCAGCAGTGAGGTGCTAAGAGGTAGGAGGAGGGGCATGCAGAGGGGCAAGGAGTCAGGGAAGGTGGAAGGGGGGATGGGAAGGGCTCCGGAACAGGCCCAGGGCCCTACAGGGGGAGGGCCTGAGGCTGCTGCGGGAGAGGCCTTAGAGCAAGGACACCTGTGCTGCTCTGGTCCCGAGAGCGGTGGTGACCAGTGCAGGGTCGTGACTATCCTAAGAACTGCTGCACTGTAAACTTCAAAGTGGTGACTGTCACGGTGTGTGAACTGTATCCTGACACAAAAAAGTGATTCATCATAAAATGCTTGAAAGCAGTTTGAAAATATTGAAGAATGTAAATTTAAAAATTAAAGCTCTTGATTCTTTCACCGACTTCATCATTCCTTCCTCCCAAAGGGAAGCTGTGTACCCACTGTGCAGACACCGTCTAGTGAATTAGATACGTGATATATCTTGTTTCCTTTTTGGCAAAACTAGGATCAGACTTTAAGTGGTGTTTCACAGTTTGCTTTGCTTATGGGACAATAAACATTTCCATGTCAATTCAAGTGCCTAATTTTCTTTTTTTTTTTTTTAGACGGAATCTCTCTTTGTCACCCAGGCTGGAGGGCAGTAGTGCGATCTCGGCTCACTGCAACCTCTGCCACCAGAGTTCAAGCAATTCTCCTGCCTCAGCCTCACGAGTAGCTGGGATTATAGGTGCCCGCCACCATGGCTGGCTAATTTTTATATTTTTAGTAGAGACGGGGTTTCACCATCTTGGCCAGGCTGGTCTCAAACTCCTGACCTTGTGATCCACCTGCCTCGGACTCCCAAAGTGCTGAGATGACAGGCGTGAGCCACAATGCCCAGCCCAAGGGCCTGATTTTTAAAGAAGGGCCTAGTATCCCATTGTCTGGCAGTCCTATCACTTACTTAAGCAGTCCTTTATCAGTGGACACTTAAATGTTTCCAAAATATTGCCATTAGACTCCAGGCTGAATCCACTTGGGCCAGCATCTCTGTAAACTTACTCAAGCTTCTGTGTTGGATGAATTTTTGGAAATAAAACTGATGGACCAAAGGACATGTGTGTTTTAGATCTTGATCAATACTGCCAAGTGGCTTTCCAAGAAGTGTTCCTAGTGGACAGTGTCCCAGCGCTGCAAGCCTGCTTCCTCCCAGCCTGCGGGCTGAAGTCTTTGTCCTGCGAAGAAGTCTCTGAGACCTCTTGACTGGGTGATGGAGAAGGCAGGGCATGGGGAGGTGAACCTCGGCCCATCGTGGTTTGAGCTAGGATGCCTGTATTTTCATTGGGATATAAACTGTGAGTCTGATAATAGGGTTTTTGGACTAAATAATTCTGCTTTAAAAAACAATAAGTAAAATAGGCAGGGGGTGGTAGGTCATGCCTGTAATCCCAGCACTTTGGGAGGTGAGGTGGGTGGCTCACCCACCTCAGGAGTTTGAGACCAACCTGGCCAAAATGGTGAAACCCCCTGTCTACTAAAAATACAAAAATTAGCCGGGTGTGGTGGCACGCATCTGTAATCCCAGCTACTCAGGAGGCTGAAGCGGAAGAATCACTTGAACCCGGGAGGGTAAAATTGCAGTGAGCTAAGATCATGCCACTATACTCCAGCCCGGGTGACAGAGCGAGACTCCATCTCAAAAAAAGTTAAAATAAGAAGAAGAAGAAGAAGAGGAAGAAGAAAAATAAAATAAAATGTTTGGAAACCACTATCAGGTTCTCCTAAAACCATTTTCCCTCTCCCTTCCATAGTCCCTTCAGTCCTGCTCTGGCCTCCAAACGGCACCCAACGAGCTTCACGACAGCATTCACACCTGTGTAGTCCCGTCTCAAACCTAACAGAGAGGACCTGTGTTGCCACAGGTAATGCACAACGATAGTATTGAGTCCATTGCAGCTTCCGCCTTGTGTCGCCTGAGCTCTCAATCTGGAGGAAGATAGCATTGCATCCTGAGGGTAGATGGGCCACCCTGGGGACCCCAGGTGCGGCCAGACTGGCCTGGAAGCCACCCTCAGGCCCTCAGCCTGAGCCACAGTGTGCCTGTGGTCTTGTGGGGAGCCCCTGAGCACGCACCACCCCACTGAGGTGCTCCTGAATCCCAGCCCAGAGAAACTGTGTGAGATAACCCGTGCTGATGGTTGTCCAAGCCTCTAAATGTTGGGTGAGTGTTATGTAACAATGGGTAACTAGTAGACCTGGACTTGTGTGGTTTGGGGGCCCCAGATGCTAAGAATCTGGTCTTATACTTGGATTTGAGCCCACTTCTGCCTCTGCCCCATCAGGGGTCCTTGGCATGTCCTCCCGGTTTAGGACACCCAGCCCTAGGCATCAACTCTCATGACCTTTACCAATGCGGTGACAGTTCACAGGAAGGTCGGTGGCATGCACAGGAATTGTGAGGAAGGACACAGTGACTCGGTGACTGCTAAACCCAAATTTAAAATAAACGTTAGGTCATGTGGTCACTGTAATCTTTGAAAAAGCAATTATGTATAACGGCAGAGGTTTCAGCTGGACGTCAGGTTACGTGGATCTAACGGTCAGTAGGAGGGGGAGGAGTGGGAACTATTCCTTTCAATGTGGCGGTGCGAAACGGACACAGTGGGCTCCTGTTGCTTCTTGGTTGGTTGGTTTGTTAAGGCATGGAGAGGTGAGCTTGTGTTGTAGGAGTAGGAAAAGGGGTTCGTGGGAAGAGATCAGAATGCAACCTAGAGAAGGTAATGGGTGGAAAGGGGTGCAGAAAGATAGGGGTTCAGCTTGACTCCAGTGTTTCCCTGAGCTCTGCCTCATTCTGGAGAGAACTGGGGGAGAACTGGCATCTCCGTGGGACTGCGGAGTCCACAGGTGAGGAACAAGGCACTTGTCCCGCTGAGGTGGGTCTCCCCCGGAATTGGACGCGTGGATGTACAGGAACCCCTGTCACCGAGGCTGGCAATTCGACCTGAGGCTAAACCGTGAAGCAGCCATCAGAAGCCTGTGACGATGAGCCGTGAGCTCTCCTTTGCCTGCTGCACCCCAAGTGTGGGGACTGTACTTGGCACACAATAGGCATTTAATGCACATTGAATGGATGACTCGTGAATGCCGTCACTCTGAGTGGGTGGTTACTGAGTCAGAATGGAGGCGGGTCAAGGGGCCGTGGTTATGGCCACACTGGGAATGGGAGGTAAACTGATCCAGCGTGGAGGAGGGAGACTTAGGCTCTGGAGCTGATGGAGTAAGAGTAGCTGGGCCTGAGAGGGAGGCAGCAGGTATGTGGCCGGAGGAGGCCTCCAGGAGCCTCTGCCAGGGTCGTGAGAACCCACGGGCTGGGGCCACAGCGTCCTCCTCTGGTATACTTTGTTTCCTCCTGAAGGTCTCAGAATCCCCACAAATCCCTGCCTTGTTCACTACAGTCAGGGCTTTGTGCTTCTCTCTGAAATAAAACTCTAAATGTTAAAGGGAGAAGAAAATGTATCCAATCTAGCAAATCATAATCACAGCATTGGGAACTTTCCTGACTCTGGTGGGAAGGAGGAGGAAGACGTGGGTTCGCTGGGAGCACAGGAGAAAAATACCACAGAAGTTCACTCCTAATTTTCCCCTCCTCTTCTGGGTTTCTGCTGTAATGGATTGAAAATGCACAGGAAACGTAATGCCAAACTTGGCTTTGATTTTTTTTCTCACCTAACCCTTCAAAGGCTTGGAAAGACCTGATTACGTGGCAGGGAAAGTAAAAATGCAGATGAAATACCCCGATGTTCAGGCCACATGACCAGGTGATAAGGCAGCGGCTGGTATCTGCTGCTGGCTCCGGTGTGGCCTGTGTGGGCAGACTCGTGTCTCGGTGGTGACAGAGACGCTGGCTTCCACTGTGTGACCCCCACTGAATCACAGGCCGCTTTGTTCTCTGTCGGCCTTCGAGAGTCTGGGACGTTCCTGTTGTCCACCACCCTGGTGAGCTGAGAACGTTCCGTAGATTGATTAGGTTCTCTCCTCTGGCTCAGCAGGTCTGTTCTAGCCATTCGACCAACCGTGCTCTGCTATTTTCTGGCAGCCCTGGAACAGCAGGCTGCAGATGTGTGCACATCCACGTCTGGGAGGAGTGCACAGACCCTGTGGGAGGACTGGGCCCTGCATAGCTATTGGGAGACCTCGGTGGTGCCCATGGCGCTAAACAGAAAGAATGCCCTGGCGTGAAAGTGACAGGCTGCTCCGCAATTTTAACACCCTGAACTTGAGTGTGGCCTGTGCTACAGGAAATACATGGTGTTTCTTAAAAACAAAAGCTGGCAGCCAGTGAGCAGTGCTGTGTCTGCGAGTTCCTGAGAGCGGGAAGGGGCTGTTCCTCCCGCCCTGGCCCCCGTTTCACCCAAGTCACTTCACAGCCCTGGAAGGAGGTCCCCCGATTGTGAGTGTGGGGCGGGAGCAGGGAGGCGCAGGAAGTGGGATGAAAGGGAAGGCCAGGTCAGCTGGGAGAGGAGCTCGCGGGCTTTCGGGGCCGGCCTGAAGGGGAAGGGCCCAGGGCTGCCTGCCACCCTCGCATGCCACGCGGGTGCTGGGGAGGGCAGCCGTCTGCGGGCTCAGGGATGTGTTCCCAGCGACGGGCAGAGGATGGAAAGCACCCCGGGAAGACGCCCCTTCTCCCCCACCTCGGGAGGGAGGCCGGGCCTGCAGCCGCCAGCCCCTCCCCAGCGCCCACCGGGAGCCCGAGCTGGGCGCAGGCCCCTTTCCGCACCAGTTTGCCTCTGGTCTTTGTCTTTGCTCTGGGGCCGGGCGCGCCCCCTGCTGCAGGCCTGGGCTCCCGTTTGGCGTTCTCCTTTCAGAGGTTGCTAAAACGCCTTGAAAGGCTGTGGCCGCACCAACAGAGGTCGTCCGGCCTTCGCCGACACGACGCGCCCCCGTGGAAGTGCGAGTACCCGCGGGGCAGGCTTCTCTGTCCGGGACGGAAGAGACAGGCTCGCCGGAGGGAGACACGCAGGGGATCTGTCGGGACTCCGCTCCCCCTCCTTCCCCAGCAGGGCAGAGAATCATGGGCTCATGCTGACGAAAGCTTCAGAAAATGGACTCGTTTAACCATTCGGAAGTTGTCATCCAAGATACAGAATCTTGGCAATCTGAAGACCTTTTAAGTCGATATACCAAAGAGCTTTAGTCAGGATTCCATGCAAAATGCCAAAATTTCAATTTCACTCTTAAAATCATCGTAACATCTAAATACAACCTAAGCACACTTGTGAACTGATGCCAACAGGCACTTTCAGAGGCCTTCCTGCACCCCTTCCTCACCCCCTCCTTGCACCCCTTCCTCCCCCTCCCTGCACCCCTCCTCCCCCTCCCTGCACCCCTTCCTCACCCCCCTCCCTGCACCCCTTCCTCACCCCCTCCCTGCACCCCTTCTTCCCCCTCCCTGCACCCCTTCCTCCCCCCTCCCTGCACCCCTTCCTCACCCCCTCCTTGCACCCCTTCCTCCCCCCTCCCTGCACCCCTTCCTCCCCCTCCCTGCACCCCTCTCCTCACCCCCTCCCTGCACCCCTTCCTCCCCCCTCCCCTGCACCCCTTCCTCCCCCTCCCTGCACCCTTCCTCCCCCCTCCCTGCACCCCTTCCTCACCCCCTCCCTGCACCCCTTCCTCCCCCCTCCTTGCACCCCTTCCTCCCTGCACCCCTTCCTCCCCCCTCCCTGCACCCCTTCCTCCCCCCCTCCCTGCACCCCTTCCTCCCCCTCCCTGCACCCCTTCCTCACCCCCTCCCTGCACCCCTTCCTCCCCCTCCCTGCACCCCTTCCTCACCCCCTCCCTGCACCCCTTCCTCCCCCCTCCCTGCACCCCTTCCCCCCTCCCTGCACCCCTTCCTCCCCCCTCCCTGCACCCCTTCCTCCCCCTCCCTGCACCCCTTCCTCACCCCCTCCCTGCACCCCTTCCTCCCCCCTCCCTGCACCCCTTCTTTGCACCCTCCTTGTGTAAATGCTCTTTGCCCAGAACTTCAGCCACTGAGAACCCTGGGAACTCTCTCTTCCTGGCTGGCCACCTAGCAGTTGAGACTAGCAGAGGAGCTTTCTAAATCACTGAGGGGTTTAAGCATGTGTGTCATTGAAAAGCTAAAAATAGCCCCTCCCAGCTCAAGGTGGCCCCAAAGATGTGGCCTGGGACCCAGGACTTCTGCAGGGGAGTGGATGGACGCCTAGGTGCTCCCCCCAATCTTGCCCTGCCCAGGGTAGGTGCTCAATAATTAAACAGTAAATATTCACGCAACGCAATGATTCTGCCGAAGACTCCACTGCAATGCACCTGGCTTCCTAGAAGCAATAAATGAAAAGCTCTTCTATTTTTTTGAAAAAGAGAAAAGATTAATGAAGTCCTGATGTAGAGGCAGAGAGCTCAACAGAATTCAGCGACTCAAGACGTGTGCAGAAGCAATTTGTTTCTGAAACTCTAAACACGGGTGCTTTAGTACTTCCTGGCAGCTCCTCGGCAGCGAACAAATAAATATTTACATACGGAAGGAAACTGTCTTTTGAAATGTAGGCTGTTCTATTCAAAAGGGAAATACAGCAAGGTGCCACTGCTCTAGTGGCAACACGCGTTATTATTTCTGTTTTCCAGTTTGAAAATCGTGCGCTTTCTCTTAGGATCCTTACATGGTAAACACCAATTCCCACATGAATCGAATTAGTCCAGCAACCCCCTCGCTGGTTCAGGGACAACAGCATACACTCTGACAAATCACCCTTTGTTTTATGCTTTGATTACCTGGTGAGCTGAAAGCGATGATAGTAAAAGCGTGGACCTGCTGTGTATTCAATCTGCATTTGTTACTATTCCCTTTCTTCCATTTACGAGTTTGTTCCCAAAAGATGTTTTTTTTTTTTATCTGACTGGAGTAACTTTTCCTCTGGGTTTGAAACAAGCCCATGATCCAATCTGATGACACATTAGTGGGTGGCAGGAAAAAGCTGGCCACATGGTATCATCGTTTTCTGTTCATACAAACGGCTTTTTTTTTTTTCAATAAAAATACTCTGACTGCAAGGCTATGAGTGTGCAGATAATTCTGCTGCTTACCCCGAGTGGAGGTGTCTCCAGGGAGTTTCCAAGCACAGGAAGCTTGCCTGCTCTGAGGTTTCGGAAGAACACTTTCAGCGGGATTTCGAGTCACTTGAAATAAAAGTGAACTACGCTCTTTACAAACGTATCGTGTTTAATTCAAGAGAAATTCATTCATTTCTTTGTTCTATAAATATTTACTAGAAGCCCGTTTTGTATAGGAAGCTGCCACTTTCCAAAAGACCCCTGCTCCTCGAGTGGGTTGAGCCTGAGACCCCCACGTCCACAGATGTGCCCAGCGGCCTTCGGTGCTCAACACAGACTCGTTCAGGTATGACAAGATAGTGGGCCATGACTGGTCCTAGAGTTCAAGGGTTTGTCTTGTTTTATTTTAAAATTCAGACTCTGCTTGTTTAATCTAAATGTTGACACTCAGCCCACAGCTCCCTAAATATGTGAGTGGTGTTTCACTGATGAGAAACAGCATGTATTGCCTGCACGGACAGAATGGAGAAATACAGGCATTGCTTTTAGTCGTAGCCTGTCTCCACAATCAATGTCCCCAGCTCATTAATGAAAAGGTCCTCTCCTCCCCCATCGCTGCCCTCATTCCTATAATGTAAACAGCTACCAATGGCTCCTATTTCTTTGTTCAAACAAACAATAGCCTTTATAACGAAGAAGAAAATGAGTATCAGGTGAAAGCCTCACTTCAGGGTGCTTAGGGCGGTTTCTTTTTTCCAGGATAACAAAGTACACGAGTCCTCATAAGAAGGAAAATTCACATTGAAAGTTTGTAAAGCAACAGGACAAAGGTCTGTCTTCAATGCTGTGTGGACATACTCATGATTGAATTGGAAATAGTTCTCTTTCCTTCTCTCTGACTTCCTAACAGAAAAGCTACAGCGTGGGGAGGAGGCTGCTCAGAAGCCTGGAGCCAGAATGCGCACCCTGGCTTCCGCAGGGCCAGCTTGCTTTGTTAGAATCCAAGGAAAAGCCTTGTGATTTGGGAAGCTGGCTGTCCTCACCAAATTAGGGGATTTAATTTGCACATATCTAAGGAGTGCTTTGAAATGAAAGATGAACTAAACTCTGCTCCGAGGCCCTTGATTTTTCACCAGTGTAGAAGGATTCTCTCGCTGCTGGACAGACGTGAAGAGCGCCATCCGATCTGAAATGTAAGTCCCTGCAAGACAGAGGAGAGACTTGACAAACATTTTATACTATGCTATGAAATCAATTCAGGGCTAGAATTCAAGAAATAATCCATGGGCGAGCATGTCTGATGGTAAACCTGAACGATTATATTGTTACCCTTTTGCACATTTCGTTTTTCATTTTTTATTATTTGACATTATTATCACAAAAGCCACTGGAACAGGACCCATGAGCTGCTCCTTCCCTACTTAGAGCTTTCAGAGGCTGACAGAAGCATTAGGCTCCCATTTAACACATGATTTCCAATGATTCAATTAATCTTTCTGGTTTGTAGTAGGATTTGCTTATTTTTGTACTTTAACACACCAATAAAAAATAGATATTAAGAAATAGTGAAATGTATTGCTTCAAAATAGCCCTTAAGATTTAGAGTTTAGTGAAATTAAGCAATTCAAATAGAGAAACAATTAGCCTTCATTTCTTTAAGGCACAGAAATTGAGACTAGGTTGAAGAACCTTCATTTTTTAAAAAATGGAACGTACTGGCTAAGTGAGGAGCAGGCAGTCATACTCCGATGTGCTCCGTGTGCGTGGGAGTGAAGAGAGGACCACACCGAAATGAGATGAGCTGGGAGCAGGTGCAGCAGCGAAGGAAATCCTTCTGCTGGGGAGCATTCGTGTGTTTCGGATCATCCTTTGAATAGGACCCAACAGTAATGTGAGGAGAAGCTCTGGAGCCGATTTGGATGGAGACAGTCTATCACGGGCTGTTCAGCTGCATCCCGATGGGGCCAGTCTTATTTTAGGTCTACCTATGCAGAAGCGGAGTTCTGGCTCCCGGAATTTTCAGGCTGCCCAAGGCTAGAGCCACCATCTTGACAGATAATCCATTAGCTTGATTTTCTTGGGACCAGGAAGAAGACCAAGAACACTGAATGGACTTTGGGACTCAAAGAACCCACAGAAGGCATTTGTGAAGGGCAGAACTGCTTGTGCCCAGTCAGTCCTGGAGCTAACACTAGAGGAAGAGGAGTGATGAGCCCCACAGCAGCAGGGGGTTGGGAATGATGGAAAAGAAAAACATGATGGAAGGAGAGCCGGAAGAAAGAGGGAAGCTTCCTTTTAACTGGATGCTGGGTCTCAGCCTTGGGTAGCTGCAGGCCTTCGGAGGCCTTTTCTCAGGGGGCGTAGCCTAGGGACTCTGCTTGCTCTGCTGAGCTTTCAAGGAAGGGGAGGTGGGCAAGGCCAGAGGTGACCATCAGGTCCTCCGTAGGTACAGAGGCAGAACTCAAGGTTTAGCTTTACCTAAGACGGTGACTGCAGTGTGCTCCCTGGACCAGGGCGTCAGCCTCACCTGGGAGCTTGCTAAAAATGCAAGTTGCTCTCACCCAGACTGAATCCAAAATTCTGGGTATAGCCCAGCAACTTCTGCTTTCACACTTTCTCCAAGTGATTCCGGTGCAAGCTAACCTTCAAAACGTCCTGGGTCCCATTCCCAGAGGCTGTGATTAAATAGGTCTAGGGCTGCAGCCTGAGCATTGGGGTTTTGGAAGCCCCCAGGTAATTCTGATGTGCAGCCATGCTTGGCACGCTGTTCACGGTGCGGTCCAACAGGTCCTGCTGTGGGAGGGAAGGGTCTGCATCTGCACTGGCCAGTGTGGGAGCCAGCCCTATGGCTACTGAGCACTTGGCCTCTGGCTAGTGCACTGAGGAGCTGAATTTTTCATTTCATTTACTTTTAATTAAGTTTAAATAGCTACCTGTGGCTAGTGGCTGCCTTATTGGATAGCATAGTTCTAGAGCCACAGAGAAATGTAACACTGTCCCATTAGTTGATTTAAAAATGCAATGCCTCACAGAGTTAAATAGTTAAGTCGATAAAAATGGTAGTCAAGAGTCTTTGGGGATTATTTTAAAATCCACTTTTGGTGATAAATAGATAAAAACAGTGTGGTAGGGCCCAGAAGATCCTCTTGATTTCTCCCTGTTGGAGCCGAATTCCTCAATTTTACTCAGAGGAGAACGACTTCCTAAAGAGCACCTTACCCAGCCATTCCTGCATGCAAGTGTGGATGTGAATTGCAGGGGCCATTATATGAATATCCAATTCCTGGGCTTTATTCCAGATGTTCCTATCCAATAGGTATGCGTTGGGGCCCTGCAAACTGCATTTTTGGCAAAGCCCCTGCTGATTTGGATGGACAGGTTTCAAGGAACAGGCGCTAAGGATCATTGATTTAGAATCTGTTTGTCCATCCAGAAGAGCCAGAGTCACCACACTTGAGTACCGTGGTGGGAAAGGTCTTTATAATTCTTTCATGAATTCACCAAACTTTAAAAGCTGTACTATTTTCAAGACTGTGCTAAGCCAGGAGAAAAATTGGTGAACAGGATTCAGTGCCTCCCTTTAACTAATAACGTAAATATACTTGGTGTTGCTGTGTAGTTAATATTCACAGCTGCCCAAGGTGCTACGATTCACCTGGGTGACTGCGGAATCCAATCACTGCCTGACTTACGTTCGTTCTGCACGGCACAGGCAGAAGGAAGGGCCTTTTCGGATAGTGGCTCCAGCTGTTAACCGTTTGTGGGCTCAGCCTTCACATTCTGTGTTACAGAAAGCCTTTCCCCCAGTCCTAAATGCTGCTTCTTTTATTAATGACACTGCCATTTATTTAGGGCCTTCTGTATATTAGGCAATCCACATACATCGCACATAGCATGAATGTATTGTTCAAACTGAAATGCTTTTGAAAGTAAATGGGGACAGAATTCTTTCAGGACAGCAAGACTGTCTGGGATATACTGGGAGGTACTGTCACCCTAATTAGACATCATTATTACTGGGGGAATGAGGATTATGAGGTCACACAGCTAGGAAGGGGCCAAGGCCCCAGTGTGGGTCTGTCTAACTCTATCCTGGGTTGAATTCTGTGCCCCCAAATTCATGTCTACCCAGAACCTCATAATTTGACCTTATTTGGAAATAGGGTCTTTAAAGCTGTAATTAATTAAGATGAGGTCATATTGTCAACCGCCTGGCTAAGTGTTGAAGGTGTCTCTCAACCTGCACCATGCCCATTGGCTAAACCTAGAAGACTTACTGGTTCCAAGTAGTGAAAGAAATATCTAATTATTAGCTGACTTCTAAGCTAACTAAGGAGAGACTTCAGTGGCCATAATGACAATGAATAGAGACTTTACAGAATTAGTTCAAAAAAGTCACTAAAGAAACAATTAGCTATACTTATAACAAACAACAACAAATCCTCAAGAGGAGAAATATATTTCCAGAATTATCACATTATATTATTTAAAATACCTAGTTTTAAATACAAAATTATGAGATATGCAAAGAAATAAGAAAGTATTACCCATTCACAGGATAGAAACTGTCCCTGCGAAAGCTTAGACATTGGGCTTACTCAACTAAAACTTTGAATCAACTATTTTAAAAATATTCAAAAAACTAAAGAAAACCATGTCTAAAGGTTTATAAAAGGGATGATAATGCTGTTTCAAGAAACAGAGAATATTAAAAATGACACGGAAATTATAAAGAAGAATCAAGTAGAAATTCTGGAGTTAAAAAGTACAGTAGTGGAAATACAAAATTACCAAAAGAAACTCTTAACAGCATACTTGAGCAACAGAAGAAGCAAACTTGAAGATATGTCAATAGGGATTACATAGCCAGAAGAAAAAAAATTGAAAGAATAAAGAAAAGGCATGAAGCCTCAGAGACCTGTGTGATATTAAGCATAATAATATATGCATAATGGGAACCCAAGAAGGAGTAGAAAGAATATTGTAATAAATAATAAGCAAAATCTTCCCAAACCTGTTGAAAGACATAAATCTACACATCCAAGAAGTTTGATAAACTCTAAACAGAATAAATTCAAAGAGATCAGCATCAAGACACATCATAATGAAACTTCCAAAAGATAAAAGACAAAGAATCTTGAAAGCAGCAAGACAGAAGTAATTCCTCATGTATAAGCAATTCTTAGTAAGATTTATAGCTTATTTCTCATCAGAAGGTAATCCTTCAGGATAAAATGAAGGTATCCTAGATAATAAATTGAATCCACACAAAGAATAAAAGAACCCTGATAAAGTTATGTACAAAGGTAAACATATAAGACAGTTATTAATGTAACTTTTGTTTGTAACTTCTCTTTCTTCTTTATTTTGTATTTCAGTAGGTTTTTTGGGAATAGGTGGTGTTTGGTTACATGAATAAGCTTATTAGTGGTGATTTCTGAGATTTTGGTGCATCCATCACTCAAGCAGCATACACTATACCCAATGTGCAGTCTTTTATCCATCACCCCCTCACACCCTTTCCCCTAGTCCCCAAAGTCCATTATATTATTCTTTTATTTATTTATTTATTTATTTTGTACTTTAAGTTCTGGAATACATGTGCAGAATGTGCAAGTTTGTTACATAGGTATACATATGCCACGGTGGTTTGCTGCACCCACCAATCCATTATCTAGGTTTTAAGCCATGCATGCATTAGGTATTTGTCCTAATGCTATCCCTCCCCTAGTCCCCACCCCCTGACAGCCCCTGGTATGTGATGTTCCCCCCGTTTCCATGTGTTTTCATTGCTCAGCTGTCACTTATGAGTGAGAACATGTGGTGTTTGGTTCTCTGTTCCTGTGTTAGTTTGCTGAGAATGATGGTTTCCAGCTTCATCCATGTCCCTGCTTTCTTTTTTATGGCTGCATAGTATTCCATGGTGTATATGTGCCACTGTATTACTCTTATGCCTTTGTATGTGATATATATATCACATTTTCTTTATCCACTTGATTGATGGACATGTGGTGTTATAAACATGGCATGTGCAAGTTTCTTTTTCTTATAATGACTTTTTTCCTCTGGGTAGATACCTAGTACTAGGATTGCTGGATCAAATGGTGGATCTACTTTAAGCTCTTAAGGAATCGCTACACTTTTTTTCATAATGGTTGTACTAGTTTATATTCCCTCCAGCAGTGTAAGTGTTCCTCTCTACTGCATCCATGCCAACATCTATTGTTTGTTTTTTTATTTTTGGTTATAGCCATTCTTGCAGGAGTGAGGTGGTATCACGTTGTGGTTTTGATTCGCATTTCCCTGATAATTAGTGATGTTGAGCATTTTTCCATATGCTTGTTGGTCATTTGTATATCTTTTTTGAGAATCGTCTGTTTGTGTCCTTAGCCCACTTTTCGATGGGATTGTTTTTTCTGGCTGATTTGTTTGAGCTCTTTGTAGATTCTGAATATTAGTCCTTTGTCAGATATATAAACTGTGAAGATTTTCTCCCATTCTGTGGGTTGTCTGTTAACTGTGCTGATTATTTCTTTTTACTGTGGCAGAAGCTTTCTCATTTAATTAAGTCCCATCTATTTATCTTTGTTTTTGTTGCATTTGCTTTTGGGTCTTGGTCATGAAATCTTTGCCTAAGTCAAGGTTTAGAGGGTTTTTCTGATGTTATCTTCTAGAATTTTTATGGTTTCAGGCCTTAGATTTAAGTCTTTGATCCATCTTGAGTTGATCTTTTTACAAAGTGAGAGATAAGGATCCTAGTTTTATTCTTCCACATACGGCTTGCCAACTATTTCAGCACCGTTTTTTGAATAGGGTATCCTTGCCCCACTTTATGTTTTTGTTTGCTTTGTCAAAGATCAGTTGGTTATAAGCATATGGCTTTATTTTTAGGTTCTCTGTTCTATTCCATCATCTATGTGCCTATTTTTATACCAGTACCATGCTGTTTTGGTTACTATGGCCTTATAGTATAGTTTGAAGTCAAGTAATGTGATGCCTTCAGATTTGTTCTTATTGCTTAGTTTTGTTTTGGCTAGGTGGGCTCTGTTTTGGTTCCGTATGAATTTTAGTATTGTTTTTTCTAGTTCTGTGAAGAATGATGGTGGTATTTTGATGGGAATTACCTGAATTTGTAGATTGCTTTTGGAAGTATGCTCATTTTCACAATATTGATTCTACCCATCCATGAGCATGGAATGTGTTTCCATTTGTTTGTGTCATCTATTACTTCTTTCAGCAGTGTGTTGTAGTTTTCCTTGAAGAAGTCTTTCATCTCCTTGGTTAGGCACATTCCCAAGTATATTATTACATTTTTGCAGCTGTTGTAAAAGGGGTTTAATCCTTTATTTGATTCTCAGCTTGGTCACTGCTAGTGTATAGCAGAGCTGCTGATTTATGTATATCAATTTTGTTTTTTTGTTTTTGTTTTTGTTAGAGATGGAGTCTCACTGTTGCCCAGGCTGTAGTGCAGTGGCAGAATTTCAGCTCATTGCAGCCTCTGCCACCCGGGTTTCAGTGATTCTTCTGCCTCAGCCTCCCAGGTAGCTGAGATTACAGGCATGCGCCACCACACCTGGCTACTTTTTGTATTTTTAGTAGAGATGGAGTTTCACCATGTTGGCCAGACTGGTCTTAAACTCCTGACCTCAGATGATCCACCCGCCTCAGCCTCCCAAATTGCTAGGATTATAAGCATGAGCCACTGTGCCTTACCTGATTTGTGTATATTAATTTTGTATCCTGAATCTTTGCTGAATTCATTTACCAGTTCTAGGAGCTTTTTGGATGAGTCTTTAGGGTTTTCTAGGTATACAATTATATCATCAGCAGTGACAGTTTGATTTCCTCTTTACCAGTTTGGATACCCTTGATTTCTTTCTCTTGTCTGATTACTCTGGCTAAGACTTCCATTACTATGTTGAATAGAAGTGGTGAAAGTGGGCATCCTTGTCTTGTTCCAGTTCTCAGAGTGAATGCTTTCAACTTTTCCCCATTCAGCATAATGTTGGCTGTGGGTTTGTCATAAATGGCTTTTATTACCTTAAGGTATGTCCCTTCTATGCCAATTTTGCTGAGGGTTTTAATTATAAAGGATTCCAGATTTTGTGAAATGTTTTTCTGCATCTATTGAGAAGATCGCGTGATTTTTAAATAACTTCTCTTTATTTTCTATCTGATTTAAAAGGCAACTGCATAAAAAAATTATAAATCTATTTTTGTTGGGTACTTAAGGTATAAAGATATAATTTGTGACAATAACAGCATAGAGAGCAGAGCTATAAAGAAGCAAAGTTTTTATATTTAGTGAAAATCAAGTTGGTATGAATCCAAACTAGATTTTCAGAAATTAAGATGCTAATTTTAATCCCCAGGGCAACTACTTAGAAAATAACTCAAAAATATAAGTGAAAGAAACAAACAACGAGATTAGAATGGTATACTAGAAACATCTATTTAAGAAAAAAGAAGATAATAGAAGAATTGAGGGACAAAAAGGACGTAAGACATATAGAAAACAAATAGTGAAATGCCAAAAGAAAGTCCTGCATTATCAGTAATTACATTAAATGCAAATGAATTAAATTCTAAAATGAAAAGACAGAGATTTGCAGCATAGATTTTAAAAACCACTTGATTTAAGTATATGCTTTTCACAAAAGACACTTTTTTTTTCTTTTAAGTTCTGGGGTACATGTGCAGAATGTGCAGGTTTGTTACATAGGTAAATGTGTGCCATCGTGACTTGCTGCACCTATCAATCCATCACCTAAGTATTAAGCCCATCATGCATTAGTGATTTTTCCTAATGCTCTCCCTTCTGTCCCCTACCCTGGACAGGCCCCAGTGTGTGTTTTTCCCCCTCCCTGTGTCTATGTGTTCACATTGTTCAGCTTTTCCTTATAAGTGAGAACATGTAGTGTTTGGTTTTCTGTTCCTGCATTAGTTTTTTGAGGATAATGCCTTCCAGCTCCATCTATGTCCCTGCAAAAGACATTATATCATTCCTTTTTATGGCTGCATAGCATCCCACGGTGTGTATGTACCACATTTTCTTTATCCAGTCTATCATTAATGGACATTTGGATTTATTCCATGTACAAAAGACACTTTCAATTCAAAGACATAAGTAGGTTGAAAGTCAAAGAATGGAAAAAAATATTCCTTACAAACAGTAACCAAAAGAGAGCTGGAGGACTATCCTAACACTAGGCAAAAAAGACTTGATGACAATAATTGTTATAAGAGATAAAAGGGTCTCTCCCTTAAGAAGATATGACAAATAGGAACATATATGCACCTAAAAACAGAGCCTCCAAAATAAAGTTATGAGATAATTGAAAAGGAAACTGAAGAGTTCAGTAATAATATTTATTTGAAGATTTCGACATACCCCTTTCAATAATGGATAGAACAACTAGACAGCATCATCAAGGAAACAGAAGACTTGAAACAATTATAAACCTACGAGACCTAATAGACATTTGTAGGACACTCCACTCAACAATAGCAGAATACCCATTCTTCTCAATTACACATGGAGCATTCTCCAGGATAGACTATATGTTATGACATAAAACAAGTCTCTATAACCTCACACTATACAAAGTATCTTCTCCAACTCAAAGAAATAAAACTAGAAATCAATAATAGAAGAAAAACTGGAAAATTCACTATATATGGAAATATAATTAACACACCTCAATAATCAATGGATCAAAGAAGAAATTACAAAGGAAATTAGAGAATATTTGGATATGAATGAAAGCAAAAACACAAAATACCAAAACCATGGAAAGCAATGCTTAGAGAAAAATGTATAGTTGTAAAATTCTGCATTTGAGAAGAATAAATATCTCAAATCAATAACCTAGATTTATAGGTTAAGGAACTAGAAAAAGAAGAGCAAACTGAAACCCAAAACAAGCAAAACAATCTTTATTATTTGCAAAGGACGTAAATAATAAAGATTAGACTAGATAAACAAAATAGGCAATAGAAAAATAATAGAAAAAAGAAGTGAAACAAAAAATTGGCTCTTTGGAAAAAAAAAAATCAACAAAATGGACAAACCTTTAGCTAGACTGACCTAGAAAACAGTGAGAATATTCAAATAACTAAAATTAGGAATGGAAGCAGGACATTGCTACCAACTTCATAGAAAAAAACAAATGATAAGACAGTACTATAATAATTGTATTCTACTATGATTTGGATGTGGTTTGTTCTCACCAAAACTTGTGTTGAAATTTCATTCCCAATACAGCAGTGTTGAGAGGTGAGGCCTGGTGAAAAATGTCTGAGTCATGGGGGTGGGTCCCCTCATTAACAGATTAATGCCATCTTGTAGGAGTGAGTTCTCACTCTCATGGAACATCGTGAGTCCTGATTTCAGTAGCAGCTGTTCCAGATGCGGTCTCCTTATTAACATGCAGCTATTATTCTGGATGTTTCTGCATGGATATTTTTAGATTATATTAGCATTTAAATTGGTGGACTTTCAGTAAAGCAAATTACCTTCTGTAATGTGGGTGGGCCTCATCTAATCAGTTGAAGAACTGAATAAAACAGCCTAACTTCTCCAGAGCAAAAAGGAATTCTGTGGCAGACAGCCTTCAGACTTGAACTGCAATCTTGGCTCTTCGTTAGATCTCCAGCCTGCCAGTCCACCCTGCAGATTTTGGATTTGCCAACCTCCATAACTGCATGAGCCAATTCCTTCAAATAAGTCTCTTTATGTATACACTACATATACACATCTTATTGTTTCTATTTCTCTGGAGAACTCTAACATGATCTTCTACAGACAGGACCAAGAAGCTCTCAGATTGCTCAAGAATTAAAATTTTGGAAGCCCTCATGTATGCAGACTTCAGACCATTTGAGGTGTTGTCTGAAAGCAAAATAAACATGATAGTAAAAAAAGTCTTCAATATCAGTTTTTTCCTCATGAACAACTGCAGAAAGCCAGATTGTATCCTCTCCTGATGCTTTCTGCCTGCTGTGTCATGTATATATTTATGAGTTAATTAATTTTCCTTTGATTCCTCTGCTCTTCTCTCTCACTATTATATAGATGGTTTGTTTACAGTTAACTATAATTTGGTTCATAAGTTTCAGAATAACACAACTGCATTGCAAATGGAACTTGAGAATGAATGAACATCCGGGGTTGAAGATGGATATGGTCGGTAACTACTGTCGCCCATTGGTGAGGGAGTGAGTACATTTTTTGTTTGAAATAAGGAGAACGGCGTTGTCTCAAACAGAAACAGTTTATTATTGTTGTTATGGGTGGAAATGAATGTCAGGAAAGAAAATTGTGTATGTAAATCTAGAGAGTCAGATGAATAGATTTTCAAGGGCATTTGTCATTCCTTTGTTTTCTGGCAGACTCCCCAAGGTGTGTATTAGTGGATGTGGTACTGAGCCTTCCCCTACCAAAGCTGAAATGCAGGTAAATCCTCACTCTCCCTGCTCCTTGGTGGTCCAAACTCAGGCGCTGGACCTGTCCTTACTCTATGGAATGCTCCCACATGGATCTTTGGCTCATATACAGCAAAGCGATTCTTTGAATCCATTCACAGTGACTGTACTGTCCAATACTAGAACCCCGGCCAAACTTTGCATGCAAAGAGAAGGCTGTGCTGCCTCCTGCTTCTTGACCTCCCAGAATTTCTGGAGTTCCTAGCAGCCTTCTGAGTTCTTGCTGCTGTGACCCTTGTCCCATCAACAGTGTCCTACCACTGAATGCTTTGTACTTAAGATGGCCAGAGGTAGTTGTTTTGGTTGCAACAAGAACGAGTACAATGGTTTTGCAGCATGGACTGGGAATCCCAAGGCAGGAAGGATCAGTGCTCTGGGGAGGGGCTGAGGCCATGAGAAGAGGCGGCAGAGCAAAGGCCCATGTGCTTTCTGTGGTGCATCCAGTGTTCTGCCTCCTAAGACACAACTAAAAGAAGTCTGATATTGGCCCATTGTACTGGGAGCAAAGAAGGAGGTTAAAATGTTTTTCTAGATTGTTCTCTAGAAAACCTCCCTGATGCAGAACACCTCTTATTAAACATTTGGGATAGGCTGTTTAATCCCTAGCCCCCTGGATTCTTCCATGGATAAAGACCATGTCCTGTGGCTCTGTTGCTGTGGGTACCTACTCCAGGCCTTACCCCTGAGTGACAAAAAGCTGTCAGGTGTTAATAGAAGGATTAGCACATAATAAAGGGCCCCCCACCCACGTAATATTAGAAGAATTTAAAGAGGATGGTAATAAGAAGAGCACCTTGGAAGAAAAAAATCAAGCGTCTGCCATTGCATTCTGTGCTGAAATTAGATCAAATTTTACTTTGAACACAAACCTTTATGCTTGTTATTGAATCTTGTTTAGGAATTTTACCTGCTCACCACAATATCTAAAACGTATTGTCCCACAGTAAAGATTCTGTTTTTCTTTGAAACAGGGTCTTGCTCTGTTGGCAAGGTTGGAGTGCAGCAGTGCAAACACGGCTCACAGCAGTCTCAACCTCCTGGGCTCAAGCAGTCCTCCCACCTCAGCCTCCCGAGTAGCTGGGATTATAGGTGCACACACCACCACAGCTGATTAATTTTTTTCACTTTTGTATAGATTAGGTCTTGCCATGTTACCCAGGCTAAGGTTCTTATATAGTAAGTGGCTCCGATTGTAGTTAATAGATTTAAAACCAAAATATAGATCTGTTGCCCCACAACTCAGTGCTTCCTGTACTGGAACGGATCTCTAGACTTGGGTAATACCTCCTCTCAATAGTGGGAAATCAAAGGAGAGGAGCGGGCAGAGCAGGGGTAGTATGGTGGGCTGGCCATTTTCTTGTGAGTTGAGAGATTTAGACTCAGACCCTGGTGGGACTAAGTGTCTTGTGATTTTAAGTAAGTCTCTTTACCTCTGGCTGCCTCAGTTCCTTTCTGTAAATCAGAAGGGAAATTGTAGGATACACTCCTTCTAATATGATCTCATGTTCTGGGAAAGTCATATGAAGGAAGAAGTGAAAGTAGACCATCTATTTTGTTTTATATGATTTTACCAACACTGTCTGTTGAAATTTTTTAAATTGTCATCATTCTGGTTCTCCTTTGCTTATTTAAGACACATATTTGAGAATTCAGCCACTGGGCTTACTTACACTCATTATCATTCTAGGATAATCTTTGGGGTTTGAAATCACTTATAATCCCATAACACAAAACCGTGGCAAACTTGTCCTCTGACCTACACAAATTATTTTCTATAAAAATGGAAGTTGTGAATAGCCCTAATTAAATCCCTGCTTAGCAGGTGCGAGTGCTTAGGACAGCTCTCTTCATGATCTATAGAAACCAATCAAGGTTTGCATTCAGAGAACCACTAAAAGCAAGCCAATGAGCGTTCCTGTAGCTCGGTAAACACAAAAGAAATTATTAAAAAAATACACGTGAGATACAAAGAATATGATTACAAGCAGGCCCAAGTTAAGCACTCAGCTTAGGTCTTAGAGCTGTGTAAGTACTGCTGAAGACCCTAAGGACTGGGCCTTCCCGATGCCATTCCTTCTCCTTCCCTCCAGAGCCACCATCTCCTGATGTTGTTTTCATAACTGACTTAATTTCCTTCTTCATTTTCCTATAGAACTATGTATCCTTAAGCCATATGTTGCTACATCTTGCATATATATGACATTTCTATTTAATATAAGTGGCATTATATTGTAGATAATCCACTTTTTGGTTCAAGTTTATGTCTGGAAAGTCATCCATGGGTGCTGACATTTTCAGCTAAATGTCATTCATTTTCATTATCCTATAAAATTCCATTGCATGAATATGCCATGATTTATTTACTCATAGGAGGATTTTTTCTTTTAATTACACAATTATATTATTTGAATACTATTCATACATGCATAACAATTATCATATGTCACTACCCAAAAGTTGTAAACATTCTGTGAATATAGGCTGCGATACATAGAAGGCTGGGCTGTGAACTGGTTAATTTTCTACATAGTTTCTTTGGAAACCAAAGATTTGAAAGCCAGAGTTACTGCCAATCTCCTCTTTCTGCTTCATTAGACCTGACTTTAATGGTAACCTGTTCCTCAAGTAATATTTCTCCCAATTGAGACACCAACTAGATGTCAACGCCTCACTGATACCCTTTAATGTCAAAACATCAATGTATGTCAAATGTAACTTAACCTAAAGCCAAGTTTCCCTTATCAGAATGATAACGTCATTTATCAAATGTCTTTTCTTTCACTTTCCCTGATTTTAGTTATTAAGACAACACCCACTTCGATGTGCTCCTTTGTAAAATAGCAATGTCATTACTAACTTGTGTCTGTTACAGGGAGTATCCTATCCTATGAGATGGTCTCAAAGCACTTTGAGATGAACAGAATGTTCTATAAATGGGTATTGAAAATAATCAAGACATTCATGGATCCAAACAGGCCACAGAAATACCATAGCAACAAATGAACAATAATTGCCTCGTTGTGGGCTCTTTCCCCAGCTGCACTCAGGCAATGAAAGCTCTGCCGCATCCTCAGAAGGAGCCCAGGTCAGGTCTGGCTGCCGTCACGCATGATGAGGACATGTGGAGCCAGACAGGTACCAGGAGGAAATGTGGGTGAGTGCTGCCCTGCCCCATCCTCTCTGTTTCCCTCCCACCTGTTTGCAGAGATGACCTCAGCATAGAACCAGGACCCCGTGACAGAGACATTGCCATTCTGGGCACTCCACACGCAAGCCAGTGCATCCAAATCACCCAACAAATCTGTGCTCTGAAGACCCTACCTGTCGCACCAAACTCCCTACCTTACCGGACACACAGCGATGGCCAGCACAGAACGAGGCCCTGGGAGGATCTTAATGACACAGTCCACCCTGCAAACCAGGGTCAACAAAGCAGCAGGTATGGCCACGGCCCCTCACCGTGCACTCTGTATGAGCCAATGCACAATGTGCTATTCCCCCGGTTATTTCCCAATACAGCCACAGGGAGATGTGGCCCAGCCCCGCTTCCCTAGGGCACACAGCGAGAGGCTAGACAGGAGCCACAGGACCTGTTCAATCTGCCAGTGATCCCAAACTCTGGACTCAGGCAAATCAGTAAGGGAGAGAGAAAAGTAGTCCCTTTTCTAAGAAAGTCCTCTGGCCTCACCCAGCTCGATGATGTGTCTGCTAGCCCAAGACACCCCAGTCAGTGAGGGTATCTTTTCCAGTGGTGGGGGAGCACTGTGGTGGGAGCAGCTGCAGAGGATGGCAGAGTCTTTCCTGCAGGTTTCTGGAATATTGTGTCCTCTCTGGAAGGGAGACAAGGAGTGAGAGCTAGACTGGGAAGGGCGTGGGAGGGAGAACCTTCCTTACTGCCCAAGGGATGGGATGCGTCCCTTAGGGGCCACTGACCAACCTTATTAACCACTTCTGTGCATTCAACTGCTTCCTCTCTCCTGAGGCAGCCAGAGCCTGAATATCTCAGCAAAGCATCAAGAAAGGCTTTAATAATTGATTTAATTAAAGTCTAAAAATCATAGAACCAGCTCCTATGCGTCGAGTGATTTCAGAGCTCTCTTCTCTTTGCTGTCTTCGAAGGGTAATCTGGATGCTGGAGGGTTGCTCTCTGACTTGACAAACTCAGTTTGTTTCCATAGTTACAAAACACTTGTGCTCTCCCCGGACCCACAATCCATCAGGGAGGGGGTACGCTGGCTGCCTGGTAACCACGCCACCATTTCCTGAATCCGCAGACCTCTTTAACATCATCCAAACATTAGAAAGGTGGGTGGCCACGCCTGTTTTGTGCACTCACTCATAATCTCATTTTGATTTAAGTATTTTGTAGGAAGCAAAGTAAAAGACTATTTGCACTATCAATTGCAGATATTTATGTGTCATCCCTAATAAATGGGAATTTCACGGGAAAAGGTGGAAACTCGAAAGAGCTTGAGCAGTGCTGCAGTGCCCAGAGGAGTCTGCTCTCGCCCGGGCTGACTCCGTGAGTCCAGCCTCTCCTTGGAGAAGGGAGCTACTGGGGGAGCCGAATGCCATGGTAGCGAAGGGCCGGGCAGCAGATCTGAGAGATCTTCACGTAAATCTTGTTCTTACTAGACGTGGATAATTTATTCTCTCTTAACTGTATTAATAGTTCCCTTATCTGTGAAAGAAGTAACTCATGGCTTTGTTGGGAGGATTAAATGAGATTAGTGAAAGGTTTAGTACAGTATATATTTTGCACTCAGTAAGTGATCATTGCTATTTTGCCCTATTGCTTCAAAACACCATCCATTCCCATGATACAAAACAGTTCGAAGCGTAGGATGTGTTTGGTGGAGATAAAGAATCCTTGAATGAATTTAGATGGTGGTGATGATGATACTGATGATGGATGGCTTAAAAATTCTAGCCAGGCGTGGTGGCTCACACCTGTAATCTCGGCACTTTGGGAGGCAGAGGCGGGTGGATCACCTGAGGTCAGGAGTTCCAGATCAGCCTGGTCAACATGGCAAAACCCCCTCTCTACTAAAAATGCAAAAATTAGCCAGGTGTGGTGGCTGGTGCCTGTAATCCCAGCTACTTGGGAGGTTGAGGCAGGAGAATTGCTTGAACCTGGGAGGCGGAGGTTGCAGTGAGCCAAGATTGCGCCACTGCACTCCAGCCTGGGCAACAGAGTGAGACTCTTCCTCCAATAAAATAAAATAAAAATGAAAAGTCTAGAGCCTTTCGTGTAAATGTGGTTGCATTTGCTCTGCTTTCTTGAAAGAGGCTGTTTAGCATATGATTACAAGTGGCGTCCCTAGAGCGAGCGTATGAATTCAGATCTCGTCATGATCTCACGCTAGATGAG
The DNA here is from genome assembly GCA_036589455.1 of Ateles fusciceps. Classification (NCBI taxonomy): domain Eukaryota; kingdom Metazoa; phylum Chordata; class Mammalia; order Primates; family Atelidae; genus Ateles; species Ateles fusciceps. Next base: position 3,846,761 of record JAZHEH010002639.1, read on the forward strand.
TAATCTTCGGTGACCTCCCCAAACTCCGTTATACTTGCCTAGGTTTCCTTGTCAGTAAAGTGGAAATAATAATAAAATCTCACTGCACTGGTAAGAGGATTAAGCACACTCAGACTTATAAAGGGCTTAGACCAGTGCCTGCTATTTAAGGAACAGACTCCACCACGAGGAATGAGCTGCGTGCCCTGTGACACCCGCACACCTCGCAATCTGCTTTGTGAGCTATTTCTTTCCTGCCACCGTGGATGAAATCTTCTGCCGGTCCTCATGACTTTTACAATGACTCCTGAATTATACAAGTCCTCCGGTCACTTCCTGAAGTAATATGACCTTGCTTCAGAGATGAAGGTGCCTGGTCCCACATGAGAAAGCACTAACTCCATCACACGTTTCTCTTCCTCCAGTTTGTGCTGGCCTCAGGGTAAATTTGAATTTGTAGCTTTTGCTAAGAAGGTTGATGGGGGGGCAGGAGTGGTGGAACTGATATTTTACCACTTTCTTTAAAAGTCCTCATAGGCCCTGGACCTTGCATGGAATGTAGTTGTAGCTGACACTCTCTATCTTGAGGCCTGGGCTGAAACTGGAAGCAAAAGAATCCCATTCCCCACCCTGCAACTTCATGATGGTATCACTGACAAATAAAAATGGTATGTATTTGGGGTATACAGCATGCTTCTGTGACGTGTGTATACACTGTGAGAGAGAGAGAGATACACCTATAGATACCTGTATGTGAGAACATCGAGGATCTACTCCCTTAGCAATGCTCAGGTACACAGTACATTACTGTTACCTACGGTCACCGTGCTGTGCACTACAGAGCTCCCAAACTGCCTAACGAGGTTTGTCCCCTTTCCCAGCATCTCCCCACCCAACAGCCCTCACACTGTACTCTCTGCTATGAGTTCCACTATTTTAGATTCCACACGTAAGTGAGATCATGCAGTATTTGTCTTTCTGTGCCTGGCTTTTTTCACTTAGCATCATGGCTTCCAGGTATTTCCAGATTATCACAAATGATAGGATTTTCTTATTTTTTTAAGGCCAAATAGTATTTCATTGCATATATGTTTATATGAATCTATATATACACATACATACCATGTTTACTTTTTTTCTTTTTTCTTTCTTTCTCTTTTTGTGAGACAAGGTCTCACTCTGTTACCCAGGCTGGAGGGCAGTGGCTCGATCTTGGCTCATTGCAACCTCTGCCTCCCAGGCTCAAGCAATCCTCCCACCTCAGCCTCCCCAGTAGCTGGGACTGCAGGCATGCAGCAACAGGCTTGGCTAACTATTAAAAATATTTTGTCAAAGGCCAGACGTGGTGGCTCACGCCTGTAATCCCAGCACTTTGGGAGGCCGAGCTGGGCAGATCACCTGAGGTCAAGAGTTCAAGACCAGCCTGGTCAACATGGTGAAACCCTGTCTCTACTAAAAATACAAAAATGAGCCAAGTGTGATGGTGGGCACCTGTAGTCCCAGCTACTCAGGAGACTGAAGCAGGAGAATCACTTGAACCCAGAAGGCAGAGGTTGCAGTGAGCCAGGATTGTGCCACTGCACTCCAGCCTGGGCGACAGAGCGAGACTCCGTCTAAAAATATATATATATGTTTTGTCGAGACCAAGCTTCTCGGTATTTCCCACTTTGGTCTCAAACTCCTGGGCTCAAGCTATCCTCCCTGGCTTCCCAAAGTTCTGGGATTGTCGGCATGAGCCACCGCGTCCGGCAATACCACGTTTTCTTTATCCTTTTGTTCAGAGATGGACTCTTAGGTTAATTCCAAGTCTTGGCTACTGTGAAGCTTCCCACAATGAACATGGGTGTGCAGACATCTCCTCGACATACCGATTTCATTTTCTTTAGATATACACCCAGAACTGGGATTGCTGGACCATAATGATAGTCCTATTTTTACTTTAGTGGTTTTTTTTTTCCACCCAGGCTGGAGTGCAGTGGCATGACCATGGCTCACTGAAGCCACAACCTCCTGGGCTCAAGCAGTCCTGCCTCGGCCTCCCAAGTAGCTAGGACTGCAGGTGTTTGCCACCATACCTGGCTAATTTTTTTTATTTTGTAAAGACAAGGTCTCACTATAGTGCCCAAGATGGTCTCAGACTCCTGGGCTGAAGTGATCCTTCCACCTCAGCCTCCCAAAGTGCTGAGATTACAGGTGTGAGCCATCATACAAGGCCTGTTTTTAGTTTTTTGAGGAAACGTCGTCTTGTTTTCTGTAATGACAATACTAATTTACCTTCCCACCAATGGTGTACAGGAGTTCCTTTTTCTCCACATCCTTACCAACAGTTAGCTTTGGGTTTTTTTTTAATAGTAGCCATTCTGACAGATGTGAGACGACACCTCATTGTGGTTTTAATTTGCATTTCCTGACTGATTAATGAGGTTGAACATTTTTTTCATATACCTGTTGGCCATTTGTATATTTTCTTTTGAGAAATGTCTATTCAGGTCCGGAGCTAATATTAACATCTGGTGGTTTGTTTTCCTGCGGTGGAGTTGTTTCAGTTTCTTGTATATTTTGGGTATTAACCTCTTATTAGGCAGATAATTTGCAAGTGTTTTCTCCTGTTTTGCAGGCCGTCTCTCGGTTCTGCTGATGCTTCTCTTGCTGTGCAGATGCGTTTTGAGTTTGATGCACTCCTTTGTCTACTCTTGCATATGTTGTCTGTGCTTTTCAGGTTATAGCCAAAAAGAAAAATACCATTTTTAATATTTATATAAAATGTGACATTATTACTCTCAAAATGACAACTCTTAAATGACAGATCTTCAGTTTCACTCCTGTATTGGGGGCTGAATCTAATGCAGCCTGTACAAATACTGATTTTCGGTTACCATGTACATTCATACCTATTCCAATACTGGGTTAGAAGATTTAGCAAATAAAAATGTGTGACACGTAGTTAAATTTGAATACCAAATAAACACAAATAATTTTTGATATGAATCCATCCTATGCTGTATATGGGGCATACTTATACTAAAAATGTATTCATTGTTTATCTGAAATGTAAATGTAACTGGATGTTTTCTATTTTGTCTGGAAACTCTATTCCCATAATTCTTTTATTGAAGGTAGCTTGGGTTTTCAGCCCTAGATCCAGTAAAGCATTTTGGTTGCAAATAACAGATTCCACGTCTCATAATCTGAGTAACTGGCATCATCCCACAGAATAAGGAATTGAGAAGAGGGTGATTCCCCTGTTGGTTAAATATGTGGCTGGGGGATCCCGGGTTCCCGGTCACCTTTTCTACAGTTTTCCTGGCTTCCCAGGTCAGATGCGGCTCTGACATCACATCCTCTCACAGCACATCTTAATGGGGGCAACCCATCCCTGGGCAGTCCTTTTCTAATTAAAAGAGGAGGTGTTTGAGATCCGTGGGAAACGGACTGGCCTCCTCTCCCAGGGTTGACTGCAGCTTGTTGGGGGTGTGGATAAGGCACTTAGGGTTTTTGCCCCTTCGTTAGTCCGAGGGTGGCAAGGGCAGTTCCAGTGCAGAACAGTGGCACAGAGGTTTTTAGTTGCCCCTGGAGGCTGGAGGCTGGAGGCTGTCCAGGGAGATGCTGACTTGCTGCTGGCTCAGTAGCTCTGGCAGGCGGGGGCTGGAGGCCCAGGCCTGGAGGACCTGCCCGGTGAGGAGATGTGGGAACAGGTACCCACGTAACAATCTGGCCACTTTTCCGCAGGACTGCTGTGCGTGCCTGGGGCCCACTCCAGTCTATAGGCACCTGGGATTTTCCAGAACCTGGACGTGTCACTAGGGAAGCCTGAGAAACAGCAAAGATGACAGCCTGTCCCCTCCCTCTGGGAGCTCTGTCCAGGCAGGAACAGACTTTTTGCCGAGTCACAGGCACCTGTAGGAAGTGGCTGGAGACCCCGGCTAGAGGCCCGGCCCAGGGAAGGAACGGGATCAGGACCTGCTTCAAAACGCAGAGTCTGGCCACGTTCTGGTACAGCAGCTGTGCTGTGCTGGGGCCCACCTCGGCCCCCTGTCTCCTCGGAAGTCTGGCCACATTCTGCTACAGCAGCTGCGCTGTGCTGGGGTCCCCTTCAGCCCCCTGTCGCCTCGGATACTTCAAGGTCCAAAGGCTGGAATGGCAAAGTCACCCAAAAAGCAAGGAGCTGGTGGCCCACCCATCCCTCTGGGAGTGCCATCCCAAGGGGAATTCAGATCTCTGTCAGGGGAGAGCTCCGCCGGGGTGGCTGGAGGCCGTGGTTGAGAGATCCGGCCCAGTGAGCAAGAAGAACGGGTGAGGCACCTGCTTACAGCAGCCGTGTGGCCGCGTTTTGGCAGAGCAACTGTGCTGTGCTAAGAGCTCTCTCCTGTCCCGGGTGGGCTCAGACTCTCCAGAGCCTGGAGGCTGGAAGGGCTAAATCACCTGAACAGCAAAGACAGCGGCCCACCCCTCACCCCGGGAGCTCCTTCTTAGGGAGGTGCAGGGCCATGCTGGTAGCTGGCCGGAATTTCAGTCCAGGGGGCCTTATCTTGTGGGGTGCCGTGGAAGTGGGGACTACAGGCTGTTGCTTCTCAGCCTTGGACTCAGCCTCTTCCAAGGGGTATGCATGGGAGTCTAACCTCCCACTTTGCCCGAGCTGCAGCTACTTTTGCCAGAAAGCCCAAGGACTGGCTGGGCGTGGTGGCTCATGCCTGTAATCCCAGCACTTTGGGAGGCCAAGGCGGGTGGATCACCTGAGGTCAGGAGTTCGAGACCAGCCTGGCCAAATGGCAAAACCCCGTCTCTACTAAAAATACAGAAATAAGCCTGGCATGGTGGTGCTTGCCTGTAATGCCAGCTACTACGGGGGCTGAGGCAGGAGGAGGATGGCTTGAACCTGGGAGGCGGAGGTTGCAGTGAGCCAAGATCATGCCATTGCACTCCAGCCTGGGTGACAGAGTGAGACTCCATCTCAAAAAAAAGCAAAAAGAAAAGAAAGCCCAAGGATCTCAGGCTCCAGGGTCTCCACGCATGCCTGAGCAGCTGCTCTGCCAGACCCCACGTAGCCCTGTCTGTCAGACTGGAGACCAAAGGCCCTGGTGGAGCGGGTTCGCAAGGAGATCTCCTGACCCACGGGTTGCAAAGATCTGTGGGAGAAGCTTGGTTTTCCAGGTCGCTCATTCACTCACTGCTTCCTTGGGCGAGGGAGGATCCCCTGGCTCCGTGTTGCTCCCAGGTGGGCCGCTGTCCTGTGCTTCTCTTTATTCTCTGTGCGTCAAGTTGTTTCTTTGATTAATCCCAATGTGAGGCCCTGAATGTTTCCGCTGAAGGAGTTGTATTTCCTCGCCCCTTCCGTTCCTGTCTGTGAGAGCCACGCACGCTGACTGCTTCTAGTCGGTCATGTTGGCAGTGCCCCCAGCTATTGGTCTTAACATTGAATAACTTCAAGTGAAGTATGGAACTCTCCCGCCCATTAGTTTGTTTTACCGTCCTCACTTAGAAAATAGGAACGTGATTTATGCAACGCACCAGGGGAAGGATGCTCTTTGGAACACATACGCTTCTACTCTTTCAATTGTCCTTTCCTGCTTCCTGATGCAGCAAGACTTTTCCTTTTATCGTTTTCTTTCTGTTTGAAAAACTTCCTTTAGCCATTCTTAACCCTTTTCCCATTCAGAAAACCAAAAAAAGTGGAGTTCCCTGCCAGGTCTCATTTAGTTTTACATAAACATGCTCTTGGAGGCTGAAGCAAATCTGACTGACTTTCAATGTGAAAATAAAATATAAAAGCTGTTGTTGGAGTTGTTTCTAAATAAAACTAACTTCAGAATGGTCTGAATCATCAGATTCATGTATTTTGGAAAAATAGGATTCATCAAAAGAATCTTCGGCCAACAACTGGGAATGCTGTTAACATCACGTGTAGGAATGCTACGTTTTCTAAGATTTGACGTTTTCAGCAATTGAAAATTACTATATTTTTTAAATGAAAATACCACTAACTAAAATCAGAATGCCCTAAATAGAATGATGTCTTTTGTTTCCAAAGTCAATATACTGGAGTGATGTGAAAAATAATAACAAAAGCAAGGTACTCCGTGGCAAAGTTCTATCGGGGGAAACGGAGCTGTAAGCACTGCTGGCACGTATTTCTTGGGGCAAACGGGGAAAGGATTAAAGGTAAATATCTAGTGACAAATTCTTTCAGTTTTCCTTCATCCGAAAATGCCTTTATTTCCCCTTTATTCCTGAAGGATGGTTTCACCAGATACAGAATTTGCAGTGGACAGGTTTTTCTCTTCATCACTTGAAAAGTGTTGTGCCACTTCTTTCTGGTCTCCATGGTTTCTGAGGATAAATCTGCTGTCATTCAAAATGGTGTTCACTTACAGTGAATGTGTTATTCATTCTGGAACTTTTGAAGATTTTTTTTCCCCTTGTCTTTAGTTTTCAGACGTTTATGAATGTATTCGGGTTTTTTCTCCTTGGGGTTTTCTCAGCCTCTGGAATCTGCTGGTTTATGTCTTTCACCACAGTTTGGAAGTTTTCACCCATAATTGTTTTGAATATCATTTTGTCTTCTTTCTTCTTTCCCTTTTGAAATCTAATGATAAAATGTTGCATCTTTTGTTATTCTCTCCCTGGTGCCTGCAGCTCTGTTCATCTTCCTCAGTCTCTGTTCTGTTGTTGATTTTGGGGATGTTGTTTTGCTCCATCCTCAGTTTGCTCTATTTTATCTTCTGCCATCTTAACTCTACTATTGAGCAAAGCTTGTTACTGTTTTTTAAGTTCTATAATTTCCATTTTGTTCTTTTTTATAACTTTTATTTTCCGGATCAGATTTTCTATTTTTTTATTTGTTTTAAGAGAAGCTGTAATGCTTGTTGAAGCAGTTTTATTATGGCTGTTTGAAAATTGTCTCCAGGCAGTTCAACCTGTGATTCATCTCCATGTCAGTGTCAAGTGATTGTAATTTTGTATTCAAGTGGTGATTTTCCAGAGTCTTGGGATGACAGGTGATCTTCCATAGTATCCTGGACATTTCAGCTATTATGTTAGGGAATGATGGGCCCTATTTAATTCTTTTGATGTATCAGGGAGCTATTTTGATTTGGTTTAAGCACGCAGATCTTGGCCTTTTTTTGTACACTGTGGTACCAATGACAATTTAATGTTCAGAGCTTATGTGGAGTTATTTTGGGCTGCTCATTTTTCTTGTTTCTCACTTTTCTGGGTCTCCCAACGGGCCCTACTAGTGTTGCCTAAAGAGGCAGACAGTTGGCTGGGCGCCACGGGGGCTCACGCCACCCAGCACTTTGGGAGGCTGAGGTGGGTGGATCACCTGAGGTCAGGAGTTCAAGACAAGCCTGGCTGGCATGGGGAAACCCCATCTGTACTAAAAATACAAAAATCAGCCAGGCATGGTGGCATGTACCTGCAATCCATATCAGGGATATTAACCTGTAGTTTTCTTTGTTAGATGTGTATTTGTCTGGTTTAGGTATCAGGGTAATACTGGCCTTATAGAATGAATTTGGACTCTATTTTTCAGAATTGTTTGAGTTGAATTGGTATTAGTTGTTCTTTAAATGTTTAGTAAAATTAGGCAGAAAACCATTGGGTCTGGGGCTTTTCTTTGCTGGGAGACTTTTTAATTATGGCTTCAATGTCGTTATTTGTTATTGGTCTGTTCAGGTTTTGGATTTCTTCAAGGTGCAATCTAGGTAGGCTCTATGTGTCTAGGAATTTATCCATTTCTTCTAGGTTTTCCAATTTCTTGCTATATAGTTGCCTATAGTAGCCTCTAATAATTGTTTGAATTTCTGTGGCATTAGTTGTAATGCCTCCTTGTTCATCTCTGATTTTATTTATTTGGGGTGTCTCTCTCATTTTTTTCTTATTTAGTCTGGCAAAAATTGTCAATTTTGTTTACCTTTTCAAGAAAACAATTTTTGATTTCATTGATTGTACTGTTTTCATTTCAATTTCATTTCTTTCTGTTCTGATCTTTATTATTTCTTTTCTTCTACTAATTTTGGGTTTGGTTTGCTCTGGCTTTTCTGGTTCTTTAAGATGAATTATTAGGTTGTTGATTTAAAGTTTTCCTATTTTTTTGATGCAGACGCTTATGGCTATATACTTCCCTCTTAGTACTGCTTTCATTGTATTCCATAGGTTTGGGTATGTCATGTTTCCATTATCATTTGTTTCAAGAAATTTTTCAGTTTCCTTTTTAATTCTTTTCATTGACCCACTGGTCATTTGGGAGCATTTTGTTTAATTTCCGTGTATTCATATGGGTTTCAACATTATTCTCGTTATTGGTTTCTACTTTTATTCCATTGGGGTCACAGATGATATTTAATGATTTCCGTTTTTTTGAGTGTTTAAGACTTGTTTTCTGGCCTCACATATGGCCTATTTTTGAGAATGATCCTTGTGCTGAGGAGAAGAATGTATATTTTGCAGCCTTTGGATGAAATGTTCTGTAAATATCTATTAGGTCCATTTTTTTCTTCTACAGTGCAGATTAAATCTGATGTTTCTTTGTTGATTAAATCTCATGTTTCTCTGTTGGTTCTCTGTCTGAATTATCTGTTTAATGCTTAGAGTGGGGTGTTGAAGTCTCCAACTATTATTGTATTGGGGTCTCTCTTTTCTTTGTCTCTAATAATATTTGCTTTATATATCTGTGTGCTCCAGTGTTTGGTGCGTATGTATTTACAATTATTATATCCTCTAGCTGAACTGACCCCTTTATCATTAATAATGACCTTCTTTGTCTCTTTTCATAGTTTTCGTCTTAAAATCTATTTTGTCTCATATAAGTACAGCTACTCCTATTCTTTTTATTTGGTTTCCATTTACATGCAATATCTTTTTCCATCCCTTTATTTTCAGTCTACATATGTCTTTACAGGTAAATGTGTTTCTTGTAGCAATAGATCACTGGGTCTTGTTTTTTATTCATTTGGCACTTGATGTCTTTGGATTGGAGAGTTTCATTCATTTATATTCGATGTTATTACTGATAAGTAGGACATACCACTGACTTTTTTTTTTTTTTTGGTTGTTTGTGTGGTCTTTTCTTCCTTCTTTCCTTCCTTCCTGTCTTCCTTTTTTAAGGTAGTTTCTCTGGTAGTATGTTTTAATTTCTTGCTTTTTATTTTTTCTGTATCCAGTGTATGTTTTTCAATTTGAGTTTACCATAAGGCTTGCAAATAACATCTTATAACTCATTATTTTGAACTGATAACTTAATTGCATAAACAGATAACAAGCAAAAAGAAAACATTTAAAAAAACTATCTTCCTGCTTTTTAATTTTTTATTCTTTTATATCTTATTGTACTATGTCTTGAAAACTTGTAATTATCTTTTTTATTGAGTCATCTTTTTATCTTCCTACTGAAGATGTGAGTAGTTAACACCTCACAATTTTGTCTTATAATTTTCTGTGTACTTGCTATTACCAGTGAGTTTTATAACTTTGGATGATTTCTTATTGATCACCAATATCCTTTTTTTTCTGACTGAAGAACTCCCTCTAATATTTCTTGTAGGATAAGTCTTGTGTTGATGTAATCCCTGAGCTTTTGTTTGTCTGAGAAAGTCTTTATTTTTCCTTCATGTTCAAAGGATATTTCCATTAGATATACTAGTCTAAGCTATAAATGTTTTTTTCTTTCAGCAGTTTGAATATGTCTTACCACTCTCTCCTTGCCTGTGAGGTTTCCACTGAAAAGTTGGCTGCCAGACATACTGGAGTGCTATTGTATGTCATTCGTTTCTATTCTTTTGCTGCTTTTGAGATTCTTTATCCTTGACCTTTGGGAATACTAAATTACTAAATTCTTTGAGGTAATTTTCTTTGGGTTAAATCTGCTTTTTTTTCTGTAACTTTCTTGTACTTGAATACTGGTATCTTTCTCTAGGTTTGAGAAGTTCTGTTATTATCCTTTTGAATAAACTTTCTACCCCATCTCTCTCCCTACCTTCTCTTTAAAGCCAATAACGCTTAGATTTGCCCTTTCAAGGCTATTTTCTAGGTTTTGTAGGTGTGTTTCATTCTTTTTTATTTGTTTTTATTTTGTCTCTTCTGACCATGTATTTTCAAATAGGCTGTGTTCAAGCTTACTAATTCTTTCTTCGGCTTGATCAGTTTTGCTGTTAAGAGACTCTCATGCATTCCTGAGTATGTCAATTACATTTTTTAACTCCAGAATTTCTCCTTGATTTTTTTTTTAGTTATTTCAATCTCTTTCTTAAATTTATCTGACAGGATTCTGAATTCTTTCTCTGTGTTATCTTGAATTCGTGTGGGTTTCCTCAAAATGGCTACTTTGGATTCTCTGTCTGCAAGGCCACGTATCTGTCTCCCCAGGATCGGCTCTGGGAGCTTTATTTAGTTCATTTGGTGATGTCATGTTTTCCTGGTTGGTCTTGATGCCTGTAGATGTTCGTCAATGTCTGGGTATTGAAGAGTTAGGTATATACTGTAGCCTTCGCAGCCTGGGTTTGTTTGTATCCTTCCTTCTTGGGGAAGCTTTCCAGGTATTCAAAGGGTCTTACACATTGTGATCTATGTTTTTTGTGACTCTAGCCCCATCTGCATCAGGACACCCCAACCCCAGTAACGCTGTGGTTCTTGGAGACTTGTAGAGGTACTGCCTTGTTGGTCTTGGGTAAAATCCAGAAGAATTCTTTGGATTACTAGGCAGAGACTCTTGTTCTCTTCTTTTACTGTCTACCAAACAGAGTCTCTCTCTCTCTCTCTCTCTCTCTGTGCTGAGCTGCTTGGAGCTGGGGATGGGTGACACAAGCACACTGTGGGCACCAACAGTAGGACTGTGCTGGGTCAGACCTGAAGCCAGCATGGCACTGAGTCTCACCCAAGGCCTGCTGTAACCACTACCTGGCTACCTCCTATGTTCACCCAAGGCCCTAAGGCTCTATAATCAGCAGGTGGTGAAGCTAGCCAGGTTTATGTCCTTCCCTTCAGGTCAGTGACTTTTCCCAGGCCCTGGGCAGATCTAGAGATGGCATCTGGAAGCCAGAACCTAGAGTCAGAAACCGTAGAAATCTACCTGGTGTTCTTGTCATACTGAGACTAAGCTGGCACTCAAACCACAAGACACAGTTCGTCACACTCTTGTCTCCCCCCTTTACACAGGCAGAGAAGTCTCTTTCCTGGCCACCACAACCAGAGGGCCATGGAGGTTACTGCCTGGCTACTGCCAATATTTACCTAAGGCCCAAGGGCTCTTAAGTCAGCTTGCAGTGAATGCTGCCGGGAGTGGGCTTACCCTTCAGGGCAGCAGGTGCCCCTCTGGTCCAGGGAAGGTCCATAAATGCTGTCCAAGAGCCAAGACCTAGAACTGAGGGCCCCAAGAGCCCACCTGCTGCTCTGCCTCACTGTGGCCAAATTGGTACCTAAGCTGCAAGGCAAAGTCCCCCTCTGCTCTTCCTTCTGCTTTTCTCAAGAAGGACTTTTTCCTGGTAGCCACCACAGCTGGGAATTTTCTGGGTCACACCTGAAGCTAGCACATCTCAGAGTCACTCAAGGCCCATGGCCTGTGCTACCTGACTACTGCTGGTGATTACTCAGGGTCCAAGGGTTCTTTAGTCAACATGGAATGAATGTTACCAATACTGGGTCCTTCTCTTAAAGAAAACAGCTTCCCTTTGGCCCAGATTATGTCTAGAAATGTCTTTGGAAGCTAGGGCCTGGAATGGGGCACTCATGACCCTGCATGGTACCCTATCCTACTTTGGCACTGTTACAATTTGCTAGTAGTACATGAACTACGAGTTGATGCAATGAAGTTGGCCAAGGGAAAAATGAAGGATCTGTGCCTGGCTGGATGCCCTTCCCACGGGCTCTTCCCACAGATGGCTGCGTCTCCCTGCTCCTGGTCCTCCAGGCCCATCTCCTCCCTGCCATCCTCTCATGAGTTGTTGTCTTCAAGAGGAGGTAGCCCTTGCTATTTGAAACCACACAATTAGTGGGGGAATGCTGGAACGTACCTCAGCACTAAATCTATTTTGTAACTTTTTAGTGTCTTTTATCCGGTGTCTCAAACTTCTGTAAAAGGAAAAGAATTTCAGCCCTAACCAGAATAGCCTTCAGTTACTGATGTTATCAGTAGCCACTGAGGGCTTCGCTTGAGGAGATGCAGCCACTCCTAGCCACAAATTCATTTTTCAAAGACCCCTGCCTATAATACGTGGGTAAAACCACTCAAGAACAAATGTCATTGTTCACAGCAAACAAAAAAGCAGAATTTCCAACAGCACTACCCCTGCTCATGTCTTACATCTATGGAACCAGTTCTTTACTTTTTGAAGCAGAGAGTTTTACTGTGTGGACACAGCCAGCAGGAAAGGGTCAATAGCTGGTATTATCTGAGCAAGTCAATGTCTCCCGGTCTATGATACTAATTTCCAGTTGCTGTTCTCAGTGACTTTTTCCATATTAACTCACTTAATCCTCGCAAGAACCCTATAAGGTAGGGACGACATTTAGCTCCGTTTTACAGAAAACTGAGGGGAAAGCTCCGTCACTTGCCAGAGTGGCACATCCGCTAGACGGTGGCTGAGGGACCAGGGTTTGAACTGAGCAGCTCCGGCCTTTGCCATCCGCACCAGGCACCCTCTTGCTCGGAGGCAGTCCCTGGCATCAGCCCAGTCCTGGCTTGGAAAAGTCTCAACATAAAATGAGTGGGAGCAGTTTGAGTGTCGTGAGTGAATTTGGAATAAATTAAAGATTTAATGTTCACTTATCAACAAAACATAAATACCTGTGATTCAAAAAGAAAAAAAAAATACTTTTGGATATTGAAAAGACATTTCTTTTGCTTACATAACGTTCTACATCTGGATGTACAGGAAACAAATCCCAGGTTATAACAACTCTTACAGCCTCAAGAAAGAGACCTCTTATTATGCTATATTTCTAAGACAACTGATTCTAAATACAACTGATCCTCTTAAGTTCCATTTGGAAAAATAAACTTTTTATTTCCCCATCTGCTTGCTTACAATCTATTTTTCAGAAGCAACTGAATATACATTGGACATAAAAGTGAAATATTTACTAAAAATGTCAATGCATACTGCTACTGACAGATTTATATGAAGGATAATTTCTTGGTGATTGAATGATTTTTAGGACTACTTTCTGAAACATCCCTTGTGAGTGCATTAGACTTAGACTGCATTTCCTGTAGTGTCAAGCATTCAGGAACTGTGAGGAGACAGAGTCAGCTTACTTTATAAATTAGTTTAAGTGATCGCTGCTCCTAGGAAAAACAGGCTGTTCCCAGTGCCCCTGAGGATGACGGGGACCAGGATAAGGAGCCTCCTGCCCTGTGCACATCTTTTCACTCCTCCCCCCTGTGAACTTCAAAAACATTCCATTGTCACTTTTAAAATGACACAGAGGACATGCTAGCAGCGTTATGACCGAGGAGTGCATAAGGTGAATACAGGAAAGTACAGATCAACACATTTGCATAAGAACATATGTCAACTGCTCCTTCAAATAGCCTCCACACTGAAGCAGTGGAAGTAATATTTAATTTTTAATTCCAAAAGATGAAGAGCCCCGCTCTCTTGCGGCACCTCTCTTCCCATTTCTCTGGAACCTTTTGCCTCAATGTAGCTCCATTTGTGGTCACGTTGCTCAGGCTGGGGCACTTTGTTCTGGCCATGCAGTTATCTGGGTCTGGATCGCTCCCTTTACTGCAGCCTTTATTGGTACTCAAAGGATGAGGCTCACAAAAACAGGCCCAGAGAAATGCAGCCACCGCAGCTCGGGAGCCAGGCTGAAGCAGGAAATGATAATCATCTCTACCCCCGCTTTCCAGAGCTCAAAGTACTGTAAGAAAATGTGAAATCGCCGCCCGTCTGAAACGAACCCCCTCCGAGTCAGGATGGAAAGGAGGTGCCGCCGTCTAGGAGAAGGATGTGTGGAGCAGACATGGATAAGCAGAGTGTCTGGGGTTTTATCAGTGTCCTTCTTGTTCCCTAGAAAAAAAATGTAAACTTTGCACAAAAAAACACCATTTGTTATTTATTTTTTTCCTTCCCTTCCCTCTGGTAGCTTTCTGAAAAGACCAGAGCTTAATAATTCAATGATCATAAAAATTTCTTCAAGTTAATGAGAAATTCAGTTCTTTCCTTGCAGGTCAAAAAATCCTGCACATTCTCACATTATATCACTGTGGCGGGGAACACTGCATCTGTGTGGATAAACAAACACCACGATCCGCCGAATAAAATCTCTCAGGAAACCTGAAGCCAGTAACTAGACAGTGCTAAGGCAAGGGGGATTAAGATCGGGGGCAGCGTCGTGGTGGAGTCTATTTATAGATGCCCACACGAAGAGGAGGTCGAGGAAACCTTTTTTGGTCAACTCACCAAAGCTTTCAGTTACATCTGGTTATGATGGGGCATTAAACTCCAGTTCCATTCTGGAAAAACAATTCAGCTGACCGCAGACCACCACGTCGATTTTTGGACTACGGTGGAGGGAATTCCTCCCTTAGGACGTTGCAGGAATCAAACAGGACAAGGTCTGTTGCTAATCTGATCTTTAACAGGGAAGAAATCGTGGGGAGATTTAGAAGTCAATCTCTTGGAGGTAGATGGCTTAGAGGAATGAGTCGCAAGAAAACCAGACAAAATATATAAGGGAAAAAAAAGTGACATCAGAAAAAGAAAGAAAAAGAACTTTCAAAAATATATGTTCTATTTAACATGGTGGATGGACCAGATGGATTTTCTCTTCTCTTTTACCTAAAACTCTGCATAATAGTTTTGAAGATATTATTCACAATAACAAAATGAGAGGAAAAACAGCAGCCAGTGAGATATTTCAACAAGGGTACAGAAGGCAGGAACAGATGAGAGGTGGTAAAGTGCAGGGGAACGTGTCTGCAGCTGAAGAGGTGGAGGGAGGAGGTCAAGGAGCCCAACAGAAAGGGTCTCTTTCCATAGCTGGGCCGCGGGTGGGGAGCTCTCCCCCTCCTTCTCCATCGGGGTGGAGGCGCTCCAAGCAGGAGACACTGGAAAAGCTTCCTCAGTGCAGAAGCCCCTGACCACCTGCTCCCAGACAGTCAGAAGCCAAGGGTGGGCGACCTCCCCCTACAGGGGAAAGGAATGCCGCCCCCAGCCCACAGGCCCTACCCCACACACTCAGGCTGGTTTTTAGTGCCTGAGTCGTCAGTGAGAAACGACAGTCCAGCATCACAAAAAATTCGATTTTAAAAAATAATAAAAGTTACAAAAATTAACATAGAGGAAGCAGTCAATAAAGAGAGCAAAAAACGTTTTAAAAATTCTGTATTAACATCCTTAGATGGGCAAACGCTGTATCCACAAAACAAGAGAATGAACCCGCGTGCGCACACGGACGGAGGACCCACAGCGCCTGAAATGAACGCGCGTGCTCATACGGACAGAGGAGGAACCACAGCTCCTGGAACTTGTAGGAACACTAACTAAAATAAAACAGAATTTTTGTAGAGGGTCTCAAAGATAAAGTCAAGAAAAAGTTCACAGAACTAACAAGTGCCCAAATGTAAGAGACCTACTGAGGACCAGCAGAATGAAAGGAGACTGGAGCACAGGTCTATCGTGAATTTCCAGGGCGTCATCATTCAGTACCTGATCTTGAGGGCTTTAAAATGGGAACAACAAACAAGTAGCTCCCACGTGAAGAGGCGTCAGAATGGAGGTGGGGGAGGAAGTGCAGCCAGAGTTGCCCGTATACACATACTGCTTCAGTGGACTGGGTCGGTGGTCAGCACCAGGAGAACGGCTTGGAGTAGGGACCAGCCATTGGATGTTTTCTTTGATAAAAATGAAAAACAAATAAACTAGGGAAATGCTAGGTGGAAAACTATAGTCAAGCTATTATTTTATACCAAATCATAAAACATGAACGTAAAATAAAGACACGTGTAGTCCTGCCAGGCCCTCAGAACCATGCCCTCTGCTCCCTTCTTAGGACACTACTGAAGGATGTCTGCTTTCTAGAGGAGAAGCGACCCCGGATGGAGGAAGGCCCAGACTCTGGGAAACAGGGTCCCACAGGTAACAGTAGCAGAGGGAGGGTCCAGGGGCGACTTCAGCTGCTCATCACGTCCAGGGATGGATGAGTCCAGGCTGCTCTGCCACTCCAAACACTCCATCTGCCCCCCCCACCCCCCCCTTCCCATCTGTCTACAAAAGCACAAAGAGGGGAGGAGACAGGGCAAAGGGAGGGGGCTGTGGGTCATTTGTGCAGCAGACATTCATACACTGCCGGGTCTATTAGGTGAACGAAAAAAGTTTTAAAAACTCCTTTCCTAAAGAGGAAAGCAAAACAACAGAATGTGTACATTGTTAATGTTTGAATTAATTGTCTTTGCTGACGAATGCTTCTGTGAACATCAAACTTGCATAACTGCCACACAGATGCACGGGAGGAAAAGCAAATTCACAGAGGAAGATGAATAACCAAATAATCACTTTGCAAAGGATGCGTTTGCTCTGGGGGAGTCTGATGTTTTACACTCCAGGCCATTTTACACACTGGCACACGTCAGTGAGTGCGGGACACAAGCAGTCACAAGAGAAGTCCCAGGGGACAAAGAGAGTCTCTGGAGGATTTTGAAGGAAATATTGTGGCCACTGTTTAATAGGGATGACCGAGTACCCAGTTACAGGCTGCTCACCTTTGAACCAATACTTGGAAAGATACTGGAACAAATAATCGGATACTCAGTTGGCCATCAACTAGAAGGGTGGAAGACACTAGGAAGGAACCGGCAAATGTTCCTCAAGGGCAAGTGGAGTCGCGTAATCCAAGACCCACTCGAGGTCTTAAGAACACAGGGAAGCAGGGGCAGTGGCTCCAACCTGTAATCTCAGCACTTAGGGAGGCAGAGGTGGGAGGATGTCTTGAGCCTGGGAGTTCAAGACCAGGCTGGGAAACAGCCAGATCCCATCTTTACAATTTTTTTTAATTAGCCAGGAATGGCGATGTGCCCCTGTGGTCCCAGATTTTGGGAGGCTAAGGTGGGAGGATCCCTTGAGCCCAGGAGTTCGAGGCTGCAGTGAACTATGATGGCCCCACTGCACTCCAGCCTGGGCAACAGAATAAGACCCTGCATCAAAAAAACAAAAGAAAACAAAAAAGAATACAGGGTGCAAGGACCCCTGGAGGTTGAGCACTGCAGTTGCCAAGGAGCTTGCTAAGGTAAGAAGTATTGTAGGGTATTGTGATATATCCCTTAAGCACCTACACATAGTGTATTTAGATACAAATCTTTCTAAACATGAAAGATAGAATGTGACACTTATAAAATAGGGTATAAAGGCTGAAGAGCAAAACCCTAGCAAGACTGCACAGTGGCTCATGCCTGTAATCCCAGCACTTTGGGAGGCCAAGTCAGGCGGATGACAAGGTCAGAAGTTCAAGACCAGCCTGGCGAACATAGTGAAACCCCATCTCTACTAAAAAAATTGCCAGATATGGTGGCACATGCCTATAGTCCCACCTACTCGGGAGGCTGAGGCAGGAGAATCGCTTGAACCCAGGAGGCAGAGGTTGTGGTGAGCTGACATCACACCACTGAACTCCAGCCTGGGCAACAGAGCAAGACTCCATCTCAAAAAAAAAAAAAAAAAAAAAAAAAAAAAAAAGACTGCACCTGGGCAGCTAGAACAGAGAATTCGAGGGCCACACAGGGAGGCACCAGTTTCCTGACATAAAACTCTCTGTTCCTTACCCAATTCCAGAGAAGTTTGCAAATACTAATCCAACCATAACAATCAAGAGGGAAGGCAAGTTGGAAAGTGAGTGTCGGAGAATGACCCCTAGCATTTTTATTATTCTATTTAATAACAGTCACAACAAAAACAATGGCTAACATTATGTGAACTTGCTAATCTGGCAAAAGATGTTCTCAGCACTTTAATCTCTGAACTCACATCATCAGCATGACAGGCCTCTGAAGGTGAGCTCTTATTATCTTCGTTTTACAAATGAACCAGCTGGGGCCCTGAGAAGTAGAGCAGCTCGTCCAAGACCACACAGCTCAGAAGCTGAAAACAACGCAGTTTGCCAAACCTAAAGAACACAAGGAAACTTTCAGGCTTTAATGCTCCTCAGACTTCCTCACGTGGCATGATGAACTGATAAGAGATCCCACTAAATATAATTAAATATAACATTTTGTGCCAGATCAAATAGTACATTTGCTTTTACTCATTTCTATTATAAAAACCAACAGGTATTAGATAAAATTAAAGAGCATTTTTAAATTTGTTAAAATTATACTTTAAGTTCTGGGATACATGTGCAGAACGTGCAGGTTTGTTACGTAGGTATGCATGTCTCATAGTGGTTTGCTGCATCCATCAACCCGTCATCTACATTAGGTATTTGTCCTAATGCTCTCCCCTCCCCTAGCCCTCCAGCCCCTGACAGGCGCTGGTGTGTGATGTTCCCTTCCCTGTGTCCATGTGTTCTATTGCTCAACTCCCACTTATGAGTGAGAACACGAGGCGTTTGGCTTCCTGTTCCTGTGTTAGTTTGCTGAGAATGATGGTTACCAGCTTCATCCATGTCCCTGCAAAGGACATGAACTCATCCTTTTTTATGGCTGCATGGTGTATATGTGCCATATTTTCTTATCCAGTCTGTCACTGATGGGCATTTGGGTTGGTTCCAAGTCTTTGCTATTGTGAATAGTGCTGCAATAAACATATGTGTGCACGTGTCTTTATAGTAGAATGAATTATAATCCTTTGGGTATATACTCAGTAATGGGATTGCTGGGTCAAATGGTATTTCTGGTTCTAGATCCTTGAGCAATCACCACACTGTCTTCCACAATGGTTGAACTAATGTACACTCCCAGCAACAGTGTAAAAGTGTTCCTATTTCTCCACATCCTCTCCAGCATCTGTTATTTCGTGACTTTTTAATGATCGCCATTCTAACTGGTGTGAGATGGTATCTCATTGTGGTTTTGATTTGCATTTCTCTAATGACCAGTGATAGTGAGCTTTTTTTCATATGTTTGTTGGCTGCATAAATGTCTTCTTTTGAAAAGTGTCTGGTCATATTCTTTGCCCACTCTTTGATGGGGTTGTTTGCTTTTTTCTTGTAAATTTATTTAAGTTCCTTATAGATTCTGGATATTACCCCTTTGTCAGATGGATAGATTGCAAAAATTTTCTCCCATTCTGTAGGTTGCCTGTTCACTCTCATGATGGTTTCTTTTGCTGTGCAGAGTGCTTTAGTTTAATTAGATCCCATTTGTCTATTTTGGCTTTTGTTGCCTTTGCTTTTGGTGTTTTACTCATGAAGTCTTTGCTCATGCCTATGTCCTGAATGGTATTGCCTAGGTTTTCTTCTAGGGTTTTTATGATTTTACTCATGAAGTCTTTGCTCATGCCTATGTCCTAATGGTATTGCCTAGGTTTTCTTCTAGGGTTTTTATGATTTTAGGTCTTATATTTAAGTCTTTAATCCATCTTGAGTTAATTTTTGTATAAGGTGTAAGGAAGGGATCCAGTTTCAGTTTTCTGCGTATGGCTAGCCAGTTTTCCCAATGCCATTTATTAAATAGGGAATCCTTTCCCCAAGGCTTGTTTCTGTCAGGTCTGTCAAGATCAGATGGTTGCAGATGTGTGGTGTTATTTCTGAGGCCTCTGTTCTGTTACATTGGTCTATATATCTGTTTTGGTACTAGTACCATGCTGTTTTGGTTACTGTAGCCTTGTAGTATAGTTTGAAGTCAGGTAGTGTGATGCTGCAGCTTTGTTCTTTTTGCTTAGGACTGTCTTGGCTATGTGGGCTCTTTTTCAGTTCCATATGAAATTTAATGTAGTTTTTTCTAATTCTGTGAAGAAAGTAAATGGTAGCTTGATAGGGATAGCATTGAATCTATAAATTACTTTGGGCAGTATGGCCATTTTCACAATATTGATTCTTCCTATCCATGAGCATGGAATGTTTTTCTATTTGTTTGTGTCTTCTCTTAATTCCTTGAGCAGTGGTTTGTAGTTCTCTTTGAAGACATCCTTCATATCCCTTGTAAGTTGTATTCCTAGATATTTTATTCTCTTTGTAGTAATTGTGAATGGGATTTCACTCATGATTTGGCTGTTTGTCTATTATTGGTGTATAGGAATGCTTGCGATTTTTGTACATCCATTTTGTATCCTGAGACTTACCAGCTTATCAACTTAAGGAGATTTTGGGCTGAGACGATGGGTTTTTCTAAATATACAATCATGTCATCTGCAAACAGAGACAAGTCGACTTCATCTTTTCCTATATGAATACCCTTTATTTCTTTCTCTTTCCTGATTGCCCTGGCCAGAACCTCCAGTACTGTGTTGAATAGGAAGGTGAGAGAGGGCATCCTTGTCTTGTGCTGGTTTTCAAAGGGAATGCTTCCAGCTTTTGCCCATTCAGTAAGATATCGGCTGTGAGTTTGTCATAAATAGCTCTTATTATTTTGAGATAAGTTCTAGCAATACCTAGTTTATTTTAGCCTGAGGGGGTACTGAATTTTATCAAAGGCCTTTTCTGCATCTATTGAGATAATCATGTGGTTTTTGTCATTGGTTCTGTTTATGTGATGGATTACGTTTATTGATTTGCATATGTTGAACCAGGCTTGCATCCCAGGGATGACGCCGACTTGACTGTGGTGGATAAGCTTTTCGATGTGCTGGATTGGTTTGCCAGTATTTTATTGATGATTTTCGCATCAATGTTCACCAGGGATATTGGTCTGAAATTTTCTTTTTTTTGTTGTTATTGTGTCTCTGCCAGGTTTTGGTATCAGGATGATGCTGGCCTCATAAAATGAGTTAGAGCAGAGTCCTTTTTCTGTCGTTTGGAAGTTTCAGAAGGAATGGTATCAGTTCCACTTTGTAGCTCTGGTAGAATTCGACTGTGAATCCATTTGGTCCTGGGCTTTCATTGGTTGGTAGGCCATTAATTATAGCCTCAATTTCAGAACTTGTTATTGGTCTATTCCGGGATTCAGTTTCTTCCTGGTTTAGTCTTGGGAGGGGGTGTGTCCAGGAATTTATCCATTCCTTCTAGATTTTCTAGTTTATTTGCATAGAGGTGTTTATAGTATTCTCTGATGGTAGTTTGTATTTCTGTGGAATCAACAGCGATATCCCCTTTATCATTTTTTGTTGTCTATTTGGTTTCTCTCTTTCTTCTTTATTAGT
Organism: Ateles fusciceps; assembly: GCA_036589455.1. Lineage (NCBI taxonomy): Eukaryota > Metazoa > Chordata > Mammalia > Primates > Atelidae > Ateles > Ateles fusciceps. The sequence goes on from JAZHEH010002639.1 coordinate 3,867,967, forward strand.
CTGGCTAGCAGTCTATGTATTTTGTTAATCTTTTCAAAAAACAGCTCCTGGCTTCATTGATTTTTTTTAAGGGTTTTTCATGTGTCTGTCTCCTTCAGTTCTGCTCTGATCTTAGTTATTTCTTGTCTTCTGCTACTTTTTGAATTTGTTTGCTCTTGCTTCTCTAGTTCTTGTAATTGTGATGTTAGGGTGTTGATTTTAGATCTTTCTCCTGTGGGCATTAAGTGCTATAAATTTCCCTCTAAACACTGCTTTAAATGTGTCAGAGATTCTGGTACATTGTGTCTTTGTTCTCATTGGTTTCAAAGAGCTTATTTATTTCTGCCTTAATTTTGTTATTTAGTCATTCAGGAGCAAGTTGTTCAGTTTCCATGCAGTTGTGCAGTTTTGAGTGAGTTTCTTAATCCTGAGTTCTAATTTGATTGCACTGTGGTCTGAGAGACTGTTTTTGTTATGATTTCTGTTCTTTTGCATTTGCTGAGGAGTGTTTTATTTCCAATTATGTGGTCAATTTTAGAATAAGTGCAGTGTGGTGCTGAGAAGAATGTATATTCCGTTGATTTGGGGTGGAGAGTTCTGTGAATGTCTATTAGGTCCACTTGGTCCAGAGCTGAGTTCAAGTCCTGAATATCCCTGTTAATTTTCTGTCTCATTGATCTGTCTAATATTGACAGTGGGGTGTTAAAGTCTCCCACTATTATTGTGTGGGAGTCTAAGTCTCTTTGTAGGTCTCTAAGAACTTGTTTTATGAATGTGGGTGCTCCTGTATTGGGTGTATATATATTTAGAATAGTTAGCTTTTCTTGGAAAAAACTTTTTTTTTATTTCTTTCCAAACAGAGTCTTGCTCTGTTGCCAGGCTGGAGTGCAGTGGCACGGTCTCAGCTCACTGCAACCTTCGACTCCCTGGTTCAAGCGATTCTCCTGCCTCAGCCTCCTGAGTAGCTGGGATTACAGGCACGCACCACCAGGCCCAGCTAATTTTTGTATTTTCAGTGGAGATGGGGTTTCTCCATGCCGGCCAGGATGGTCTCGATCTCCTGACCTCATGATCCACCCTCCTCGGCCTCCCAAAGTGGTAGGATTGCAGGCGTGAGCCACTGCTCCCAGCCTAAAAAGCATTTTTACAGGAGAAGTCACAAACATGAAAGACAATGAAATCATTACTTTCATTGTCTTCCTATGCACAGATCATCGAGCCAACTCCAGTTTAAACAGGAGGGCACAGTGCCCCAGAGTGAGGCCTCTGTGCCACTGAAACAATGTCTGAAAACTGGGCTTGTAAGATCAAAATGTGGGGACAGAGAATAAAACGTTTCTGCAACTCAAATCTCCTATGGTAAGGGAGCTGATGGATCTGGTATGGGCCACTGGTCTGCAGAAAATGCAGCAGATTCGAGTGGAGACTGGGTGGGGTGCTCATGCTTGTAATCCCAGCACTTTGGGAGGCCAAGGCAGGTGGATCACAAGGTCAGGAGTTTGAGACCACCCTGGCCAACATGGTGAAACCCCTTCTCTACTAAAAATACAAAAACTAGCCATGTGTGGTGGTACACACCTGTAGTCCCAGTTACTCGGGAGGCTGAAGCACAAGAATTGCTTGAACCCAGGAGGCAGAGGTTGCAGTGAGCCGAGATCACGCTGCTGCACTCCAGCATGGGTGATAGAGCAAGACTCTGTCTCGCAAAAAAAAAAAAAAAAAAAAAAAGTGGAGAATAGAAAAAGCCAGATGGTGGGTCAGGCCACGCATTTCTTTTTCCCTTGCCTCTTCCAGCGCAGGTACTTCCCACATCCTCTGGTTTCACTGTCTCTGTCCGCAGGAGCTGCAGTTGCCAAACCCACTGGGTGGAAGAGCCACTGTCACCAGAGCTTCAAAGCACTTCCATTGTCCTTTCAGCATCTCAAGGTGTGATCCTGTTGGTGTCACTGAGATCAGGAGAGTAAGCCGGTGGATAAACTGACACCCACAGTTAGCATTCTGAGACCCCCTCGGAGAGGTCACAAGACTTTGCTTCCTTGAGTTGGTCACGTTTTTTCAGGGAGAGTGGACGTGAAGTGCAAAGAGCACTTGCCTTGGTCAGTGCTATGCACCCACAGGGCTCTGGTCCCCAGGAAGCTTCTGCACCAGGCAGTGCAGCTAGAGGTGGAGGAGGGCCCACCGAGGCCACTGGCGCTGTAAAACCCCACCCCATCCACACTGCCGTGGTCTCTAGGACTGGTACAGAAGGCTACAGGTAGAAATGTTACTAACAACACCAAATCACAAGTAATTATCCCCTGAACATGATATTTGTGCTCCCTTTTTTATAGGTCTCACACGAAATGATACTAAACTGAAATTTTACATTGACACAAGAAACATGTTGATAACACTAACTACCAATTCCTGAGAACCTCAGGCTCCAGGTGAGCTAGGAGTTGGGTAGGACTGGTTGTGCAAGGCACAGGTCACAAAGACCCCGCTGATAAAACAGGTAAGTGCAGTAAAAAGAAGCGAGTCAGAACCCACCAAAACCAAGCCAGCAATGGAAGCGACTTCTGATGGCCCTCACTGCTTTATATGCTAATTATAATGCATTAGCAGCTCAAAGTGCCATAACCGTTTACAAATGCCATGGTAATGTGGGGAAGTTGCTATATGGTCTGAAAGAGGGAAGTGGGAAGAAACCTGGGTTCCAGGAATTCCCCACCTTCCCCACCGCTCCACCCCAATCATGAATAATCCACCCCCTGTTTAGCATGTGATCAAGAAATAACCATAAAAATAGCAAACCGGCACCCCTCAGTGCAGCTCTACCTGTGGAGTAGCCATGCTTTTATTCCTTTACTTTCTCAATAAATTAGCTGGCTCTTGAATTCCTTCCTGCAGGAAGCCTTCAAGACCCCATGTGGCCTCCCAGACTGAACCCATGTTGAAGTTCACCCTGTGACACAGACAGTGTGCATTGCTGTGCATACGCTAACCCTGCGAGACAGGAAGCAGCTGGGACGCGGTAAGGCTTCCTCATTTACCCGGATCACTCAGCAGGTAAGCTGTGTGCAAATACAAATACACCCACTTCCAAAACGAGTACTCACTCTAGTACCCTCTGCAGCACACGATATCAACCAGGACCTGCTAAATTCTGAAAATAATTTTTTACAGGTCAAAGAAAATGATATTATAAAATAGTACAGGGATTTCTGAATACACACCTTCCTACTCTTCCCTCTCAGTAGAGCAAAGATGCCTGGACATTATGTATGAAGCACACATTTGAAAAGACAGGCTGGTTGGATATGGTGGTGAGTTCCCCAGGTTTTCTTTTTGCCTTCTATGTCCTACGCTGGATGTCGGAGAAGCCAGAAACCGAAGAACACCAAGGAGCACTGACGATTGTTTAACAAGTGCCAAGAACAGCTTGGAACAGCTGCTCTCTGGCCAGAGTACCAGGAAAGGGGCAGCCTAGCAAGACAGAACACTTTTAGACAGTAACCACCCTACCCCACCCAAACACCACGGAAAAATGCCCAAGTGCACTGGCGACCCCACCAGCAAAGGCACCCGGCACTGCCTAATGGTAAGGAGGCCTGGCACCGCGGCCAGGACTGTGAGGGAAGGTTGCATATGCTGATCTCCACCACTGCCAGCAGTTAGGAGGAGCACACACTCCTCAGGGAAACCGATCTTTCATCCTAACCTGGCAGCCATGAGCCAGTGCCCCTCATTCTCCTGCCAGCCTGGTATCAAAGGAAGCCTGCTCAAATTAGATCCAGAGTCACAAAACAGCACAGTAGTCTTTATATCCACAGTTTTGCTTTCTGCGGTTTTAGTTATCCCTGGTCAACTGCAGTCCAAAAATAGGTGAGTCCAGTACAGCAAGATATTTTGGCGGGGGATCACATTCACCACAAAGAAAATTTTCATTACAGTATAGTGTTATAATTGTTCTATTTTATTATTAGTTGTTATTAATCTTACTGTGCCCAATTTATAAATTAAACTTTATCATACGTATGTATGTATAGGAAAAACACATAGTATATATAGAGTTTGGAACTATTCTGTGGTTTGGGGCATCCACTGGGGGGCTTGGAACGTATTGCTTGCAGATAAGGGAGTGGGGGGGGACCATTGTAATATCCAGGTCATACCTTAAAAATCACTCATCCTGGCCGGGCACGGCAGCTTATGCCTGTAATCCCAGCACTTTGGGAGGCCAAGGTGGGCGGATCACAAAGTCAGGAGTTCGACCAGCCCGGCCAATTTGGTGAAATCTTGTCTCTACTAAAAATACAAAAATTAGCCAGGCTTGGTGGCACACATCTGTAGTCCCAGCTACTTGGGAGGCTAAGGCAGAAGAATCACTTGAACCCAGGAGGCAGGGGTTGCAGTGAGCTGAGCTTGCACCATTGCACTCCCTCCTGAGTGACAGAGCAAGACTCTGTCTCAAAAAAAAAAATCACTCATCCTACCAAGAACCAGGAAAATCCCAACTTGAATGAGAAAAGGCAGTCAACAGATGCTGACACCAGTGTGACACAGATGTCACCTTATCTGATAAGAACTTTAAGGTAGCCACACAAAAAAAAACCTCAACAAGCAATTGCGGATACACTCTAAATAAACAATAAAAAAAAAAAGTCAGAAAAGCTTAGCAAAGAAATAGAAGATGCAAAGAAGAACTAATGAAAATTTTAGAACTGAAAAATACAATCATTGAAATAAAAAACTCAATGGACTGAACAGTAGAATGGATGGGACAAAGGAAAGAACCAGTGAACTTGAAAACAGAACATGAGAAATGATCCAATCTGGCAACAGAGAGAAAGTAGATGAAAAAATAAATGAAAAGCACCCTGGGTTCCTGTGGGAACTATAACAAAAGATTCAACATTCTTGTCATCAGAATTCCAGAAAGAGAGGAGAAAGACAGCAGACCTGAAAAAGCCTTCGAAGAAATAATGAGAAAAGTCTCCAAATTTAGCAAAAGAAATAAACCTACAAACTGAAGATGTTGAGTGAATACCAGGCAGTATAAACCCAAAGAAATTCACACTAACACACGTTATAATCAAACTCCTGAAAACTGAAGACAAATAATAAATCTTGACAACAGCAAGAGAGAAAGAACACCTTATTCAGGGGGCAAAGCAATTGGAATGACAAAGGATTTTTCATCAGAAGGCATGGGGGCCAGGAGGAAGTGGCTGACATTTCAAGGACTGAAGGAAAGGAACTGTCAACCTGGCATTTTATATCTGGGAAATTATCTTCAGGATGAAGGAAAAATCAAGACATTCTCAGAAGAAAATAAACTGAGAGAATTTGTCACCATTACACCTATCCTAAAAGAGTGGTTAAAGAAAGTTTTTTAATCAGAAGAAAATGATAACAGAAGGAAATCTGGAATATCGGGGAGCAAGAACAAATGATAAGAACATATGTAAGAGCAAAGACAATAGTTTCCTCCTCTTGAATTTTCTAAATTACATTTAACAGTTGAAGCAAAACGTTTATCACTGTCTGATGTGGTTCTTAATGCAGGTAGAAGGAATATTTAAGTAAATTAAGGGCGGATAAAGGGACTTTAAAAAGTGACAATTTCTATACTTAACCTATAAAATGTCAGCACCCGAAGATCGTGGTGAGTACGTGTATATAATATAATACATGCCACAACCACAAAACAATGGAAACAGAGACGTACTCAAAAACTTACAGATCAATTAAAATGGAAAGCTATATAATACTCAACCCATAGGACGGCAGGAAAACAAAGAAGGAAAAGAAAAACAGGAAACAAACAGAAAACAAGCAAGAACAAAAAATAACTAAATAAAATGGCAGACATACGTCCGAACATATTCATAATTACATTAAATTTAAATGGGCTATGGCTGGGTACGGTGGTTCACCCCTGTAATCCCAGCACTTTGGGAGGCCAAGGCGAGTGGATCACCTGAGGTTAGAGTTCGAGACCAGCCTGACCAACACGGCAAAACCCTGTCTCTACTAACAGTACAAAAATTAGCCAGGTGTGGTGGCAGGCGCCTGTAATTCCAGCTACTCCAGAGGCTGAGGAAGGAGAATCGCTTAAACCCAGGAGGCGGAGGTTACAGAGAGCTGAGATCATGCCATTGCACTCCAGCCTGAGAGACGAGAGTGAAACTCCATCTAAAACAAAGCAAATGGGCTAACTACACCATTTAAAAGACTAGGAGAGCAAGAAAAGATTCAGAGTAGATTTAAAAACATGACCCAATATATGCAAGAGCATTATGTTGAATGGAAAAAAAAAGCCAGTCTCAAAAAATGATGTAGGAGTCCCCATTTTTATAACATTCTCAAACAGACAAAAATGTAGGGTGGACAACAGATTACTGGTTGCCAGGGGTTAGGGATGCTGGGGATAGGAAGAGAAGTGGGTTTCACTGTAAAAGAATAGCAAAGGGGGCCGGGCGCAGTGGCTCAATGCCTGTAATCCCAGCACTTTAGGAGGCCGAGGCGGGGGGATCATAAGGTCAGGAGTTTGAGACCAGCCTGGTCAATATGGTGAAACCCCGTCTCTACTAAAAATGCAAAAATTAGCTGGGCGTGGTGGTGTGTGCTTGTAGTCCCAGCTACTCAGGAGGCTGAGGCAGAAGAATCGCTTGAACCCGGGAGGCGGAGGTTGCAGTGAGCCGAGATTGCGTCACTACACCCTAGCCTGAGTAACAGAGTGAGACTCCATCTCAAAAAAAAAAGGGAGGTCTTTGGGTTGCTGGAACAGCTTCGTATGCTGATTGTGGTGGAGGTCACACAGATCCACACCTGTCTTTAAGTGGGATCGAATTATACACAAACACTGTAGCAACGCCAGTTTCTTGTTTCTTTTTTTGTTTTGTTTTGAGATGGAGTTCGCTCTATTTGACCAGGCTGGAGTGCGATGGCACAATCTTGGCTCACCGCAACTGCTGCCTCGCGGGTTCAAGTGATTCTCCTGCCTCAGCCTCCGGAGTAGCTGGGATTACAGGCATGCGCCACCATGTCCAGCTAGTTTTGTGTTTTTAGTAGAGACAGGGTTTGTCTGTGTTGGTCAGGCTGGTTTCAAACTCCCGATCTCAGGTGATCCACCGACCTCAGCCTCCCACAGTGTTGAGATTATAGGCATGAGCCATCATGCCCAGCTAGTTTCTTGGTTTTAATATTGTACTATAGATGTAACCATTGGAGAAACTGGGTGACAGTTATGTGAGATGTCTCTGTATAATCTTTGCAACTTCCTGTGAATCTATATTTCAAAATAAAAGGTTAAAATTAAACAGTAGAAGTCTTACTAGGAAAAGCACAAAATAAAGAAAAAAGTAAACATTTTGACAAGATTAAGCTGTCCTGGCTGAGTATAAAAGACATACTGATTTAGCATGGGAAGAGTAACTGACTGAGCTGGAGGTAGTCAGACATGGAGTTCAGCCATGGAAAAACCTGCCGTGACCCAAGAACGCTCTTCTAAGAGTCTGACACGGCAGCATGAAGAATGATGCTTGTTTCTTTCTGCATTACTCAGCCTTTTGTTAAAAATGTGTACAGCTTTCGATTTTATACTTTTTAAAAGATGTTGCTCAATTAGTATAAGATAGGAAATAATAAGGGGTATAAGGAGGCTAAATAAATTAAGGGAGAATTTAAAGATGACAGAGAATGCCTAATTGCTTCTTCAAATTAAAGATGAATTTTATAAAAAGGAGTACTGATCAGTTTTCATCCTTCTGTAATAGTAAACAATTAAAGCAAGACCTTTAAGAGGTAGGTATTAGTCCATTCTCACACTGCTATAAAGAACTTCCCAAGACTGGGTAATTTATAAAGGAAAGAGTTTAATTGACTCACAGTTCTGTATGGCTGAGAAGGTCTGAGGAAACTTACCAACATGATGGAAGGGGGAGCAGGCACCTTCTTCACAAGGTGGCAGGAGAGAGACTAGTGAACAAAGGAGGAACTTCCAAACACTTACAAAACCATCAGATCTCGTTAGAACTCACTCGCTATCACGAGAATAGCATGGGGGAACCGCCCTCATGACCAGTCACCTCCCACCAGGTCTCTCTCTCAACACCTGTGGATTACAATTCAGTATGAGATTTGGGTGAGGACAAAAAGCCTAACCACATCAAGGTTCTTTCATAAAATTCTTACTTAACATAAGAATCTTGCACAATATTGTGCAATATGATGCAGTTCCATAACTTTCTTTTCTTTTTGAGATGGAGTCTTGCCCATGTCGCTCAGGCTGGAGTGCAGTGGCATGATCTCGGCTCACCACAACCTCCGCCTCCCGAGTTCAAGCAATTCTCCTGCCTCAGCCTCCCAAGTAGCTGGTACTACAGGTGTGTGCCACCACGCCCAGCCAATTTTTGTATTTTTACTAGAGATGGGGTTTCACCATGTTGGCCAAGCTGTTCTCAAACTCCTGACCTCATGATCTGCCCTCCTCAGCCTCCCAAAGTGCTGGGATTACAGGAGTGAGTCACTGTGCCCTGCCAGTTCCATAACTTTTATGCAACTCAGACATGAACCAGGAATCACCTGCTTGTATATTCAATGAAGTTATAACTTGAAGGTCCCGGGTTCACCCACCTTTGCCCACCCAGCATGGCCAGCAATTCACCTGAAGTTTCCTCCCGAAGACTTCTCAGCATCTCTAAGGAAGTGCTCCGGGTTTACTCACACACAGGTCAGCTGGCTGCAGCCACCATTTGGCTTCTAAAACAGCTCCTCCTCACGCCGCCGCCAAGATAGTGCCCAGATTGATCAAACGTCCTGCCTCATGATGTGCCCATGCCAAGTGGGCCCAGTAACCCCAGTGGTGCTGGACTCTATGCAGAGAGTAGGAGACGCCCTCAACTCGGTGGCACCTTTTGTCACTGTGGCACTAAAGTGGCCTCACTGTCTCACAGAATCTCTGGTGAAGCATGTGTTGATGTACATGGTAGGATGGGGAAGAGCATTTGGGGCTGTGTGTGTGTGTGCGTGTGCATACACACACGTGGATATACGTAGCTATGTCTGTATTTGTATATACACATCTATGCATATATGAAAATAGAGTGTTCTGGTAGACATTGCCATGTGTCCACCTGCTCTGGGAATGATGCGCTCTCACTGATGAGAAGGAGGACTGCTGGCTTTGCTGTGTCCTTGGGCTACAAACCTCTCAGTCAAGGAGCCTCCAGCCTCCTCCCCAAGCTGAGCGTGGTCACTGCCTGCACTTCCTCTAAGCTGCCTCTTTCTGAACGTTTTTTCTGCTCTGGTGAGCGGTTCTGACCTATTAAGGCTGGAACAGGTGCGCAAGAGAGAGACGGACTTCCCGCCAACAAACACAGGACATCCCGCTGGAATCGAGTTCCACTGCAGCCCTGGCTCCTTCAGGAGCATGACGGAGGGAAGGAGAAGTGCAGTGCCATCGTGAAGGCCACCAGGCAGCCCTGCAGCCTCAGAAGGAGTCAGCAATGTTTGAAGAAAGCTGGGGACAGCCAGCTCTTCGAGGCCTGTCCTAACTTCAGGGGAATGAAAGAGAATACAGGGGAGGAATACAGGAACTGAGCCATAAAGTCTTCGCAGAGGCCGGGCATGGCGGCTCACACCCATAATCCCAGCACTTTGGGAGGCTGAGGCGGGCAGATCACGAGGTCAGGAGATCGAGACCATCCTGACCAACATGGTTGAAACCCTGTCTCTACTAAAAATAGAAAAAAATTAGCTGGGCATGGTGGTGCATGCCTGTAATCCCGGCTATTCAGGAGGCTGAGGCACAAGGATTGCTTGATCCCAGGAGGCAGAGGTTGCAGCGAGCTGAGATTGCGCCACTGCACTCTATCCTGGGCGACAGAGCAAGACTCTGTTTTTTTTAAAAAAAAAGTATTCAAGGGGCTTTATATTGCTAAGTGATAATAACATCTCATTTTTAATAAAAGAAATGATATAAATCATTCAAGACAGAGCTTTTAAAAATTTTAGATATGCAATATTAGCTAAACATATGCAACATTAACTAAACATATGCAACACTTAGTGACCATATGAAAATATAAACACAAGTCAGTTGACTTTTAAAGAACAAAATGCAAGAACTCCAAATAGACTATGCCCACACTTTTGTCTGCTTTTAACATTACCACAAGAAGATAAATGTCCTTCCACATTTTAGTGTATGTAATGTGTCAAAACCAAATAGCAACTTACATTAAAACATATTTGTCGGCCGGGCGCGGTGGCTCACACCTGTAATCCCAGCACTTTGGGAGGCCGAGGCGGTTGGATCACGAGGTCAAGAGATTGAGACCATCCTGGCCAACATGGTGAAACTCCATCTCTACTAAAAATACAAAAAATTAGGTGGGTATGGTGGTGCGTGCCTGTAGTCCCAGCTACTCGGGAGGCGGAGGCAGGAAAATTGCTTGAAACCAGAAAATGGAAGTTGCAGTGAGCCGGCATTGTACCACTGCACTCCAGGCCAGCAATAAAGCGAGACTTCATCTCAAAAAAACAAAAAAAAAACCCTATTTGTCAACAGTTCATGTGTTTATCACATAAAAATGTTAAAAATAAGTAGAGAAATTAAAAATATTTAATTAAATGGAGAACATCACTATTTCCATGAAAATAGTCAAAATGCGTCTTTACGCATTATAAAAATGATCAGTGTTTGTGTTCAGATGAAAGGTATAGTACCGGCTGGGTGTGGTGGCTCACGCCTGTAATCCCAGCACTTTGGGAGGTGGAGGTGGGTGGATCACCTGAGGTTGGGAGTTCGAGACCAGCCTGACCAACATGGATAAACTCCGTCTCTACCAAAAATACAAACTAGCTGGACCTTGTGGCGCATGCCTGTAATACCAGCTCTTGGCTGAGGCAGGAGAATTGCTTGAACCTGGGAGGCAGAGGTTGCGGTAAGCAGAGATCATGCCATTGCACTCCAGCCTGGGCAACAAGAGTGAAACTCTGTCTCAAAAAAAAAAAAAAGTATAGTGCAATCTTCAGTGACATATTGACCACAAAACACCTCTTTAAAAAATTACTTTTTCATTACATGCCATGCAAAAATGATTATGTGACTTGAAAAATTCTCTCAGGGTTCTTGAGAGTAGATATTACCATAAAAGAAGTTGACCCGGCCAAGCGTGGCTGAGGAACTGTGCTCAGAACGATGCTTCCTCTTGAACACAGTGCTCCATCCTTTTTCTCCAGCCACAGATGTGTCTTCCTGGATCCTTTCCTTTCTGTGAGGTAGGCAGATATTGCCCAATGATAAAGCTCACTCAGTAAATAAAGACGTTCGCTTTAGCTTTGAGCCAACTTCCTTTACAACCCAATCTTCACATCAATCCAGGAAAATCGTTTTCCTAATTTAGCTCTGGTAGCAATGGGTTAAAAGATTAGGGAAGAAGAAATAAAGAAAAAAAAAGTCCACCCACAGCCCAGTTTCATCTGAAGCAGTGAACGTCACTGTTGCCTAAAGACACGGGAGGCATCAAGGCCAGCAGCACAGCATTCACAGGAACAACGGAGCTGTTCCCATTCAGGATCAAGAGTGGGGTGCTTCCGGCTAAGTTCACAGAAATGTCCTTCTTTAGCTCTGCATATAAACATGTGCTTATGCAGAGGCATGGGCGTTCCTTAATTTTTGCATCTCACGTCAATATGAGAAGCAACAGAGCCGTTTCACATCAGCCTCTCCGATCCCAGCCAGATGATTCTGGGTGAGCTGTTTTCCCTCTGTGTCCATTTTTTCCACTGTAGAGTTAGGAATAGTACTACGGTTGTCATAAGACCAAAAATAATATCTGTAAGTACTGAGTAGAGTGTTTTTCACATGATAAGCACCACTAAGTGTCTGTCATATCAAATAAAAGTAACAGACACAGATCTATTCATGTCTTAGAACGTCAGAGATGGGAGCATGTGAGAAATGAGAATTCTGTCCGGGTTGGTCTCCGAAGGGTTTTCTGCCAGTTCAGGTCTTCCCTTGACTGTAATCTGTGGCTAGCTAATCCCTCCACCTGCTGTTTACCTTTTTATTCCACAAACTGCATTAGCAATGGGAGCAGAAAGTGTCAGGGAGAAGAAAAAGACATATACAGAGGAAAAACCGCCCCTAAACTGGGGACGCATGAAGGTGAAGACGACAATTGGCAACGTCTTGGCTAAAGGCTGCTTTGAAACATGAGCAGATCTCACTTCTTCTGGAGTGGGCCAGGAGGGGAGGAGCTTCCCTGAGGACTTGGTGCAGCATCAGCAGACCCTGAGGATGTCCAGCGTCTCTGTCCCCAGGGTGGGGGCGCTCCCCTGAGGAATCTGAGAGCCTAAAGAGACAGGGAGAATTAGCCAGGTGTGGTGGCGCATGCCTGTAACCCCAGCTACTCCGGAGACTGAGGCAGGAGAATCACTTGAACCCGGGAAGCAGAGGTTGCAGTGAGCAGAGATTGTACCACTGCACTCTAGCCTGGGTGACAAAGTGAGACCCTGTCAAAAAAAAAAAAAAAAGAGCGAGAGATAGGGAAAGGTGGGACCGCTGAGGGGTAAGTAACCAGAAACCCACCCATACAACTGCTCTCCTGTTCTGCCATGGAGCAGATGAGGAAATGAAGACAGCCTCTGCCCTAATAATAGCACTTCACATTCTAGAAAGTAGCAGTCATTTCCTAAGCCACTCTCCTCTCCAGACCAAACAATCTTCTTTTGATGTTTTCTCGGAGGCTCCCTTCTTTAACTTTGATGGCACACAATTAGGAAACACGGTGAGGCATTGTAATTTATCTGTCCATGGCTTTGTGTGAATGAGAAACTTTTCTAGCCTTTGAATGTCATTATAAATTTTCTTCATTATCAGAATTTCCAATTACAAAAAAGGTTAATGCCAAAGGCGGAGCAGGCGGGAACAGGGAGGAAACCACGCTCTTTGGAAAGGCTGTGTGTGCAAAGGAACGTTTCCCACTCGTTTTGCCAGAATTCCCTCGGATTCCCTGGCCTTTCCCCATGACTTGAGGTGGTTCTGCAGCTGAGATGGGGTTTCCACAGCTTCCTTCCCATCCCACCCGCTGGGAGAGGAGGGAGCAGCTCATTGTGTCCCTTCAGCTTGGACCTGCTCTTGCTATCATGAAGCTCTCAACTGAAATGTACAATCTTTTTATTAACTTTGAAAACATACGTACTTAAATTTTAAAGATCCAAGTAATCCACATTGAAAGAAAAACAATCTTCCTACCGATGACTCAAATTAACCATATGAAATACAGGGATGATCAGTCTGAAAACAGGCCTGGTCGTCCAGTTCTCTTTCTGATTAAATTTACAACTGAATGCCGGAACAGGTGAGACTCTGATCCTACGTAGGATGTACCCATGCAGAGTCTGTAGGTTTCAAACAGCTGATGACACATTTAGAATCAATTAAAATCTGTGCTACAAGACAGATAGTAAAACTGCACTAATTATAAATCCTGAAAAGCACTTTTCTTTGTTTTCACTATTTTAAGGTAAATAAGTTTCTTGTGTCCTGTGGCTCCCCCTCCTTGTTAATGTTGTAAATGATGTGAATTTTTTGAGTTGTCGTTTTCCGTCTTCTAAGAATCTCCACACTTCATTTCACTCCCCATTGCAACAGTCCTGGGAGGTTGGCAAACTGCTACAAAGAACCCCACTGAGGACGTGAAAGCTGAGGCTCAGGTGCAGGGAATGCAGAGCCCAGACCTCCTCGGATACATCTCTCCAGGCCATTCCTGTCTTGTCTGAAATCCTCATATTGTCAGAGGCGTGTGAACCAGAGCAGCTCCATCTTGAATACGAGCTGGGTAATATGACGCTGAAACCTACTGGGCTGCATTCCCAGACAGTTAAGGCATTCTAAGTTACAGGATGAGACAGGAGGTCAGCACAAAATACAGGTCATAAAGACCTTGCTGATAAAACAGGTTGCAGTAAAGAAGCCGGCGAAACCCACCAAAATTGAGATGGCCACGACAGTGGCCTCTGGTCATCCTCACTGCTACACTCTCACCAGTGCCACGACAGCCTACAAATGCCATGACAACATCAAGAATTTAGCCCACATGATCTAAAGGCGGAGACGTGAATAACCCACCCCTTGTTTAGCATATCATCAAGAAACAACCAGAAAAATGGGCAACCAGCAGCCCTCGGGGCTCTTCTGTCTATGGAGTGGCCACTCTTATTCCTTTACTTTCTTAATAAACGTGCTTTCACTTTACCGTATGGACTTGCCCTGAATTCTTTCTTGCTCGAAATCCAACAACACTCTCTTGGGGCCTGCATCGGGACCCCTTTCCTGTATTAATATGGCGGTGAGTTATTATTAAGCAAGTTACGATCTCAGAATCTGTTTAACTTGAAATCAATTCCTGCCCCCTTTTGATTTAAATGTCCCTGCCCAAACTCTTGTTGAAATGGAATTGTCATTTTAAGAGTATTAGAGGTGAGGCCTTTAGCAGGCAATCAGACCACAGGGCTGTGCCCTTGTTCATGGGCTAACAAGGTAAGAGGGTATGCTGGGTCACATGCCTCCCTTTGTCTCACTGTGCTCACCTGCCCTTCCGCCACGTGCTGACACAGCATGAAGGCCCTCACCAGATGCGGCCTCTGGATCTCAGACTTCCCAGCCTGCAGAACCATGAGCAAATAAACCTATTTTTTTGTTATAGGTTACCCAGTCTGTGCTATTCTTTCAGCAGCAGAAAATAGAGCAAGACTCCCTCTTGTAGCAAGAGATACGCAACTCATCACCCCTGCTCCCTACCCCTTGCCATAACCGGGTGCTGTGGGGCCTTCCTATGTGGGTTTTTACCCCAGCTGTGGCTCTACTTTCTAGTAGTTGCTTTTCTTTTTAAATATTATTTATGACAATGTGTAAATATTTACTCAGCAAGTTTAAGAGCATTCATAATTCTACAAATCTAGGTGGTTTTTTTACTGCTTTGCATTTTATCATCCAGTCTGTGCAGATGCATCAGTATTTTGCAGTCTCACCATGGTAAGTTGGAGGAACAACTGTCAAAGCTGCCTGTATCCGTTTCCGAGGGCTGCCGTAACATCACTGCACACGGGGTGGCAGGGAATGACAGAAATTATTCTCTCCAGTTTTGGAGGCTGCCAGTTTGAAGTCACGGTGTCAGTAGGCCCATGCTCCTTCTGAAGGTTCCGGGGGAGGATTCCTCCGTGTCTGGCAGCCCCAGCAATCCTCAGGGTTCACGTTCCCTAAGAGTAGACTTGTTGCCACACACTCTGCCGCTGGCGTCACGTGCTGCCCTTCCTGTATATCCCTGGGTCAAGCCCTGACCCAGTCACCACACACTGGGTGCTTTCCTAACACAGGGAGCAAATCCAAAGGAAGCCTGTCCCGGTCACCACCTGCAGCCACGTGTCATCACATGGCTTGACTTTTCTAGGTGGTTAAAGTCTTAATCTTTTTAAATGTTTACTATTTTTTCATTAAAATGACAAACAGACATTTGTCTTCAAGAGGCACATTGCCTCTAGTGATTTCTGATGATTTGTTACAATTATTACTGTATTGTTTTTACACACGATTACAGGAACTACTGAAGAGTTGCTTTAGGATCTGCCCAAATTAGCGACGTCTCCTCTGTCTACGTCAGACCTTATTTGGATTCTTCTCATTTTGGTGTCTATTCCAAGGCGCCCAGGACTGGCATCTGCCAAGAGGTGTCACATGTCTCCTGTCCCCGCCGGAATTCATTTATGTCCAGCACTGCCTTCAGTTCACTGCACGGGGGGAGAGCTCCTCAATTGTCCAAAAGGTCCTTGACTCCAGAGCTGGCCCTGTGCCATGGGGCAAGGGGACCAATGGCAGATGGACTGGCCACAAATCCAAGTCCCTTTTCAGTTACTTTTTCCCAAAGCAGAAAAGTTCCTTTTGTCTCATTTGGGGAAAAAGTGGGGCAGCTTCTCCTCCGTGTGCCTGGGGGAGCATCTCTTGAGACACTTTGGGTTGTAAGGGAAACCCCAATCAGGCCAGCTAACACAGGGAAGGGGTTTTTTTGGCTACATCAATAAAGGCAGCACAGCGTGGGTGCCGGGTACAAACTGAAAGCAGCTCTGAGGGTGTTTCTGGGAGCCCTGTGGCTCTGTTCCCACCAGTGCCTGCCGTCCTCAGGCTGGCTTCCACAGCGCTGCCTGCTCCTCATCCTCAGCCCTGGGCAGGGAACGTTCCTTCCCACAGTGGTTGGGCTCTGGTTGGCTGAAGTCTCAGAAGCCAGGAGAATGCTGGAGAAGGTGGGAAGGGAGTGCAAGCGGGTAAGAATGGGTACGCTGGGTTCAATACACCCCCCCCCAGTTCATGGCCACCTAACACCTGAGACTGTGACCTTATTTGGAATAGAGTCTTTGCTGACACAATCGAGGTAAGAGGAGGTCATGCTGGATTGCAGTGGGCCCTGAATCTGATGGCTGGTGGCCTTAAAAGGAGGGGAAATTTGGACATAAAGAACGCCAGGGGAGATGCGAGTGGAGAGTGGAGTGACGCATCTACCAACCAAGGAGCGCGGAGGGGTGTGGGGGCCTGCCAGGAGCCGGAGGGGACACGGAAGGACCCTCCTCTAGAACCTTCGGAAGAACACAGCCCTGCTCGCACGCTGACGTCGGCCTTCTGGCCTCCAGAACTGTGGGAGAATCAAATCCTGCTGCTTTGCTTTCAGCCCCCTAGTTTGTGTAGCTTCTTGTGGCAGCTCCATGACACTTGCAAGTGGAGAAACAGCCACACTGGCTCCCAACAGGCAGTGACAGACGAGGGCTGAAAGCTCACTCCCTCTCAGTGCTCCGGCGCCCTCCACCGCCTTCCAGGAAAAGGCCCAGCTCTGCTGAAATGCCCCCACAGCCACAAATGTCCTTAACCTACTGTCACAATGGTTGTAATGAGAAGGAAAATGTATTCCACCACAGGGCCTGAAACTTCCTCTTGGAGCCCCCATTCCCAGGATTGGTATTGTTTATCCTCTGTGAACGGTGGGGCCGCAGAGCTGTTATTTTCCTCCCCTGCGTAACACCTGGTGCTCTGTAGTCAGGGAGGGACCCGGAACCCTCTCTACCTTCCTGGCTCTGGCAGTGCCTTCAGTTGCTCCCCAAAATATTCTATTTCTGATAACACTGTGAGCTGAAAATTCAAGTAACCAAGCTTGTTTGAATTGTCTTTGGGGGTAAGTAGGTTGGAAGTGACAGCCCGGGGGCTCTATTATCACCTAAAGGCATAAGATTTAGTACCTGAACTCTTTAATATTTAAATCAACTGTTCAGAGGCCTTTAGAATTTCCTGATTCCGGGTCCTGTTGCCCCTGGTGCAGAGCTGCCCCCGCACCTGCTTGGGCTGGTTT
Source organism: Ateles fusciceps (assembly GCA_036589455.1). Taxonomy (NCBI): domain Eukaryota; kingdom Metazoa; phylum Chordata; class Mammalia; order Primates; family Atelidae; genus Ateles; species Ateles fusciceps. The sequence goes on from JAZHEH010002639.1 coordinate 3,885,330, forward strand.
CGGACTCCAGCCCCAGCTGCAGAGGCTGTTAAGTACAGAGCTCAGCCCTTCCTGTGTTACTGAAACACCAACGGTTCAGTTTAGGTCCTGCTGTTTACTCCACAGAAAGCCATGACAGACAATGAGCCTTGCCAAGGAAGAAGGCTTTAATTGGGTGCTGCATGAGATGGGAGATCAGTTACAAAGCCATCTTGCTTTGGCTGACTAAAATTAGGGGTTTGTATAGCAAGTTAGAAATGTAACAATGTATGGGAAAAACAGGAACTCAGGAGGGGTAAGGAAGCAATCATGATGAAGGAGGGGCCTGGCTTCTTGCCTGGGGATGCAGTGATCTGGTGAGTTTCAATTCTTTGATACTTTTTGAGGCCTAGCGGGGCGAGGTCCTTTCTGAGTTAAGAACTTAGATAAAACAAATATAAGTTTCAAGCTTAAAGACCAAACGGGTCAATTTCTATGTGTATCCCTAAAAAACTGTCTATGGGACTGCTGGGTGAGTTTCAAGCTTAAAGACCAAAGGGGTCAATTTCTATGTGTATACCAAAGAAACTGTCTTTGGGACTGCTGGGTCAGTTTCACCTCTCCCAGTTAGGGAAGTTGCTCTGGAGCCCCAGAGCTCACAATCTCCCCCTCCACTCCTCCCTCCGCCTAGGGAGAGAAGCCTGAGTGAGAGCCTCTGCACCTCTCCCAAGGGTCTGTCTGGCATTCTGCAGGTTCCTTTGGGTCCGTGGTTTTCAATCGGCATAAATTTCTGGAATCCCGTATCGAGATGAGGGCGGAGGGTGGGTTGTGCAGAGCTGCTGGCCTTCAAAGGTCCTTAAGGGTCTGGCTCACAGGCAGGAGCAGCCTAGGCAGGGGGTGGCTTCTGGCCCTCAGCCCACACGTTGAGAAAACTCGTGAGGTGGCAGTGCCTACCTGCTCCTGCTTGTCCTCTGAAACAGGTCATGCTACACCCCGGTGAGTTTTGTTGATCCTGGGTCTCAGGTCCCCCTTTTCCCCATTTCCTCTCCTTGAGCAGGCACCTGACTCTCTGCCTGCTGGGCAGATCAGCAGTGAGGCCCGGCTTTAAGTTCTTCAAAGGAGGGTCTGCAACCCAAGTCAATAGGGAGTAACCTGGCTGCTTTGATTTTTTTTTTAATGTGGTAAAACACATAATGTAAAATGTATCCTTAACTTTTTTTTTTTTTTTGGCAGGGTCTGCTTCTGTCACTCTACTGGAGTACAGTGGCGTGAACATGGCTCACTGCACCCTTGACCTCCTGGGCTCAAGTGACCCTCCCCCACCAGCCTCCTGAGTAGCTAGGACTATAGGTGTGCACCACAACACCCCACTAGTTTGTTTTCTGTAGAGATGGGGTCTTACCTTATTGCCTAGGCTAGTCTTGAACCACTGGACTCAAGCAGTTCTCTTGCCTCAATCTCCCAAAGTGCTGGGATTACAGGTGTGAGCCACCACACCCGCCTCCTTCCATCATTTCTAAATGTGCAGTTCTGTGGCACTACACACACTCACACTGTTCAGTTCTGTGGCACTACATACTGCAGTTCTGTGGCGCTACACACACTGCAGTTCTGTGGCGCTACACACACACTGTGCAGTTCTGTGGCACTACACACACTGCAGTTCTGTGGCGCTATACACACACTGCAGTTCTGTGGCACTGCATACACACTGCAGTTCTGTGGTGCTACACACACACTGCAGTTCTGTGGCACTACACACACTGTGCAGTTCTGTGGTGCTACACACACACACTGCAGTTCTGTGGCGCTATACACACTGCAGTTCTGTGGCGTTAGACACACACTGTGCAGTTCTGTGGCACTACACACTGCAGTTGTGGTGGTACACACACACTGCAGTTCTGTGGCACTACACACACTGTGCAGTTCTGTGGTGCTACACACACACTGCAGTTCTGTGGCACTACACACACTGCAGTTTTGTGGTGCTACACACACACACTGCAGTTCTGTGGTGCTATACACACTGCAGTTCTGTGGCGTTACACACACACTGTGCAGTTCTGTGGCACTACACACACTGCAGTTTTGTGGTGCTACACGCACACTGCAGTTCTGTGGCACTACACACACTGCAGTTCTGTGGTGCTACACACTGCAGTTGTGCTACACACACTGTGCAGTTCTGTGGCACTACACACACTGCAGTTCTGTGGCACTACACACACTAGTTCTGTGGTGTTACACACACACTGCAGTTCTGTGGCACTACACACTGCAGTTGTGCTACACACACTGTGCAGTTCTGTGGCACTACACACACTGTGCAGTTCTGTGGCACTACACACACACTGCCGTTCTGTGGTGCTACACACTGCAGTTTTGTGGTGCTACACACACACTGTGCAGTTCTGTGGCACTACACACACACTGTGCAGTTCTGTGGCGCCGCTACACACACACTGCAGTTCTGTGGCGCTACACACACTACAGTTCTGTGGGACTATACACACTGCAGTTTGGTGGCACTACACACACACTGTGCAGTTCTGTGGCACTACACACACACTGCAGCTCTGTGGCACTACACACACTCACACTGTGCAGTTCTGTGGCACCACACTCACACTGTGCAGTTCTGTGACACTACACACACACTGTGCAGTTCTGTGGCACCACACACTGTGTAGTTCTGTGGCACTACACACACTCACACTGTGCACTTCTGTGGCGCTACGCACACACTGCAGTACTGTGGCACTACGCACACACTGCAGTTCTGTGGCACTACACACACTGTAGTTCTGTGGCACTACACACACATTGCAGTTCTGTGGGACTATACACACACTGCAGTTTGGTAGCCCTACACACTCACTGTGCAGTTCTGTGGCACTACACATATACTGCAGTTCTGTGGCACTACACACACTGCAGTTCTGTGGCGCTACACACATACTGCAGTTCTGTGGCACTACACACACTGCAGTTCTGTGGCGCTACACACTGCAGTTCTGTGGCACTACACACACTGTGCAGTTCTGTGGTGCTATACACACTCACACTGCAGTTCTGTGGCGCTACACACACTGTGCAGTTCTGTGGTGCTACATATACCCACACTGTGCAGTTCTGTGGCACTACACACACTGTACAGTTCTATGGGACTACACACTGCAGTTCAGTGGCACTACACAACACTGTACAGTTCTGTGGCACTACACACACACTGTGCAGTTGTGACACTACACACACACACACACACTGTGCAGTTCTGTGGCACCACACACACACTGTGCAGTTCTGTGGCACTACACACACTGACTGTGCAGTTCTGTGGTGCTACACACACTCACACTGTGCAGTTCTGTGGTGCTACACACACACTGCAATTAGGTGGCACTACACACTCACTGCAGTTCTGTGGCACTACACACACACTGCAGTTCTGTGGCACTACACACATTCACACTGTACAGTTCTGTGGCGCTACACACACTCACACTGTTGTGCAGCCATCACCACCTCCATCTGCAGAACTTTTCCATCTTCCCAAACGGAAACCCTGTCCCCCACGTCACATGGATGCCTCCTTTTTCTCCCCAGCCCCTGGCACTGCTTCCACTTTCCACCTCCTTGGCCTGACTCCTCCGTGCTTCTGCCATGTGCGGCTCAGCAGTGCTGCCGCTGAGACCGGCTCACCACACTCCACACAGTGTCCTCCAGTGCATCTGTGTCGCAGCATAGGCCAAAATTGCCTTGCTTTCACAGCTGAATTCGAGTCCACTGTTCAGGTTTTTCTGACACACCAAAGTGTGCAAACCACTGGGGCCGGGGCTACTGCTGCCTGCCATGGCCCCGAAGCACTCTGCACCCCAGCGTTGCACACAGCTGCCCGTTCCCTGCCTTTCCTCCTCCCTACCTGGGAGCAGCTACCAGGCCACTGCACAGGGGATGGAGAGGGAAGAAGCACCTGGGTGTCTATTCTTTTTTTTTTTTTTTTTTTTTTTTTGAGACAGTCTCACTCTGTCACCCAGACTGGAGTGTGAATTCAGTGGCGCAATCTTAGCTCACTGCAACCTCCGCCTCCCAGATTCAAGCAATTCTCATGCTTCAGACACCCTAGTAGCTGGGATTACAGGCACACACCACCACACCCAGCTAACTTTTGTATTTTTAGTATAGATGGGGTTTCACTATGTTGGCCAGGCTGGTCTCGAACTCCTGACCTCAAGTGATCCACCTGCATTGGCCTCCCAAAGTGCTGGGATCACAGGCTTGAGCTACTGCGCCTGGTCCATTTTTTTGAGACGGGGTCTCCCTCTGTCACGCAGGCTGGAGTGCCATGCCTAGCTCTCGGCTCACCGCAGCCGCAACCTCCTAGGCTCAAGCGATCCTTTCACCTCAGCCTCCCGAGTAGCTGGGACTACCGGTGCACACCATCACTCCCGGCTCATTTTTCCTTTTCTATTTTTAGTAAAGACGGGATTTTACCATGTTTCCCAGGCTGATCTTGAACTCCTGGACTCAAGTGATCCACCCGTCTTGGCCTCCCAAAGTGCTAGGATTACGGGCCTGAGACACCACACCCGGCCTCGTTTTTACTTCTCCCAGTTCTCAAGCATAGTCTTGACAGGCCTCTGTGTTTCCATTTGAGCACAGAGACGCACTGAGAAAAATCCAGTGGCTTTTCACACAGAGCATGGCGCAGGTCCTTTGCCCTGGCACCTTAATCAGGAAAATTAGCCCCTGGTGAGCCCGGGTTTCATCATATGTAACACTGGGAAAATAACAGTATTTACTCCATAGCATTGATTTGAGAGCTAAAACCAGATAATTTATATATGGCGCTTAAACATGGTGTCTAGAATTCGCTAGGGCTCAGTAAGAAGGAGCCGATATTAATATTATTAACACCATAATTTAAGAGGAAAAAATTCAAAGTGTGGTCCATGCCTGTATTTCTGTTTTATGCAGCTATTAAAAATGGTGTTTACATTTTGTGTTTACAAAATTGTTTAATGCATGAGGAAATTTTTATGTTGTTAGATTTTTCCAAAATCATATACACTTTTTGATTTCAATTATACTTAAAAAAAAAAAAAAAACAGTAACAAAAACCAAGGAGGAAATATGACAAAATATCAACAGCAGGTATATCCGGGTAATGAGATTGTGTGTAACTATTTTCCTACTTCTCTCTCCTTCAATCACTTCCCAAGGAGCAGATAACTGTCTCTATAATTATGAATATAATAAATCGAAATGTAAGTAAAGGCAAATACGCACTAATTGAGCTTTGTTTTCCCAGATCGTAGTGGCCCAGCCTGGGCTGCACATGAGAATCCCCCCAGGAGCTTGTTCTCACCCAGGTTGGGGCCGCCCCCGACCAGAGTCCTCAACCACAGGCACCACCGATGGGCTGATGAGAAACAGCTGGCAATTTTTAATCAGAATCTGAAAGTGGTTCACTGGTGTTATCAATACACACATAGCATCACCCTTGTTTTAAAGTCACAAACAGAGTCAGTGCAGCTACAAGAGTAGAGCCGATTGGCTGAGCGTTTGTAATCTGAATTCTCAGGGCCTGGGGGAGCAGGGGAGGCTCCCAATAAGTGTTGATCTCAGCGCTGGCAGCCCTTTGTCCCCCGTTTTGACCTGTTTTGCCATTTCTTTCAGTTGCCACCCTGGCTCTTTCTAAGAAGCAGGAACGAGAAAGAGCCTCTGAGGAAACTGAAGAGGCCACAAGTCAATTCTGTGCCCAGCTCAGACTGTGGCCGATGCGCAGAGGCACGTGGGCTCTTGGAGGGTGGAGACAAGAGCCAGGCAGCCCCACGCTCCGCCCGACAGGGCCCCCGCGCTGCGCATCCAGGTTCTCCACAGCAGCCAGCTCCAGGCACAGGGCATTCCCGCTGCACTTGCCGGGTGATTGGCTCAGTACAGTGATGTCCACGGGTCCTTTTGAGGATGATGCTGAGAATCTCGGTTTTACTCTTAGGAACACAGCACTGCCAAGGTTGGACATCATTCTTCCTGACACCTGGGGCGTACATGAGGGGGTGCTTTCAATGAAGCTTCAGACATTTCCAGTGCTTCGAGAGAGGCCCCGAATGTATGGGTCCTCCAAGCTCCCCTGCTCTCGGCACTTGGCTGTGTTGTCATTCACAGCCCAGCAACTCACCTTACAGAGGTCAGGAGACAGAGGACACTGTGCATCTGCTTATTAATTCACAGGAAGCCTTGACCCCAATCAGTGCCAAGTCCCAGCATTTTGTTGAGCCACTTCCGTCGAGACAAGGCGTTTGTGCCGCACCAGCTCAGCGGTGATTGGCAGACTCCTGTAATCAGCATTCCTCCTGGTGTTGTCCTTTTACGAATAATCTACACATGAGTAAATCATGGAAGCAGGCCGAACTGGTAGGCTTTCCTTTTCCTGTGAGTTCATGGTTTTCTGCCAGGCTTTCCCATAAATTTAGAATCCATGAACACATCCCTCAGCCCTGCCTTCACAGACCCCACCCCCCATCACTCAAGTCCCCATATCCCCTCTCCAGATCTGTACCCCACAAAGCACCACCCTGAGATCACCTGACTGCCCTGCCTTAAACCTTCGACAGCAGCGTTCCCAGGAAGGGAGTGACCCCAGGCCTCTGTAGGAGAATTACAAATGGTGGCCCGCCCTTGGTTTTCCAGAGTTAGACCAGCTATGAGTCTGAGAGCCCTACAAGCCCAACTGTGAGCTTTGAAATTCATTATGGGGTCATTTTCTCTATTTGAAATAAAACTGGAGAAAGTGATATTTCAATCTCCGTATGGCTTTGCTAATTTTCCAAAAGGTTTGGGCTGAGACAGCAAACCACGTTATGGAGTTTTCTTGCCAGGGAAGGAGAGCACACCTGTATCACCTTCAAGGAGCGATGGGCACAGCCCTGCTCTTGCTCTCTGGGAGTCCCCATGCAGACTGGTGGAGGCACTTGGAGCACCTGTCAGAAGGCTGGGATCCAGGAACCAGGCTGGTCCCTACCCAGCTCCTGCTGCCCCACCACCCGCGGCAGACAGACTGCGCGAAGCTTGTCTTCTCTGCCTATGAAGGGGGGACCACACCGGGGACCAGTCCTCATCCACACTGCCCGCCCGCACCTAGGCTCAAGGTGCTGGAGAGTGTGTGGTCCTTTCCCCTCTGCCCTGGTAGGCATGGCCAGCAGTGCCGCGCAGGCCCTCAGGCGTCCGGCTGTGGTCCTTTTGCTTTTAGTTCTGGAATCTGGTCTTTGGGGTTGCTGGGTTTTGTTTTGCTTTTGGGATGTCAAGCACTGGTTATGATTTCCACAGTCCAAATGGTCCCTAACATGGATGCAATCCCGAAAAATAAGGTGACGATCCCTACACATATTAAAGACTCACACATGCTCTCTGTGCTGTGCCCCAGCCTGTCAGGAGAGGCTCTCCGCAGGTGAGTATCACCCAGCACATCCTGCCCCTCAGCCGGTCACCCAGCCGTGCTCTGTTTTCAAAAACAAACACAAAGATGAATCAGTGTTGCCTTCTTCCTACTTTTTCTTTTCCTTTCTCTCTTCTTTTCGTTTCTTTTCTCTTTCTTTCATGTGTTTATTTGAGACAGGGTGTTGCTCTGCGCCCAGGCGGGAGTGCAGCGGACCAACCACAGCTCACGCAGCTCTAGTGATCTTCCCACCTCAGCCTTCGAGGAGCGGGGACCACAGGCACATGCCACCGCACCAGTTAATTGCGTTTTTTGTAGAGACAGGGTCTTGCCATGTTACCCAGGCTGGTCTCAAACGCCTGGCCTCACGCAATCCTCTGGCCTCAGCCTCCCAAAGTGCTGCGATTCCAGGCGTGAGCACCTGCACCTGGCTCTTCCTACTTTTCTTCAGCTGTCCCCGGGGTGAGCACGCTGCTGCTCTGTGCACTGTGAGAGACTGTTTTCCAAAAAGTGGCTGCCGTGTCCTGGGAGCCCAGGAAATTGCACGCCCTGGAGTCGGCCAAGCTTTTAGTACCGACTGCTGTGTTTCTTCCTCTTCAAAATGTGCAGGTTCTTCCAGGGCTATGTATCCATTGGTAGGTCAGAGTGACCCAGATCCAATACTTACAGCACCAAGGCAACAATGTCGGGGCCCTGGGTCCCTCCCTCGGCCTGCAAATAAGAGTAATAAAGGAACTGACCTCAACAGATCTTTGTCACCATAAGTTATTGTGTTACAGGGATGCAAATTTCATGGCTACAGATCCTGTCAAAGTTGCTTCTAAGCCTAAGCTCTGGGTGTTGCAATTAGGGTTTCATTGTCCAAAAAAACGGAAATACTTAAAGATACTTTTAAAGCTTGGTTTAGGTCAAATGCCTTTAAAAACAGCTTTTCTTTCAGGCTCCAGAGCCTGAGATTGTAGGCTGGAGAGTCAGCAAGCCGCGCTCAGAGACTTGGTTCTCCCCTAACCTCCGCCCCCTCCCCACCCAGTGAGGGCCATCAGGTGGGAATGATTCATTTCTCACTTGAATAGACCCTTTAAATAAAGATGAGTCATTTTTCTGAGAATAAGTCCTTGACGTGAAAGTGTACAATCCGTTGCCTTTCTCAACACCTCAGCTTAAAGGAGGCAGAAGGATTAGAACGCCAGGGTTTGCCACAGGCACACAGAAGGGGACGGGGGTGGGGCCTAGGGGAGGGCTGAAGACCCTTTGGTGAGTTTCAGGGAGATAAATAATGACTTACCAGTGACAGCATGGCTGCCTTCCCTGTGAAAAGCCAGTGCTGAAGCATGAGTGTTTGTTCATCCGCAGCTTTGGGCTGTGGTGTCTGCAGTGTTTAATAAGTCATTTTTAATTAGCTTCCATCTAGCATGATGTGTGGCTGGCTGTCTGCACAGGGCTGTCTGCAGGAGGCCCTATTTTATTGGCCATTGATACCATGTCTGCTCAGAGATACGATCAGGAAATATGATTGGTGTTCCTGCATGACACACGGGAGGAAGCACAGTTGGCATTACACAAACAGCCCAGCAGGTCGGGCGGTGGCTCACGCCTGGATTCCCAGCACTTTGGGAGGCCAGAGAGGTGGGTGACTTGAGCCCGGGAGTTTGACACCAGCCTGGGCAACATAGCAAAACCCCATCTCTATTAAAAAAAAAAGAATACAAAACTTAGCCAGGTATCATGGTGTTCGCCTGCAGTCCCAGCTGCTTGGAAGGCTAGGGTGGGAGGATCACCTGAGCCTGGGAGGTTGAGGCTGCAGTGAGCCAAGATCTGTACTCCAACCTGGGCAACAGAGCAAGACCCTGTCTCAAAAAAAAAAAAAAAGCATCCCAGCAGGTGACAGGGTGAGCGTGCTGGAATTTATCACGAGCAGCGCCTTGTCCTGTCCAAGGGCATGGCATGCCACTATCTGTATGACCAAGGTCCAGAAACTCTTTCGTTCCTGACTTTTCAGTGGTTAGAAGGTGCCAGAGGTGAGCTGTCTAAGAAGGGAACTGGCCAATTCCCAGTAGAAAAATACCGCCTGCCACTGTGCTGAATTGCGGCAGCCACGCCTGAACAAAGCAGGACGGAGCTGATGGGCAGGAAGAAGGACTCGGCTGGATGGGAGGACCCGGTTGTCCAGCACATTTCTCAGGGAAGAGGTGTGTGGCGCAGCCCAGCGCCGGTGTTCTTGTCATGTGAAGAGCGGGGGCATCCTGCAGCCAGGGAGAATAACCTACTTGAGTCCCTGTTACTGGTTTTTGTTTTGTGAGACGGAGTCTTGCTCTGTCGCCCAGGTTGGAGTGCAGTGGTGCAATCTCAGTTCACTGCAACCTCTGCCTCCCGGGTTCAAGCTATTCTCCTGCCTCAGCCTCCCGAGTAGCTGGCAATACAGGTGTGCGCCACCACGCCTGGCTAATTTTTTTTGTATTTTTAGTAGAGACGGGGTTTCAGCTTTTAGCCAGGATGGTCTCGATCTGCTGACCTCATGACCCTCCCGCCTTGGCCTTCCAAAGTGCGGGGATTACAGGTGTGAGCCACAGTGCCCGGCTCAAGTCCCTGTTTTAAGGGGACATTACTGAGGCGGTTCTGCCTCCCTGAGCTCCTGGAGGTCTGAGAGCAAAACCGTGCAGCGTGTTTGGTGCATTCACAGAGAGCAGGGAATAGAAATGTCTGTCTGCCTTCTTCTCACCGCAAAACCAAAACGCCATGCTCCCAGTGTGTCTGCTGCACTCATGGCATTGCCAGCAGGAGGAGCAGAAGCAGCGGGGAGTGCCACTGAGCCCCCATTCCTCCCCCACCTCCCGATACCCGTCCGCTGAGCTGCAGCAGGGATGGCAGGGTAACCTGACATTTCATAAAGATCCAGCATGGTCCTGTTGAAGCCCAGGGGAAGCCAGATTCAGGGAGGGGGTCAATGTCTGGGAGGAATAAAATTGCCAGAAGAGTCTGGAGAGTGAAGCCCACAGGCTGTGGGTGGGGAGGGTGAATGAGAGAGGCTGGCATCTTTGGGAATCAAAGGTGTCAAGTTTTCATGAGGCTCCCGTCCCTGTTTGTCTTCTTCCTTTCTCTCCGTTCCACCTCTTAGCCTCTGTGAGCAGAGACAGCTGGGGCCCCAGGCTGGTGCTGATGAGCAGGAGTGGAGTTCCCTTCCCTGCGCACCTTGTCCATGCATGTGTGTGCGTAGCGTGCACACGTGACACGCACTCCCAAGCTCTCACCACCCAACCCTCTCACCTCGTGGTTTTCCCGGCGTGGAGACTAGCCCTTGCCACGGACAGGCTGAAGAACGCCTTAATGCCCACCCTCTCCAGGCAGCCTGCTCCCCCATGTGGAGCCATTCCCTAAGAGCTCATCTTAAAGACTTTTTAGGTGCTCGTGTCATTTGCACTTTTGCTCACATTGCACAAAGACCTAGCTGAGGAGATGAAAAGTACTGTGTTTTATGCTAATGGGATGAATTGCATTCCAAATATGTGTCAACCAGAACACACTTCCCAGTAGCACACATGAAAGGGAAATGTGTTCTATCCAGGAATCACAATGTCATTTCACTGAGCTGCAGGTGTCACCTGAGGGCCTCCAGCAATGTGCTAATACCTGATTCGAGAAATCTGGATTGAACACGGGCACCTGTGAAGAAGTGGAAAAGGCAGTGGAGCTAACACATACAGCAAAGAGAAGCCGTTTTGTTATAAACAGTTAAATCTGGAAGTCAATGCTTTGTGTTTCTTTTAGAGGTCATACTTTTATCCTATCATTATGCAAAAGTGCTGACTCATGTTTAGTGCAGCAAAAATCTACCTGTAAAGTGGAATATTTTGAAAGGGTGTGTTAAAATTACTCTCAGTTCTTTTCCAAGAACTAGCTGCTAAGCAGGAGTTCTCATGGTAGGAGTTGGAATTACCCAACCGCCAGCCCATGGGACGCTCTCTGAATGCAGAGGGAAAGGATGACTTAACTGCAGCTTCAGAGGCATCAGACACACACTAGATAAAGCTCACATAAAGCACCACCTGCTGCTGCTACCTGGAATATCCACACTGGATAATTCGGAGCTTGGTGGAAACAAAGGCTGGAAAAAATTAAAAATAAAAGGACAGAAGGAAGGTGCTCTGAATTCCGTTGCCTTAGATGCCAGTGAGAGCTCCTTCGGCGCGTCATGGACATCTTCAGCTGGGCACAGCTCAGGCACCGCAAGGAGACTCCACTGGTGTAAGTTGGACTTAGTAGGTTTTTCTTCCATGAGCGAATTTCTATTCAGAGCAAGTAAAACACAGCCTGTGACAGTGTTTGTCCTTAATGTCAACAGCGCTCCCTGTGAGCAGCCTGTAGTCGTACAAGGTGTTGGAATACATGAACAATGCAAATGGAATATCTTGTCTCTCATTTCTGTCTTTAATGATTGGCTGCCTCCACTCCAATTACAGCTGGGCGGTGCTCTGATCTGCGGGTTTAACTATGTGGGAAACTTCGTTTGATGACAGCCATCAAGTGAGCCAGATGTTACCTCCAGTAAGGATGGTCGGGTAGAGTATGATGTCTGGGGTGCTCCTGACTCAGGGCAGCCTTCCTGGCTCCCCTTGCCCCGTTGGACGTGGGTCCCCTTGTCCTCCTTTTCTGTAGCATCCATGGATTTTCCTTCATGGCGCCTGTCACACATTCCAGTGAGACATGGACTTGTGGGATTGTTAGCACCGGTTGAAGGTGGCCTGTTCCGTTAGCTTCCTGACTCCAGGAACTCAGAGATTTTGTCATTCTTTCTTCACTCTGTGCATGTAACACACAAGAGACATTTCCAGAATGAAGGGCCCCTGCTGCCATGTCACAAATATCAAAACATTGAGAAGGAGTATGTCTTACCAGCCCTACTGCTGACCCTGAATGACGGGATTCTGTTCTTCAGTTTTAAACATTTGATCGACAAGTTCTTTTCAGCAGTTTGCCCTCAGAAAATGACCTTGTGTCGTTTGCTTCTAACGTGATCCGGGCTTAGCATATCCACTCATTCCTTAGGTCAACCACAGCCTCATAAACAGCTACGTTCAATGAGCTGTCACAGCCCTGGGCACAGACTTCTCAGTGAAGAACATCAACAGTAATTTTCTCACTGATGATAACAGTTTCACTTCTTCCTTTCTGAGGCGGGGTCTCACTGTGTTGCCCAGGTTGGACTTGAACTCCCGGGCTCAAGCAATCCTCCTGCCTCGGCCTCCGGACTAGCTGAGACATAGATGCACGTCACTGTGCCAGCTTAAAAGTGTACTTTCACCTACACTGATAACATCAAGACGTGATATAACACAAAGCGTATTTCCTGAGAGATTTTTTAAAATTTAACCACTTGCACAGACTGTCACACTGGAAGCCATGAGGAAGTGCTTTCAGACTTGCCGGTTCTCAGACTTGCCTCTTGCCAGGGAGGAGACCTCATCTAATAATAAATGTCCTTCCCTAATGAAGCCCTGACCAGATCTTTCATGGACCCGAGTTTATGTGCAGAAATGTGGAACATCCACAGTTGGAGAACTGTGAGTGCTTGACGTTAAATAAAGGCAATACTCCTCAACGCTGAGACGGTTCCCATTATTTTGGAGTGTAATGTTTGAGGAAAACATTTCTGAGCCTGGTCACAAACCATCCCTCCCACAACAATAACAACGATGGATTGTAGGAAGTACAGCTCTAGAGTATTTTGGGGGCTCTCTCCACGACAAGAATTCATTCCTACGGTACAAATAGTTGTGCCCTTTCTTGCAGTGATAAAATACACACATATAGAGTAGTAAAACGGGAGAGACAGTATCCACAGGGGATGAAGCCAGGTTGAGGTGACTGAGAGGCAAGTTTCAACATTAGGAAAAAGTGAGTCGCCTTATGTATCTGCTTTTTAGTCCAAGGAGATCATGCACTGATGATTTTGGAGAAGACTCTGTAGGACAAGGCGGTGGGAAGGGCACAGAGACACGTGCAGAGCAGTGTTGTTTGATCACTGTAGTAACAAGGAAGGAAAGAAGCTGCCAAGCTTGGGACCCAAGGGCTTTATGTTCTGAAACGACCATTTTTGTAGTTGGAATGTTTTCAAATGTGCTAAGACTTGTGATGAGCCTAAGTGGAAAAAATAATTTTTTCCTTTTCCTTTTCCCAGGGTAAAAAAAAAACAAAAAAGATTAGACTAACGATTAAGTTGGTGCGTAGATGCCCGTCACTCACTCAGCAGCCCCTGCAGAACTGAGAGGCCTTGTAGAATCTTCAGTCACCGAACACTGAGGAACAAGCAGGTGTTTACCCGCAAAGGTAAGGGTGCATTTCCCCAGAGGGAAAGCCATTCTCAGACATGGTCTTTTCATTCTAGCTGGTTCTTTAGCTAGAATACCAGTGAATTCCATGTCTAGGTATTGATTAGATTCCTTGCATAAATTCCAGGCTCTGGGAAGATGCTTAGGTGTTGGCATTTAGAAGTAGGAAAATGGAAATATCCCTGTTTCCTTTTGATTCTAATCACACCCATCTGGTCCAAGTTAATTACAATTTCAACCTATGCTAAATGTTTCCACTTAATTATAAATTCCTACGGTGTCAAGTTTTGTAAAGCCGGGTTGAGACAGGTTATTCAAGGCAGATAGTTCAATGAAAACATCTATCCAAGTACAAATGTAGTTTCAGAAGGTAAAAAAATAATTCTTGTTTTTTATAAAATTTAAGGTAAAAAAAGATGTAATGTCTTTCTCCAATTGTATTAGTCCGTTTTCATGCTGCTATTAAAGATATACTCGAGACCAGGCAATTTACAAAAGAAAGAGGTTTAATTGGACTCACAGTTCCACGTGGCTGGGGAGGCCTCACGATCATGGCCGAAGGCAGAGAGGAGCAAGTCACATCTTATGTAGATGGCAGCAGGCAAAGAGAGCTTGTGCAGGAAACCACCCCCTCATAGTAACCATCAGATCTCATGAGACTTACTCACTGTCATGAGAACAGCACTGGAAAGACCTGCCCGCATGATTCAATTACCTCCCACAACACGTGGCAATCCTAGATGAGATTTGGGTGTGGACACAGCGAAACCGTATCACCAATCAATGTGTTCTTGGTTACAAAAACAAAGGCCACACTTACTCATCATGAGATAAACGGGTGATCTTTCAAGAGACCATCAGAAAGAGGTTGCTTGGGTCCCGTCTGAGGAGAGACAGAAGACTGAGCCACGGCGTACAGTATTATCTGATGCAACAGCCTTTTCTGCAGGATATTAAAGGATTTTATAAATATTAATTATCTCATTCATCCTCAGCACTTTGTGTGAGCTAAAGACATTATGGATTGCCAGTCACCCAGCTCACTAGGCTAAGTATCTAAGGCCACCTTCCACATGTAGTCATTTCCATTTCGGAATATTTTCACCTCTTCATTATTCAAAGATGTTGAGTTTATGAAGACTTGATTATTTTTGGTTCTTTCTGTCCCGCATTATTAAACACCTTTGAATCACTAAACATTCCTGTGTCTCTCCTCCTCTGTCTCTTTTTCTACATTAATTTAGCAAAATTAGAGAATGTGAGTATGCAAAAATAACAGTGAAGCCACTCAGAAGCTCACAATTGCTAATAATTACCTTGAATATTTGGTGAGTGTCCATCATGAACGTTTTCCAAATGCATAGGATTACACATTTTACCTCCTGTAATGCTGCTTCGTGTTCATTAATAGTATTGTTTTAAATATATCGTATGTAATTATTTTTATACATCATTATTATTATTTTCCAGAGACTGAGTCTCACTTTGCCACCCAGGCAGGAGGACAGTGGCACGATCTCGGTTCACTGCAACCTTCTCCTCCTGGGTTCAAGCAATTCTTGTGCCTCAGCCTCCCAAGTAGCACGACGCACCATCATGTGCAGCTAATTTTTGTATTTTTAGTAGAGATGGAGTTTTGCCACGTTGGCCAGGCTGGTCTCAAACTCCTGGGCTCAAGAGATCCACCTGCATTGGCCTCCAAAGGGCTGGGATTACAGGTGTGAGCCACCATGCCCAGTCCTTATTATCACTGTTTTTAACAGTTGAGTATTATTTCGCTGTATGGACGTGCCATCATGAAATTAACAAACCCCCATACCTAAACACCGAGGCGGTTTCAACACATTTGCCCTTGGAAACCTCTTACCTCTGTCTCCAGCCCAGACAGCAGCCTGGTCGGCTTCCTTCCAAATCATTCTCCCTGGCCAATCACACAAAAACCAGGGACACGTAGAAAGGATTTTGTTATTTTGTTTCCTTTACAAAAATAGTATCATACCCTGCAACTTGTTTCTCTCATTTAAAGAATACATTGGCTGAGCACAGTGGCACATGCCTGTAACCCCAGCACTTTGGGAGGCCGAGGTGGGCAGATCACCTGAGGTCAGGAGTTTGAGACCAGCCTGGCCAATATGGTGAAACCTCGTCTCTACTAAAAATACAAAAATTAGCCAGGCATGGTGGTGTGCACCTGTAGTCCCAGCTACTTGGGAGGCTGAGGCAGAAGAATCGCTTGAACCCAGGAGGTGGAGGTTACAGTGAACTGAGATCGCACCACTGCACTCCAGCCTGGGTAAAAGAGCGAGACTCCATCTCAAAAAGAAGAAGAAGAAAAAAAGAAATATATACATATATATATTTATATATATATATATAATAAAAGCTCTTCCAAATAATTTTTAAATAGCTGTACAGTATTTTGTAGTATAAATACGCCACTATTTGTGCAACCATGTTCCTCGGTGGGCATTCAGGTTATTTCCTGATGTTTGTCACACAAATATTGCTGCTCCAGACATTCTAGAACATCAGGTTTGTGTAGCCACGTGTGTACTCTCACAGCACAAGGGCAAGGAAGTGGCATTGCTGAGTCAAATAGTATATTTGTCATGTGAATAGATTTGTCTGAGATGATTATTAAAGGCATTCACACCAAAGTGGGGAAGAATTCAAGCTGCTCGGTCAGTTTCTTTCATGCAGATATTCTAGTGACCAATAACAAAGGCTTTGCGTGTAGACATGCAGACAGAGCAGCTGATGCTCAGAAAAGGAACAGGACTGCTCAAGGTCACAGCTAAATATTTCACAGCCAGAACCAGGACTAGGTCTCCTGTTTTGGTTTTTTGTTTGTTTGTTTTTGAGACGGAGTTTTGCTCCTGTCACCCAGGCTGGAGTGCAGTACAGTGACTTGATCTCGGCTCATTGCCACCTCTACCTCCTGAGTTCAAGTAATTCTTCTGCCTCAGCCCCCTGGGTAGCTGGGATTACAAGCACATACCACGATGGTCAGCTAATTTTTGTATTTTTAGTAGAGCGGGGTTTCTCCATGTTGGCCAGGCTGGTCTCAAACTCCTGACTTCAGGTGATCGCCCACCTCACCCTCCCAAAGTGCTGGAATTACAGGTGTGAGCCACTGTGCCCGGCCCATCTCCTGATTCTTTGACAGGACCTTTTGTACAACCATAAGCCTTTTGCTGGGGGATGAAGAGTTGGTGAAATGAGAAAGAAAAGGTGTTTGTCAGTTAGCTAAGGCTGTGCAACACACCAGCCCAAAATGTCATAGCTGAAAATAGCCATGTATTGAGTTCGTGATTCTATGGGTCGGCAATTTCGGCCGGGCTCTGCTAGGAGGATCTTTCGGCTGGAGTTGGGTTCCCTCATGTGTACGTGGTCAGCTGGGGGTCTTGGTTTTCCTCTGTGCTTTCTTCTCCTGAAGTATGCCAAAAAGGAGTGCAAGTGTGTCAGACCTCTGGAGACCTAAGCCCAGGGCTAACATGTAATCGCTCCTGCCATATTCTATGGCTAAAGGGAGTCACAGGATAGCCTAGATTCAAAGGGTGATAAATAGACTCCACCTCGTAATGAGAAGAGCAGCAGAGGCACCTTGCAGAGGGCATGGATCAGGAAAAGGTGGAGAATGGGGACCACGTTTGCAATTTATATGCCAAGTTTTCAGGTAGATGACTTTCTTCCCCCTAATTTCCAAACAACTGCTTTGGTATCATGTTGAAACGGCTCTGTAAGAGCATAAAGTCACGTGAGTGGTAAAAACCCCAGGAAGTCTTCCCAAGGTACCGGAGGCACATTTAGGGCACTGTAATGTTAGGTCAAGCCTCTTTCTGTTTTTAAAAATAGATTTTTCAAATAAGAAAAATGAATCTCCATGGCCATTTTATTCTCATTTTTAAAACATTTTGTATTAGTTGCTGGTGTGCACCCTCGTTACTGCTCTGTTTGAGAATACTGCAGCTATATAGAACTGCTTGGGGTTTTGTGTGTGGCTTTTTTTTTAAAGCATGTTTCTGTAACTTTCCATCTCACACAATAAAAACCCAAGAGTGCACTACAGGTCATAAAAATGGCAGGCAATAAAAAAAGTTAGACATAGTACACTTCCTTTTAATATTGCAACAAAAGCGTGTCCTTGAAGATGAGAGCTGGTGGGGGTGCAGCTGAGGGGCCCTGGGCGTCCATGGGGCACAGATAGCCCCTCCAAGGGACTCCTGTGCACTAGGCAGACAGCAGCCTCTGTGTCCAGAAACTTCTGGGCTTCAACCAAATACACAATGAATTTGGGGGTGCGGGTTCAGGACAGGAAGAAGAGTACACGCACGTTAGTGTTTTATTTGTTCTTTCCTGAATCTGCAGCTTAGCATGGAAAATGACCGTCCAGGACACTCCCATTTGTCTAACCCAAGGTGGGTGTGGAAGGAAAGGAAACTCAGTGAGACTCCGCTGAGTCTCGGGCAGGGCATCTTGCAGCTGTCTGGGGCACACTGGCCACTCTGCATCCACAGCTGGATTCTCCACCCCTGAGCAAGACCATGAGCCCGACAAAATGCTCAGGTTTCCAGAGGATGGGGTTGAGCATCCTCAGCCTTTCAGAGTGAAAATCCAAGAGGCTGAGAGGGTTTAAAACAACAGAAACAGGCGTTTAGGGAAAACCGTAGGTTCCGTTGAGAAGCGCTGTACAGACGTCTGTACACGGAATTCCTGCGCAGAGGAAACAGGATACCAGGAAAAGTGGAAACCCTATTGTTTACTTGGAGGTAGGAAAAGAAATAAGTCGGTGATTTGTTTCCATAGTGACTATTATTAAAATAAGACAAACTGACACCAATACTGATTTATTATCCTTTTCAAGCCCTTTTAAAAGATCTGAGCTGATTCTTAAATATAAACAAGAAGATCAAGTTATCTTTCACAATTATTATTTTTGGTCACTTATAAATGAGATTTTTAAAAATAAAAACATTTAAATAGAATGTGTGTTTTACATACAGGAATTGTGTTCTGGGTATTTGCAATTTAATCCTAAATCTTAAAATAATATATGTCCCTGCTTTGCCCCAAACTGCAAGATGTGTATTTGCTGTTGGTGACCTCTGAACCCACATTACAGGAGTTTGGTTTATAAACGTGGACATTTAATCTGTCCTCCTGGACAGCCAGGCTCCCCCGCTTACCCCAGGCTCCAGATGCTGTGTGTTACCTCACGGTGAGCATAAAAGACCTTAATGGACACCATCCCACAAAATCTCCCCTCCCTCTCAGGAGCAGGGGACCTCCTTGCAGGGCAATGAGCAGGAAATTAAACACATACACACACACAAACATACCTACACACAAACATACACACACATACACACACATGCACACACATATATACACATACATACACATGTGCCACACACATGCACATGCACACACATACATACACACACACACATACATATACACACACAATTGGTCCAGTGACTCTCTGGCTCAGCTCTTAAAGAAAAACTCAAAGAATGTTCTAGGAATCCCCAGGCCCCTGCTGGCTAACAGTGTTAGCCAGTTCTCACATGAGCAGAGTGAAGCTTGCCAGAGTATGGAGGCTCTGTGGCTCATTTCTTTATCGTCATCCCCCAATCTTCTCATGTATTCATTCAGTCATTAATTCACCGATGCAGTGATTGCTCTAGGTACTGAGGATGCCACGGTAAGACAGGACTGACCTCTCTCACACCAATTAATAGTCAGCATTAAGGAGCTGTGGCTAATGACGCAGGCTGCGGAGTGGGACCCAGCGTCACACCCTGGCTCTGACCCTTTCTAGCTGGATTTCGTTGCATGCACGCACTCCCTCCCTCTCTCTTTCTCTCTCTGCCTCTCTCTCTCTCCATCTCCCTCTCGTCATCTCTCTCGTTCTCCTTTTTATACCTGAAAATGCAAAGGATCGTGCTGCCCCGCTGGATTGCTGAGAGGATCAAGGGGGCGCCACGCAGCTGCCTGTTCTGTGGTGCTCCACACAAGCTTGCTACTGCTGCGATGATTATCATGACTAAGGCGTGTCCCTAACCCTCATGGAACTCGCTATTTAGAGCTAATGGTACAGGAAAATGACTAGAACATTTGAAAGTGCTATCAATAGTGTTCCCTTTTTGGGAGGTGGGATCCCCCACAATTTAAAATTACTGACTGGGCATGGTGGCTCATTCGTATAATCCCAGCACTTTGGGAGGCCGAGATGGGCAGATTGTTTGAACTCAGGAGTTCAAGACCAGCCTGGGCAACATGGCAAGACCCTTTCTCTACAAAAAATACAAAGAGTAGCCTGATGTGGTGGCATGTGCCAGCTATTTAGGAAGCTGAGGTGGGAGGATTGCGCCAGCCC
The DNA here is from genome assembly GCA_036589455.1 of Ateles fusciceps. Classification (NCBI taxonomy): domain Eukaryota; kingdom Metazoa; phylum Chordata; class Mammalia; order Primates; family Atelidae; genus Ateles; species Ateles fusciceps. The sequence continues at coordinate 3,905,434 of JAZHEH010002639.1, forward strand.
AGGAGGTAGAGGTTGCAGTGAGCTGAGATCACACCACTGCACTCCATCCTGGGTGACAGAGCCAGGCCCTGTCTCAAAAAAAAAGAATAAAATTAAATTAAGTAAAAGCTGCCATTTATTTATTATATGTATTTATTTTAAAGCCATTTTATTGAAGTCTAATTGACATACAAAAAGCTGTACATATTTTATTTCTACAACTTGGTAAATTTGGAGATAAGTCTCACCTGTGAAACCATCATCACAATTTATGCCATAAACATATCCATCACCTCCAAAAGCCTCCTTCCACCCTCTGTATTAGTTATGATTATTGATTATTTTGTGATACAAACACAAGTTAAAATCTATCCTTTCAGCAAATTTTAAGTGTGCGATACAGTGTTGCTAATGATATGCCTGTGCTATGCAATAGAGCTCTAGGACTTGCTCACATTGTAAAACTGAAATTTTGCACCCTCTGCCGGATCCTGCCCCATCCCCTCCCCCATGCTCCCTCTCTCATCCCATCCCTGACAATTACTGTTCCACTGTCTGCTCCTAGGAGCCTGACTAGTTTAGATTCATCATGCAAGCAGCGTCAGGCATATTTGCCCTTCTGTATCTGGCTTATTTCACTCAGCAGGACAACATGTGTTAATTAGACCTCCAAAGCCACGCCCAGGACCAGGCAGAAGTGCGGAATGCAGCTGTGGATCAGGGAGACTAATCATTCTGGCCGCTCTAACTGCCAAGATGAATAGCTCCGTGGACGACATGTTCTGAAGTAATCAATAGCCATTTTCAAGACAGCTGAAATGTCCGATGAACCACACGGCAGCCGGGTGCAGCGGCCATGAGCTGCTGTAGCTTCTCGGTTAATGTGAAATGGAGAAATAAACACCTGTCAGGCCCTCCCATCCACGGAGGCAGGTGGTCTGCAGAATCTTATTCAACAGGCTGTGTTTTCTGGGCCATGCCGCGATCTCGGTTCCTTGGCCCGGCTCTTCACCTCTGTAAACACAGCGTAAGTGGGCCAGTTCTCAACCCCAGGATGGGACAATCAGCTTTGATCATCTGTCCCAGACTGGCGGGTGAGTACAAGGGAGGCTGGGCTGTTCTCGGGCGGTAGTGCTGTGTCTCCAAGTGTGTGAGAGTGTATGAGAATATGAGTGTGTGAACATGTGTATATGAATGTGTGTGAGTGCTGTGTTTGCGTATGAATGTCAATGTGTGAGTGCCCGTGTGCATATGAATGTGTGTGTATGAATATCAGTGTGTGAGCGCCCGTGTGCATATGAATGTGTGTGTATATGAATGTCAGTGTGTGAGTGCCCGTGTGCATATGAATGTGTGTGTGTATGAATGTCAGTGAGTGCCCGTGTGCATATGAATGTGTGTGTATATGAATGTCAGTGTGTGAGTGCCCGTGTGCATATGAATGTGTGTGTATATGAATGTCAGTGTGTGAGTGCCCGTGTGCATATGTGTGTGTATATGAATTTGTGTGTGAGTGCCCGTGTGCATATGAATGTGTGTGTATATGAATGTCAGTGTGTGAGTGCCCGTGTGCATATGAATGTGTGTGTATATGAATGTCAGTGTGTGAGTGCCCGTGTGCATATGAATGTGTGTGTATATGAATGTCAGTGTGTGAGTGCCCGTGTGCATATGAATGTGTATGTGTATATGAATGTCAGTGTGTGAGTGCCCGTGTGCATATGAATGTGTGTGTGTATGAATGTCAGTGTGTGAGTGCCCGTGTGCATATGAATGTGTGTGTATATGAATGTCAGTGTGCGAGTGTCCAAGTGCATATGAATGTGTGTGTATATGAATGTCAGTGTGTGAGTGCCTGTGTGCATGTGAGTGTGAGTGCCTGAGTGCCTGAGTGTGAGCATATGCATGTATATGAATTTCAGGGGCTGTGTGAGTGCCTGGGCATGTGCATATGAACGTGCGTGTGTATATGAGTGTAAGTGAGTGCCTGAGTGTGAGCACATGCATGTGTGTGTGAAAGACTGCATGCTTATGAATGTGAGTGTGGGTGTGTCTGTGCACAGATGAATATGAGTGAGTGTGCCCATGTGCTTTGAGAAGGGAGTCAGGGAAGGGAGTCTTCATTGGGAAATTTCTGCAGCAGAGGCCGTGGTTTGAGGATGACAAGTCTAAAAATCTCTTCAACCACAGTTAACCCTTTATTATCTGGATCTTAATTTCCCTAGTTGGCAAGAGGGGCCAAGGTCATTTTTCTGCCTTCTAGCAATGTTGCTTCTATTTGATATCTCCACAGGTGTGTTGATGAAAGCAAAGGGATGTGATGGTTTTCTGAGTAAGATGGGGAGCAGGAAGCTGGACCTTTGGGTGAACTTTGTGGGAAGACTGTTAGTGGCTGCCTTCATTTCTACACTTGACTTGGGGTCAAAGATCCCATCGTCCTTGTTTTCCTACCACAAATGTTTCTCAAACAAATGTATTTTCTTTTATTATTATTATTATTTCTTTTTTGCTCGCTCTGTTGCCCAGGCTGGAGTGCAGTGGCACAATGTAAGCTCACTGCAACCTCCGCCTCCCGAGTTCAAACGATTCTCCGGCCTCAGCCTCTTGAGTAGCTGGGATTACAGGCACCCACCACCATGCCTGGCTGATTTTTGTATTTTTGTAGAGACAAGGTTTCACCATGTTGTCCAGGCTGGTCTTGAACTCCTGACCTCAGGTAATCCACCCACCGTGACCTCCCAAAGTGCTGAGATTACAGGCGTGAGCCACCATACCCAGCCATAAATGTATTTTATATACTTAGACAATTATTATTTTCCTATTAGCATAGCAAACAGAAAAGCAAGTTCCTAAACTAGTATGAAATTAGAAAGCTAGACAGTCATGTGCCACATAGCGACTTTTCGGTTAATGATGGACGCTGTATACCAGGATGATCCCCTAAGATTAAAATGGAGCTGAAGAATTCCTACCACCACAGAGGTTCTGATGTCGTAGCACGACGCATGACTCATGTGTTTGTGGTGACGCTGACGTAATCAAGCCTGTTGTGCTGACACTTATGTAAAAGTCTAGCACATACAATTATGCACAGTACGTAGTACTTGACAGTGATAAGAAATGACTGTTACTGCTTCTGTATTTACTAGACTATGTTTTGTTGTAGAGTGCAGTCCTTCTGATTTTTTTTTTCCAAGTAAACTGTAAAATAGCCTCAGGCAGGTCCTTCAGGTGTCCAGAAGGCTCTGTGATCACGGGTGATGACAGTCCCTGTGTGTCATTGCCCTGAAGGCCTTCCATGGGGGAGAGATGCGTCGCACGGGACACGGCCCTCCGCAGTGATGCAGGCGACCCTGACCCTGGGCAGGCCTGGGCTAGTTAGTGTGTATGTGGCCTCATTTTTAACAGAAAAGTTTAAAAAGTTAAAAGAAATTAATAGAAGAAAACCTTATAGAATAAGGACATCAGAAACTATTTCTGTGCAGCTGGTACAATGTGCTTGTGTTTTAAGCCAAGTGTTACTACAACAGTCAGAAAGTGTTTAAACTTGTAAAAAAATCACAGTAAGCTACGGTTAACTTATTAAAGAAAGACAAAACTTAAATAAACCAAGTGTAGCGTAAGTGTGCGGTGTTGATGGAGTCCGCAGCAGCGCACGGCAGCACCCTAGGCCTTCAGGTTCACTCATCACCAGTTCCGTGACTCACCCAGAGCCACTTCCTGTCCTGCAAGCTCGGCCGTCAGGAAGCGCCCTAGAGAGGGGGACCATTTATCACTGGACCATATTTTTATTGAACCTTTTCCATGTTAAAAATGTTTAGATACACAAATACTTACACAAATACAGTTGCCTAGAATATTCAGCACAGTAACATGCTGCACGGGAATCGTAGCCTAGGAGCAATAGACCAGCGCACAGAGCCCGGGCATGTGGAAGCCACGCGCAGAGCCCAGGTGTGTGGTAGCCACGCGCAGAGCCCGGGTGTGTGGAGCCACCCCGCAGAGCCCGGGCATGTGGAAGCCACGCGCAGAGCCCGGGTGTGTGGTAGCCACGCCACCTAGGTTTGTGTGAGTGCACTCTAGGATGTTCATACGACGAAATCTCAAACCGTGTCCCATCATTAAGCAGTGCATGACCGTAATGCAATAGCAGTTTGCAAAGTGACAACTTTACCTATAGTCAGCAAAACTAACCTCGCTGTTTTCAAGGATGGAAACTATTGAATCACCTGCAGGGTAGTTCTGCCCCCTGCCTACTTTATAGCGGGGGACTGTGTCCTGTTCTCTTTGGCATGTTTTCAGATCGGAGGGTAGCCCTCAGTGGAGCAGCCTCCTCCCTTCTGTCACGGTCAGGAATCCAGTAGATGTCATTCATGTTACTAGAAAGCCCTAAGCCAGTTCAGCTCCTCTGTCTGTCACCTCAAATTGGTGATCCGGAAAAACGAAATCAACTATAACTCAGTAAACTCAGGCAAGCATGTTTCTTGTAATTGTTTGCTTTCTGGTAGTAACTTCCTACTTAAAAATCTGTGTCAGTGAAATAGAAATAACTAGTAACTGAAAGCGCCTGGCAAACCCTGCAAGCTCTAGTAGTCAGCCGAGGCCTAAACATGCCACGTGGCCAAGTAACAACAATCTGATTTCCATGTTAGTTTTAAGCGTCTTAAGAAAGCTATGAAATAAAGAAAAGAAAGTAAAGCTATCCTTGAAAATCTGAAGTTACAGACTCATGAAAATGTACTATTATTAACAAAAGAATGTTTTATTATGAAAGAATAGAATTTCTTTCATTTTTGTTTTTATTTCAAAATTTGTTATGAATTTTGGAATTTTATTATAAAATATTACAGTCATATACAGAGTTATTATATAATAATACCATATATGCACCACCCCGCTTAAAAAGAGAACCTCCACTTCTGTCTCAGTCACAATACCCTCCCCTATCCAAAGTATCTGTTACTATAAATTCAATGCTCATTACCTCCATACATTTCTAAACAGTTTTACAATACTATACATTCATGTATCTTAAATAATAAATAGTATTTTCATATCTTTTATTTTATTTATGTATTTATTTTGAGACAGGGTCTCACTCTCGCCCAGGCTGGAGTGCAGTGGCACAGTCTCGATTCACTGCAACCTCTGCCTCCTAGGTTCAAGTGATCCTCCCACCTCAGCCTCCCGAGTAGCTGGGATTACAGGCCCAGACCATGGGGTTTTGCCATGTTGGCCAGGCTGGTCTCGAACTCCTGACCTCAGGTGATCCACCCACCTTGGCCTCCCAAAGTGCTGGGATGACAGGTGTGAGCCACCATGCCCAGGCAGTATTTTCATACATTTTAAACATTTATAAAATTAATGTTATACATTGATTTTGTTTTATGAATGGTACTTTTTTTCCTCAATCTTTTTTCTGCGAGTTTTATTTCTGTGAATATACATGGCTGTTCTTCACTAATTTCCACTGCTGGAAAGTAGCCCATTGGGCTGATGCATCACAACTGACTATTCACTCCTCAGGTCAGGATTCTTAAACACGAATTTGAAATTTTATTTAATTGAAATCTCTGTTTTTCCATGTGGTCTTTCTTTTCCCTATTCCCCATTTCCCTATTCCGCAGAGGGTACTTTTTCCAGTAACTCAGCCTTAAATATTCAAAAACAAAACAAAAGCTATTTTTTTGTGATGATAAAACTAGTACATGTCCATTTCAAAATAAATACACAAATGTAGAGTTCTCCATCCCAGCAATAACCACTTGAACATTTTGTGGAATTTCTTTCCAATAGTTTTCCTGTAGCTATACATTACTTCTGATTTGCATGAACCCAATGCTACCAAAGAATCAACTTCCCTTGTCATTAAAGATCCTAGCAAGTAACATTTTTAATGACTAAAAGCGGCCGGGCGGGGTGGTTCATGCCTGTAATCCCAACATTTTGGGAGGCCGAGGAGGGTGGATCACAAGGTCAAGAGATCAAGACCATCCTGGCCAACATGGCAAAACCCCGTCTCTACTAAAAATACGAAAATTAGCCAGGCGTGGTCATGGTGCCTCGTGCCTGTAGTCCCAGCTACTTGGGAGGCTGAGGCAGAGGTTGCAGTGAGGCTGAGATTGTGCTATTGCACTCCAACAGAGCAAGCCTCCGTCTCAAAAAAAAAAAAAAAAAAAAAAGAAAGTATTCCAAGTGTGTTCCAATTGTCAGGCATTCAGGCGGTTACCAAATTTCACTCTCTTATTGGACAGATGTTTAGTGAGCACTTGCTATGTGCTATGTGCTCATGTTCGGGGAAGGGACTGTGGCAGTAAAAGAGGCAAAACCGTGTCCCTGCAGAACATTAAATAAAAATAAAAACTGTATAAGTAATCATATAATTACTGGTGTGATATATACTTAAAAGAATAAGCTTAAGATAAAACAATTAGCTAACAGGGAGGGGGCAGAAATGGGTGGAGTAGGGAAGGCTTGGATATCTCTCCATCCCGGCCACCCCACCAGATAATGTCCCTCTGACCTGGGGCTCACTCACTCACTGCTATCAGGCATACACGACAAGCGTTCATGGTTTATTGTGCTGACTAGGGTGTTTATCCTCAAAGAAAATCCATATATAAGGTGCAGTCTTAACCCCAGGAATAAACCGTTGATGGCAGGAATAGCAGGAATTTCCAGGGCTGCACAATTCTTCCCAAGAAACATGAAAGTTGGGAAGTATTGAGGATCTGGGCGCTGCATGGGAAACGGTGGAACCCAAAAGCCAGGACACAGCCTAGTGAAGACAAGCAAAACAAATCCCAGTAAGACAGGGGGCGAAGGTGTACGCTTAGAAAGACTGTCTGGAAGCCAAGACTGGGAGCAGCACGAGAGAAAGTGGGGCACAGTGTGGTGGCTCACACCTGTAATCCCAGCACTTTGGGAGGCCGATGTGGGTGGATCATGAGGTCAGGAGTTTAAGACCAGGCTGGCCAAGATGGTGAAACCCCATTTCTACTAAAAACAAGCAAACAAACAAAAAACTAGCTAGGCGTGGTGGCAGATGCCTGTAATCCCAGCTATTAGGGAGGCTGAGGCAGAGAACTGCGTGAACCTGGTAGGCAGTGATTGCAGTGAGCCGAGATTGCACCACTGCACTCTAGCCTGGGCGACACAGAGAGACTCCATCTCAAAAAAAAAAAAAAAAGAAAATGGGAGAATGGGAGCAGAGCACCCGCCCTGCACAGCCCCTTCCACTGCAGCCCTCAGCAGGTTCTCACGTGAACAAAGGTGTCAAGCAGGTGAAGCTGTCCTTGCCTTGAGATGAGAAGGTCCAGGCCGCCAGTCTGGATCAGTGGTGCTGAGAAGGGCTACCCACTAGCCCCACACCACACCTGCGTGGAATGCTGATGGCTCCAACAGTGACAAGTATCTCGTCCCTGCTGGCAAGCTTCAGGCCCTTTTTGTGAGGACCCCATCGGCTGGCGTTCTATGAAGTTTTCCCCCATACAACTGAAAGCCCAGAGACCAATTTAAGACACATCTGTAAACAGATAATGGACAGGTAGGCTACCAGCACCCTGGTTTGGAACAGAGCAGGAACATACTCTCAGGGAGCACAGCCGGACCCTTCCAATGGCTTCCCTGGGTGCCCAGGTCCACAGTCCCGGAGTGAGAGGGACAGACCCTGTGTCAGGGATACGGGACACCGCGGAGGCTCCCTTCCACTCCCGTAAGCTGTGGTTGGGATTGCGGGACAAATCCCGAGTCTTGCCTAACAGAGAAATTCCGTGGAGGACCTTATGACGGAATCAATGTGGCAGAGCCTTTCTGGGTGGCCGTTTCATCTTGCGCCATGTCTCAGGAGGCTGAGCAACAGCAAGCTTTCGAGCTAAGCCAGTTCCTGGAAATGGAAATGGTGCGAACTTCAATACCAAGCCAGGTGGGAGGGATGTCTGAAGCACCTTGGGAGGCCATGGAGAAAGGAGGCCAGCGGCATCATCATCACATCCCAAAGGGGCTTGGACAGTATTCTGGGCCTACGTGGATTCCATGAAACCTGCAAGGTCAACAACTTCCCTGCCAGTGTGGCCAGCTGTGGAGCCAGCACTCAAACTCCCCAAGTGTTGGCCAGGAAGAAAAGGACCATCACTCCTCTGCCAGCCGTGAGCCCTGCTCAGTGACAGAAGCCCCTGCCCACGTGTCTTCTCAGTGACATTGGCCATGAGCCCGTCTTGGCCAGGCACGGTGGCTCTCACCTGTACTCCCAGCACTTTGGGAGGCCGAGGCAGGTGGATCACTTGAGGTCAAGAGTTCGAGATGAGCCTGGCCAACATGGTGAAACCCCATCTCTACTAAAAATACAAAAATTAGCTGGGCGTGGTGGCAGGTGCCTGTAATTCCAGTTATTTGGGAGGCTGAGGCAGGAGAATCGCTTGAACCCGGGAGGCAGAGGTTGCAATGAGCCGAGATCATGCCACTGCACTCCAGCCTGGGTGACAGAGCAAGACTCACTTAAAAAAAAAAAAAAAAGTGGGAATTGGGAGAGAGAAGGGGTGCAGGCCAGGAAGGAAACACCCTTGGCCTCTTGCGGTGGTGCCTGCCTTGCCTGGGGCTGGACGCCCGTGCCTGACCACCAAGCTCAGAGTGAAAGCATACGCTATCCCTACCTTAAAAGAAAAAGTTCCCATTGCTTGGTTCCCGATTTATCACATGAAGCAGAGTTGCATTTTTATATTTAAATGTGAAAACAAAAGAATTACATATGTGGGTGGGTGGATGTATTGTTTTTGTAAAAGGGAAAACCATTCTGGTCTCCGGGAGTGAAATGTAAGGCAAGTAAACTGGCCAGAAGAAGGGTCTGCTACTGAGGGCGGGTGGGGGAGGTAGTGCTTGAAAAGCTCGGCTGTTTGAGATGGTTTTGACCTCACTACCACGTCAGGGTTTCTCTGCCCTGCCCACCCTCCTGGAGAGGGTGGACGCTGGCCAGGTGACTGGCAGAAGCAGGTCATGCCAGGCTGGCTTTGGCTGAAAGACACACAGGTATTGGACACAATGGGAGAGGGCTGCTGTCGACCACTGTTGCTGACAGGGGCTCTGCAGGGGGTCTCTGGTGGGTTGAGCACGTCACTCATGCAGGCCTTTTGATATATTAAACTTTCAAAAAACAAAACAAATCTGTATTGGAATCCGATTTGTGGGGTTTCTGAGTCTTTCCGTTTCACAGAATTGCTTGTTTGTTTCAACTGTCTTCCTTCCACTGTCTGCTCCCCGGAGGATATGGAGACAGTGCTAAAGTCAAAACACTTAAAATTTTGTGTTTTGGTGTCTTTTCTCTGAGTATGAAATATTCCTTTCCTTTGCTAAGATTCCTGAGGAGCTATTTTTTCTTTTGTAATAAAAAAAAAAACCCACCTTCAAAAAAATAACACATACAAAGTCACCTAAATAAGCTAAGGTGTGTTGCACCGACCGACTGAACCTGAGGCCTCGTTTGAGAGAAGGAGTGTTTGAATGGAAGCCGATTCTCCTCTGGAGGGTGGTCCCAGCACCTCCACCTGTAACCCACACAGTCCCTGTGAGCCTCGGCGAGATCTCATGCGACTCCACCTCATGCGGTCCGCCTGGGCTAGCCATTTCCTGGGCATAGCGGACTTTTTCTAAGCGCTAGGTAAAAATCTCCATGTCTTTACAAGTGTAGAAACTTATAAGAGGCCTGGCTTGAAGAGCCAGCTTTTCATAAATCCATCTCTTTTCCAGTCTTTAAATATTTGCAACGTAAAAGAGGGAAAACAAAGTTAGCCACTGCTTCCAAGGACGGCATGGGGGACCACCTCATATTGGAATAAGATTCTGTGATAAACACGTACAGGCTCTGATCCACTCCACTTCCTTTCAGGGCTGGGATTATGACCTATTAGCTCATGATATGAGCCAAATGTTTGGGGTGGGGTGTATTTATTCAACGCTAATGTAATTATGTGCACAGACCACAACAAGTGTTTGCACATGTGTTATCACCAGTAATACCGATAATCCCGAAACTGGATTCTGTGGGGGAAACAGGGTCTGGGGACGCTGAAGATCTCACCTGAGCCCTTGATAAACAGTAAAGGATGATGCGGGGAATTCCCATCCCAGGCTCACCCCGGGCGCATCCTCACTCACAGCTTCTGACCCAGCTTCCTGTCTGTGAAATAAAGCTTCATGTGTTCTCTAGACGACTTTTTGGTTCTAATACTCTGGCGCTATCTGAGTCAACATGTGCATTCATCAGAAGCTCCAAAAATCCCACAAGAGTGGGGCACCCATGCTTCGAAACTCAAAGCCAGGGCAATGTAAGCGCCCCGTGCTGTTTCCAGAAGCTTCCAACTGTCTGAAAGGCAGATGTCATGATATGGACATGACTGGAATCTACTTAAAATCACGAGATCTATACATTTGGAAAAGACAACTTTATTTCTTTTTTTTTAACTCATGGTACAAAAGAATTTAGTAAGTGACACATCAGTACAGAAAAATACATAGCTTGTAGCTCATCCTTTAAAACCAGAATAGCCAAGTGAAAAATCAGTACAGATTTTTACTTAAAAAAAAAAATCAAAAGTATATTTTTACTTAAAAAAAATCAAAAGTACTATGTATTTTATTCTTTTTGGGAATGACATACATGTTTTCTGGTAATACTCTACCCAAACATTGCACTACGCTAAAGCAGACTGACAACCTAACTTATTTATGCAGAAAGGGTTTTCAGCAAACACACAAACATACTAACAGTCTATATGAGCAGGATACCTTCTGGTCGAGTTCCAGCACACAGCGTACATTCATTAGTGCTCAGTAAAACAGTAACAAACACCAGCGTAGAAAGCATTTTTGCTTTCCCAGCACTAACAATGAAAAAGCACTCAGCATATCATACTTCAGTCTCTAGGTGGGTAATCGTGGAAGCTCCAGCATCATACCCACTAGGCTAGCCTGAATGTTCACCTACACAAATATTTTCTAAAAAAAATGCTTAAAAGAGATTTCTAGAAAATAGTAGGACTACACCAGGACAAGCAGAAGATGAGTGGCATAAGGACTGCAAATGTTAAGACAACTAGCTGACTTTCAAACACAGCTTTTGGGTAAAGGAGGTCTCTTTCAGTTGATTCCTACAGGTAAGACAAGCTGTGATCACAGGAGATTCAGAAATCTCAAGACGGACAGCTGGCTTGAGTAACACCCTACAGAAACCTCAAAAACCCCATTGAGGCTGAAGGACTGAAATTCTGACCCATGTTTAAAAGAAAAAGAAAAAGAGCTGTGAGTGCACAAAAAGATTGATGCAACCCCCCGCAGGGGCAGAGGGTTGTGATGGGGTTATTCCACACTGCTGGCACACCGACATGCATGCTGGGGCCGGAGCCCCACGTGGAATGCTGGCTTGCTCCCAAGGAGTCAGACTCGGAGGACCCAAGACAGGTATCTACTTGGGCAGGGGGAGGAGTTCCAGGGTTACTAAGCACCAAGTCAGTTAATACAAAAAGGTGTCGCAGGAGAAATAGGTCATTTTAGTTTTGACCTATCAATACTAACATGAATAAAGAGTGACAGAACAGAGTCAGTCTTTCCAAGATGTGTTCTTCTGTCACCATTAGCTGAGCCTATTGGTCTACTGGGTCAGTAACACCCGCAATGACCCCATTCATTGCCTGGAAACCTAGTGGCGCAGACTGCCTTGGGAAGCTGGTGCAGAAGACGATTTGCACAAGAAAGTCACCACTAAAGCCCTGCTCGCGTCCAGTCTCCAGCCGTCATTTTCTGCTTTGCAGTCCAGAAACGTAGTCAAAAGCCAGAAAATCCACAAGTGTGAGCGGCACGTCAAATAAGTCACCAGCCTTCATCTTCGTGGTGCTGCCACGCTGCTGTGAAAGCTGCCGTGTTAAATCCGGGAATTCACTCAGCAGTTATTTTTCAATGTACTTTTCTATCAAATACATTCATTAAAAATAGGCATGTATTTGATTTTCTGTTCTTGTGTCAGTTTGCTGAGAATGATGGTTTCCAGGTTCATCCGTGTCCTTTGGACACAGGGGAGGGGGAGCATCACACACTGGGGTCTGTCGGGGGGGGAAACAGGGGAGGGACAGCAGCGGGTGGGGGAGTTGGGGGAGAGATAGCATGGGGGAGAAATGCCAAATATAGGTGATGGGGGAGGAAGGCAGCAAATCACACTGCCATATGTGTACCTATGCAACAATCTTGCATGTTCTTCACATGTACCCCAAAACCTAAAATGCAATAAAAAAAATGTATATATAAAAAAATAGGCATGTAGATGGACTTATTCGCTTCTGTGTCTTCAAACTCCTGGTATACCTGTCCGTGATGGAACTCCTCATCCATGATCATGTCCTCTAAATATCCCACCACAGCCTCCTATTCTGCATCAGAAGCGGAGGAGAGAGGCAGCAGGAAGCTCTTGTCTTCTAAGGCATCCGTTGCTGCCGCCTTACCCACCAGAGTGGGCCAGCAGGCCTAAGGCTCCTACCTACCTACGGCCCAACCTGCATGGAGGGCACAGTGAGAGGAGGCCTCCCCCGCCCAGGCCACGCCCACTCACTGCCAACCAGGTCAGTGCCTGCCAGTGAGGCCCAGCCCCAGCCTCCCGGGTGTCACCATAGCCACTCTGCCCACCGCCCACGTGGGTCTCAGCTGAGAACTTTATTTCTTCTGATGGGTTGCAACCTGCAGGCTGGGAAGTGGAGCCTTCCACTGAGACCGAAAGCAGGTGGTTGGAGGGAGGGAGGCAGGGACAGGAGTTTTATGTTAAACAGGTTAGCTAAATATACATATTTAACAGGTTATAGGAGAAGCTATGAATATTCATGAAGAAAGGTCAGGCACACATGTGAGAGGCAAACATATATGTTACATGTGTCCCATGTTCAGCTGGGATGAAGATGTAACATTAAAATGCAGTGAAATTAGGCTCTACATCGAAAGGTGAAAGATAGGACCCAAAGGTGCTGTGTGCACATCCGCCATCACCAGCCAGCCAGTCTGTGATTGTGGTCATGCAGACGGCGGCTATGAGCTCAAAACCAGGGAAGAGGAGGGCAGTCTGGCTGCAGCGTCAGGAGGTTGCTTGAATTCAGCAGAGGAGTCTTCGTTGTTGGTTTTCCGTGACTGGTTTCTGTTTAATTCTTGAGGAGAAAAGGTCTCATGAAGGTTGGTGAAGAAGGAAGCGTACGGAGGTATGACTGACCTCCTGTCTCGTCATGGCCAGAAAACTTAAGACAGCTTTCAGATTCTGGAATGGTTTTTGGATTTTGAAATACCTGCATATACATAATGAGATATCTTGGGGATGGGACCCAAGTCAAAGCATGGAATTTATTTATGTTTCATATACACTTTATATACATAGCCTGAAGATAACTTTATACAATACTTTAAATAATTTTGTGAATAAAATAAAACATCGACCACAATGTGTCATAAGGACAGGTATGAACTTTTCCACTTGTGGTGTCATATCAAACTTTTTAAGTTTTGAAACTCAAAGTTTCAAATGTTGGAACCTTTTGGATTTCTGATTAGGGATGCTGAACCTGTACAGTGTTTTAAAACCGTAACTTCCAGACTTTCAATGGGGCACCCCATCCAATTTTTAGAAAGCACCAGCCATGTAATGTATTGACTGTTTACTATAAGCATCGTTTACTATAAACACACATTTTAAAGGTTATAATACAAATAAACAATATTTTATCTTTAAAAATGTTTTTGCTTTGACTCCAACTTGTGTTTTGAGTGCAAGCAGTCAGACTGAACATACTCCTCCCATGTCAGTTAAATACATACACCAAATGCTGAAGGGGCCAGTGAACATGCCCTGCCCTGCCCTCCACTGTGGGGTCCTCATTCACTCTTCAAGGATGTCTGTGCTTCTTGCACATGCATACATTTGGGGGATAAGGGACCAGGCTATACAACATGAGTAAAATGTGATTTAAAAAACTGAACAGATAAAGTTGTTTTCTGTCTGTTTGTCTGTTTTTGAGACGGAGTCTTGCTCTGTTGCCCAGGCTGGAGTGCAGTGACACAATCTTGGCTCACTACGGTCTCTGCCTCCCAGGTTCAAACAAATCTTCTGCCTCAGCCTCCCAAGTAGCTGGGACTACAGGCGCATGCCACCATGCCCACCTAATTTTTGTATTTTTAGTGGAGACTGCGTTTCACCATGTTGGCCAGGCTGGTCTCAAACTTCTCACCTTGTGATCCACCTGCCTTGGCCTCCCAAAGTGCTGGGATTACAGGTGTGAGCCACTGCACCCAGCCCAGAGAAAGTGTTAACGGCTCTTCCTGCGTGCACCTTAGTTAATTACCTTGGGGGTACATTCACTGATTCATATGCCTCACTGAAAACAAGAACAGGCTCAGATCCAGCTTTTGTAGAACATAGGACTTTTACAATTTCTGAGGAGAATAAACTCTTTAAGGAAAAAGAACACCAAAAACAGCCTTACTTTTACAACTCTTACAAATGCTTGTGACCCTCAAAACACGCAATTAGGGGGACTCCCAGAGCCATGGAAGGGACCCCTCTGGGGGACCTACCAACCACTATCAAGGCCTTGCTGGCTTTCAGCAGATTTGAGGAGGCTGCTCCTGAAAACAAGACAGCCTGGGAAAGTGAGCTCCTTTGCAAAAGGGTGCTTAGTAGACTGGAATTTCAATGTCCTTCCCTGCCTGGGTCCTCTTCAATGGGCCGTCAAAGAAAATTCTCTGGTCTAGGCGAAACTTTAAAGAACAGTCCCTGCAGCACAGTGAAGCCAGGTCTGGAGGTGGTAAGAACAGCAGCGCAAATGTTTAGATAACACCGGTTATCACAGCCATTCACTGCAGCTGTCTCCCTCTCCTTTTTCTCTCCCCCTTCTAAAACTCAAGCTCTGTTCTGAGGATAGCAGTGTTCCGGGCTAGAGGACGAGGAGGAGGAGGAGGATGTATAACATTTTAGTAAAGAACACTCTGGACTCACTAAAATAAGTCACACTGTCAGCTCCTGCCCAATAAGGGGGAGGGGGGCCTGTTTTTCCTACTCCTCATGGGCGAGAAATTTGAGATGAAACTAGCCTTGCACAAATGTTGGTCTCCCTTTTAAGGCATTGTTTTCACTGTAAGATGGCAAAGGCAAATCCAAGAAGAGGCTGTGGCTAACTCAGGACATTTATGGCCCTGAGAAGAGTGAAATGCAGATGGTGGCGGTGGGGGATGTACTTGCGACAAGGCTTAGCAGAGGGTTACAGCGTAGGCAAATTCGGAGGAAGGTGGAAATGCCCAAATAGTATTTTACAAAAATCACAAATCCATTCCCTCTTCTGACCCCTCACTCCAGCACGCCTCACACATCGGTGCCTGACGCCAGATCACCCTTCTCTGAGGCGCCTGTCCCTGACATGTCTCCATGACACAACGCTGCCCAGCAGCCACACAGGTGGGCCCGACAGCTCTGCTTAGGAAGCAGCTGTGACCTGCCTTCCTAACACAGTGTTAGTTCTCTCCAGGTACCGTGGCCTTAACAGCAAGAGCCGCAGGCTCTGTGCTCTCAACCGCCAGGGGCTCTGGCCTCTGGGAGGTGCGCGAGAGGCAGCTCAGGTGGCCGGGATGGGCCGGGTCTGGCCCTCTGCTCGGAGCCACCCAGGCCTCAGGAGCGTGGGTTTTGTCTCCTGTGTTGCAACTGTCATACCCGGGGTCCAAATCCCTTTCCCTCCCGGCAACGATCAGAGACAGGCTCTCACTCCACCACGGTCTCTGCACCACGCAGGCCTCCCGCTGCCCTATCCAGCCGTGGATGCCCCCCCCGAGGCTGCAGGCAGGGTTAGGCTGCCCGTGGACGATCACCCCGAGGCCTGTCCTCAGCCGCTGTGGGAGCCCCCTGCAAAGCCGGGTCATCTTACGCAGATCTTGCGTGGGCCCCTTTCCTGGCCTAGCATCCCCAACACACTGAGCCAGGCGGGTGGCATCCTGTGGGTCTGGACCCTGCGAGGCTACCCCGGGAAGCTGCAGGAAAGGTCCGTGAAACAAAGGCTGAGACTTGGGACTCCCAGAAGAGACAGACCTTGGTTTCCATGCGCCATGCCTACCCCCTATGCCCCGCAGTGACACGTGGCTGCTCAGAGAGCAGTCGCGAGCGGAAGTGGTGGTCATGTGAATCGGAAGTCATATGAACAGGAAGTGGTGGTCATGTGAATCGGAAGTGGCGTCATATGAACAGGAAGTGGTGGTATGGCAGTCACATGGCTGTCTCACTGTCCAGGTGCCCTCCTAGATCTGCAGAGTCCACGCTGAGGCCCCAGCCACCCAAGCCATTGCCAGGGCCTTGTTAGGTCACGTTTAGGAAAGCTGGGGTCACAGCTGCAGAGGAAAGGGTGGCAGGGGTCTCACAGGCCTCGCCTCTGCCCTTCCCCGGGGGCAGGATGAAGCAATCTGGGGTAACTCAGAGCAAGCGTCTGTAAAGAACCCTAAGGCCTGGGTGGACTCCAGGCCCAGGTGCTTGCTGGGCGAGGTGCCCGAGCCTCTCAGGCCCCCAGCTCTCACACCTGTGGGGCCTCGACCACTCCGAGCAGCTTTGGAGCCGCTGGGGACAGTCCCTGAGGAATAAATAACCCAGCGCGTCTAGAAGCGAGGGCAGGAGGACCGTTCTAGAAACATTCTCCCCTGCCGGGTCAAACAGGGAGGGCATCCAAGGAAACTTCTAACTCTTAACTTGGGTATGAAACGAGCTTTAGAAGTTAATGTAAGTTCAGAATTCGCTCAGATAAAATTTTACCTGGGACTTGGTTTACTCTTTAAAAAATCTTTAAAGGAGGAGATAATCGTTCACATTTCTGAATCCCTAAGACCAGCGAGCATCTGCTAACGTCACGTTATTGAACAGAAAGGGCGGGAGAGATTTTTGTAGAGGCATTTCCAGGGACAGTAGGCGGGCCCTGTGGGCTTAAGGCCAGGCGGCAGAAAAAGAGGAATAAGTTAGAAACATTCGAGATTTTCCACTTACAGCTCTGAGTAGAGGCCAATATTTTTGACATTTAAATATCCAGATGAGAGCTCTCTTTGGGTCAGGAACAAGGAGCTATCTGGTTCCACATCCCTGGAGGCAGCCTGGGCGCTCAGCAGGCCTGAGTCAGGTCCCCTCCTTAGTTGCTAGTGATGAGCCACACGTGATTGGGAATGAACGGCTTAGCCATCTGAGCTCCTAAAACTGTTGTGCGGTCTATACCCGCGTGTATAGACTCCGGGTCCTCCTTCCCCACGGCAGGATCTAGGAAGGCGCTTCTTTCCCGTGCAGCGCGGGAGGCTGTGACTTATGCTCCGCTGCCATCTGGTGGCCATACGCTGGAATTACAACTCTGGGGTTTATTACGTGTTTTTTTGTTTTTTTTTTTTTTTTGAGGGATGAGGGGGAATTCCTTTTAAAAGTTGAAAACGTGAGCCTGAAAAAGTTAAGAAAAGTCCAAATACATGACAGGGAAAGGGAAATAGGTGAGGACCAGGCAGGATAGGGAATCTGGACAACTTCCAGGATCTTTGCATGTTGACTTCTTTGAAATATTTTGAATTCCGAGAGTATTAGGTCCACCCAAAATCAAAGAATCACAACGTATACCAAACACAAAATTCCAATTATTTGTATTATCTAATATTTGATATTATCTATTTTATTCTTTTTGTCTCCATTCAAATATCAGGCTGTTTTCAAGGAACCCTTTTAATGATATCTAAAACTGAAATCTAGACAACTGCCGCTGACTGGATTCGACACCTAAACCCTGGCCCTTGCCCTGGACAGGACGAAAGGGACCCTGGCTTTGAGTAGAACCCGCAAAGAATGTAATACCACCCAGTCCGGAAGATAATCATCCACACCTGCGTCCAGCGTGATGGCACGCCCTCATCACTCCCAAGTTCTGCACCTGTAACTGATTTGCATTTTTGGTAAAAGAGATGGAAGCCAAGCTCCCTAGCAGGAGCGCGCTCTCATCATTTGCATTACAGTGTGAGTTACCAGAGGGAGGTGGCGCCGAGCTCCAGGGCGCCAACAGGTGAGCACCAGCAGGTGAAGACACCCTGAAGGAAATCTACGAGGTGGGACCACTGAGGGCCTGTATCCCGGGCAGGGTGACCAGTGCCACTCCCCCTCCACCGCCCCAGCTCAAGTGTGTGCAAATCCCAGGGAATTCACAGCCACCACCTGCTCTCTTGCTCCTCTCTTCTGAACATCGTTAAAACAAGTTCAAAAATGTTCATCTCCAGCCATGACCCCAGGGCCGCTGGCAGACACCTGCTCTTGGCGGAGGAGATGCTCTGGGCAGCCTGTCCTGGCCAGCAGGAAATAACACCGCACAGCCACTTCCTGGTGATTCCAGGCAGACCCAGGGCTTCTTTGATGATCCAGAATCAGGACTCAGAGGATTTATTAAAGGCCTCGGGCTCTCCAGAGGGCCCCACTTGTCAGAGTCATTTCACTCCCAAACACCTTGGCCAACCTAGCTGGGTGGGGGTGGTGTGGTGAGGCCATGGGAAATCCAGGCTGTTGGCCTTGTGACTCGGGAGTTCACAAGAGTTGCTTCTTGTAGCTGGCTCAGTGTAAGTAAGGCCTCTGCAGTCGAGGCAGTTCCCCAAACCTCCCCATCCCTCCGCGGCCCAGGAGAGTTGATTGAGATCATCTTTCTGTCTCAGAAGGTCAGGGCCCTGGGAAGGGCAGCAGACTGACTTTCCTCACCCTGCCTGCAGCTCCACGTCTGGTGCATGGGACGGGCTCCGCGAGGTTACCTTAACTCTCTTCCCCTTGACATTTTCTGGCCCTAAAAAATTAATAAGCTTTTCCCCTATCCTAAAACTCAGTTCTTCTGAGTTGGCTTGGCCTTCAGTGGATTCAAGATGAGGATCTGGGGCCCCTGAAACGTTGAGTCAAACCTGGTTCTAGTGACCAGCCGTGGGTCCCTGGGCAAGTAACCTGCCCTTTCTGGGCTGAACTTTCCTTCTATGTCCATGAAGGCAATAGTAGCATGGAGCAGGGTTATTGGAAGCAGTAAAGTGAGACACTCTGTAAAGGCGAGTACTCGAGTTTGGCCAAGACCATGGTCAGAGCTCAGCAAACACCGGAGCCTCCGGGTGTCTGTGCTCACTGCCTTTCCCGCTCTGCACCTGGGGAAGACGCCTGCGCCTGGCGCTCACCTGCGCGGTGGACCCAGGCCGCACAGTGGTTCCCACGCCGCAGAGCCCACCCTGCCCCTCCATTAGTGACCGCTGCTCTTCAGAGCCCTGCACTCCCTCAGCTTCTACTTTAACTCTTCACACTTGTTGAGCCTTTGACCTTATGCTTTGCTAAGCCAGGTCGGGGAGGAGAAGGGCAGAGGCGAGGAAAGAAAGGAAACTAAGTGGATAGGGACGGTGAGGCCGGGGCTCTGCCGTTCACCACAGTCCCTCGTTCACAGCTGGGAAGTGAAACACCAAGACCCAGAGAATTCAATACTAATACAGGGCCCAAGGTAGACAGCAAGAACACAACAAAGATAGAGCATGACCTGAGCGCCACCCGAACACAAAGGGCGATTCTTCTCAGGTGCGTCGCATCTGAGGCCTGTGAGGTCACTGGGCCTGTCAGGAGGCCTGGCTTCCTCCCGCTCCCTGCCCCTTCTCAGATTCTGTCACGATCAACTTCCCAGGAAACTTGGATGTTCTGTTTTATTTCAGGAACTAAGAATAAGGAAGGTTCTCTGACAAAATTGCATGAAATGCATCGTGCCCTTCTTTCTCATTTCATGCATGAACGAGCCGGTGTGAGGGGCCGAGCCTGGCGGCGTCAGGGATTCCCGCCTGTGGGTGTAGGAAGCAGACAGCTTAATTTTTAGAGCTGCTCTGTGGCCGCTTTACAGCTTCCTCTTCTAACTCCTCAGGCCATAAATCTCTAGCCTGCTAGTCTCCACACATGGGGAGTCCTCGCACCCCAGCAAGGCCTGCAGACACAGCACTGGCCACGCATGGCCCATAAATAATGCACATGTTGAGCCCAGCCTCAGCTGGTGAGGTCGGCCATCCGGAGCCCGTGGACTTGTGACAGCCTCAGTGAGCCCTCCAGACTGCCCGAGACGGGGGCGACACTTCCTGGTGGTGGGGACCCCACAGCATCGGCATCAGGTTAGACAGAGGCAGCAGCAAGGATCAGTTCTGCAGGAAGACGGGGGAGCGCCTGATGGTACAGCACCACTCAGTGCTGCAAGCCTGTGCCTTTTCTGGATGCTTCCATGGTGCGGGTCACTGCAGTCCAGGTTAGGGGAGGAGAAGGGTAGAGGCGAAGAGTCCAGACTGCAGTGACCTGTTCAGCCCTGTCCCATTCCAGGCACACGGTCACCTTGCTGAGAATGAGGAGACAGAGCTCACAGGCTGGGCAGAGGGACACAGAGACCCAGGGGCTGCGCAGGGCCTAAGGGAGCGTGAGGCTGTGGGGGAAATTGTTGTGGGAGCCCGTGGAAGTGCATGGGACCCACAGCCCCTGACCAGGGCTCCTGCATCTTCCAGCAGCCTGGGCATGCGGAGCGCCCCCCACCACCAAGCCCAGCCCTGCTCTGAGCCTTGGAGTGCTGGGGTCAGGACAGTGAGGACACCAGGCCCACCTCTCCTGCCGCTTCAGGGTCTTGGGGTGTAGTCCTTACCAGACACTAAACTTCCGTACCTAATCGTACAGAGGCAAGTGGAATTGACAGAGGGTCATGACGTCAACTGCGCACGTGGCCTGCAGCAGGGTCTGCTCTGGTCTGAACGTGTCTCCTCCAAAATCCAAGTGCTGACACTCAAAGCCTAACGGCATTGGGAGGTGGGGCCTCTGAGAGGTGATTAGGCCTTGAGAACTCCTCCCCAATGAATAGGGTTGAGGCCTTCATAAAAGAGACTTCACACAGGGTGTGGCGCCTTTGTCTCCCCTGTGAGGGTACAGCATCAAGGCACCATCTTGGAAGGAGATAGCAGTCTTCACCAGACACAGACCACCAGCACCTTGAACTTGGACTTCCCAGCCTACAGAACTATGAGAAATTCGTTTCTGTTCTTTATAAATTACCCAGTCTTAGGTATTTGTTGTAGCAGCACAAATGAACTAAGACATGGTCTTGACATGCGCTGAGCCCACGGTTTTCCTGTAACATGAAAATATCTGCACCTATCCCAGGGGGCTGCTGTGAGCCATGAAGATAATGTGCCCATCACCAGCAGAGAGTAGGAGCCCTGTCGAGGGTGGTTGCCAGGGCGATGAAGCCTGTCTCCCCAGTGGGGCTCAGGGACACAGTCACGCAGGCAGGATTCTTAGGACTCCTCAAGTCATTTCTAACACATGGAACTTGTGGGTTATTTCTCCTTCATTTCAGGTCCTCCATCCAGGGAACCTGGGTCCTGGGAGGAAGCTGCCAGCATGGCCATGGGAGGAAGCCCTGAGCAAGGAGGGGGAAGCTGAGACAGCCCAGTCTCTCCCTTGACAGGGGAGCCCTGACAGCTGGCCATCAGACACTGCCTGTGATGAGGTTGGGGCCACCAGGCAACACTTCCCCAGGGAAAGGAAGGCTGGATATGTGCTGGGCAGCTGCATGCTGGTGCAGGGGATTTCACCACGGGAGGTTGAAGGAACCCCCCCTCCTGAGTCTGTATCTGTGAGGTTGGGGAGTGGGTGGGAGCCACTGTCTGAGGACAGACGGCAGATTTTTCTAGGATTCCTGTTGGATGGGGATATAGTAAGTGAAGGAAAACCCCAGGAGTAAGGAAAGTCTCATGGTCTCGAGCACAGAACACGTTTTGTGTGTGTGTGAAGAGCCAGATAGAAAATATTTTAGGTTTTGTAGACTGCAGTCTGATTCTGTGGCAGAAGTGGCCACACACCATACAGAAGTAAGTGAATGTGACTGTGTTCCAATAAAACTTTATTTACAAATAGTAAATAGTGAGTGCAATTGGTTCTCAGGCCTAGTTTGCCAACCCCTGGTATAGGGGAAAGAGCATAGACACTGCCTTAAGTCCCACAACCTAATCCCTGTTCTGCGGGGCCAGGTCTGTGGCCTTAGGCAAGTGCTGTGTCCCCTCTGAGCCTGTTTGCTCGTTAGTAGAAAGTGGTTAGCAAGAGCCGCCTCTTAGAGTTGTGATAATATGTGCAAAGCCCCCAGCACGCTGCCGACGGAAACACCCACCGACCTGGAGGTGGTTGGCCAGGAGCAGCCCTAGTGTTCTGTTGCCCCTCGGGGTCTTTCATGGTCTTTTGCCTGATTTATTGGACCTGACTCAGAGTGAATGAAGTCTCTTGCTCTATCTGTATTCTTAAAGTAGGTCTTTCCAAACTCACTGACGTGTTATTTCAAAGCGTCTGGCAGCATCCAGGGCTGCGTGGAGTCCCCTGGTGATTCTGCTGCACCGGACCTTGCCTGCCCGAACATTTAAAGTTATAATGGAATCCAAAACAGATGTGCCAGACCTAGGGGGGCCCGGAGCAACCTGCGTTTGTTTCTTGGGAATGCCCCTCCTAAGCACATTTTGAGCAGACGTTGGTGACAAAAGCCAGGCCATCAAAGACCCCAGCATGTTCTAAACACTGCCATTGTGCCTATTTGTGTCAAAGAAAATCTGGGAGGTACGGATAAATGAAACGAAAGTAACTAAATTTATGGCTTGAACTTTCACTAAGCTATCTGCTTGAAAAATGTTGCTGATTAGAGGAAAGAGAATTTAGATAGATAAAAATTAGCATTCAGATGGGTGGAGCTCCTAACTATGACGTCAGTCAGTACTAAGTTATGTCGGACATGAACTGAGGATATGAAGTAGAAGAGATGGGATAATTACGAATATTATAAATATTTGTAAACTAAAGAGGAAAACAATGCTACTTTTATATCCAAGCTTATGCTCTTGCTAAGTAGAAAAGTTGTTACAAAGATGGTTAGAAGTGGTGAAACTGGATTCAGCGCTCTCATGAAAGTTGCATATGGTCAGGAAAAGGAAGAATAAGGTTTTTAAAAAAATAGCCAGAAAGACTGAAAGCTTTGCTCCTCAGATAAGAAAAAGACAGAGATTCCTGCTTACACCTCTGATATTAAACATTATATTGGAAGTTCCAGCCAAAGCACTTAGACAAGACGTTCAAATTGGAAAGGAAGACGTAAAACTATTTACATTGCAAATTACATGATCTTCTATGTAAAATCCTAAAGAAAAAAACTTCCTGATTATCTTCATTCATTTTCTGTTGCTATAATGGAATACTACAAGATTAGGTAATTTATAAAGAAATTTATTTCTTACAATTCTGAAAATCTAGAAAGTTCAAGGTCAAAGATAAAACATGGCAAAGATAGAACATGACCCTAGAGCTACCTGAATACTGAATACAAGGGACAGATAGGACAGGTTTTTTTTTTTTTTTTTTTTTTTGAGACAGAGTCTTGCTCTGTTGCCAGGCTGGAGTGCCGTGGCACTATGTCGGCTCACTGCAACCTCTGCCATTCGGGTTCAAGCAATTCCCCTGCCTCAGCCTCCCGAGTAACTGGGGTTACAAGCACGCCACCACGCCCGGCTAATTTTTTGTATTTTAGTAGAGACGGGGTTTCATCATGTTGGCCAGGATGGTCTCAATCTCCTGACCTTGTGATCTGCCCGCCTCAGCCTCCCAAAGTGCTAGGATTACAGGCGTGAGCCACCTCGCCCGGCCTACAAGGGACAGACTCTTATCAGGTACATCTGAGGCCACTGGGCGCCGTCAGGAGGACTTTCTTCCTCTAGCTCCCTACTCCTCCTCAGAATCTGTCACGATCAACTTCCCAGGAGACGTGAATGTTCTATTTCATTCATCTGGTCAAGGTGCCGCATCTGATGAGAGCCTTCTTATGGTACAGTAACTTGCAAAGGGCATCACATGGCAAGAGGGCAGGGGCATGCCAGCACAGGTCTGTCCTCCTCTTCCTAGAAAGCCATCACAAGGCCCCACACTGATGCGATGGACTATGTGATGCCCCTTATCTAATCCTAATTCTCTCCCAAAGGCCCTGTATTACTAGGGGTTCTCTAGAGGAACAGAATCAATAGGATATATGTAAAGGGGACTTTATTAAGTGTTAACTCACATGATCACAAGTTCCCACAATGGGCCATCTGCAAACTGAGGAGCAAGGAGAGCCAGTCCAAGTCCCCAAACTGAAGAACCTGGAGTCTGATGTTTGAGGGCAGGAAGCATCCAGCACGGGAGAAAGATGTGGGCTGGGAGGCGAGACCAGCCTAACCTTTTTATGTTTTTCTGCCTGCTTTATATTCACTGGCAGCTGATTAGATGGTCCCCACCCAGATGAAGGGTGGGGCTGCCTTCCCCAGCCCACTGACTCATGTCAATCTCCTTTGGCAACACCCTCACAGACACACCCAGGATCAATACTTTGCATTCCTCAGCTGAATCAAGTTGACACTCAGTATTAACCATCATTGGCCCCATCTCTTGATCCTGTTACAATAGGAATTAAGTTTCCAACATGCATTTTGGGATGATAATTCAAACCACAGCACAGATCTTATATGCAAATTCAGCCAAATTCAGGATACATGATCAACACAATCAGTTGTGTTTCAATACATCACCAGTGAAAAATTCAAAAAGGAAAGTAAGATAAAAATTTCATTTACAATAGAATTGGAAAAAAACTAAAAACCTAGGAATAGATGTAATCAAGGAGAATGTAACTATGACAGACGTGTGAGCTGAAAAGTGTAAAACATTGCCGAGAGAAATTAAAGAAGACCTGTATAAATGGAAAGACATTTCATTTAATGGATTGAAAGAATACTGTTAAGATACAAAGCAATTTATAAATTCATACTCAATCGTTATCAAAATTTCAGTGGCACTGCAATGGCAATGAACCTGAATAACCAAAACAATCTTGAAAAAGAACAAAATTGGAGGACTTACACTTTCTGATTTCAAAACTTACGACAAAGCCACAGTAGTCAAAACTGTGGTACTAGCAGAAGGATTGACATATAGACCAATGTAATAGAACTGAGAGCCCAGACATAAATCCATGTCTGTGACAAACTGATTTTCAGCAAAGGCGCTAAGACCATTCAGTGGAGAAAGAATGGCACTGTTCAACAAATGGTGCTAGGATCACTGGATATTCGATGCAAAATGATAAATTTGGACCCCCACCTCACGTGATATGCAAACATCAACTCAAAATAAGTAAATGGTCTAAATATAAGAGCAAGACCAAAGGGGTAAATCTTCATGACCTTGGCTTTGGCCAAAATATCTGATAAGGGATTAATATCCAGAATATATAAAGAACCTATATAACCCAGCAACAACAAAACTTAATTTTAAAATGGGCAAATGACTGAAATAGACGTATATATACACACAAGTGGTCAAGAAGCACATGAAAAAATGCTACACATCATTAGTCATTAGGGAACTACGAATAAAAGGCAAACTTCACACTCACTAGAATGGCTGTAATTTAGAAATATGAAAAATAATAAGTGTTCATAAGGATATAGAGAAATTGGACCACCCCCCCCCCCCTTTTTTTTTTTGAGACAGAGTCTAGCTCTATCGACCAGGCTAGAGTGCAGTGGCACAATCTCAGAGGTTGGTCACTGCAACCTCCGCCTCCCTGGTCCAAGTAATTCTCCTGTCTCAGCCTCCTGAGTAGCTGGGATTACAGGCACACAACACCACACCTAGCTAGTTTTCATGTTTTTAGTAGAGACAGGGTTTCACCACATTGGCCAGGCTGGTCTCGAACTCCCTGACCTCAAAGGATCTGCCCACCTTGGCCTCCCAAAGTGCTGGGATTACAGGTGTGAGCTACCGCACCTGGCCGGAAATTGGAACTCTTGTATACTGCTGGTGAGAATGTAAAATAGTGTAGCCCTCACAGCAAATGGTATCGCAAGTTATAAAAGAATTCAAAATAGAATTACCATATGATCCAGCAATTCCACTTCTGGGTATATATGCGAAACAATTGAAGCAGACACTCAAACAGGTTATATGCTGGTATTCACAGCGGTGTTATTCCCAACAGCAAAAAGCTGGAAACAACTGAATGTCCCTGAACGGATGGATACACAAAATGTGGTATATACCTCAGAATACTTCTTTAAAAGGAATGCAATTCTAATATTAATGCATTCTATAACATGGACGACCCCTGCAGACATTATGCTGAATGGAATACACCACTCACAAAAAGACAAGTCTTCTATGGTTCCACTTATATGACATGCCTACAGCAATCTAATTCATAGAGACAGAAAGTCAAAAGTTAGTGCAGGTGCGGGAGGGGGAGGTGGGGAATTATTGTTTAGTGGATCAAAGTGTCAGTTTGGGATGACGGATGCGTTCTGGAGATGGATAATGTTGATGGGTGTACAGCAGTGCAAAGGTGCTTAAAGCACAGAGCTGTATGCTTAAACCTGACTAACGCTGGCTGCGGTGGCTCACACCTGTAATCCCAGCACTCTGGGAGGCCGAGACAGTAGCATGGCCTGAGCTTAGGAGTTTGAGACCAGCCTGGGCAACACAGTGAGACCCCATCTCTATTAATAACACAAACATTTCCCAGGCATGGTGGCAGACACCTGCAATCACAGCTGCTTGGGAGGTTGAGGCAGGAGAATTGCTTGAACCCAGGAGGTGGAGGCTGCAGTGAGCTGAGATCTCACCACTGCACTCCAGCCTGGGCAACAGAGTGAGATTCAGTCTCAAAAACAAACAAACAAACATGGTTAACGTGGTAAATGTTATATACATTTTACTACAATAAAAAATATTTGCACACAGAGAAAAAAGTAAACATTGAGATACCATATGACACAGAAATCTAAGCATATACCCCAAAGAACTGAAAACAGAAGCTGAAACAAATCCCTGTACACACATACTCATCACAGCACTATTCGCGCTACCCAAAAGGTGGAAACAACCCAAATATCCAACAACGGATGAGCAGATGAGCAAACTGTGCTGCATCTGTACAACGGAGTTGGATTCAGCCCCAAAAGACACACAGTTACTGACTCATGCTGCAACATGGGTGAACTTTGAAAACATTATTTTCAGTGAAAGAAGTCAGACACAAAAGGTCACATATTGTATGATTCCATTTATATGAAATATACAGAATAGACGATTCCATAGAGACAGAAAGCAGATTGGTGGTTGCCAGGGGCCAGGAGGAGAAGGAAATGAAGGGAAGCTGCTGGATGAGGACAGGGTTTTGTTGTGAAATATGGAGATGTTTTGGAACTAGACGTGGTGGCCGCTCAGCATTGCAAATGCACTGAACGCCACTGAATTGTTCACTCTAAAAGGATTTTGTGTTATGTGAATTTCATTTCAATAAATATTTAAAAATATGTAGCTAATATCATGACTACTTTTTAAAACACTGTATTAGGGGCTGTACTATGTGAGTTAGAGATATTGCCTGTTTTGTTATCAAGATAATCCTATGAGGTAATAGTGGTCTAATCCCAATTTTGTGCCTGAGGAAGCTGGTGTGCTCCAGGGGTGTTGTGGTCCAGTGGGGTGGTGGAAATAGACACACGATAACTTCCTCTGAGAAGGTGAGTGAGCTCAGTGCTGCCGAGAGATCTGGTGGGCAGAATAGTCACAGCTGCCACCATGAATCGAGGAGGCACCAGATGCCGAGGCGTTTCTTTACAAAAACACAAGAATGCATTTCACCTCCTTGCCTCCCCCACAAGGGGCACGTGGGCCAGGTCTCGGCTAAGAGTTAACTGAGTGCTTCTGAGTCTTTTCAAACCACAGGGGTAACCACAGGAAGACACCATGTGGCTGAACGAGATGTCCCACTTTAGTCCTGGTGGGCCACGGGCACGGTAGGGGGAGGGGGGAGGATGAGGTTAAGAGGGGACTGCTGTAGGAAAAGAAGCCTTCGGGAACTTTGAAATCTGTTTTCAGTAATATCCCGAATCCGCTGCAGGCCTGACTGTAACCCTCACCACTGCCGTGTGGCCCCAGGCTTGAGCTGGGTCAGAACAATCAGGTAGGCCTGTCAGACACTGAGCTTGTCCCAAGGCATGGGAGGGGGCGTGGCGTTTGCATTTTTAGCAAGTTCCCAGGTGTTGATGCTGCTGGTCTGAAACCCTCACCTTGAGAACCGCTTTGTAAAGACTCGGCCTTGATGCCTGCGGAGAGAGCACCGGTGCGACAGGCACCCAGCGCGACCTGGCCAGCCCAGCAGCCAAGGGGGCAGCAGTGGTGGCTGGAGAGGAAGTCCCCACCTCTCCGCACCAGCGGGGAGATCCTGGACAGGGCTTTGGGTCAGGGCCGACATCCGGTTCCCCTGCGGTGCAGACTGTTTGGTGCCTGCTGTATAAGACAAACAACAGGACATGCCCGCACACAGCCAAGTCCGAGGGAGCCACGGGTCCTCAAAGCCTGGGCCTCGCTCTTTCCTGCTGCTCAGCAAGCTCCTGCAAGCTGAGCGCAAAGACAAAATAAAAATCCGGCTTGAGGAAGGGCGTTGCCGGGCCGTTTACCCTGAGATGGTAAGTGGGGAAAAGCCGGTAGCACAGCTGTAGGAATAGCAGAGTTCTTTGCCACTTATTCAATGCAGTACGCAAGGAACCTGGTCCTTTGCTGCAAAGAAGAGTCAAGGAAAATGGAAATCGTGCTGGGGTCCTGTGTTTCTGTCTCTGCAGAGCACAGGGAAGGAAGAGGAGCAGGGATCTGCAACCCTGGATGAAACTGATGGAGAGCTGAGGGGGGTGAACGGGGCTGAGGGGGGGTGAACGGGGCTGAGGGGGGTGAACGGGGCTGTGGGTGGTGAATGGGGCTGCGGGGGGGGGTTGAATGGGGCTGTCGGGGGGGGTGAATAGGGCTGTGAGGGGGTGAATAGGGCTGTTGGGGGGTGAATAGGGCTATGGGGGAGGTGAATGGGGCTGCGGGGGGCTCTCCAGCACTGAGGCCTTGAGTTGGTGCTGACTGACCTTTATTGGAAGCCATTAATCACTGGGATGCTCAAAGAAATTTAAATTTTAGGATATCAGATTTCAATCCACTTAATAGATGCATGCTCTTGGGAAAATGTAACCCCTCTAAGCCTTGCTTTCTTCCTAAAATGGCAGGAATGGGGAGCAGTAAAACAGTGCTTAGCCCACAGGATTGTCATGAGGATGACGTAAGATGAGGGACATGCCCGCAGCGCTGGACATAGGAGGTGATGTTTTTTACCATAAATGTTAGCAGGTGCTAACAGAGATCTCTGTTTTCCCACTGGGGCTTTAGGTGAAAAGAGTCTTCAGGTAGTAAAATCAAGAACCTCCCCCACTCTCCCAGGATCCAGTGTAAAAATCATCTGTCACAAGTTTTTATCTTAAAAGAAACCCTGCAGCCATAAAAAAGGATGAGTTTGGCCAGGCGCGGTGGCTCACGCCTGTAATCCCAGCACTTTGGGAGGCCAAGGTGGGTGGATCATGAGGTCAGAAGTTCAAGACCAGCCTCGCCAAGATGGTGAAACCCCTTCTCTACTAAAAATACAAAAATTAGCCAGGCATGGTAGTGGGTGCCTGTAATCCCAGCTACTTGGGAGGCTGAGACAGAAGAATTGCTTGAACCCGGGCACTGGAGGTTGCAGTGAGTTGAGATCGTGCCACTACACTCCAGCCTGGGTGATAGAGTGAGACTCCATCTCAAAACAGAAAAAAAAGAAAAAAAAAGGATGAGTTCATGTCCTTTGCAGGGACATGGATGAAGCTGGAAACCATCATTCTCAGCAAACTAACACAGGAACAGAAAACCAAACACCGCATGTTCTCATCATCAGTGGGAAATGAACAAGGAGAGCATATGGATACAGGGAGGAGAGCATCACACACGGGGCCTGTCCGTGAGTGGAGAGCTAGGGGAGAGAGAGCGTTAGGACAAATACCTAATGTAGATGACGGGCTGATGGGTGTAGCAAACCACCATGGCACTTGTGTACCTATGCAACAAACCTGCACGTTCTGCTCATGTATCTCAGAACTTAAAGTATAATAATAAAAAAAAAGAAACCCTGGAGGGTGCCCTGTAGTGTCTGTGTTAGATACAGTTGCAGTAATGCCAGATGCATGGTAAAGTATCTGGTATTACTGCAACTGTAAGTTTTATAAAGTTCAAAGTGTAGCATTTTGGAAGGTTTCTTGCATAGTCGTGTTCAGCCTGATATTTGGAGCTGCGCTGAAGCTTAAGCACCCAAGAACCAAACATCAGAGGCAGTAGAGCAGCTGCGTTCAAATAAACAGCTATTGACCAAGGATTAGACACTTGGTGTTTTGGCGGATTATTTGTAGCTAAAACAATAAACTTGTTTGCTTATGCTTCTAAAAGTGTGTAACAGCTGAAGTCAGACCCCCATTCAAAACTGGAATAGAAAATTACAAGCACCTTCACCAGCACAAAAGAGGAGCCGTCATACCAATGTAGGTCGTGAAACTTCTTAGCTTTGCCGCATTCTCTGGGTCCTTCTTATTCTTATCTCCTCCAAAGCAGAGGTCCCCAAGCTTTTTGACACCAAGGACTGATTCTGTGGAAGATAATTTTTCCACAGACGGTGGCAGGGTGGTTTCAGGATGATCCCAGCACATTACATTTATTGTGCACTTTATTTCTATTATTATTACATTGTAATATATAATGAAATATTGACTCACCATAATGTAGAATCAGTAGAACCCCTGAGCTTATGTTCCTGCAACTAGAGGGTCCCATCTGGGAGTGATGGGAGATAGTGACAGGTCATCAGGCATTAGATTCTCAAAAGGAGCATGCAACCTACATCCCTCACATGTACAGTTCACAATAGGGTTCAGGCTCCTGGGATACTCTAATGCCGCCACTCATCAGACAGGAGGCGGAGCTTAGGTAGTAATGGGAGCAATGGGAGCAGCTGTAAATACACATGAACCTTCCCTTACCCGCCTGCTGCTCACCTCTGCTATGCAGCCCAGTTCCTAATAGGCCACAGACCGGGACTGTCCACGGCCTGGGGCTCAGGGACCTGCCTCTAAGGCACAGGAAGAAGTAGTAAAACAATGTAACAGTTCTGCATGGCTGGTGAATATAAATTAACAGATGATGTGTTAGAGTAGTATATGTGCAAATGCCTTTTAAGATCCTGGCCTGGCCAAGCACAGTGCTAGACTCTCAGCACTTTGGGAGGCTGAGGCAAGAGGATCACTTAGTCCAGGAGTTCGAGACCAGCCTAGGCAGCAAAGTGAGACCCCATTCCTACAAAAACTAAAAAAAAAAATTACCCAGGTGGCCAGGTGCGGTGGCTCACGCCTGTAATCCCAGCACTTTGGGAGGCCAAGGGGAGGGTGGGTGGATCCTCTGAGGTCAGGAGTTTAACACCAGCCTGGCCAATGTGGAAAAATTTCATCTCTACTAAAAATACAAAAAATTAGCTGGTTGTGGTGGTGTGTGCATGTAACCCCAGCTACTCAGGAGGCTGAGGCAGGAGAATCACTTGAACCCGGGAGGCAGAGCTTGCAGTGAGCCAAGATTGTGCCGCTCCACTCCAGCCTGGGTGGCAGAGCGAAACTCTGTCTCAAAAAAAAAAAAAAAAAAAAAAAAAATTAGCCAGGCATGGTGGTGTACACCTATAGCCCTAGCTATTTGGGAGGCTGAGGCAGGAGGATCACTTGAGCCCAGGATGCCGAGACTGCAGTGAGCCATGTTCAAGCCACTGCACTCCAGCCTAGGTGACAGCGAGACCCTGTCTTTAAAAAAAAAAAAAAAACTTGCCTAAGAATTAGGCCGAATCCATGTTTTCAACTATAACACACTACGTCTTTGTTAATCACATAATCCAAAAAAGAACTGTTTGTGTCACAAAGAATAAAAAATTACTTTTTTTGGAAAATCTGAAATTTCATATTCTCCAGGAAGAGTATCCTGTAATACCTTTCCCTGTATGAAACAAACCTGATTGAAATCTTTTTTGACCCTATGGAGTTGTAACCTACTGGGTAAAGTTGACCTACTTTTTATCTAATTCTGTACCACCATTTTTTTTTAGCAAATGATCTGTACCAGACAAGAAATGTATTTCTGAACTAGTCTTGTTGTGCTTCAAGACATGCTTCGAAATAAGGACAACTGCTTGGTTTACAAAGAGGAGACAAAAATAGTTCACTAAAATGGAACAGAAACGTCTTCTGGCTTCACTGCTTACTAATAACTCACATTTTCTTGCCAGGTCATCATTTTATAAACCAGAGAAGAAAATAGTTTCCATTAATGCTGAATAATGATGCCATTGAAGTTACAATAACCTGTTGCTGATGCCACTGTGGAAGGCTATGCCTTAACTTTTTAAAAAAGTGCATGTATTGCTTGTATTTTGTTCTATCTAAATAAAAGTATTTGTGTGGTTGAGCTCACACCACATATAAAATTCTGTCCTGTGTTTTAAAGTTTTTATTTTGAAATAATATTGGATTCATAGGAAGTTGTAAAGACAGCTTAGAGAGACATGCACCCGTCACCTGGTATTTTCTCCAATGGTAACGTATGTAAATATAGTACAATATCAAACCCAGGAAACTGATATTGGTACAGTGTGTGTGTATTCTGACCCATTTTAACACACATATTTTCATGTAATCACCACTGCAATCAATATACAGAACAGCCCCATCACCACAGAGGCCTCTTCCTTGCTACCTCTCTCGAGCCACACCTGCCGGTCTCCCCCGCCATTCTTTTTTTTTCTTTTTTTTTTTGAGACAGAGTCTCCCTCTGTATCCAGGTGCCAGGCTGGAGTGCAATGGTGCAATCTCGGCTCACTGCAACCTCCGCCTCCTGGGTTCAAGCAATTCTCCTGCCTCAGCCTCCCAAGTAGCTGGGACTACAGGCGCATGCCACCACGCCCAGCTAATTTTTGTATTTTTAGTAGAGACGGGGTTTCACCATGTTGGCCAGGATGGTCTCGATCTCTTGACCTCGTGACCCACCCGCTTCGGCTTCCCAAAGAGCTGGGATTACAGGCATGAGCCACCGTGCCCAGCCGGCCCCACCATTCTTAAACCCTGCAAACTAGTCATCTCTTCCCCATCTGCTCTGCTGTCATTTCAAGAATGTTAAGTAAATGGAATCATACACTGTGTGAATTTTCAAGATTACTTTTTGTCAGTAGCACAATACTCTTGCATATAGTTGGATAATTTTTTTAGTCCACTCTGTCAGTCTCTGTCTTTTAATTGGTGTATTTAGACCATTTACATTTAAAGTAATTATAGATATGTTAGGGCTTGGGGCTGCCATTTCGTCTTTTAGTTTTGTGTTTGTTCTATTTCTGTTTCTTTCTCCTGTTTTCCTGGCTCTTTCTAGAATGCACTGTTTGCCTATAATGTTTTGGGTGTATCTTGTTGTATAGGTTTTTTAAGATTTGCACTAGGTATTACATTATATAAACAAATAAATATATATATTTGTATGACTTATCAGTCTACTGCTGCTGACATTTCACCAGTTTGAGTGGAGTGTAGAAATCGTAACTCCTGTTAAGTCTCTTGACTGCCTTTTTGATAATTATTTTAGCATTCTTTCTACATACATTTAGAACCACATCAGAATGGGTTGTAATTTTTGCTTTCTTTGTCAAAGCTAATTTGGAAGACTCAGGGAGAAGGAAAGCCTATTGTATTTGTCCATCTTTTCCTCTTCCTGTTCTTCCTTCCTGGTATTCCAGGATTCCTTCTTTTATAATTTCCTTTCTGTTTTGAAATTTTCTTTAGGTGTTCTTTGGAGCAGGTCTACTAACAATAAATTCTCTCAATTTTCCTTCTTCTGAAAAGATCTTGGTTTTTCCTTCATCCTGAGGACAACTTTCCTAAATATAAAATTTCAGATTTACAGTTCTTTGCTTTCAGAGCTTGCAAAATGTGATCCCACTTCATTCTGACTCTCATGGTTCTCACAAGAAATCTACTGTCATTCAACCTGTTCCTCTGTAGGTAAGGTGTTAATTTTTTATCTCTGCATTCAAGATATTTTTTAAGTTCTTAGTTTTCTAAAGTTTGATTATGGTGAGTCTTGTTGTGTAATTCTGGGGTTTATACTGTTCAGAACTTACTCAGCTTCTTGGATTTGTAGGTTTAAATCTTGCTAAATTTTGGAACTTTTCCTCAATTATTTTTTGAATACTTTTTAGCCCCACCCTCTCCCTCCTCTCCTCTGATACCCTGACATGAACATTAGGTCTTTTGTTATAGTCCTACGTGTTCCTGAAGTTCTGTTCATTTTTTTTATAGCTTATTTTTTTTCTATTATTCAGATTGGATAATTTCTAATGTTATATTTTCAACAGCATTACTTTCTTTCCTCTGTCATTCTGCTGCTGAGCTGACCATGGAGTGGATGGAATTATTGTAATCTTAATTTCTAGAATGCCCATATATTTCTTCTTTAGATTTACTATTTTTTTGCTAAGCCTTCTTTTTATTTGTTTCAAGTTTGTTGTAATTGTTTGTTGAGACATTTTTATGATGACTGTGTTAAAACCCTTGTCGGATAATTCCAATATTTCTGTCATCTTTCTGTTAGTGTCTGTTGATTGTCTTTTCTCAAGTGTAGGTTTTCTTAGCCTCCAGTGACACTGTCAAGGGAGCCTTGTTAATGCCAAGTGAGGAGGAAAGTGCAGCTCCCCACTCAGTCCTCTCTGATACCATCCCAGGATGAGGGCATTGGGTGAAAGTCAGATCATTACATCAGGGTAAAGGGGGAAATGTAGACTCATCAGTCAGCCTTTGCTAATAGGGGTTGAGATGGGCTGCACCTTTCCCTGACATGGTTGTTAGGGCAGTTACTGTCTAAAAGCGTTCTGTCTTGATAGGCAAAGTCGTTCCTGATTCTTTGGGTATAGAGAGTGGGCTTTTCCTGGGACTTTTTTCTGTGCCTATTGGCATTTCCAGGTTGCTACTCTCTCTGGTATTTGGTCTGGTATACAGGGGCAAAAAGAAAACCCAGGGCACCATGGTGTTATTATTTGGGTCCCGAGTTCCCTGGCCAGTCTGCGTTCTCTCTCCAACATGAGAGTCTTTGTGTGCTTGTTTTACATATAATGTCTGAGGTTTTTTGCTGTACTTAGTGAGAGGAATAGGATGAACCGCCCTCTGGCATTTTGGTCTAATACTACAATCCATTAAATTATTGTATTCAAATGTTTTAACCTCAGAATATTAGGCCACTTACAAAATAAAATAATCGGATTTTTTAATGAATTTGTGCATTGCTGACAAAAATTTACTGCTTTTCCATCACACAGTGATAATCAGATTAGAATAAAATCCATTGCCTTGAAACTAACAAATTTTGAATGTCCCAACTGAAATGCAGTGTGACCGTGAGGCAGGTGTTGTCTCCCACACTGGTGAATGTCAGGCTGGGGGTTTGTCTCCATCCCACTTCCTGCCTCCATTTGTGTGCCTTCACTTTAATGACAGTTGTAAGTGCTGACTCTGTGCAGGTGCTGATGATGCAGAGCTGGAGGGTGCCAGCCCTTGGATGCTGCTGGTTGCTTCTCTCTACAACAGGCAGGGAAGACTGGATTGGAAGACTTAAAGGCTTTGCATGTCTAAGGTCTATGAATCCAAGATTCTGAAACTCCTCACTTCACCCAGTCCTAGCTTAGGCACAGCCTTTCTGGTACCTTGACTTTAAATGCTCTTTGGGGTCCTAGGTAGCTGCAGATTCAGATAGTCCAGTAAATAACTGGCCTGAGA
Organism: Ateles fusciceps; assembly: GCA_036589455.1. Taxonomy (NCBI): domain Eukaryota; kingdom Metazoa; phylum Chordata; class Mammalia; order Primates; family Atelidae; genus Ateles; species Ateles fusciceps. The sequence goes on from JAZHEH010002639.1 coordinate 3,941,212, forward strand.
GAAAAGAGCACCCGTGTGTGTGTGAGTGCGTGGATGTGTGTGTGAGTGCGTGGATGTGTAAGTGTGCATGGATGTGTGTGTGCGTGGATGTGTGCGTGTGTGGGTGTGTGTGCACACGTGCGTGGATGTGTGTGGGTGCACGGATGTGTGTGATTGCATGGATGTGTGAGTGCATGTATGTGCATGGATGCACATGTGTGTGGCTGTGAGTGCGTGGATGTGGGTGTGTGTACGTGGATGTGAGTGCGTGGATGTGTGTGCGTGGATATGCATGTGCAAATGCGTGGGTGTGTGTGCATGTGTGAATGTGTGTGTGAGGGCGTGGATGTGTGTGCGTGGATGTTTGTGTGAGTGCGTGGGTATGTGAGTGGGCGGATGGTCTGTGTGGATGTGTGAGGGGGTGGATGTGTGTGTGAGTGCGTAGATGTGTGTGCATGGGTGTGTGTGTGTGGATGTGTGTGAGTGGGTGTGTGTGTACGTGGGATGTGTGTGAGTGTGTGTGTGTGTGCATGGATGTGCATATTGCGTGGATGTGTGTGTGGATATGTGTGTATGAGTGCGTGGATTTGTGTGCGAGTGGGTGTGTGCATGGATGTGTGTGTGAGTGCATGGATGTGTGTGAGTGGGTGGATGTGTGTGTGTGTGTGTGTGTGCATGCACATGTGGTCTTATAATGTAGGGATGGCCAAGATATGGAGCTTGGGTGCAAATAATAGTTTGTACTCACATGGAAGCAGAGCCCACACCTTGCCCAGCTTCCTCGGAGAGTCAGCAGGCATATCACACACCACGGATAGAAAACAATGCTTTGCACCTTGAGATAAACACAGTTTCACCCTAACATTCATCCCCCCTCAAAAAAGAGAACTTGAGCCGTTTCATGTATTAAATATGTTACTGACCCCCTAATAAAAACAAGTGTGTTCTGACATTCACAGTACTGATGTGGGATAGCTTTAGGTCCTGTGACATCTCAAATTCAAGTACTTCCTTGACTTCTTGGAGCTGGACAGGCCTGGAGAGCTTCCTTGCTTTTGCTGGATATGCCCCCAGCCAGGGGAGAAAGGCTCCTCACCTGGCTGGTTCCCCTATTAGCCAGACCAGCTGCACCCCACCTGGCTCCCAAATCCGATGGATGCGATTGGATTGTTTGAACAATTCCACAGGCTGCCACCTTCTGTCACCTTCTGCAGCCCGTGGAATTGTTCAAACAATCCAATCGCATCCATCCATGGAAACCAGGGTCACCTCCCTTCTTGCTACGAAGCCTGCCCACAGTGGTCCCTGCTTGTACACCCTGACCCTGAGCACAGCCCCTGCTGGCCCCATGTTGACCCCCTTCCAGGCTGTGAATGTGCTCTGTTAACAAGCCTGTTTGCTCTTCTCTGACTGGTGTTGGTTGTGTGTTCAGCTCTCTCATACTGTTTAGGGTAGGGGAATCCCTCCTTCACGAGTGAGGTGACCAGAAGACCCTTACAGCTATGCTAATCATCAAACAGACTTTTCCCACCATGAGCAGAGTGACTTCAATGCTGTAAATTTGGTGCCCTTCCGGGATGTTTCTGCCCCATTAGCTACTTGCTGTATTTTTTAGTTGGTGAGCCACATAGTCTAAAGCCTAAAATTCCTTGAGTTCCTTTGTTTTCTTTATTTTTTTATTTATCTGTTTTATTTATATTTTATTTGTTGCTTTTGAATCCGAGTCTTCCTTTCAAAATGTGAAAGACCCATAAAGAGAAAACCAGAAAATGTTGTCAAAATACATCAAAGGCACTGGAATCAATGGATTGACGTGCCACGTTATTTTATTGGAAGACTCAATGTTATGAATATGCTAATTCTATCCAAATTAAGCTATATATTTTTCTCAAAAAAGTTTAAAAAATAAAATAATCAATCTCAAACCCTGAAAGTATCCATTACTGAAGATGGATCTTCCCCCGCACCCATACCCACCTTTCTCCTGGTGGGCACAGCCCTGGTGGACATAGTGGGCTCCCTGCTTGAACACTGCCGATTATTCTGAAGCAGGTATATAAAGAAAGCTGGGCCAGCCACAGCTCAGCTGTGTGTCTAGCTTGAAAGACAGGCTGAACCAATCCCATCCAATTTCCCTGTTGCTTAAAATAAAAGACCCAGGGTGAAGCTGCCTGTTGGACGTGGTAACTAGAAAGTCCTGGAGAGCTGAATTTGACTCAGACCTTAGAGGCTGTGTGAGAACCACCAACGAAGCGAGGTGGCAGAAGAGGAAACTTCCTGACCACGTCCCAACTCTACTTTCCAAGCAGCCCACAGTATCGCACTTCCTGCCCTTGGATCTCTGCCGTGCTCCAGAGATTCCACAGGACATCATTCTGATTAACACTTCTATTTGAACTGGAACATCTATTTCAAGCAAAAGAGCTCTGCCTGCCTCAAAGTAGTCTTTTACTACCCACGGCAGCCTGTGCAAAGAAAGCACCACTTACAGTGATCAGGTTTTAAAACAATACTCAGTTATCTCAGGTAACAAAATTTTAAATTAGTTTTCATTAGGTTTTTATTTATTTACTATTTTTTTCTGCAGGAGATTGGAGTTTTATTATTACTCAAATCAGTCTCCCTGAGCATTTGGGGAGTATAGTTTTTAAGAATAACTTGGTAGCAGGGGAGAAGCCAGTGAGCCGGGAGTGCTGATTGGTCAGAGATGAAATCATAGGGAGTGGAAGCTATCTTCTCGCGCTGAGTCAGTTCCTGGGTGGGGGCCACAAGATCAGATGAGCCAGCTTATTGATCTGGGTGGTGACATCTGATCCATCAAGTTCAGGGCCTGCAAACTTATCCCACACACTGATCTTGGGAGCAGTTTAGTGAGGGTCAGAAGCCCCCAGCTGCATGACTCCTAAACCATCATTTCTAATCTTGTGGATAATGACAGTCCTACAAAGGCAATCTACTCCCCCAGGCAAGAAGGAGATCTGCTTTGGGAAAGGGCTGTTACCGTCTTTGTTTAAACTATAAACTGTAAACAAGTTTCTCCCAAAGTTAGCTCAGCCTACACCCCGGAATGAACAAGGACAGCTTGGAGGTCAGAGCAAGATGGAGTCAGTTAAGTTGCATCTCTTTCACTGTCTCATAATGTTGCAAAGGTGGTTTCAGTCCCTCCCTTTGGATTTTACAACATCTTAATCTTAAGGTGTAGGCTATGAAGATGGGATAGCTCTGTCTTCCTCCTGCTGGCAGGCGTCACACTGGGAATGGGAGTGAACCCCAAGATGAGAAGAGTGAAACCGCTTTGCAACTGTCTGAGCAGACTTATGCAGGCCTGGCTGGGCTTCCAAGACTTGCGTGGTAAACATATTACTTTCTTCTAGAGTTTTAGTATAGTATTTAAGTGAGCAGCATACTATAAGGTAAATAACGAGTCCTAGGATGAGGAGTACAATTCCCGGGTTTAAAAGAAAAGATTTTAAAGCATTAGTTTGGGGACATCTAACCCACAAATAATTTAGAACTTAAACTGCAGAAAAAAACCTCAAGAACAACTGACAACAGTGTACTTTAGTCTTTTGTTCGAAGCATAATTTTTCTCTCTCCAGTTCCCATTTTAAAAAACAAAAAAACAAATCATGATAGAACTGATTTACAGTTTACAAAATAAACTTTAGTCTTACCGTACTTGGCCTGATTATTTGCATAAAGTGCAGCAAGAATAATTATGTTTCACTTAGGCTTTAATTGGCTTTGATGGAACTCTACCATGAAGCATCCCAGATAAGACTTTTTAAAAGCTGAGCCCAGCCATGGGTTTATACCCTCAAATACCTATAAGCTGAGCAAATTCCTCTCCTCTTGAGGTCCTAAGATAACTTGGGATTTCTGGGCCAATTAGAAAGTGACATTCTTTACTTACCACAGGTCAGGAACCTTGTGCAGGGACTCTGTGTGGACAAGGTATGAGACCAGGTTTCCCAATGGGCTTTAAATGGCTCTAAGTCAACTCTGATTCCTTAAAGGAAGCATGCTGCTCCAGTCAAAGCCTTGGTAAAATGACCAATTTCTCCAATTGTGTCTTGTTATAAAAGAAAACAGATTCTAATTGCACTTATACAATTAACTATACTACCATAAATTGGGAATACTCAGAAATAGTTTCCAAATTGTGGAGAAATCAGGTAGAGAGAAACAAATATGCTGCAAATTTTTTTCACATGAGTATATTTTACTCACTTGTTAAAAATTGCAAATACTCTAAAGAAATAAGTTCTCCTGACTCTGAAAACAAAAGGTTTGGCAATATTTAACACATTTGTTCTCCATGAGAGTCCTACAACTTTGGTTTTTTTCCTCTATTTAAATAGCATAATTTTTAAAGTTACCTGAGATCTGTACTCAGAGTCCTATATCTGATGATAAATTGCCCTTTGAAAAGGACCAAGCAAGACAAAATGTTTGTGGATGACAAAAAAATTAGGATAGCCACGATTAAAGCTATGATTAACTAGGAATTTTGGTTACTCTGTGGCATACAACAATTTTACATAACAGTTATAATTATTAATAATATACACTAAATAGTATCAGAATTATAGAAGTTTCCCATAATTTTTGGAACATACACTAATAACATATTTGTACAAATACAGTCCAGATAAAACCAAACACCACTCTTCTATTTGAAAGTTTTTCCTCTATTCTAATGTCACAATCTCCAGAGTTATTGATGACAATCCTTCTTTAATAACTGCACCTGTTAAATTTTATAGATAAGAGCACCTGTTAAATTTTAATAATTTGAGCACCTGTTAAATTTTATAGCTGATTATAAAACCATCTTTTAAAGAGAGACAAGAATTGCCTGTGGATGACAAAAACATTTTAGGATAGCCACAGTTAAAGACACAATTGACAAAGACATTTGTTACCTCTGTAGCACACAGTCATTTAACATAATAGTTATAATTATTACTGATAACACATAGTACATCATATTAGAATTATAGGAGTTTTACATAATTTTGGAACACATACAAATAACACATTTACACAAATATAGCCCAAGGAAAGCCAGATACTATTTCATATTTGACAATGCTTCCTGTATGATTTCTATACCAAATAATCCAAATGTCATTTTTTGGACTTTAGAGGATTTAATATCTAAAATTTTAGGTTAGAAAGAGACATAATTTATAATTTGATTTTGGAAAGTTTGTTAAATATCACAGGTTTAAAACACTGGATATCACAACATAGAATCCCAGGTCATTCAAAGTCATTCGTTCAGCCAAATCATTATACAAGAAAATATAGTAAATTAAATGTAAATATAGTTCAAAATGCTTTATATAAAGTAACATCTGAATGTCCTGCTGCTCATTTTTCTCAGGTTTGAAATCTTCAAGCTCAAAACTGAGGCTACCCCACAGCTGATGCATTTGTCCAGAAGTTCATGGATCCAGAAGCTCTTAAGTCCTTCAGTAGTTTTCGGGTTTTCTTGGGAGAAAGTCTTAAGAAGTTCTTCCAAAAAAACGGGCCAAGCAATTTCTTTTTTTCCTTTGAGATGGAGTCTCACTCTGTTGCCCCAGCCGGAGTGCAATGACACAATCTTGGCTCGCTGCAACCTCTGCCTCCCAGGTTCAAGTGATTCTCCTGCCTCAGCCCCCCCAAGTAGCTGGGACTACAGGCACATGACACCAGGCCTGGCTAATTTTTATATTTTTAGTAGAAATGGGGTTTCACCAGGTTGACCAGGCTGGTCTCACACTCTGCCCTCAAGCAATGCACCGCCTCGGCCTCCCAAAGTGCTGAGATACAGGTGTGAGCCACCATGCCTGGCTAGGTCAAGCAATTTTTTAAAGGAGGAAAAGGCCGGGCATGGTGGCTCACGCCTGTAATCCCAGCACTTTCGGAGGCCGAGGTGGGTGGATTGCAATGTTGGGAGAGCGAGACCATCCTGGCTGACACAATGAAACCTTGTCTCTACTAAAAATACAAAAATTAGCAGGTGTGGTGGTGCACGCCTGTAGTCCCAGTTAATCGGGAGGCTGAGGCAAAAGGATCGCTTGAACCCTGAAGGCGGAGGTTGCAGGGAGGCGGAGGTTGCAGTGAGCTGAGATCGTGCCACTGCACTCCAGCCTGAGCAACAGAGTGAGACTCTGCCTCAAGAAAAAAAAAAAAAAAAAAAGGCCAGTGCTGAAAATACAAGCCAAAGATGCCACAGTGAGGATGGGTGAGAAAGAACCACCCTGGAATTCTTTGAAAGATAGAGAAAACACAACTGGCATTTGAGAAAGAGAGTCAAAGGCAGACATGAAAGAAGCAGATATCAGAAACAAATGAATGGGGTGACTTCAAGGGTGACAGCTTTAAAGTAGTTCTATTTTGAGAGGCAGCAAGAGCATGGCAAAGGAATCCACGGTCTCCTTTGCAGCTCGCCCCGCAAGGGTGACAAGCTGCATCCAGGACGGGATGTGCCGCAGCTCACAGGCGACACTCTCCTTCCCATATGCAGCAAGAGAAGGTTCCCTGCTCATCAGTTAGTTTTGCAGAATTGTCTTGAGGCAGCAGCAAACAGCAGCACCGGAGAGAGAAAGCCTTTTTCCGCCTTCATCCTGGAGATGAAATGAAGCGTGGTCTGTGGAGGAATACGTGGCATGGCCCCACTGACAGCAAAAGCACAATTAACACTGAGACCTTGCAGGCATGTATCTAGGGCACACCACGGAGGGTGTGTGGGGTCGTCGGCCAGGGCTGACAGCGGCGTCCTCTGTGCGTGGGGTGCAGCCCACCCTCTATGAGGAAGAGGCCACCTCTCAGTGTGGCGGTGGGGGAGTTGGCATCAAGGCGGTGCTGAAGCAATGGGAGTCCTCTGTCCCCTGAACCTCCTCAGGCTCGATTTCCTCACTGCTGATGGGAACCATATTACCTCTCACAGGCCATCAAGAGGGTCCAAGAGAAATGTCTTGGTGATTCATGACCTAAGAAAGGCCCGAGCTTGGGGCTGTGGGTGTTCCTTTCAGGACCGCTGTAGCTAAAGCTGTGTCAAATATGAATTTACTTGCAGAAAGCCCAGTGCCTGTGAGACTGGGGCTTGGTTAGCATCTTCACTCATTCCAGGGGACCTGGCCCCATTTCATGGCAGGCCTTGCCAAAAACTTCCAGGAGGCAAATGCAGTTCTGGGGACGATTTGGCAGATGCGTTTCAAAAGATAGCATTTACTTACACCCAGACCTGAAAACCACCTTTGTGCCCACCACCCGCTCTCCACCGAGAGCTGACTTTTCACCGAGGCCTCCAGGGTGCAATCCACCTTTCAGGTTCCTCATTCCATGGCGAATTTGTGAGTTCCTCCACACAGATGTGAAAAAAAAATACTTCTAAAATGTTAAGATACTAGCTGGAATAAGTTGATCATTCCCCACAAAGTGGAGGACGGGTTTTACTGATTCGTTGATAGAATGAATCACTGCATTTCCACTGGGAGCCAGACACTTTCTTCCCCACGGTGCTGGACCTGGGCCTTCGACTAACTTGTTTCTATCTTTGCCTTCCCTGAGCCTTCCTGACTGACACATCTGCACCCTTGGGTGCCTGGCCTCATTTGGGATGGGTGCTGCCAGCCAGAACTTCAATATTTTTAAGTTTATAGAATTCATTTACCCTGCAGCTGACTGGGAGCATCTGACAAGGTTTCTTTCCACCCCCTAAAACTCTCAGAAAAAAAGAAAAGACATTGGGCCGGGTGTGGTGGCTCATGCCCATAATCCCAGCACTTAGGGAGGCTGAGGCAGGTGGATCACCTGAGGTCAGAAGTCTGAGACCAGCCTGGCCAACATGGTGAAACCCCAGCTCTACTAAAAATACAAAAATTAGTCAGGCATTTGTGGCAAACACCTGTAATCCCAGCTACGCAGGAGGCTGAGGCAGGAGAATCACTTGAACCTGGGAGGCAGAGGCTACAGTGAGCTGAGATCATGCCATTGCACTCCAGCCTGGGCAACAGAGTGACACTCCATCTGAAAAAAAAAAAAAAAAAAGAAACAAAAAGAAAAGACAGTGATAAGTCATAGCAAATGTTTATCAAGAAAGCAAGCACGCTTTTGTGATGTCCCTTGAACTGCTAAATTAGCAACCTGCTGGCCGGTTTATGAGCTAATCTCTTGTGAGCATGCGAGTGTGTGGCCACTGTGCAGAGTGAGGTGTGGGTCTGCCCTGGCCAGCTTCCAGCACCCACCACTGCAGCCAGGGGCAGCCGACCTGGGCTGCAGCCGGGGGCACGCCCCGAGGCCGAGCAGCCTTGGGGCCTCCAGGACAAAGGTTGTGAAGGAAGAACCTGGGGCTGCTGGACCGATGATGCAAACAAGGTGGCTGAAAACAACAGAAACATGTCTTTCCACATTCTGGAAGCCAGAAATCCAAATCAGGGAGGTACCACGGCGGGGCTCCCCCTGGCAGCTCTGGGGGAAGAGCTTCCTGCCCTCCTGGGCTTTGTGGGCTCTGGGCACTTGTCGATATCTCTTGGCTTCTAGCTGCACCCTTCTGCTCTCTGCCTCCATCTTTGCATGTGAGGGACCTCTCTGTCTGTGTTCCAGTGTCCCCCTTCTTTTAAGGAAACTGGCCCGCGGATTTAGGGCCCACAGCCTAATGTACTATGGCCTCCTCTTAACTGGATCATATCTAAAGAGAATCTATTTCCAAATAAGGTCACGTACAAAGGTTCCAGGTGGTGTGAATTTGGGGGAACAATATTCAACCCTGGGCACATCACAAGAAGAAAAACAAGGGGAGCCCCAGGCCCTAGGGGGCCTCCCAGGAGACCCCTGCTCAGGCAGCAAGCACAGTGGCGTGGGGGCCTCAGGCTTCCTCCCCTTGACTGAGGCACAGGACGACTTTGGCGCTAAATATCCTGCGGATTCATTAAGTAAGCTTTTTTTTTGAATCGGAGTCTCGCTCTGTCGCCTGGCTGGAGTGCAGTGGCCTGATCTCGGCTCCTGCAATCTCCACCTCCTGGGTTGAAGTGATTCTCCTGCCTCAGCCTCCCGAGTAGCTGGGGTTATAGGTGTGTGCCACCACGCCCGGTTAATTTTTGTATTTTTAGTAGAGACAGGGTTTCACCATGTTGGCCAGGATGATCTCAAACTCTTAACCTCATGATCCGCTCGCCTAGGGCTCCCAAAGTGCTGGGATTACAGGCGTGAGCCACCGCTCCCGGCCCAAGCCAACATTTATCAAGTGCTTACTGTGTGCCTGTCCTCGGCTCAGTGATGCTGTCTGGGAGGTGTGGGTTCGGCATTGCAGGAAACACTTGGCCTGGGTGGGTTTTCAACAGTTCCCTAAGTAAACTGCATTCGACTGTTAATGCCCAAAACAGCCACAGTGAGAAGCGCACTCTGGCCACTCTTCCAATTACTAACTTTTCTTATTTGGTCACGTGTAGCCACAGAAAAATGCCCTAAATTCATAATTTTAAAAATTTATATCATTGAAAAAGTAAAATGTATTCTTTGGAAATACTAGGCCTGTTGACTAGCAGTTCCGTGAATGGGAGGCTGATGCCCGGGGGACATCTAAGGTGTAACTGCTCCTTTCATCTCTAAATATTTGGAGTGAGGGAATTCGGGAAGCAATATTCCTAAACACAATGCAAGGTTTTAAGGTGTCATAACCCCTTTGCATTCAAAGAAAGGGGAAGGACAGGGTTACAAACCTGATGTTATATTAGGAAAAAAAAATAGCTTCTGAAAATCACAATGAGATTCCAGAGTCATGGCCTATTGTTTTGATAATGTCCCAAATTCTTACAAAGAGGCACTAAGTACGCACAGTACGCACGTGTCAAGAGAACTTTGTCATCGAGCCCTTGAGCTCCAAGTTAGACTGAATAACCTGTAGACAGGCTGCCGCTATTGTGTCTTTTTTCTGGACCTAAAGTGTTAAGCCTTGTTCATAGCTTTGGTGTTCAGTCACATTCATCTACATGTTTATCTTCACCTCTCTCCTTCCTTCCTCCCTCCCTCCCTCCTCCCTCCCTTCTTTCCTTCCTCCTTTCCTCCCTCCCTCCCTGCCTTTATTCTTTCTCCGTCCCTCCCTGCCTTTCTTTCTTCCTCCCTCCCTCCCTCCCTTCCTTCTTTCCTTCCTCCCCCTCCTCTCTTCTTCTCCAATCATGCTCCGCCTCAATCTGCCTTTGTTCACAGTCACACTGTGGCCTGCTGCAGCCTCCTGCACCCTTAACGCCGCTTTGGACCCCAGACAGCGTAAGGCTAGAGAGGGTGGCCAAGCCCAGTGCTTCCCACTTCCACCTGCCCACAGATGACCTGCACACCTTGTGGAAATGAGATCTCACCTCAGCACATCTGGGGCGGCCTAAGAGTCTGCATTTTTAATGAGCTCCTGCTGTGTGGCCCACGGGGGCGCAAAGAGGGGAGGTTGCTTGGGGCAGAGCCTGGCCCCTCGTGATGCTCAGGGTCCTTTCATTTCCCGTCATCGCAGAGCAGGCACAGATGAGGCTGGCCGGGTGAAGTCCCAGCGTGCGAGAAGGTGTGAACAGGGAGGCGCACGAGGGCGCTGCTCCAACCAGCGCAGTCCGGAGCAGGTTGAGGCGGGGAGCTGGCTGGCCGCTCTGCTTCTCTCCAGGTGGAGAATCCTCCAGAGACCGACGAGGAGATGAGGCCTTCGGGTCTCCCGACGGGACCCCAGAGGTGTTCTCTGGACACTCACACGCGCGCCAGGGAACGGGGCTCCACGCGCACACTTTTGCTGGCTGGGTGTTTTTTTTCCATTCCCCGAACCCATCCGGATTGAGAACATCTCTCAGAGCAGAGCGGCACGGCCAGCAACCAATAAACATCCCAATTAACCTCATCTTCCCTATTCGAAAGGGTCATTTGAGGCATTAGACATTTTGTTCTTTTTTTTTTTTTTTTTTTTTTTTTTTTTTGAGAGAGTCTCGCTCTGTCACCAGGCTGGAGTGCAGTGGCGCAATCTAGGCTCACTGCAACCTCCGCCTCCCGGGTTCAAGCGATTCTTCCGCCTCAGCCTCCCGAGTAGCTGGGACCACAGACGCGGGCCGCCACGCCCTGCTAATTTTTTTGTATTTTTAGTAAAGACGGGGTTTCACGATGGTCAGGATGGTCTCGATCTCTTGACCTCGTGATCCGCCTGCCTCCGCCTGCCAAAGTGCTGGGATTACAGGCGTGAGCCACCGCACCCCGCCACATTTTGTTCTTTATAATCAAAAGCTTCTCTATTTGAAGGCAAGACCGCCCGCCACGATCTATGCTAAGGTCACTTAGAAAATACAGAAGTGGGAGACCGTCGCAGGCAGATCACTCGAGGGGAGGTCAGGAGTGTGAGACCAGCCTGGCCAACATAGTGAAACCGCATTTTTACTGAAAATACAAAAATTAGCCGGGCGTGTTATCGAGTACCTGTGACCCCAGCTACTCAGGAGGCTGAGGTAGGGGAATCACTTGAACCTAGGAAGCAGAGGTTGCAGTGAGCCAAGATTTCACTACTGTACTCCAGCCTGGCTGACAGAGTGAGGCTCCGTCTCAAAAAAAAAAAAGGGGCGGGGTGTGGTGATCCACGCCTGTAATCCCAGCACTTTGGGAAGCCGAGGCAGGTGGATCAAAGGTCAGGAGTTCAAGACCAGCCTGGCCAAGATGGTGAAACCCCATCTCTATTAAAAATACAAAAATTAGCTGGGCGTGGCAGCGTGGACCTGTAATCCCAGCTACTCCGGAGGCTGAGGCAGGAGAATTGCTTGAATCCGGGAGGTGGAGGTTGCAGTGAGCTGAGATTGCGCCACTGCCCTCCAGCCTGGGGGACAGAGCGAGGCTCCATCTCAGAGAGAAAAAAAAAAGAAATAAAGAAGAAAGACTGAAAAAGCCAAGTGACTGTTCCCGAAGCAGGTAGAGTGCAGCAGGACCGACAGCGCCTCCTTGCTTGAGTCATCGCTGACTCACCGCCCACAGCTTCTTCCTGACGCTTCGATTATGTTCTCAAAAGGCCAGCTCCTCGGAGGCACCGGATCCAAACTGCTGGCAGCATTTACAGCCTGTGACATTTTAAGTTGAAATGATAGAGCAATCCTTAAACATTGCAAATTCAGAATAATCTGTTTGGATGACAGATCCCTTTCCTTCCAATCCAATGGCAGTGTCTTTTACATTTCTTTAATCAGAATATTTTCTTAAAATTAGTATTATAGTTAATAGTATTTGCAAATGGTTATAAAATAAATGCAAATAGTTTCTGTTATCATTGCTTTTCTTCTTTCTCTTCTGATAGTGATAATCTGGGCCGTTCTTTTCTGTTTTTTGAGGCAGAGTCTTGCTCTGTCACCCAGGCTGGAGTGCAGTGGCACAATCTGAGTTCACTGCAACCTCTGCTTCCCGGGTTCATGTGGTTCTCCCACCTCAGCCTACCTAGTAGGTGGGACTACAGGCACATGCCACCATGCCTGGCTAATTTTTGTATTTTTTGTAGACAGGACTTCACCATGTTGGCCAGGCTGGTCTCGAACTCCTGACCTCAAGCCATCCACTCACCTCAGCTACCAAAGTGCTGGGATTACATGTGTGAACCACTATGCCCAGCCAATCTAGGCCATTCTTGACTGTTAGAGAGAAAAAGTCCAGATGAAAGGGAAGATGTCAATGAATTGATGCATTTTGGCTGCTTAGAATGAGAAATTTACAAGGTTAGGATTCCAGGCAGAATTTTCTTATGGGCACTGTGATCATATGTCCCATATTTTTTTAGGCAGTCATGATTTCAAATATTCTGTTTTGTTATTTTCATGAATACATTATTATAGTGTGTCAGACTGTGAGTCTCCATTTTTATTGGACACCTTATCTAAGGATATGTGCCCCAAGCAAAGAGATGTGTCAAGTCTTTCATCAAGAAGCCTGGGGGAGCAAGTATGGACAGATCAAAGCAAGTAGATCCTCACCACCCCCAGGCACACACCTGGACGGTGCAACCGGTACCATCTTCCTATGGAAAGAAGTTTGCAAAACCGAGTCTGGTAAATGGGATATTAAAGTGGTTGAGCCTGACCAACTTGGTGAAATCCTGTCTCTACTAGAAATACACAAATTAGCTGTACGTGGTGGCGTGCACCTGTAATCCCAGGTACTTGGGAGGCTGAGGCGTGAGAATCGCTTGAACCTAGGAGCTGGAGGTTGCGGTGAGCTGAAATCACACCACCACACTCCAGCCTGGGTGAGGGAGCGAGACCTGTGAAAAAAAAAAAAAAAGCAAAACAAAAAAAAATGGAAAAGTGAAACTTAAAAAGTTTAAAAAGTTATTTTAATTGGGTTGTAAAACTTGATGTGGAAGAGGAAGTTGTAAATTTCCAACTAATTGGTGGAGTCTTTAATAGGAACGGCTGAAATGTTAATGACAGACTCCCAGCTCTACCAGTAATTCCCATGAATCATAAGGAAGTTTAAAAAAGCAAGTTGCCCACACTTACACCTATACAGCTTATATCACACCAAGGGTAAGCCCTAACGTAAACTATGGGCTTTGGGTGACAGTGGTGTGTCAAAGTAGGTTCATTAACTGTAACAAATGCATCCTGTGGTGGGGGGCATTGATCATGGGGGAGACAGCTGCATGTGTGGGGGATGGGGTTAAAGGGGAAGCTCTGTATTTTCTGCTCAATTGTGCTGTGAACCTAAAACTGCTCCTAAAAACGTTTATTTAAAAATTGCACTATGTGGTAGCCTCTTATATTATGAAATTAAAACATTTTATAATCCTTCTGCAGCAAAGTAAATTGATCATATGCAATTCCAGTATAGTGCTTAAACAGGATTTGTTAAATTTATGGTTTATTTCTTAATCTAAGAAATTCATTGAAAAATCCGGTTGCTACTGCCTCGGCAGATGAAGCATTTCAAAATTGAAATTAATAATAAAAGCTACCTAAGGGCTATAATGATTCAAAATAAATGATCTAATTTGGCATTTCTGGCAATAGAACACGAATCATGCCATTATAATCCAAACAGCATAATTAGCAATTTTGCTGAAATGAAGACAAGAAAAAATAAATCTACTATAACTTATTTAAATGAATTGTTTAAAATTCCAGGGACTCCAATCCCAAGGGAAGAGGAGATGGATCTGGAGCCTTCTGGGAACCAGGGAGGGCTTAGGGGCTGGAGGTGGGAAGGACCTTTGCTCCTCCAGCACGGGGCAGGTGCCGCCTCAGACCCCTGCAGTTGCACCAGTCTGGACCCAGGGGACCCAGCTGTTGTCCAGGTGAGGAAGGGGGCGTAGGGGAAGGAGGGTGGTGATGCAGCTGCTCAGCTCACTCGCCACCTCTGCCTCCTGCTCACATGCTTGCTTGCAGTATTGATTTTTTTTTCTGATTTAAATTAGACGCTTCTCATTTCAGAGCTCTAGGAACTATAGAAAAGCCTAAAGGGTAAATAAAAACGGCAAGAAAGATGGTTACAGAGATGACAATAGGATAGTGACATTTTTATTTATGTATGTATTTGAGATGGAGTCTCACTCTGTCACCAGGCTGGAGTGCAGTGGTGAAATCATGGCTCACTGCAACCTCTGCCCTCCAGGTTCAAGCGATTCTCCAGCTGTGAGTAGCTGGGACTTAGCCTCCCGAGTAGCTGGGACTACAGGCGTGTGCCACCATGCCCAGCTAATTTTTGTATTTGCAGTAGAGATGGGGTTTCACCATGTTGGCCAGGATGGTCTCGATGTCTTGACCTCTTGATCCACCCGCCTTGGCCTCCCAAAGTGTTGGGATTACAGGCGTGAGCCACTGTGCCAGGCCAAAAGTGACATTTTCAGGGCTGCAACATGAGGTCTGGAGGGTCCAGCTTCCTGTTCTGTCTCCAGGTGACCCTTGTGTCCCCCAGAGATGCTGGCTGACCTTGCTCTCTGACTGCCTTCCCCCCACCCCCACAGACTGCGACTGGCTGGGCAGGGAACCTCTTGTCGTTTGTACATATTCCCGGGGTTCTGTCCTGTCCTCCTTCCCACAAGTGCTCTGTGACGTGTCTCTGTTCTGGGCAGGAGATTCCGCCTACCCGCCTGGGAGGCCTCGAGGTGCACCGCTAACTGTCCATCACCCGGGTGGCCATTCAATCGCCCTGACAAAAGCTTCCTGCATTTCCCAAGGCAACCTGTCCATTTTCCATTTTAAGATAGACACTTTGGAAGGGTACAGCCACAACCAAAACGGCACCATTATTCTAAATGTTTGCAAGATATGTAATAAAAATGACTACATGTTCAAGAGAGTCCTGTAGGATAACGTGTTCCAAATGTTCATAAACGTTCCATTTTAATGGTGGGCTGGCTGAGACTTTAAAAAGTTTGTCTGGGAAAACGCCAATCCAGCTTATAAATATTTCCTGGCAGCACCACTGCCAAGAGCGTGATGTCTGTATTGCACCACAGCGAGCGTGATGTCTGTATTGCACCACCGCGTGCGTGATGTTTGTATTGCACCACCACACGCATGATGTCTGTATCGCACCACTGCATGCGTGATGTTTGTCTGTATTGCACCACCGCATGTGTGATGTCTGTATGGCACCACCGCGACTGTGATGTCTGTGTTGCACCACCACGTGCGTGATGTTTGTGTGTATTGCACCACCGCGTGTGTGATGTCTGTGTTGCACCACCGCGTGCGTGATGTTTGTATTGCACCACCGTGAGTGTGATGTCTGTATTGCACCACTGCAAGCGTGATGTTTGTCTGTATTACACCACCCCGTGCGTGATGTTTGTCTGTATTGTACCACCGCGAGTGTGATGTCTGTATTGCACCACCGCATGCGTGGTCTATATCGCACCACCACGTGCGTGATGTTTGTCTGTATGGCACCACCGCGAGTGTGATGTCTGTATTGCACCACCGCGAGCGTGATGTCTGTGTTGCACCACCACGTGTGTGATATTTGTCTGTATTGTACCACCGTGTGCGTGATGTTTGTGTTGCACCACCGCGTGCGTGATGTTTGTGTCGCACCACCGCGTGCGTGATGTCTGTACTGCGCCATCGCGAGCGTGTTGTCTGTACTGCGCCACCGCTTGCGTGATGTCTGTATCGCACCACCGCTTGCGTGATGTCTGTATCGCACCACCGCGTGCGTGATGTCTGTATCGCACCACCGCGTGCGTGATGTCTTTATTGCGCCATCGCGTGCTCTAGACCATTTCCCATGGTGGACGACTGCGAGCTGGGCCTCTCGCTGCATTTTCCGGTCTGTTTTCTGGCTCCATATTTCTCAAAACGAAGCTGTCACTCTCTTAAGATGCCAGTTCCACATTGACTCTGAGAAGCGCTGCTATAACTATCTCTGAAGTGCTGATGTGGTCCTGCTTTTTCTTTTTGTACTTGAAATTGACTTTAGGTGTTCCTAATTATTTCAATCTTCCTACATCTTATGTAGTAATAATTGTTGCACTCACTTCAAAGAGGGCCTTACTGCCAGAGAGCTGTGTCAACCTCATTAAATGACATGTAACGCAAACCCTCCAGACGCCACCGGGGGCTCCCGACGCAATTGCTGGCGGGGCACGAGGGCCTTCAGTGTCTTCATGGAAGGCTGTGGCTTGGGCTGGAAGGGTCCTGGCTTCCCGGCGGCCCTGTCTTCACCTTTTCCTCTCTGAGGCTGTGGCCGCCTGGGCGCTGTCCCTGCTGGAAGTCTCCCGTAGAGGGAGAGGCCTGGAGGTGCCATGTGGCCTCTGCGTCAGCAGGGTCGGGATACCACGCAGTGCAGCGCTGCCTTCCCAGGTCTTCTTTGGGACGTGACTATCAACGTCTTGAGGAGACCAGCCCTGGCTCATCTCGGTCAGGGGAGCCAGACGCCCGCGCCGCCCCACCCCTAGCGTCACACTGTCCTCTGAGACCAGCCGCACTGCTGGCTGCGGCTCTGGCCCACCGTGTCCCTGGCCACCGTGTTTGTTGGGTCTTTTAATGACTGTGGTAGAGCATAAAGACGCAGAACTGGCCACGTTAACCGTGCGTAAGTTGAGCAGCCCACGCTACCCTCCACCTCCAGAACCTTCTCCTCGCCCCGGCAGGAGCTCTGGGCCAGCTCGGTTCATGAATTGCCTCTTTGGTGCCACCTTGTCTCCCTAAGCAGGTTGTACGTCTCTTGAGAACAGGACTAAGCGTTTACAGGTCGGATCACACTGCCCGGACCCGGCAGAGCAGGCGCGCAGGGGATAGATGCCTGCGGCCCGGGCCTCCACCAGGCTCCTGCGCAGAAAACTAAGGCCCTGTTTAGAAAATGAACCGGGACACGCCACGTGTAGCTAAGTGGACCAGGGCTGAGCCCGACCCGAGAAGGGCCAACTGAAGTCACTCTTCAAGACCCTGGACTTGGGACACGAGACGTCAAGTCAGTCCCGGAAGTGACTGGAAATGTAACGTTTGAACGGAAAAGCCACGGAGTCCCTAGAAGGCAGAATGGGAGCAGGCATGAGAGAGAGGACGGGGTGGGAGAGGGGCACAGCTCCTCTTCTTCCTGCCCCAAGCCTGACTCGGGTTTTCTCAGCCCATGGGACACCCCAGCGCCTCATAGGAAATGCCCCCTTTTAACTAGTGCCGTTTTATTAAGACCGATCTGTGGGTGGTGGGCCTAGCCCAGCAGGGGTGCGCGTGGCACAACCCACGGCTCCAGCTTCCCCGGCAGGAGTGGAGCGGCAGGAAACCGGCCCGGCTGAAGCTCCCGAGCGCTGCTCCTGCCGAGGAGGAGGCCTGCGGTCACGCTCTGCTCCCACGCCAGCTCCACTGGGATCCGTGACCACCATCCTCTCCCCGTCACGAGTAAGGGCGGCCTGTGGAAACGCCTGGGCAGCACAGAGGCCACACCACCCCAGGGCGCCACACCCCCGCAGGGCACCACATCACCCCAGGGCGCCAGACTCCCCAGGGAGCCACACCACCCCAGGACGCCACATCACCCCAGGGCACCACCCCACCCCCAGGGCGCTAGACCACCCGCAGGGCGCCACACCACCCCAGGACGCCACATCACTCTCAGGGTGCCACACCACCCCAGGGCGCCACATCACCCCAGGGTGCCACACCACCCCAGGGCGCCACACCACCCCAGGGCGCCACACCACCCGCAGGGCGCGCAGATGGAGGCCACATGGCCTGCAGAGAAGCCCCTCCGGCTCGGTTGTTGACTGAACCAGAACTTTTCTGCTTCCATTTCCTGCAGGGTGTTGTGTGTCCGCCTGCAGCACACGTGTCCAAATCTCAGGGATTCGCCAGGTTTCTCTCTCCCCCACACCACCGTCCAGTACCTGTTGGCAGCTGCTGCCTAAGCGGGGACTCAGGGCCCCGGGCTCAGTTCTCCACACGTGGCCCTCAGGGTGGCTGAGAAGGAGAGGAGACAAGGGTGGATGCGTGGGACAGACTTTTTTTTTTTTTGTCTTTGTATAAGATTTTATTAAAGGTCTTTACAGAGCAACATCCAGACTCCAGAACACAGCTGCCAAGGAGACTCTGTGGCCCTGTGGGGACTGGCTGGGCCGTGTGGCTTCCCTCCCTTCTGTTCTGAGATGGGGGTAGCGGGCAGTATCCCATCTTTGGGCTCCACGATGCTCATGTGGTCAGGCAGGGGCTTCTTAAGACCAGTCTTCCCAGCGCAGCATGCTCTTCACCTAGATGGCACAGCCAGATTTTGATGTGCAGAGCTGGGGATGGCAAACGTGGCTTCCCTCACACACATATGGCCGCAGCCTACCTGCCAGGGGCCAGTTAGGCTGTTTACCCAGGAGGAAAACAAATTGCTTGGAGAGCGCGTAGCACGGCCCGCCATGCGCGCCAGGGAGGTCCTTCTTAGCATTTTCTTCCGTAGAAGTATTAGATAGACATATGTTTAAATGCACTTGTAACTTTAGGGTTAGACAGAAAAACAGCTGTTTCCATCCTAAGTCCCACTTTCCAGAGGCAATGAGCCATTTCTTCGGGTGTTTATCCCACGATTTCTAAACGCAGGACAGAGATGTAGCTCTCTAAACACCCTCACTTTCCTCTCCTTTCCCAGCAACTTTCAGGGTGTTTATTCCTATACTTCGAGGGCGTTTATTCCTTTTCTTTGAGGGTGTTTATTCCTATTCTTTGAGAGTGTTTATTCCTACATTTTGAGGGTCTTTATTGTTATGCTTTGAGTGTATGTATTCCTGCAGTTTGAGGGTGTTTATTCGTATACTTTGAAGGTGTGTGTTTCTATGCTTTAAGGATGTGTATTCCTATGCTTTGAGGGTGTTTGTTCCTATATTTTGAGGGTGTTTGTTCCCATGCTTTGCCAGAGGGCTTTTCCAAGGGGCGTGCTGATTCCAGGAGGCTGGTGAGCTTGAATAGAGCCCCTTTCTACTCTCGGATTCAATCAACCCTTCACTTGAAAATAAAGTTCCAGGTTGAAATCATGTCTCTCCAGAATTTCAAAGACATTGGTTCATGATTCTCTAGCATCTGATTTGTTCTGGAAAGTCCAATGTCATTCTGACTGCTGGACTTGGTAACATAGCCTGTGTTTTTCCTTTCTCTTTCTGGGAGATCCTAGGACCCTACCTTTACTATCACCATTCTTCAGTGACACAGCAGTGTACCTATGTATGTCTATTGACCAGGCAGAAACTTGGTGGGTTCTGGTTTTTGTTGTTGTTGAGACAGGGTCTCGCTCTGTTGCTCAGCTGGAGTGCAGTGGCGTGATCATGGCTTACTGCAGCCTCAAAACTCCAGACTCAAGGGATCCCCCCTGCCTCAGCCTCCCTAGTAGCTGGGACTACAGGTGTGTGCTACCATGCCCAGCTATTTTTTTTTCTATTTTTAGTAAAGGTGGGGTCTCACTGTGTTGCCCAGACTGTTTTCAAACTCCTGTGCTCAAGCAATGCTCCCACCTTGACCTCCCAAAGTGCTGGGATTACAGCATGAGCCACCATGCTCAGCCCTTGGTAGGTTCTTTTAATATAGAACTTTGCTTTTCTAGAACTATTTCTTTGATGACTTTTTCCTCTATATTTTCTTTTTCTTTCTGGAAATTTTATTTATCATCAGTTGGACACCCTGAATTGGTCCTTAAATTGTTTTTTTGAGATGGGGTCTTGCTCTATCCTTTTATTTGGGGGGCTTTTGTAGAATTATTTCCTGATGATTTTTTCCTCTATTTTTTTCTTTCTGGAAATTTTATTTATCAACAGTTGGACACTCTGAATTGATCCACTATTTTGTTGTTTTTTTTTTTTGAGACAGGATCTCGCTCTGTCACCCAGGCTGGAGTGCAGTCACATGGTCCTCATGGCAGCATCCTGCCCCAGCTTCCCGTGGAGCTGGGATTACAGGTGCACACCACCATGCCCAGCTAAATTTTATATTTTTAATAGAGATGAGGTTTCACCATGTTGGCCAGGCTGCTCTCGAACTCCTGACCTGAAGTGATCCTCCTGCCTCCGCCTTTGAAAGTGCTGGGATTACAGGCGTGAGCCACCATGCCCGGCCGGGTCCTTTAATTTGTTTTTTTAATTTTATATCTGTTTCCTTTTTTTGCTTTCAGAGAGATTTCTTCAACCATACCTCCCAGTATTTCAATTGAATTATTTTGTTTCTGTTTTCATATTTTAAACAACTATTTTTTTATTCTTTACTATTCCTTTTATACAGTATCTTGTTCATGTTTCATGGATAAAATATATTCTCCTATCTCTACCAGGACATAAACTGTAGAATTTTTTTTGAAGTTTTCTTTTTCACTCTATGCTTTTTTTTTCCCTGAGTGCCTCATCTCTGTCTTGCTGAAATGTTTTCTCAGATATCCAGTAATATTTAATTGTCCATGTTTGCTAAGATTAAGTTGTGATTGGAAGAGGGAGAGTTAAAACTGATGGAGGTTCTGTGGTGGACCACTGGCTCTCACTCCAAGGTAGGAGTCAGAAATGGTCTATAAAGAACCAATAGTAAATATTTCAAGCTCTGTGGGCCATCTGGTCTCCGCTGCAACATCTCACCTTCACCCAGCCCCTGCAGTGTGTAATAATGGGAAAGAAGCTGTAGACAATACAAAGGGGAGAGTGTGGCCATGTTCCAGCAGAACCTCGCAGCGACAGGCGGAGGGCCTGGCGGGGCCCATCAGCTGGACTCACCAGCCCCTGGCATCATGCCCAGCCCCTGCCCTCAGCTGTGCCTGGAGACGTTGAGGCCAGAGCGTCCCAGGGGCAGGGTCCCCAGAGAATACCTCCCCTTCTGCTCCTGTTTGGATCTGTTGCTGCCAGTACTCACAAACCGTGGGAGGGGAACTGGGAGTTCTGACAACCACGCAGGTTTCAGGGTATCCTTTCATCGACTCGGAGGCTGTGCTGCCTCCAGTCCTGAGGCTTTCACACCTCAGCCTCATCTCGTTGACTTCTCATTAAGCAATGGGAAGAAAGCTTCAGCGCTCTCCAACTACAGAGCCAAGTACTCCTCAGCCACTTCCTCCCTATTTCCCCAAATCGCAGATACTGTGTCGCTTCTCATTTTGTTTTTTGTTTGTTTGAGATGGAATCTCGCTCTGTCATCAGGCTGGAGTGCAATGGCACGATCTCGGTTCACTGTCACCTCTGCCTGCCGGGTTCAAGTGATTCTCCTGCCTCAGCCTCCCGAGTGGCTGGGACTACAGGCATGTGCCACCATGCCCAGCTAATGTTTGTATTTTTAGTAGAGATGGGGTTTCACCATGTTGGCCAGGATGGGCTCCATCTCTTGACCTCGTGATCCACCCGCCTTGGCCTCCCATAGTGCTGGGATTACAGGCATGAGCCACTGCGTTTGGCCCTTTTTTTTTTGAGACAGGGTCTTGCTCTGTCACCAAGACTGGAGTGCAGTGGCAAGATCTCCTTTCCTCCCAGGTTCAAGAAATTACCTTGCCTCAGCCTCTTGAGTAGCTAGGATTAGAGGTGACTGCTACCACATCTGGCTAATTTTTGTATTTTTAGTAGAGACAGGGTTGTGCCATGTTAGCCAGGCTGGTCTTGAACTCCTGACCTCAGGCGATCTGCCCACTTCAGCCTCCCAAAGTGCTGAGAATACAGGCATGAGCCACCATGCCAGGCTTCATTTTCTTTGTTCTTGTAGGCTTATGACATTTTTTTCCCCCTTATGATCATTTTGGTAAGGTTTCAGGAGGACGCTGAAGTAGCATGTGTGTGCAGTCTCCCATGTTTAACCAAAGCTCTGATTCGGGAACCTGTAATGTTTTAATAAATGGACGAAGGTCACACGGAATGAGATGAGAAGGAAAATTTTTAAGAGAAAAGAAAATGGGAAGGAAAGACAGAATGGAAGTCAGGAAGTAAAATAATGTTTAGAGTTTAAGTTTTTCCCCTAAACACGGCGCCATGAAACGTTAAAACCTCTTTTACTTTACCCTTCACTCTCTCAACATAAAAAAACAGTCAGAAATAAAATAATAAATTGCATCTAGAGGAACATTTTGCCTTAGAGACTGGAGCTGAAATATAGAGAAGTTACTTGAATTCACTTCCTCTGTGTTTGCACTCAAAAAATAAACAAAACTAAATATGAAATATGACTTTCAGAGGCCGTTACTCCTGACAATAGCATTAGTTTTGACAATATTGCAGAATCTGTTTTTTTCCTTCCCTGGGAAATTTTCAGGCAGGAGCACACTGAGATCAGATGTAAAGTAATCACCGCTTCAGGATGACATAAGTGTGAATCACTGCAGCGCCGTCTGCCAAGGTAGTGTTCTTATTCCAGCCATTCTAGAGGGGCACAATGGTTTCATCGGAAAGGTTCCCAAATCAGGATTTAATGTCATCATGACTAATTTTATACAGTTAAAATGCCACGGGGCTCTTTCAGAATTAAATAATTGATTTTTAAAGTGCTGCTTTTTAGGGGAAGAAGAGAAAATAATAATGTTCCAAAAACAAAGCATGGCATCACCCCAGCTGCCTCCTCCTCCACATCTCTCTCTCTCACACACACACGCCCCCCCCAAACTTGCTGTCTTTCCATTGCACAGAGTTGTATTGTTTGATTTACAGTTGAGCTAACCTCAAATGCAGTCCATGCGGAACCTGAGTGTATGGAGGCGTATTGAAGCCAGAAGGTCAGATGTGACTCCACAGCGCCCACGGTGGCCTGAGCTGGCCTGGAAATACTTCACAGAGGCAGGGACTGAAGGAGAGAAGGGAGGGCTGCATGAAGCTGGGGAAAGTCTGCCTGCTGTGCGGCGGGTGCATGGCGCGTCATGGCGTTCAGACTCCTTGGTTGTGGGTGAAGAAGTGAAGAGCTTACGCTTGACCTTGAGGGTTGGCCAGGTGTGGTCAGACAGACAAGGAGAACTGGAGCGAACTCTTTAAATTCTTGGCCCCACTCCATGGGCCAAGCAATTCCCAGTCCCTGCTTATTCGGTGAGACCCTGAGAAGCAGAGAGGCTACGTGACTTGCTTGCAGTCACCCTACATGGTGACAGAGCCAGAATTTGCGCCCAGACCGTGTGGCTCTAGAGTCCAGAGTCATCTTGACGGGATGAGAATCACAGGGTTTTCTCAAACGGGATGAGAATCACAGGGTTTGTGCAGTTAGAGGAAGCGAAACCCAACATCCTTGAAGCTGAAAAGGTAGGAGACAGGCAGAGACAGGGTCTGGAATGGGGTACCGCTGCTGCCTCTGAAGATTCGGGGAACTAACTAGGTGGGACCCAGCCAGGTCCTGGGTTCGGGGTCTGAGCCCCTGAGCAGCCGCTTGTCTTTGGGAAGTCACTCGGCGTTCTGGACCTGCTGCCTCATCCGCAGCGTGAAGAGGTTGAACCCAACCATCTCCACGGTCTGAGAAAATCCTAGAATTCTAGTATCTTATGCTCATCGTCTGTGGAATTTGCTGTAAGCCGTTGTTCTTTTAAAATTATTTTCTGTCAAAGAGAACACAAACATTTTTCAAGAGTGAAAGCGCTGTCCGAGGCCAGATTCTATCATTTACGGGCTGCTTACACTTTGGTTTCTTCCATACACTTAATAGGAAGTGTGCAAATTTTGAACTGTCCAAACTGTTGGCCTCCTTCCTTCACCCCTATATTCAACCCATCACCAAGTCCTACCGCCCTCGACCCCTAAATATCTAAATCTGCCTTCATCTACACATTCTCAGCCACCACGCTTGTCTCAGCACCTGCAGGTTTGGGGAGCTGCGTTGGCCGCCAGCTGGCCTCTACGTTCATGCTTGACCCCTCAAGCCACAGGACCAGAACAGCCGGAGTGGGCGCTTCATGAGCAGCCACGAAGCCACGTGATTCCCTGGCTCACACAGCCACTCCGCAGTGTGTGGCTGTACCACCAATCCCTAACTTGGAAGGCTCTCTAGGAATCCCTCTCTCCTTTCCTTGTTTGGTGCAATATACTCCTGCCCCATGGAGAATTCTGGTTCTCAAACATTCCATCTTCTCCTACCCTTTGAGCTCCCCACTGATTTTGTTTTTATTGAAGTAAAATTTACATAACATAAAATTAACTATCTTAAACCATGCAATTCAGTGGCATTACGGAGATATACAATACTGTACAAACTTCACCACTACCTAGTTTTAGAGCCTTTTCATCACTGCAAATAGAAACTCCATACCCATGAAGCAGTCATGCCCCCTCCTCCCCCTCCTACCAGCCTCTGGTAACCACAAATCTGCCTTCTGCTCCTGTGGATTAACTCTCCTGGATATTCCATATGAATGAAATCACAATATGTGACCTTTTGAGTCTGGCTTCTTTCAGTTAGCATACCGTTTTCAGGGTTCATCTGCAATATCAGAACTTTATTCTTTTTTAGGGGTGAATAATATTCCATAATAGAGATATTTCACATTCTGTTTATTCATTCATCAGTCAATGACATTTGGCCAGTTTCTACCTTTTAGCTATTGTTAATAGTGCTGCTATGAACCTTTGTGTATAGGTTTCTGTTTAAGTACTTGTTTTCAGTTTATTTAGATTTATACCTAGGAGTACAATTGCTGAGTCATATGGTAATTCTATGTTTACATTTTGAGGAAACACCAAACTGTATTATATGGTAGCTGCACCATTTTCCATTTCCACCAGAATTGTGTGAGGGTGCCAATTTCTACACATCCTGACTTTATGTTCTCCGTTTCTTATTATAGCCATCTGAGTATGAAGTGGTATCTCACTGTAGTTTTGATTTACATTTCCTTAGTAGGTTTTATTTGACATCTTTTCATATGCTTATTGCCCATCCTCTGTCTTCTTTGGAGAACTGCCTATTTAAGTCTTTTACCCATTTTTCAGTTGAGTTTTTTGTCTTGTTGTTGAGCTGAAAGGGCTGTTTATATATTCTAGACATTAGATCCTTATCAGATATATGATTTGCATATATTTTCCCCCATTTCATATATTGTCTTTATTTTCTTGATCATGTCATTTGATGTACACAAATTTTACATTTTGATCAAGCCTAATTTTTCTATTTTTCCTTCTCTTGTTCCTGCTTTTGGTGTCATATCTAAGAATCCATGCCAAATCCAAGATCATGAAGATTTACCCCTATATTTTCCTCTGAGTTTTGTACACTCATGGTTAGGCCATGACCCATTTGGAGTGAATTGTTGTCTATGGTGTGAGGTAGGGTTCCAAGTTCATTATTTTGCATGTGGGTGTCTAATCGTCCCAGCACCATTTGTTGAAGATACTATTCTTTCTGTATGAAAAGGTCTTGGCACCCTTGTGAAAAGTCAGTTGACCATATAGATGATGGACTCACAGCTCAATAAGATTGATCTACATCTGTCCTTACACCAGTGGCACACTCTTTTGATTACTTTAGCTTTAGAGCATGCTTTGAAATCAAGAAGTATGAGTCCTCTAGTTTACTATTTTCAAGGCTTTTTGTGGTTGTTTGGGATTCCTTGTAATTGCATATGAATTTTAGGATCAGCTTTTCCATTTCTTCAGAAAAGGCTGCACAGATATTAATAGGGATTTCATTAAACGTGCATATTACTCTGGTGATTTTAGCATGGTAACAATATTAAGTCTTCCAATTCCCTCCGATTTTTGCAACAGTTGCCTCCTTTTCGCTTTAATCTTAGCTCCACTGTCTCCTGCTCAGAGGTCTTCCCTGAACAATCACCTGCCATACATAATTGTATTTTCATACTTCGTGTGGTGCTTACCTCTACCCTTTTATGCACGTTGTCTAGTTGCTTTGCTCTGTCTCCCGAATAGAAGCTCCTTGATGGCTGGGGCATGTCAGTTTGTTCACTACTTTACCCCTGGCATATGGAACCAGGCTGGCACCTAGTAGACAATTGACAATTTGTGATAATGAAGAAATGAGCCAATGAAAGCTAGCTAGGGGGGCGGGGAAGTGAGCCAAGGAGCAGAACTGGAGCGGTCCACTCTCCTCACCATGGAATGAGAAGCAGGCGACACACGCAGAAAAGCCTTTTTCTCTCCTTCAGCTCTGATCTGCACGTCTAAGCATTAGCTATAAGAAACGTAGACAGAATGGATATTTGTAGTTGTTAAGAAGTCACCAAAGGCACCAAATTGTTATTATAATGTTTGCATTCCTTTCTGTTTTGTTCTAACAGTGTCATCTCCACTTACCTACTGATACTACCTGTCCCCATCTGTGAGTGCTGCTATAACAAAACACCCGAGACAAGGTAATTTATACAAAGCAGAATTTTTACTATTATGTCTTTTCTAGAGACAGAGTCTCACCATCGTCCAAGCTGTAGTGTAGTCGTGCATTCGTAGCTCACTGCAACCCCAATTCCTGGGCTCAAGTGACCCTCCCGGTTGAGCTTTCCCAGTACAGGTGAGTGCGAGCCACCACAGCTGACTAATTTATTTTATTTTTTGTAAAAATGAAGTCTCACTATGTTGCACAGGCTGGTCTTGAACTCTTGGCCTCAAGCAATCCTCCCATCTCAGCCTCCCAAAATGTTGGGCTTACCAGCATGAGCCACTATCTGGCCCCAAATTTATTTCTCACAGTTCTGGGATCTGAAGGTCCAAGAGGGAGGTGCCCGTAGGTTCAGTGTCTTGTGAGGGCTTTGTCTCCATTTCCAAGTGCTCTTTGTGCAGTTTCCATAATCTGCCAGATGTGACCCATCTAGAGCCAGGAAGATCCTGGAGCACCCAGGTACTGGCCATATCTGATATTGGTGATGGTGGCAGAGAGCCCAGCACTCCGAAAGGTGCTTGTCGTAAATCTGAAAGATCAGCAAAGGCAATTAATCTATGAACAGAGGTTGATGCGGTTTTGAATCTGGGGCCACATTCTCGGCCTGATTCTTTCAACTGTGTGTCCAGGAGAATGGACACCATCAATGGCCCCCAGCCTGACTGTGACACTGTGTGCTAAATTCAGGGATGGAGGAGACTTGGCCGGCTGTGGGGGAGCTGCTCCCCTCGCTGCCCGCCGCGGCCGCCCTCTGACTGGCGCTCAGCACTGCAGGTGCGCAGCATGGCAAGCCCAGTCCTGTGTCTCCAGTCACCTTTCTGCACCACGTTGGTCCCACCCGCTCCACAGGTGTTTTCTCGAGAGAAATCGCTGCCCTCGGGGCTAGATCAGCATGATTGGAGAAAAGTGTTTTCTTTACTCTTTTGCCCAGTGAGCTGGTCAATACAGGACGAGAGGGAAAAGGGGAGAGAATATTTTGGCACAGGGCAGTAGAAAGGGCCCACCCCCAGGGGCCTAGTCCCTTCACTTGCCTCCTGGCCATGGGTGTTGATAGAGAGCACGCTTGAAGAATGAGGTCCACTTCTTCATTGCATCCGTCACTTAAATTTCTTCTTTATCAATAAACATACCTTACTTTTACTTGAAAAATAACAAATATTTTAAATGCATATCCTTTTTGTAGATGTTATGAAACAATTTGAGTGGGAATGAAAATTACGGCTTTCTCTTTTAAAAGGGGTCATACTGTTGACCTCCAAGGAGGGTAAGACACTTTCCCTCCTGCTTGTAAATTTCCCTTTTCTTCCTGTTCTCTGCTGTGCTCAATCGCCCATCCATTCTCTCCGCATTCAGCCTCCTCTTAATTATTAACCAGTGGAGACCCTTGTTAAATAATGTGTGGGGGAAAGGAACCTTTGAAGGCTCTTTTTGAGGCGCAAAGTCCGGTTTAAGGAGGATTAGTGATTCATTGATTTGATTACCATGCACAAATTGTTCTTTTCTGGATGCATAACTGAAACATTGTCTTCACATTCCAAGAGGAAATTGCCTGTGATATATAGATGAAAATGAAAAGCAGGCTTCTACCCAGGACGTTATGAGAGCTCATGATGAATTTGAATCTGTACACAATAGAACCCTTTCACACTTCACGGCAATTGAAATGTCAAATAATTCTTAAAGTATAATGTGTGGCTTGTTAATCCCTGCAAACGGCTTAGTGCTCTTTGTGCTGAAGGAAGACGGAATTGGAGCAGAGTGACAGTGAGAGGGGGACATTTGTTCAGTAGAGGCCTTTGCTGTAGGTGCCTCCTACTTCCACTTCCGCCCGTGGGCCCAGGGAGGATTCTGGGAAACGTGCAGCACGCCCCCAACCGTATTTCAAGGAAGAGCGAGTTCAGGGTCTTCGAGGGTCCAGAAATTTTCTATCAAGTTTATCATCTTGAAAGAGTTAATGATTCATGGCTTTAGCAATGTTCCTAATGATTGATATATAAAATGCTGTCACAGATCCATAAGAAACCCCCCTCACCCCACCTCCAAAGAAAAGTGTAAAGGATCCAAACAAGAGTTCACAAATGAAAAAACTCAAAAGGCCAGTGACCCAATAGAATACGTCCAACTTAAAAGTTGCTAAAGAAATGCAAAGTAAAAAGATGGTTAAAATATGCCTTTTTCCGCTGCACAAGATGGCAAGGATTTTTTTCCTCCCAAATGGTAATGCTTAGTGTGAGTAAAAATCTGGGAAACTGACAACCTTCTGTGCTGTTGGTGGGATACAAGCGAGAGGTGTCACCTTCTGGAGTGTGAGTCCTGCTCATCTTTGTAGATAAAGCCTTAGCCGGAGGGCTCTCACATCAATACATCTACTCTTTTCCCTCAGGAAAAGTTGTGGATCTGTGTAAATCCACGTGTGACATCGTCACCACACTTTCCATAGCTGAGGACTTAGAAATCACCGAAATGCTAGATGAAAGGGATATGGCAGGAACCGCTAGCTGTGCTCTGCTTCTGTTCTCTCTTCCTCTACAGTAATAGAACTAAGTTATGTTCCTTTCTATGTTTCTCTTACTGGAGTCATCTGCACCAACTTGAGTTCATCGTTACCTTGCCTCACAATAAATCATCACGCTTAGCCCATGCTCAGCCCTTTTTACAGATACGTTCTTTTGTAAAAATGTAACGAGCACCTACAAAGCCACTACGCAACCTGAAAACCAGAACCTGGGAATAACTGTGCCTACTTCTGTGTCTTCCTTTGTCGTGTGCTGCCTCTCTGCCACCTCCTGACTGCCCAGACCCTGGATTATTGTTTCCCCTTGTGTTCTTGACAGTAGTGTTGTGTAGTGTGGTGCAGGGTAGTGTAAGATAGTGTGGTGTAGGGTAGTATAATGTAGGGTAGTGTCATGTAGGGTAGTGTAGTGTAGTGCAGGGTAGTGTAGTGTAGGGTAGGGTAGTGTAGTGTAGGGTAGTGTAGGGTAGGGGTAGGGTAGTGTAGGGTAGGGTAGTATAGCGTAGGGTAGGGTAGGGTAGTGTAGTATAGGGTAGGGTAGTATAGTGTAGGGTAGTGTAGGATAGGGTAGTGTAGGGTAGTGTAGGGTAGTGTAGGGTGGTGTAGTGTAGGTTAGGGTAGTGTAGGGTAGGGTAGTGTAGTGTAGGGTAGTGTAGGGTAGGGTAGTGTAGGGTAGTGTAGTGTAGGGTAGGGTAGTGTAGGGTAGTGTAGTGTAGGGAAGTGTAGTGTAGGGTAGTGTAGTGTAGTGTAGGGTAGTATAGCATAGGGTAGGGTAGGGTAGTGTAGTATAGGGTAGGGTAGTATAATGTAGGGTAGTGTAGGATAGGGTAGGGTAGTGTAGTGTAGGGTAGTGTAGGGCAGGGTAGTGTAGGGTAGGGTAGTGTAGGGTAGTGTAGTGTAGGGTAGTGTAGGGTAGGGTAGTGTAGGGTAGTGTAGTGTAGTGTAGGATAGTGTAGTGTAGTGTAGGGTAGTGTAGGGTAGTGTAGTGTAGGATAGTGTAGTGTAGGGTAGTGTAGTGTAGGGTAGGGTAGTGTAGGGTAGTGTAGGGTAGGGTAGGATAGTGTAGTGTAGGGTAGTGTAGGGTAGTGTAGGGTAGGGTAGTGTAGTGTAGTGTAGGGTAGTGTAGTGTAGTGTAGGGTAGAGTAGTGTAGGGTAGCCTAGGGTAGGGTAGTGTAGTGTAGGGTAGGGTAGGGTAGTGTAGTGTAGGGTAGTGTAGGGTAGGGTAGTGTAGGGTAGGGTAGGGTAGGGTAAGGTAGTGTAGTGTAGGGTAGCGTAGGGTAGGGTAGTGTAGTGTAGGGTAGCGTAGGGTAGGGTAGGGTAGGATAGTGTAGGGTAGTGTAGGGTAGTGTAGTGTAGTGTAGGGTAGTGTAGTATAGCGTAGTGTTATGTAAGGTAATGTAGGAGAGTGTCATATATTATGTGCTATGTGTATACATTCCAGAAAATAGATGTATAATTGATAACTTCTAACTTCACAAAAAAAGGTTAACCTTGTACTGTGTGTCATCTTTGAAATTTATTTTATTTGCTGAATATTTATTGCCCAAATTCATCCATATTGTTCAATGTTGCTGTAATTTCTCCATTTGGGCTGCTCTTTTATGTTCTGATTAAATCGTAATTTATGGATCCACTTTTCTATTAATGGACATTTGAAATGTTTCCACGTTTTTGCTCCTGAGAATAGAGCTGCTGTTCAAGCATGCAAAGCACATGCTTGTCTACATCTGCGGCTGTACATTTGCAAGTTTCTCTTTTGAGTGTTGTATTAGTTTCCTGGAGTTGTCATAACAAAGTAGGTACACTACACTACACTACCCTACACTACACTACCCTACATGACACTACTCTACACTACACTACTGTACCCTACCCTACTCTACAGACTGGCTGGGTGTGGTGGCTCATGCCTGTAATCCCAGCACTTTGGGAGGCGAAGACCGTTGGATCGCCTGAGGTCAGGAATTCAAGATTAGCCTGGCTAACATGGTGAAACCTTGTCTCTACCAAGAACACAAAAGTTAGCTGGGCATGGTGGCGTGCAGCTGTAATCCCAGCTACTTGGGAGGCTGAGGCAGGAGAATCGCTTGAACCAGGGAGGTGGAGGTTGCAATGAGCTGAGATCACACCACTGCATTGTTGAGAAACATTAAGTTTACCCTGCCCCCATGGCTCCTCTGTGGAGGGTACCTTCTAGTTTGTAATTAGTGGTAGGCGGGTAACAGCTGCCTACTTGGTATATTCTTGAGTTATGAATAAATGTAGAACACCTGTGTGTTAATAAGAATCACCTGTGTAAGAGCAAATAAATACATGGATGCACGTCTGCCTGGAACACTGTCAGCCTCTCAGCTCTCAGGCTGTCGGTCCCCCGGATAGATCCACTCCCCCTGTTCTAGCTGGGGGTCTGCCTCTCAGTACCTTCAGCGCCGCCTGGGTGGGGTCTCCCGGCCAAGCTGGTTCACAGTACTGCACTCCAGCCTGAGTGACAGAGAGAGACTCCATGTCAAAAAAGTGCTACAGACTGGATGGCATAAAATGACAGAAATGTACTCTGTTAGGGTTCTGGGGACTGGAAGTCTGGGCTCCAGGTGTCCACAGAGCCCAGCCCTGCTTCCTCGGAAGGCTGCAGGAGAGGGTCCTTTCTTGCCTCTTCCTGGCAATCCTTGCTGTCCCTGGGCTTGTGGCTGCATCGCTTCAACGTCTGTTTCCCCTCTGTGTGAATTTCCCTCTTCTTACAAGAACTGCAGTCACTGGGTGTATGACCCCCCTGATGCAGTCTGACCTCATCTTAACTTGATTACTTCTACAAAGGCTATTTCCAAATGGGGTCACAGTTTAAGATATTGGGAATTAGGGCTTCAGCGTATCTCTTTTGAGGAACACAATTTAACTCATAACAGGTATACACCCGGGAAGGAAATTGCCAGGTCATAAGATTTGTGAATATTTAAGAGTAATGCTACATTATTATCCAATGGGATTGCATCCATTTATGCCCAACTTGGGTAAATTTAAAAAACATTTTCAAAGCAAAGTATTTTGAAATAAGTTTGTTCTTTACAAATGACAGAAATAAAACTTCATGATTCATTTGGATTTTACATTTATTTGAAAATAATTTTCCCTCCTTAAATTGTTGTACTTAAAATAGGGTTGACAGAATGGGTCCAGGAGAATGGTGAGACACCTGAGGGCTATCCATACCTGGGATGCTACTCAACCTGGAATGCTACTCAGCAATACTAAGGACCAACTAATGATACATGTGACAGCTTGGGTCAGTTTCCAGGGAATTACACTAGCTGAAAAAAGCCAACATCCAAAGTTATAGACAGATGATTCTATTTATATAACATTTTCAAAATGATAAAATTTTAGAAATGAAGGAAGATTAGTTCCCAGGGCTTAGGACTGTGGGTGGGGAAGTGTGTATGGCCATAAAACAGCAACACCAGGGTCTCCATGGCCCTGGAGCTGTTCGGCATCTTGGCTGTGATTGGTGGACACACAAATGACAGTCCTCACTGGGCACCCACAGGGTATCAGTTCCAGGACTCCCACCATGGATACCAATATCTGAGGATGCTGAAGTTCCTTCTATAGAATGGAGCAGTGTTTTCCTATAAGCTATATACATTCTCCTGTATACTTTAAATCATCTCTATGTTACCTATAATGCTGAATACAACATGAATGCTATGTAAATTGTTGTTTTACTGTATTGTTTATTTGTACTCTTATTGTTGTATTGCTATTTTTTGTTTTTTTAAAATATTTTCGATCAGTGGTTGGTTGAATCTAAGGATGTGAAACCCATGTATACATAGGGCTAACTTCTACACAGATGGTAAAATTATATAGAACTGGATAGACACATACGCATAGACACACGTGAATACAACTGATTGGGAAATACAAATGAGATCGGTGCATTGCCCTAACGTCAACGTCCTAACATTTGCCAAATGTTACCACTAGGTGAAGCTGAGCAAAATGTGTGGTGATTTCTTTGTATTATTCTTACAACTGCATGTTAATCTACAATCATCTCAATAAATTTTTTAATTAAAAAAATGGGGTTACCAGATTTAGCAAGTAAAAATACAAGATGGACAGTTAAATTTCAGAGGAACAACACATTTTTTAGCTTAAATGCGTCCCAAATATTGCATGGGGCATACTTCATCTTAGACATTATTGTCATTTATCTGACCTTGACATTAAACTGGGCATTCTGCGTTTTTATTTGGCAACCTTAAACCAAGAAAAGAGATGGCACTGATGTGTGAGCAGGACCTAGCCCCCAAGCCGGCCCCACGATGTGAGACCACACGGGGGTCTGGTCCTCGGCTTTGCAGCAACCTGGCTTTTCTTGTGGACCTGGACGTGACCAGCTCAGTGTTCTGAGTCGTACACATAAACCAGAATCCTAATTTGTAATTTGTAACAGGAAGCAAGTTTTCTAAGCAAATGAGAAAAACTTACACTGGTCATTTTGCCAGTTCTCTTCTGCACTGGAAACCTATTCATGTTTAACTGGATGGTTTCCTGGTGAGCCAGTCCTTAATTTATTCCAGAAACCTTTGTGAACCCCAAAAATCAGAGACAGATCTCAGTGAATTTAGAAAGTGGATTTTGCTTTCTAAAGCAAGATCGAGAACACGCGCCCATGACACAGCCTCAGAAGATCCTGACAGCATGTGCCCAGGTGTTCAGAGCACAGCTTCGATTTACACATTGTAAGGAGACAGGAGACATCAATCAACACGTGTAAGATGAACATTGGTTCAGTTTGGAGAGCAGGATAATGGGAAGCTGGGAGGGGGCTTCCAGGTCACAGGCAGGTGAGAGGCAACGGTTGCTTTCTCGAGTGTCTCATTAGCTTTTCCAAAGGAGGCAATCCGGTCTGAATTTATCTCAATGAGCAGAAGGGTGACTGTGAATAGAATGGGAGGCAGGTTGGCCCTAAGCAGTTTCCAGCTTGAGTTTTTCCTTCAGCTTAGTGATTTTAGGGGCCCAAGAAATTTTCCTTTCACACCTTATGGAGGGTCTTCTCTGTGAGTCTCTGTCCTGGGTGCTGAGTAGCCGTGGGAGAGTGAAATTGATATGCTCCCTTGTCCTGCCAGAGTTTTCTGTCTAGTGAGCTTATGGGACTAGAATAGAGGAAGCTGGTGAGGGCATCCTGGGTCATTGCCATAAAACACGTGTCACCTGGTCCATCTGCATGTGTTAGCTGACTGTTTCTCCTTGCTGGAACACAGCTACAGAGACTGGATTTGTGTCCCTCTATTTTGACACTCTCCATGTGCCACTGAAATAGCCGCTTACCTGTCTGCTGCCACCATGAAGGCATCCTGGGCCCTCAGCACAGAATAAGTTCGACTACTACATGAACCACAGCAGTCACAGCCACAGCCTCGTTGGCTGAGAGCCTGGGTGACCGATGCGCCTGAGGATCTGTGCAGCAGCCTCACTGACAGCTGCTGTGGTCCCCAGACTGGTGTCCCCCAACATTCCCATGGCGAACTCATCGACAATACAATTGTATTAAGAGGCGGGACATTTAGGAGGTGATGAAGTGATGAGGACTGAGCCCTCGTGAATGGGATTAACATCATTATAAAAAAGGTGGAAACTTTGGGAGGCCAAGGCAGGTGAATCATGAAGTCAGGAGTTCAAGACCAGCCTGGCCAAATGGTGAACCCCTGTCTCTACTAATAATACAAAAATTAGCCAGGTGCAGTGGCAGGCACCTGTAATCCCAGCTACTAGGGAGGCTGGCAGAAGAATCACTTCAATCCAGGAGGCAGAGGTTGCAGTGAGCCAAGATTGTGCCACTGCATTCCAGCCTAGGCGAGAGAGCGAATCTGCGTCTCAAAAAAAAAAAAGAAAAAAGAAAAAGAAAAACTGTTGAAGGGAGCGCCCCTGATTTCTTCAGCCCCTCCATCTCTCCTGCCTCTTGAGGACACAGCAGTCATCTCTTTTGCCCCCTCCTGCCAAGAGAGGAAACAGCAGGAAGGCATCATCTTGGATGGAAAGAGCCACCTCTACCAGGCACCCAACCTGCCAGCCCCTTGACCTTGAACTTCCAGGCTCCAGAACTGTGGCAGAAGTTTCTATCTGTATGAGTTACCCGGTCTCAGGTATTTGGCTATAGCAGAACAAATGGATGAAGGCAATGGCTTCATGAGTTTTTAATTGGTGTTGTTACTGCTGAAATCATGTTAAGAATATGTAAAATTCAAGATAAATAAAGAGAGGCATGTAGTGCTGTTAGAACAAGAGAAGAGGCAGCTTTCTCTTCCTAGCACATGTGGTAGGCAGAATCATGGCTCCAGAGATACTTACGTGCAGTCCCCAGACCTATGGACTAGATCCCCTTCCAAGGCGAGAGGGACTGTGCAGAAGTGACTAAGTTAAGGGCCTCGAGGTGGGGGAGATTACCCTGGGTTTTCCAGGTGGGCTTGGTGGAATCATGGGAGCCCTTCAAAGTAGAGACTTCTTCCCAGATGTGGTCGAGGGGAGCTGTGCCCACAGAACTGTCAGGGAGATACAGCGTGGCTGGTGGTGAAGAAGGAGGAAGCGGCTGCAGGCAGAAGCAGGTGGTGGCCTCTGGAAGCCTCAAAAGGCAAGGAATGGATTCTCTCTTAGAGGTTCCAGAAGGCAATGTGGCTGGGCTAACACCTTGATTTTAACCCAGCGAAGCCCCTTCCAGACTTCTGACCTTCAAAACTGTAAGGGAATAAATCTGTGCTGTTTGAAGCCATTACGTTTATCAAAATTTGTGACTGCAGCAATGGAAAACACACATAGTAAAGAGTACACCTGCTTCATGCAAAGGGGACGTCTGCTTTGGGTTGAAAGATCTACCTGTTATGAGCTGGATGTTTGTATCATCCCAAAATTCCTACATTGAAGCCCTAACCCCCAGTAAGATGGCATTTGCAGATGAGTGAGGCCTTTGGGAAGTAATTAGGGTTAGATAAGGCACTAATCTAACAGAATTGGTGCCCTTATACACGAAGACATCAGACAGGTTGCTCCCCTCTCTTCCCCACCTCCGAATGCACACCCACACAGAGGCGGCCAGGTGAGTGCACAGCCAGATGATGGCTGCCTGCACATCAAGCAAAGAGGCCTCAGAAAAACTTCCCTTTCTGGCACCTGGATCCTGGCCCTCCAGCTTCCAGAGCAGTCAGGGAATAACTGTCTGTTGTTGAAGCTGGTCTATGGCATTTT
Organism: Ateles fusciceps; assembly: GCA_036589455.1. Classification (NCBI taxonomy): domain Eukaryota; kingdom Metazoa; phylum Chordata; class Mammalia; order Primates; family Atelidae; genus Ateles; species Ateles fusciceps. The sequence continues at coordinate 3,977,659 of JAZHEH010002639.1, forward strand.
GATATGACAGCCAAGCCCTGATCCACTCCATCTGTGTAACTAATTGCTTCTAGAGGGTTCATCCAGGAATAAGCTTTGAGCCTTGAAGAAAGCTTTGTAATTCAATTTTTTTTTTTCTCTAGCATGAAGTGTATTTCTAAGACCCCAAGCTCTTGGTGCTACTGAGAAAATGTTTACTGGTGCTTTTGTTGGCAGTTGATAATGCTGTGGTAAAAGACCCTAATATATCTGTAGCCACTCGGCAACGTGCCAAGACTTCCCAAGCAGGGATGCCTCCCTCTTCTCCTAGCAGCAGACACAAAGGCTGTTTAAATGGAACCAGTTAGGCTCTCAAAGAAGTAGAACAGGCCGGGCGCCATGGCTCACTCCCGTAATCCCAGCACTTTGGGAGGCCGAGGCAGGTGGATCACGGGGTCAGGAGATCGAGACCATCCTGGCCAACACTGTGAAACCCCGTCTCTAATAAAAATACAAAAAAATTAGCTGGGTGTGGTGGCACACGCCTGTAGTCCTAGCTACTTGGGAGGCTGAGGCAAGGGAATCGCTTGAACTCAGGCAGTGGAGGTTGCAGTGGGCCAAGATTGTGCCACTGCACTCCAGCTGAGTGACAGAGCAACTCCAGATGGGCGACAGAGCAAGACTCCATCTCAAAAAAAAAGAAAAAAGTAGAACAGGTTTTCTAACCTAATAGAAAATTGGTCTCAGCGAATGTTTTGAAAACAAGTCATCACTAACCAACAGTGAATGAATCAAAGCCTTCCAGAACAAAGGAGAATGTTACTTGTTCTTCCTTCTTCATGGAATAGCTAGAGTTTCTTGTACAGAGTATTTTTCAATAATGAAATGTGAAAATTGAACATGACCTTGGGCATGAGCAAAGACTTCATGACTAAAACCCCAAAAGCAATGGCAACAAAAGCCAAAATAGACAAATGGGATCTAATTAAACTCCAGAGCTTCTGCACAGCAAAAGAAACCATCATCAGAGTGAACAGGCAACATACAGAATGGGAGAAAATTTTTGCAATCTATCCATCTGACAAAGGGCTAATATCCAGAATCTACAAAGAACTTAAATTTACAAGAAAAAAACAAACAACCCACCAAAAATTGGGCAAAGGATATGAACAGACACTTTTCAAAAGAAGACATTTATGTAGCCAACAAACATATGAAAAAAGCTCATCATCACTGGTCATTAGAGAAATGTATATCAAAACCACAATGAGATACCATCTTACGCCAGTTAGAATAGTGATCATTAAAAAACCAGGAGACAGCAGATGCTGGAGAGGATGTGGAGAAATAGGAATGCTTTTACATTGTTGGTGGGAGTGTAAATTAGTTCAACCATTGTGGAAGACAGTGTGGCGATTCCTCAAAGATCTAGAACTAGAAATACCATTTAATACCATTTGACCCAGCAATCCCATTACTGGGCATATACCCAAAGGATTATAAATCATTCTACTATAAAGACACATGCACACGTATGTTTATTGTGGCATTGTTCACAGCAGCAAAGACTTGGAACCAACCCAAATGCCCATCAATGATAGACTGGATAAAGAAAATGTGGCACATATACACCATGGAATACTATGCAGCCATAAAAAAAGATGAGTTCATGTCCTTTCCAGGAACATGGATGAAGCTGGAAACCATCATTCTCAGCACACTAACGCAGGAACAGAAAACCAAACACCGCATGTTCTCACTCATAAGTGGGAGTTGAACAATGAGAACACAGGAGCACAGGGAGGGGACCATCACACACCAGGGCCTGCTGGAGGGTGGGAGGGCTAAGGGAGAGATAGCATTAGGAGAAATACCTAATATAGATGACGGGTTGATGGGTGCAGCAAACCACCATGGCCCGTGTATACCTATGTAAAAACCTGCACGTTCTGCACAGGTACTCCAGAAGGGGATACATGTATAAGAAAGTATACATGTATAAAAGGGAAGGAAGTATTAAAAAAGAAGAAGAAGAAGAAATTGCCAAGTCCTAGGCTGGCCACGGTGGTGAACGAATGTAATCCCAGCACTTTGGGAGGTCAAGGTGGGCAGATCACTTGAGATCAGGAGTTCGAGATCAGCCTGGCCGACATAGTGAAACCCCATCTCTACTAAAAATACAAAAATTAGCTGAGTGTGGTGGTGGGCACCTGTAGTTCCAGGTACTCAGGAGGCTGAAGCAGGAGAATCGCTTGAACCTAGGAGGTGGAGGTTGCAGTGAGCTGAGATTGGTGTCACTGCACTCTAGCCTGGGGTGACCAAGTGAGACTTAATTGAAAGAGAAAGAAAGAAAGAAATGAAAGAAAGAAGGAAGGAAGGAGGGAGGGGAGAGAGAGAGATAAAGAAAGAAAGAAAGAAATGAAAGAAAGAAAGAAGAAAGAGAAAGAATGAAAGGAAGGAAGAAAGAAAGAAGAGAGAGGGAGGGAGGGAGAGAGGAAGGAAGGAAGGGAGGAAGGGAGGGGAAGGGAGGAAGGGAGGAAGGGAGGGAAGGAAGGAAGGGGAGGAAGGGAGGAAAGGGAGGGAAGGGAGGGGAAGAAGGAAGGGAAGGAAGGGAGAGAAGGAAGGAAGGGAGGAAGGAGAAGGGAGGAAGGAAGGGAGGGAAGGAAGGAAGAAAGGGAAGGAATGGAAGTAGGGTGGGGAGGGAGAAAGCAGGGAAGGAAGGAAGGAAGGAAGGAATTGCCAAGTCCTCTTAAGACTTTAATTGCTGCTACCAAGACACAGGCACACAAGCCCATCATTGTTCCCCGCAGGCCACGAGGAACAATCAATAGTCAGAAGAGTTCAGATTCCTCCGCATGTGGAGAATGGCTATCCACACGTCACCTGTCAGTTGTATGGTCTATCCCCCCCGGCCCCTGCATGCTGAAGAGTTAGTACAGAGGGGGGAAAGAACATGCAACTGAAAATTGTAATCACTGTGATTTTCTGATTCTAGAAATAAGACGCCGTCACTGCACCTGGAAACTGGGAAATCCCCAAAATATATGAAGGTGGAAATTAAAAATACACACAACCACTCTTCGCATTTCAGTGTTGATTTCCTCCAGCCTGCCCGTTTTTGTATCTATCTGCCATCTTAATGTAAGACCTGGGAAACTGTGACTTGGACAGCACTTAGAATTCAAAAGTGAATGTGCTGATCTTCATGTTTCTTTATCTTTTTGGAAGAACTGTCTGCCATTAACACTAATAAGGTAAGCCAATAAATAATTATATGAGCAAATCTTTTCCTCTCCCACCTGGGACTGCTTCACAGACTGGCTCAGTAACAAGCCCAGAATCAAAGAATCAGGGCTTGGGATGTGGAGCAGCTGCCCTTACGACTGTCAATCAGGGCCTTCCCCTCGCTCCCACTGCTTGCGCTTCTACGCCCACAGCACTGTGGTGTGGGTGGCATTGCTCTCTGGATTAATGGTGATGCAGCCTCCCATTGTCCCTCAGGTCCGGCTTCCTGGAAGGACAGCTGCCCCATCTAGACGGGGATCCTGGGGGCTTCCAAAGTGCAGTCAGACACCTTACAGCCAAATACACCCACCAAACCTGGGGTCAGGCCACCCAGCTGGTCTTTCTCCAATGCAGCGATACACACACATAACCTTCATCTCATTGCAAAAAAGTGCTCTGGTTTACATAAGCAATGAGAACTTCATTCCTTCTTGTTTGCTTTCCACGTGTTATGCCAGCTAAGGCAAGGCAGAAGTGCCAGGTAGCAACAGACGCTGGGTGAAGCAGGTTGGGCCATGTGTCTGCGTTGGCTTCAGAAGTTCAGGTTCAGATGCTCCCAGGGGCTTTCCTGCTTGGCCGGCTCCTGGCATGCATCCCAAATCATCCCTGCCTCTGTAGAGATCCAATGTAGAAACCCGCACTCTCTCTCCAAGTGTCCAGGAACCCCCGTCTGGGTCCTAAGTGCCCATCCAGGAGGAAGCCTACCCTTAGCCAGGGCGTTGGTGATGCGGGGGTTCTTCAGGCTTACCTGACCACAAACAAAGAGGGGGTCGAGGACACGTGGGTTCCCCAGTGTGGTCCAAGGGACAGGAGGTGTGTTGGAAGGATGGCGGCCTGGTCACACACAGCATGAAAACATCCCCATCTGCCTTCCACATTCCAGGCCGTGCCCAGCGTCTCTCACAGGGTCACATCATCCAACCGGGAGCCCTGATCCTAAGCTGCCCCTTCAGTGGAAGAAGGAGGTCTGAGAGCGGCCAGGCAACCTGCCCCAGATCACACAGGGCTGCTAAGGGGCCTGGCCTTGCACAGGACGGCCGCGAAGCCTGTCCTGAGGGCTGAGTCTGTGCCTCCGCCTGCAGTGGCATCTGAAGCGTGGTTCTCCCCCTGACCGCTCCGGGGACCCCATCCCAAGCCCCTCTTCCTCGGGGGCAGGCATCCTGGCTGCTGTGTCCGATCTCTGCAGCTTCCGTGCTCTTGGTAGAACCAAGCTAAGACACCTCCCCTCGCAAACGCTCACCGCCCGGAAAGCAAGGATGGGAGGAAGCGCCTTGTGCTGCACTGACTGAGGAAAACAGTGTCTTGTTATCCTTTCCGGGTGTTATTTGGAATTACGGAGGCTACAACATATTTTGTGTTTCATCTAATTTTTTGACGTTCTCTTTTTGCCTCCAGGGAAACTCGTGAGTCCCAAAATGCAGCAGGTCCTTGGGAGGGGTGAAGACGGAGGCTCTGAGGAAGGATAGAGGGACCAGGGAAGGGAGGCTCAAAGGCAGAGCAGGGACACTCAGAGGCTGAGGCGTGGGCAGGCGGCTCTACAGCTCCGCACAGCTGCCGCATGGCACCGCACAGCTGCCGCATGGCACCGCACAGCTCCGGGGCTTGGCAGTCATACCCGCTGAATGTAACAGCTGCCGACTTGCACTGAAGGTGCCTTGTGCTCAGGGCTTCTGTGAGGATCTCACTCATACCACTCACAATCCACAGCGACCTTCTGACAGCGGGGCTGGGAGCTCCTGGATGCAGCGTCAGGACGCCAGGCCAGGGTGATGGAAGCGCTAGAGCTGGCCAGCCCCCTCCTGGGGCAGGGCTCTTGCTCACTGAGGCCCAGGCTCTCAGGTGAACCTAGGACTGTTGACGGTAATGGTCCTAAGATGATGGCATTGGTCTTGTTTTAGACCTCGAGGCTGTCACTGGAGATTTCTCATTTTGTCATATTCCTACTCACTCCGTTGCTGAATGCACTCAGCCCGACCTAGCAACACACGGGTGTGCGCACTCCTCACACAGGAGGCAGTGTCGCCGTCCTCCGAGGTGCGCCTCTGCTTTTCTGCCTACAACTTCGCTGTCTGTCTAGGATATCAGTTGAGATCCGGTGGAAGCTTTCATTTCCTTCCCCTTGTGGCAAAATGTCAGACATATCCTGTGACTTTGCAGAGTTTTCTGTGCAGCAGCTTCCTGTGAAGCCACACAAAGATGCAGAGGACACTTCAGTCGCAGTGCAAAGTGAAAGAAGCCAACGTGGAAAGGCTGCATGCTGCGTGATTCCAACGAGGTGCCAGTGGGGAAAGGTGGAGAGAAAGAGCAGGAGGTGAGCAGGCAGGGCACAGGGAAAGTGAGAGCGGTGAGGTCAGGAGTTCGAGACCAGCCTGGCCAATATGATGAAACTCCGTCCCTACTAAAAATATAAAAATTAGCCGGGCATGGTGGCAGACACCTGTAGGCCCAGCAACTTGGGAGGCTGAGGCAGCAGAGTTGCTTGAACCCGGGAGGCAGAGGTTGCAGTGAGCTGAGATGGCGCCACTGCACTCCAGCCTGTGCAACAGAGCTAGACTCTGTCTTAAAAAAAAATACGTTATACTCAAAACTTGAATTTATCAAGTGACAAAATAAACTAAATTAGGCCACAGAATGGAGAAGATATTTATAACACATTTATCTGATGGAATACTAGTATCTAGAATATATCATTGTAACAGCTGGATTAAAATATATATACTTGATTTTCAAAATAGAGAAAACAAGAAGATAGATCAGTGACGGGGAAAGAAAAATGAAGAGAAGTTTAACGTCTCTAGAAATTCCCCAAACTGGCCGGGCGTGGTGGCTCACAGTTGTATTCCCAGCACTTTGGGAGGCCAAGGTGGGCGGATCACGAGGTCAAGAGATCGATACCATCCTGGCCAACATGGTGAAACTCTGTCTCTACTAAAATATGAAGATTAGCTGGGCGTGGTAGCGTGCGCCTGTAGTCGCAGCTACTTGGGAGTCTGAGACAGGAGGATTGCTTGAACCCGGAAGGTGGAGGTTGCAGTGAGCCGAGATCGCACCGCTGCACTCTAGCCTGGTGCGTGGCAACAGAGCGAGAGTCTGTCTCAAAAAAAAAAAAGAAATTCCCCAACTCGAAAACCCCAGAGCTTAGTAAATATTCAGAAGTCTAATCACACCAAATGAAGGCAAGGGTGCGCAGCAGGAATGTTCAGGCTCTGCGGTAGGAAAGCAAATTATTTCAATCATGTTGAAAATTATTTAAAGCCCCAGCAAGTCCACTCTTACATTTCAGGACATTTATATACACAGAGACATGCACAAGAATGTTTAAAGTGATTTTTTTTTTTTTTTTTGAGACAGGGTCTTGCTCTGTTGCCCAGGCCAAAGTACAGTGGCATGGACTAAAGTAATATTATTTGTAATTTTTTAAAATTAGAAATTGCCTAAACTTCATCCACAGGAGAATAGATAATTATTGTATAGTATACAATGAAATTCTACAAAGCAGTGAATATGAACAAAATTGAAAGTGAATTAGCCAGCCATGGTGGGGCACGCTTGTGGTCCTAGCTACCCAGGACACTGATGGGGAGGATGTCTTTAGCCCAGGAGACGGAGGCTGCAGTGAGTGCTGACTGCACCGCTGCACTCCAGCCTGGGCAACACAGTAAGACCCTGTGTCTATTAAAATGAAATTGAGGCTGGGTGTGATGGCTCACGCTGGTAATCCTAACACTTGGGAGGCCGAGGTGGGTGGATCACCTGAGTTAAGGAGTTCGAGACCAGGCTGGCCAACATGGTGAAACTCAATACAAAAATTAGCCAGGCATGATGGTGCATGCCTCTAATCCCAGCTACTCGGGAGGCTGAGGCAGGAGAATCACTTGAATCCAGAAGGCAGAGGTTGCAATGAGCCAAGATTGTGCCACTGCACTCTAGCCTGGGTGACACAGTGAGACTCTGTCTCAAAAAAAAAAAAAAAAAAAAAGAAAGAAATTAACAGTGAAAAATTAGGCATAAAAATATGTACAACATGACATCTCTTATATAAAGCAGGAAAAATAGTGCTATATGTAGCTTACAGATAAGAGGCAGCAAAGGGAAAGAAATGCCTGGTCATGATAGACTCTCGGCTCTCTCTGTGGTCACGCCCCAAGGGACGAAGAAAACAGGGGCGAGTGACAGGCAGGCCTCCTCTCACAGCACAACTCTCGGGCACAGCAACCAGGACTGGGCGCCCCTACCCCCCGTGCAGTTAGGCACCCACCCACCGCAGCAGCTGTGAGGACACAGGACTCCCGCCTTCTGTCGTGGCTGTGCCGATGGGTATGCAGGTCTTCCTAGCGAGATTTCTACCGGTTTGTACATCTTAAGCAACGCATGTTCTGTGTTTAAATCTTTAGTGCAGGAATTGGCAAGTCATCCGAATTTTTTAGGTTAGGAGCGAAAAGGTCAGGCCTAAATTTGGGAGCTGGAACTCTGATGGCAGGAGAGAAGACGGAACGTGAGAGGAGAGCTTGGAAGCAGAGGTTCCGAGGTGACAAAAGCCAGGGGCCAAGAGCAGGCAGGTGTAACGCCAGGCTGTGGCGGCAGGACCAGACAGGAAGCGGTGTCCAGCCCAGCCTGGCGACCGCCGGGAGGTCCTGGTCTGGCCAGCTGACTGATCAGATTCCCAGGGAATCCAGGAGTGCCACCTCGGGGAGCGAGAGGGTCGCTGGAGGAGAGGCGGACTGGATGAAGGGGGAGTGAGGGTGCGACAGGCTGACTGCGGTGCGGTGATAAGACTTCGCTGCGCGGACCCCCAGGTATTTGGAAATGTAGCTCCGGGGCGCCCGGGAGGGCTCAGGGCTAGCTGCGCTCCCAGAAGCGCGCCTGAGAGGGGCAGGTGTGTGTGTGGGGGGGCAAGCAGGAAGCTCGAGGAGCGCCCACCGCAGGGAAGGGGAAGGTCAGCGCAGGAGCCTGAGGAGGAGAAGCTGAGAGTGCGTTTCTGAGGAACTCCGAGGGTGCGAGGGCGGAACCCAGGAGAGGCACAGCTGCGCGGGAATGGGGGAGCGCGCCCTGAACGGTTGCCAGGGGAGTCCTGAGGGCCCCGCGGTGGGCAGGTGCCTCTGTGCTGGAACCCACGGCAGGTGGAGGCGTGAGCTGAGTCCTGGGTGTGCTAGGGAGAATTGAGGACGCCCCTGAGAAGGTGCTGAAGCTAAAGGTGCCAGGGGAGTCTTGGTGATGGGGCGAGCACTCCTGGGGGTGGGCGAGGGAGAGCACACTCAGCCGGCGTGCAGGTAGGAGGGGCTGAGGTGCGGGAGGACTGGGGGAGAGAAACACTCAGCATGAGTGCTGGTAGGAGGGGCTGAGGTGGGGGGGAGGGGACAGGAGGAGAAGCCTGAGATGGTGGGGGGGAAGAACACTCAGCATGAGTGCTGGTAGGAGGGGCTGTGGTCAGGTGGAAGACAGGAGGAGAAGGCTGGGATGGGGGAGGAGAGAACACTCAGCATGAGTGCTAGTAGGAGGGGCTGAGGTAGGCAGAGGGGACAGGAGGAGAAGGGTGAGATGGTGGGGGGAGAGAAACACTCAGCATGAGTGCTGGTAGGAGGGGGCTGTGGTGGGGGGGAAGGGACAGGAGGAGACGGCTGAGATGGGGGGAGAGAAACACTCAGCATGAGTGCGGGTAGGAGGGGCTGTGGTCAGATGGGAGTACAGAAGGAGAAGGCTGAGATGGTGGGGGAGAGAACACTGAGCATGAGTGCTGGTAGGAGGGGCTGAGGTGGGGGGAGGGGACAGGAGAAGAAGGCTGAGATGGTGGGGGGAGAGAAACACTCAGCATGAGTGCTGGTAGGAGGGGGCTGTGGTCAGGTGGGAGGACAGGAGGAGAAGGCTGGGATGGGGGAGGAGAGAACACTCAACATGAGTGCTGGTAGGAGGGGGCTGAGGTGGAGGGAGGGGACAGGAGAAGAAGGCTGAGATGGTGGGGGGAGAGAACACTCAGCATGAGTGCTGGTAGGAGGGGCTGAGGTGGGGGAGGGGACAGGAGAAGAAAGCTGAGGTGGTGGGGGGAGAGAACACTCAGCATGAGTGCTGGTAGGAGGGGCTGAGGTGGGGGGAGGGGCTGTGGTCAGGTGGGAGGACAGGAGGAGAAGGCTGGGATGGGGGGAGGAGAAGGCTGGGGATGGGGGAGGAGAACACTCAACATGAGTGCTAGTAGGAGGGGCTGAGGTGGGCAGAGGGGGACAGAGGGAGAAGGCTGAGATGGTGGGGGAGAGAAACACTCAGCATGAGTGCTGGTAGGAGGGGCTGAGGTGGGGGGAGGGGACAGGAGGAGAAGGCTGAGATGGTGGGGGAGAGAAACACTCAGCATGAGTGCGGGGTAGGAGGGGCTGTGGTCAGATGGGAGGACAGAAGGAGAAGGCTGGGGGAGGGGGGAGCACATTCAGCATGCATGATGGCAGGTGGGGGGCTGAGGTCGGGGGCACAGTGGGAGAAGGCACAGGGGGAGAAGAAGGTGGGGGGAGGAACAGTGCCTTCTTTCCGGTGCACCTCCGGGCTCCAGATGAAGACTGGCCGGCAATGGGCTGGCTGTGTGGAGGACGGAAGAGGCTTGGAGAGGGCTGCCTTCTCTCTAGAGGTGGCTGCCCTGTGTACCTACCTCCCTGGAGAAGGGCAGCTCTGTGGCGTCAATGATCTGCATAAAGAAAGCTGGGTGTAAGTTTACTCGTGAATCATGAGTACATTTTTATTTCTGTTATAGCCAAGTGAGCTCTCACGGCAGTGATTAAATGAGCAAACAGGAACACTCTGAACCCTAGAGATGGATGGCCTCCAGGGCCATGGACTTTAACCATTATCCAACAGATTTTCTGAAAAAAACAAATGGCAGGGCGTGGAGGCTCACGCCTGTAGTCCCAGCACTTGGGGAGGCCGAGGCGGGCAGATCATGAGGTCAGGAGTTCCAGACCAGCCTGACCAACACGGCGAAACCCTGTCTCTAATAAAAATACAAAAATTAGCTGGGCGTAGTAGCGTGGGTTTGTAATCCCAGCTACTCAAGAGGCTGAGGCAGGAGAATCACTTGAACCCAGGAGGTGGAGGTTGCAGTGAGCCCAGATCACACCACTGCACTCCAGCTTGGGTGACAGAGCCAGACTCTGTCTTGAAACAAACAAAACGTGCTTGATGTTTTATGGTTGAATCCTATAAAAGTCATAGAATATTAAACTTTGTGACCACCTCAGAGAGCAGCTAATTCAGCTTCTCGTTTTACAGTTCGAGACCTGTCAAAGGCCAGGTGATTTTTCCTGGGGTCACACGGCTTGACACTTGTACTTTTCTGTGAAGTGAAAGGCTCGCAGCGTCTTTCAGGAATCTCTAGAAGAAAATATGTTGGAATTTCTAAGCTTCACGGAGCAACTGTCACTCTCTAAAACATTGACTATAGAACATTCTTGCTTCCTGCAACTTTGAAGTCAGCCTGGGTGGCTGGTAAGGTGGCTCTGCACGTAATCCCAACGCTGGGGAGGCTGAGGTGGGAGGATGGTCTGAACCCTAAAGTCCAAGGCTGCAGTGAGGTATGATCACATCACTGCACTGTTGCAGCCTGGGCAACACAGTGAGATCCTGTCTCTCAAGAAATTAATGAAAGTGAAGTCAGCATGAGGAGGAGGCGTGTGGAAGGGAAGGAGTCCATGCTGCTTCTGCCTGTCCCCCTGGGCAGCTGGAGTTAATTGGCTGGTAGGAAGGCTCAGCTTGCATGAAACCTCTCATTTTCTGGGAGACGTTGAACAGATGAGGTTTTCTTGCTTCCAAATATAGGACTATTTCAGTGTTTTATCTTTTGGGGAGAAAAATTCTCAAACTTTGTATCCACCACAGACTGACAACAGCTTCTTTAATTTTCTGGAAGAATGAACTGAAGCTATTAGTCAAGGCTGAAGGCTAGGAGGCCTGGAAAATTGCTACAGGGTAACATTTCCGAGGAATGATAGAAGACATTATGTGTTCTTATTTAAGCGGAAATACACACATAGATCATACTTCCAAGTGGTAGTTTATGGCACTAAAGTTTGTGTTGTACACTGCCCCAGAATGTTTTATAGAAATGGAAACTCAAAAGATTTATTGACAACATGTAAGTTTATTCAAAGTGACTGAAAGAAAAAAAAAGATTTATTAAGTGCAATTAAACAACAGAAATCTACATTTTCTTTCATTAGGTGAGGAGGATGGCTGCAGAGTTTGAAAAAGGGTCTGTGTGGCTGTGTCAGAGGGGGACATATTTAACTGTCCTCCAAAGAAGACAAGTTGCCTCTTCCCCAGGAACCTGCAGGGTCATAGCATACCTGTGCTCAGTAGTTCTTTTTATGACCTACAACCTTCCCACCAACATGAAGCTCTAAGCAATAAAATGAAAAGCGAACACTGCTGAATTGCCGACCCCTGTAAGAAGCGTGTGCTGTATCTTCTAGTATGCTCTGAATATAGATGTGTGGAAGCAGATTGTTCTTCCGCCTCAGTCCTTGGTGCAGGTGAATAAAAATGCAACGTCCAAAACCAGAGGGCTGGAGGAGGGTGGTGGAGGGTCCGGGTGTAAACTCAAAAAATTGGAGGTGGAACTGCTGTGGGTAAAGATCATAGGGAAGAGCACTGGGCTGTGGATCTGAGCATCTCTGGAGAACAGCTTTGCTGTTCACTTTCCACAAATTGAGCAAGTGTGTTAAAACTGGATTAACACCCCTCGTCTACCTCAAATGGTGCTGTGAGAATCAAATGATAACACAATGAAATATTTTATTAAGAAGAGATAAACAGCCAGGTGCGGTGGCTCATGCCTGTAATCCCAGCACTCTGGGAGGTTGAGGCAGGTAGATCACCTGAGGTCAGGTGTTCAAGACCAGTGTGGCCAACATGGGTGAAACCCCGTCTCTACGAAAACTCCAAAAATTAGCCAGGCATGGTGGTGGCTACCTGTAATCCCAGCTACTGGGGAGGCTGAGGCAGGAGAATTCCCTGAACTTGGGAGGCAGAGGTTGCAGTGAGCCAAGATCACACCATTGCAATGAAATGAAATTACAGTTTAGGAGTCATGCAGCTGGAGGCTACAAGATTCTGACCCTCCCTAAGCTGCTCCTAAGATCAGTGCTTGAGATATTTTGCAGACCCTGCACTTGGTGTATCAGCTGGCAGCACCCAGATTGATAAACTGGCTCATCTGATCTTGTCCCACCCAGGAACTGACTTGGCACAAGAAGACAGCTTCACCTCCCTATGATTTAGTCCCAGCTTACTGGCCTCCCCCACCCACCAAGTTGTTCTTAAAAATTCTGCTCCCCCGAATGCTCAGGGGAGACTGACCTGAGTAACAGTGAAACCAGCCTCCCGCACGGCCAGCTCGGTATGAATTACTCTTTCCCTATTACAATCCCCCTGTCTGGATAAATCGACTCTGTCTAGGCAGCTGGCAAGGTGAACCCATTGGGAGGTTACATTTGAATAACACTCTTCCTTATTTCAGAGAAGCTGACTATGCTTTTGAAATCACGCTCTTGTTAGCAAACTAACTTCCCCCCAGTCCCTCACCCCCAGCCCCCATCAGCTCCTTGCTGGTCCTCACACGGTCCCTTCAATGATCCCTGTCATGTGGAACTGTGTCCATTTTCTTGGGCTGCCAAGTGCTTCTTGAGAAAGTCATGAGATGAGGTTGCCTGGTATCACTACAAATTTCAGATTGGATTTAGCAACCATTTTATTTATCTACTTGTTATAAGTTGTTATTAGTATTATCTTTGCTATCATATTTATTTCTATTTTCTTAGGTGCCAAACTAAGTTAGTTTGTCCCTGGAACTACTCCAGATAGTTTCAACTTGATAAAAACTTCAGCCAAATTACATTTAAAGCAGTTTAATTAAGCAATGAACGATTTGCAAATCAGGCAGCCCACCGAATCACAGGAGGTTCACAGAGACTGCAGCGCAGCCTCATAGTGGAAGATTGATGGACAGAAGAAGAAAGAGATGTACAGGAAATGAAGTGAGGTACAGAAACAGCCGGCTTGCTTACACCTCCGTGTTTGCCTTATTTAAACACAGTTGGCTACATTTGATTGGCCAAAACAGGTGTAGGCTACGGTCTCTTTACCCCTCCGCTTGCTATATAGTTCACAAGACGTACAGAGAAACCTTTAGGCCAAACTTAAAATATGTTAGGAGGCAGCTTTAGGCTAAACTTGATTTAACAAACTTCAGACCAATGTCAGCATTTAGTTCAATTTGGAATCTGTGAAATTGAAGAACTCTGGAGTGAACTCTAATTCAAATTCCCAGATCACAGTTTCTTGAACTACTAGGTATATTCTTCAATCTACTCACCTGGTGTAAGAAAGAGTGCAAGGCCTTGGCCGGGCGGGGTGGCTTACGCCTGTAATCCCAGCACTTTGGGAGGCCGAGGCAGGCGGATTGCTTGAGGTGAGGAGTTCAAGACCAGCCTAGCCAACATAGCAAAACCCCATCTCTAAAAAATTAGCCAGGCGTGGTGGCGGGTGCCTGTAGTCGCAGCTACTCCGGAGGCTGAGGCAAGAGCTTGAACCTGGGAGGCAGATGGTGCCATTGCACTCCAGCCTGGGCGACAGAGCAGGACTCCGTCTCACCAAACACACAAAAAAAGAAAAAAGAAAGTAAAGCCTGGCCAGGCGCGGTGGCTCACGCCTGTAATCCCAGCACTTTGGGAGGCCAAGGTGGGCGGATCATGGGGTCAGGAATTCCAGAGCACCGTAGCGAAACCCCCGTCTCTACTAAAAATACAAAAAAATTAGCCAGGTGTGGTGGCGTGGTCTGTAGTCTCAGCTACTCGGGAGGCTAAGGCAGGGGAATCGCTTGAACCCAGGCAGTGGAGGTTGCAGTGAGCTGAGATGGCGCCACTGCACTCCAGCTTGGCGACAGAGCAAGACTCCGTCTAAAAAAAAAAAGAGAAAGAAAAAGGAAAAGCGCAGCCCTCCATTGAGGCCTCTGGGCGATCCCGTAGGATGGGTCTAGGCGCGGACTGCGTGGGGACCACACATGACCGTGACTGGCTAGGTGTTGAGGACTGGCGTTTAAAGCAACTGAGGGCTAGGGGAAGAAGGGGTGCAGGTATGGGGGTCTGGCCAGCCCCAGGAAAGTGCCGACGGTGTGCGGGGGTCATTCAGGGCTACGGGGAGAGTTAGCCCCCGGTCTGCTCTGGGGTGTGGGGTGGCGGGATGGGGTGCCCTCCCCGGGGCCAGGGCGAGGAGGGTTCAGGGCTCCTGGAGGCCAGCAGGATTAGGGTCGTTTTTAGAATGAGTGAGCCCTGCAGGGTCCCTGCTTTCAACCCGGAGGGAACCCGGGCCCACGTGGGAGTGGGAGTGGGGAGTGGGGGGTGAGACCCGCAGCCCACGGAAGGGGCGCTGAGACGCGCTGTCGCGAGGAGCAGAGGTGCTCCGGGGAGCCCGCGGCTCCTGTTATTAGGAGGCGGTCCAGGGTGTCGTGCCCCGGCCGGTCGCCAGGTGGCGGCAGCGGCCCGTGCGAGGCAGCTTCCTCCGGGAGGGCACTTGGCCAGGTGCACTGGCTTACACGTGTTATTCCAGCACTTTGGGAGGCCGAGGTGGGCGTATCACCTTATGTCGGAAGTTCGAGACCAGCCTGACCAACATCTCTACTAGAAATACAAACCCCATCTCTACTAGAAATACAAAATTAATCGGGTGTGGTGGCGCACGCCTATAATCCCAGATACTCCGGAGGCTGAGGCAGGAGAATCGCTTGAACCTGGGAGGCGGAGGTTGCAGTGAGCCAGGATTCACTGCACTCCAGCCTGGAGGGCAGAGCGAGACTCCGTCTCAAAAATAAAATAAATAAATAGGCACTTAATCCCAGACTGAAACCCTCTTTTCAGACTATATTAAGAGCTTGAAGAATTTAGGCACAGACTGGTGGATCACTTGAGGTCAGGAGTTTGAGACTAGCCCAGGCAACATGGCGAAACCGTCTCTACTAAAAATACCAAAATTAGCCGGTCGAGGTGTTCGAGCCTGTAATGCCAGCTACTCAGGAGGGTGAGGCAGGAGAATCGCTTGAACCTGGGAGGCAGAGGTTGCAGTGAGCCGAGATCAGGCCACTGCACTCTAGCCTGAGCCACAGAGCAAGACTCCGTATCAACCAAAAAGAATTTAAGAAACACCAGATACTTCTGAGGTACCAGTGCGCATGTGGTAATTAATGAGAATACTCAAGGAAGGTGACATAATTGCCGATGTAAAAATAATTAAACAATTTCCAAAAGTCTATCTCAGTGAAGGAAACATTTGTCTTTAAGGGAAATATCAGTGAAAATTATGTTTATGACAAAAATGAGTCCTTTCTGCAAACTTCATTTAGAAAATTATGGGCATAATTACTATTTTATACAGAATAACTCTGTAGGAAGCTTTTTGTTTCTATTGAAATAAAATGCCAGTTAATTACCCATTTAACTTATTGAATGAGAACTATACTGTGCTAATTTTTAAATATTTTTAAAATTTTCTTTGAAATAATATCTTTTCTTTGAGACTTGAGAACATATATAGCTAATATGAATTGATGGAACAAAGATTTTAATGACTTCTTTTATTATTTACCTATACATTCTGTACCAGTTAATTTCATTGCTTAAATTATTAATGTCTAATATGCCATTTGAAGCATTCACATTCTGAAAATGATGTAAGTTACACATGTAAAGTGTTATTACTAGGATATAACAGGGCTTGGGACTGTCTGTTGCCTGTCCAGGAAGCTGCAGGTATACGAGTTGTAAATGTAGGAGAATTCAGTTCAGTGTAAATAGTTTAGTTTCCTGTTATATTAGGATAGGCACTTAAGCCAATGTTTGTGCCATAGACAAGTTATCAGTATCCGTCAGTCCTACAGCTGAGGTTTCGACATAACTCTAAGTAAAAATGGAGATTACATCCCTAACAGCACTGCAATCCTCATTCACGCGACTGAGTTCAGATGCCGTAAGGGCCTTTGATGTCAATGCCGTGGGAAATGCAGATAGAGGACGAATGAAAGACACAGGAGAGTCCTAACGTGGAAATGAGGGGAACAGAAAAGCAGGCAGACACCAGAGGATGCAGGAGGAAAGTGGCATCGGAGTCCTGGAAGAGGAGGCGGCTGGGAGAAGGAAGACAGTGACGCGGGCACTCTGAAAACCCCACTGGAATTTTTGAGTGCAAACAGGCACCACCCACATTACGTTGTCATTGCAAATAGGTTCCTTCCAGGTGTCCCAAAGGGCTTTTCATGCTAGCTTCATCTCCCTGTTTGACACTCAATGGCTTTCTTAAGGTATTTAGGTCCATTTACTAAAAATGACTCACCGCTTGTTAATATAAGAATGTTTATACATTTTTTCATTTTAATTTCAAACATAGGAGATAAAGAAGAAAGGTGCTTGTGGCCAGGCACAGTGGCTCACACCTGTAACCCCAGTACTTTGAGAGGTTGAGGCAGGCAGATCACCTGAGGTCAGGAGTTCGAGACCAGCCTGGCCAACATGGCGAAACCCTGTCTCTACTAAAAATACAAAAATCAGCTGGGCGTGGTGGCACACGCCTGTAATCCCAGCTACTCTGGGGGCTAAGGTGGGAAAATGGCTTGAACTCTGGAGGCGGAGGTTGCAGTGAGCCGAGATCGCGCCACTGCACTCCAGGCTGAGCAACAGCAACACTCCATCTCAAAAAAAAAAAAAAAAAAAAAAAAAGAATCAAGGTGCTTGCACACCTGCACTTCATGCCTGTGTAACAGGTTGTGCTGTCTGTTGTCTATTGTGTTGTGGACTTGTGTTGTCCATGTGCCCTTTATGCAAATTATCTACCAAAATAGAGCTTTTTGAATAGTGTTTTCCATTTTCTATTCCATAAGACGTGGTGTGTATCTACATTAAAAAGAACAGCTGAAAAATGTATTTTCATTTTACATGAATTACTTCAATTTAAGTTAGTTTTTATTCACCAAAACCTATAGTGTTCCATGCGTCACAATAAAACAAAGCAGACTGTGCCAGCATGAGTCCACTTCTACTGAGGATTAGGGTCATTCATGGACCTAGAGGTTACCGCAGTCACTATGTTCTCCACAAGCACAAACAGATGTCTTCGAAATGTGATGCAATCGTGCAGGCTGCTGCCTCCAGAACATATGTCCCCTACCGAGGAGAAGGAAATGAGCGAAGATGCTTTGTGACTTCAGAGCAGAAAAGTGCTCTTAGTCACTCATAGTGAACTTAGTCAGCTGACAACTCCAAGGGCCCACTTCATGCTGGGGGATGACATCCCCAATGATGGTCTGGCACATGGGGGCTTTAGCTGAATGAGAGGAGAGGCCAATCAGAGACAGTGGAGGGGCAGGCAGTTCCTGAGTGCTGCAAAGGGGGACTCATCCGGCAGGCAACGTGTATCAGGGAATTCAGACCAAGTCCTGGGAAAGAATCCATAAAGAAGTCTCCGGGAGCAGGGAGGAAGGGGAAGGGAGAGGCAGCCGGGAAAATGCGGGACACATCCATCCATCCTCCTCAAAACGCTGGCCTACACACTCGCGAGAGCCTCCTATGACTCAGGGAACTCAGCGTTCTCTAGGAAACATCACACATTGCGCTTTCATCTATGCACCAATTAGCTACACTCGGGCTTCCAGATCATCCATTATAATAATAATTATTATTAGCATTTTGAGAGGGAGTCTCGCTCAATCATAGCTCGCTGCAAACCTCCACCTCCCAGGTTCAAGTGATTCTCCACCTCATCCTCCTGAGTAGCTGGGACTACAGATGTGCGCCACCACGCCCGGCTAATTTTTGTATTTTTAGTAGAGATGGGGTTTCCCCATGTTGGCCAGGCTGGTCTCCAACTCCTGAACTCAGGTGATCCACCCGTCTTGGCCTCCCAAAGTGCTGGGATTTATAGGCATGAGCTACTGCACCTGGCCTCAGATCATCAATTAAATTTTAAGGTTTGGACTATTCTTAAAAGCCACCTAGAAGAATCCTTCACCAGAACCCTCAAGACTAGCTATTCTCAAATGTGGGGGCCTAGGAGAATCTGATGAGAAGCTCTGTCTACGCCCAGGACAGAAGGCAGACATGAGTGCTCACACTTCCTGATGGCTCCGTAGGCTGTCTATGGCGCTGCCAGACCTCCTCGTGATGCTTAACCCACAGTGCCTGGCATGCAGAAGGAGTGTAACAGGTGTTTCTTAAAAGCAAAGGCTTGCTTCTTTTGAGCTTGGCAAGAAGAAGAAAAAAACAAAAAAAAAAAAGAAAGAAAAGAAAAAAGCAGAGGGGGGAGAGGGCAGGAGAGAATGCAAACAGGAGGGAGGGATGTCTTCTGCTCGCTGGGCTCTCATCCGAGGAGAGGATGAGGGCCCCAGGTGGGCACAGGGCCCCTCTGGGTGAGTAACAGGCCCGGGACTGCCTAGCCAGCCTCCACTGCTTGTCCATGAACAAGCCACAACATTATGTATAAAAACACACACAATCACAAGTAGCCCAGGCACCATGTTGCGACAGCCGCCTTCTGACTCCTGGACGTGTGCGGGTTGGCCTGGTAAGGCAGGCGCCCTTCTCTGCAGGCCTGCCCAGACAGCCCCTCGCCATGCTGCTCAGGGCCAGGCCTGCAGCTCCACGAAGCTGCCCCCTTGTTGGTTGCCTTCGGGAGCACACCTCTGACTCAGCACCTCTGCCTCCTCTGCCCCGTCCCGTCCCCTCATGTGCACACACCGAGGATCTGCCCAGGACCCTCTCTGCTCAGCCCACAAATGCTGCTTCATTCTCCTGGCTGACTGACTGCACCTCCAGGTAAAGCAACGATCTCCGGCCCCAGCCAGGTCACTCTTCATGGGAGGGGTTGTTCTGTGACTGCGGGGAGGTTTAGCGGCACTGCTGGTCCCTATGGACGATGTGTCAGTAGCGCTTCCTCCCAGGTGTGATAACCAAAAATGTCTCCCAGCATCACCAAATGTCCCGAGAGGTAAAGTCCCTCTGAGTTAAGAGGCACCGAACACAATCTGAGAAAAGCTGAGCGTGCCTGGCCAACATGGCAAAACCCTGTCTCTACTAAAAATACAAAAGTCAGCTGGGCGTGGTGGGGGGGCACCTGTAATCCTAGCTACTTGGGAGGCTGAGGCAGGAGAATCACTTGAACCTGGGAGGTGGAGGTTGCAGTGAGCTGGGATCACGCCACTGCACTTCAGCCTGGGTGACAGAGCGAGACTCTCAAGAATCACCAGGTAAATCCCATGGGGATACACTGCAGAGGAGCCTGGGCACCCGTGTGGCTCTGAGGAAGACTGAGAGAGGGGCATCGGGGAGGGACCGCAAGAGGAAGGCGTGAAGGGTCAACGCCAGCAGAGATACAACCTGGACAACCACCCGTGGCTGTGGTGCAGGTTGTGTGTTTTCCTTCCTTCCTTCTTCCCTCCCTCCCTCCCTCCTTCCCTCCTTCCCTTTCTCTTCCTCCCTTCCTCCCTTCCTTCCTTGAGACAGAGTCTTGCTCTGTCACCCAGGCTGGAGTGCAGTGGCATGATCTCAGCTCACTGCAACCTCCACCTTCCAGGTTCAAGCGATTCTCCTGCCTCAGCCTCTTAAGTAGCTGGGATTACAAGCCCACACCATGGCCGGCTAATTTTTGTATTTTTTAAGTAATTGTATTTTTAGTAGAGACCAACATAGTTTCACTGTGTTGGCCAGGCTGGTCTCGAACTCCTGACCTCAGGTGATCCACCTGCCTCAGCCTCCCAAAGTGCTGGGATTACAGGCAAGAGCCATCGCGCCTGTCCAGGTTGTGTTTTCTCGGTTGTAGGCCCATCGGCGTGTGCAGGACTCTCTTCAGGGCCTTCCACCTGTGCTCCTACACCCTACGCCGGGTGTATTTTACAAAGAGTCCCATATCTGTTGTACATCTTCTCATACTTTTTGCTATTGAAAATTCTTACGAAGTGATCTTACCTGCCAAAGGGCAGAGAAACAAGTTGTCATGTTCCAGAACCTAGAACAGAGCTTGAGGCAGGGAAAGTATTCAGTGTTGTTGGCTGCAGTCAGCCAACGAATGAGTTTTGGATGGATTTATGGCAAAAAATAGTGATCTCCTGAGTAGCTGGGCATGGCAGCTGACATGTAATCCCAATGCTTTGGGAGGCTGAGGTGGGAGGATCCTTTGAGCTTGGGAGTTCAAGACCAGACTGGACAACATGGTGAAACCACTTTGCTGCAAAAAGTACAAAAAATAACCGGGCGTGGAGGTGCGCATCTCTTTCTCAGCTAATCAGGCTACTTGGGAGGATGAAGTGGAAGGATCACTTGAACCTTCCCTCTAGCCTGGTTGACAAAACAAGACCTTCATCAGAAAAAAAAAAGAGAGAAAAAAAAAAAGAAAGAAAGAAAAGAAAAGAAGTGATCTCCCATCAGCCTAAAGAATTCCGGGTAGGAGTGATAAGTCAGCCCGATCACGCGCATCCAGGCATCTTGGAGTCCGAGGACCGTGGTCACCATGCCCGAAGTAGGGACGAAGAAGCCGGCTGTTTTTCACCACCAGTAATACCCTGGGAGGCCCGCCGTGGCTTTGATTGCATTTCTGGCAGATCCTTCCTTCCCAGGGGGTGCACATGCAATGCACCCCCGCAGAGAGAGCCAAGGATCCCCCCCACAGGCACGTTTGCAGAGGAGCATACACATTTCTAACAGGTCGCCTGCGGACTCCTGCAGTTCAGCTCCCAGTAACTCTTTGAAATCCCAGTCCTCACACCCATGAAAAGGTAGTAGGATTCACATCCTCTAAGCAGTAAGCAGGCCCTTGGTAATCCTGGAGTTGCTGATTTTTGAAAACGTAAGAGTTGTATTTCCTAAAGCAGAACACATTCCATTGACTTGACATCCTTTTAAAATAAGTTATTAAAGTAAAATTTCATGGAGGTATTTTAATTATGCAATAAAAAGCAGAAGCCACTTGACTGCTAATGCTCCCAGAGCAACTGCTTGCATGTAGGTTTTTTCCCAGTCTCCAAGGGGTCTTGATTTTCGAAGCCACGATTATTACCCCAGCAAACATCTCTGAAGCTGAAGGCATCTCCCTCCATTCTCTCCCATGCACTGCACTTGATAGCCTTCAGAATCCAGCCTGGGTCCTTGGGGTCACTGGGCTCTGGGAGGGAGCCCACAAGGCTGACTTCTCCAGTTCCACTTACCTTTCCCCCTTGTATTGTTACATTTGCTGCCTCTCCCTTTCCCACAAAACCTGCAAGTTTCTTAAGACTAGGGGTGGTTTCTTTTCATCGCTGTATCCCATTCGCACTGCTTGACACTCCATGGTAGGTGTCCCATTAATCTCAAATGAAGAGCATTAGTATTCCTTCCCCACGGAGGCCCGCTGAAGGAAGAGGAGCACTGGTGCTGTCATGCCCCTGGGGCTTGTGGGTAAGGGCTGGGTTAAGGACGAAAGCACTTTTTTCACTTTATTATCTTTATAGGCTTCCCAGGAGCGCTGAGCACCAATGCCCAGGGCGTTACCTCCTCCACCTAATACCGGAGATTACCTCCCCCACCTAACTCCATGCAGGCTCCTCGGGTGCTTCTTCCTTTTGCTCTCTTCTTTTCTTCTCTCCATTCTAGCCTCCGGGTGCTTTTCCAACTAGGTCCTGACTTACTGGACTTCTGTGTTGTCTCTGCATTGTCCAGTTTCAGCAAGAGTCCTGCTCAGCCGGTTTAGCTACACCCCCCATCCTCGATATCCAATCCGGTTCCTCATCCTCCACCCTCCGCCAGGAGATGTCTCGTCTCCCTGGCCCGCCCTCTGCAGGTCCTGCGAGGTTGGTTTAGCCAGTGCCCCTCACCTCTCATGTCTCCTCTTAGTAAGTTTCCATCCAGTGACTTTTCACCTTCTCCTTAGCTATAAATTCCCCCTTTTTCTTGTTGTATTTGGAGTTGAGCCCAATCTCTGTGCCCTATTGCAAAGTGGTCTCTACTCAAGGTCCCTAGAAAGTGGTCCCTTGAGTAAAGGTCATGTCCCAGCTTGAATAAAGCCTTCCTTTATTAACAAGCATCATGTGTATATATATATATATATATATATATATGTATTATATAATTTTTTTTTTTTCTTGAGACAAGGTTTCACTTTGTTGCTCAGGCTGGAGTGCAGTGGTATGATCATAGCTCAGTGCAGCCTCGACCTCCTGGGCTCAAGCGATCCTCTCGTCTCAGTCTCTCAAGTAGCTGGGACCACAAGCACTTGTGACCATGTCTGGCTTTTTTTTTTTTTAAGATAGGGTTTCACCATGATGGCCAGACTGGTCTTGAACTCCTGACCTCAGGTGATCCACCTACCTCGGTCTTCCAAAGTGCTGGGATTATAGGCCTGAGCCACCACGCTGGCCTGTACCTATTTTCAAAGAAGCTTTGATGAGTACTGACAACAGACTAGAAATCTGGTATGTGGAAATTTCTTACTATTCTTTGGAGATTTATGATTTTTAACTTCATAGCTTTTTTTTTTGGCACCGAAAATAAAAGCCAAAAAAGAAGCCATCATTAATCATACAAAATAAAAGAAATATAGAGAACACCACTGGAGTTAACTATATCCCCCCAAGTTTAAGGATAGAGGAGGGCTCCTGACTTCCTCCCCAGAAACGTGATGCAGCCGGCCTTCCGAAGCTCCGCGGAGGTTATTCAGGCCGTTTCCATTTGTTCTCACCTTGACCTGGCCCTGTCATTCTTATTGCCCAAGGCCCTGCTTCTGATTGTACACCACCTACCAGGGCCAGGTAAAGGACCGTTGTGAAGATGACAATTCCACAGTCAGTACTATGTGGAAATAAAGACCAACAACATGAGAAAATCAAGGACGATTTATTTATTTATTTTTGAGACAGAGTTTCGCTCTTGTTGCCCAGGGTGGAGTGTAATGCACAACCTGGGTTCACTGCAACCTCCACTTCCCAGGTTCAAGCATTTCTCCTGCCTCAGCCTCCCTAGTAGCTGGGATTACAGGCATGTACCACCATGCCCAGCTGATTTTTGCATTTTTAGTAGAGACAGGGTTTCCCCAATATTGGTCAGGCTGGTATTGAACTCCTGACTTCAGGTAATTCACTCACCTCAGCCTCCCAAAGTGCTGGGATTATAGGCGTGAGCCATCACGCCCGGTCAACTTATTCTTTACTTGCTATAGCAAGGGAGTCGGCCAACTTCACTTGGATTCTGGCAGGATTCAAAAGCAGGCAGAGGAGGGGAAAGCTCTGTAGTGGAAAACAGTGAAGGCCCCAGGTGTGCCCGGATTGGAGGCTGTCAGCCTGGGAAAGCTGAAGGCGGCTCCCTGGAACAGGAGCCTCCCATGTGACTGGTGTAGTGGGGCATATTTGGTACTAAGTTGGAAGTGGGGGACAAAAATGAGGAAAACTGTCAATTAATAATCAAGTCCTGGTGGATCGTTATAGAAGTTGCTGTTTAGCTTCCTGGATGGTCCCTGGAGCTAGCAACCTGGCTACCTGGGTTGTTTATTGTAGACAAGGGCTTGGTTTCCTGGGCAGGTTGCTGGAAGTTGTGAGTCCCAGTTCTGTTTTTAGATATGGTCTGGCCATGCTCTGATCAATGCCAAAAAGATCTCTTGAGTGACAGTGAGATTAAATGTAAACTGTCATGTTTGGTGTTCAAATTCCTGCACAATCTTACTCTTCCTCATTTAATGAGCCAGTTTCACATTCACTCTATAACGAATCATCTTATTTAGTGAGATTCTTCTTCTCTAGAACTTCTGTACTAATACTTGCTTCTCTGCCTGAGAAATATTTTTTTTTTTTTTTTTTTTTTTTGAGAGACAGTCTCACTCCGTTGCCCAGGCTGCAGTGCAGTGGTGCGATCTCGGCTCACTACAATATCCACCTCCCTGGTTCAAGCGATTCTTCTGCCTCAGCCTGCTGAATAGCTGGGACTACAGGTGTGCGCCACCATGCCCGGCTAATTTTTGTAGTTTTAAAGTAGAGACAGGGTTTCATCATTTTGGCCAGGCTGGTCTCAAACTCCTGAACTTGTGATCCGCCCGCCTCGGCCTCCCAAAGTGCTGGGATTACAGGCATGAGCCGCCACGCCCTGCCATCCTACTCTTCAAGGTCACATTTAGACTACAGCTACTCCATGCAGTCTTCATCATCTCCCAACCATGTTCATTCATTCATTCAGCTTCTAATACGCACTGGGTCCAGTATTTGGGCTGCACTTCTAGGAAACACAAACATGAACCTCGCCCTCCAAAATCTTTTTGTCTGAAGGACAAGGTAGAGATTTTAACAAAGTAGAGATTTTAGCAGCAGCAACAGGCAGAAATATATTTAATAGCTACAAGTGGTCCTAACTGGGAGGAAGGGAAGTTCCTTTGTATCCTTTACCACGTATCCTTTTATCAGTAAGAGGAAAATTGATTAATATATTGGATTGAATCGAGACTTCATTTTTTTGAGACACAGTCTCACTCTGTTGCCCAAGCTGGATGGGGTGCAGTGGCAGGACCTTGGCTCACTGCAGCCTTGATCTCTGGTCTCGGGTGATTGATTCTCCTACCTCAGCCTCCCTAGTAGCTGAGATTACAGGTGTGCACCACTATGCCTGGCTAATTTTTGTATTTTTAGTAGAGATGGGGTTTCGACTGTTGCCCAGGCTGGTCTCGATCTCCTGGACTCAACTGATCCACCTGCCTCAGCCTCCCAAAGTGCTGGGATTACAGGTGTGAGCCACCAGTCTTGGCCAACTTAACTGAAAGTGACTTTAGGACATTAATATCTAAAAGTGATCAGCAAAATAATGATTTTTGTGAGTTTTCATCCTGGAAAGGAAGGACCACCCACTGACCAAGCTGAGCGAGGCGGTGGGAGTTGCTGTGATGTCGTACCATCACTAGCAACACTCACGTACGTCACCAGCAATTCTCATCAATGAGCAATGTGCTCACTATCCGCCACTCAGTAAATGCTTTACATGTTTTATCTTGTGAAATCCTCACAAAATGCTGATATGTTCCATCTTCTCTTACTGGAGAAAGGGGTCAGAGGGAAGAAGCAGGGCGACTGGTAGACTAGTGAAAGGGAGCAGGGATGTGGCACCCCAAAATATGCCATGTTGGCATATTATTTCAAGCTGAAGGCACTTTACATAGCTATAAAAAAGAACTAAGTTATGTCCTTTGCAGCCACATGGATACAGCTGGAGGCCATTATCCTAAGCGAATTAACGCAGACATAGAAAACCAAATACCAGCCCAGCGTGGCGGCTCACGCCTGTAATCCCAGCACTCTGAGAGGCTGAGGTGGGTCACCTGAGGTCAGGAGTTTGAGACCAGGCTGGCCAACATGGTGAAACCCTATCTGTACTAAATAGGAAAAAAAAAATTAGCTGGGTGTGGTGGCATACGCCTGTGGTCCCAGCTACTTGGAAGGCAGAGGCAGAACTGACTGAACCCACGAGGTGGAGGTTGCAGTGAGACAAGCTCATCGAGCCACTGCACTCCAGCCTGGGCAACAGAACAAGACTCCGTCTCAAAAAAAAAAAAATAAAAAAAATAAAAAAACCCAAATGCCACATTCTCACTTGTAAGACGGAGCTAAACACTGGGTATAATGGACATAAAAATGGCGACAAGAGACACTGGGGACTACCAGAGGGAGAGAAGAAGGGGGCGAGTGTTGAAAACTACCTACTGGGTACCATGCTTACTAGAATACCTGCCTGATGGGATCATTCCTACTCCAACCTCAGCACCACACAAGACACCCATGGAACAAACCAGCAGCTGTGCCTCCTGGATCTAAAATAGTTGATTTTTTTTTTAAGGCACTTAGATTTCTGAAATCTCTTATCTAACTAAAAGCAGACCCTGAACTTAATTGTCATAGATCCATCCCAAAGCAACTCTAATCTCAGTGATGAAGAGCCAGCGCCACACCCAGACATTGACACAAGACTGTCAGATCTTTTTTTTTAAGGAGTTTCACTATCGCCCAGGCTGGAGTGCAGCGGTGCGATCTTGGCTCACTGCAACCTCTGCAGTGAGCCCAGCCATCCTGTTTTTCTAAAGGGCCCCTAATCTTTCCAAAAAGTCATTTTATTTTCTACAAGTGTCCTTTCTCCCCACTCCTTTTCCCAACTAAGTTAGGCATCTAGACCTTAAGGCCGGACGCGGTGGCTCCCGCTTGTAATCCCAGCACTTTAGGAGGCTGAGGCAGGTGAATCACTTGAGGCCAGAAGTTCAA
Source organism: Ateles fusciceps (assembly GCA_036589455.1). Taxonomy (NCBI): domain Eukaryota; kingdom Metazoa; phylum Chordata; class Mammalia; order Primates; family Atelidae; genus Ateles; species Ateles fusciceps. The sequence continues at coordinate 4,004,171 of JAZHEH010002639.1, forward strand.
GACCAGCCTGGCCAACATGGGGAAACTCCATCTCTACTAAAAATACAAAATTAGCTGGCGTGGTGGCACATGCCTGTAATCCCAGCTACTCAGGAGGCTGAGGTAGAAGAATCGCTTGAACCCAGGAGGTAGAGGTTTCAGTGAGCGGAGATTGCGTCACTGCACTCCAGCCTGGGTGACAGAGACTCGTCTCAAAAATAAATAGACCTCAAGTTCTAACTATCCCTCTGAGTACTCTCGTGTGCATGCCTGATGCACGTGTGAATAACTTTTGTTTGTTTTGCTCTTTCCTTGCTTTTCTGGGCTGGAGCCAGGAGTTCAGCTAGATGGAGATGCAGGTAGACAGCCATCAGCACAGGGCCGATACGTGAAGGCAGGTAACTGAGATTATCAAGGAGTGGGTACAGAAGCCCAGGAATGATCCCTACAGTGTTAAGGGGCTAGGAAGACCTGGGGGACCACCCCAGGAGGCGGAGAAGGACAGCAGTGAAGTCAGAGCCGATGTGACGAGCCACCAGATGCACCTGGCAGGTCGGAGGACGAGCATGGACCACTGCGTTTGGCAGCATGGAGATCACTGTGACCTTGAAGTCATGTTGGTGAAGGTGGGTGGGAGCCTGACTGACAAAAGTTAGAAAGAATGGATATAAGGACATTTCTCTCCTGGTTGTGGCCAACTACCTAGGTGAATCCAAGTAAGGCTCCTACCGAGGGCAACGGTGCTCACAAGATAATTAGAAATTGTCAGCCCAGAATCTGAGAGAAGACAGCTAAATCAGCATTTCTAAGCCGTTTTTGCCTAGGTGGTTTTTTAAATCCAGAATGCCAAGGCTGGGGGCCCTCTGAAACTGCTAAGCACTGAGAGCTGAAAACCCCATGGGCTGCACCTGGGAGGAGGGGCAAACTGGAAGCAAATCTGCTCCTGCACTGGACTATGGCCATCCACGAGTCACTGGGTGGTGCAGGCTGTTCAATCTGAAACAAAACAAAGGTGGTCACAGAATGCTAGTGCCTCCAGGAAGCTGGCAGAAGCAGATGAAAATCTTTTATTGAAGAATATCATCTTATACCTTCAATTATTTTTGTAAGTAATTTTTGAAGGCATTCTTGTAAATATCTAGACAAACAAGAACCACTACAAATCAGAGACCAAAAGAAAGAAAGAAAGAAAAAGAAAGAAAGAAAGAAAGAAAAGAAAGAAAAAGAAAGAAAGAGAAAGAAAGAAAGAAAGATGGATGCACGGTCACTCCATACAGAATTATCAGGAATAATAATTAGGCTCATGAGGCTAAAACATTTTCTTTTTTTTTAATTGAAACCGAATCTCGCTTTGTCACCCAGGCTGGAGTGCAGTGGCATGATCTCAGCTCACTGCAACCTCCACTTCCCAGGTTCAAGTGATTCTTCTCCCTCAGCCTCCCAAGTAGCTGGGATTATAGGCATGCGCCACCATGCCTGGCTAATTTTTGTATTTTTAGTAGAGATGGGGTTTCTGGTCAGGCTGACGTCCTGATGATCAGCTTGCCTTGGCCTCCCAAAGTGCTGGGATTACAGGCCTGAGCCACCACTACACCCGACCTAGAACATATTTTTAAAAATTACTTTAGGCCAGGAATGATGGCTCATGCCTGTAATACCAGCACTTTGGGAGGCCGAGGTGGATGGATCACTTGAACCCAGGAGTTTGAGACCAGCCTGGATAACATGGCAAAACCCCAGCTCCACAAAAAATACCAAAAAAAAAATTAGCTAGGTATATGGTGGTGCATACCAGTAGTTTCAGCTACTCGGGAGGATCACCTGAACTTTGGAGGTCGAGGCTGCAGTGAGCCGTGTTGGCGCCACTGCACTCCAGCCTGGGTAACAGGGTAATACCCTATCTCAAAAAACAAAACAAACTCTGTCGACTTGAAACAGAGTCAACTAAAATTCAGGAACTGAAAAATCCAAAACTCAACCTAAGAACTCAATGGGTGTGTTCAGCAGCAGCTTTAACACAGCCACAGTGCAATGTGATAAACTGCAGGGTAGGTCAGAACGGACCAGAGCAAACAATAAAGGAACAAAAAGATAGACACATATAGAATACAGTTTTAAAAAGGTATGTAATAAGATGATTCAAACTTTTTTTTTTTTTTGAGAGGGAGTCTTGCTCTGTTCCCAGGCTGGAGTGCACTGGCATGATCTCAGCTCACTACAACCTCCACCTCCCAGGTTCAAGTGATTCTCCTGCCTCAGCCTCCCAAGTAGCTGGGACTATAGGCATGCGCCACCATCCCTGGCTAATTTTTGTATTTTTAGTAGAGACAGGGTTTCACCATCCTGGCCAGGGTGGTTTTGAACTCCTGACCTCGTGATCCGCCCGCCTCAGCCTCCCAAAGTGCTGGGATTACAGGTGTGAGCCACCATGCCTGGCCTCAGACATACGATTAATTAGAGCTCTGGTACGTTAGAAGAGAGATATTTGGGCAGAAGCATTATTTGAATATACCATAGCCAAGAATTTTCCAAAATTGAAGACATCCAACAATCCAGAAATTCATTAAGTCCAATCAATTCCCAAAAAGATGAATAAAAAGATATATACATCCAGATAAACTATAGTAAAACTGCAGACAATTGAAGACAGAGGAACATTTAAAAGCAGTCAAGAAAATAAAGATTTATTTCAAAACACAGCAGTAAACATGGATGCATACGACAGTGGAGTTACATCAGTATTGTGCTGAAAGAAACTAGCTGACAACCTAGAATATTTTTTAAGAATAATTAAATACAGATGTTCAGACAAACACAACTGAGATGATCAGCAGACCTCCTCTAAAGGATATAATAGTGGGGGTACTGCAGGTGGAGGGGAAATGATCCTAGAAAGTCACAGAAAGATAAAACGCAATAGTGGCATATAGGTGGGTCATTGAAATGAACATCAACAGTAATGTGCCTTGTGGAGTTTTAAATACAGAAATAACTAAAATACCTAATAATCTGTTCGCATTGTCTGGGAAGAGGAAAAAATACTAATTTACATTAGACATCAGTAAGTCAAGAATGCATGTTGTAATCTCAAGTGTACCACTAAAGGCTATTTATATATATAAATCAGCTATATATAATATATATAGCTATATAGCTTTATATACGTAAATATACATGTAATATAGTATATACATAAACATAATATATAAAGCATTTACATATATAAATATATACATTTTTTTTTTTTTTGAGACAGAGTCTCACTCTGTCATCCAGGCTGGAGTTCAGTGATGCAATCTCAGCTCACTGTAACCTCCCAGACTCAAGGGATCCTCCCACCTCAGCCTACTGAGTAGCTGGGACCACAGACACACGTCACCATGCCTGGCTAATGTTTTGTATTTTTGGTAGAGATGGAGTTTTATCATATTGCCCAGGCTGGTCTAGAACTCCTAAGCTCAAGTGACCCTCCCACCTCGGCCTCCCAAAGTGCTGTGATTACAGGTGTCAGCCACCTCGCCCAGCCTCAAATTATCAGTAATTTAAAAATTACTAATTTTTAAACATCAGTAATTCAAAAGAAAGCAAGAAAAGCATATAAAAGAACACGAAACATGAGACAAATGCAAAGTATAAAAAGACATCTTTAAATGTAAAGATATCAGTAATTACTTTGTATAAATGTACTAAATGATCTAGCGCTTAAGTTTTGCTGTACACTGGAAAATTACCTGTGGACCTTAAAAACAGTAATAAAACACCAATGCATGGTTCCCATTCCCGTCGGATTTACTGATGTGAGGTATGAGCAGGGCACTGGGACTTTTAAAAGCTTTCCAGATTATTCTAAAGTGCAGGAAATTTGGGAGCCACTGCTCTCATTCAAGACAAAGATTATCAAATTGGATTAAAAGAAATACTTGGCCGGGTATGGTGGCTCATGCCTATAATCTCAGCATTTTGTGAAGCCAGGTGGGTGGAGTGCTTGAGCTCAGAAGATTGAAAACAGCCTGGGCAAAATGGTGAAACCCCATCTCTACAAAAAATTAGCTGGGCCTAGGGGTGAGCCCCTATAGTCCCAGCTACTTGGGGTGCTGAGGTGGGAGGATCCCTTGAGCCCGGGAGGCAGAGAGTGCAGCGAGCAGAGACAGTGTCATGTGTTGCCCAGACACTCCAGCCTGGGCAACAAAGCCCGACCCTGTCTCAAAAACAAACAAACAAACAAACAAATATTATCCACATATACTTCTTAAACTCAAAGATAGACACAGGAAAGAAAGCTGGTGGTGTTATTCACAGAGGCAAAGTTGACAATATCAAGCATTATGAGAAATAAAGAGGAACATTTCATAATAGGAAATATTCAAAAGAGCTGGGATATATTTGTCTTATTTAAGGCAGAGAGAGGAGACTCGCATAGCTATACACAAAACTGATGCGAGGATGAGCAGGCACTACCAGGTTGTATGTGTCATCCAGGTGAGAGAGCATGGCTCGGAGGAAACACAGGTGAGAATGGCTTGGATTTGGTTTCCGTATTGGAGACAGATTTTTGATGAGATTGAGTGAGGGCTGAGGGGCGAGGGGAAAGGGTAAGCAACAGTGACTCCTAGACATCGCGCAAGAAAAAGGACTGAAGTATTTAAAAACACATGAATTCCAACAGAATTATGCTCAATGAACAGCCTCCACTTCCCCAAAGACTACATGCTTTATGATTCCATTTATATAAAACACCAAGTACAAGGCTGGGCAGTGGCTCACACCTGTAATCCCAACATTTTGGGAAGCTGAGGCAGAGGATCACTTGAAGTCAGGAGCTCCAGAGCAGCCTGGGCAACACACAGAGAGCTCATCTGTACACACACAAAAAAAAATTAGCTAGGAATGGCGGTGCTCAGGCAGTCCCAGCTACTCAGGAGGCTGAGGCAGGAGGATTGCTTAAGCCCAGGAGTTTGAGGCTACAGTGAACCCTGATCGTGTCACTGCACTACAACCTGGATGACGGAGTAAGCGAGACCCACTTTGTGTAAAAAGGTAAATATTTAAAAACTCTAGGTAATTCAAACTATAGTGACCGAAGGCAGATGGGTGGGAGGGGGAGGAGGGAGAGAGGAAAGGGTTACAGAGAGATGGAGGAACATATTCACTGCGGATTGTGGTGATGGTTTCACTGTGTAGACATGTATCAAGATGTATCAAACTGCACACTTTAATTTGCGACACTGCGCTGCAGCTCAGGTGACAGTAAGGTCGCTTTCCCGGGCGCGGCCGGCCTCTCCACCCGGCGCTCGGCTGCTGCGCTGCACTGCCTGTTATAGTTACCATTTCGTGCAAGTTAGCGCAGGAAACAACACACAAGACCGACACACGTGAAATGGTCCATTTTAATGCCCTGTCCCCAGGAAAAGGAACATTACCGACTTCTGGCCAGGTCGTCCTCCCAGTCCCAGGTGGCGGTTCCGGGTTTGGGCTCCCAGGCCTTCGCAGCACTAGGGTGGCGCAGGCAGGGTCGTCCTCCAGGCCCTGCTGGGGCCCGAAGTGACGCGCGCACGCGAGCTCGCGGACACGCACGAGGCACCCAGGGCACGGCGGCGCCCGGCCGAGCTCCAGGGCCCGCGGCCCGGCCCGGTGACCCCCGCGCTCCCCTCCGTCCGCGAAGGCCCCGCGGCGTCGCGCATGCGCCCGGGCCGCCCCCGCCCCCATCGCGCCCGCGCCTAACGCCCCCACCACGGCCCGCGGGCCATGGAACCCGCCGAGGCCGGCGCGGTTCGAGCGCTCCGGTGCGCGCGTTCGGGCGCCTTACCCCCGTGAGCCCGGCGGCGCTCGGACCGGGCCGCCCGCCGCCGGGCCGCTCCGCCCGCCTCCGCCGCCGGCCGGGCGCGCCCCGCCCCAGTGCCCGCGCGTGCGCGCCCCCGCCGCCGCGTGTGAGTGTGAGTGTGAGTGAGTGTGAGTGGGTGTGGGTGCGAGCCGGGCCGCCGACGATGCCGCGGGGCCGCCCCCCCGAAGCCCAGGGAGAGCAAGGCGCGCGGCGACTCCGGTAAGGCCCGCGGCCGCGCCCTCGCGCCCCGCCGGCGGCCGGTGCGGGGCCCGCGCCCTGCCAGTCCCCGGATGCGGCGCGGGGGGCGCCGGGAGCGGCGGGGCGGGGGCGGGGGCCGCGCAGACCCGGGCCGCCGCCGCCGCCGACTGGCCGTGCTGGCCGCAGCGCGGGCGGAATGATACGGGCGAGTCGCCGCCCGGCCCCTCCGCGCGCTGGGCCTACTTTCCTGAGCCGGGCGGCGGCTGAGGCGGGAGGCGGGAGGCGGGAGGCGGGCGAGGGCGAGGGCGCGGGCGGCCGCCTCCTCCGCGCGCCCTGCCCCCGCCGGCCCGCCCGCGGTAAACTTGAGGGAAAGTGGCCGCCCCGTGTCCCGTCTAGGGGCGGGAGGGCCGCGGGGCCGGCGCTGGGGAGGCGGCCGGGCCGGATCCCGGGCCTGCGGACGCCGCGCCCTCCGTGCTCCGTGCTCCGTGCTCCTCCCGGACGGCGCCCCCGCCCGGCGCCCGCTGACCCGGGGACGTGGGGCTCGGCCCACAGGGAGGCCGTGGAGCGCGGGGTCGTGCGCACAGTAGGCGCCATTGTTGTACGGGAAGCGCAGGGTCGTGCACACAGTAGGCTCCAGTGTTATCTGGGGAGCGCTGTAGGTCATGCACACAGTAGGCGCCATTGTGATTGGGGAACTTGAACCCTGAGCTTCTGGAGAGCGTTGTGGGTCGTGCACACAGTAGGCGTCAGTGTTATGTGGGGAGCGCTAGATCGTGTACACAGTAGGCGTCAGGAAGTGTTTTCCGCACTAATTTATGCTCCATGGTACCTTGATAAACTCATGAAATAACTCGGATTTTGTTTTCCAAGAAAGGAGAAAGGCCCAGAATTTAAAAGCAGGCAAACTGACACCAGCGGGCACCCCCAGACCGTGGCCCTCCCGCAGTCACAGGGATTGACCTGCTTTCCGCCCCAGCCTGGAGCCTGAGGAGTGGACTCTCCTGCGCGGGGAACCGGGCGCCCTCGCCGGTGCTGCGGGTCCCAGGTCGAGGGCAGTGGGGTCGGGGGGCGCCGCGCCTTTTCCCGTGGGCGCTGTGGTTCCCGTGCAGCCTGGGACGCGAGTGTTCCCCCGCAGGCCTGGTCCCTGGTCCCGGTCACCCGTGCAGCTGACGCGTTTGGAAAGGGTTCTGGAAGGGCTCTAAGGGGGAGTAGGCACCTCGGACTCTGGGAGTCGGTGGATTATGCCTTGACTTCCATTGATTTTTATTTAACTGCTTAGCTTGGTGACTCAGGTGTTCCCCTTTTCTTGGGGGATGAGTAAACTGAGGCTCATTAAAGAGCTTGTGACCAAAGAACACAGGTGCCCCGGAGAAAGGTTGGGTCTGGAAACGACCAAGGATTATGTGAATTTTGCGTTTAGGAAGAAAGAAGTAATGGGTACCAAAGCAGGCATTCTATTGCACTCGGTAGAGTTCACTCACATGCACAGGAGGGGAAACGTGGACGTGGCCGACAGGTGTTTGAGTGAGCGCTCGCGCACCTCACGGGCCTCTGTGGCTGCTGGAGAGATGTTGGCTGCACCGTGACCCAGGTATGCAGATTTCCAGTTGGATGACAGCGGTGCTCAGAATTTTGGTGAATGGTTGATGGGGTCTGGAAAGAAGCCTTTGTTGCCTCTCCCACTGTTTTGGCCTTGATCTTATTTTGTTAGATGTTTAATATTTATGTTTTGTTAATATGGCTTCTGCCAAAAATAATGTAAGGTGCAGTGTCTCAGTTACTTGGAAGAAGGCTTAGCATAGAGAAAGCATGTAAAATTTCCACTGGCACAGGCGGGGCACCTACTCCCCCAGTATCCCCCGTCTCACCCATGGTCTTCGTGTCCACCTGGTGTTTCCCCTCAAGCCTTGGGAATTATTACTCCATTTCTCTTATCTCCCAGCACACTTCCTAATTTAGTATTGCGGCTTCTACCTCGGGAACCCACCTCTTTCCATCTGCAGCGGCAGCCCCTGGCCCAGCCGCCTTCTCCCGGCAGAATGCTGCAGGAGCCTTCTCACTGCCCTGCTGCCAGCGTGGATGATCTTGTTAAATGTAAATCAGATGGCCGCACCCACACCCTGATTAAAACTCTACAGTGGCTTCCTCATCCCTGGAACAGAAACCCACATCCCACAGGATCCTGTGGCTCAGGACTTTCCTGGTTCTCATTTCTCTTTCCTTGTTCTGGCATGCAGTCTTTTGAGTTCCTTCATGCCACGTTAGTTTTTGTCTGGGGGCACTTGCCATTTCCTAGACTGAGAAACACCTTTTGCTAGTCTGTGGCTCCAGGTGCCTCAGTGTCTTCAGAGAGACCTTCCTCAGACCTGCTTAAAAGCAGCCTTTCCCTTCTTAACACCAGTCCTCCTCTGGCAAAGTGGTTCTTAAACTGTAGTTCCCGGACCCCTTGGGGTTCCCTGAGATTTCAGATTCTGTAAGGTAAATACCATAATAAGACTAAGACTATTAGGCTTTTTCACTTGGTTAACTTTTGCACTAATCGTACAAAAGCAATTGTGGGCACAACTGCTGACACCTTAGCACGAATCTGGGTGGTGGTGGCAATACCTAAGAGTCGTGCTGCATTATCTTCATGGATCACAGTCAAAAAGAACAGGTTGCACCAGAGAGCATGCAGAATAGATATGACAATCCAACTGTCTTTTTATTCATCGAGACATTAAAAAGATTCATGGACCGGGCATGGTGGCTCACGCCTGTAATCCCAGCACTTTGGGAGCCTGAGATGGGTGGATCACGAGGTCCAGCGTTTGAGACTAGCCTGGCCAACATAGTGAAACCCCCTCTCTACTAAAAATACAAAAAATTAGCTTGGCGTGGTGGTAGGTGCCTGTAATCCCTGCTACTTGGGAGGCTGAGGCAGGAGAATCGCTTGAACCTGGAAGGTGGAGATTGCAATGAGCCAAGATCACTCCACTGCGCTCCAGCCTGGGCAACAGTGCGAGACTCCATCTCAAAAAAAAAAAAAAAGAAAAAAAGATTTGTAAAAATGAAAACCATTCTTACTATTTTTGGGGAAGATATATTTTTTCGTAAAACAATGTTAAGACGTAATAGACATTTTAAATAAACAAATGTTTTAAAAATTGCTTAGTTTTAATTTCTAATAGGATAAACAGCAATAGATATAACTAACATAAGCTAAAAAGTCTTTGAGGGCCTCTTTATATATATATTACATATAGTATATATAATATATATTTTTTATAGATATATTTATATATATATATGGAGGGGGAGAGGGGAAAGACAGACAGACAGGGTCTTACAGTGTTGCCCAGGCTGGTATTGAACTCCTGGGCTCAAGTGATCCTCCCACCTCAGCCTCCCAAAGTTTTGGTATTACAGGCATGAGCGACTGCTTCCAGCCAAGGAATGCATTTAAGAATGTCTAAAAGGGCTGGGTGTGGTGTCTCATGCCTATAATCCCAGCACTTTGGGAGGCCTAGGCAGGTGGATCACGAGGTCAGGAGAGGGAGACCAATCTGGCTAACATGGTGAAACTCCGTCTCTACTAAAAATGCAAAAAAAATTAGCTAGGTGTGGTGGCACACACCTGTAGTCCCAGCTACCTGGGAGGCTGAGGCAGGAGAATCGCTTGAACTCGAGAGGTGGGGGTTGCAGTGAGCCGAGATTGCACCGTTGCACTCTAGCCTGGGTGAAAGAGCAAGACTCTGTCTCAAAAAAAAAAAAAAAAAAAAAAAAAGATGTATAAACAGGTCTTTAAACCAAAATGTTTGAGGAACATTGCTCTATCCGTTACTGTGCTAATCATGATTCTCATAATTGAAATGGTTTTATTTTCTCTGTTGCCCCATTATGAATTTTATTCCTGAGAAAACTGCAAGGGATGTAGGGTTTTTTTTTTTTTGAGATAGAGTCTCTGTCAGAGTCTCATTCTGTCACCCACGCTGGAGTGCAGGGGGACTATTGGCTCACTGCAACCTCCGTCTCCTGGGTTCAAGCGATTCTCCTGCCTTGGCCTCCCGAGTAGCTGGGATTACAGGCAACTACCACCATGCCTGGCAAATTTTTTTAGTTTTAGTAGAGATGGGGTTTCACTATGTTGGCCAGGCTGATCTTGAACTCCTGACATCAGGTGATCCGCCCTCCTAAGCCTCCCAAAGTGCTGGGGTTACAGGTGTGAGCCACCACGCCCAGCCGGGATGTAGGGATTTTTACAGATAAGGGAATCAAGCTCAGAGTGGATACCTGAATTTTTTTTTTTTTTTTGAGCTGGAGTCTCACTTTGTTGCCTAGGCTGGAGTGCAGTGCTGCGATCTCAGATCACTGCAACCTCCACCTTCCTGGTTCAAGCAATTCTCCTGCCTTAGCCTCCCGGGTAGCTGGGATTACAGGTGTGAGCCACCACACCTGAGTAATTTTTTTGTTTTTTAGTAGAGACGGGGTTTTACCATGTTGATCAGGCTGGGCTCCAACTCCTGACCTCAAATGATCCGCCTGCCTTGGCTTCCCAAAGTGCTGGGATTACAGGCGAGAGCCACTGTGCCCAGCCTGGATACCTGATCTGGAAGGTCCACCCAGCTAGTGGGTGGCAGAGTTGGGAACTGATCTCCTTTTTAGTCCAAAGCATGTATTTTAGATCTGTCACAGTGGTTCACACCCGTAATCCCAGCACTTTGGGAGGCTGAGGCCGGCAGATCACTTGAGGCCAGGAGTTCAAGACCAGCCTGGCCCACATGGTGAAACGCCATCTCTATTTAAAAAAAATACCAAAATTAGTCAGGCATGGTGGCAGGCGCCTGTAGTCCCAGTCACTTAGGAGTGCTGAGGCGTGAGAATTGCTTGAGTCCAGCAATTCTGGGTGGAGGTTGCAGTGAGCTGAGATCACACCACTGCACTCCAGCCTGGGTGCCAGAGAGAGACTCAGCCTCAAAAAACAAGAAAAATGGTGTGCATTTTAGTGCTCTGCCTCAATAGATATAAAGCCCTTGTGTGGATTAACTCATGTATTCAACAACTATTTTTGAAGCACTTCTGTGACAGGTGAGCTCTGTGCTGGGTCTAGGAATACAAAACTGAACAAGAGACATGATCTCTAGGTATCCTTATAATGGTAGAAACAGTGTTCATGGTGACAGATCGGGCACTTGAAGTCTAGGCTTCCTGGAGAAAATGATGTTAAAATTGAAACCTAAAGAAACAAACAAAAGGCCCAAAGAATATTAGTTGAAGTGGTTGCTCGCTAAGGATATGAGAAGTGAGCCTCATGGGTATCAAGTGGGCAGCATTCATTCAGCACTTGCTGTGTCCCTAGCACTCTCCTGGGGTTAGGATGAGTGAGATATGCTTTTTTTCTGTATCATAATTATTTTAGCAATAATGTGACCTTAGTAAGGAATGCGGTGACCTTGAAGGAAACCACATTTTGGAGTCTTGTGTGACTCCCATCTGTTTTTTCCAATGGAAAGGTACAAAATTTTTCTTTTTAGCTTGCTCTGTTACTTGGCCTCCAGCGATTTCTTTTTCCTTTTGGAGGGATATTTATAATACTTAGTTCATTTCTAGAGAGCAGAGACAGGCAGACCGTGAGCCCGATGTATAAACAGATCTTTTCCTGATTAGATTACCAGTTCAAGAATTTTAGATTTTTTTTGCATGAATTCAGGAGCCCAAGGGGAGGGCACCACCAGCATAAGCTAGGGGTAGTAGGACTTTACCTTTTTTTTTTTTTTTTTTGAGACAGGATCTTCTTGATCTATTTAAAATAGTAACTTTCTAACAATATCAGGTATCTATCCAAGGATGAAACCCTCCACTCTCCATTGTTGAACTTTTTAGGTAGGCAGAAATTTAGAGTATTTATTTATTTATTTTGGAGATGGAGTCTTGCTCTGTTGCCCAGGCTGGAGTGCAGTGGCACAATCGCAGCTCACTGCAACCTCCACCTCCTGGGTTCAAACAGTTTTCCAGTCTCAGTCTCCCTAGTAGCTGAGACCACAGGTGCATGCCGCCATGCCACCACACCTGGCTAATTTTTTGTATTTTAGTAGAGACGGGGTTTACCGTGTTACCCAGGCTGGTCTCAAACTCCTGAGCTCAGGCAATCTGCCCACCTCGGCCTTCCGAAGTGCTGATTACAGGCGTGAGCCACCATGCCCAGCCTAGAAATGTAGAGTATTGAGTATTTTGAAGGAAGTATGATCAGATAACCTCTAAAGATTTTATAATCCTGGTGTTAAGTAGTGACGTCACATGGGTTCAAAGTCTTGATTTTTCACGAAAACAAGCTTGGGAGAAGCCATAGTAAACCATAATTCCTTATTAGATAAAGTCAATTCCACACTTTTGGAATGCTTATTATATTTCATGGCCTTTACTTTGTCTGTGTGTACAGAGATAGTATGTCTTTGCTTTCAAGAAAGTAGCAGTATTTTTCAAGCTATTTTTTGTCATAGAACTTTTCTTCACATAAAGTATCATGGCAAGGCCAGGAACAGGGGCTCTCACCCTTGGCAGCTCATGCATTATGGAATCTCCTGGGGGAGCTTTTTAAAGATCCCAGTGACCAGGCCTCACCCCAGTCCTGTTCCATCAGAGCCTGTGGGGTATGTGTGTCGGAGGGGATCGCCAGTGCTTTTCAAGCCCCCCAGCTGACCACTGGGTGTCAAGGCTGAGAAGCAAGGCCTGCAGCAGAGCTGTCAGGTTGAAGAGGTCAGGGATTTAGAGAGAGCCTGTTCTTCCTAGGTGCCTTCCCCTAAAATTTCTCTCAGTATAGTTTTTAAGAGGCTTTAGTGGACTAAAATTAAGAATTTATGTGATCTAATAAGCTGCCATGAACAAAGACTCTGTGCTCTTAATATAGAAGTCAAAACCTCACGTCTGTGGGTGAGACAATCATGCAAACTAGTGAAGCCCTTAAAGGTAACAGGTAGTGGCAATTACTCGCCAGCTCTAGGGACCGGGCGAATGGCAGAGCTCTTATTTTGTTCAAAGGAGCAGGCTCCTGCTGCACTCCATTTGGTTATTGCCATAGCTTATGCTTTCTTTTTAGTTTTTTTTTTTTGAGATGGAGTTTTGCTCTGTCACCTAGGCTGGAGTGCAGTGGTGTGATCTTGGCTTACTGCAGCCTCCACCTCCCGGGTTCAAGTGATTCTCCTGCCTCAGCCTCCTGAGTAGCTGGGACTACAGGCACGTGCACGCCATGCCTGGTAATTTTTTGTATTTTTAGTAGAGACAGGGTTTCACCCTTTTAACCCCGGGTGGTCTCGATCTCATGATGTTGTGATTCGCCTGCCTCGGTACAGGTGTGAGCCGCCACGCCCGACCCTTTTTCATTTTTAATTGAGGCAGGGCCTTGCTCTGTCACTCAGGCTGCAGTGCAGTGGCGTGATCTCAGTTCACTGTACTCCTCCTTCTCCCTGGCTCAAACCATCCTCCCACCTCAGTCTCCCGAGTGGCTAATTTTTGTGTTTTCTGTAGAGATGGGGTTTCGCCATGTTGCTTAAGCTGGTCTCAACCTCCTGGACTCAAGTAATCCCCTGCCTCGGCCTCTGGAAGTATTGGGATTCCAGGCATGAGCCACTGGGCCCAGCCAGCTTATGGTTTCTAAGAGAAGCCAGAAATGCGTCCATTTATTTGAAGCCTCTTCGTTGGTACATTTAAATGACTATTTTAGTGGGGAAAAAACATCTGCCTAGGAAAGTGCACACATTTTAGGTGAGGAGCTTCATGAGATTTTCTGTGAGCCAGCACCCTAGCGTGTTTGTGCCCTTTCCAGTCACTGGCCCTCCTCCCACTGTCCTGGCTTCTGATACTACATGTTAGCTTTACCTGTTTTTGAACTAAATTGAATTCATAGTATGAAACCATTTTTTTTCTCGCTTGATTCATTCAGTATTTTTATGAGATTATTCCTGTGGCTATACAGCAGAACTGTGTTTATTTTGAAAGGGATGTAGTATTCCATTATATGAACCTACCAGAATTACTCTTCTACTCTTGATATTTGGATTATTTCCAGTTTTTTGGCTATTTTGAATAAGTGTGGCTACAAACTTTTCTGTATTTCTGGGCCACAGTGGATACAGCCAGCCAGTGACAGCCCTGGCTTCCTCTCCTACCAGCGGGGGATGAGAGTGCTTTTGTTCCCAGCTCAGCAACACTTAGTATCACCTCTCCCAGGGGATCCAATCTTTTGGCTTCCCCGGGCCATACTGGAGAAGAATTGTCTTGGGCTACACATAAAATACACTAACACTAATGATAGCTGGTGAGCAAAAAAAAGCAAAATCTTATAATGTTTTAGGAAAGTTTACAAATTTGTGTTGAGCCACATTCAAAGCCATTTTAGCCTGGGCCTCGTGGGCCGTGGATTGAACAAGATTGGCCTGTCCCTTTATTGTTTAGCTGTTCTGGTATGTGTAGTGCTATCTCATTTTGATTTTTATTTTGAATTTTATGCTAATATAGTTTTTATTTTTGTCAGCCATTTGTTCTTTTTTGCTAAGCTCCTGTTTAAGACCTTGGCCTATTTTTCTACTGGGCATATATGTTTGAAAATTAATACTTTCTTCCCCCTTCTCACTACTGCACTTGACTAGTCTAAAAAAAAGTCTAAAAAAAAAATTAATACTTTCTTTTCTAGAGCAGTGTCAGGATGCTGTGGAGATACCTTGTCTCTCCTCACAGTTGCTCATACTATTCACATCTTGCGTTAATGTAGTAAGTTTAGCCAGTGTTGATACATTGTTATTAACTAAAGCCCATAGTTTGCATGAGGATATATTCTCTGTTTTGTGCATTCCATGGGTTGGACAAATGCATAGTGTCTCATATCTCCCTTACAGTGTCATACAGAATAGTTTGACTGCCCTTTGTTCCCTCTATTCATCCTTCCCTTCCCTGACCAATGGCAACCACTGATATTTTTCTTGTCCGTATCGTTTTGCCTGCCCCAGAATGTCACATAGTTGGAAGTGTTCAGTATGCAACATTTTCAGGTTGGCTTTGAGTAAGCAACATTCATTTGCAGTCCTCCATGTCTTTTCAAGGCTTAATAGGTGTTTGATTTTGTTGCTGAATAATATTCCACTGTATGGATGTATCACATTTATCCTTTTACATTTCGAAGGACATCTTGGTTGCTCCAGTTTTTAGCAATATGAGTAAAGTTGCTTTAAATATTTGTTTGCAGGTTTGTGTTAGACGTAAGTTCTCAAGTCATTGGGGTAAATCCCATGGACTATGACTGCTGGATTGTAAGGTAAAACTATGTTTAGTTTTTTCTAACAGGCTGCCAAACTGTTTTTAAAGTGGTTGTACCATTTTGTATTCTCACCAGCAATGAATGAGAGTTTCTATTGTACATCCTAACCAGCATTTGGGATTAATTAGCTTTTTGAATTTTAGCCATTCTTTTAGGAGTGTACTGGATATCATTTTAATTTGCAATTTTCATTATATGTTTACCTTTCAACATATGATGTTGAGCATCTTCTCATAGGCTTATTTGCTATCTGTGTATCTTCTTTGGTGAAGAGTTGTATGCTGTTTTATTATTGATTTATAGGAGTTGTTTATATACTCTGGATGAGTTTTTTATAGTCTCCTATTCATTCTTTTAAAGATACCTTCCGATTAAACAAGTTCTTAATCTTAATACCAATTTGTCACTCCTTTCCTTTAATACTTTTGGGATCTATTATCTAAATAATATTTGACAACTGTAATATTTTCATATGTTTTCATCTAGAGGCTTTATTGTTTTACTTCTCACCTTTATTTTATTTATTGGAGGCAGGGTGTTGCTGTGTCACCCAGGCTCTAGTGCAGTGGTGTGATCTTGGCTCACTGCAACCTCTTCTTTCTGGGTTTAAGCAGTTCTTGTGCCTCAGCCTCCCAAGTAGCTCAGATTACAGGCGTGCGCCACCACACTTGGCTAATTTTTTGTATTTTCAGTAGAGATGGGGTTTCACCATGTTGGCAAGGCTGGCTTCCAACTCCTGGCCTCAAGTGACCCACCCGCCTTGGCCTCCCAAAGAGCTGGAATTATAGGCATGAGCTGTTGCACCCAGCCATATGTCTCACCTTTATTTTAACACTTCATCTGAAAGTGATTTGAAGAGAGAAGGTCAGGATTTCTCCTGACCAATTAATATCTGCACTATTTGTTGGAATTACCATATTTGTCTATTTTTGTACACAGTTGCAAATCAGGTGAAGAATTGTTCTGTACCTGCTTCTTTTCCATTGTTTTTTTTTTTTTTTTATTCCTGGCTAGTCAATTTCATACTGTCTTATTTAGCTATTCTGAGTCTTGGTATCTAGTATAGAAAATGTAACCCCTCTACTTAGTTTTTAATTTTTGTAATCATCTTGACAGTTGTTGGTATTTTTCAATTTAATGTAGATTTTTGAATCAGCATATGTGTTTTCATAAAAAAAACTTGCTGGAATCTTGATCAAATTACATTGACTCTATTGATAATATGGGTGGAACTAATATCTTTGCAACCTTGAGTCTTTGAATCTAAACATGATCTCTCCTATCATTTCTTTCTCATTATCATCTCTCAGTAATGTTTTGGGACTTCAAGATAGAGGACTTATACAAATATTGTTAAATTTACTCCTAGATATTTGATGTTTCCTGAAACTGTTGTGGATAGTATTTTTAAAATTTTATTCTCTATATGTTGCTTGTTTATAGAAATAAAATTGGTGTTTAAAAATTGATATTCTAGCCAAAGTCTTTTACATATTTATTATTTGTGATAGTTTATCTGTAGATTCTTTTGGAATTTTCTCTATAATCATATTTGTAAATATCGACAGGTTCATTTCTTCATTTCTAATCTTTATCATTTTTGTTACTTTTTTTTTCTGGTTCATTGTACTGGCTAGGATCTCTTTTATAATGGTGAGTAAATGTGGTGAATGATGGACATTCTTGACTTGTTCCTAACTGGCAGGAGGAAAATTATATTATTAACTAGGGGTTTATTGTTGGGTTTTTTGGGGGAAGCGCAGGTAGATATTATTTATCAGATTACATAAGTTTTATTTCTGTTTTGCTAAGAATGGGTCTTGAATTTTATCATGTTTTGTATGTATTGTGGTGATCATGTGATTTTTCATTTATATTTTGTTGGTAGGGTGAAATACATTGATTTTTCTAATGGTAAGCCAAACTTATATTCCTGGGATATAAGCAAACTTGTTGTGATGTTATCCTTTTTTTGTATATCTGGATTTGATTTGCACATACTTAGGATTTTTATATCTGTGTTTATGAGCCACATTGGACTGCACTTTTATGTTTTTATATTGCCATTCTCAAGTTTTGATATCAGTATTTTGCTGGCTTCATAAGATAGGTTGGGAAGTCTTCCTTTATTTTCTTTTCTCTGTAAGAGTTTATAATAAGGTTGGCATTATATTGTTTTAAAATCTTTGGTAGAATTCCCCTGTTAGAATCATCTGGGCTTTATTTCTTTGGGGAAATTTTATTTTATGTTATTTTTAAGTTTTAAAATAATTTTAAAAATAGACATGAGGTCTCACCATGTGTTGCCCAAGCTTGTCTTGAACTCCTAGGCTCAGGCAATCCTCTCACCTAGGTCTCCCAAAGTACTGGAATTACAGGCAGGAGCCACCATGCCTGGGCCTTTTGGGAAAATTTTAAATTGCAGATTCAGTTTCTTTAATATATGTAAGACAACTCAAGTTTAAAATTTGTGTCAGTTTTGTTAAGTTTTGTTTGTAAGAATCATCTAATATTTTAAAATTTATTAACAACATTATTCATAAATATGTCTTACTGTCTTTTTATGACTATAGGCTTTGTAGTGATGGCCTTCCTCTTTTCTCTGATGGTGGAGATTGTGCTTTTTCTCAGTTTTTTTCTTAGTCATGACAGAGTTTATCAATTATAATAATCTAAAAGAGCCAAGTTTAGACTTTCAATTCAATTAATAGATGTTTGTTTTATATTTCATTAGTTTCTTCTCTTTATTGTTTTCCTCTTCCTACTTTTCTTAGTTTTTTTTTTCTTCATTTCAAGTTTTAATGAAAGCTTGTATATAAGATTACTTTATTCTTACACCTTCTCAATTGTTTCTTCCTTGTATTTGCCCTTTTACTTTTCTACTTGGCAAGATTTGGCTTTCTGTTCAAAGATCTTTTTGTGGTCTTCGTCCAGTTTTGGCCTAGTGATAACCACCTTGCTGGGGTGAATGCCTACACAGACGGTTGTGCCATTTGCCTTCTCCTGCTGCACCTGTTCAGTGTAGAGGACATATTTCTTCCTGTAAACCTGGACTACTTTGCCAGTTTGCTGACCTTTATAGTGTCCTCGTACAGCTTGAATTTCATCATCCTTTCGGATGGGCATGGATCAACATTGTACTTCTCAGCTCTTTGGAAAAAGGGGAAGACATAAGGTGCATTGAAATGCGTTTTGTGGTTTTGCTTTGGTCAGAAGTCAAAAAGGGATTGAACTTAATTTTGGTTGCTCTCACTTCAGTGATGGCCACAAAAGGGAAGGGAACTGCATGCTGCTTCCGGTTCTGTACCTACATTTTATTTTCTGTTTTTTTTTCCCCCCAGCTTCTTGATGTGGATACTTAACTAATTTTCAACCTTTCTTATTTTCTAATATATACATTTACAGTTGTAGGTATTAAGGCTGTTGGCGTTTCTACAGTTTTAACTGCGTCCACCAGATTTTGATATGGTTTATTCTTATCTTCACTAAGTTCAAGATTATTTTCTAATTTCTATTGTGATTTCTCATAAGTTATTGAAAAAGATGTGGCCTAATTTGAAAACTACCTTCATTGTCATTGATTTCTAGTTTACTTGGGTTGTTGTCAGAAAACTTACCTTGAATTATTTAATCATTTGAAACCTTCTTGAGTCTTTTCATGTTGTCTGGTTATATTTGGTAAATGTTTCATGTGCACTTGAAAATAACATATATCAATTTTTTTCTGTCACTTAGAAAAGTGTATTAAATATTAAATTCTCTTATGATTGTGAATTTGTCTTTTCTTATATTCTGTCAATCTTTTTATTTTGAAGCTACATTTTTAACCATACAAATTTAAAGATTTTATATTTTCCTGGTGTATTAACCGTTTTTTGTCATTATGAAATAAATCATGCTTTATATCTAGTATGATTTTTGCTGTAAAGCCTCTATTGTTTACTGTTGGTACAACTGCGCTATTACTACTTTGGTTAGTGTTCTAGTAGTAGTTCTTTTTGCAGTTTTTTTTTTTTTTTTAAGATGGGGTTTCACCATATTGGTCAGGCTGGTCTCGAACTCCTGACCTCAGGTGATCCGCCCTCCTCAGCCTCCCAAAGTGCTGGGATTACAGGCGTGAGCCACCGCACCCGGCTCTTTTTGCATTCTTTTACAAACGTCTCCCTCTGTCCTTATATGTAAGTTGTATCTCTTGCAAGCAGCCTATAGTTAACTTTTCTAAGTATGGCCTGATAATCTTTGCCTTTAATTGATACGCTGATTTTAAGTACATTTAAGGCTGTTTTGAGACATAGTTTTCTACTTGATTCATCATTTTATGTTCACTTTTCTTTCTTGCCTTCTTTTGGCTCAATAAAGTATTTTTAAGTGGCATTTATACCTCACCATCCATTAGCCTGCTATTTATACGTTCTTTATAATTTTTTTATTTGAGACAGGGTCTCACTCTTTGAGTTGCCCAGGCTGGAGTGCAGTAGTGCAAGCATAGCTCACTGCAGCCCCAAACCCCTGGGTGTGATTCCCCCTGCCCCACTCTCCCAAGCAGCTGGGACTACAGGTGCCCACCACCATGCCTGGCTACATTTTTATCTTTTATTTTTTAAAGACAGGATCTTGCTATGTTGCCCTTAGACTCCTGGCCTCAAATTATCCTCCTGCCTTAGTCTCCCAAGTAGCTGGGACTGCAGGTGTAAGCCACCATGCCTGGCCCTTTTCACCTCTTGATAGTGCCCTTTGATGCACAAAAGTTTTTTATTTGTTTGTTTATTTATTTATTTTGAGACACAGTCTTGCTCTGACGCCCAGGCTGTAGTGGTGCTGTCTTGGCTCACTGCAGCCTCTGCCTCCCAGGTTCAAGTGATTCTCGTGCCTCAGCCTCTGGAGTAGCTGGGATTACAAGCACATTCTACCACCTCTGGCTAATTTTTGCATTTTTTTTTTTTTTTTTTTAGACAGAGTTTTACTCTTGTTGTCCAGGCTGGAGTGCAATGGGGCAATCTCAGCTTACCGCAACCTCTGCCTCCCGGGTTCAAGCGATTCTCCTGCCTCAGCCTCCTAAGTAGCTGGGATTACAGGCATGCACCACCATGCCCGGCTAGTTTTGTGTTTTTAGTAGAGATGGGGTTTCTCCATGTTGGATAGGCTGGTCTTGAACTCCTGACCTCAGGTGATCTGCCCTCTTCGGCCTCACAGAGTGTTGGGATTACAGGCGTGAGCCACCATGCCCAGCCTCATTAATTTTTGTATTTTTAGTAGAGATGGGTTTTCACTATGTTGGTCAGGCTGGTCTTGAACTCCTGGCCTCAAATGATATGCCTGCCTCAGCCTCCCAAAGTTCTGGGATTATAGGCATGAGCCACAGCGCCCATCCTTCACAAAAGTTTTAAATTTTAATGAAGTGTAATTTATGTTTTTTCCCTTTGGTTATTTGTAGCTTTGTTGTCAAATTTAAGATACTATTGCCAAATTCATAGTTATGAAGCTTATGTTTTTCTTCTAAGAGTTTTATAGTTTTAGTCCTTAAATTGAAGTCTTTGATCTGATTTAATTTTTGTATATGGTGTGAGGTGAAGGTCTGAATTCATTTTTTTTTTTTTTTTTTTTTTTGAGACAGAGTTTTACTTTTGTTGCCCAGGCTGAAGTGCAATGGCGGGATCTTGGCTCACTGCAACTTCTGCCTCCCAGGTTGAAGCAATTCTCTTGCTTCAGCCTCCCGAGTAGCTGAGATTACAGGCACCTGCCACCACGCCTGGCTAATTTTTTTTATTTTAGTAGAGACGAGGTTTCACCATGTTGGCAAGGCTGGTCTCGAATTCCTGATGTCAGGTGATCCACCTGCCTTGGCCTCCCAGAGTGCTGGGATTACAGGCCACTATGCCCAGCCTTTATTTTTTGACTGTGTATATCCACTTTTTCTAGAACTATTTGTTGAAGAGACTATTCTTGCCTCATTGAATGATACTGCCATTCTTGTCAAAAATCAATGGATAATATATATATGTGTTTACTTCTGGACTCTCACTAGTGTCTCTGTCCTTTTGCAAATTTCATACTGTTTTGATATGTCAATGATACTTTATGTCAAGACACATTAAAATGAATACATAGCCATTAGAATTAGTTATTTGTGTATCACTTAAAGTCACCTTGAAAATTGCTGGTGGAACCTGTCAGAAGACACCGCATATTTTTAGGAAATACATACTTTTGCATCACTGGACAGCAAACTAGGCTCAAATACTCAACGTCGCATTTATCAGCTTAAAAATGCTTGGCAGAGAACATTCAGCGGATGGGTTAAAGATATGTGCAGTGAAGTACATTGATCTTGGGCACAGTAGTGAGAAAGAGACAACTGTCTTTATTGTGTTAATTTTCATAAAATGATTATTTAGGAGAGCAACCAGTCTTTCCATCCCACGACTAAGACAGGGCCTTACCAGCTTTAGGGAGATTATGGTTAAGTAAACATTAGAGATTTTACTGTAGAAAATAATGTATAGCGATATAAACCTTTAAAGCCTTTATCACTCAGGGACTTCACTGTGGTAGGAGGAGTGCTGTGATGTGTGGAAAGTCGTGGAAATTTCAGGGATTGCAGTTGTGATGGCTGTGATTCCAGATGGAGTCATAGTTTACGATTTAGTGCAGGAGTTGGCAAGCATTCTTTCTGTCAAGGGTCATATGGTAAATGTTTTAGACTTTATAAGTTGTATGACCTCTGTTGTACATATAGCAGATCTGAGTAGTTTCAGTGAACCTTTGTGTACCAAAAAGGCTAGACCATAGTTACTTGACCCCCAATCTACAGGAAAAGACGGGCAGAGAAAACAAGTTATGTATTATAGCACTTGGCTTTTGAGTAAACTATATTGATATATAATACACAGAGAAGAATAGAAATTGTGGTTGGCTCAATGAATTTTTCACAAAGAGAACTCACTTATGTAGGCAGCACCCAGATTAAGAAAGAAGACATTGATGGCACCCTAAGAAATCTTCATTAAGCTCCATCCCAATAAGGACCCTCCTCTTTGCTACTAGCCACTTTCCTGATTTCTAACAACAAAGGTTAGTTTTGCCTATTTGTTGACCTTTTTAAATAAAATGAAACCATACAGATTGTTTTCTTACATCTGGCTTCTTTTGGTAAAAATGTGAGATGCATCCATGTTTTTGTGCAGAGCAGAAGTTTTCTCATTCTGACTGTTTGATAGTATTCCATCATAAAAACTGCTCTAACGTATTTGCCCATTCTGTTGTTGGAGGGCATTTGTGTTTTTCGTTGCTGTGCGTTGTAAATTGTGCTACTATGAATGTTTTAAACATGGCTTTTCGGTGCACATACATAGACATTTCTGTTGGATTTGTATTATCCAGTGCAACTGCTGGGTTATAAGTATGCATGTATTTAGCTTTATTTGATGCTGCAAAATAGTTTTCAAGAGTTGTCATAGCAATTTTCATGCCCTCTGGCAATATATGAGATTTCCAGTTGCTTCATTTCCTCATCAATCCATGGTGTTGTCTGTCTTTTTAATTGTAGCCATCTGATGGGTGTGCACCTTAAAAAGTATTTTAAAAGTTATTTCACATTTATCATATAACTTGAATCTTAACCCTGTGAGTAGGTAGGACAGAAATCATTATCCTTATCTGTGGGTACAGAATCAGGCTGAGGGAGTTTATTTCTTTGGCTTGCTGGAGACTCACAACTCATAACTTGGCAGGAATGAGACTCACCCTCAAGTCGTCTGACTCCAGGTGCTTGTTTATCAGTGTCTTCCCAGTCTCTGCCGTGTATCCATATTTTGATGTACAGATACCCACCTTTGAAGATGCATGTTTTATTGAAAATGGGGGACAGAATCTCAGAATGGGCTCTCCACAGTTCTCTGTGGCGCTCTTTGGCTCTACTTGGTCTAAAAGTAAATAAGCGTGTTGTTTTGATGTCCACACAAATTGTGTGTTTGTAGAGGTGAAAATAGAATAATGGCAGTGAACAGAACAAGAAATTATACTACATATAGAAAATTAGTTTTTTGCATTGTCAGCGGAAGCACTCTGCTTTGCAATATGCTGCTGGATCATTTTCAGAAAGACCCTGTTACTTTCAGATCCTGAGCCTAGAATTCTTAGAGTTCTGGTTAAAGGTGAGGCTATAGACACTTGAGGTGTTATTTTATTATAATTTAATACGCTGTGGTTTTGTTTAATTTGGATAATGTGTATGTAGTGCCTGATCATCCATCTTTCCAAGTTTACAGTCTTTCTTTAGAAATAAAAATTTACAGATAGTAAAGTATTTCAAAGGGGGTTGATGTTCCTTTAAAAAATGAGGGAGACTTAATAACATTAAGCATGAAAAGAAAGAGTTTACATGAATACATACAGATAATGACAAAATGAGCATTGAAACACCTGGGTAAAGGTGAACTTTTTTTTTTTTTTTTTTTTTTTGAGAAGAGAGTCTCGCTCTGTCGCCCAGGCTGGAGTGCAGTGCTTTGATATCAGCTCACTGCAACTTCTGCCTCCAGGGTTCAAGTGATTCTTTTTACTGCATCCTGTTTTATCAGCGTGGTCTTTATAACCTGTTTTTTTTTTTTTTTTTTTTTTTGAGATGGAGTCTTGCTGTGTCGCACAGGCTGGAGTGCAGTAAGTAGCGCATCTCAGCTTACTGCAACCTCGGCTCACTGCAACCTCCGTCTCCCGGGTTTAAGCAATTCTACTGCCTAAGCCTCCTGCGTAGCTGGGATTATAGGTTCGCACCACCATGCCCAGCTAATTTTAGTATTTTTAGTGGAGGTGGGATTTCACCATGTTGGTCAAACTGGACTCGAACTGCTGACCTCAGGTGATCCACCTGTCTTGGCCTCCCAAAGTGCTGGGGTTACAGGCATGAGTCACTGCACCCGGCCAGGTGCACCTGTCTTGGAAAACAGTTTGCTGTAAGAATATGAGCGAACTGACACTATTAGGGACCATTTATTGAGTTTTTTAACAGATATTTATCATGTCACAGTTGTACTTTATATCATTTTTATGGCAAATACCAAAGTTTTGGAATTTAATTGTTTCACTGAAACAACTCATGCCTTTGATAACTAGGGTACTACTTTGGCTTGGCTCTTAATTGAATAAACAGTCTTAGGCTTACATATTAATATATGTTATTGCTGACAAAATCCAAGTTTTCCTGTTGTTTTTACACTAGGGTTAAAGTAGCAACTGGGGTCCTTGAATTTTTTTTTTTGTTTGTTTGAGATGGAGTTTTGCTCTTGTCTCCCAGGCTGGAGTGCAATGGTGCGAATCTCGGCTTACTGCAACCTCTGCCTCCCAGGTTCAAGCAATTCTCCTGCCTCAGCTTCCTGAGTACCTAGGATTACAGGCTTGGGCCACCATGACTGGCTAATTTTTGTATTTTTAGTAGAGACGGGGTTTTGGCATGTTGGCCAGGATGGTCTCAAACCCCTGACCTCAGATGATCTGCCCCCCCGCCTTGGCCTCCCAAAGTGTTGGGATTACAGGCATGAGCCACCGCGCATGGCCCAGCAATTGGGGTCTTATCTCAGAAGCCATTATCTTAAGCATAATTAATAAGAAAGTGTCCTGGATTATTAATTGAAAATTAGTACTAGTTATGCCACTGGTTAATTATGTAAATTTGACTAAGTGGCTTAATTTCTCTGGGTGTGAGTTTCCTTAGCTACACAACAAGGGCTTGGACAATATGACTCGCCTTCCCCCACCTCACATAAAGTTACTTTATTTATGTTTAATTGTTTTTGGTAATACATTATCATGATTCAATATTCACCTGTGATAATTATGTATGTCTCCCTCACCAGCCCCCATTCCCAGTCAGATAGTTGCCTTTTTCACAGGCAACAAATGCTACTTTTTTTCTGTGGTTTTACAGATTTATTTTTTGAATATATAAGCAAATGCATGGTATATCTCTGCTCCCCTGAGACTTTTTTTTTTTTTAGAAGTGATACCATTCAGAACCTATTCCTTTTCCTGTTGAATACAGGTTAGGGATGAATTTTCCATATGAGTTACATTTCATTTCCGTTTGAGTACCCCCTTATGAGTAAATCCATTTGAATAGATAATCAGTAAGATTAGGAAAGGACCGGGATCTCTCTGGTTCGCTGTAAGATTCAGAAAGGGCAGTCTTCTCTGGTTTGAGGTAGGATTCAGAAAGGGCAGGAGTCTTCTCCGGTTCTCTCTACTTCCCAGTGCAGGTGCTTTTGAGTGACAGGTGAGTGCTCCTTCCTGGAAGAAAGCAGGTGCCCGTGGCTGATGTTGTTACCCAGTCTGAGCATTTGGCTTTCTGAGAGACTCTGCAAAGAAACTTACGCAGACTTATTTCAGCCAGCTCCTGGGAACAACCAAGTGGGCCAGGTATATGTGTATAAAATAAGAATAGTTAAAGGGTACTTAAGCTGGGAAAAGACTGAATCTAATATAGGCAGTTTTGAGGTGGAGGACATAAGCCAGTGAGGCCGAAGGTGAGAATCAGATAAATTGGTTTTGGGAACTTCAGACAACTGGGAAGAGGGTTAAAAAAAAAAAAATCCACTAGCGCCTGTCTATCTCCAAATATTTAACATGTATTTGTTAGGTACACATTATGTGCCAGGCTTTGAAGCAGAAAGTGTTCCAGGATCCAAACACTTTAGCGTTTTACCTGATAAAGACCAGCTGTGTTAAAACCTGAACGCTGACAAATGTGGGAGGAGCAGTAGAAAATGGAAGGTAGAAGGGAGTTTTAAATACAAGTAAAGAGAGGCCGGGCACAGTGGCTGAAGCCTGTAATCCCAGCACTTTGGGAGGCTGAGGCAGCATCAGGAGTTCGAGACCAGCCTAACCAATGTGATGAAACCGGGTCTCTACTAAAAATGCAAAAATTAGCCAGACATGGTGGCGCATGCCTGTAATCCCAGCTACTCCAGAGGCTGAGGCAGGAGAATCACTTGAATCTGGGAGGCAGAGGTTGCAATAAGTGGAGATTGCACACTGAACTCCAGCCTGGGTGACAGAGTAACTCCGTCTCAAAGAAAAAAAAAAAAAAGGAAGGATGGTTGAGATGACCTAAAGTGGTAGCAATTTGGAGTGGCATGATGCCTGTCAGGCGTCCCAGGTGTACTTGTGATGACACAGTGTGTGGTGTCAGGATGAGAGGGTGGGAGCAGTGCTGGTGCCTGGCCAGAGGGCTGGCGTCTTGGAGGAATAGGGGGTGAGGGGAGTAGGGACCTGAGGGTGGTGTACACTGAGAGCAGAGTGAGGAAGATCAACCATATTTTACAAAGATTTTTATTGAAAATGTAAAAACAAAAACATAAAAAGCTCGAGGGCCAGCTCAGTTATTTTAGAAAGTACTCAGAAACTGAAACTGTTTTATCTCTCATTTTAATATGAAATACATCAAGACTTATGGATAACTGAGATTTTAAATGTACACTGCTTAGGAGTTTTTCATAAGAGGCCAATTTGAGTGAAATCTGTGGAATGCTATAAATGCAGTAAGTTTTGTTGGAACTTAGCCTCAAGTAGACATTTTGTGTAAATCAATGTAGGATCTCTAGGTGGGGAATAAAAGACCTTTGCCATTGAGATTTAGCTGATTAGCCTGATTGGTGGGCCTGATCGGGATAGAAGATCAATTTTTAAGATAGCTTATCTAGTCCCAAGTCGTGACAAACCAGCCCTGAATATAGTCATGGAGTAGTGGGATTATGGAGTGATGAGTCGGGCATTGAATAAAGAGATGGCCATAGCCCTAAGTTATTGGCAGTTCCTTGTCCCAGTAGCTGCAGGAAGCATTGTCTCATTTATTCCAAACAACTCTGAGATAGGCTTTATTATTTTGGGGGTGATAGACAACTATTATGTTCTATTTAGAATCTTTATGTAAAGACTTAAACTGATTTTGAAACTAGTCTTTACGTAAGGCAAACAGAGCTGCTCATTTTCATTGTCCAATCAGTTTTTGTTTAATTTTCGTAGTTTAGAGTTCTTGGTAGCAGAAAGGGTGAATAATTAAAGCAAACAGTGGTCATATTTTTATGTGTGAGGTGGCTGTATGGGTAAACTGCCTTGGAATTCTACATATGCATCCCCTGTGTATAGTGAACTCTTACAGTGACCTACACTCTATTTCCTTAAGGGGTGGAAACATCGCTGAAAAGTACTGTTCTAGATGAATTTTTAGATTTGGTAACAGTTAAATGCAGGCAGCTTTGTGTGCATTTTGGTATGTGTGTTTGTGTAGGAATGCAGAGAATACCTGTTCTGACTTGGGAGGCGTTAGGAATATCTGCTGCTAAAAACCTCAAGTCCTTTTAGCTGCCTTTAACTAAATGCAGCTGTCCCCCCGGAAGGCCATTCTATGAAGAGGCGGTCATTCATTTGATCACATCTTTCTTTGATCACTGGCCCCCTAATGGATTTGATGGCCCCTGGGGCTGCAGAGATCCCTGAACAATGGAGGTGTGTGGAGAGGTGTGCATATGTGTATGTGTGAGTATGCAGTTTCAGCAGGGACACCGTCTCCTGCAGCCTACCTGGGGCTCCTCTCAGTTAAAAGCCCTTATCTAAGGATGCATGGATGAGAGATTCTGTCTCTTTTTAAAAACAGGGACAGAGTCTCATTATGTTGTCCAAACTGGTCTCAAACTCCTGGCCTCAAGCAGTTCTCCTGGCTCCACCTTCCAAAGTGCAGGCATTACAGGCATGAGCCACCATGCCCAGCCAGGTTGCATTAATTTAATATACCTCTTTCTGAACAACAGATACTCTGGAGACCAGAAATTTGAATAAACTTGAAGGCATGATGGACCAAAGGTGTTATTTGAGGCCTGGGACACTGCCCAGAAAGAGCTGACTCTGAGCAGAAGGAAAGCAAGCGGAATCGAAATGGGGGCGGTGGAGGCCACCGCGTCCTGGCAGGAAGGTGTTAGGGTGGAAGGTGTTTCCGCAGAGTGAAGGGAACCACAGGGAACCTGTACAAAGGTGTGCCCCCTAGGCAGAGGGAGAGCCTAGACCGCCTTTGGGTTTCAAAATTATGCCCAGAGTGGAAACTAAACCGTTTTGTTGTTTTAAAAAACTTTTCTAGTCACTTTAATTTGAATTATTGTTTTAAGTTTGTGTCTGAACCAAATTAATATTTATTATATCACTGTTTGGAAGAAAATACTTACTGAAAAAATTATTTTTTGAGTTCGTTAAGGAGGAGAGTCTGTTTTTTTTTCCTCTCTCTACATACTCCTGGTAAAAGTCTTACTTCTTAAGATAACTTTTTCTGGAAAAGTCTTAATTCATAAGTAAATCAACATGTTTTTTTTCTTTTTTTCTTTTGAGACAGAGTCTCCCAATGTTGCCCAGGCTTAAAGTGCAGTCGTGCAATCTCAGCTCACTGCAACTTCCGCCTTCTGGGTTCAAGTAATTCTTCTGCCTCAGCCTCCCTAGTAACTGGGATTACAGGCCCACACCGTCAATCCCTGATCATTTTTTGTATTTTTAGTGCAGAAGGGGGTATCACCATGTTGGCCAGGCTGTTCTCAAACTCCTGACCTTTGGTGATCCACCTATTTTGGCCTCCCATAGTGCTGGAATTAGAAGCGTGAGTCACTGTCCCTGGCTTCAACATCATTTTTCAATTTTAAATGTATAGTTCATGCCTCCTAGGGTTTTATCTATCAATTTCAGTTAATTCCTTCTCATTTTTGGATAACATATTAAGTAGTTTCAACGTAGAGACTGTGAAAATGGTTTTATCATCCTCAGCTTTTTAATTTTGCATTTCAGAAATTAAGTTGAGGAGCTCTTTTATTAATGTATTCAGCCTTTAGCTTAAAACATTTGTAACTGTGTTTTTAAAACCCAATTTTCAACAGATACTTTATTTGTTCCTTCCTAACCTCGAAACTGTTTCTTATCACACTACACAGTTTCCCAAGGGAATTGTATATCAATTGCTGTGGTCCCAACAATCATATTATTTGGGCCTGGGAAGTCAGAAAACATTTGCTGTTAGTTTTAGTGCAGAAATTTTGAAAGTATGGTCTTTGAACAGGATGTGAATATAGTTAAGAATAAATAGAATAAAAATCATGCAGGCTGGGCAGGGTGGCTCACGCCTGTAATCCCAGCATTTTGGGAGACCAAGATGGGCAGATCATCTGAGATTGGGAGTTTGAGACCAGCCTGACCAACATGGAGAAACCCCGTCTCTACTAAAAATACAAAAATTAGCTGGGTATGGTGGCATATGCCTGTAATTCCAGCTACTTGGGAGGTTGAGGTAGGAGAATCGCTTGAACCTGGGAGGTGGAGATTGCAGTGAGCTGAGATCATCTCACTGCACTCCAGCCTGGGCAACAAGAGTGAGACTCTGTCTCAAAAAAAAAAAAAAAAAGAATCTTATTTTTTACTTAGTAGACTCACTTTTTATGTATGAAGTTGCATTCTTTTAAGTTACCTTATATTTCTTGAAGCCAGAATTCACCTTTTCTCAAGGTTCTGCTAGAAAAATGTTTGCAGCTGTTGCTAACTTCTTCCACCCTGTCTCTGCCGCCTCCCACATGGGCTTCACCTGCCTCCTGTCTTTTGGAATCTCCTGGTCGTTACTAAGGGGCAGATTCAGTCTTGAGCGAGGAGACTCTTAGCAGAAATGGAAACTACAGACTGTCTTCTCAAAACAAAGATTTCAAGGTCTATAGAACATTTCGAGTGCCTGTGTTTACCACACAGACTCTTGAGACCGAGGAGCTTTCTTGAGTGACTTGAGTCTTCAGCTTATCCTTTACTCTCAAATTTCTGAAGTCTCATATTTTTGGATAAAACTTGATATAAATAGCTGTGTGTAACATATTTCTAGTTTTCGCATAGCAAGGTATATTACGTATTTATGTACAAATTATAACACTTGAAGTACATTTACTTTAAAAAATTGTAGAGATTTAGGACATCTTTATGGTATTTTTGACAAGTTTTGTGATTATTCCATGTTATATTATTTGTCATTTATAGTCTTATTTGAAGACACTTTTAAGTTAAAAGCACTTTACCTGGGTCGGTTTATAGAAACTCTTTGTGAAAATTGAGGATTGTCTGAGGCATTGCAATCCCTTGTCTTCCTGAACCTCGTAAGCCATGTCTGTATGAGAGAGCAAAGTTTTTTATTTTTAAGAGACAGGGTCTTGTTCTGTGGTCCAGGTGGGGGTGCAGTGGTGTGATCAGAGGTCACTAGAACCTGAAACTCTTGGGTTCAAGAGATCCTTCCACCTCAGCCTCCCCAATGGCTAGGACTACAGGTACGTGCTGCCATGCCTGGCTAATTTTTTTAGTAGAGACGGGTTCTCACTGTGTTGCTTAGGCTGGTCTTGAACTCCAGACCTCAAGCAATCCTCCTGCTTTCGCTTCCTAAAGTGCTGGGATAAAAGACATGAGCCACTGCACCTGGCCGTTTTTCTTTTTGACTTAATCTTGCTTTGCAGCAGTTTTGAGAGACATTGAGTTTGTGAATTAGCATTTAACGGCTTTAATATTTCTACCTGAATTGTTTACTGAGTGATTTAAGAAACAATGTGGATTATTGATGAACTCTTAAAGTGATTTGGAGGTGAAATGCATCCTTGGTTTGTGGTGATTTGAAGCACTATTAAGTAGGTTCACATGATTTAAGAAACATCATTATGGCTTTTGTGTGTTTTGGTGTGTGTGGCTGGGAAGCCTCAGGAGTTTAGTTTAAGATTCTGAAAAGCCCACCGATAAGTATTTAGAATTCTATTGTCCCGTATCTTAGTCATCCCGACATTTCTCATTTCTAACTTTAAAACATGTCAGCTAAAAAATATCAGTATATCTTTAATTTCATCTAAAATCTCTCATAAATCTCTGAC
Source organism: Ateles fusciceps (assembly GCA_036589455.1). Classification (NCBI taxonomy): domain Eukaryota; kingdom Metazoa; phylum Chordata; class Mammalia; order Primates; family Atelidae; genus Ateles; species Ateles fusciceps. Next base: position 4,035,366 of record JAZHEH010002639.1, read on the forward strand.
ATAATTTGATTTTTAAAGAGTAACCAATAATTTGGTTTTATTTATATAATGAGAATAACAATTGGTATTTATTGTCTATACTTATGCAATTTTATAGATGGAGTTTTAACATTGAATGCGGAGAACACTAATTATGCCTATCAAGTTCCAAACTTCCATAAATGTGAAATCTGTCTGCTATCTTTTCCAAAAGAATCCCAGTTTCAACGCCACATGAGGGATCACGAGCGAAATGACAAGGTATGTATTTTCAAAGGTGATGTCAGGAGTGTGAGCGTTGAAACTGGAGGTATTGTAAAAATCAACATGTATAATTAAAACTTTTCTTATAATTTGGGTTCCTAAATAGTAGAACATTTTATATTATACGAATAGTATTTTGGCCTTTTTAAAAGTTGTAGTTGTATTCCTTGCTATCATTTGATAAGGAGAGAGAGTGAGAGCTTGTCCTGGTGAATCTGTGTATTAAAGTTATTTATTAGTGGACAAATAATTATTTTAAAAATACTACTTTTTAAACGTAGTTTCAATTTCCTGTATGACTGAACACAGAAGTGGTATGTTTTGAAGTATTTTTCTCCAGCAGAGAGTTTTATCTTTAAGTGATCTTGCATTTAAAAATGGTATTCTAGATGTTTTAGGTTGTATTTCAGGAGGGGAGCAAATATTAAATACAATCTTAAATAGAAATTGGAACTCTTTTTTGCAGGACCTCTTGTGGGATATGTCAAGAATTTTAGTGTCTTAATGGAATGACTTGCCTGATAGATGGAAAGTGGCGGTTAAAACTGTAATTAAAAAAGTGATTGTTGACTTTTGTCTAGGTAGGAGCATGTAAGCTAGTCAGCCATTTGAGACCAGAAAAATACCAGGGACTTCCTTTAGAGAACAGAATGTGATCACTTAGGCTTGACTTTCAGCACAAAATGCTGTTGTAGCTATAATAATATAATATAAATGTAATATACCAGTATGTACTGGTATTATTTTCTCAGGTTTGACAATCTGAAGATACTGAATTATTCCTCATTAGGGTCCAGTTATTTCAGAGAGAGATATCAGTGATTATCTTTTTGCAAGTGAATAGCAGAATGCCTTCCATTTTGAGAAAAATCTTAGACCTAGATAAGCAACTCTGTTAAAATCTAGTGAAATTTTGTATGATTATTTTACTCGAAGTGCTTTTTTTTTTTTTTTTTGAGATGGAGTTTTGCTCTCTTGCCCAGGCTGGAGTACAGTGGCGCGATCTCAGCTCACTGCAACCTCCTCCTCCTGGGTTTAAGTGATTCTCCTGCCTCAGCCTCCCGAGTAGCTGGGATTACAGGTGTGTGCCACCATGTCCAGCTCATTTTTGTATTTTTAGTAGAGACGGAGTTTCGCCATGTTGGCCAAGCTGGCCTCAAACTCCTGACCTTAGGGTTATCTGCCCGCCTTGGCCTCCCAAAGTACTGAAATTACAGGTGTGAGCCATTGTGCCCAGCCTACTTGAAGTGATTTTGTTTATAATAGTGGAGTTGGCCAGAAATAGAAGGGAAAAATCCAACTTAATGAGTTGAAGTTTTTCACAGAGACTACAATCCAATAAATTTATATGTAACCTTTTTTTTTTTTTTTTAAAGATTCATCATAAACTGTATTATTTCAGTGACTGGAAGAGTTTGACAGGAAAATGTTTGGAAGCAAACATTGAGAATATATGATTCTTTCTCTGTGTGTTCATTTTATACCAGTATCCATATATACTTACAAACGGCAAATGTAGGCACACGTACTTAAACATTCAGCACAAACCCATGTAATGCAAACACATGGAGAAGAAACATATTTTTTTTTTTTTTGAGGCAGAATCTTGCTCTGTTGCCCAGGCTGGAGTGCAGTGGTGCGATCTCAGCTCATTGCAACCTTGGCCTCCTGGATTCAAGCGATCTCTTGCCTCAGCCTCCCAAGTAGCTGGGACAATTGGCGCCTGCCACCAACCTGGCTAATTTTTGTGTTTTTAGTAGAGATGGGGTTTCACCATGTTGGCCAGGCTGGTCTCAAACTCTTGAGCTCAAGTGATCTGCCCACCTCGGCCTCCCAGAGTGCTGGGATCACACGCGTAAGCCACCGTGCCCGGGCACAAAACATGTTTTTTGGTTTTGTTTTGTTTTTTAATTTTTTTCTTCACAAGCCCAGAAAAAATGTTTTAATAACGTGTTTTAAAGGTTAGCTTTGAAAGGTGTTTCACTGTCAAACACTTATACTCACTGAAAGAAAACAGCTTATATGCAGTATTTCTTATTAGACATATTTCCTATGTGTATGTGTGTGTTTTCATCCGTATAATCCTTTGAGCAATTCTATCAGGTGCTTTACTGTGTCTATTTGGGATTTATTGACTTAAGGGCCAGAGGAGACTTCAGAAGTTTCTGTAGATTGTCTGTACATTTTGGTACTTGTTAATATTTTCATAACATTTATTGAGCAAGCATCTGTGAAAAGATTGTATTTCAGTGGCTTCTTCACTTTTCTCTCCAAATAGCCACATCGATGTGACCAGTGCCCCCAAACATTTAATGTTGAATTCAACCTGACACTTCATAAATGCACTCACAGCGGGGAAGATCCCACCTGCCCTGTGTGTAACAAGAAATTCTCCAGAGTGGCTAGTCTCAAAGCGCATATTATGCTACATGAAAAAGAAGAGGTAATCGTCATCATTTTGCATATACTTTGTTAAGTGATTGTTAAAATACATCTGATCGTGAGTCAGGAGGATTTTAGCTATAAACTAGTTTTAAAAGCCTTTTGTGTAGATTTCAAGGAGCGAATTGTCATTAGATTTGCCTTGACTCCAGTTGACTGATAAAACATTTTATTTTCTGGCCCTGTCAATGCCTTAGGGTAGAGACATTTTAATGTGTAGTATATGTGAAGGATCAAAATATATCCACATTGGCTGGCAGAGGCTCCTCCTGTCCCCTCACCCCCCTCTCTTAAATAGAAACTAACTTTTCTGATTCTACTGTGGCAAAAAGTAACTTTTCTGCTTCTGTACATGGTAGAATCTCCTTGCTTGCTCCTGAGTTCTCTGACCTGTGAGAATCTGAGGGAAGAGAATAATTTCTCAGTGGCCCAAAGCAGCTTATACACCAAAGTGACCAATCCTGGGAGGTCCACAGGCCCAGTGTCTAGGGCATCTTTAAGGATGACAGGCCCCAGTGCTGGGGCGGGGGCTCAATCTAAAGCCAATGGCTGTTACTTCAAAAATATGCACCTCCTGAGCCAAGCATGGTGGCTCATGCCTGTTACCCAGCATTTCGGAAGCTGAGATAGGAAACTTGCTTGAGGCCAGGAATTTGAAACCAACCTGGGCAACATAGTGAGACTCCATCTCTACCAAAAAAAAAAACCTTTTCCAAACCCCCCCCCCTTCCCATTATTACTGTAGAAAATTAGGAAGATACAAAAAGTTAAAGGAGAAAGTCACTTCTAATTCTGAGATAATTACTGATAACTACTTGGTGTATTTTCTTCCTGAGACAGAAAAACAAACACAGTATTTAAATTACATATGCAGATGATCCCTGACTGAAGATGGTTTAGACTTTGGTTTTTGACTTTATGGTGGTGTGAAAGCAAGCACATTTCTCAGAAACCTTACATCTCTTGTCATGCTAGGCAGAGGCATCGAGCCACAGCTCCCTGTCAGCCACACCCTTTTGGCTTGTGATATTTTCAATTCATCATGGGTTTATCAGGACATAATCCCATTGTAAGTCAGCGTGCACCTGTATAAAATTTACATTTTGAAAGCTGACTTCACACTTTCTGTTTTTTTTTTTTTTTTTTTTTTTGAGATGGCGTTTTGCTTTTGTTGCCCAGGCTAGAGTGCAGTGGTGTGATCTCGGCTCACTATAACCTCTGCTTCCTGGGTTCAAGTGATTCTCCTGCCTCAGCCTCCTGAGTAGCTGGGATTACAGGTGCCTGCCACCACGCCTGGCTAATTTTTGTGTTTTTGGTAGAGATGGAGTTTTGCCATGTTGGCCAGGCTGGTCTTGGGCTCCTGACCTTAGGTGATCCACCTGCGGTGGCCTCCCAAAGTGCTGGGATTGCAGGCATGAGCCACCACGCCTGGCCTGACTTCACACTTTCTACCTGAGTTTGGATCCTCTTTTTATCAATGTCTTTAATTTTTATTTTAAGGTCATTTATTTTTATCTCTGAAAATCTTATAATACAAGTAATGCATATTTATTTTGGAAAAAATTAGAAAACGTTAAAAGCACCCATAGTGGAGTTTAATGAAGTTGAATACATGGAAACAGCAAAGTGGTGATTACCAGAGGCTGGGGGATTGGGGGATTGGGGAGATGTTGACCAAAGGCCACAATATTTCAGTTAGATGAGAGGGGTAAATTCAAGAGAGCTGTTGTACATCATGGGGACTGTGTTAATAAGAATATATTGTATGTTTGAAAATTGCTGGCAGGGCATGGTGGTTCACACCTGTAATCCCAGCACTTTGGGAGGTTGAGGCGAGTGTATCACTTGAGGTTAGGAGTTTGAGACCAGCCTGGCCTACATGGCAAAACTCTATCTCTACTAAAAATATAAAAATTAGCTGGGCGTGGTGGCATGCACATATAATCCCAGCTACTCAGGAGGCTGAGGCGGAAGTATCACTTGAACCCAGGAGGTGGAGATTGCCGTGAGCTGAGATCATACTACTGCACTCCAGCCTGGGCAATACAGCAAGACTCTGTCTTAAAAAAAAAAAAAAGAAGAAGAAAATTTCTGTGAGAGTAAATTTTAAATGTTCTCTCCATAAGAAATACATACATGACATAATGCATGTAACATAGGTTGATTTAGCCATTCCTCAACTTTACTTATAACAGAATATCATGTTGTACACCATACATATGTACAGTTTTACTTATCAATTCAAAAATCAGTTAGTTAAATTATAAGAAAGAAAACATACTATGTGGAGAGAATGCATTGGTGGTATTTCCAGCTTTTTTCTATACATGCTTTTCTTAATAGTTTATGTTTAAAATAGTTTTTTAAATACAAAAATAGAATTATGCCACTGTACAGACTACTTACTATTTTAAGCTATTAAAATCTTCGGTATCTCGGGCGGGTGTGGTGGCTCGTGCTTGTAATCCCAGCACTTTGGGAGGCCGAGGTGCTTGAGCCCAGGAGTTTGAGACTAGCCTGGGCAACATAGACTGTCACTACAAAATAAAAGTCCTCAGCATCTGGATTTAGCATAATAAAATTTAACAATTTTCATCACTGCTTAACATATTGTTTATATTTTTAATATAAGTAATGTATCTTTGCATATGAATATTTTTATGCATCTTTAATTATTTTCTTAGGATAGATTACTACAGTTAGATTAATTGAATTAACAAATATGACTTTTTTCACCCCAGTCGTTTATAGAATGCCATATGACAGTCTAGAAAGTACCTGTTAATTTAATACCTTCTTTTGCAGAGTTCTGCAAAGTTCAAGAATGCCTGTCTCACTTATTGATAGTGCTATTAAAAAATGGCTATAGTCATATTTTTATTTTTATTTATTTTTTGGGGGGGGAGGACTCATGCTCTGTCCCCCAGGTTGTAGTACAGTGGCATGATCTCAGCTCACTGCAGCCTCCACCTCCCAAGTTCAAGTGATTCTCCTACCCCAGCCTCCCGAGTACCTGGGATTACAGGTGCGTGCCACCATGTCCAGCTAATTTTTGTAGTTTTAGTAGAGACGGGGTTTCACCATGTTGCCTCGGGCTGGTCTTGGACTCCTGACCTCAAGTGGTCCTCCCGCTTCAGGCCCCCAGAGTGCCGGGATTACAGGTGTGAGCCACTATGCTCGGCCAGTTTTATTTCTTAAAAGCAGAAAATGTATTAAATAATGATGTATCAATATATTTTAGAATAAGTCCTATGTGCATATCATAAGAAATCAAACAGTAGAGAAGGGTATAGAATGCCAAAAGTTACATATCCTTTGGGTTCCTAAGTTCCAGTTTTGCTCCCCCAGAAACAACTTTCATTAGCAGTTTCTTCTGTAACCTTCCAGGGACATTCTTCGCCTATACAAGTCTCCTCCATACCCCTATTAGTCAACCCACAGCATTCTGTGCCTTTTGATGAGTTAACTGTGTATCTTAACTGTAACTCCACATCTGTTCATCAGAGAGCTGTCTCTTTCTTTTAACAGATGTATGGTATTATATTGTGTATCATAATTAGCAAGTCACTGTTGTTAGGCATGTAGGTTGTTTCCAGACTTTTCCAGACAAAGCTATGGTGATCAAATATTTTTGTCCATGCTTGAGTTCTCAAGATAGGCAGTGTGGTATCCCAGAGGACACTTTGGTTGTCACTCTTGCAGGGCTGGGTGTGGGGTGCCTCTGTTATCTCATGAATAGAGGATTCTGCCAAACACCCTGCAGTGCCCAGCACAGCCTCCACCTCTGCGAGCGACCTGGCCCAGAACGTCAGGAGTGTGAGGTTGAGGAAACCCTAAGTCAATAGGAATGTGAGCTATATTCCTGGAAATAGAGTTGTTAGGTCAAGGGATATGTGAATTCAAAATTTTGATATTGTCAAAGTATTTTCCAAAGAGATTTTATCAGTTTATCCTCCAGCCAATAAGTGGTGTGTAAAAATGCCCATTTCGTCATACCATTTTCTTCCTCTTTTAAACAATTATTACTTAAAAAAAAAATAGAAATCAGGTCTCACCATGTTGCCCAGGCTGCTCTTGAGCTCCTGGTCTCAAGTAGTGCTTGGATTACATGCATGAGCCACTGGGCCCAACCCATACCATTTTCTTTCTTTTCTTTATTTTTTTTGGGACAGAGTTTTGCTCTGTTGCCCAAGCTGGAGTGCAGTGGCACGATCTCGGCTCACTGCAACCTCCTTCTCCCGGGTTCAAGCAATTGTCCTGCCTCAGCCTCCTGAGTAGCTGGGATGACAGGTGCGTGCCACCACGCCTGGCTAATTTTTGTATTTTTAGTAGAGACAGGCTTTCACCATGTTGACCAGGCAGGTGATCCATCTGCCTCAGCTTCCCAAAGTGCTGGGATTACAGGCATGAGCCACCATGTCTGGCTGGCCATACCATTTTCAATACTGTGTGTTGTAAAAGTTGTCTCCTCCAATTTGGTAATTTTAAGATGGTATGTCTTTGTTTTAATTTATATTTCTTTAATTATGAGTGAAGTTTAGCATCCTTCCATGTTCATTAGCCATGAGTAATATTTTTATTTTAATTAAACAACTGTTTTTGGAAGGTAGACGTGTGAGTATTATTGGTCTTACTCTTGCAGACTTGCAAGAGTGTAAAGTATTTACATTCCTGGAAAGAGGTTTTTCTACCTTGTGTGACAGAATTCTTTCTTAGTTTCTGGTTTCATTGTTTTTCTCTTCCTGGCAGGAATTTTTAAATTGTCATGGTCTCAGATTTTCAATCTGCTTGTTTATGGATTCTGGTTCTTGTGGCTTGGTTAGAAATACTTCCCAATTCTAAAGTTTGTTTAAAATATCCCACATGTCTGGAACATGCACACGGATTTGCCTGGTACAGATTTACATGCATGTGGATAGAGTGAGCATGGAGGAGAGGCATGCACACTGATGCTACAGTGTAACCCATTCTCGCAGGACCTCCCCGCCTCCCTCTAGTTCCTATGTGGTCTCCTCCTCTTGCAGCCTCCCCGCCTCCCCCTAGTTCCTATGTGGGCTCCTTGTCTCGAAGGACCTCCCCGCCTCCCCCTAGTTCCTATGTGGGCTCCTTCTCTCGAAGGACCTCCCCACCTCCCCCTAGTTCCTATGTGGGCTCCTCCTCTGGTAGAGCCTGGTGCCTGGCAGCACCAGCATCATCACTCACTCACTTACCCTGGGATGCGTCTGAAGGAGCGCCACCCGCTGGCCGGGACCCCCATGGTCTTCCTATCCAACAGCCCTCAGGATGTCCACATTTCTCATCCCAGCTCCTCCACCATGCCTCAGAAGGCAGGCATAATTGAATATGATCTTCCTCCTCTGCCATGGTTTTGTGGGAATCCTTTGAAGTGAGCAGGGTTACCTACTTGAGTTTGCTGCCACAAAGGACCCCTCCCTTCCCAGGCTTATGACTCCAGGCCCTCAGTTAACTGCCCTCCTTAAGGTTCCATTATCTGACCAAAAGATGTAGTCCAAAGCAGAGGAAGGTGGAGGCTCGGGGCTTAGGTTTTGAATATTTGGATATTAACCAACTGTCAAAAGTCAAAGTGACACAAGCAGGTACACTTGGAGGAGAGCCGTCTCCTGCACCCTCACTGCCTGCTCGCCTCGGCCTTTCCCTGGCTGTCTTCCTGCTTTTCTAGTATATCTCTCCTGTCTCTCTCTGTGTAATGAGAAGCAAATGTTTGTATGTTCTTATCTTTTCCTGGCTTATTACATATGAAATTTAGAATTTTATATAGTTAAATATAGGCTAGTATTTCTATTTTTATTGTACTAAATATTTAAATTCAGGGGAGAACTGAACGTGTTTGTAATGTAGAATCTTTATGAACTCGGAATGTCAAAACATGAGCGATGTTTGGTTAATATGGATTCAATACACTTCTAAAATTGATTCTGAAGTATTTGAAGATTTTAATGATATTGTGTAGGGATGTTTTTTTTGGCATGTGTGGTGTGTTACTTGTCTGTGGGAAAGCCATGCATTTTGTATGTGCGTTTTGCCTGCCATCCTCCCTGATTCTCTATGCAGCCTCATCTGCACGTAATAATTGGGTAGTAAGTTTTTGGTTCTGTTTTGTTTTCAACTAGCATATGCACAGTTTTTAAAAGAATCACCCTTAGAATCATTTATTAATCATTTATTTGTTTTCATAGTATGTAGTGATGGCATATTCACCTAACTTTTTATTTTGAAAAATTCCAATCCTAAGTGAAGGGTTGAAATAGTAATACAATGGATATTTGTATAACCCTTTCCTGGACCCACCAATTGATAAATTTGCCAGATCTCACCTCCCCCCTTCTCCCTTTTTTGAACAATTTTCAAGTAAGCCACAGATTTCATGTTATTTTACTACTAAATACTTCAGGATGTAGCCCCTAAAAACAAAGACACTTTTCTTCATTTCACCAAGCAGTGATCACACTAAAAAATTTAACATTGCTGTAATAATCCATTTTCAGAGGTCCCTGTTTAGAGGGGGAAAAGAGTGACATTTTACAAGAGTGTAGGGGGAGAAGTTAGTTTTGAACAGAAGAGATACTTCTCTTGACCCTAGAAGAAGAAGGAGAGGGCTCAGGTGGAGGAAGGGGGAGAGATTGCAGGTGGAGGCAGGTGCAGGTGGAGGCGGAGGGTGCAGGTGGAGGAGGCAGCTTAGGTGGAGGTGAGTGCAGGTGGAGGAGGAAGCAGGGAAGGGCTCAGGTGGACGTGGGTGCAGGTGGAGGAGGAAGCAGGGAAGGGCTCAGGTGGAGGCAGGTGCAGGTGGAGGCAGGTGCAGGTGGAGGAGGGAACAGGGAAGGGCTCGGGTGCAGGTGGAGGCCGGGTGCAGGTGGAGGAGGAAGCGGGGAGAGATCTCAGGTGGAGGAGGAAGCAGGGAAGGGCTAGGTGGAGTTGAGTGCAGGTGGAGGAGGAAGCAGAGAAGGGCTCAAGTGGAGGCGGGTGCAGGTGGAGGAGGAAGCAGGGAAGGGCTCAGGTGGAGGCAGGTGCAGGTGGAGGCAGGTGCAGGTGGAGGAGGAAACAGAAGGGCTCGGGTGCAGGTGGGAGGCGAGTGCAGGTGGAGGAGGAAGGGGAAAGATCGCAGGTGGAGGAGGAAGCAGGGAAGGGCTTAGGTGGAGGTGAGTGCAGGTGGAGGAGGAAGCAGGGAGGGCTTAGGTGGAGGTGAGTGCAGGTGGAGGAGGAAGCAGGGAAGGGCTCAGGTGGAGGCGGCTGCAGGTGGAGGAGGAAGCAGGGAAGGGCTCAGGTGGAGGCGGCTGCAGGTGGAGGAGGAAGCAGGGAAGGGCTCAGGTGGAGGTGAGTGCAGGTTGAGGAGGAAGCAGGGAAGGGTGTAGGTGGAGGTATGTGGAGGAGGAGAGGGGAAGACTTGAGAGGGGTGCAGGTTGGGGGAGGAAGGGGCGAGGGCTCAGGTGGAGGTAGAAGTGGAGCAGCGCCTGGCATGTCTCACAGGTGTTCCCAGACTTCCTCAGGCTGTGCTTTCTTAGTGTCTCATGAAGTTTTTTATAGACCTTCAGGCAAACCCAAGGGTTCTGTATATTGACCAGTTAGATCTGTATGATCTAGGAAGTCTTTCTGTCTTAATAAGTGAATAGTCAGCTGAAAGACCTACCCAGGTGCGCTGGGTACTGCACAGCCTCTATATCCTTGCCTTTCCTATTCACAGTCATTTGCACATTGATTGTGCAGTTTTCTGTTCCACATGATTCTTCTTTGATTTTTAACCACAGCAACCTTGGAAACTTCAAAGACATGATGTTACTGACACTGCAGTACCTCCATCTAGTTTTTGGGTCTTATGGAACAAGCGTGGAGCACCGCGGTGTCCCTTGAATATGTGACCTATTCCTGGGCATCCTCATCAGCTTGTCATGGTGCACTTCGGTGCCTCAGTTCATGGGCTGGGCTGAGGCGTTAGAGCCCATGCTTCTCTGGCAAATGGAAAGAATACTCTGTCTTCACCGAAAATGTGGGGTGTCCTGAGGCAGAAAACATGGGGTGTCCTGAGGCAACTGGAAATGGGCATGGGAAGCCTATTTTGAGAAATGGGAGCAGAGCCTGAGTGGGTGGGGCACATCCGTGGGCGGCCCTGGAGCCCAGAGGGCATCTGGGTGTGGAGTCTGGGCTGGGCTGGCGTGTGGTCTCCTTTTCTCCACTCAGAAGCTCTGAGGAGTGGAGATGGTGGTTTGCCTGGAGGTGGGGGCCTTCTGAAGTGTGTGCTGTGGAGTAACAAAGGCGTCAGGGCCACAGGAGATGTTGGCAGAGAGCTGCAATGATAAACTGTAGGGGTGGTGGGCAGGGAGGTGAAAGTTGGGATCTGTGTGAATCCTCTGTTAGGATGGCACAGGTGGGGGAGGGTGGTTGAAGATGTTTGCACATGCCACATGCTCCGGGTGGCTCAACCCCAGGACAACACGAAGGGTAAAGATGACCTGTAAGGCCACACCCATCTACACAGGTCGCCAGAGCAGTGAGCTTTACCGTTTTCCATTCTAAAGTTCCTTCAGATGTGCCTTTTAATAATTCACTGTGATTTCTCCATAACTGGAAAGAGAAACAACTGTTATTTGTCATTGGCAGATGCTCCTAAGTATTTATACCTTATTTTGAAAACCCTCCCTTTGTCCTGTTTTCTCTTCCGTGGACGGGCCAGCCGCTTCTCCAGATCACTCCTCACACTGGAGCCCACACTGTTTGCTGTTTGCTTGGGTCCCTGCCTCTGCTGTTGTGTGTTAGTTATGCCGTGGTCTCATAAGCAGCAGCACATCATCTGACCTTTGTGCAGCCTGCTCCCATCCGAACCCTCCGTTCTGCTTGTAAAACTCCAGCTCCCTTCGCCTCTCGCTATTGTTGTTGTAAGAACTTACATGTTCCTTAGCTTCTGACTCCTTTTTAAATTTTTTTGAGAAGCGCTTTGAGAAATATGTGTTTTTCTGAAATCGCTCGACTTTACATTTCCATTATTACTAACCCCTGCTTCTGGTTTCCCTCTTCAGCACACAGCAGGCTGTCTTTGATCAATAAGTGATAACAGGAGAATAAAGTGGGTAAGAGTCATGGAAGAGGCTTTGCTGAACTCTGGCGTGAAGCTGGTGAGGGAGCTGGGAGGACACTTCACTTCTTCCTTGGCGCCGTGTGTCTGTGCTGCCAGAGGCAGGGTCCTAGAAGCTGGGCTGTCACATTCAGCCACCTGATTAGCAACCTCATGCCAAGCTCCAGATTTACATGAGCAGAGGGAAAAAGGGCCTCATTGGCTTGTTCCATAATAGCATGTTGGCAATATGGTGGCTCTCTTTTTTCCAGTGGTTGTGTTAGTGCTTAGGTTGGAGTTTGTGACTGTGCCCCCACCTGACAGCCTGGCGTATATGGAGCCGAGCTGGTAGGGCAGGCCTGCCCACAGGCTTGTCCAGCATCTTCCTTTGCTGTCTCCGTGAGTTCTTTGCTTCTATTGCATGGTTAACAGTGAGAACGTGCACTGCCTCCCTTTAAAGGGATGATCTGGAAGATGCATTTCGGTCCTGCTCACGTCCAGTTGTATAGAACGTAGTCATCACAGCAGTGATCTAGTGGTTGGGGTGGCTGGGAAATAGTGTTTAGCTGCTGAGCTGTAAGCTCACCCAGGAAGTCTGTTATGCATAACAAAGGAAGAATCAATATTGGCACACCGTTCTAAATCTTTTCCCTATATGTTAAAATCATACATTCTTGGCTGCTTTTGCATTTTGTGTTTTATTTCTCAGTTAATTGATTTAAATATGGCATATTAATAGTAACTAGAGGGGTAATTTCAGACCTTCAGTTGCACTTAAAAATAATCTCTACGGTTCCAGCCATGATGGAGCAGCTTCCTACTCCTGGGGGTCCCCTGTATCACTAATTATTGCTGGAGATAGCCAACCAACAGGCACAGAAGGACTCGGAAAGGCATCAGAGGGTGGCAGAGAGCTGGAGGGACTTGAGGAATGTGTCCGTCAGCTCCCTGGGTTCCTTTTTTTCTCTCAGACCTGGACAGGGTGTTGAAGAAGCCTGCAGCCTTCTGCCAACAAGTATAGAGGAAAAACACTCCAAGAAAAGCTTGGTTTCCCTTCGCTAGTACTGGGAAAAGTTTGGTCCAACAAAACAGAACACCTTTTTATGATATTTACTCAATTCTAGTGAAATACCAACTGAAAACTGCTCAGCAGAGCCGAGTGTAGCATTGAACTTCCCCCATTCTGCCTCCATCCCTTGGGAGCTGGCAACACTTCAATTTTCTGAGTGCTTGGGGCCAAGCAGGGAGCTAACTTTGCATCCAGGAGGGGGATTCTCCCAGCAGAGGGAAGAAATGCCCCAGAATTCCCCTCCCAGTGTGTTGTCAGAGCCTGTCTGGAAGCCCATCTTCCATCCTCCCTTAGCAGAAGCCGGTCGTGTTCTGATTCTCCTGCCAGAGTGTGTCAGTGGATCCAATAGGGAGCTGGGCTTCCCTCTCCATGAGTGATGAGCTGGAGCCATGCAAGACGGACAGGTCTGTGCTGTGCTTTCTGCCCCTGAGGTCAGTGGGGCTCTGCGAAATGGTCTCCACTGCCTCTGGTCCTCATGCTACATCTGAACAGGGCGACTGCTGGCTAAAGGAAAACCCAAGAACTAGTCCCACAACTTAATACACAAAGTGTCCAGGACACAGACACGAGCCAGCACAGGCCCTTCTGGAACAAGGGAAAGAGCGATACTGCTATGCAGAGGCCCGTTCATTGGAATTAGCTGATGAGTACTCAAAGCAGCTGTCAAAGAAAATGCTGCGTGAGTTTTGAAACAAATGAAAAAATAGAAGAAAGAAATAGAAGATAGAAGAAAGAACCAAAGGGAAATTACAGAACTGAAAAATCCAGTGATTGAACTGAAGAACTCAGTAGAAGGGCTCACTGGTGGACCAGAGAGAATAGAGGAGAATCTAAAGATAGATCAGCAGGAATGACTTAGGCTGAGCAACAGAGAAAAAGTAGACTGAAAAAAAATTAGTAGAGCCTCAGGGAACTTTGGGACAGTAACAGAAAACTCTACATTTGCATCCTGGTCATCACAGAAGGATAGGAGAAAGAGTGTAGGGCTGGAAATATATTTGAAGAAATAATGGATGAAAATGACCCAGACTTGGTAAAAGCCATAACTTACAGATTTTCAGAATTCCAAAAGAAATACACACTGATACATATCATAATCAAACATTTGAAAACTAAACCTGAGCTCAAGCGATCCTCCCACCTCTGCCTCCACAGTCCTGGGATTACATGTGTGAGCCACCGTACCTTGCTACAAATTCTGTATGTGGTAAAACACTCCTTCAGGAACGAAGGAGAAATAGACATTCTCAGATGAAGGAAACAAACTCTTGGTAGCAGACTTACCCTTAAAGAATCACTAAAAGTTCTTCAAACAGAAAGAAAATGGTACCAGAAGGAGGCTTCGAACTTCAGAAAGGAGAGAAGAGAAGAATGGTGTAGTGCTTAATTTTCTGTGTGAAGGTGGAGAGTGTTTTTGGATGAGATTAACATTTAAACCGTTGAGTAAGCAGATTGCCCTCCATGATGTGGGTGAGCCTCATTTAGTTAAAGACCTGAATAGAACGAAAAGACTGACTTCCACAAGTGAGGGGGATTCTCCCGCAAAGGCCTTTGGATGTCACTTACATTATCGGTTCTCGTAGATCTCCATCTGCCAGCCCATACCGCAGATTTGGGGCTTGTCAGCCTCCATAATCGTGAGAGCCAGTTTCTTACAACGCACACACACACACACACACGTTGTGTTCGTTCTGTTTCTCTGGAAACCCTAATACAAAAAGAATACGAAAAAAAAATTGGGATGAATATAATACACTGTTCTTCTCTTTATGAATTCTTAACTCATAGTTGATAGTTGAAACAGAAATTATCATCTGGTGTGCCCACTGTACATGGAGGAAAGACTAGGACAGTGATACTTAAAGAGGGGGAGAGGGCACAAGACCCTGAATGGAAATAAGGTTTTCTGTACTTCTCTCAAGGTGGTAAAATGGCAATGCCATTAGATTGTGATAAGTTACGTATGTATACTCTTACCTAGAGCAATCTCCAAGAATGCTGTACAAAGCAATGTACTCAAAAATACTACTAATAGATCAAAATAAATTCTAAGAAATTTCGAAAAGTAATAAAGGAAGGCAAGAGAGAAGCAGAGGAAAGGAGGCCGGGTGCTACGGCTCATGCCCGAATCCCAGCACTTTGGGAGGCCAAGGTGGGCGGATCACCTCTGGTCGGGGTTTGAGACCAGCCTGGCCAACATGGTGAAACCCCGTCTCTACTAAAAATACAAAAATTAGCCAGGTGCGGTGGCACGCGCCTGTAATCCCAGCTACTCGGGAGACTGAGGCAGGAGAATTGCTTGAACCAACGAGGCGGAAGGTGCAGTGAGCTGAGATCACACCATTGTACTCTAGCGTGGGCAACAAGAGTGAAACTCCATCTCAAGAAAAGAAAATTCCTCACATGATTTAACAATACATTGTCTCCAAAAAACTTAACTACAAACATAAAATGGCCCTGCACAGTTCCTGGCAGATAGAGAATTCAACTAGTGACAGCCGTTGACTATTGCTTTTTAGACTCTTCCCCCACTTAGAGGACATTAGAGCTTTCTGAAGAAAGCTGCTTAGTTTGGTAGAAAGTGCAGGTACGTCGAGGTCTCGGGGGAGCGGCTGTGGCTCCTTTCAGTGAGGTTGAAGATAAGGTGAGATGATCGTCAGTGAAGCACCCAGCAATTTGTTGGGTGTAGACAGTATTGGGGGCACCAGTGCAGGGTCCCCTAAAAACTTGGAAATAGGACTAAAATTGCTTTCTAAGGGTTAAACTCTGAAATCATCAACACTGGATTGGAGTGGTAAAAAGTTGCACTTAAAATGGGTGGATTTGTTGTATGTAAAGTATGCCTCATGAAAATTGGTTTAAGAAATAGCCTGTAAACATGTCTTCTTATATGTACTTAGAAACTATAATTAACTTTTTAGTATAAGGTGTTCCATTTTTAAGCTTTTACTTTCAGAACACTGAAATCTAGTTTTTAGTTACTGCTCTATTGAGATTGATAGTCTGAAATTCATAGTGGTCACTACTCTGTCCAAAGAAATCTCAGACCCCAAAGAGTAAACCAGAAAAACTGCTGTAGTTTTTAAATCACTTAGGTATTTTTCTTAACAGTCACATTATTATTGAGGTTCACATTAGTTTTTGAGTAAATCAGTTCCGTTAAGGGATGTTACAGAATGTTTGGAGAAACAATATGTACACACTCACAAACAAGCTCATGGAAGACATTGTTCACATTTATTGATCATCTCAGCAGCATGTGCAAATGAGTAGTGATGGACCAGGTTCTGTAAGTGTTGAGAGAAGAGCAGCATTTTGTGGGGTGGGTGTTACGTTTATTGTGTGTCCAGCAGTGCGTGCGGTGAGCCGAGGCACACTGCATTAGGAAAAGATGCATGGCTCCTGAGAAGACCAGGCAGGAGAGAGGATGATGATGTGGTGGGGATTATGGAAGGGATTCTGAGAAAGGGAAAATTCCAACACATGGAGTCCTGGTGAACACACGCTGCCATCCTAAGGTGGGGGGTAGACAGGAGAGCAGCCTCAAGGCAGTCAGTACCTAAAGCTGGCCTCTTAGAGATGATCATATCTTCAGCAAGGTGGAGACAGGTTAAAATGCCATGCATTTCTCTTAATGATTCTCTCCCATCCTGGAGGCAGCCTTTGCTTCTAGGTGAGAGATGACGTAGTAAGTGGAAGGTCTGTTGTCCTAGTGGCCTTTGAGTATGCACGAGGTGCTGTTTTCCTTGCGGAAGGAAGGCTTCCACAGTATTTAGGGCGGGCAAGGGGAGGGGAGGAGTGTCTGGGCTCTTTATGGCTTGCAGGAGAGAAAGCAGAGAGATAGTGATGGAGCCTTCTGTAAGGAGGCAGGTCTTGGCTGTGGCCTGGGAGGTGCTGGATCCATCTGAGCGCGTTGCGCATAAACTGGGTTGTCACTCAGACAGATCCAACAGATGCCTGAGTGATATCCATATGGATATCCCTGAAATACACGAATTGAATCATTTGGTGAAACAGTAAGTGAAAAAAGAGTAGGTGTGAGCCAGGGCAGAAACAGTATGGAGAGGAGTGGGGTTTGAGGGGTTTTGTGATGTGATTTTGAGACAGGAGGGGTAGTGGGGAATCAGTGTTAATGAAAGCAGCACACTTTCTTTCTTTTGCTATACGCATTCAGGACTGCAGAGGTTTTTTTTTTTGTTTTTTTAGGAGATGCATCAAATTATGATTGTTTTTTTTTTGTGGGGGGGGAGTTTCCTAGAACAAATTTTGTTTATCAACAAGTCACTAAAAATCTAGTAGTT
This sequence comes from Ateles fusciceps, assembly GCA_036589455.1. NCBI lineage: Eukaryota > Metazoa > Chordata > Mammalia > Primates > Atelidae > Ateles > Ateles fusciceps. Next base: position 4,052,485 of record JAZHEH010002639.1, read on the forward strand.
TGTTATTTCCTTAAATTATTATACAGTGATACTAGTTTAAAGTTATTTAAATGATTTTTGGATTTCTCAAAATATTTCACTTTTCCTTGTCTTTTTCTGCAGTGTAGCTAGAGGTAGTATCAATAAACAACCTCATTTAATGAGGTTTACATACATTTATTTACAAACTAGTATGTGCAGATTAGAAGACAGTCTGATAGAAAAAATCAGTGTATTATTTGGAAATAGTTTATGCTCATTGGCAGGTCATATGTTTTTTCATGTTTGGACAGTTCATTTAAGTAAATACTGTGATTGTGTTATGGGACTCCAAGGGAGTGAATTAACTGAAGTTTGTGCTAAGTCAGCCATGGCTACCGATGAAGTAATTACTTAGGACTCACTCTAGGCCACACATGGTCAGCGTCTCACACATGTCATTTTATCTAACATTCTGACAGCTCTGGGAGGGCAGGTGTTACTGTTATCTGTGTTTCATAGGCTTAGGGTGGGCAGCACACCCAAACTGGCAGGTTAGCTAGTGAATGGCAGCCTTAAGGTGAACCTAGACCCAGCTGTAGAACATGTAGACCAGCATCATCTAAGTGAAACATGAGTAATTAAAAATTTTCTAGAAGCCACATTTTTAAAAGAAAACCCCAAACAGGTGAAATAATTTATAATATATTTATTAAAATATGTCCAAAATATTATGAACTCAGATATTAAAGATTACTGAGCTGTTTTACACTCTTGTGTTTTGCTCTGAGTCTTTGGACTCCTGTGTGTGTGTATATTCTGCAGTGACCCCATGCCTCGGTTCAGTCCCTGGTTCATGAGGGCAGTAAGCCAGGCCACAGCCTGCGCTCTGCTCTGCTCGTAAACCAAATGAGAGAATGATGCCATCTATCTTGTTAAAAACTTAAAAGCCGTCATTTTGTTTCAAGGTTGTCTCTTAAACCATAATCTGACTTTGAATTCTTTCCTGATTCTTTGTAGTGTTGAGGCCATTCTGCTTCTCTAAAGTGCTCACGGCACAGGCGGACCCAGTGCCAGTTACCCAACACCAATTCAAAACAGAACTCACTTTGCTCCAAAATGGTGTTGATCTCTTACCCTTTTCCCAGCATTTCCATCTTTTTCTTCTAATAAAGAAATGATTTTTGTATATTCAAATATATTTTTGAGAGGTAAAAGCAATGCTTGTTCCAGAGGAGAGTATTAGATCAAAACCAAGACTGGAGAGACCAAGTAGTTTTCACGTAATTTGTGTTTTACCAGTTCTTTGAAGAAGGCGTGATTTTGAAAGGTTTGCTCTGCTCACTGGTGGGTTTTCTGTTCCAGAATCTCATCTGTTCTGAGTGTGGGGATGAGTTCACTCTGCAGAGTCAGCTGGCCATGCACATGGAGGAGCACCGCCAGGAGCTGGCTGGAACCCGGCAGCATGCCTGCAAGGCCTGCAAGAAAGAGTTTGAGACCTCCTCGGAGCTGAAGGAACACATGAAGACTCATTACAAAATTAGGTATGAGTCATTACTTGGGCTTGGTAAAAAATCCATCTCATATGTTAAAAGTTGGCTCACTTTGCTATGACCCATTAGACATTTTTGCTGCAAGAACACAGCAAAGTGGAACCACACAGATAATTTGGTGTGGTGTCAGAATGTCTTTCATAGCATGCACAGTTCATCCCTACACATTAATGAGTCGTGTCAGGCTATGCGGATACAAGGGTTTACCTGGTATTATAACGTTAAAAGCTGTAGAACAGGGTCCTGGCAGTACATTTTTATGGGTAGGTAACAAAATATGTAAACTAGGCTCACAATGGTTTAATTAGTACCCCCTTTTAATCCATTAGTTTGTAGTACCCAACTGTTAGCACTCATATGCACCTGACACTGTTCTGAGCATGTCTATCAACAGAGCCTCATTTCATCACGACAGACAACCCTGCTAGGCCAGGGTACTTTTATGTTCCCGTTTTACAGATGAGAAAAACCAAGATTAGAGGGACCAAGTAGTTTCATGAGATTTTGTAGCTTGTAAGTCAAGAGTTTGAAGTTTAAACTCTAATAGTTTGATTTTAGAGCTCATAATCGTAACATCTGACTATATTTGGATACATTTATTCCTAGTCAAACTTAACATGTTTAAAAATTTTTATATTTTACCTAATTCTTGATAATATATTTTTACTGATATTTTTGTTTCTTAATAAAGCAAAATAAAATATTCTTCCTGGCCCTTGTGCTCAAGTTAGCTAATGGTGATAATCAATTTTCATACTAATTTAGCAAATTTCTCCAACAAACTCTAAAAGGCAGTATCAGGCCGGGTGCAGTGGCTCACACCTATAATCCCAGCACCTTGGGCAGCTGAGGCAGGCAGATCACCTGAGATCAGGAGTTCAGGACCAGCTAGCAAACATGGTAAAACCCTGTCCCTATTAAAAATGCAAAAATTAGCCGGGGTGGGGTGGCTAATTTTAGCTGGGCATGGTGGGTAATACACGCCTGTATTAATAATTAGCCCTGTGGGGTGGCTCATACATGCCTATAGCCCCAGCTACTCTGGAGCTGAGGCAGGAGAATCACTTGAACTCAGGAGGTGGAGGTTGCAGTGAGTTGAGATTGAACCACTGAACTCCAGCCTGGGCAACAGAGTGAGACTCCATCTCCAAAAAAAATAAAAAACAAAAATAAAAGGCAGTACCGATTACCATTTTAGCTACTGTATTATCAGTTTAGCTTGCCACCCTTCTAAGCTGCAATGTTTAGGAAATATCTGTACTTCTTAAGAAGAAGAAGTCCCACGCCAGTTGATCAATATGGTTTATAAAATGCCTGAAGACTCTAATGTTTGTTTGTCCTCTTAGACATTATGTTTGAGAAATGTGGCCTGGGACGTCTCTGTATGATCAGCCGCCTCCTGTCTTTTCCTTCATTTTGCCTCTTGTTCACTAATGTGGTACGCACCTAATACTTTATGATTTAAATGATTTTTTTTCTTTTTCCCCAGCCAATTGGATGTTAATTTCAGTGATTTTTAAACCCTCCAATATAATACATGGTCTCTGTAACCTCCAGATTTTTATTCTGATGAGACTTTCACACAGGCATTTCTGATGTTTCCTTGAAGGTTTGGAGAGATGATTGAAGATGTTTTGGTGCTCATGGCACTCAGACAGTCCTGGCTTCTAGGTCTTTCCAGACTGAGGGGCAAACCAGACAGACGAAGCCTCGCCTTCACAGAACTGCCCTTTAGTGGGGAAGATAGGCAGTGAGCAAGTGAGTGGGTTGGTCAGTACCACACTTTCAGATAGTGGCGAGCGCTGAGAAAGAGGGCCGCTTGGATGGAAGTGTGCAATATGAGGCTGAGGGAGGCTGGAGAGGCGGCTGTTCTGCGTGGGCCTTTCTGAGTGGGGCTTTTGGAAGGAGACTTGGGTGAGGAGCAGGGAGCTCTGCAGCCTTAGGCAACGCGCCTTTTCAGGGTGAGGAGTGTGTTGGTGGAAGCAGTGAGCCTCCGGGGTCGGAAAAGCAGGAAGGTGGTGGGGTGAGGAGTGCCTGCCCCGGTGGGGCTGGGGATGTGCATTTCCTATGAATGGGATGGGAGCCCTTGGAGGGTTTTTCACAAAGGAAGAGCATGACCAGACGGGTGGCACTGGGCCGGGTGTGTGGGCAGGAGTGGAAAGCAGGGAGACCTTTTGGAGGCTGTGGAAGCAGTGCACTGGACAGCCGATCCTGTTCGGAGGCCGCGATGGCGGCTGGAGGGTGGAGAGTCATGTCCACATTGGGAGGTGTTTCAGAGTAAGAGCAGCAGCTTTTGGAGATGGACTGGAAAAATCCAGTGTGACTCCTGAGACTTAAACTTGCGCAACAGGGAGCTTTCATGTCTTGACATGGAAAGGGGGGGGTTGGGAATCAGTGAAGAGTTCTGTTTGGGACACCACCCATGAGGCAATGCCAAGTGAGAGCTGGCGGTCCAGGCAGAGTTGCTGGAGGTCAGAGTTTGTACATCACTGGTGTGCGGATGGTACTAAAGCTAGAGCCTGGAGGAGATGGCGTGGGTCAGGTGTCAGTGTAGAAATGATACCCATAGCATCTTGGTTTCTGACCATCCAGGTAAAGCTTTGTCTAGAAGAGACATTTTGCTCCCCGCCCCAATTTTCACTTTTTGACCTGGAAAAAAAAAAAACAAGTATTTTTTTTTTATCAAAAATAGAGAAAAATGAATTTTGTGATTTTTAAAACCAACACATATACACACAGACACACACATACATATATATGATCGATTTATCATTAAAACAGGTTATGATGACTAGTCAGCCAAATTTTATGGTAGGATTTTCATTCTGAAATTATGGTACAAGGTACAAGAGAGACAACTTGACTGTATTTTGCCCCCCTTTTTGCACTAGGGTATCAAGTACAAGGTCTTATAACCGGAACATCGATAGAAGTGGGTTCACGTATTCGTGTCCGCACTGTGGAAAGACGTTTCAAAAGCCAAGCCAGTTAACGCGACACATTAGGATACACACAGGTATGAAGACACTGACTTCTGGTGACCGGCTCTGCGGCTTGAAGGGAAGAACAGGTGCCTTAGTGCTAGCTCCGCTTGGAGTCTGATCCTGGCTTTCCCGTAATTTGCTGGGTAATCTTGCTGAAGTTGCCTACTTTTTGTGGGATTTTATTTCCTCACTTGAAAAATGTGGCTCTTTTATCTGTGTATAGTTATCCTAAATTATAAATTAAAAAATATATGTAGTGCTCACTGAAAAGTGATTGATTGATACATGGTAGGCTGTTAATAATTGGGAGTTGATATATTACTGCTGTTATTATTGGTATGGTATTTATTCCCTCATTTTTTGTTGCTGTGTGTCAGATACTACACTGTGCTGGTTAGATCTAAATTAACAAAGCAAGACCGGATGTGGTGGCTCAGGTCCATAATCCCAGCACTTTTGGAAGCTGAGGTGAGGGGATCTCTTCAGGCCAGCAGTTCAAGACTAACATGGGCAACATAGCAAGATCCTGTCTTTACAAAAAATAAAAAACATAGCCAGGCATGGTAGCACCCACCTATAGCCCTGAGGTGGGAGGGTTGCTGGCCCCTAGGAGTTTGAGGCTGCAGTGAGCTATGATCTTGCCATTGCACTCCAGCCTGGGCGACAGAGCAAGAGACCCTGTCTCTTAAAAATAATAAAAACAAAAACAAGCAAAATAAAAATCACGAAAGCACTGAATTTTCATATTCTTTTATAATTTTTCTTTGCTAAGCTATGAAACATTGAAATAATAGAACTTTATTTCTCCATGCCTTATCTTGTTCATTTGTTAGTTTCGCTTGAATATTTGAAAGTGAGTACAGCATTCATAGCTGAATACTCTTGCTATCTTATAAAAAGCAGCCTGCTCATAATATTGTATTAGTAACACACATCTCTAGGGAAGGAAAAATGAAAATAGTACAAATATTTTTAGTTTTTGGGATTTGCAATTAAAATGATCCATGTTTTGTCATTTTGTTTTTTTTCTGTATTTCTGATTTGGTTTTCTTTTATGGTGACAAAGTAAGAAATCTCACAGCTATTTGCTTGGCTGCTCTTGTTTGTCAGCCAGTTCTAATTTTGTTACACTGCTTTTTTTTTCTTCGGAGTTTTAGTGAGTATTTCTGTGTAGAGCATTGTAGAGTCATTCAGATGATTTCAATGTTTGTTTATATGTCAGCATAAACTGGGTATTTTTAGAGCATCAGCTTTTATTTTCTAGAGTAAGAGAAAACCAGAACAATGCTTTTGTAAATATGCTAATACATTATGCTGTATTCAGCTTTAGTTTATAGTCTTTGAAGTTTTAATCAATGAAAATATAGTTTAAAAATGTTACAAACTTTACCCAAAGTAGAGAGAAAGTAAAAAGTAAAGCAAATCCTTCTTGTGTCCATTTCTCAGATGTCATTTACCTTTAACAGTTTGGTATCTACCCCTATTAGATTTTTTTCTATGCATATCTAGATATACATACATCAGAAGCACACTCTCACTCCTAGAGACACATGTGTGTAGTATCATATACTTATGTGTGATTTTGTGATTCTGTGATGCATACTCTTCCTGCATTGAACTTGAAGCATGTGTCACTGTTGCTCCAAATGGCCTGTGAGCTGCCTGGAGAGAGCAGCAGGTCCCATCCCCCAGGAGTCACACAGGCCAGTGTGGTTTAAGCAGGAGGCCGGCGGGCCCGGGTGGAGGTGGCAGGGAGTGCCCGTGTGCCGTTCAGGCAGTTCTGTGTTCTGGGCTCGGTCTTTGTATGGCTGTGCCTCACAGTGTGTGTGGTGATGTGAGGGGGGTGACCAGAATCCTGCTGGCCCACGCCTGGACTGTGTGTGACTCAGCAGGGCTCCTATCCAAAGGAGGCTGTGTACATTGCAGCATCGTCATCTAGAACAGGAAGAGTGTCTCCAGGTGGGCAGTGCTGTGACTGGGCCACACTCTCGCTGTGCCTCCCATCCTCCTGCCCTCTTTTCCTGTCCCCCACGCGGGCGGTGCCATAACCGGGCCACACTCTCACCGTGCCTTCCGCCCTCCTGCTATCCTCTCCTGTCCCCACATGGGCAGTGCCGTGACTGGGCTACACGCTCGCCGTGCCTCCTGCCTGCCTGTCCTCCTCTCCTGTCCCCCACATGGGCAGTGCCATGACTGGGCCACATTCTCACCATGCCTCCCCACCCACCTGTCCTCCTCCTGTCCCCCACGTGGGCAGTGCCATGACTGGGCCACACTCTCACCATGCCTCCTGCCTGCCTGTCCTCCTCTTTCACACCCATGCTGTTAAAGCAGGGAGGTTTCCCATTCGTATGCCATCCCCAAGCTTGTTATATTTCATTCACTTATTTAACCCTAAACCGTTCAGAGAAGCAGGGGATCTGATGTTATTATTAACTTAGCGGCTTTCTATTTCTTAGGGAGTGAAAATTTAGTAAGACTAGAAATTTAAGTAGCCTTGCAGTTAGGTTCTAACCTAACCCAATTTTGTCTGTTCGCTCATTCCTTCATTCATCAGATGCGTACTGCGTGCTAGTGTGTATGAGGCCCTGTGCTAGGTGCTGAAGAGCCATGGTGTACAAGCGCTCACCTTCTTGGAGCGTGCATTCTAGGGAGGGGAGATGGACAGTGAGTAAAATGTAAAAGGTCAGATGCTGAGAAGTCTGCAGAAAAATCAAGCAGAGAAGGGGGGCCAGGGCTTCCCAGGGAGGATGCAGGAGATTTTAATATTAAACAGAATGGACTGGAAAGTCCTCAGTGCAAAGGGGATTTTGAGCAAAGGCCTGAAGAATCTGAGGAGAGCAAGTCTTGGGGATACTGGGGAAGAACCGCCCAGGTGGTGGATTTCAGAGGCCCAGAAGTCGAAGCCTGCCTGGAGTGTCCAAGGGTGGTGGCAGGAGTGGGTAGAGGCAGTGAGAGAGCAGGGGGAGCTGAAGACAGCGAGTGTGGGGAACCACAGCACCGGCACCCCCCTCTACCGGCTATTAGAAGAACTTCGATTTTACTCTGTGGGGGACTGGAGAGCCACTGAGGGTTTTCAGCAGACAAGTGACTTGCTCGGACTTAGAGGTCATTGTGTTTGTTGTTTTTAGAGCAGCCTGGGAAGGGGCCAAGGTGGAAGCAGTGAGTCAAGCTGGGGGTGGTTTCAGGAGCTTTGAGTGGTGGAGGAGTGCCTTTGCCTGGGGTGGTGGTTGTGGATGAGAAGCTGGGCTGCTCTGGGTCTACTATGAAGTTTTTATTTAGTGTGAGACGTGAGAGAAACTAAAGGTAAGGATGACTCCAAGGTTTTGGTCTGACCCCCTGGAATGATGGCATTGCCTGGGGAAGCCTGCAGGTGGAGCAGTTTGGGAGATGGTCAAGTGCAGTTTGGGTCATGTTAATTTTGATATTTAAAGTAGACACTTGTGTATATATGTCTAGAGCTCTGGGGAGACATTTTGGCTGGAGGGATAGGTTTGGGTAACTTCAATATTGTTCTTTTTAATCCATAAGATGCTCATACAATATGGAATTATATTTTGATCATGTTTCTCCCTCTAGGTGAAAGGCCGTTTAAATGTAGTGAATGTGGAAAAGCTTTTAACCAGAAGGGGGCACTGCAGACCCACATGATCAAGCACACAGGTGAAAAGCCCCACGCCTGTGCCTTCTGTCCTGCCGCCTTCTCTCAGAAAGGGAATCTTCAGTCACACGTGCAGCGAGTCCACTCAGAGGTAAACATGGGCTGGGGCAAAGGCAGTACTTCACACGGGACAGTAGGTAGATTTTGGGTTAATAAATGGACCCGAGAAATTCTTTTCCATTTAAAAAAATGCAGATTAATTTTGTGCCAAGCAGGCCCTGTTTTAGAAAATACATACATGGAAATTTTTCTGGTTTATTACCTGTGGAAGAAATGTAAACTACTATGTTTTTGTCTTCTTGCTGACAGCGTGGCTTTGGTGAATAAATATTTGAAAATAATTATAATGCCTTCATTAGTTATAGTCCATTGTTCTAAATAATGTATTCATCCCTTTAGCAAACTTGAAACACAGGCAAGTATAAGAAATTAAAAGATAGGAAATAAAATTGGGAAAAAAGTGTTTTTCTTACTGCTGATACTCAGAGCTCATGTGGGACATGTCCATTCCCTCTTGGACAGAGACCTGGTCTGTTCATTTCCTTCCATGCTGCTTGTCACCTCTTTTGACTAAAGTGATGATTTCCCATGGTAATTTTCTGTTGTCTACAGAGCATGCTGATGTGTAGAGCCTCTGCAAGTATTTCTGTAAAGCAGGTCAACCTTTGCTTTAACTAACTGTCATGATTTATTGATTTATATTTTAATCGTAGAATACAAAGAAGTATTTAAACAACACAAATACTTTTATCATGAATCAATATATCCTATGAAACAGTTTTACAGAATGAAAGCTATCATATTCTTAAGAGCAAATGTATATCCCTTAATTTTTTTCCTCAGAGTAATACCTTAACTAACACTGAGGTGAACTGAGAGTTAACACCCACTTTCTAAGTTTAACAAAAACAGGTAGAAGCTGTCTTTGATCTTAGATAAGCAGAATAATGTCTAAAATGAAAAAGAGAGAGAATCTAAAATGAGGAAAAAACCCTATACACTTCACGTAGTTTTGTGAACAGATTGAGTTCTATATTCAATGAGTTAATCTTTTTATTATCTAAGACCCAGAGACATTAGGAAGGCATGCCAGAATTAGTGAGGTACTGAGGTTACCTTTAGATTTCAGAGGAATCAGTTTGGGCTGTTGTAAGTCACTCTTGTTGAGTTGCCCCTGGGTGAAGATGATCGAGTAGGAAGGATAGTATATTTGTGTAGCACCCAGAAATACACCACTGCAACCTAGAGCCGCCTTGTGAGTTTAGAAAACTCCTCCTCTACTAAGGGGTCCAGAGACTGGCCTGTTGCCACTGAGAGGTGCTCTGGGAGCTGTACTGGGATGGGTTGTTCCAGAAAGAGCCTCTAAAGATTGGTTCGTAAATGTTATACAATCCTGTGAGGAATCTTAATTTGGTTCTTAAAGAGGCATCAGAAACAGAATGGAAGTCTTACTCAAGTTCAGAGAGGTCAATGAGTTTTCAAGCTAGCCTTCAGAGTTCTACAGTAACTAACACTGGCTTTTAGTCATAGAGAAAGAATATTTAGTTATTTTCTCTGTTCATAACTGTTCTTATTCATTTTACTGGTTTCTATAGTTTCTGGAATTATGATAGTTGTAAAAATTAGTTGTTAGGTCAGGTGCGGTGGCCCACGCCTGTAATCCCAGCACTTTGAGAGGTCAAGGCAGGTGGATCACCTGAGGTCAGGAGTTCGAGACCAGCCTGGTGAAACCGCATCTCTACTAAAATACACAAAGTAGCTGGGCGCATGGCGGGTGCCTGTAATCCCAGCTACTCGGGAGACTGAGGCAGGAGAATCGCGTGAACCTGGGAGGCGGAGGTTGCAGTGAGCCTAGATCGTGCCACTGCACTCCAGCCTGGGTGACAAAAAAAAAAAAAAGAAAAAAGAAAATTAGTTGTTGATATGGAATATCAAAAGTGATGAAAGATTCATGTATCATTATGACCGTTTTTCCTAACCTCTGTGGTTTTGGCCATTTGAAAGCATATTTGCTGTAATATGTATTTATATATAACCGGCCTTCGCTATTGAACATTGTATTCAACTGTTAAAAAAACTGAGAACGTCTTATGCCTAATAGTTTGTTTTTATTAAATTACAATAATTGAAAAATGTGTTTTCTCACTCTTGAATAATTTCTATTTTATAGAAAAGACTGAAATTTCAGTTTGTCTTATATTGGCAATATTGTTTACAGAGTTGGGTCATTGATTCTAGAACTATCTAATTTAAAAGAAAAAAGGTAATATTGAAGGGTTAGATTATTTCTGTTGTTTTGAATGGAATGGTAAATTATAATTTGCTATAATTTAAATGTTTTAATTTAACAATTAATTGTAAAACTCATTTTTTTCTGTTTTATTCTTTAAGGTTAAGAATGGCCCTACGTATAACTGTACAGAATGTAGTTGTGTATTTAAAAGTTTAGGCAGCTTAAACACACACATCAGCAAGATGCATATGGGTGGGCCACAGAATTCAACAAGTTCTACAGAGACTGCTCATGTTTTAACGGTAAGTTTAGTAATTTGGAAGAGCTTCTTTTTAAACTAAAATCTATCATTTAAAATATGACCTTTACAATGGAATATTTAGTACTAAAAAGGTGCTATGAAAGTTTTTTACATGGAGATAAGGTGCGACTTTTAAAGAATGAAAGTTAGTCTTTTGAAATTTGAGAATAATAATTAGATGACTTTATGGACTGTCATCTCAACCTGTAAAAATAAGACAAAATGTAATCGTTAATTTGTGAAAGATCTTTTCTACAGTGTTATTGATGATTATTGAATATTCTTTATCTTTACATTATAATTTAGGAATTATCCTTTGTAGATAATATTTGTGTTTTCTTATGAGACAATGATAATTTTTACCAAGTCTTTGGACTTTTGAAACTAATTTTTGTTTTCCAGTACACGTAGTTAAAAATTTTAAGACTCTAAATATATATATGCCAGTACACAGAGAGACAGAGGTGCACACACACACACAGACATACACACACTCTTTTTTTCTCTGTAGGTGTCTTTAGCTCAGCCTCAGGTAGTTACTTGTACTGCACCATTCTCTCAACAGATTAATAAATGGTCAAATCTGAGCATCGACTATGGTATCTTAATAGTAGCAGACATTAAATACGAAAGTGTCAGAAGTTTTAATGTATGCTTATGAATGCGGTTACTTGGTTGTGTTACATCAACAGCTGCCTCTTACCAATATGGAAAATAAGTCTAATTAATTCTTAGTTTTTAAACATTAGGTTTACCTTTAGTGTTTGTTTTTTCTTTTCTTTTTCCTAACATTTGCCGTAGGGGATGGTTCCTCAGTTTATTCTTGACCAGGTAGATTGTTGTAAAATGAATTATCAAGCTGGAGAATAATTAGAGTCCAATAATTATATCTTCAAAATTCTATTTTGGTCTGAATTTCTTAAGTAAAATTTTTAATGTTGTGTAAATCAACCAAATATTAGTTTTAATCATTTCCTTTGGCAATATGCACATGAAAATGTCGATGCAGTGAGCGATCTGGGATAATAGTCCAGATCATTGTGAGCACGGACATTCTCAATAAAACGAAGTGTAGTAGAGGGATTTAGAAACCTGGAGTCTCCCTTACCTTACACCCTTACTTGGGCAGGGAAGAACATTAGAAGTTAAATTATATATATTCTTTTTAGGACTGCCTAGAATCAGTGTTCAACCGTCTGGATTGACTCTATGTGTCTCATATTTTACCTTTCATGTTTTTCAACTCTTGGCCTTTTTCAGTCCTAAGGTTTTTTTTCTCTGTCACCCAGGTTGGAGTGCAGTGGTGTAATCATAGCTCACTGTAACCTTGAACTCCTGGGCTCAAGTGATCCTCCTGTCTCAGCCTCCTGAGTACCTGGCACTACAGGTGCATGCTACCATGCTCGACTCATTTTAAAATTTTTTGTAAGACAAAGTCTCACTGTGTTGCCCAAGGTGGTCTTAAACTCCTGGCCTCAAGCGATCCTCCCACCTTAAACTCCCAAAGCCCTGGGATTACAGGCATGAGCCACTGAGGGTGGCCTGAAGAAGTCTCCTCAGCTTTATCTTATGACTCTTTTGATTTTATTTTTACAGTAAGATTTTTAATTTCTGAGAGCTCTACCTTGTAATGATGATTGTTTCTTTTTCACGACTTTTTTTTCTGGTTTGATACACTTTCTGCGAAATCCAGTAAGCATTTTGTTTTAAAAAGAAAGTTTTTTGTGCTCATTGAGTTGTTTGCCTGGGATCATCTCCCCTTCTCTCTCCTGTGCCTATCTCGTCATCTTTTGTTGCCTGCTTGTGTTTTCAGGAAGGGGCAGCGGTAGCCTGTGTGTGAACTGTTAACACGCAGACGGTGCTTGCTGATCCAGGGTCACCTTGAGTGTGAGTGGCCAGGCAACCAGCCCTTCAGGGGACCCTGGTGGCAACACAAAAGACTTACATTTAGTCTGGGGAATTCAGTGCCACAAAAGGCGCCCCAGTTCTTCCCAGGTCATTTATTATTTTTTATCTTTTTTAGAGATAAATGATATTTAGAGAGTCCTCTTTTTTTTTTTTTTTTTTTTTTTGCCTCAGAGTAAGTGCCTGTCTGCCACTGAATGAGTGACAAGGGCATTCATTTTCAGTCCTAATATTCTTTGTTCTGTTTTTGTTCTTATTTTCTAAATCGATAGACTTGAATTTTAGAGCAGTTTTGGGTTTACAGACAATTTGGCAGAAAGTACAGAGAACTGCCATACACTCTCCTTCTCCCGTGCTCCGTTTCCCCATTTCTGACATGGTGCAATGGTCGGGTACATTTGTTACAACTGGTGAACGAATGTGGTTATATTACTATTATTAACCGAAGTCCATAGTTTCACTGGGATTCACTCTCCGAGTTGTCCATTCAATGGGTTTCGACAAAATGTGGAGTGTCCTGTCCCACCTTCACAGTGTCATGCAGGGTAGCTTCCCTGCTGTCCACTGTTTTCTGGATCCAACGTTTCAGGTTCCCAAGCCCTGCAGGAATGGGACTGGCTCCGTCTCCCATCACAGCCTTTTCCTCTGAGTTAGGTTTTCTTGGCTATAGCATTACAGCATTTTTCCTCCAGTCTCCCTGCAGGAATAATTTCTCAGAAATTTGTTGAATTATTTCGACTGGAGTGGTTTCTTCTTACTTTTAAAAATTGTATAACAGTATTTTTTAAATTTCTCACTTCATTTTATTGGGCCAACTGGATGGTGAGTGTTTGTGTGCTCAATCTGCCATCGTGAATCTCTACTGCCCACTTGGAAAATCTTTTAAAAATTGCATTAGAACAATTTATTATGTGCTTTAAAGAGCCGATATCGTGCCAAAGACAAAAATCAGTGAGGCATTGTATTTAAAATTTATGTTTAGGATACTCTTAGATTTTAACACCCTTAAGGAGGGTATTGCCTGTTTTTTTCTTTTTCTTTTTAAATTGAAGAGCAAAATTGTATTTTTAATGAAAATGTCTCCATGTTTCAGGCCACACTCTTTCAGACGTTACCTCTTCAACAGACGGAAGCCCAAGCCACGTCAGCCTCCAGCCAGCCGAGCTCCCAGGCGGTGAGCGACGTCATCCAGCAGCTCCTGGAGCTCTCGGAGCCGGGGCCAGTGGAGTCGGGTCAGTCCCCGCAGCCCGGGCAGCAGCTGAGCATCACAGTGGGCATCAACCAGGACATTTTACAGGTGAAGCACGCTTACCTGCGGCGTGAGGTTTATGCGCTCGTGCTGGGTCAGAAACCAGGAATGATGATTGAGAAATAAATATGCAGGGCTGATCAGAGTCAAAGTATCCTCATGAAAATTGTGTCTGAACCGAAAAACATTAATGTGCCTACTTAATTGCTTATGGATGGTGCAGCACTTAAATGATTTATTAATCTATACATTTTTTAAAAAATCACAAACTTTTTTTTCAAAAGTGAATTTACTTGAAAAGAACAACGCTTTTCAGAAGTTGTATCTATTCATGTTGACAGAGGTGGGGAAAAGTATTTTATTCTTTCTTGAGTTCTGGTGTATGATTTGGAGGCAGTCATGGGTGTTGACAGTTCTGAAGCGTTCATACTGCCTGGCTTTCTCTAATGGGTGTGTGGGCAGTGCCTGCACATGCAGGACAGGAGCCGGGGCAGGAGCGAAGGACTCCCAGCCTTCCAGTCCTGCGCTACTTCACACACTCTTCACTTCTAAAGAGAGGGGGGCCTTTCTTCTCCTCCCCTCGCTGTTACTTGGTTAAAGTAATCTTCCTCCTATACTTTCATGGGGAAGGGCTGGCCAGGGCTATGAGAAATCTCAAGGTGTCATTCCACAGCCCATACCTTAAAGGTACCCAGTATAACTCAAGAGTCTTAAAATAGGGGTTCCTAAATCTTTTTAGAGGCAACTAAAGTGGTGTGAGGTAAGATTTCTAAAAGTCAAATAGATTTTAATTCCCTTCAATTTAGAAATGTAAATGCTTATCATATTTTGGGGTGGGGCAAGTTGTCTGATATCAGATGGGATATTATAGTCTCCAAGGGTTGGAAGCCTCACTTATAAGTGATGACTTGGAATCATAGGTTCTTATTTCTTGGAGTGGAATTAGAATTCTGTAGGTAAAGCATTATGACATCTTTGTGATTGATTTTGGTAGGCAGATTTGGGCCATCGTATCTTCTAACCTTTTAGTTTTGTTCTGTCTTAGCAAGCCTTAGAAAACAGTGGGCTGTCTTCAATTCCAGTTGCAGCACATCCTAATGACTCCAGCCATGCCAAGACTTCTGCAACACAGGTTCAAAACCCAGATGTTTCCAGTGTTTCAAATGAGCAGACGGACCCTACAGACGCAGAGCAAGAAAAAGAACAGGAAAGCCCAGAGAAACTGGATAAAAAAGAAAAAAAAATGATAAAGAAGAAATCACCATTTCTACCTGGTAATTGTGCTAAACTTTAAAGTTTAGACATTTGGGATAGCGTATTGTTGGTTTTTAAGAAATATGCCCTTCTTTTTCTTCTGAAGGTGATAGGATATGTTTGTGGAATGTTTTGTAGCTAGCTGTAGTTGGTTGGTATTTGAAATTAAAAAGAATGACAGCCATAAAATCTCTTAAACTGATCCCTTTCCCTTAACCTGCCTTCTTTCCTGTATTCAGTTTCTCCTGACTCCTCGCCGGGGCTTGAAAGCTTGTCTCCAACTGTTCTCTCCCTGCTCTGCTTAGGCTCCTCCTCTCCACTCAGATCCACCACTTTGCTTCACGTCTTCTCACCCTTGGTGCTTCTGGCATCCAGCCATGTGATTCTAGTAACGTCTGACTAGTCCTTTCCTCTTCATCATCAAAGGACCCACAGCACAGCTCCCGCCTCCATGCCTCACCCTTTCCTGTTACATGCCCAGATCCATTTCTCGGCTCCTGAGTATCCTATCACCTGTCCAGCCAGCATTTCCAGTCCTCCCTCCCTCTGTGCTTCTAGGCACAAACTTGGTATACATCATACTGAAACTGGATTCCTACTGTTTCTAGATGTCCCTGTGTTTCTGCACATCTTGCTTTCTGCAGCAAGGATGCCTTCCTTCTCCCTCTGCCTCTGTTGTTTGTCAAATCTTGGCCATCATTGAAGTATCTTCAGTGCTCCATCATTCAGGCATCTTCAGTGCTCCTCTTTGTGGGCGCACTCTGAGCGATGCTTTTCCTTGTCCCGCCTCCCACAGCACGTAGAGTGTTTAGGATTCCTGCGTTCTCTCATGTGAATTGTGCACAGATGCAGTCAGATGTATCTTCTAGGTAATAAGGTCTTTCTGGCTGGGAATACAGCCTTTTCATTTCTCAACATCCCACAGTGCTCAAGATGGCTCTTTGTATAGGAGCAGGAATTTACTACATCTTTCTTGAAAAAGATAAATCCCTGTCTTTTTGGCAAAACTGTTCCTGTAAAAACCTTTTCCAGGTGTCTTCGGGAGCGAGTGCATTCTTGCTACAAAGCATGGAATAACATTGCCATTTCTGTGAACACATCTTTACTAGAATACATTTTCTCATTTATAACATGATTGTCAAGTTCTTCTTTCTCAAACCACACAACACTAGTCCTGCTCTTCTTCTCCTTGATCTGGCTTTCTTTTCCCTAAGTGAAAACCTGGATGCTGGAATCTAAGCAGTTTCTCCCGCAGTTTCCTGGTATTGAGCAGGGCAAGAAAGGAAAAACAGAATACATTTCCACGTGTTTTGATTAGCTGTGTGGTGGCCTTCCAGGGTACAGATGTTATGTGTTCCTGATAATCTGATGCAGATTTACTGCCTGTGTGCGAGTGCCCGCCTGAGCTTTGTATGCCACTGTCTGTAGTTATTGTGCTAAATCAGAGATGCTTTCACATGGCAGCCAGCCGCTGAGTGAGGAGCCATGTCAGACCTTCTCCTTCCTGAAAGCACCACATAGTCATGGCCCTTAAACCGGGCAGGTGGTCATCACCCTGTGATGCGCCTTCCAGACCTTCGCCCGCATGTGCTGGAAGCAGCATTCTCTCTGCGCCGAGTGTTAGCCGGGGAATTCCAAATGGAATTGCAAGAAACCTTCTTGTATGGTGTTCTCCTTTGGAGTGCTGTATTTACAGAGTTGGTAACTAACAATGGTGTAATTTCTGGACTACCTGAAAAAATTCAATACACATGTAGAGTACTGAGCAAGTGCATGCAGCTCTAATAATTTCCCATTACATTTATGGTGATGAGAAAACCACTGGGGACTTTTTTTTTTTTTTTTTTTTTGACACTGGGTCTTGCTCTGTTGTCCAGGCTGGAGTACAGTGGTGGGATCATAGCTCACTGTAGCCTTGAACTCCTGTGCTCAAGCAGTCCTCCTACCTCAACATCCCAAGTAGCTGGTACTGCAGGCGTGTGCCACCACACATGGCTAGTGAAAAACATTTTTTTGGTAAAGCTGAGATCTTGCACTGTTGCACAGGCTGGTCTTGAACTCTTGGCCTCAAGTGATTCTCTTGCACCAGCCTTCCAAAATGCTGGGATTATAGGCATGAGGTACCACACTTAGCCTGGGGATATGTTTGTATATAAAGATACTCCTTTTAATTAAAGCTTTTCAATGACCAGTGCTGTTTTAACATAGTGATTGTATCTGAAAATACCTCTCCAAGGATGGAATATCATTTGAGATCTTAGAAAGACCATGAGGAAAACTATTCTTAACTCATAAGTCATAATGTTAATTACTTATAACTAACCTTGATGCTGGGCGAGGTGGCTAACCCCTGTAATCCCAGCACTTTCAGAGGCTCAGGTGGGTGGATCACGAGGTCAGGAGTTTGAGACCAGCCTGATTAATATGGTGAAAGCCCGTCTGTACTAAAAATACAAAAATTAGCCGGGCGTGGTGGTGCGGGCCTGTAATCCCAGCTACTCAGGAGGCTAAGGCAGGAGAATCACTTGAACTCGGGAGGCGGAGGTTGCAGTGAGTCAAGATTGCACCACTGCACTCCAGCCTGGGCAACAGGACGAGACTCTTGTCTCCAAAACAAACAAACACCCAAAACTAACCTTCATTATGTTCCTAAGTTAAACATACCCTGCCATGTTAAATTATTGCTTTTGATTTATTCACTTTTATCAGAGTGTATGTTTTTGGCAGGATTTGCTTTAAGAAGTTACATTAAAAATTTAACAAATGTTTTTTTTTTTTTTTTTTTTTTTTAAAGATGGGGTTTCACCATTTTGGCCAGGCTGGTCTTAACTCCTGACCTCAGGTGATCCACCCACCTTGGCCTCCAAAGTGCTTGGATTACAGGCGTGAGCCACCGTGCCCGGCCTAACAAATGTTTTTATAGTTATCGTACACCTTGTGACATATAAATCATTGTGAATTTGTAGTAAAGTTTGAAATTTATTGTGGGGAAGTATTGGCTATGTAGAAATCATGGTGAAAGGTGTTTTGGAAAGCTGATGATTTATTCTTTTAAGGATGAAAATGGTATGGTATAGTGAAACTATTGTGTGTGGAGACTTTAAAAGTTGTTGCAGATTTGACCTTCTTAGATCGGAGTATGGTCTTGTGAACTTAGCCACTGCTTGATGGCCTGGGGTCATCGCTCTGAACTTTGGTTTACTCTTTACTCAGCTGTAATCGGCTGGCATCCTGCTGACCTGTTTCAGTCCCCTGGCTCCAGGATGGTGTGGCTCTTAGACTCATCTGCTTTTTAAAATTATTATCTCTGCGTGTGTGCTTTTTAAAATGCCCTGTAACAAACCTTCTCCCATGTTCTTCTTTTGTTGTTTGTGGTTTACCAAGTGCTTACAGCTTGGATAAACTTGATTTTTATAATTCCATAAAAGCTAAGTGCAGGTAGCCCTCCTCCTTCTCCGTGGGGTCTGTGTTCATGAGTGCAACTGACCTCATATCAGAAAATCCCCAGTATGTGTACTGCAGTAAGCCCAAAGCAGTGTTAAAAATACTAGTGTGAATGGCACACAAAAGTTGCTTTTTTTTCCCATAAATTATTAACTGGAATTCTCATTGTGAAGTAGACCCAGGGAGATGCAGTCCTTAGGGCTCCCTCCCTGGAAGAGTACCTTTAAATAATTCTTGTAAAACTTTAGCCTCAGGCTGCTGAAGCACTTGACTAAATCATTTCTGGGCAGCCTGCGAGGAGGGGCAGGCTTCCTTGTTGAAGATGCTGAGTGCGTCGTGGGCTGCATCTGAGATGCAGTGTCCTGGCTTATGTGTCCTGGCTTATGTTTGTGCATCTGCCAGGACAGAGATGTGTTTCAAAGGTTCTGGGAACACACGGGGGCAATGGTGTTACAAATGGGAGCAAGAAATCCCATGTTCCCTCCCATCCTCCCTGAGGTTCTCAACTTTGGAGGACAAAACCCATTTTGTGCCCTTGGATCTGGCTTTTCAGCTGCTCCTGTGAGACAGTAACCAGCACTCATTGTCTGTTCTCTGTACCTTGATTTTGTGGCGTCACTCATTCCACTGCCTGTGACTGACTGAAGGGAAGCCAAGTAACTCCTCCGCAGCATCTGCCTTTCTCAACAGCAGACTGGTTGTTTTCTTCTGCTGGTCAGAGCAGTTCTTCAACAACTGCATGAGCAGAGGCATGAGCATCTGTTGTACAATGGGGATGCCGATGTGTTAGGCTTGGCTGTAATCTGCTTGATAAAAGGAATGAGTTCCTGGGGTCTCTTCCTTCATAGTCTTTGAGCACGTGTCTGAGCAGACAGGAGGAACAGAAGGACTTCTTCCTTCAGGCAAGTAATCGTGAGAGGAAGGAACGTGGGAACGCCGCTTCTGAGCATATCCTCTATAAGGCACGGCTGAGGGCTGATGAGAATGTAAACAGCGCAGAGCCTCAGAACAGCCACAGCGTGCCCCAGGCTGCTTGTTGCTCTGGCAAGTCCAGCAGCATGGTTGAGGCAGTCTGCTACGGATGCCTGCCTTTCTCCATCTGCTGTCAGCATCAGTGTTCCTAACAGAAGTTTAAACTTTTCCATCAGTGGAGTCCACAGATTCCACAATTAATGCTTGCTTCCTTTTTGATGGGTGTTTGCTATCAATAATCAGTACTCCAGCTGTCTCCTAAACAAATAATTGGTTATTGTTCTTTGATAAGGACTGCTAACCAATTCTCCGTGGAGAAAGCCCTGATAAGTTTTGTATTCTATTGAGAATATCCTCAATGAAAGGATTCATTGTTTCTTGAGAGATCTGACAGATCTAAAAAACCGCTAAGCAGTTCTGCTGTGCGCTTTTGTAGACAGTGTTACAGACTCCTGTGATCTAAGAAAGCCATTAATACCCACGGAATATGCTGAGGTTCAGCTGTGAAGTACTTTCCTATCTGACAAGTTTCGAAGAACTCATGTGACAGATAGGTACTGATAGGAGCTAACTCCTGGCATTACCCATGGCTGCACCGTATTTACAAAGCCCTAGCCATCGAACCAGCACCTGAGAAAGGGGCACCATGAGATCCTGGAAGAGCTTCTGCCAACTGCTATAGCAAGCTTGCTGCTTCTGCAAACCATGCAGCCTGCCAGTGCTACAGTGTCGAAAATAAAAACTGTGCAGGAGCCAGCAGTAACTGGTAGAGCTTGAGCTAGCTGGTCCACAGAGGTTGCATTGAGCTGAGATCATGCCACTGCACTCCAGCCCGGGTGACAGAGTGAGACTCCATGTCAAAAAATAAAAAGATTTTACTAGCTCCATTTCCTCAGCAGAGTCCGTTCCTCGATTTACAGTTTCAGTCGGATGCTTCTGTTGGCCCAGTCCTAGCAGCATATCTCTAAACCTATCATTGCCTGTGAGGGCCAGGTTTATGTGGAGGCTGTTCTCATGCTGGTTAAAGTCTGTTCTCATGCTGGTAATAAAGACATACCCGAGACTGGGCAATTTATAAAGGAAAAGGTTTAATTGACTCAGTTCCACATGGCTGAGGAGGCCTCACAGTCATGGCAGAAGGTGAATGAGGAGCAAAGTCACATCTTACACGGCTGCAGGCAAGAGAGGCATGCGCTGGGGACCTGGCCTTTATGAAACCATCAGATCTCATGAGACTTACTGTCACGAGAACAGCACAGGAAAAACCCACCCCCATGATTCAGTTACCTCCCACCGGGTCCCTCCCACGACATGTGGGAATTATTAGCATTCAAGGTGAGATCTGGGTGGCGACACAGAGCCAAACCATCATCAGAGGCTTTTGTGTGAAGCCCCAAGACTTCCCAGCATGGACCTGTCACTTTTGACTTGTATAATGATCATTTGGTAAGATTTGCTGCTGTGGTTCCACCAGGTTTGAACGCACTATTCCCACTGTTCTAGTAGGTCTGCTACTGAGAGAATGTTTAAAAAAAGAAAAAAGAAACACAAAAAGCAAACAAACACTTAGGTCGTGCAGTGAGATATTCTGTAATAAAAGGCAAGAAGGTGACTTGGGCTTTCATGTTTCACGTAAAGGTCTTCTCTGGCTGAGGGGTCCGCATTTGTGCATGACAGCTTTCACCGTTTACCTATTTTTTTCCTGAATTTTCTGAGAGGGACTTGTAGATATAATGCTCTTTTAACTGTAAATACTTTAGTGTGTATTTCCTAAAATCAAGGACATCCTTATACATAATCATAGTAAAATCATCAATATCAGGAAATTAAAATTGGCCCAATGCTTGTCCAGTGTACCGACCTTATTGAAATTTTATCATGGTGTCAGTAATGTACTTGATAACAAATGAAAAACATTTTGCAAACAGTTACACTTTCCTTTTGATAAACAGTTACATTTTCATGGAGTCATGTAGATTGACCTTTCCAGCAGCAATTATTGGAGCACCTGTTTCCTCACAGCCTTTTCGAGAAATTGTATTCAAAATTTTGGGATCTTTTTTACTCATCTGATAGGTTACAAAATAGTGTCTTATTGTACATTTAATTTGCATTTTTCTTACAAGGAGTAAGGTTGAGGGCTTTTTCTGTTAAAGAATACCTGTTATCTTCCCATAAGACTAATTCTTAAATCCTTTTGTCCATAATGTATTAAAGATGATAGTATTTTGTGAACTATATTTGTGGCATACAGTTTACTCCTAGACAACACACAGTTGAACTGCACAGTTCCACGTATATGCAGGTTTTCTTTCACCTCTGCCACCCCGAGAGAGCAAGACCCCCCACTTCCTCAGCCTACTCAACAGGTAGATGGAGATGAAAATCATTTCCACTTAATGAATAGGAGATATATTTTCTCTTCTTTGTGCTTTTCTTAATTTTTTTTTCTAGCTTTAAAGTAAGATTACAGTAATATAATACACATAACATAAAATATATGTTAACTATTGATGTTACTGGTAAGTCTTCTGGTCAACAGGAGGCTATTGGTAGTTAAGTTTTTTTGGGTATCTTATGGGCAGATTTTTAGCTGCATCGGGGGTCAGTGTCCCTAACCTCTGAGTTGTTCAAGGATCAGCTGTACATTTTTTTCTAATTTGTTTGCCTTTTTGAGTTAAAAACTTTTTTAACTGGGGGAGAAATTTATATATATGTATAGCTAAGTTTGTCAATGTTTAATGACTTTGGGCTTCGGTGATATTTAGACTTCATCACTGACATTATGGAAAAATAACCCCTTATATCTGACTTTTATAATTTAATAGTTTTTTTTTTTCTTTTTTTTGAGATAGGGACTCACTCTGCTGCCCAAGTTGCAGTGCAGTGTCATGATCATAGCTCACTGCAGCCTTGACCTCCCAGGCTCAAGTGATCCTCCTGCCTCAGCCTCCTGAGTAGTTAGGACTATAGGTGTGCACCACCACACCTGGCTAATTTTGTTATTTTTATTTTTGTAGAGACAGAGTCTTGCTGTGTTGCCCGGGCTGGTCTTAAACTCCTAGCCTGGAGCAGTCCTCCTGCCTTGGCCTCCCAAAGTGCTGGTATTACACTCAGGGAGCTGCTGCGCCTTGGCCATAATTTAATGTTTTAAACTAAATCTTTGATTCAATTTTATTTTTTTTCAGGTGGCCACCCAGATGTGCAAACATCATTTGTTAAAGAAATCGTATTTTCCCCACTGAAATGTAATGCCACCTTTATCACACTCCCACATCTGTATATGTCTTTTCTGGACTCTCTTCTACTCCACTCATCTGTCTTTTTATTCAAGTGTTCTGGTACCAAGTGGTTTTAACTTTTTAGTGTACTTTGATAACTAGAAAGCCAATCTTCTCTTGATACTACTTTTTAAAAGTGTATTCTTGACTGTTTTCACATATTTATTTTTCAGATGCATTTAGAATCTTCTGCTAAAGTTCCAAAAACAGTCTTGTTGGTATTTTTATACAGATGATAAATTAAACCAAGGAGAACTGATGTCTTTGTAACTTTTAGTCTTTGTCCCAAAGAATAGGGTATGCGTTTCCATTAATTCATCTTTTCTTTTTGAAAAGTATCTCAGTAAGGTTTTGAAATTTTCTTTGTTTTGTTTTGTTTTGTTTTTGTAAATAGGAAAAGTATTGATTTTCTTGTACTAAAACTTGGGTATCTTTCTGAGTGTCTAGGTTTGTTAGATTATGTGGTAATACTATTTGAAAATAATGACTGACATTTCTAGTTTATACTGTATATTGCTTTATCTTGTCTAATGTCATTGACTAGTATCTCTAGGTCACTATAAATTAATGGCAATCATAGTGGACTTTTTTCCCTGAATGTAATATATTTTTCTATTAGGTTGGTTGTTGTATTGAGATATGTTTTATTCTCCTTTTCCTGTTTTTAGACCTTTTTTAAGACTACATGTCGAGTTGTAGCAAATACCTTTTCATGTTGAAGATGAGTATATATCCTTTTTTCCCTACATTTCTTAATATATTTGAAGAGAAAAGCTACTGGCCAGCTCCAGGGAAGTTTGCCATGTGGGATTGCAGATCCAGCTTTCCAGATCTTTCCATTTGTCAGAGTTGGAAATCTGGATTCCACTTCCTTTTTAACATAGTGTGGGTGAAACAAAACATATGGAGGCCAGATTTGGAGACAGCTTCAGGACTTCCAGTTCGTAGTCTCTGTTCTAGTCTATTCCCAGATATTAGAACCTGGTGGCAATTTAGATTATGTCACCCTGCATAAGTAGAGATGTAGTTTTATTTTGATTTGGAAAAAATCTGATTGCTTGGGAATGGCGTCCTAATTTTCACTAGTAGGTATTATAGTCTCTTATACCCTTTTATACCTTGCATTTTTGATTTGTCATGATAAGGCTTTTAGGTAACTATGCATATTTCTGAATTAATTTTTACCTATTAGTTTTAAGCAGTCTTAAATTTTAGATGTGTTTAAAATATGCACTATCACCACAAAATAAATGTCTCTCATTTTAAAACCAGTTCCCTTATTTCCTTCTCCATTTTTGCCCCTGTGATTTGTGTCTGTGCCTTTCTTTGTTTTTATTTCTATTCTGTCACTGTTTAAATTATTTTTCTTTTTTTTTTTTTTTTTTGTTTTGAGATAGGGTCTGACCCTGTTGCCAAGGCTGGAGTGCAGTGGTACAATCATAGCCCACCACAACTCCCGCGTCCTGGGCTCAAGCCGTCCTTCCACCAAGTAGCTGGAACCACAGGCATGCATCACCACACCCGGCTCATTGTTTTAAAACTTTTTCTTTAGAGACAGAGTTTTGCCATGTTGCCCAGGCTGGTCTTGAACTCCTGAGCTCAAGCAATCTGTCCACCTTGGCCTCCCAGAGTGCTGGGATTACAGGCGTGAACCATTGCACTCTGCCCACCTTTCTTTTTTTTCTTTTTTCTTTTCTCTTTTCTTTTATTTTTTTTGAGTTGGAGTTTTGCTCTTGTTGCCTAGGCTGCAGTGGACTAATCTTGTATCACCACAACCTCCGCCTCTCCAGTTCAAGCAATACTTTTGCCTTGGCCTCCCGAGTAGCTGTGTTATCAGGCATACGCCACCACGGCACGACTAATTTTGTATTTTTAGTAGAGACGGGGTTTCTCCATGTTGGCCAGGCTGGTCTCAAACTCCCGACCTCAGGTGATCCACTCGCCTCAGCCTCCAAAAGTGCTGGGAATTACAGGGGTGAGCCACCACACCCGGCCCCTTTCTTTTTTATGTGAATTATTCTTGCGAAGAATATTGTATTCGAGGAAATAGATTTTCTACCTTTATAGATTTACTTGCATATGTGGAGAATTTCTTATATTTAGTGATAACAGAGAAGGAAACAGAGGTTTTCTTTTTCTTTAAAAAAGACTTTTTCTGACACAGTTAAGTAAATTTTAGTTAAAATGTTCTGGTGAATTTTGTTAACATGGCCAAAATCTTTCTGATTTCATGTGGATTCTTTATCTGAGTTATCTGTATAGTCACTGTACATGTCACCTTAATTTCAGATGAATAAATCTAATCAAAAATTTTAAAAATAAATTGATTCTAAGTTTTAGTTACCTGCAGTCAACCAAATTCTCAAAAATATTAAATGGAAAATTTTAGAAATAAACAATTCATAAGTTGTAAATTGGTTACCATTTCACCTTGTGCTATCCTGCTGCATACTGAGAGGGATGAGAGGGACGCAGGTCATCCCTTTGTGTCCCATGCACTCACGCTGCTGCATTAGCCACTCAGTAGCTGGCTTGGTTATCAGGTGGAAAAACGTAGTATACGTAGGTTTCCCTACTATCTGGGGTTTCAGGCATCCACTCGGGTCTTGGCACTGTTTTCTACTGAAAAGGGAAGGACAGGTGTACTTACTATATTTCCATCAATTTGTGATTTTTCTTCTATTAGAAATAGTTTTAAACTTGATTCAAAATTGAATAATAATACAGGAGACAGATCCACTTAAATTTTATCACAAATTGATATATACTATTTGTCTTAACTATTTACAAATTGCCTTTTATCGCATATGAATTTACCATTTAATTATTTGCATTTATATGTTTTTATTGGCCATATCCAGTAGGCCCAATAAATACTTACTCCAGCGTCATTCCTTCTCTTCCCGTCCCTTGAGTTAAGCGTGGGGTTATTCGATCCCATCTGCTTTTGTTCTCATTGAGAGGGAGCCAACTGTGTCCGGGTGCTGCTGGACCTACAGAATCAATCACTTTTTCAGTGGGCGTTCTTTCTCAGAGACTGAATTGTGTTTTCCGCGACTGTTAGGGGTTTCAGCAAGATTAATTCATAGCCCTTGATAATGTCAGCCATCCTGGGAATTGCAAGCTTTCCCATAACTGATCATACGCACAGCTTTCTATAGGGACCGCAGGGGGCCCTGGCGGGGAACACTGGGCGTGGTGACCAGACCGAGTGGTACGTGTCCTCTCCCCTCCGCAGGCTCCATCCGTGAGGAGAACGGCGTGCGATGGCACGTGTGTCCCTACTGCGCCAAGGAGTTCCGCAAGCCCAGCGACCTGGTGCGCCACATCCGCATCCACACCCACGAGAAGCCCTTCAAGTGCCCGCAGTGCTTCCGCGCCTTCGCCGTGAAAAGCACGCTGACGGCCCACATCAAGACACACACCGGCATCAAGGCGTTCAAGTGCCAGTACTGCATGAAGAGCTTCTCCACCTCGGGCAGCCTCAAGGTGCACATCCGCCTGCACACAGGTAGGACCTCAGGGCTGCGTCCCCATGGGTACTGGCCACGGGGGCGCACACAGTACGGCGCACAGGTACCAAACACAGGTACGGCACACAATACGTGAGCAGGTACTGCACACAAGTACTGCTCACACCATAGATGTGGCCTGCAGTGCTGCACCCACACAGCCACCGCCCACAGGGACTGCACAGCGTACTGCACAAAGGTACCAAACACAGATACTGAACATAGTACCCAGCACAGCACTGTGCACAGGTACTGCACACAAGTACTGCCTACACAAGTACTGCCACAGAGATGGCACAAAGTACCACCCAAAGTACTGCCCACTGCACAAAGTACCACCCACACCAAAGGTGTGGCCTGCAGAGCTGCACCCACACAGGCACTGCCCATAGGGACTGCACCCAGTTACCAAACACAGATACCACACACAGTACCCAACACAGCACTGTACACAGGTACTGCACACAAGTACTGCCTACAGGAGCTGCACACAGTACTGCACACAGGTACCAAACACAGGTACTGCACACAGTACCCAACACAGCATCATGCATGAGTACTGCACACAAGTACTGCCCACAGGGACTGCACACAGTACCATACATAGTACTGAACACAGTACTGCACACAGGTGTGGCTTGCAGTGCTGTACCCACCCTGGCACTGCCCACAGAGACTACATATGGATACCACACACAAGTATGGCCTGCAGTGCTGCAACCACATGGGCACTGGCCACAGGAACCTCACACGGTACCAAAAACAGGTACTGCACACAGGTACCAAACTCAGTACCAAACACAGTACTGCACACAAGTGCCAAACACAGTACTAAATTCAGGTACCACACACAGGTACCAAACAGTACCACACACAAGTACAGCCTGCAGTGCTGCACCCACACAGGCACTGCCCACAGGGACCACACAAGGTACCAAACACAGGTACTGCACACAGGCACCAAGCCCAGTACCAAATGCATTACTGAACACAAGTACTGCACACAGTACCGAACAGTACTGCACACAGGCATCATGCATAGTACCAAACACAGTACTGCACACAGACATAGCTTGTAGAGCTGCACTCAGGCACTGCCCACAGGGACCACACACAGTACCAAACATAGTATGGTACACAGGTGCTGCACACAGGTATGGTCTGCAGTGCTGCACCCACACAGGTACTGACCACCAGGACTGTACATGGTGCCATGCACAGGTACTGCACACAGGTACTGCACATAGTACCAAACACAGAACTACATACGGTATTCAACACAGTACTAAACATAGTACCACACACCTAGTACCACACAAGTATTGCCCACAGGGACTGTATACAGTATCACACACAGTACTGCACACAGCACCCCACACAGTACTACACTTAGGTACCAAACACAGTACTGCACACAGATACTGAACAGTACTGCACACAGTACCAAACACAGTACTGCACATAGGTACCACATACAGTACTGAACGGTACTGCACACAGGCATTATGCACAGTAGCAAACACAGTACTGCATACAGGCATCTCACACAGTAGTGCACACAAGTAGTGCATAGAATACCAAACATAGTACAGCATACAGTACTAAACACAGTACTACACACAACTGCCCACAGGGACTGCATACAGTACCACACACAGTACTGGACATAGTACCACACACCCAGTACTGCACTTAGGTACCAAACACAGTATTTTACACAGGTACTGTACACAGGTACTACACACATTATTAAACAGTACTGGACACAGGCATCACACACAGTATCAAACACAGTACTGCATACAGGCACTGTACACAGTACCAGAATACTGCACATAAGTAGTGCATACAGTACCAAACACAGTATTGCACACAGTACTAAACACAGTATTGCACACAGTACTAAACACAGTACCGCACACAGGTACCACACATGGTACCAAACACAGTGGTACACACAGGCACTGCCAATAGGCACTGCATACAGTACTGCACACAGGTGCTGAGAAGAGATTGAGTCACAGCACCTGGGAGAGCAATAATTGAATATTTGGAGGATGTGTTTCTGTCTTTTCATCAGCACTTGTTGAGTCTTTTCTATAGGGTGGGCATGAGGCATCTACAGGTAAAGAAAACAGGTGCAACCTTGATCTCCATGGAGCTAAGGATATGCTGGCGGAGGCATTAAAAACAAGTAACACTTAAAAATGAACATAGAATTGCAGAGGGTGAAAAGAGACTTCTGTCTGGATCAGATTTAGATTTAGGCTGAATGAGCCTTTTTGAGGACACAACGCGTAGTCTCCATACGATCTGGGAAGATCTGAAGGCTTTAGCTGGGCCAGGGGGAGGATCAGGGACCTGTTTGTACTGAGGCTTTCTAATCAGTATTAAGGAGTGAAATCTTTCATTATGGAGCTCCAATTTTTTTTAAATGATATATTTATTGAGATGTAATTTATATATTATAATATTTACCCTTCTAATGTGTACAATTTGGAATTGTGCAGCCTACACCACTGTCTGATTTTGGAATATTTTTATCACCCGTCCCCCACCCCAAAGAAACCCTGTACTCATTGGCAGTATCTCCCAAATTCCCTCAGGGATCCTCCACTGGGCTGACAATGTGGATGAGTGTTTGACAGAGCTGAAGTTACTCAATTTTGTTGTATGTCTTTCTTTGAAATTTACATTTTCATTTGCTAATAAAATTATAAAACAAGGAAATACTCTTTAGAAGTGGGGGGACAGTAGTAAGAGGATCATTAAGAGGATGTTAGTACTATTATCATCATCATTCACAATCAGTAACAACTGCTATTTACTATTTGTTTGCAAAATGTGAGACAGTACTAAGTGCTATTTAAACATTAGCTTATGTAATCCCAGCAGCAACCCTGGGGGCCTGTGTCCTTAAGCCACTTTCCAGATGAGGACTTGAGAGAGAGAACATTCTTATACACTGTAGAATTTTTTAAGAACTGTTAGTTGTTTGAATATCCATATTTTACAATTTAAGACCTTGTCCTAAAAATACTAAATGTTCTTTTTTTTAATATACTTAAAATGCTCTTATTACATGCCTTCATATCTATAATATGCACTCTGTGCAAACAAGGGAAAATAATTTACAATATCCATGAAATTATAAGCATGGCCTAATAAATTGAAGGTTCAAATCAGTATTGGAAATACTAACATTTTATATTGGCATTTGCTATTAAGATGTAATTACTTGAAATAATTCTAAGATGTGATTTTATTTTTATTAGGAGTTAGACCTTTTGCTTGTCCTCACTGTGACAAAAAGTTTCGAACCTCAGGCCATAGGAAGACTCACATTGCTTCCCACTTTAAACATACGGAATTAAGGAAAATGAGGCACCAGCGAAAACCTGCAAAGGTTCGTGTTGGCAAGACGAATGCTCCAGTCCCTGATATTCCTTTGCAGGAACCAATCCTCATAACTGACTTAGGTAAGAGGGATTGCAGGGAGTCTTTACAACTTACTGAGTACTCTTTTCTTTGGTATTTCATGAATTGTGTATGCAAATTATGGTCTATGTAGTTAAATAGTTTTTTAGGCATAGTATTAATGAGATCTGCGTTAAGCCTTGTTTTGCTTTATGGGCTAGCATGTTTTACAATCAAGATTAAAATCCTAATTGTATCCAAACTGCTACTCAGATTGTTTTTTAAGAGACAAATAATGTGTAAGTGAAAACAGTAGTGTAAAAGTCCTCATTGAAGAAACATTGCTGCCTTAATGGAACCATCAAAGGTGACAAGTGGTTTTTATGTGAAACAATACAGTGCACGTTGTTTTCATCTTTAGGTTCTTTGTGTTATTTGGGCTACTTTAATCTTTGGATTGAAAAGGAAAAGAAAATTCTGCCTGCTTGTAAGTTCTTTTTAGGTTCAATGTTGTTATAACCAACCCAAACTATGATTTTGTTAACAGTCTAGAAAGAAAACACTGCTTGTTAGAATCTTCAGAAAAATTATTTCTGTCAGTACTAGAACAAAATTTAAGAAACC
Source organism: Ateles fusciceps (assembly GCA_036589455.1). Classification (NCBI taxonomy): domain Eukaryota; kingdom Metazoa; phylum Chordata; class Mammalia; order Primates; family Atelidae; genus Ateles; species Ateles fusciceps. The sequence continues at coordinate 4,082,833 of JAZHEH010002639.1, forward strand.
TCTATTTTTGTAGCAAATCTGGAAAAAGAAAATTTAAGAAACCTCATTGTCTTAGTTTGTTTAAGCTCCTGAATAAAAATACCACTGAGTAGCTTATAAATACTGGAAGTTTACTTCTCACAGTTCTAGAGGCTAGGAAGTCCCAGATCATGGTGCTAGCAGATTCAGTGTCTCGTGAGGTCTCTCTTCCTCATAGATGGCGCCTTCTGGTTATGTCCTCCCAAAGGTCCTACCTTTTACTACATGAATTTTGGGGGATCATAAACATTGAGACCATAGCACTTATTAAACTCTGTATGTGAATTTATATTTTTATGTGGTTTCTGTATTTCACTACTTTCTTAGGAAAGATAATTCAATCTATAAGCACATTAAACAAAATATACTTCCTTTATTCCAAAACATTGTGTACAGAGAGATTTTAGATTGTTATAAATAAGGGGCCACCAATAAGATGATCAACAGCCATAAACTTGTGTGAATCTAAGAGTTTAACGTCAAAATATAGAAACCAAAAATAATCTGAAGAAGGAAGAAAGACTCAAATTCTCAAGTGTAGTGAAATATCCTTAATTAGACAGGTCAACTTAAACAAACACACTAAAACTGAAGGAGGTTTGAGCACACATATGAAAAGTGTTACTTAATAGCTTTATAGAATCTTTTGCCTTAAATTACACACTTTTAAATATGCATAAAACTGAAGTTGATCACAATCTAGGGTACAGAAAAATTTCAATAAATTCTCAGAAGTTGATTTTATACAGGATATAATCTTTGATTATAGTTCACTGAAAAACTTATATAAAATAGCCATCCAAAATTTTATTACATGAAAAGAAGGACTCAAAACAGACACTGCATACTACAGATGCTGAGTATTATGTAAACAGATCGGATGGACCAAGCTGTCCTAGGAAAAATTAAGCCTTTTGAGTATTATTAGAAAATAAGACAGAATTACAGAAAGTAAAATATTTAACTCAAAAACTAGGAAAATTAAAAGAAAGTAGCAGAAAGGAATTAATACAGCAGTTCCCAACCTTTTTGTCATCAGGGACCAGTTTTGCAGAAGACAGTTTTTCCACAGATGGGGGTTTGGGTGGGGGAATGGTTTCAGGGTAAAGCTGTTCCACTCAGATCATCAGACATTAGATTCTCAGAAGGAGCGTGCAACCTAGATCTCCCACATGCACAGTTCACAGTAGGGTTCACACTCCTATGAGAATCATGGTTCACAATAGAGCTCCCTCTCCTATGAGAGTCTAATGCGCTGCTGATCTGACAGGAAGGCAGAGCTCAGGTGGTAAAGCTCACTCACCTGCTGCTCACCTCCTGCTGCCTGGCCCAGTTCCTAACAGGTGTCCCAGGGCTTGAGGACCCATCAATTCATACATATAATGGAATTGAAGATAGAAGACAAAAAAATGAACAGAATAATAGATGACTTGTCACTAATAAAGAAACGTGAGAAAACATAATTTTAGGAATGAGAAAGAAGTTGTAAGCACAGACACAAGTGAGGTAACAATTGTTTGCAAATACTGTACAACTTTTTGCTAATATATTTGAAAATTTTGATGAAATGAATCTTTTCTAGAAAAATATATTTGGCAGAACCGACTGTAGAAGAAATAGAATAGTCCAAAATACACAACAAATTGGCAAGATAGTAAAAGATAATCTTCTCCAGAATACCAGCCTGGCTGGGTGTGGTGGTTCACGCCTGTGATCCTAGCACTTTGAAAGGCCAAGGTGGGCGGATCACTTGAGGTCAGGAGTTTGAGACCAGCCTGGCCAACATGGCAAAACCCCATTTCTACTACAGATACAAAAATTAGCCAGGCGTGGTGACAGGCACCTATAATCCCAGCTACTCAAGAGGCTGAGGCAGGAGAATGGCTTGAACTCAAGAGGCAGAGGTTTCAGTGAGCTGAGATCACGCCACTGCACTCCAGCCTGGGCAACAAGAGCGAAATTGTCTTAAAAAAACAAACAAACAAAAAAACAGTCTGATGATTTTCTATACGAATTGTACTAAGCTTCCTAGGAACTGTAATTATTATTATATTTAATTGTTTTTGAGCATAGAATGGGATCAAAACCCCCATAATAGCTTGGAATACTTTGATATCCTTGTCCAGTTTTGGTTGCTCAAAAATGAAACAACAGACCAGTTTCTTCTTTCAGGTTGCCATAAATCAAGTTATACACCCATGGGTTTCTTGACTTCAAGTTTATGAATCTTCAGTTGAGTTAGAGTCTTGACTTTTTCAGAAATTTTTCAGGGTTAAAATGGGGTATATTTTACTTACTGGCTTCACAGATGCTTGTATCTTAAACCAGATAGTGGAAGCTGACTTCTTTGGTTTAGGCTGACTGGGACATATGAGGGAAATGATTCCTAGAGGGAGCTTCACACTGTAAATTGTAAAATATTGTAACTATGTCTTATGCTTAATTTTATTGTTATTTATATTTATGTTCATCTCTTCTCTCAGACTTTGGGCTCCTTAGAAGCTATAGAAAATACTTGGCTGTCATAACCTTTGGGGGACAGAGTTTGATAAAAACATGATAAGAGGTTTTAGCATAGAATACTTAGTTATTTGACTTAATTGGGAGATGAGATCTTCCAGTTCAGTGTAGTTACTCAAAATGCAATATGTTTTACACTAAGACTGTCCTTTTAAACAGCATTAGAATGCATTAAAAATACTATACCAAGTAATTCATTCTCTGATTATTAAGGAAGCACTTTTGCATGGTATAGTACATTTGGTCATAAATTTTTAGAAACTTACAGAACTGCATGGGAACTAAAAAATTTTTCTTCCAAAACTTTCCTACATTCCCTGTTCTTCATTTTTGTGGATGTAACAACTAGGGTCTAGAGAGAATTGCTGACTTTGCTTGTGGGTCATACAGCTGGCTTGTGTTCATGGTGGACCTAGGATCTGGATCTTCTGACTTATAGACTAGGGTTGTGTTTCCTCTAAAACTCACTTCCTTCCACATCCACTTCCATAGTCCTGCTGAGCATGGAAGTATGGAAGAGCACACTGTGATTTTCAAATAGTATAATAATTATATCTTGATATAAAGCACTATTAATCTTTATGGAACTTGGATATTATATATTTTATGACATTGTAGCGATCGTATTTTACTAGATATTCTCTTTGTTATACTTGTTCCTTCAAGCTAAGGAACTGAATTTTAAATGTGCAGTCTGAGGAAGTACTGGAGATGTGTAATTATAATATTCTGATCTGGAGCTTCTTCTGGAATTTAAAATCATATATATGATACATCTGTTTTAACTATTTTCTATATTATATGACTTTATATGAATAATGTCAGCATGTTTTCATTTTGCTCAGCCTAAATGTTTGAAATATCTTCCCTTTGATGTGAGCCAGGCTTTGATTATCTGTTATTCTAAATGTCAAGGATGTATTGATGGATCTTTCAAGTTTATTTTTGATGTATTAATCCTATTATACTTGCTTGTCATATTAATACAAGTACTTGTAAACTCATTTGTCAAAACTCGTATATCACATTTATGATATATAGTTATGTATGATGTATAATACGTGTTATGTTTGTCCACATTCTTTCTTGAGGATTTACATTCTGTTACTATGTGCAATACTGTATATAAAAGCTGTGGTAAGAATAGTTATATTTCCCCCAGGCAGCCTACAGGGCAAAGCTTTTGCTTCTGTTATTATAGAAGGAATGTTAGGATGCTTCAAGGACATTTCTTGTTTCTTTTTCAGGTGTTAATTAACTAAAATTTATTCATGCTTTTCTCTGAGATAAGTAGTTTCTTCTTATAAGAAACAAACATGTCAAAGGACCGATAATATAGTAGAAATGATTAATATAGGACTTTTTGTGTATGTTTAATTTCTCATTAATTTTTTTCTTCAAAGTTTGAGACCTCATAATTAGTCCAACTTTGATCAGAACTTTGTATTTAAGATTAGTAAAGGTGAAAAATAAAGCACTTGAAAAATGAGCCTATTATTTTACTTCCTTACTGGCTCAAAGAAATAAAAACATCCTTCTCCTTCACCACAAGGGCTCAGAGTCTTCTAGGGTTCTGTTCTAAAGTACACATACCTAGCTACAACCCCCAAGGGGTAGAATTCCATGTCGGGGGGAGAGATAACTAAGATAACAGTTGTATATACTAGGATTGTTCATTGCAACATTGTTTATGATAGTGAAAAGTTAGAAGCAATCAAAATATTCCTCAAAAGTATGATGAACAAACCTTGGTGCCATGGAATTCTGTGCAGACATCCAAAGAATGATGGAGATGAGGTCATATGTCATGACGTGGGAAGATGTTAAGGTGTCTGTATTAAGTATAGCAGGTAATTACAGAACAGCATGTGTGGTTGATCTCACTTATTATGTTCATGTGTAATTAGTTTTTTTGTTAGAGTGTACACTAAACTGAATTTTGTTTTTTTGTGAGAGATGTTACTGTGCAAGTTGCTTTTTGTGTGTGTGTGTGTATGTGTGTGTCTTTTATGGTAATCTGAATTATTTGAGAAGGGGCCACATGAGTTGGAGGTTGCATAAGAGTGGACTGGATAAGGGATTGGATAAAGTAGTTGGGTTCATGGAGTCCAGGCAGGACTGGGAAGGGAGTGAAGACAGATGATCTAATAGACTGGGGAGATGAAAGACAGGCTAAGACACTAGACTAGGGTTCATCCCACTCAAAAAGCAGATAGAAGGAAGCATGAGAGAGCTCTGAGGGCTATAGCTCGGTGCACCTGTGGAAGGGAAACGATGAACTGAGCATTCTGTGAAGTTGTTCATTCTGGAGCACTTGCTCACTCTGCAGTGTGGGTTCTAGAAGCCACAGGAGAAAGGGTTGGAAGGAGATTGGGAGACTTTGTGGGTTGTCTGCTGCATAGGTGGATGCTGGGGGGGACCCTGTGGCAGGATGGGGGACAACACAGAGAGGAGAGTGGTCCCTGGGTCTCCTTAGGGCTCAGAGCTGTGAGGCCTGGTGTGATCTCAGAGTGGAGGACTCCAGATCAGAAACTGGTATCAGTTTGCTTCAGTTCTTCAGTAAAGACTAGAGCACCAGCGTCAGGGGCTGGGTCTGTTGGTGGGGTTTGTCTGTAAAGGGGCTAAATCAGGTGTAGCCTGAAGCCTGGACGGCTCCTGGGAAAGCACATGGTTGTGCCATCGAATGAGCTTAGTGTCTGCTTGCAGAACTCCAGGGAGAGACTCACCTGAAATCCTAACTTGACTTACGGAAGTCAGCTCTGACTAGTTGGTAGGCCTTCTTCCCCCTGTCATAAGACATAGCGTCTTTTGGCGTGGGAAATGGCAGAAGCAATGTTGGGTTTTTCTATTTGTGAAGTGTCTTGTTTTCTTCCCCTGGAAACAGATGTAAGACAACCATTGGAGAGTTCTTACCTTTTAAAAATGACTTTGTGAATTTGGAATTCCTAGTTTACCTACTTCCATGATTTATATACTTAACTGCTTGAAGTAATTTCACTTTGCTGCATCTTTTTTCTTGCTTTTGTTTTATGTATTGATATCTAATAAACGATATAAATTTTTCTGATATTTCTGTATTATATAATTCATTTTAGTGGTGGGAAGAGTTTTTAAATTTTTTTTCTTTTTTTTGAGGCAGAATCTCGCTCTGTCATCCAGGCTGAAGTGCAGTGGTGCGATCATAGCTCACTGCAACCTCTGTCTTCGGATTCAAGCAATCCTCCTGTCTCAGCCTCCAGAATAGCTGGGATTTCAGGTGTCCACCACCACACCCAGCTAATTTTTTGTATTTTAGTAGAGACGGGGTTTCATCATATTGGTCAGGCTGGTCTCAAACTCCTGACCACAGGTGATCCACCTGCCTTGGCCTCCCAAAGTGCTGGGATTACAGGTGTGAGCCACTGCGCCCAGCCAAGTTTTTAAAATTTTTATTTTTATTTTAAAATTCATTCCATTAAGTTTAACAAGGAGCAAGAAAATGGTTTATTAAATATTAGTTGGAGTTTATAATTTTAATTAACTTTATGCTAATAGTTATTGAAGCTATCTGTATAAAATTCTAAATGATTGTGTCTAATATTACAGTAGTTGCTGTTATGCATCACCACGGAGGCCCTCTGAGATGGGCATTTGAAATATGAAGTTTTATAAGCTTAGTTAGTAGTGACCAAAAGCATCACTCTTTTTAGTTGCCATTTTGAAAAATAGTCATATTAGTTTTCTGTTCACCTTTCAGGGTAATTCTTCTAAGAACCTAACATAGTTCCCTAAACAACATGGGTGTCCAATAAATGTTGACCATAAGACGATAAATAAATGACCTTGGTTTGAATTTGTGCATTCTTCTTTCATTCTCTAATTCCCTACACACTGAGAACAGGGGTCAGTTTCTTTAGTCATACTTATGTATCCTCTTAACCGCAGGTGGTAGGTGGGCTCAGAGCTATGTCAGTGATCACGATGGAAGTCCCAGGCTCAAGAAGCTGAAAGCCTGATAGAATGGGGGAAAAGACGTGAGGACAAGCAGTGACTGGCACAGAAGTAGAAATAAGATGCAGAGATGGGAAATCCAGGGCACAGCAAGAGTGTAAAGATACAGAGGGACGTGGCGGGTGGGGGGAGAGAGCCATGTTGAGTGCCATGCCAGACAGTCGTAGCAATTAAATAGTTGATGGTGTGCTTCAGAAGGCATTTGAGTAAACTACCATTGGGATCATAGCTTACTTTAGTAAACTAGATGTTTTTCTGCCAGTGTTACGAGAATAGCTGAATGTTCATTGAGGAAGCTGGCTAGTGAAGTCCTAAATGTTTTTTGGCAATAGGGACACATATAAGTCTAGGGGACTCCTTAAGAGAGAACACCTGAGTCCAGGGTTAACCATCACCGTTTTTGAGAACCAGGCATGGCATTCAGTCTGCATGTCACAGCATGTGTATCCTGGGGAAGGTGGTAGTTGTGTACTGGATGCCTGCATTTTCTCTTTCTTTTTTTCATTTCTTGAGACGGAGTCTTACTCTGTCACCTAGGCTAGAGTACAGTGGCAAGATCTTGGCTTACTGCAACCTCTCTCTCCCAGGTTCAAGTGATTCTCCTTCCTCAGCTTCATGAGTAGCCGGGACTACAGGTGTGTGCCACCACGACTGGCTAATTTTTGTATTTTTTTTTTTTTAAGTAGAGATGGAATTTCTCTGTGTTGGCTAGGCTGGTCTCGAACTCCTGACCTCAGGTGATCACCCACCTTGGCCTCCTGAAGTGCTGGGATTACAGGCCTGGGCCACTGTGCCTACCCTGAAGTTTTCTCTTTTGAGCAGGACGAGTTGTGAGGAAAAAGTGAGGCTGTGCTGTCAAGCACAGGGTGGTGTCAGAGTGGCCTGGAGAGAGGTCTTTGACATAGCTCTTTTGGTCCAAAGGCTTGTGAGATGAGAAAAGCCTTGGCAGTCTTAAGGGTTGTGCTGTGTGGATTATATATACAAATCACAAGGGAGGGTTCTGAATGCTTTTTGAAAAATAAGTAAGGTTCTGATGTAAGCATCAGAAATCAGAGGTGAATTTCCTTAAGTCTAATAATGAACTAGGTGAAATTGGTTGAACTGTCAATTCCCTCCAGCTTTGTAATTGTTTTTGCTGTTGTTTGAGATTGGTGGAGTGGAAAAAGAAGGGAAGATGCGAGTTAAGAGACACTGGAGCGGTGTTGATCACCAGGACTGGCAAATGCCGAGTACAAGACAGGGAAGGGAGCTCTCCGAGGCCCGGGGCTCCCCCAGCCTTGGAGACCAGAAGACTGTTCCAGGCTTGCAACTAGGAAAGCTGGGAGAAGTAGGTTTTAGGGGAAGAAATTGAAATGGAATCTATTTTTGTGGAAAGTCAGGAGAGAAGATGTTTCTCATGTGTGTTAAGAGGTGCATCATGCTAATCATTGCGTAGAAGTTAAGGTACGACTGAGGGAGGAGAGAGGACTGGGAGTGGAGAGCTGTGGGCAGAGGACAGAGTCTTGGCCAGTGCCTCCTTGTCTGGGCAGGAGGAGGAGCAGCCCAAGGCTGATGGAGGACTGACTGCATGCCTCTTCCTCAGCGTTCCAAGGGACTCTTAAGGAATTCAAAAGTTTACCCCTAAGTTTGTCCTGAATTGCTGATATAATGCAGTAACTTGATCAAGTCATATTTATTAGATGGTCGACCAGAAGGAATTCTTTATTTAGTAAATGTATGCAAAACCTGAAATATTTAAGTTACTAATTTTGTTATTTGTAGATATCCAAATAACAAAAGATATATTTATGGTTAATAACAAAGGATATCTTTTGTTCTAAAATGGTTAGCGTTTTCACAGATACCTTTACTCATATCTTTAGTGATATCTGTGAAAACACTGACCATTTTAGAACAAAAGAGCATGTTAGAATCACTTTGGTTTTGAGTTTATTATAGTACCTAGTGTGCGGTATTCATACTGAAGAAACAAGGTATTAAAATCCTTCTTAACCTGAATTGTGGACATAGTTGTGTAAATTCCATGTCAACAAATGCCAATATAGAAAATAAATGTAGAAAGTCATTAAAAATTGGCTGTGGAATCAAGGGAAGTAACTGTGACTAGATATTTCTCATGTTGAAAAAATGAGGAACATTAATATGTATTAACTTATAATGTTTATATTATAATGTTATAAATATATTAATTTATGTTTCCCATAGGTATTCTTTGAATAGCCAGTTTCTAACACAAAAGCAACATTAGAATCTAACTTACCAGAATTTTCATCTTCTGGGTAAAACATATACCTTGTCACATTTAATTTTATTACTAGCCTTGACAATGAATTATGTCTGCTTTTCTTTTGGTTTGTAGGTCTTATCCAGCCCATTCCAAAAAACCAGTTTTTCCAAAGCTATTTTAATAATAATTTTGTAAATGAAGCAGATAGACCATACAAGTGTTTTTACTGTCATCGTGCATATAAAAAATCTTGCCACCTTAAACAGCACATCAGGTAAGGTAACAGATTCACAGATGGAAATTTAGTATCATTAAACTGACTTGGTGACCTGATGACTTAAGATGGTAGCATTAGCTTTTGGTATTTAAGATGTCACATTTGACTCCAAAATATTTATTGGTAATTAATATTTTTATTCTTTAATGTCTTGACTAAACCATTTTACCCAGAAATTGCCACTGGATTTTATGTATATGCCCGTTAAATTTCACTGTTTGCAATTTCCAAGAAATATCAAAGTATTTGGTTTACTTTATTAGACTTCTGTGTATGTTTTTCAGATATATTTATCAGAGTTTAGATTAATTCTCAGTGCTAGCCACAGTGAAAAGGAAGTTGAACCTTAATCATGAGGGACAGTGTGATATCATGAAAAAAATATAGAACTTAGAAAAAGCCTTGGCTTTTAGCTTCATCTCTGTCATGTGATTTCAGGCAGCTCGCTTAAGCACTCTGAGTCTCAGGCTTCCTCATTTGTAAAATGTGGAGAGCTATGGCGTTGCTGCTTAGCTGTGAAAGATGTGATGATCAAGTGAAGTGAAATGCAAGAGTGCATTCTAGTCACAAAGCATTATACAAGGATAAGAAACTTACTCATTAAAATGTGTATTTTTTTTAAGATCCCATACAGGTGAAAAACCTTTTAAATGTTCTCAGTGTGGAAGAGGCTTTGTTTCTGCAGGCGTGCTCAAAGCGCATGTCCGAACACACACGGGACTGAAATCTTTCAAGTGTCTGATATGTAATGGGGCTTTCACTACTGGTGGCAGCTTACGGCGACACATGGGTATCCACAACGACCTTCGTCCCTATATGTGTCCCTATTGCCAAAAAACATTTAAGACGTCACTAAATTGCAAAAAGCACATGAAAACCCACAGGTGAGTGTAATTCTGTTGGTCACTTTTTATCATCTTTGTAATTCCCAGAAGATGGTAGGGAGTGTTTTTAGGAAATAATTGTCTTTGATTCTTACATTATTATTTCTAGCTCATAGTATATGGGTTCAAAAAACTTAAGTAGTAGTGTCTGAGGATTTAATGGGAGCCATAGACTGAAGCATTAACATTTTGATTTTTAATTTAAAAATGAAGTAGTTTCTGTTGTGCTCAATGCTTTGTAAGATCTCTTTTAAAGCTGTTAGTTGATAATTAGATGAAATGCTAGACTGTGTCTAGTATAGTCAGATAGTGAGTATTTCAGAAAAGAGAATCTTAGAAGATGCTGTGATTTCTAGGCATGTCATCAGCAACTCTGAATGGTAATTATTCTGTGTTGTTGACTTTAAAGAACACGTGTTTTAGATAATCCATAAACCCTGCATTCAGCCTAGGATGTATTTTCTCATGATTGGAAGGCTAGCTATCTCTACATGGCTGTAATCTGGAGGAGATACACTTCTGACTTGTGATGGGGCCTATTGGATGAGTATTTCTGTGAAGCGACAGAATTCTGTGTGGTACTGTTAAAGCTGGGTAGGGTGACCACAGCCTAGGAGATGTGAAAGTGAGACACGAGGCCTAAACCAGCTGCCCTGGCACATTTGCTTTCAGACAGCATTTTAACCCAGATATGTCTGCCTGGATGTTCCCTACAAAGCAAAACCCTAAATATTAGAATAAGTTAACTGCGATAGTGTTTTTTGATACCATTGACCTGAATGCCTAAGCACCCTCAACAGAATTGACATTTTTGATTTCAGTATCATTGATTGTTTAGCTGAGAAATTTATCTGCTGCTTGAACCACCTAGGGAGTGTGGTATTGGTGGTGGTTGTATAGTGGACTCTTGTCAATTACATATCCAGTTATACTTGACTGCATTGTGTGGAGGGTATCCTGTGCAGGGCACTGCACGTGTTTGGGAACTGGGGGAACTTGGGGGCACATTGATGTTGAGGATGTTTGTGTTTCGTCTCACTGTGGCAGGATGACGGGTCCCCAGTTGGCCCGAGAGCTTACTGTGCTAACAGGAAAGGAGCTTGGGCACTCACTCGTTTGCTCAGTGGAATGTTAAATCTTTTTCAGTCAGGAAGCCAGCCTTTTCCAGTGTACTTTTTGTGGTAGTTTTGGGAGTATGGGTTTTCAGGCCCTTGTTTCTGGACCTAGTGACCAGTGATGTAATTGCGGGGTCACCTTTATTAAGTGGTGTATTGCATGGCCCTTGTTTGTCATTAGTGTCGAGGGACATATGCAGGAGATCAGTGCATAGCTTTGAGAAGACACTGAGCAGATCAGCCTGTCATTGCAGAGCTGCAGTGCTTTGCTTTTACAGATTGTGTGCACCTGGAATCTGCCTACAAGGAGAGCAGCCAGCCAGTGTTTCATTCCTTTGTTTGAAGTGTTGGGAATTCCCAAAATACCACATATACTCATACTAAAGATAGGTAAAGAAGGTTGGTTACTATAGTAACATTTATGGGAAAAAACAGAGAACCAAGGAAACAAACAGAAAACAAGCCTCCAGCAGTTAGCATATGAGACACATGTGCTTAGGGTAGAGTGGCTTCTGTAGCCCCTGCACGCCACTGCACTGCTGTGTGGAAGCATCACAGTGGAGTTGTGGGCGAGCATATTCTGACACTTCTCTATTATGTGAGACATTTTTGTTCTCCCTTCCACAGTAAAAGTAGTTATGAATTTTCTATTTTGGACATTAGAAAAGAGGGAAAATTTTGTTTGGAACTGAGAATGAAATTTTGAGTAGGCAGATTCCTAAGACACTGGAGTAGAGCCTGTGATGCAGCTTGTATACAGAGGCACAAGAGAGGACCAGGTGGCTCTTTGTTTTTTTGTGTTTTTTGTTTCTTTGTTTGAGACGGAGTCTTGCTCTGTTGCCCAGGCTGGAGTGCCGTGGCACAGTCTTGGCTCACTGCAGCCTCCGCCTCCTGGGTTCAAGCGATTCTCCTGCCTCAGCCTCTTGAGTAGCTGGGACTACAGGCACGTGCCACCACGCCCAGCTAATTTTTGTATTTTTAGTAGAGATGGTGTTTCACCTTGTTGGCCATGCTGGTCTTGAACTCCTGACCTCAGGTGATCTGCCTGCCTTGGCCTCCCAAGGTGCTGGGATTACAGATGTGAGCCACCACGCCCGGCCGACTCTTTGTCTTAGATATTCTTTGCACTACCCAGCCTGTTAGTCAGTTGATTGTGTGAGCTTTTGTCTTTTTTTTCAAGTTTTCAATTCATTGCTGAATTCATTGTTCATCTTTTCCTTTGAAAGAGAAATTGTTGACTTTGATGAATATGTACTGGATACACTTTGTGAATGTAAATGTTGCTGAAAGCAACATTTGGATCACTGGTCCAATAAAACACCTGTGGCCCGGGCCATGAGACAGCAGGTGATGAGGCTGGACCTTCTCTGTGCACCACATGTGTTGTCATATTTAGATCAGTCTATAAAGGTATCATCTTAGTACAATTACTTTTTCTGAATACTTAGACTCATCGCAGAACTTGAGTTGGGAGAGTTTTACCTTTAAGCACATGACATCTTTTTAATGTTTTTTAACTGTTAGGCATTCGGGTGGGTGTTGTCCTTCATCCTCCCTTTGTGTCTCGAGTCTTGTAGCTGGTGGAAGCACTTAAAGATAAGGCAAACAAGCTCTCTTCAGCGTTACTAATGGTGTTCAGTTTCTACCTGAATTGCCATCAGGACTTCAAGATGAAATCATTAATAAAGAATGTTATTTAGTCAATTACAACTTTCTCACTGTAGTATCCCACACAAGTAACCTTTGACACATCTAATCTGATGAACTCTTAATTTTTCTGAAGATATGAACTTGCCCAGCAGCTCCAACAGCATCAGCAGGCAGCCTCGATAGACGCCAGCACTGTGGACCAGCAGAGCATGCAGGCCTCCACTCAGATGCAGGTGGAGATCGAGAGCGACGAGCTGCCTCAGACAGCGGAGGTGGTCACAGCGAACGCCGAGGCCATGCTAGACCTGGAGCCTCAGCACGTGGTGGGCACGGAGGAAGCAGGGCTGGGCCAACAATTGGCAGAGCAGCCCCTGGAGGCAGATGAAGGTAAATGTTTAACTTTGAGTGATCCTGATGGAGTTTTGCAGGCTTTCCCACTCATTCCAGTCCATTGGTGTCTCCCATTGCCGACTTTTAAAACAATATGTGCTGTGTGTGAGACAGAGAGATTGAATTCAGTATTTTATATCATTCCACATGCTTTTAAATTAGATTGGTATTTTTCAATTAGATTTTTACTCTTCAATTTTATTAACTTTTTCTTAGGTCAAGATCTTTTCTTAAAAACAGAAACACATAGTGATTGGACTTCTTGTTAGGAAATATTTGAAATCTTGTTAGGAAGTATTTGAAATCTTAAGACTACAGCAAAATCTATTGTCCTTATTTTGATATAGACGCTTCCAATTTTTTTCCATACAAATATGCAGGTGTGTGTGTGTGTTTAATGTGCATATCGAATTATACAAATAAGGCTGGGTGTGGTGGTTCACACCTGTAATCCCAGCACTTTGGGAGGCCAAGCAGGCAGATCACTTGAGGTCAGGAGTTCAAGACCAGCCTGGCCATGGTGAAACCCCATCTCCACTAAAAATACAAAAATCAGCTGGGTGTGGTGGGTCACACCTGTAATCCTAGCTACTTAGGAGGCTGAGGCAGGAGAATTGCTTGAACCTGGGAGGCTGAGGTTGCGGTGAGCTGAGCTGACACCACTACACTTCCACCTGGACAACAGAGTGAGTCTCTGTCTCCCAAAGAAAAAAGAGTTATACAAATAGGATCTTGCAGTGCATACTATTTTGTAACCTACTTATATCCCCAATATATTGCGAACATTTTTCAAGTGTAAACTGTATGATCTTTAGTATTCTATTAAGTGCACTCAGTGTAGATTCAAAGACTAATGTGGGTCACTGAACTGTTGGTGACTGGTCGGCAATGAGATTGAGCTCCTGAACCAGAATATAAAGCAGCACATTGCTTCTTTCATCAGTGAAGTTTGGCTACAAAAAAACAATGTCAGGTCAACTGTAGACTGTGTGATTAGTGACATAGCTGGCTTCCATCTGGCACAGGCTGCTTCTTCACACAGGCGTGTCAACAAATGATGTGCTGACCAGTTTACTGTTTTGTTTTATGGTTGTCTCAAATGTATTTAGTCTCTGGGTAGGATTATACACTTCTCCTGTATGGTACCTGCAACCGTGCACACCCAAAAAGGTTGTAAACAATTATGTAATGTAATACCATTTTAGAATATTGCATAAGGGAACAATGTATAAGTTTTTGGACAGACTGTAAAGGCTTTCAGGATGATATTATAGAAATGCAAAGAGAATGCTTTAAGCATATACATACATAAATTATCTCCCTATTGTCTTTTCAAAATAAGGAGTCTGATATTTGAAAACTCGCTGAAGTGTACTTTTGGATAGATTTGCAGATGTGAAACAGATGTCTGAGTCTCCCTTTTTGGCATCTCGTCCCTAGATGGGTTTGTGGCTCCGCAGGACCCTCTGCGAGGGCCCATAGAGCAGTTTGAAGAGCAGACCCCTGCGCAGCAGTCCTTCGAACCAGCAGGGCTGCCCCAAGGTCAGTGGTGGGTCTTCAGTGAAATTTGTAAGTGAGCTGTACCTCAATTGAATTTAATTTTACAACAACCTTAGTTGTTTTCTCTTAAGGCTCTTCTAAAATGTATGGTTTCAAACCAAATAACTTTTTGCATGCATTGTAGATTTTTTTTTATTGATGCATACTATTTTGTGGTCTGCTCAGGTCTTCTGGAAGGTGACCTTTGCAGCCATTCCACACGTAGTTTCCAGCCAAGAAAAGGTGGCTGAGTAGAAATTGGAACTTCATGGTGGCTGGATGTCTGTGGCTGGTGCTGTAAAGCCTCCGCTGGGTGATGTCTGCTAAGCACAGCCTCCTGCCTGTTAGCAAACAATGTTAGAGCCTGCTGATAACAGCTAGTCCTGATTCTAATTCAGAAAATAGAAAGGCCCCTTTAGACATGTTAAATTTATAAACCCTCCCTTTTTTTTAGCATTTTAATGTGACTTTAATATTTTTTTGTAGAACTCCTCTTTTCTAATTTATTTCAGGTTTTACAGTGACTGATACATACCATCAGCAGCCTCAGTTTCCACCTGTCCAACAGCTACAGGATTCCAGCACACTTGAGTCTCAGGCCCTCTCCACGAGCTTCCACCAGCAGAGCTTGCTGCAGGCTCCCAGCTCTGACGGGATGAGTGTAGTGAGTATGGACAGAGGGGTGCGTATGTGGCAGTATTTAGCAGGTGCTATTTTATTCCTCACTGTGATGATTTAAAGTTTCCTTAAGGGAAATTTTAAGAGGCATGCTCACTTCTTGTAACATTAAGGTTACTGCATTACCTGTGAAATCCTCAGTGTTTAGTACATAGGGTTTTCTTTTTCCTTAGAACATTTTAATGTTACTTAAGGGTTTCATTGCCATGGTGTGGCTTTGCATTTGTGATTAAAAGCCAAGAATTTACTAGAGTGTTATGTAATAACACGTTGAAAGATACAATGTTGCTTTAGGCACAAAGCCTAAACATTTTATTTGTGGGCTTTTAAACATGTTAGAAGGAAAATATAATGAATGCTGACATTTAAAAATATTTAAATGCATCATTTAAAATTTTATCGCTTACTCCTGGTTGGAGACACTTTAATTTTGGTTTTAGTTTTCATTTTTCTGCTTTTGGAAATTTCTTAATCGTGATGATAAATGATTGACCAGTTGTTATCCCTTCTTAAAATCCATCATTGGTAGCTTTGCCCAAGTGGTAGGGCTGGAAAATTTCAGACCATTTTTCTCATAGAAAACTATTAGAAACTACCTAATTGGCAGCAGTTGCTGAATCTGGGAAGCGGAGAATGTACTTCTTAGCAGCTGACTTCACTCCAGAGCTCTCTAAATAAAACTGTGCAAACCCAGTTCTGTGATTGCAGTTTTATCTAAGTTGGTTTTGGAAGTCTGGTAAACAAATGAGACACAGGCCCTTGCTTATAGCAACATTCAGTTGCTGCACAGGAATGAATGACTCCACTGTTCGCAGTCTGTCCTGTGACTGTCCGGGCCTTCTGAAGGTCAGTGGAGCTTACCCTCTGCCTGGGGTGAGCATGGATCTAATATAGAGTGATTAGAAAACATTGACCAGATTTTTGTTTCGTCCTTGCTGCGGTAGCATTGGTTGTAGTGCTACTGTCAGGACAGTATGAGGTCAGCGTGACTGCTCTATGTATGCGTGGTACCATTCTTGGGGATGGAGAACATGTCTTTCTCACCCTCTGGTTCATGTGACAAGAGGAGACATAATATTATACTTTCTGAAGATGGGATTTTATTCATTGTCAGTAAGAATAGAGCAAATGAAAGAGGAATCTCTTACGAAGATTCGCAGATATTCAAGTAGTTTGCTTTATACTTCTCTTAAATTTTAGACAACTCGCTTGATTCAGGAGTCATCCCAAGAGGAGCTGGACCTGCAGACGCAAGGTTCCCAATTTCTAGAGGACAGCGAGGACCAGAGCAGGCGCTCTTACAGGTAGTTGTCTGCACAGACCAGCCTGCGGTACTGCTGGCTCCCTCAATGGGTGCTGCTGTGTGCCTGCCCTGCTCCAAGGGCTTTGCAATTTCATTCTCTCAAAACTGTTTGAACAGTTACATTGTCATCCATATTCTGTAAATAAAGGATCTGAGACAAAGGAGATTACCTTGCTAAAATTTTTACAACAAGTAAGTGAGTGGGCCAGGATTTGAATGAAGCAGTCTCCAGTTTGTCTGTTTGAAGTACTCTGCTGTAGCTTCCCGTCTGAAGTTGACTGCTTTACGTCATTATTATTACATTGTCAGAAAGTACTTAAATCTATATTATGCCTTTTAGTCCAAGACTCTTCATGTGCTTTATATGTAACAACCTGTGTGCCAGGATACAGCACAATTGGAAAGAGAGCTTCTTAGCTGTGTCCGTCCGCTGGCTCAGCAGTACATACCGAGCACCCTCTGTGTAGTGTACCACACTGGACATTTGGGAGACGCTGGTGAACAGACAGATTCCTGCCCAGCTCACACTACGGCATCTACACTCATAGTGAATAAAATGAACATATTCTTACAAAATGAAGGATGAGTATGTATGTCATAAAAATTAGAAGATGAGTATTGTTTTTTACAGAGATAGTCTTGGCTTTATAATATGTTGATATATTTATATATATCAATCATATATATTTATAATATGCTTAAAAATACTTTTTAAACTCTAGCACATTTTTATTCCAGAGCCACTGAAGCAAAAACTGCACCTCATTTACTTTACAGTCACTCTTGAGAACTGATAAGCTACATTACCTCAAATGAATGCTCTTAAGATTTTTTTAAATGTGTAGGTTTTGCTAATATTAAACACATAATGTAAGTACCTTGAACCAATATCATTATGCATTAGCTTCCTTCATGAGGATGATATGCTGAGGTCTTCATGAGTTTGCAAATTGCAAAAATATATTAGAGAGCCAGATGCAGTGGTGGGCCCTTGTAATCCCAGTTACTTGGGAGGCCAAGGTGGTTGGAAGACTTGAGCTTAGGAATTCAAGACCAACCTAGCAAGACCGCATCACTGATTTTTTTTTTTTTTAATAATTTTAATTTTAGCCAGGCGTGGTGGTGCATACCTGTAATTCCACCTACTTGGGAGGCTGGGACTTGAGAATTGCTTGAACCTGGGAGGCGGAGGTTGTAGTAAGCCAAGATTGCACCACTGCACTCCAGCCTGGGTGATGGGGTGGAGGCTCTGTGCCCTCCCAAAATAAAAAAATTCAACTTTTATTTTAGATTCAGGTGTTACATGTTCAGGTTTGTTTCTGATTTTTTAAAAAATATTTATGCGTGTGTGTGTGTGTGTGTGTGTGTGTGTGTGTGTGTGTGTGTGTATACGTATACAGATACACACCTACACACATATGTATATGAGCAGTGGTTCCTTCTTTGGGATGGGGTTCCAGGGATCCTGAGGATGCACATAGATGGGCTTCAGATTTCTGTGACTTTCCTGATATTTATTCACACTTTCAATTATTCAACATATATTTATTTGCCAAGGTCTAATTTGGGATTTTGTATTATTTTTAAGTGCGATTAATGTTTTCTCATGTTTCCTTCATGACATCTGCTCGGGCATTACTGGACTTTTAACCTTGTATCATTCATCCATTCATTCATTAAGGACATGTTATGTGCCAAGCACTAAGACTGAATTAGCAAAAGAAAAAAATCCAACTCAGTCATCATGAAGTTGACAGTCTAGTAGAAAGAGTTAATAAGCAAAATGAACAAGTAAACTGCGTGGTAGATGAGATGTGACAGTGGGCCGTGGAGAAAGATAAGGCGGAAGAAGCCATGTGGGGGCCACGTGATAGCTTTTTGCAGAGTCATTCCTGATGTACGGAATGTCTGTAAGTGGCCCGGCGCGATGGCTTCACGCCTGTAACTTTGGGAGGCCGCGGTGGGTGGATCATTTGAGGTCAGGAGTTTGAGACCAGTCTGGCCAACATGGGATGAAACCCCATCTCTACTGAAAATACAAAAATTAGTCAGGCATGGTGGCACACATCTTTGGTCCCGGCTACTCGGGAGGCCAAGGTGGGAGAATTGCTTGAACCCAGGAGGTAGAGGTTGCAGTGAGCCAGGATCATGCCATTGCACTCTAACCTAGGTGACAGAATGAGACCCTGTCTCAAAAAAAGAAAAATAGAAAAAAAAGAAATGCCTGTATGTTCTGGATCTGTTTAGAAGGCATAACCTACAGGATTCATTGCAAGTCAAGATCAGAAGCATTAGGATGACTTCTAGGATTTTGATCTGAGCAACTAGAAGGATGAAATTACCATCACCTGAAGAGGGAGCCCTCGGGGGAGCTGGTTTGTGTAAGAAGACCAAGGTTTGGGTCCATGTCACTAGGATTGATGTTTGAGGAGAAATGGCATGTAGGTAGTTCATTCCACCAGACTGGAATGGTTATAAATTCCAACCGTTTCTTATATCACATAGATGGATTCAGATTCCTGTCAGTCTCCTGATATTTATTCACACTTTGATTTATTCAACATGTATTTATTTGCTAATGTCTAGTTTGGGATTTTGTACTGTTTTTGCGTGTGATAAATGTTTTCCCATGTTTCCTTCATGACATCTTCTTGGGTATTTCTCTTGTATCTTGACTTGGCAGTGAATTCTGTAGGTTGTACCTTCTAAACAGATCCAGAATTTACATGCACATATTTGAGAGTTGTCAGTGTAGATGGTATTTGAAGCTGAGGACACAGGCCCATGAGGGAGAAATGGCTCATAGATTGCACCCCTGGCCACACCACACAGAGATGGGCAAGGAGAAGGAGAACCAGCCTCGGAGATTGAGGTGAACCAGCCATGAGACAAGAGAACTTGGAGGGAAATGTTTGTGTGCATGTGTATTTTTTTGAGGAGAGAATATGTAGCTTTCTTTGATTCCTAAAGAGATCAGAGATTCTTTTTCAAGACATTGAGAAACATCAAATCTATAGCCTATCATTTTCCCGATATAGTACGACAAATTAGAGAATAGCAAAGCTCCCTGTAGATGTATTTCCTGGGCAGACTCACTTCAGATGAGCTGTTTCTGCAGATATGGTCCCTGGGAGCTCAGCATGTTTCCTGTCCCTCTGCAGCTAATCTCTTTGAAGGAGTACACCTCCCTGAAGGGCGATGAGTCCCTGACATGAGCACACAGCTCTGCAGCATGACGTTTGTCCTGTGGTGAGTGTGCCACACTGTTAGCATCTTTAATTCAGGCCATTCTTGGACACTTTGGAAGTATAGCTGTGGTCGACAGAGCAGGCAGGTGTAGTCCAGGCAGAGCGCGAACAGCCTTTGCACTAGCAGGAAAGAGTCTCTCTCACATGAACAGAGCTTGGTTCTTAGGAGAGGAGAGAGGCGGGACAAGGCTAAGGTTGGCAGGGTGAGGCCATGTCCATTAGATTGGTCTCTGAAGGGTATCTGTTTCTCTGTGTCACAGCCAATATCATATTGTTGTTGGTTTTTAATTAATAGACTCAGTGAGTGTTTTGAAAAGCTTACTTTCCTTATTAGTGGACCTTTTCTCAGTAAATTTCAAGTGATTTCATGATCCTCGGTTCTGCAAACTGATAATCTGCTACTCACATGTAGGTCAGAATCAATCCTGATTTCATTTGTAAAATTATCTCTCTAAAATCAACTAGTGACTGTTGTTCCCCTGCTTTCTTTCTTTTTTTTTTTTTTTTGAGACAGAGTTTTTGCTCTTGTCACCCAGGATGGAGTGCAATGGCACGATCTTGGCTCACTGCAACCTCTGCCTCCTGGGTTCAAGCAATTCTAATGTCTCAGCCTCCCGAGTAGCTAGGATTACAAGCATGCACCACCACGCCTCACTAATTTTTTGTATTTTTAGTAGAGATGAGGTTTCACTACATTGGCCAGGCTGGTCTCAAACTCCTGACCTCAAGTGATCCACCTGCCTCAGCCTCCCAAAGTGCCGGGATTACAGGTGTGAGCCACCGCCAAACCAAATTTACAAGAGTGAAATTTCAAGATGTATTCGGACACTTCTAGCTTTTAGTTGAATTTGGACTTGAGAGGAACATTAGTTGCCTCTCTGTGGGCACCCAGTCTAGACATAGGTTATAGTTTAGGGATGTCGCTAACCTCTTACTGGAGATTAAAACTTAGGAATGGACAAAGAGACATCCTAATGGAATAAGCTTTTAATAATATGTGAATAGGAGTTTTGAAATTTATAATTATTTTAATCCTTAAGATAACATTAGTCTGTTCAGTAACAACTGAGGGGGAAATGATACATGTTTATATATTATTGAGCATAACTCCAGTACACTGTGTTTTGTATTTTATAAACCAAAGGAGTGCATGGATTGGCATTTCCAAGTGACTAGATGCAGGAATGATTCTGCCTCTGAGGCAATGGAAGGATTCGGTGTCTAATGACTTAATAAAGAAGAGAGTGCATGCATTTTCTTTCTGTTATATTTAGAGAAAGTTTCTAATGAATCAAATATTATGTCTGCTGGGGGGTTATAGGATTTACTAATTTTTAAGTAATACATTTAAGACTATAAATACTCCAAGCAGAATTTGATCTAACAAATAATTGTTGGCAATATTTTATAGCTTATAATTTTTTTAAATGTTGGAGAGCACACCTGGTTCTGTAACAGTTGTGCCTAAAGGTTTCATGGTGGTTGGTGAAGCTTGTTTGCTTTTCTTCCATTCTCAGGTGCGGTATTTGTAGTTATGCTCTAAATGAACGTGTTGCCTGAGTTCTGCATGTTTGGTTTGCAGGTGTGACTATTGCAACAAAGGCTTTAAGAAGTCCAGCCACTTGAAGCAGCATGTGCGGTCGCACACAGGGGAGAAGCCCTACAAGTGCAAGCTCTGTGGACGTGGCTTTGTTTCCTCCGGGGTCCTCAAGTCCCACGAGAAGACACACACAGGTCATTGACTGCCTTACACTTGGAGATTAGGCCTTTAAAAAAAAAGCTTTCTTGAGATATAATCCATATACCTTTCAGTTCACCCACCTAAAGTGTACAATTCAGTGATTTTTAGTATGTTCATAGAGTTCTGCAACCATAAAAACTATAATTTTAGGACATTTTTATTACACCCAAAATAAATTCTGTACCCATGAACAGTCACTGCCCATTCCCCCTCAATGCCCCCAACGCTAGGCACCCGTTATCCACCTCTGTCTTTCCAGGTCGGGCCTGTCCTAGGTGTTTTATAGAAATGAACTCATCTAATACGTGGCATTTTGTGTCTGCTGCCTTCACAGCACAGTGTGTTCAAGGTTCGCCCATATTGTAGTATCAGCACCTCATTCCTTTTTATGGGCAAACAGTATTCCACTGCAGGATATGCCACATCTTATTGATCTGTTCATCAGTTGACGGCCATGGGGGTTATTTCCATATTTTGTTTATTATGAGTAATCCTACTATGAACATTTGTGTGTAAGTTTTTGTGTGGACATGGGCTCATTTCTCTACCTAGGAGTGGAATTATTTGGTCATATGTTAAGTCTGTTAAGACATTTGAGTTTATAGAACTGTTTTCCATTGTGGCTGCAGCATTTGACAGCCCACCATAGCATGGGAGGGCTCTGGTTCCTCACATCCTTGCCAGTGCCTGTTATTGCTTCTCTTATGATCAGCCTCGTGGATGGTCATGGGCCTTCCTACGTGTCATTGTGGTTTTCCTTTGATTTGCATTTCTCCAATGGCTTATCATGTTAAACATCTTTCACAGACACTGAGGCATGTTTGTTCTAATCCTATCCCCCATTTTACAATTGGATTATTTGCCTTATTGAGTCATAAGAGGTTTTTATATTCTGGCCGCTGGCCCTGTATCAGATACATGGTATGTAGTTTAAAATATTTTGGACATATTACTGTTATCTGTTTATTGAGTATTTTCTTAATAAGTTTAATATCAATGTATATTTTGTATAAGGCTTTATTTGAAAATGAAAGTATATACTGCTTAGAAACATGCAGCCAGGCAAAATAAGGAAAAGTGTTAGTGACTAATCCATAGGTTGATGACCAGGGAGTGGTTGTAGTGGACACTGGAAAGATTGCTAGGAGTAGTTAATATGGTGCTTCGAAGGACCTGCTACGGAGACAGAGAGCAGCAATATATGACTGTTAAAAGGAACAGTGGAAGAAGACAGAAACAGGAAGAAAATAGCTAGTTACCTGGTTCTGTGTCATTGGTCTAGAGGAGAGAGGGCCTTCTATATCGGACTTTATTTGAAAATGAAGCTGTATAGAAGTTTTATAGGCTAGTTCTTAATGCCTAATCTACCTCACTTGCTGTGGGAGTGATGAAGGATGGATTGGAGAAAACATTTCTGGGGTAGAATTCACATGTTGTCAGTTTAAGTGTAAAAGACTGAGGCCAGAGAGGACTTGATGTGTTTTGAAGAAAATGACTTTGCAGAGGCTGCTGATTTTAGTAGAGAAGGCAGTGAGATGTCCGATGTCAACTTCCATGTTCTTAAAACAATCCCATTTCTAAAAATTGGAAACCCCACCAAATAAACTGTCTATAATTTTGTGATTTACTTTTTTTTTTAACCAAACTCTGCTAAGCCTCAGGATAATTTTGTGGCATATTAAACCTATCTGTGTTTGATTTTGACTGCTTATGGTTTTAAGGTAATGAAATATGATTCGTTCCAAGCGTTTTCTCTTGTTTCTGTGCTCGTAGGAGTGAAGGCGTTCAGCTGCAGCGTGTGCAGTGCCTCCTTTACCACCAATGGCAGCCTCACCCGGCACATGGCCACACACATGAGCATGAAGCCTTATAAATGTCCATTTTGTGAGGAGGGTTTCCGAACTACAGTGCATTGTAAAAAGCACATGAAGAGACACCAAACGGTCTCCTCTGCTGTGTCAACCACTGCAGAGACAGAAGGAGGAGGTATTTTTCATTTGTTGATTCAAGGTGTATTAACCTGATGCTAATTTAGGAATAAATCCATTCACAAATCACTGTGAGTATTTTAACCTGGCTATATACAGCTTAAGCTCACTAGCATACTGAGTTTTTTTAAAAGTTAATTTTATTTTCTGATTATGAAAGCTGTACATGCTCTTGGAAGGAAAATTCAGAGGTACAATGAAGAAAACATCTGCTCTTACAAATCACCGCCCACTGAATTAGCATTTGCTCTAACATTGTGTTCTTTCTTTCATGCTTATACATACATGTTGCTAGACGCTTTTTTTTTTTTAACGAATATGGTATCTTGCTATATACAGTGTTGTAGTATGCTTAATTTTCCCTCTACTGAAGTTTATTATAGGCATATTTAATTTATTCGACGCGGATCTACATCAGTTCAGATGACTCCATGGAATTCCATCATATTTTGTTATATAATTTCCTGTTGATGGATTCATGGCTGTGTAGCTAGTATCTGGTCTTTCACTGAAATGGTAATTTATGGAGTACTGTAGCATTTATGGAGTACTGTAACCCCTGGCAAAACCTGTGCTTACCATTACACTGTCTCATGTAATAGACACAAAACACTGCACAGTTGGAGGGATTAATCTCATTTTTGTACACGAGCCAGGTAACATTAGACAAGTTAATTCACTCAAGTCCCACACCAAGCGGAAAATTCCTGAGTATTATTTTTGTTCTTATATTTTGTGTACTTGTAAGACAACTGCTTTTTAGTAAGTTCCACAGTGAAATTACAGAGTTCAGAATAGAGGACATTTTGTATTCTAGCACATTGTGCCAGCACACAGACTGCAGTTTTAAAATCAGTGTTAGTTCCGACGGCTGGTCTGAGTGCACATGTGGACCTGGGCTCTTGCCCATGCCACAGCCATCCTGTCCTGGCACAGTTGGTGTGCAGTGTTGTCATTGAATCTTGTGTCAGTGGCTGTGTGGGGACTGTCCTCAGAGGTCAGACCTACTGCTGGCCTGTCGTCCCCTCTGAAGGTACTGCCCCTCTGTCTGCTTTGCCTTCGTCTAACCGCACGATCACAGTGAGACCATCGTGGGTTAGACTGAAATGATGGCAGTCTACTTTTCTGTTTTGATGAATAAGTCTGTAAAACTTGCCCAACCTCCCTCAAAGTAACAAAAACTGTGACTTTGACTTAACCATTGCCAGAGCCACTGTGCACCTCATTTCTTTAGTAGATAATTCGGGAAAAAAGTTTCTGACTTGTTATACTGAGAAGTTCAAATTCTTTAATCTGATGGTGTTTAGTAAAGCCTTTACTTACATTTTTAAAATTATTTCATGAGATTTCATAAAGTATAAAAAGAAAATGACCCTTTCTTTCAAATGAGTTCAAGGCTATAGGACATCCAGGCATTATTTCTAGAACCCTGTCATTTGGAGAGTGTTAATTTATTAGCCAATTCAAATAATCTCCAAGCCTCTTTACATATTCCTTCCCATCAATTAATAAAGCTTCTAATGCTACTGAATTCTGGCATCAATTTGGGGGTTCTGTTTCGGCTTCATCTCACTGCTGCATGTTTATTTAGATTCACCTTTATATGTCGTGTTTTCCTTGGATCATTGTGGGGGAACTGTGGATGAACTCTCTTGTCCATAGGAGAAAAGTCACGTGTTAAATCGCGTTGTTTTGCCCAAACCTAGGGTCTTGGCTAGGGGTTTAGTTCCCTCACATTATTGCGATGTGAGCCTGCTTTGCCTGACACTGGCTGTCTGCTTCATGCTCTCTGTTGGTCGTGCTTAATTTTGTTGCGCTCTCTCTCTCCAGCCTGTGTTATATCGATTGTGTTCTCAGTTCCTTAAAGAACATTAGCAGAGGTACCTCCTTATTTCTTCATGAATGTTGGTGGGGCCACTGTCTATAAGCGGCCCTCAAATTGTTACAGACTTTATTGGTATAATGTGGAATTTTAGTTTGCTGTATCATTTTCTGGAATTTCTACGAGATGGACATTGAGTCCACTGGCTTTATCCTCCATGACTTTCTCCCTCAACCCACACCCTCGCTGTCCTTTGCTCCCCTCTCCCCTCCCATCTCTCATCTTTCCTTTTTATGTACTAAGAAAATTATCCAATTAGTTTTCAAATTTACTTATTTGGTGAATTAATCACTGTCACTTTGCAATCTAGTGTTTCTGTTGAGTTGTAAGTTTTTTTCAGTCATTCATACAATAATGATCTCCCTGTTCCTAGCCAAAATTTTTTTCCTTCTCTATTATTATTGTTTTAATCGATTGGAATGCATCCTTATTTTTCATTGAGGAATGAATATTTATGCATGTAGTTCTCTGTCAGCTGAACCAATCAGCTGAGGATTGGTTCCTGGACTCCTGAGGACACCAAAATCTGCAGATGCTGAAGTTCCTGATATAAAACAGCATAGTATCTGCATTTAACCTACACGCATCCTCTTGTATACTTTCAACCATCTCTAGATCACTTATAATACCTAATACAATATAAATGCTATGTAAATAATTTGGGGTTTTTGGAGAGACACAGTCTCACTCTGTCACCTAGGCAGGAGCACAATGGCACATTCGTAATTCACTGCAGCCTTGAACTCCTGGGTTCAGGCAATTTTCCTGCCTCAGGCTCCTGAGTAGTTGGAACTCTAGGCTCACCACCATGCCTGGCTAATTATTTTTAAATTTTCTGTAGAGACAGGGTCTTGCTCTGTTGCCTAGGCTGTCTTGAACTTCTGGGTTAAGCCCCACCTTGACACCATGTCTGGCTAATTTTTAAGTTTTTGGTAAAGATGGGGTCTTGCTGTATTGCCCAGGCTGGTCTCACACTCCTGGCCTGAAATAGTCTTTCCATCTCAGCTTCCCAAAGCAGTGGGATTACAGGTGTGAGCCACTGCACCTGGTCGTAAATAGCCATTATACCATATTGTTTATTGAATAATAATGAGAAAAAAAATCTGAGTATTTTCTAACTGTAGTTGGTTGAATCTGTGAATGTGGAAGGCATGGATACAGAGGACCAACCATATGTATTTTTAAAGTTTTATTTTCTTCTTTAGAGTAATTGCTTTTAGTTGGGGATCATTTGCTAATTTATTAATTTGATCTCCCATTTTTGGGCTTCTGGTTTTTAAAAATCTGGTGGCAATTCATTTTTTGCCCTTATTAATAAATGAATATCTGTATTTATGAACCTGGTAGCTTGTGTGGACACTGTCAGCTTCAAAGCTTACTCCTGAATTTGCACAGAGGGGTGGAAGGAGGTCTTTAATCCGAGCATCTTCCTAATGTTGGTAATCGCTCTCCTAAGGGGCACCCTTCACTTGCCTTTTTTTTTTTTTTTGATGCACAATATTTGTACATATTCATGATGCACATGTGATATTTTGTTTCATGTATAGAATGTGGAATGATCAGAGTATTTGGGGTGTTCATCACCTTAAGTATTTATCAGTTTCTACATATGGGAACATTTCAAGTTCTCTCCTCTAGCTACTTTGAAATATACATTGTTGTTAACTGTATCGTCCACTCTGCTATCAAACATTAGAGCTTATTCCTTCTATCTAAGCAGATGTTTACACCCTTCGCCAACCTCTGTTCATCCCCTGCCCCCTGCTTTCCAGTTCACTTGGCTGTTTTCTTCCTGTGACCTTAGTTTCTCAATAGTGGTGGGAAAATATAGGGACTCCCTACCATCGTAAAAATAGCTTGGTTGAGTTATTAATTTTCATTACATACATACCTATTTAGTTTTAATTGTTTTGCTGAAAACCTAAGTCTTCTTCATTAGGATTTTGATCCCTTTTCCTTTATGTTGTTTAGACATTTGTATGGAGGAAGAGGAAGAACATCCCGACAGAAATGCGTCACGAAAGTCTCGTCCTGAGGTCATCACTTTCACAGAGGAGGAGACAGCCCAGTTAGCCAAGATCCGTCCGCAGGAGAGCGCCACCGTGTCAGAGAAGGTCCTGGTGCAGTCTGCAGCAGAAAAGGACCGTATCAGCGAGCTGAGGGACAAGCAGGCGGAGCTGCAGGACGAGCCCAAGCACGCCAACTGCTGCACCTACTGCCCCAAGAGCTTCAAGAAGCCCAGCGACCTGGTGAGGTGAGGGCACGGCCGCCATGCGGCTTCTGCTCTGAAGACTGGAGGAGCAGGTGGCCGCTCCTTTGGTGACTTTCACTGCAGCAAGGCCGTTAGTTCCTGAACCTGGTATCACCTGAGTGATGGCTGCTTACTTACTTCAGTGTATGGTTTTAAGCTTGAGTTAGTTGTCTATAGTAAATCCTTCCGAATATTAATTAGAAAGTCTGTTTCTCTGTAGATTGCTTGTGCTTATTTCTGTGTGGTTGTCATGGTAGTAAACAATGAAAACAAATCTATCCATTGAGGAAGGCAGGGCTCTAAGCTTTGTGGACAGGCAGAAGAGCAGCAGGTGCCCTCCTGCCTGAGGCCTACCAGTCAGTGTGAGGAGCGGGACACATGCAGGTGACAGGAGGGAGACTAATTGGCAATTGGCCAAACAGCAGTGGTTGATACATGAGATTGAGTTTAGAAGAACTGAAGAATCTGGAAACCAAGACCTATGATAAAGAACAGAAGGGGCTCTCAGAATGTCCTTCCTTTCTGGAGAAAGGAAGACCAAAGTATCAACATTCTCCTAAAGAATCAGGAAGAGTTTCTATATATGATAAGGGGGATGCTTATGTTTTGCTCTGGGAGATAGAACAAGAGAGTTATTCTGCAACTTAGTAAAACAAACTGTGAAGATTTTAGTATTGCAGGATGTTTCAGAAAACCAAAGATGGTGTGTTCCTTGTACTCTTGATTCTACAGAGGGCAGTGGCAGGTAGTACAGGGAAAGGGTAGCTGGTTTCAAGGAGCTGCTGGGTTGGCAGTGCCACCCTAGTGAGCACGCACCTTAACTGCTGGCCTTCATGTGTCGACCACAGCAGGAAGGGGAGGTATGTTCAGCCAGAGAGTGACAATGAGGGAGTTGACTGGAGAAGAGAGAGTCCAGGTCCCACTGGATGGTGTGGCCACAGGACCCTCGAGCGGCCAGCTCTCTTTGAGCCATGCAGTGCAGTTCAGGGGTAGGATCTAAATTGATGGTGTGATCTGAGGTTGGGAAATAAGACATGGAAAGTTAAACTAAGGAGAGGAGTATCTAAGGGGTTGCGATGGAAGACTTTGCGTGTTTTAAGAAGGAGTCCAGTCTGGCCAGCAGTTGTGTGTGGCCTGGAGGAACTCATGAACTAGCTGATAGGGGGAGATAGTTTTGCCAGTAGGGGCTAGTAATGGAATCATAGATGAGAAAGTCAGACCTGGCAAGGGTGTCACGTGGAGGCATTGCGACAGCACTTTGTGACCTGCCTGTTCGAGGGGAGGGGGCATGCCAGCCAATTAGCAGAGACAGGATGCCACCAAGGCAACATGAAGTGATAAATGTGTCTCTATCAGCTGTACCTAAAGACCAGAAGAGCAGGGCATCCTTACAGCTGCATTTTCTTCTTGTTCTATGCTTTATTTTAAAAAAGTTTAAGGTTCAGCCTCCCAGTGAGTAAATGTGATAATAAAACAAACAAAAACTGGTACTGAAGGGTGTCCTACTCCCCCAGAGATAACCACTGTTAACAGTTCTTTAAGGGTTTTTTTCAGAAATGTCTCAACATGTATCAGCATTAAGTTCTGCAATTCTGGTTTTTAAATTTTTACGTATCAATGGGTCATAGATGTTTTTCTTTGTCAGTATCCATAAAGCTGTTTCATTCTTTTTAATGGCAACATAGTGTTCATCGAATGGGCATACCAAATTAATTTTACCAGACCCTCCCGCTGAGCACTGAATTTCCGTGTTTGATGACTGGCAGGGCGCAGTAGTGACTGTCTTCTGTGAGCCTGTGTGCCTCTGACAGCTCAGTGAGGGTAGAGGCTGGCAAAGGCCACCAGAGGGCCCTGTGCCTCTGTCTTTCAGAGACTCCAAGTGCCTCTTTTACAGCTCCGGCTAACAGGATGGGGGAAATGATATCTCATTTTCATTTGCTCTTTTTTGACTCTAAGTGTGATTGAACAGCTTTGTGTATGCTTTTTGGCTGTTAGTATTTCTTTTGTAAAGTCTCTGCGCACTGCCCACTTTTCTACTCTGATATTGTTTGGGTTTTCCTGCTGATTTGCCAGAGTTCTTGGGTTTTTTAAGGAAATTGTCTTTTTTTTTTTTTTTTTGAGGCAGAGTCTTGCTTTGCCCAGGCTGGAGTGCAGTGGTGCGATCTTGGCTCACTGCAACCTCTGCCTCCCGGGTTCAAGCGATTCCTGTCTTAGCCTCCTGAGCAGCTGGGATTACAGGCACCTGC
Source organism: Ateles fusciceps (assembly GCA_036589455.1). Classification (NCBI taxonomy): domain Eukaryota; kingdom Metazoa; phylum Chordata; class Mammalia; order Primates; family Atelidae; genus Ateles; species Ateles fusciceps. Next base: position 4,112,780 of record JAZHEH010002639.1, read on the forward strand.
CACTATGCCCAGCTAATTTTTGTATTTTGAGTAGAGATGGGATTTTACCATGTTGGCCAGGCTGGTCTCGAACTCCTGGCCTCAGGTGATCTGCCCACCTTGGTCTTCCAACATGCTGGGATTACAGGTGTGAGGCGCCGCACCTGGCCATAAGGAAATTATCTCTATTATTATTTGTCTTGCAAATGTTTTGTTATTTGGATTTGTTTATGATTTTTTTTTGTATGGAGTGAAGCTTAAAGTTTTTCTTGGCCAAACTTAATCAGAAGGTAGTAACACCTAATTTTAATTTATATAGTTTCAATTTTCAAATCATGATGTCGTTTGTCAATGCATCTATATTGAATGTTTTTTGGATAGGCATGTTCGAATCCATACTGGAGAAAAGCCATACAAATGTGATGAATGTGGAAAGAGTTTTACTGTGAAATCCACTCTCGATTGCCACGTGAAGACTCACACAGGTAAGGAACACATTCTGCATCATTGGTAGATGTCTTAGGGTAGCATTTCATATGTTTTGTTCCTATATATTTTGCATACATAAGTACTTTTTAAATTATAGAGAGCTTAAAAATGAGGAACCATGAAGAAAGAGATAGAAAAGATTTTTTTATTCCTGACACAGGGAAAACTACCAAAATGACACTAAGAAAAAAAAAAGGATTGGTCTCAGAAGTTGAATTTTTCTTAAAAATTGTCACGTATTCTTACTCATGCTTAAATATCTTCGTTAAAAAAATTACCTTTTATCCTTGAGACCAGCCTGACCAACATGGAGAAACCTTGTCTCTAGTAAAAATACAGAATTAGCTGGACATGGTGATGCATGCCTGTAATCCCAGCTACTCGGGAGGCTAAGGCAGGAGAAGCGCTTGAATTCAGGAGGGCGGAGGTTGCAGTGAACTGAGATCTCGCCATTGCATTGCAGCCTGGACAACAAGAAGGAAACTCCTTCTCAAAATAAATAAATAAATAAAGATTACCTCTTAGTCTCATTTAGGCCAATGAGATTCAGTTTGTTGAGGTTTCGTAAAAACTGGCACTCAGCAAATCTGATGACAGTTATCATTTCATAATTATTTTTTCTGTGGGGGAGAAAATCTTATGAAGGGAGAAAGGAATGGCTGATTTTCCTGGCCTCTTTCTCCCTTTCATCTCATGTGAGGCACTGAGGTGAATACTCTTGCGTCTTCACTTCTGGAATTCTGCACAGTGCATCTTAGCGGCTGTGAGGCCGGCTCTACCTCTCCCTGTTTGGGAATCCTGCAGTCCTCCTGTGAGCTCTGTGGTCCTAGGCAAGGCTCTCCTTGTAGCCACAGTTTTCTCCTGCAGAAGATAGGCTGATAGCTGTACTTCTCCCTTTGGGAGTTCAGACATTTAGATGACTTAGAAAAGTGTTTGGCCTGTGGTAAACTCTCAGAGAGTGGAGAGCTGTTGTTATAATGATTCATAAAAGTCTGATGATCAAACTCATTTATATTCTGAATTGTTGGTTATAAGCAGAATTCACCAGACGAGAACAAATGGCCTTTCACACGTTTACCTGAAGCCCTGTGATTCTTTTCTGATGGGTTCCTATTTGGAACTAGACAAACAGATGAGCTTGTTTATCTGGCTGTCCTGTGTGCAGTTTTTCTGCTGTTATGCTCCCTGTATTTGGCTCTTGTGTAACGCAGTGAACTTTTTGTGCATACGGAGGGCCTGGCCTCACTTACCTTCACGCCCCAGGCCTAGGGCATGGCCTGGCATGCAGCAGGTGCCCAGCGACAGCCACGATAACTTGGTGCAGGCTGCTTCATCATTTCCCTGGTTTTGGAGTTCAGCGTAGGCTACATGGATACGGAATAGAAATGGAAGTCTCCGGATAAATACCTTTTGGTGCCTCTTTCTCCATTCTGAAGTAGAGGTGTGATTTCTGAGAAAGCCAGGATGGCGTTCGGATATCAGGTTGCCCTTGTCCCTTTGTGGTTCCCTGCGTGCACCATCCTGGTAAAAATTAGCATTTGTTCCTGGACCAGTAGAGGGGGAAAAGCAAGCCAGGAAGTTTTTCTACTCCTTGAGCCTCTTACGGGGTGCAGCCTATGCTCATGGTGCTCAGCGCCTTCATGGCCTTTGATATACCCAGTAATCATGAAAGGAGCCAGCGCCTAAGGAACTAGGTACATGATACAGGCACACAGCTCTTTGACTCTAGAGTAGAATTTTCCTTTGCACATTCTCCCAGAGTGATGCCAACCTGAGCTGGCATTTTGGTTGCCCCTGTTTGGCAGAAGAGAAGATAGAGACATGCTGAGATGTTAAAGTACCATTTGTAAAATTAAAGAAAAGTGACGGTAATTCAGAGCTGGGCTGTTAACTCATACCACCCATTTGTTTCTGATAAATATAAATCAAATACTTCAATCAAGGTTCAGAAAAATGCGGTGGTTTAGAAACACTATAAACCTCAAAGGATTGTGAAAATACCAAATTCAAATTGTAGACAATATATTGTTAAATTTCGGCAACAATTGCCTGTGACATCTTATTGGTGAAAGGGATTCTCTTTAAGGCACTTCCTTCCACCGATTCAACATATTTACATTCGTGTTGACAACTGAGTGGCATGGGTGTGCATGTCATGGCTGCCATCGCCTCTGCTGATTCTCAGCTGGGCTTTTCACAGGTCAGAAGCTCTTCAGCTGTCACGTCTGCAGCAACGCCTTCTCCACAAAGGGAAGTCTGAAGGTCCACATGCGTCTGCACACGGGAGCCAAGCCCTTCAAATGCCCGCACTGTGAGCTGCGTTTCCGTACCTCGGGTAGAGGAAGACGCACATGCAGTTTCATTATAAACCAGACCCGAAGAAGGCCAGAAAGCCTGTGACTCGAAGTTCGTCAGAAGGACTGCAGCCCGTCAGCCTCCTCAACTCCTCCTCCACCGACCCCAGCGTGTTCATCATGAACAACTCTGTTCTAACAGGACAGTTCGATCAGAACCTGCTGCAACCAGGGCTGGTGGGCCAAGCTATTCTTCCTGCCTCTGTGTCAGGTAAATGCTGAGCCAGGGGAAAGGGAGCGGCCCAGGGATTGAACGGTTCTTCGTGGCTTCTGTCTGTTCCCGGAGCAGAAGAAACGTTGTTTTCCGCAGCACCATGTTTTCCTTCTTTGAGCCTTTCCCTTATAAGGCATTAGGAAAAACTGGAACTTCATCTTGCAGACATCGCTCCTTTCCATGTCCTCTTCTGCCTTCCATGACGGCTGCTTTTTCACACTAAGCACTGCCTTTAGCTTTTATTTTTAATGGGTTTGAACTTGTTTTTACTCAGTTGACATTCTTATAAATGTAGTAGTGAGAAGTGTAATTTATCAATACTCACTAGCATTGTTTTTGACATAGTTACCCAGTTCTTGGGCCACATAATGCTTGAAAAATGTTACATTTTAGCTAGCTGTGTTGATTTGTGTATCTGCTACGGGTAAATGCGGCAGTTGTACATGGCAGTCAGATGTCCTATGTGCCCTTCTTTCTGTTTCTGTGATTTTGGCATGATTGCCGCCTGACTGCCACTCAGTAATAGTGGTTGTTTTGAACCTTGGGCTAATCAGTGGAATCTTTTTTAGCTACTTTTCTGATATGTTTAAAGTGGGTAATATGAGTATCTTTTACAGAGTTATTTTGGGATGATTAGCCAGTGTATGTGTACGGTATAAGGTAGGTATGGGTATTTCACAGCAAGATTGTATTGTCGTAATGTGTTCCACTTATGTATTTAAACATCCCTATGTAAAAAATTAATTGCTTTAGTTTTAAGAAGGATTCATAATTTTCGGTCTTTCCCTTTCTCTTTCTCTGACCAGCTGGAGGTGACCTGACGGTGTCTCTGACAGATGGGAGCCTGGCTACCCTAGAAGGCATCCAGTTACAGTTGGCTGCTAACTTGGTTGGACCAAATGTACAGATTTCTGGAATTGATGCTACTAGCATTAATAACATTACATTGCAGGTATGGCACCTTCCATGGTCTTCTGTGCTATGATACTGTTGGCATCACACAGAAGCTTGAAGTTTTCATTACAGGTAACTCTGCTGCTTTTCAGATTGATCCTAGCATTCTGCAGCAGACGTTACAGCAGGGCAACCTGCTGGCTCAGCAGCTCACAGGGGAGCCTGGCCTGGCCCCACAGAATAGCTCTCTCCAGACATCGGACAGCACAGTCCCCGCCAGTGTTGTCATCCAGCCCATCTCAGGCCTGTCCTTACAACCCACGGTGACCTCTGCGAATCTGACCATAGGCCCGCTGTCTGAGCAGGATTCCGTGCTGACCACTAACAGCAGTGGTAAGAACCCCTCACTTTTGCTTATTTTGACAGCTGGAGTTTCAGTTTCTTGCTTGTGATCAAATATTTGATTTTAGGATATTATGATGTCATTTTCTTCTCTTTGTAGAAAAGAATAAGTCAAATGTCCTGAGAATAAGATAAGCATTTCTTATAATTAATGATATGTATTTAATATCTACTGTTAGATTATTACTACCTTCATCTATTATTCTTGTCATCCTCCCTTCATTTCATCACAAGGCTTTCTTTTTAGATGAAGGAATTGGAGATGACTGATGCTTTGTTTTAAATTTTTCTCTTACTGAAATATTTAATAACAGTTTAATTAAAATATTTTAAATATAAAAACAGGGGAAGATGGCTTTTTTAAAGCTCAACTTTGTTTTGCTTTGTAATGACAATCAGGGACCCAAGACCTCACTCAAGTGATGACTTCGCAAGGTCTGGTATCCCCCTCTAGCGGTCCGCACGAGATCACCCTGACCATTAACAACTCCAGCCTGAGCCAGGTCCTGGCACAGGCTGCTGGGCCCACGGCCACGTCTTCCTCGGGGTCTCCACAGGAAATTACCCTGACTATCTCCGGTTAGTAAGTTATTATTTTAAACATCCTTTCACCCTGCAATTTAAGTACTGTATATCTTACTATCTCTTTTCCTACAATAATACTCTTGCTGTGCAGAAAGCCCATGCTCAATACATATTTGTAATTTATGGGAGAGGTTGAAGTTTAGTGAAAATAATGTGTTCCAATTCAGATCTGGTACCAGAAATGAAAAATTATACTTTCTCAAGTCACTTCCAGTTTGGGTACAGTCAGTTATTTAATTCATTCATTCACTCATTTTTAGAGAATAAGTTATTGTTGTTTAGCAGAGAGCAGAAAACGTAGCTTTGTGATTCTTACTCATGCTCCATGAAACTGGTATAAACTGTATACATTAGGGTGTTATCAATCCGCATGGCACTCTCTTTACCGGATGTCTTCAGAATCCTACTGGGATTATGTAAAAAAATTAAAACATGGGAGAACATTGAAAAGTTGATAAGTGGGTAGGAAATACCCTTGGCAGCAAAGCTCACTTAAAATTGGCGATCTGATTCTCTCCATGGCTGACTCATTTCCTGCCTCAGGGCTATGCTGCTCCTATTCTGATGTTTCTCCTTTTGTGCCTTCCTTGATCCTTATGAATCATTAATTCCCATAGCGTTCTAGATCTCAGTGAGCACTGAACGTACTTTCCTGGTGTACTTCACTCATGTGACTCTTAACTATGAACTCTTCATGTTAACCAAGAATCATTTTTTAATTCAACAATAACTTTTATAGCGCTTACTAATATTCTAGTAACTTCCATGGGTATTAACTCATTAAATATTAATTTGTTTAAGACTCATAACCACCTGATGATGATGTTAACAAAAACATTTTGCTAGGAATCAAACCACCCTCAATGGAGATGTCACATGACTGAGAGAAGCAGCCCCACTTCCCCGGGAACACACCTCGGGGAGAAGGACAGAGTTCTAGATGGACTCAACCATGAGGCCCATCTAAGGCAGTATTTCTGCTGTTTCAGAGATACTTCTGCAAAAATTAATTTCAGAATTGAAAGAAAAGGTATTCATAAGAAAACCAAAACTGAGTACACTTAATCTAAGAAGCATTGTGCTAGGTCCATCAATACCACATAGTGTGTAGTTCTTGCTCAGTTAAGAAAATGTATTCTTTGGTTTGTGGGTTGTGCTTCTGTTTTCCCTCTGTTTTATTATTGGCCATTTGGTTACTTTGTTGCTTATTAGTATCTTTGAAAGTGTAGATGAATATAACTAATTTTTTAAGAATTTGGCTTCAGCTGTTCTAGGAGAAAACTTTAAATCAGTTAATGAAATAAGTTTCGTTTCAACTTTGGGGCTTAAGATTTTTTTTCTCACTTGTCATTATGATGGATAATGAGAACTGGCTATACAATTCCTTATCCCATTCTGAAAGAGCTATAAAAAGCATTTAATTTATGGTAACTTGTTAAAAGCATCTAGATATTCTATAGAAATTTTCAAAGATTTTCTAGTATGTTCTTTCTTCCATTAACACATAGAATTATAAATGCATGCAGGTACTAGAGAATACAAGTATTACTTCAGCTAAGTTTTGCAGACTTTAAGCAGTTCATGAATCCTAGCATTTGGAAAAAGGTTAAACATTGAGTAAAAGGCAAGGACAGTCCTTTGCCTCTGGAATTAAACCTGTCCGGATACAATGAAAGTCCCTTTACCTGATGTTTTCAGCCCAGTTATTAATAAAAGGGTATACAAATTAGGGAGCCAAACAAGTGACACCTTCATAACTTCGGACATTCATCCACAGATCTTTTGAACATGGGTCTGCTCAGGTGATAATACATTTTCTGCTTTTTGAAATTTTTGCCTGTCCTTATGTTCGTCATGCGGTTTCATTTCCTGTTTCTGTTTCTTAGCGAGGCATGAGAATGTAGGTCACTCTCAAGCAGTCATGGTGCAGCATGCTTTTGTCTTTGAATCTTTTTCTCTCTGGTTTTGTGTAGTTGTCTTGCCCACACCTAATTTGACAGCAGAATGTTTAAAGTATCTTGTCTTTACCAAGTCTTTCCAAGGAATTCAGTTTACTTTCCCTTGGAATTCCAACAGGTTTTTTATTCTCATATTCACGTCTAGTTGCCATGCTATTTGATTACATTGTATTGTTACGCTAGCTAATGAAGCTTCCATAAGCCGGTTTTGAATCAAGCAAATATGTTTTAGTAGGAATGTGTCGCAGGCATGTTAGTGTGTACTTGAGAGCATTCAGAACACACAGGATAGGAACACACCACATGGGAAACCACAGCATCGTTGGCTCAGCAAGCCTGCTCAGGGGAGGCAGGGAGGGGAGGTTCTGTTGTCGCTTGCCGGTGTCCCTCAGATCCTTTGTAACATGCCTTTGCTATACCCGGCAGTGCACTATATTTGGAAATATTTTCAATTTATTGACAGCTTTATTCAACAAAGTGTGTGATTTTTAGGGCCTAAATACTGAGTTAAAGTAGAAATCATAAGAAGTATTTTTAAAATACTTCACAGCTTCAGAAATGTGAACAAATACTGTCATTTAGGGAAATGCATTTTGTGGTCTCATTTTCATTTTTCCATAAATTTTACTGAAATGAAAAAGCTTTGACTTGCCAATACACGTCTTAGAATGTTGTTTTCAGATATCACAATATTAATTTCTATTTAGGTCAAGATTTTATTCAACACAATTCTAATGGAAATAGTGAACTATTAATAAAAGGGAGCATAAGATTGTCAGCACCTGAAATCAATAATCTACAGGTGCCACCTTAACAATAGGCAACGACCGGCTTCTCTCACAGAGTACAACATTGAACTCTTCAGGTACGCGGCACACGAGTTCACCAAGAAAGACGTTATAAGAGGTCGTAGCTAAAGAGCTCTGCACACAGTAAATGAGGAGTTAAACTGTCCTTGGCATGACAGATGTGTCAGCATCATGCTTTGTCACATGCAGTATCATTCTGTGAGGATTAGTGGCTTATGTCTAATTCTAGGATACAAAATTCTCTCTAATGTTACCAACCAGTTGATAATGTTACTTTTTAAGTCATGAAAGTAAATAATTCTATTCAGCTGTACACAAAGCATCCTATATTTATGCAAGTTAGTATTTTAATAACTCCACGTACAAAGCTGTCCCTTTCTGACCTAGCGCTGGAAGTCTCTTACTTAGCTCATTACTTCTGCCCTGTAGTGAGAATTTTCTGACACCAGCTGAAAATAGAATAGAAAAATTGAAAGGAGGCAGCTTTCTAAGATTTTAAAGCATAGAATTTTATGAAAAATAAACATATCAGTGTTGGCAAAAACTGCAGTTACTTTTGCAGCAACCTAATAAATGAGCTCACATAAGATAAATGACAGTTTCATAAATAACCATTAAGTTTGGATAACATGCCTATCTTGCTGTCTTCACCTTGTAGAGACTGCATACACTTCTTAGCCTTATTTCCAACTATGTGTATCAGTTTGTGAGGAAATAAAAAACTAATCTTCAGATATGTTTGTACCCAAAAGCTAGACCTTTTTTCATGCTTAATTCTTAATTGAAATGACCTCTTGTCCAGTAGTTCATTTATTCCATAAGAGATGGTAGTGCTGTGTGGTAAGAATTGTGCAAAATCTGAGAATATGACTGGGCAGGTCAAAGCTGGTCCCATGTTCTGGATCTTAGAAACAAATGGGGTGTGGACATGTTTTGAAGAATCCAAAAGTGACTGTAAAATTACAGGTGTTACTACATATAAAGGAGTGATGATGGCACTGAGGGCACATGTCGCAGGGTGGCCGTGTTGCTTCTTTGAAGAAGTCCTGGCTGAGCTGAGAAGGGCTCGGGAGTCAGGTGGCTTTTCTCCCCATGCCAGCCGCTTGGCCCCGTGTGGCCCATGGTGGCCTTTAGCTGAAGCAAGGAGATGTGGCTATTTTAATGGGTGGAAGATCCAAAATATGTGATGTATTGCTGAAGTTATGCAGCGAATGTTTTTCTCCAAATATTTTCTAAAAGTCCTAGTTTGTGGTTTTTAAAGGATCAGGCAGCATGTCCTTCTCATCTCTAGAATTCTAATCTTAGGCTGTGAGTTCATCGTCTTTCCCCCACCGCATGGTTCGTGTTGCGATATGAAGACGTGCTACTTGTGTGTGGGCCGAAGTGGCGCAGGGCTCTTGTGAGATGTCCGGGATTCCCGCCCTGCTAGCCTGCCTCACTACGCAGAAAACCGGCCATCAGCTGTGCAGTCTCATGTCTTCCTGGAAGCTCTGCTTAACATCCGTAGTGAGCACCTGGCAAACTGACGGAGAGACAAGTCGAGCTGTAGAGGTTTCAGTTTGAGTGGAGTGGTGTTTTGTGCCTCTCGATGATCCTGGATGTTTGCAGGTGCAGCAGACTGCTTAATTAAGAATTGGGGATGTTCGGAGCGAAGGGAGAAGTTGGATGGAATGAGGACGCATCCACGCATGCACTCCAGGGCTCTGCTGGGGCTGCCCGCATTCCTTTCAACTCCTGTGATCTGGCTAGTTCGGTAGTAAGTGCTGAACCTATAAATTCACCTCCACAGATGCATATTGATAATGTCACACATCTCACACTCAGGTAAGGGTCCTCACAGGGCAGGCAAGCTGTCCTCAGTCAGTGGGTGCAAGGCTCCCACATGTTGTGCAGCCAACATTTCTGTACAAACAGCAACATACTCCATTTGCTGATTTACAGTTTTTTTGTATTCTTTTAGACCTTTTTTAAAGAGCCAGCTGAGGCCGGGCATGGTGGCTCACGCTTGTAATCCCAGAACTTTGGGAGGCTGAGGTGGGCGGATCACCTGAGGTCAGGAGTTTGAGACCAGCCTGGCCAACATGGTGAAACCCCATCTTTACTTAAAACACAAAAAATTAGCTGGGTGTGGTGGCAGGTGCCTGTAATCCCAGCTACTCGGGAGGCTGAGGCAGGAGAATTGCCTGAACCTGGGAGGCGGAGGTTGCAGTGAGCCGAGATCGCGCCATTGCACTCCAGCCTGGGTGACAAGAGTAAAACTCCACCTCAAAAAAAAGAGCCAGCTGAGAAAATCAGTCTCTCTCTCTGTGTCTCTGTCTCTGTCTCTGTCTCTCTGTCTCTGTCTCTCTCTCTCTCTCTGTCTCTGTCTCTCAGGCTACTTTAGCTTATATCCCAGTTATTAAAAAAAAAGTGTTTCAAGGGATTGGGTTGCGTTATAAAATAAAAGATGAACTCATAATTAAAGAATATTTGTGTATTACTGTAATACTGGGTATTCTTAAATACAGGGTTAGTTTTATGTGATCAAGGAAGTTGTATTATGTTCTTGAATACCTTTGGCATTTTTGACTAATCCTGGGTATCGGAAACAGTTCTTCATATATTGACGCACTCAGTCCTTGCTATTAAGCAGATGTTTCTAGAGTGGCTTGCACATCCCATTTGTCCTAGTTAGAATTATGTAGCAGATCTCAACTCTATAGTAGCAGTTAGGAAATTGCCTTAGTGAGCAATATTTATCTAGAGCCAAAGTCAGTTCCAGATCTAGCTTGGGGCCACCCACCACTAATAATTGAAATTAAAATGACATAATTTTGAAATTAAACATAGCTCTTCTAAGGTAAACACTCAAATAAAAACCTCTAGTGTCTGCAAAACTTTTGTTGAGCATAATGAATATGTATGTGGCTATGATTATTTTCTGATTCTGTATGCAAGCAAGGTTGATTCTGTATGCAAGCAAGGTCATCAGCTTCTAAGTTAACTCTGGCTGTTTCATCTTAATTGAAGGCATTTAAAGAAGTGTACTATTACCTCTTAGAGATTTGTGAATAAATCGAAAGTGAGACAGTTAATCAGAATTTCACCTGCAGGATAAAAGCACATGCTTTATGTTCAGATTTGTGATGCAGGTGTTGAAGACTATTTCAAAGTTGGATCCTGAAACATCTGTTCCCAAATCTGACACAAAGAGTTTTCCTCAAAAAATGATTCCATGGAATGTAAGTCCCGTCTCAGAAGCAGATCGTAGTGTTAATAGAGGCTTGAGAAATTTAGCACAACTTTCTAAGGAATTCATCTCAAACGAGTATTATCTTTTTGCTCTTACCTTCATCCACTTTTAAATTTAAGATAATTTTGATGAATAAATTGAGTTCTGCTTTCAGTGAAAGTAAAGACCAGTATTTGTTTTCTACTTATTTGTAAGGTTATTTTAGCCTTAGTTTCTTCTAGATTTGAGCGTAATCACTTATTTTATTTTTAAATAGTTCAACAATTTTAACATTTGCCGGTGTATATTAAAATTGAATAGGACATTCTCCATACTCACAAGTTGTTCCTTTGAGTGATCTGGGTGCTTGGGAACGAGTGACTACACAGATGCTTCTCTCCTGTTCTGCACCCCAAGCTCCTCTCTTCCCACGTCAGTTAATCTCAAAAAAAAAAAAAAAACTGATACCATACCTTTCAACTATTTTTGGAACCTTACAAAATTATGTTTTCTTACAAGCTATGAAGCGTTATCACAAGAGATTTAAGACAATGTTGGGCTTGATGATTATAGAGTTTATTAATCTTTTTAACTTTATTTTTGAGTCAGAATCACAAATTAAAGTCAGACATATTGCTGTATGCATTCTGGAGGAACAGTGGTTTTCAGAAAAATAAGTGAGGAATAAAAAGTCTACAATCTTCACTTCAACATGGGATCTTTATTTTCATGCTAAGAGTATTTAATTTGAATTTAAAATTGTGGCTTTTAGCAAATAGTTCAGAGCTATTTGTAGCTTGTAATTTCACTGCATGCTTAAGAAAATTTCAATTTTTTTTCTGCTCTAGTCACATGTTCTTTTCAATCATATTGAAGACAGTTCTACTGGAGCTGGTATCATCCACTTTGTGGAAAATCTGTTGAGTTGGGACATTATTAAAGGTTCACTGCTTGAGTTGAAATATGAACTTTGGCACTGTCTGAAGTTGTTTATCATTTTCATTGAACTTTGTGTCAGGTTTCACTTTAATCAAACACAAGGCTTCTTCTGTATCTTTTTACATTTTTCATGCTGCATAGTCCTGGAATCTCCTGATACCTTAATAATCACTAGAAAGTCTGAATTAGATGACTGGTGGCATGAGGAGAAGATTTTTGGTTCCTTTGTTTCAGCAGCTGGAGTGAGGTTTGAACTTTTGCTGTGCATTGGCTTCAGCTTGGCTCTCAGTGTGATCCCGGGCGAGGTTCATGGGCGTGTGCGTCTCTTCCCTGTCCTCCCTCTGTGCAAGCTCATCGGCAGCTGCCATCTGCCCCCGGCCCAAGTCTCTCTCCGGTTTTGACCACTCACATAGAATCATAGCTGCAGGCTAGTGTGCCGTAAGGGTGTGTGGAGGGAATTTTAGGAGGACAGCTACTACTAGATCGGCTGCTGTCCCGGTCACTGGAATGCTTAGCGCATGCAGACATCCTCCACAAGGCCACACTCCTCAGGCTCCCACCAGCACGCTGTGCGGATGCTGGAGCAGGTGGGGAGGGTCTGAGCTAGCTATCTGTGGAGCCCCGGCAGCTGCTTCAGCGCTCGAGCCTCCCAGCCTGCTAATGGTTCTACTGCTTTTGAAGGTTCCAGGTCTGTGCAGCACAGTGTGGGAGTCCAGGAGTGTGGATCAGTGGAGGCATTGTATTTGGAGAACCCCAGTTACAAGTAAGTAACCTAGTTTTCCTGCTGGCCCCGACTCCTAGGAGAGCTCTGATGCGACCCAGGTCACAGCAAAGTACTGACAGGAGCTTGCTTGTTTTGTTTTGACACCTGACTAGGAAATAGCTTTTGAACTTATCCTTTGGTCGTGATCTTGGTATCCTTAGCACCTGGCATGGTGGCTGGCACAAGTGGATGAGGAATACATGTTTGAGATGAATGGATGGCTCAACTGTGAGATAAAGTGAGCGTGTGTGTGCGACTGTGTGTTTATACTTTGAACATTGTGATCACTGGTGCCCACTACACAACTTTGATAATCCCATATGGAGCCCATCTCATCTGCCAGCAAGGTGCATGAGTGTCTGTTCTATGAAAGAAAATACCTTCGCCAGATACCTTCCTTTCTCTTAGCATTGGCTACAAGGGGGACATATTTCAGTTTTCTTGTCTTTTCCAAAGAAAATTAAGATGTCATGCAGGATAATGCATATTTAAAGGATTTCATGAGGTTTATTTTGACTGCCTGTCTTTCAGAGTAAGAGTCAGTAAGGGTGATGAAAGTGAGAAAATGAGCAGAGACAGTCAAATGTATCCCCTAAGCTTTGGAACTAGTCATCCCTCAGTGATCATGCTTGCTTCCTTTCTTCAACTGGTCTTGTAGTTGTGGATGGTTGGAGACAATGCCCTGGAAATTCTTGTCTGAGTTTTCATTCTACAGCAGTAGCTGTGACTGGGACTGTGGGGTCACATTTTCACTCTTCTTCTACTGGTTTTTCTCTGTGTATGTTATACTTAATCAGCACAGTATATTCATGTGTAGAGATGTTGAGAAACTAAGAAAAGCCTTATCATAAAATTAGAATTGAAGATCCTGTGATTTCTATGGTGAACCTTGGAGACCTCGGGCAGCCTGAATGCTGCTTTCTGCAGGTCAGCTCCTGTGGGAGCGTCGGCCTCCCTGTCCCCTTGCATGTGGATTTGTCTGGCTTTCCCATTGATCTGCTTACTTTGCCTCTTTCGTAGAACTTAACACTACAAGCGGAAGCCTTCCTTCAACAACACCAATGTCTCCATCAGCTATCTCGACTCAGAACCTGGTCATGTCCTCGTCGGGCGTGGGAGGTGACGCTAGTGTCACACTGACGCTGGCCGATACTCAGGGCATGCTGTCTGGAGGCCTGGACACTGTCACACTCAACATTACCTCTCAGGCAAGTGCTCCGCAGAGAGGGATACAAAGGTCCTTTCAAAAGGGGATCTTCAAAAACATTAGTCATTTATTTACTGTTTCCTAAATATAGATTCTGAGCATTTTTTTTCGAACTTGAAGTGGCTTTTTTTTTTCCGATTTAAAAAAGTACTATGTTAAATGTAAAAAGGGAATAAAAGAAAATTCAGATAATATAGAAGAATATAAAAAATAAGGTAAAACATAAAACCCAAAGCTTTAATCCCACTACCCAAATGGAACCACAGTTAACATTTTAGTGTATATATTCTTCTAAACCTTTATATGAATGTATAAGGTACATATTTATAAATTTCTGCGGAAATAAGTTCATGTATACACCGTGTAGATGAACTTCATGAGGAACGTTATGTTGTATTCATGTTTTCAATAAGTAGTATGGACATCTTCATGCCCTTAGTCACTGAGATTCTTAGATGAATTCCTGCCAGTAGAAGTGGTGTGTCAAAGGGGTGTACATTTTTACATGATTCCTTGAGCTAAGATGCCAAAAAACTTTACAGAGTTTAATTTGGAAAATCATGATGATACATTATGATTAATTATAATGAAGATTTTATTGGACACTGATTTTTAAAGCAGGGAATTTGCACTAAGAATACTTAAGTTTGGCTGAGTGCAGTGGCTCACACCTGTAATCCCAGCACTTTGGGAGGCTGAGGCAGTGGATCACTTGAGGTCAGGAGTTCAAGACCAGGCTGACCAACATGGGGAAACCTCATCTCTACTGAAAACACAACAAATTAGCTGAGTGTGGTGGCGCGCACCTGTAATCCCAGCTACTCAGGAGGCTGAGGCAGGAGAATCGCTTGAACCCAGGAGGTGGAGGCTGAGGTGAGCGAGATCGCACCACTGCACTCCAGCCTGGGTGACAGAGCAAGACTCCTGTCTTACCTGGTGGGAGGTAATTGAAACATGGGGGCGGGTCTTTCTTGTGCTGTTCTCATGATAGTGAATAAGTCTCACGAGGTCTGATGGTTATAAAAAGGGGAGTTTCCCTGCACAAGTGCTCCTCTCTTTGCTACCATCCCTGTAAGACATGACTTGCTCCTCCTTGCCTTCCTCCATGATTGTGAGGCTTTCCCAGCCACGGGGAACTATAAGTCCAATTAAACCTCTTTCTTTTGTAAATTGCCAAGTCACGGGCATGTCTTTATCAGCAACGTGAAGACAGGCTAATACAGCATCCCCTCCTCAATTCTTAACTTGCCTGTTAGGGGCTCAGCTTGTGTAGTTCCCTAAGACATTGAGAAACAGCCCTCACCTTAAAGCACAGGAGCCAAGAGCATCAGCCATGCTTCCTGTCATCAGCCATGGTTTTGACTGTGTATAAAATATGTTTACAATCAGTGCTGATTGCAGCAGATCAAGTTGCATGCTGAATTATTTCCATAAATTCAGCATTTGCAGTAGATATTCAGATCCTTTAAGCTGCAGCTTCCTCCACTCTCATAGCTAGAGGTGTGCTGGGCTGGTAAAAAGACTTACAGTAGTTTTCTATAGCATAGCAAATTTGTATATGCGTTTCTAAGCAAGTAAGTGCTTTGTATACATACACACATGTAGAGACTCTGAGATGTAATTTATATAGGTTTACCCATTTATTTAAAGTATACAACTGAATGGTTTTCAGTGTATTTACAGAGTTGTACAACTATCACCATGATCTAATTTTAGAACATTTCATCATCTGTTAAAGAAACGTGGAGCCATGAGCCATCACTCCATGTTCCCCTCACCCCCAGCCTACCCTTACCTCTGCCCCTGGCAACCACCGATCCACTTTCTGTCTCCGTAGATGTGTCCGTTCTGACTATTTCATAGAAATGTGATCATCCATGTGGTCTTGCGTGACTGGCTTTTTTCATTCTGTGGAGTATTTCCAAGGTTCCTCCATTGCTGTAGCATGTACTAGAACTCCGTACCTTCTTATTACTGAAGAATATTCCCTTATACCACATTTTATTTGTGCATTTATCAGTTGATTGGCATTTGGGATGTTTCTGTTTCTTGGCTATGGGTAATTCTCCTGTGGACATTTCTGTACAAGGCTTTGAGCAGACTCTGTTTTCACTTCTCCTGGGTGGCTGTGTTACGTGGTGACTGCGTGGTTCATTTTTTTAGGAGCTACCAGCTTGTTTTCCAAGATAGCTGCACCATAAAAGATCTTTTAAATTATTACTTGTTTTGCTGATGTTTCCACTTCTGAAATAGTACTGATCTTTTGCCAGGGTCAGCAGTTCCCGGCACTCCTCACGGATCCCTCTCTCTCCAGCCAGGGTGGAGCAGGCTCACCGCAAGTCATACTAGTGAGCCACACGCCACAGTCAGCGTCTGCCACTTGTGAAGAAATAGCCTACCAGGTACGGGATATTCCTTCATCCACAGAGCTTTCGTCGCTTTTTAAAACAAACAGATTCAGAAGGGATGGTGGTAGAGGGTCATGGGGGTGCTATGTGGCCCAGGTGGTTGGGGCTGGGGCTGACTTCTGAGGTGCCCCCAGCTGAATCCTGTGTGGACTTAGGCTCTGCGGGGCATGTGTTCAATGATGAGTATGATATCTCATTCATTTTGTTATTTGTTTCTTAGGGAGTGAGGTTTTAGCACCACAAAATTAGATGTAGCCACCAGAGATCTAATTTTAAATTTATTAATATCTTAACATATTTGCTTACCGATCAGACCTCACATAGCCAGCCACTTGCACTCAGTTCTTTCTGCAGATTTTCTAGTAATACCTTTGCTGATTCTGTTAAGTGTCATTTACATTTTCATATACGTGTGTGTGTGTGCACACGTGTGCAAGACCTATTTGTTGTTTGTCTAGTCTTTTTCTTCAAATGCATGTTTTGGGGGTCAAAATATTTAGTAAGCAATATTTTGGTGAGATATAACCAGCACTGGGGATGTCCTGCAATTTGGCCTGAGGAAACAGAGCTTGTCTCACTGACTTTCAGTTTGCTGTAACTTTAACACATTTGTGTCTGGGGTCCCCAAGACCGCCCTCAGGTTTGATGATACACTCCAAGGTCTCACTGGATTCAGAGAAATCTGATATACTCTTGGTTGTGGTTTATACTTGTGGTTACAGTGGAAGGGTGGCAGATTAGAACCAGCAGAAGGAAAAGACACATTGCAGGGGGAGTCCAGAGAACCCAGGTATAAGCTTCTTGGTGTCTTCTCCCAGTGGGGTCACACGGACACTGCTGATTCTCCCAGGAACGTTGTGTGACAGCACCTGCCAAGTGTCACCAACTTGGGAAGCTCAGCTAAGCTCTGGTATCCAGAATTGTATTGGGTCAGTCATGTGGGCATGGAGTGCCCATGTGGCTGGGCTTAGCTGTGCGGTCTCCAGGTCCCTGTCCCTCCAGGTCAGACTGATGCAGTGGCCCAGGTCCTCAAACAAACAAAAATAGGCTTTCACCATAAGTCACATTATCAGCACAAACTGTGTGGTGTTGCCCAGGGTCCTGGGGTTGAAAATACTCTCTTATCCATAAATAGCAGGATGCTTATTGGGGGATGTCTTGGGAGCTGATCGAGGGCACTGTGGAGTGTGCAGGGTTTGAGCACCTCAGGCCTGGTGAGATGACTGTTGACTGCACACATTTATCTAGACAGAAAAAGCACTGGCATCTTGGTCATCTTTTTAAGCTCTCTTTCTCATGATGTTTTTGTAGTGAAACCTTATTAGTCTGGTATGTTTCAGAGAGTTCCTAATTCAGTTCCAAGGCACACCTTACCCAATTCCCATATTTTATGTGACTAGTAAATGAAACTACTTTGCTATTTTTTAACATTATGATTTTAGCATTTGGTTTAATATAGCTAGAATAATAATGTTTGTAGAGTAACCGTATGTTAAGATTAGTTTGAAATGTCCCCATTCAAGTGATATATTCCATTTTAACTTCCATTTGAGTAGTAGATGGTAATGAGAAAGCAAATATTAAAACTTGGTCTAGCTTGTATTTTTTTCAATATTTGACAGGTTAATTAAATATAAAAATGAAGTAGATAACTAATCTGTATAAGTGAATACAGGCCTACCTCAGAGATATTCTGGGGTCACTTCTAGACCACTTGCTTTGTTGTGATCATTGCAATAAAGCAATTATTACATGTTTTTGGGGGGGCCAAAATATTTAGTAAGCAATAGTCTAAATATAGAAGAGTCTAAAAACTCTTCCCTTAAAAGTTTCCAGTGTCAAAATTAAAGCAGATGATGAATAATCTCTGAATTTAAGAAGCATTAAACATTTTTGGCAAATGAGTTTTCAAAATAATAACTTACTGGTTTTTCGGCAGGGCAAGGGCTTTTTCACAAAGAAATGAGATATAACCAGCACTGGGGATGTCCTGCAATTTGACCTGAGTAACTAGAGCTTGCAATAAAGCAATTATCACAACAAAGCAAGTCATACTAATTTGCTGGTTTCCCAGAGCATATAAACATTATGTTTATACTGTATTGTAGTAACAGTGTTCAGCAGCATTTTTTTTTTTTTTTTTTTAGACAGAGTCTTACTCTGTCACCCAGGCTGGAGTGCAGTGGTGCAATCTCAGCTCACCTCAGCTCCTGTCTCAACCTTTCAGGTAGCTGGGATTACAGGTGTGCGCCACCACACCTGGCTAATTTTTGTATTCTTAGTAGAGACGGGGTTTTGCCATGTTGGCCAGACTTGTCTGGAACTCCTGATCTCAAGTGATCCGCCCACCTCAGCCTCCCAAAGTGCTGGGATTACAGGTGTGAGCCACCATGCCCAGCCAGCATTATTATTATTTTTAAATGTACATACCTTGATTTAAAAATACCTTATTGTTTAACTCCAGGTGGATTAAAGACTTAAGCATAAAACCTAACACCATAAAAACCCTAGAAGAAAATCTAGGGAAAACCATTCAGGACATAGGCATAGGCAAGGACTTCATGACTAAAACACCAAAAGCATTGGCAACAAAAGCCAAAATAGACAAATGGGACCTATTCAAACTCCACAGCTTCTGCACAGCAAAAGAAATAGTCATTAGAGTGAATTGGCAACCAACAGAATGGGAAAAAATTTTTGCAATCTACCCATCTGACAAAGGGCTAATATCCAGAATCTACAAAGAACTAAAACAGATTTACAAGAAAAAAACAAACAAGCCCATTCAAAAGTGGGCGAAGGATATGAACAGACACTTTACAAAAGAAGACATATATGAGGCCAACAAACATATGAGAAAATGCTCATCATCACTGGTCATTAGAGAAATGCAAATCAAAACCACACTGAGATATCATCTCACACCAGTTAGAATGGCGATCATTAAAAAATCGGGAGACAACAGATGCTGGAGAGGATGTGGAGAAATAGGAACACTTTTACACGGTTGGTGGGAGTGTAAATTAGTTCAACCATTGTGGAAGACAGTGTGGCAATTCCTCAAGGACCTAGAAATAGAAATTCCATTTGACCCAGCAATCCCATTACTGGGTATATATCCAAAGGATTATAAATCGTTTTACTATAAGGACACATGCACATGAATGTTCATTGCAGCACTGTTTACAATAGCAAAGACTTGGAACCAACCCAAATGCCCATCAATGATAGACTGGACAGGGAAAATGTGGCACATATACACCATAGAATATTATGCAGCCATAAAAAACGATGAGTTCGTGTCCTTTGTAGGGACATGGATGAAGCTGGAAACCATCATTCTCAGCAAACTGACACAAGAACAGAAAATCAAACATCACGTTCTCACTCATAGGTGGGTGTTGAACAATGAGAACACATGGACACAGGGAGGGGAGCATCACACACTGGGGTCTGTGGGTGGGGAATAGGGGAGGGGACAGCAGGGAGTGGGGGAGTTGGGGAGGGGATAACATGGGGAGAAATGCCAGATATAGGTGATGGGGAGGAAGGCAGCAAACCACACTGCCATGTGTGTACCTATGCAACAATCTTACATGGTCTTCACATGTACCCCAAAACCTAAAATGCAATTTAAAAAAAGGAATTTTAAAAAAATACCTTATTGCTAAAAATGCTGACGATCACCTGAGCCTTCAGTGAGTGTAATCATTTTGCTGGTGGTGGGTCTCGCCTTGATGTTGATGGCTGCTGACTAATGAAGGTGGTGGTTGCTGAAGGTTGGGGTGGCTATAGCAATTTCTTAAAATAAGACAACAATGAAGTTTGCTGCATCAATTCTTCCTTTCAGAAAAGATTTCTCTTTCTTTCATGAAAGGAAAACTTTGGAAGTGAGGCATGAAAGCAACATTCATCTCTGTGTACCTCCATCACAGCTCTTGGGTGAGCAGGTGCATTGTCAATGAGCAGGAATATTTTGAAAGGAATCATTTTTTCTGACCAGTAGGTCTCAACAGTGGACTTAAAATATTCAGTAATCATGGTATAAACGGATATGCTGTCATTCAGGCTTTATTGTTTTATTTGTAGAGCACAGAAAGAATGGATTTAGCATCATTCTTAAGGGCTCTTGGATTTTTGGAATGATAAATGAGCACTGGCTTCAACTTAAAGTCACCAGCTGCATTAGCGCCTCACAGGAGAGTCAGCCTGTACTTTGAAGCCAGACACTGACTTTTCTATAGCTATGCAAGGCCTGGATGGCATCTTCTTCCACTATAAGGTTGTTCTGTCTGCACTAAAAATCTATTGTCAGAGGAGTGACCTTCATTGAAGATGCTGGCTAGGTGTTCTGGGGAACTTGCTGCAGCTTCTCCATTGGCACTTGCTGCTTCACCTTGCACTGTTATGTTATAGAGGACGCTTCTGTCGTTAGTTCTCCTGGACCAACCTCTGCTGGTTTCCAACTTTTCTTCTGCAGCTTCCTCAGCTCTCAGACTTCATAACGTGGAAGAGGGAGTTTTGCTCTGGATTAGGCTTTGGCTTAAGTGAAGGTTGTGGCTGTTTTGATCTGTCCAGGCCATTAAAACTTTCTGCTTTTCAGTAATAAGACAGTTTCACTTTCTTATCATTCGCGGCCTCACTGGATAACACTGTTGATTTCCTACAAGAATGTTTCCTTCATTTCACAGCTTGGCTAATAGTTTTGACACAAGAGGCTGAGCTTTCAGCCTATCTCAGCTCTCTCCATGCTTTCCTCATTAAGCTTAATCATTTCCAGCTTTTGAAGTGAGGGGTGTGTGACTCTTCCTTCACTTGAATACTTAGAGGCCATCGGAGGGTTATTAATTGGCCTAACTCCAGTATTGTTGTGTCTCAGAGAACAGGGAGGCCCAAGGAGAGGTGGGATGGCCAGGTGATAAAGCAGCCAGATACAAACAATGTTTGTAGATTCAGTTTGCCATTTTATGTAGGCGGGGTTTGTGGTGCCCCAAAACAATTACAATAGTAACATCAAGGATCGCTGATCACAGGTCACCGGAACAGATAGCGCTATAATGAAAACGTTTGAAATACTGTGAGAACTACCAAAATGTGACACAGAGACATGAAGTGAGCATGTGCCATTGGAAAAATAGCACCAAGAGACTTGCTCAAGCAGCATTGCCACAGACTTTCAGTTTGTAAAAATGAAACGATATCTGTGAAGGGCAAAAAGAAGCAAAGTTCAGTGAAAACAAAACATGTCTGTAATTAGCGAGAGAAATTCTGTCAGATGTTTTCTGTAAATTTCCCTTGTTAGGTGGTAGTACTGTTTGCTAACATTAATTGGTATTAATCACTGTCTAATTTCATCCTAATGCTCTCTTGACACAGATGGAATACACATTGACGCTTCCAGGCTCTGACCTGGGCACTGACCAGAGACTTCAGACCCATTCCTGGGTCTGCCTATGGCCTGTGCGTCTGGGAGGAAGCTGGGACCCCTTTGAGTGCTGTGGGCTTATCTGAACCCACTGTAGAGTGGCTAGAAGTGCTGGCTATAGCCTCTGGTGATGTGTGTACATCCCTGCTCCCATGCTTTCTGGCCAAGAGACCCCAGGCAATCCTAGGTCTGTGTGATGGCCTGTTTTGAAGACAGACGGGTCCAGGCACGGTAGTTCACACCTGTAATCCCAGCACTTTAGGAGGCTGAGGCAGGAGGACTGCTTGAGCCCAGGAGTTCGAGACTGCAGTGAGCTGTGCTCGCCACTGCACTCCAGCCTGGGTGACACAGCAAGTTCATGCTTCAAAAAAAACAAACCCCCAAACAGAAGTGTAGTTAGGACTGCCTCATGGTGGTCAGAGTTTGGGCAAATAACGTTCCCTGGCACTGAGCACAGGTCCTGGCCCAAAGCAAGTGCTCAGGTGCAGACACTGCCGGTGGTGGTGGAGCGGCTACAGCCCGGGGCTCACTTTGCTCTCTAGTGAAGTCCCTAGAGCAACTATCTTTGCTTTTCTTTTTAAAATCTTTTTCTTCGTGGTTCATCTGAAGAGAAATCTATACTGATCTGATAAGATGTGTGCTCACAACGTAAAATCGTCTTTATCCTAAGAGAGCCATTGAGAGTCTGCCCCGTTACTCAGCCTGTCTTTACAAAAAGGAATGAACTAATTTCTACCTGACCCTTCCTGTAAGGATTAAGAGACCTGACCTAACTTGGTTAGCAACTTCAAGCTATTACATCAGAGGGGAGCTGCTGCAGCAAACTGTCTTTCTTCCTCCACTCACTGCTTAAGGGGCATGACCTTCTTCTGAAACTAGTTTTGCTGGAGAAAGAGACAACACTGGCTGGCCAGCTGTCTGAGGCCAGGCTCCCACTGGGCATATGGTTCTATGTAGCCAGCCCTCCCCACAGCCTTGAGGTGTCTAAGTGTCAGGGCCATTTTACTCACAAGGAATCTATGATTTAAGGGTAGCTTTAAATAACTTAAAGTCACCTGCCAGTAGAGACAGAGCTGGCGTTTGAACCCAGATCTGTCTTACCCCACTCTTCATGTCTTAATAGAAGAATATCATTTTGAGCATTTACACCTGGATTTCCTGTTACTTGAGCGCAGCTGGTCTCAGCTGGGAACTTTTTAGTAAGAGGGAGGTTTGGGGTCAGAAGGCTGATCATGTACCCAGGTGTGTGTTGCGGATAGCATTTCTCTGAAAGCTGCCTTGTTTCAATTCAGCAAACATTTAAGTGCCTGCCAGTGCTGGCCGCTGGACACAAAGGATATTGGATCAGCGCCTGGTCTCTCTGGGCTCATTAGGAGGTGGATGTAAGGCAGCTTCCTCCTTCTTCTGCTTCCCAAAAGCCACACTCCTCATGCTTGGGAGGCGGTAGACATACACGCTTTTACCCTCCTGCCCCCCACGTGGAATAACTGCTGTGGGAAGCAGATGAGATGATTTCTAGCTGTGACCGAGTTTATGTTTCAGGCTGAAAAGTCATCTCACACTCATTCTCTAACCAATTTCCCCTTCTCTTTTGGGCAAGTATGATTTTAGCAATATTCTATTAATATAATTAGTCTCTTTCCAGATTTTCATATATATGTAATTATGAAATTCAGCAGAACATTGGATATTTCACAGTAGTAGCAATGATTCAGAAGCTTTGCTGTGATTATGCTGAAAAATATTTTGCAGAAATAGTTTTTTTAAAGTTTAGTGTGTTTGTCTTTTCTTGAATGATGTGGACCAGTTACTGAATTCTCACATCTCATGAGTAAAATGTTTGGGTCAGAAACAGTTTTCTGTGTATGTTCATCACCATGACTACTGGGGGATACTTGGCAATACTGATGGAGGACATGAGGCAGCTCCGTAACTACAGGTTTTTGCTTGAGTTGATGTTCTTCAGCATGCATTTATGTGCAGTTACAGAACCAGCCTTCAGTATCATTTATTCCTGTGCTTATCAGACTTTTTTGACATACACACAATATATTTTTATTCAGTGACCTGAAACACACGTGTGTGTCTGACATTTTTCTTTACACTCACGTGCAGATGCACGCCTGACACAGGTGTCATATTATAGAATAACACCTACAGATATTCACATGTAGACACACACACCTGACACAGGTGTCATATTATAGAATAACACCTACAGATACTCACATGTAGACACACACACCTGACACAGGTGTCATATTATAGAATAACACCTACAGATACTCACATGTAGAAACACACACCTGACACAGGTGTCATATCATAGAATAACACCTACAGATACGTGTAGACACACACACCGGACACAGGTGTCATATTATAGAATAACATCTACAGATACGTGTAGACACACACAGCTGACACAGGTATCATATTATAGAATAACACCTACAGATACTCACATGTAGACACACACACCTGACACAGGTGTCATATTTTAGAATAACACCTACAGATACTCATGTGTAGACACACACACCTGAAAGAGGTGTCATATTTTAGAATAACACCTACAGACATGTGTAGACACATACCTGACACAGGTGTCATAGAGTAACACCTACAGATACTCCTGTGTAGACACACACACCTGAAAGAGGTGTCATATTTTAGAATAACACCTACAGACACTTACATGTAGGCACACACCTGACACAGGTGTCATAGAATAACACCTACAGATACTCACGTGTAGACACACACACCTGACACAGGTGTCATATTATAGAATAACATCTACAGATACGTGTAGACACACACACCTGACACAGGTATCATATTATAGAATAACACCTACAGATATTCACATGTAGACACACACCTGACACAGGTGTCATATTATGGAATAACACCTACAGATACTCACGTGTAGACACACACACCTGACAGAGGTGTCATATTATAGAATAACACCTACAGATACTCATTTGTAGACACACACACCTGACACAGGTGTCATACTATGGAATAACTCCTGTCCCAGGCATCTCACATGGCAGCTATGTCTTTTTTGATCCTTCTGTTTTGTTTCGTTTTTTCCCATTTCATTCTTTTTTTTTTTTATTACAGCACCAATTAATAATATAGCACCCTGTAGAACTATTTTGTTGTTAAGTATTTTTCTTTAATGTTTACTTATTTCTTATATTACATTCCCAAATCAATGAAAAAGTATTTGATAAACTGGGAATAATAAAAATGTTAACCAATCTCATTAATTTTCATTATGATTGTTTTGTTAAGCCATCTGATAGGAATTTGCATCTGCAAATTGAAATCTGTTGTTCACAAAAGCTGAGTCAGCCAGATGCAGTGATTCATACCTGTAATCCCAGCACTTGGAAGACTAAGGCAGGAGGATCCCTTGAGTCCAGGAGTTTTAAGAGCAACCTGAGCAACACAGGGAGACCCTGTCTCCCTGTGTTAAGACCCTGTACAAAAAATTAGAAAATTAGCTGGGCATGATGGTGAGGTGGTGAGTACCTGTGGTCCCAGGTATTTGGGAGGGCTGAGGTGGGATTGCTTGAGCCTAGGAGTTTCAGGCTGCTGTGAGCTGCGATTGCGCCATTGTACTTCAGCCTGGGAAAAAGAGCAAGACACCATCTCAAAAAAAAAAAAAATCGAAAAGAAAAAAAGCTGTGTAATAAACTCCTCCTACTGTTTTCATTATTTTTTCAAGTCGTGGTGGCGTCCCATTAAAATGATTTGAAAACCTAATTGGTTGTGATCCATGGTTTGGAAAAAATGATTTAATTCTATTAAAGGTTAAAACCACCTTTTGTTACTAAGAATTGCTTATCTAAAGCTACTACCAGTAGCAAGCATTTAGTGAATGCTTGCACTGTGCAGCCCTTGGCAGGTAGGTGTTTCTCCCAGGAGGATGCAGGCACGGACTGGTTCAGTGCTTAGCCTGGAGCAGCCCGGACCGTCCCGTTGGAGCTGGGATTTGCACCTGGTCAGTGCAGCACCAGAGCTCATTCATTACCTGCTGTCGTGTGGTCTCAGTCTTGCAGGACAGTGTGCATTCTGGTCTCATATTGTGTGGAAGGTGATATTAGGACATGCAATGTGGGCTCAATGTGTCCATGCTAGGAATGTCCCTGTTATCACCATGGCGTGTGTCAGTTCACAAACTGCACAAGTCCAGTTGAGCGCGTGGAAAGTCACAGAATTTCTGACTCTTTCCAGGTAGCTGGCGTCTCTGGGAACCTGACCCCAGGCAGCCAGCCCGAGAAGGAAGGCCGGGCACACCAGTGCCTGGAATGTGACCGCGCCTTCTCATCGGCAGCGGTGCTGATGCACCACAGCAAGGAGGTGCATGGCCGGGAGCGTATCCACGGCTGCCCCGTGTGCAGGAAGGCCTTCAAGCGCGCCACACACCTCAAGGTAGGCCCACCATGTCGCAGCGCAGCTGTGTACCCCCCAGGTTGCTAGAGATGCAGGGTCTAAGATTTAACACCGGCCGGGAGTCCAGCTATGGCAAGAAAAGATCTGAAAAGCTTCTCTGTATGTGTGTTTTTGAGGAAAAGGTCAAGAGATGTAGGTGAATTGTTGTTGGGTTGTAAGAGGTCCGCTGGCTGTGCAGATGAATAGATCACGTGTTCGCCTGCAAGTCATGGTCAGTTTCCAATACAGATTGAAAGAACATTGAAATACCCTGTCTCCCTTGTCAGAGGCAAAAATGTAAAAATCTGTCAGCACCTGTTGTCGAGGCTGTGGGGAAACAGAGGCTGGCTCATGTAATTGCTACGGAGACTGTCACTTGGTAGGACTTTATGTAGGGGCATTGCGTGGCCCTAACAAACGCATATGTGCTCACACTGGGGACCAACCATGAAGATGCCCCTTCAGCCTCCCAACGTTTAGCTGCCCACGCTGTCCACTGCAGCAGAGCCATCACACAGTGGGGGCCGGAGCACCTGCATGTGGGAGGCAGAGGATACATTCGGGGACATCCCCCCACGGAGGGTGCTGTGCCGTAGTGGGCAGGAGGCAGGATACCAGCAGGTGATTTGGAGGTCCCCCAGGGCCCTGTGACCGGGTGCTCTGACATCCAGCCCAGGACGCTGTCTTCGTATGAAGGAAATGGGGTGCGGAAGGGTGGAACACAAAGGAGTGTGCAGCACGGGTGTCTGGCCAGCACCACTCCAGCCCAGTGGCCAGGGCCCCCATCAGCACCCACACATCAAGCTGGCGTCTGGCCTTGGCAGTGTGGGATGAAAATGGCACTTTTCCCAAAAACCACGTAACATCCATAACATGAGAAAAACAGACAAATTCCAAGTGAGGGATGGCCTGCGAAATTCCTGATCAGCTGTGCCCGGGACGCACAGAGGGCGGAGCTATGCCACACTGGCCGAGAAGGAAAGCTGCGCTGGGAAGATGGCTGCCTGGACCCTTGGGGTTCCTGTGTATGTTGGGGGCGGGGTTGCTTTTGGCCTTAGTGTGTTTGTTGTCTTTTAATGAGTATAGGACTAGAAGAAGGAAGAATCCTATTCAAAGGAGGAATTCCTGTCCCAGGAACTGGAATCCCTGGATCCCTGTGACCAGAGTGGCTTTTTTGGAGTGTGGAGTAGAGCACATGGCATTGGATGTGTCGCAGACCAGTGGTGTCAGCGGTGACAGCCCTGTCTGTGCTGGGAAGCCCAGGGCCCCGGCTGTGGCGCTTGCTGTGGCTCCTCTCCCAGGGTCCCTCCAGGGGCTAGTGAGCCCCGAGATCCTCACTTCTCCCTCTGTGTGCCTGAAGGAAGCCTGTCGCTTGGCTGCTTGGGTTCTTTTTTGTTTTTTTTACTTTTACTTTAGGTTCAGGGGTGCGGGTGCAGGTTTGTTATATAGGTAAACTCAGGTCACAGGGTTTTGTTGTACAGATTGTTTCATCACCCTGGTATGAAGCTTAGTAGCCAGTACTTATTCCCCTGCTCCTCTCCCTCCTTCCTCAAGGAGCCCCCTGCATGTGTGAGTTGCTCCCCTCTATGGGCCCATGTGTTCTCATCATTTAGCACCCACTTATCAGTGAGAACATGCAGTATTTGGTTTTCTGTTCCGAGATGGATTGAAGACTTAAATGTAAAACCCGCAAGTATAAAAACCCTGGAAGACAACCTAGACAGTACCATTCTGGACATAGGGACAGGCAAAGACTTCATGACGAAGATGCCAGAAGCACTTGCAACACAACCAGAGTTGACAAATTGGATCCAATTAAACTGAAGAGCTTCTGCACAGCAAATCAACTAGCAACAGGATTCTTCCTTTTCACACCTTCTGGTGAGCTGATGGCCACTGGGCTCTGCTGAGTCCCCACCAACTTCAGGGCACAACACCACCCCTTCTTAGAAGTTCACACCTCGCTATAGCAGAGCCAGACCGACAGGTGTTGGAATAAGAATGTATTAACTCCAGCTGATCGCAGACTTACTTTATGATGAAATTCGTTCTTGAGGAACATTTGTCATTGTCTTGAAGAGCACGTCTAGGGAGAACTACGTTACGGTCAGATGTTCAGCATTATTCTATTTCAGATGACGTAGTGTGCCTGTGTTCTGTTCCGTTTCTCACAGTTCAGTTGAAAAACGTTCCCAATCTCATTTCTAAGATCCTTCTCTAGGTTCCTATCTCCTCTCTTTCTTAAGACCTAATACAATGTGATCCACCAGACTGCTTAACATCTGAAGGCATTTCTGAGGTTGTGCTGTCTGTCAGTTTGAATCTGTAACTCCTTCCTCGCTCACAGAGAGGTTGTTAGTTCCCATGGATTACTTATAAAGAGAGCTGATCTTACCCACTTCAAGTGAACTTTTCTCATTCTGTGCTCTCCAGCACCCTGGTCTTCACATTGCAGGCAGGGTACCGTTCTGTCTTTTGGCTAGACTATCGCGTCTGAGTTTTGTCTAGACAGAATCACGGCTTATGCATACTTTTGCATAAATGAGCAAAAAGATGAATGAAACCGTAGCTGCAAACCCTGTAGACTTTCAGAAAAGGCTATGAGTAGGATCATCCTGATTGGGAAAGGAAAGTGAATTGGATTGGAAGAAAACAGGTAGGCATATGTTTAAAAGTTAGAGTCCATTTCTTCAAGGGTCCATGGTGGGGGCCCACCCAGCAGGTCACTGTGAAAAAGTGGTTAAAATGAGGACGTTATGACTGCTCAGTTAAGAAATGAATGGTGGCTATTCCTCTGGTCTCTACACAGCTCTGCCCAGCCAGTCCAGTGTCACTGGCCCCACATGGTAACTCCAGTGCCACCACCTGGCTGGAAGCAGCGGGTCCACGTGCCTCTGTCCAGTGAGGCCCTTGAGACGGAGTTACTGCCTCCTCTCTGCAGCCCACATGCTGCTCTCATGCCCCCGGATCCAGCCCTTGGTCTCTGTCTCCCACACTCCTGGAAACTCCTCTTCTTCTTTCTTACTCTCATCATCCAAATAGAGGATGGTGCCTCCTGCTCATGCCTCTCAGAGCCTTCTGGGTTCCTCCATGGCACCTACAGAAAAGCATGATGACCATGTGAGGAGATGACAAAGGAGGTGGCCTCATCTGTCCAAGAGAGAGCTCAAATCGGGAGCAGCATGGCTGGCCCTGGCCACAGAGCTGGGACAAGCCGGACAATGTTCGAATCCCCTTCTGTGGTCAAAGGAGGGGATGGGCATGCTTCATGTAATCATCTGGTGGTAAAAATTCAAAATTGAGGCAGTGTACAGGGCTGCAGAGTAAGAAAGAAAAGCGGCCACCCTGCACAGGCTCCCTTTACTCTGCTCTTGTTCTCTGCTCCCTTCGGGCTGCACCCCGAGGGTCTCATACACCAGTTTCTGGCTCTGCCACCAGGACGGAGAAGAACAGTCTAAGCCCTCTCCCCTCTTTGCTCAGTTTATTCATTCATTCAACAAATACTTCAGAGCTGCCTGAACCTCATGCTGAGGACATTGCCTGAGCAGACAGGATGTCCCTGGCCATGATCCACCTTCAGGGGCATTCCTCAGCAACTCCAGATGCTTCCTTCCTCCAACTGGAGCACCCTGCTTCATCCAACCGCCCCTATGCTGCAGGGTAAGGCCTAACTGCTCTCTTGGAGGAGTGCAGCTCGTCGGTATTTTTTTTTTTAAGCCACCAGCATAGAGTGACAGCCACATGTGCTCTTTACCACCACGGGAAGTTTCTCTCTCTGGAGGTAAGAGACACAGAAGCCACGGTGATAAAAGCTTTCCGTCTCAGCCCACCAGATAGTCTGTCCCCCATGGACTCTCTCTGTCCTCCTTTCAGTTTAGCAGACAGTGAGTACCTGCTGTATGCAAAGACAGTGGTCCCAGAAACAGGTGGCTCCATTCTCTGGAAACTTAGCACTCAGTGTGGTTGCAGTTAAATCCGACACAGATCAGGTGGAAACCCCAGGCGGAGTCAGGGAGGAATGCACTCTAGCTGTTGATGGTGACTGGTGTCGTCAGGGGCGGTGTAGTCAATGGTCAGGCCTCACCTGCAGTCCGGGCTCTGCTGGGTCTGCGGTACTGGGGAGGCTCCCCACCCACCTCCCGAGTTTGCTTTTCCTACCCTGCAGCTTTCATTACACCCACCTCCCAGGCTGTGCTGGGCCTTGAGCTATGCGACGTATGCAGCTGGAACACAGGCTATCATCGCAAACACACAGAAATCGTGTACTTTTCCCTGATTTCTGCCTTAAAGGGTAGAGGTTAGCTCTAAAGACTGGGGTTCTATCAGGATAATTATTACGCTTGTGAAATTTTGGAAAATAACCACATTGCACATCCTCAGGTGCCTACAAGGACAGCAGCTATCAGATCTTTGAGAAATTTGTGATCTCGTGAATCTCTGGCAAGTTGCCAATCACATAACATGAGAAGGGAACAGTTTCCTCTTGGTTTTGAAGCCTCTGGAGCCACCGTGAGGCAGTCGTCATATCACAAAAGAACATACTTCGGAATCACGGGCATTCCGTGAGGACTTGTGGCTAAGAGTCACTGAACACGTCCCGGCTGTGAGCCACTGTGAGGCAGTTGTCTTATCACTGGAAAAACGCACTTTGGAATCACGGGCATTCCATGAGGACTCATGGGTTAGAGTCACTGAATGCATCCCAGCTGTGCGCCGCAGGGCCTCACAGAGCTGACCTTGGGCAGCAACCTGTATGTGGCCTCAGGCCACAACACATGGGTGGACTCGTGTGTGAAATGGGGACAGGATTTCCCACAGCCGATGGAGAGAGCTCACCTGGACTCCTGTACTAGGCTCACGGCTTGATGTCCTTGGTCTTGGTTAATCTTGGTGACAGCTGATGAAGGAGATGCTTCTACCCCCTATTTGGGACACAGATGTGACCGGGCCACATAGCTAGCAGGCGGTAAAGCTCAGATGGGGACCAGGGTCTCCCTGAGAAGCCCTTAGCCCATCACCCTTTTGTCACTACTGATGGATTAAAGTCCTTCAGAACACAAATCACAGATTAGCCCTTGACGTCCCTGCCACTGACTGGAACTTTGCAGTGATTTGCTCTCTCTTGTTTCCAGTCTCGAAAGCTCCATTTTGATCTCGTTTCTTGGTTTCTGTGTTGTCTCCCAGGAGCACATGCAGACGCACCAGGCCGGCCCCTCTTTGAGCTCCCAGAAGCCAAGAGTGTTTAAATGCGACACTTGTGAGAAGGCGTTTGCCAAACCAAGCCAGCTGGAGCGCCACAGCCGCATCCACACAGGTAACGGGGAGGGACGTGCTGGTTCCCTTACTCCCTGAAGTAGATATCATGGGCAAGGAAACAGAATTCCACCTGAACAATATTCACAAGTGATGTAATGCTTTATTTATAAAGCAGGGGCCACATGTTCATTTCCCCTTATTTTTGACCTATTTGTCATCTTAACTAACTTTTCACCTGGAAGATTTTGCTGTTTACATGACAACCACAGGAAACAAGCATCAGGCAAGGCTCCCGTGCCGTGTCTGGGATGTTCACCATGTCACCTTCCTCCTGCCCTCCTGCTAGAGCAGACAGGCAGCCCCCAGTGCCTGGGCCCCACGTCCTCAAGTCACTGGGGAACTCCATTTTTAGTCTTCCTCTTCTGTCTTAAAACTTTTTTTCTCTACTGGCTTTTCCTACACCACCTAAATCTGCTCAAACCTTTTGTCTTAGAGAAAAAAAACACAGAACAAAGAAACAAGCTCTCCCATCTCTCTGCCTCTCGGCTGGGATATGATAGCTCCACGTCAGCCCTTCTGTCTCCGCCCTGTCCTGACAGGACATCATCCTGGGCTCATTTCTGTCGTGATCATCTGACGACTACCCACTCACTGTGGGCCGGGGCTTCTGCAGGTTCTCTGGTCCCGGGCTTCTGCAGGTTCTCTGGTCCCTCTGTCCCATCTGCTGCAGGCCAGGCTCCCTCTGGTCTCCCCATGGCTCCTCCAGCCCTTTGTTCAGACGACAGCCAGGCTGAAAGCCTAAGAGAAAGAGAAGCCTTCCGTCCCTCTTGTTCACATCTCAGGGCTGAGCCCAGGCATTCCCTGCACTCTTCTTAGAGACATTCACATGTGTCGTTTCTGCACAGGGGAGCGGCCATTCCACTGCACGCTTTGTGAGAAAACCTTCAACCAGAAGAGCGCGCTGCAGGTGCACATGAAGAAGCACACGGGGGAGCGGCCTGTACAAGTGTGCCTACTGCGTCATGGGCTTCACACAGAAGAGCAACATGAAGCTGCACATGAAGCGGGCGCACAGCTACGCTGGTGAGGAGGCCGTGCCTGGGAGTGCTGCTGTTTGGCAACCTGCACGCTCCCTGTGCTGCGGATACATTGTTTCCTTCAGTTCGCTCAGTGATTGTGCAGTGCACATGGCACAGCCTCAGTTGTGTGGTCTGGAGGCCTGTGCTTTATTTTATTGTTTTATTTCCATAGGTTGTTGGGGGACAGGTGGTGTTTGGTTACATGAGTAAGTTCTTTAGTGGTGACTGTAAGATTTTGGTGCACCCATCACCTAAGCAGTACACACTGCACCCTGTTTGTTATCTTATCCCTCAGCCCTCTCCCACCCTTTCCCCCTGAGTCCCCAAAGTCCATGTGTCATTCTGATGCCTTTGTATCCTGGTAGCTTAGCTTCCATGTATGAGAACATACGATGTTTGGTTTTCCATTCCTGTGTTACTTTACTTAGAATAATGGCCTCCAATCCCATCCAGGTCGCTGTGAATGCTGTTAATTCATTCCATTTTATGACTGAGTAGTATTTCATCATATATATACACCACAGTTTCTTTATCCACCTGTTGATTGATGAGCATTTGTGTTGGTTCCCTGTTTTTGCAATCACAAGTTGTGCTGCTATAAACAGGCATGTGCAAGTGTCTTTTTCATACAATGACTTATTTTCCTCTGGGTAGATACTTAGTAGTGGGATTGCTGGATCAAATGGTAGTTCCATTTCTAGTTCTTTAAGGAATCTCTGCACTGTTTTCCATGGTGGCTGTGCTAGTTTACATTACCACCAGCAGTATAGAAGTGTTCCCTGTTCACTACATCCATGCTAGCATGTACTGTTTTTTGATTTTTTGATGATGGCCATTCTTGTAGGAGTAAGGTGGCCTTGCATTGTAGTTTTGATTTGCACTTTCCTGAGCATTAGTGATGTTGAGCATTTTTTCATATGTTTGCTGGTCATTTGTACATCTTCTTGTGAAAATTGTCTATTTGTGTCTTTAGCCCACTTTTTGATGGGATTGTTTTTTTCTTGCTGATTAGTTTGAATTCGTTGTAGATTCTGGATATTGGTCCTTTGTCAGATGTATAGATTGTGAAGATTTTCTCCGACTCTGTGTGTTGTCTGTTCACCCTGCCAACTGTTTCTTTTGCCATACAAAAGCTCTTTAGTGTAATGAAGTTTCAGCTATTTATTTTTGTTTTTATTACATTTACTTTTGCATTCTTGGTCATGATATCTTTGCCTAAGCCAATGTCTAGAAGGGTTTTTCCAACGTTATCTTCTAGAATATTTATAGTTTCAGGTCTTAGACTTAAGTCTTTCATCGATCTTGAGTTGAGTTTTGTGTAAGGTGAGAGATAGGATCCAGTTTCATTTTCCTACATGTGGCTAGCCAATTATCTCAGCACCTTTTATTGAAAAGGGTGTCCTTTCCCCATTTTGTGTTTTTGCTTGCCTTGTCAAAGATCAGCTGGCTGTAAGTATTTGGGTTTATTTCTGGGTTCTCTATTCGGTTCCATTGGTCTGTGTGCCTGTTTTTATACCAGTACCATGTGGTTTTGGTCACTATGACCTTATAGTATAGTTTGAAATCAGGTAATATGATGCTTCCAAATTTGTTTTGGAACAAATTTGGGGTCTTTTTTGGTTCCATATGAATTTTAGAATTGTTTTTTCTAATTCTGTGAAGAATGATGGTGGTATTTTGATGGGAATTACGTTGAATTTGTAGATTGCTTTTGGCAGTATGGTTGTTTTCACAGTATTGATTCTACCCCTACCATGAGCATGGGATGTGTTTCCATTTGTTTGTGTCGTCTGTGATTTCTTTCATCAGTGTTTTGTAGTTTTCCTTGTGGAGGTCTGTCACCTCCTTGGTTAGGTATATTCCTAAGTTTTTTGTTTATTTTTGCAGCTATTGTAAAAGGGGTTAAGTTCTTGATTTGATTTGTAGCTTGGTTGCTGTTGGTGTATAGAAGAGCTACTGATTTGTGGACATTAATTTTGTATTTGGAAACTTTGCTGAATTCTTTTATCAGTTCTAGGAGTCTTCTGGAGGAGACTTTTGGGTTTTTTTTCTTTCTTTCTTTTTCTTTCTTTCTTCTTTCTCTTTCTTTCTTTTTCTTTCTTTCTTCTCTTTCTTTCTTTCTTCTCTTTCTTTTTTTCTTTTTGAGACAGAGTCTTGCTGTGTCGCCAGGCTGGAGTACAGTGGCACAATCTCAACACACTGAAACCTCTGCCTCCTGGGTTCAAGCTATTCTCGTGCCTCAGCCCCCTGAGTAGCTGGGATTGCAGGCATGCACCATCACACCCAGCTAATTTTTGTATTTTTAGTAGAGATGGGGTTTCACCATGTTGGCCAGGATGGTCCTGATCTCCTTACCTCATGATTCACCCACCTCAGCCTCCCAAAGTGCTGGGATTATAGGCGTGAGCCAATGCGCTTGGCCATCTTTTGGGTTTTCTAGGTAAACAATCATCATCAGCAAACAGCGACAGTTTGATTTCTTCTTTACCAATTTGGATGCCCTTGATTTCTTTCTCTTGTCTGATTGCTCTGGCTAGGACTTCCAGTACTGTGTTGAAGAGGTGTAATGAGAGTGTGCATCCTTGCCTTGTTCGGTTCTCAGAGGGGAATGCTTTCAACTTTTTGTCATTCAATATTATGTTGGCCGTGTGTTTGTCATAGATGGCTTTTATTATTGAGGTATGTCCCTTGTATGCCGATTTTGCTGGGAGTTTTAATCAAAAAGTGATGCTAGATTTTGTGAAATGCTTTTTCTGCATCTGTAGAAATGATCATGTGATTTTTGTTTTTAATTCTGTTGATGTGGTGTATCACATTTATTGACTTGCATATGTTAAACCATTCCTGAATCCCTGGTATGAAACCCACTCGATCATGGTGGTTTATCTTTTTGATACATTATTGGATTCGGTTAGCTAATATTTTGTTAAAGATTTTAGCATCTGTGTTCATCAGGAATATTGGTCTGTAGTTTTCTTTTTTGGTTATGTTCTTTCCTGGTTTTGGTATTCGGGTTATACTGGCTCCATAGAATGATTTAGGGAGGGCTCTCTTTCTCTATCTTGTAGAATAGTGTCAAAAGGATTGGTCCCAGTTCTTTGAACGTCTGGTAGAATTCTGCTGTGAATCCGTCTGGTTGTGGACTTTTTTTTGCTTGGTAATTTTTTAAAATTACCATTTCAGTCTTGCTGCTTGTTACTGGTCTGTTCAGGGTATCTAATTCTTCTTGATTTAAGCTAGGAGGGTTGTATCTTTCCGGGAACTTATCCATCTCTTCTAGGTTTTCTAGTTTATGTGTGTAAGGGTATTCATAGTAGCCTGGAATGATCTTTTATATTTCCGTGGTGTCAGTTGTAATATTTCCTGTTTCCTTTCTTAGTAAGGTTATTTGGATTTTCTCTCTTCTTTTCTTGGTTAATCTTGCTAATGGTCTGTCAATTTTATTTACTCTTTTCAGAGAACCAGCTTTTTGTTTATTTATCTTTTGTTTTTTGTTTGATTGTTTTAATTTCATTTAATTCTGCTCTGAACTATATTACTTCCTTTCTTCTGCTGGATTTGGTTTTAGTTTGTTCTTGTTTCTTTAGTTCTCTGAGGTGTGACCTTAAATTGTCTGTCTGTGCACTTTTAGGCTTTTTAATGTAGATATTTAGGGCTATAAACTTTCCTCCTAACACTGTCTTTGCTGTATCCCAGAGGTTTTGATACGTTGTGTCACTATTGTTGTTCAATTCGAAGAACTTTTAAATTTCTATCTTGATTTCATTTTTCACCCAATGATCATTCAGGAGCAGGTTACAGAATTTCATGTATTTGCATGGTTTTGAAGGTTCCTTTTGGAGTTGATTTTCAGTTTTATTCCACTGTGGTCTAGAGAGTCCCAATATAATTTCAATTTTCTTACATTTATTGAGGTTCGTTTTGTGGCCCATCATATGGTCTATCTTGGAAAAAGTTCCATAAGCCATTGAATAGAATGTATATTCTGCAGTTGTTGGATGGAATGTTCTGTATATATCTGTTACGTTCGTTTGTTCCAAGTTATAGTTTAAATCCATTGTTTCTTTGTTGACTTTCTGTCTTGATGACCTGTCTAGTGCTGTCAGTGGAGTATTGAAGCCCCCCACCATAATTATGTTGCTGTCTATCTCATTTCTTAAATCTATTATATTAGTAATTGTTTTAGAAATTTGGGAGATCCAGTGTTAGGTGCATGTATGTTTAGGATTGTGGTATTTTCCTGTTGGACAAGGCCTTTTATCATTATATAATGTCTCTCTTTGTCTTTTTTAACTGCTATTGCTGGGTGTGGCTAAGCAATGATATTTTTGCAGTGAATTTCCCAGGTGTTCTTTGTGCTTCTTGTATTTGGATATCTAGGTCTTTAGCAAGGCTGGGGAAGTTTTCCTTGATTATTCCCCCAAATATGTTTTCCAAACTTTTAGATTTCTCTTCTTCCTCAGGAATGCCGATTATTCTTAGGTTTGGTCGTTTAACATAATCCCTGACTTCTTGGAAGCTTTGTATTTTCTTACTGTTTTTTCTTTGTTGTCAAATTGGGTTAATTTGAAGACTTTGTCTTCAGGTTCTGAATTTCTTTATTCTCCTTGTTCTATTCTATTGCTAGGACTTTCTAGAGCATTTTGCATTTCTATAAGTATGTCTGTTGTTTCCTGAAGTTTTCCTTGTTTCTTATTTATGCTATCGATTTCGTTGAATATTTCTCTCTTCACTTCTTGTATCATTTTTTTGATTTCCTTAATTTGGGCTACACCTTTCTCTGGTGCCTTCCTGATTAGCTTAATAACTAACTTCCTAAATTCTTTTTCAGGTGAATCAGGAATTTCTTGTTGGTTTGGATCCATTGCTGGTGAACTAGTGTGACTTTTTGGGTGTTAAGGAGCCTTGTTTTGTCATATTACCAGAGTGATTTTCTGGTTCCTTTTCATTTCGCAGTAGGCTCTGTCAGAGGGAAGGTCTAGGACTGAGGGCTCTTGTTCAGATTCTTTGTCCCACAGGGTGTTCTCTTGATGTGGAACTGTCCCCCCTTTTCCTATGGATGTGGCTCCCTGAGAACCCAGCTGTAGTGATTGTTATCTCTCTTCTGGGTCTAGACACCTAGCAAGTCTGCCCAACTCCAGGCTGGTACTGGGGGTTGTCTGCACAGAGTCTTGTGATGTGAACCATCCGTGGGTCTCTCAGCCGTGGGTCTCTCAGCGCCTGTTTTGGTGGAGGTGGCAGGGGAGTGAAGTGGAATCTGTGAGAGTTCTTAGCTTTGGTGGTTTAATGCACTGGCCTCCTGTGGGAGGTGGTGCTTTCCAGAGACATCAGCTGTGGTGGTGTAGTGAGGAACAGGCGGTGAGCAGGGCCCTAGACCTCCCAAGAGTATACGCCCTTTGTCTTCCACTACCAGGGTGGCTAGGGAAGGACCATTGGGTGGGGGGGGCTGGGCTAGGCCTATCTGAGCTCAGACTCTCCTTGGGGTGGTCTTGCTGTGGCTGAGTACTTGGGGTGTCTCCTGGGTCCTACAGGAGCAATCCACTTCCTTCAGAGGATCTGTGGGTCCTCTCAGGTTTCCTGATTTATTCCTGCGGTTGTTCTGGAGCAAAAATTCACAATGCGAGCCTCCAAATGTTGCTCTGTCCGTCTGAGTCGGAGCTGCAGTCGAGTCCTGCCTCCCACCCGCCGTGGTCCCGAAGGAAGCCTGTGCTTTTGCTACTTTCATACTTAGTGTATGCAGTGGTTGAAGTTGGCTATGGACTGCACCCTTCACACACACACACACACACACACACACACACACACACAATTTGATTAGATTATATTTCTCATTTATTATGGCAAGGACACAGAAATTTATTGGAGTAAAATGGCAGCTCAGAACCTGAGCAGGCGCAGCATTTCTGAGCAGCTCGTTTCTCACTGGACAGAGCTCTCTGTAGAGGCTGTCAGCACCTGGGCAGTCAAAGGCCCAGAATAGCTTCTCTGCGTCTGTCTTCATTGCATGTATGGAAGCCCCTTTTCCTACAGCATGCAGTTCAGGTGCTGTCTCAGTGCTCAGGGGCACAGAGCAAACAGAATCTGCACCAACTGCTCCTGTCTGCATCCTGTTGACCTGGCACAGATGACATGTGGGCCTCGGTTTCTCTCTTGATTCACTCACGTTCATGCCATTCAGGATATGGATGTTGGGGTGTGATCCTACCACCTGTCTGTCTCCTTTCCACCTATGTTTCCTACACAGAATCTAGCAGTACCATCCATCTTTAAGGAAGGAATGACCATAAATGCCCTAGCCTAAGTTTCAGAGGGTGGCAATAGCCATGCAAGGAGCTAGAAATTTTAAAGTCTGAGTAGAGCCCTTGGTGCTCTCCATGCATTTTCCAGGTATGATTTGGTTGTTGGAGGTGGTGAGATCTGGGATTTATTGTTTGACGTGGTGTGATCTGTGAGATTTGTGACTTGGTTGTTAGAGGTGGTATGCGTTGAGATATGTGATATGGTTGTTGGAGGTGGTGAGATCTGTGATTTGGTTATTGGAGGTGGTGTGATCTGTGAGATCTGTGATTTGGTTATTGGAGGTGGTGTGATCTGTGAGATTTGTGATTTGTTGTTGGAGGTGGTGTGATCTGTGAGATCTGTGATTTGGTTGTTGGAGGTGGTGTGATCTGTGAGATTTGTGATTTGGTTATTGGAGGTGGTGTGATCTGTGAGATCTGTGATTTGGTTGTTGGAGGTGGTATGATCCTTGCGATTTGTAATTGTTGGAGGTGGTGTGATCTGTGAGATTTGTGATTTGGTTATTGGAGGTGGTGTGATCTGTGAGATTTGTGATTTGTTGTTGGAGGTGGTGTGATCCTTGCGATTTGTGATTGTTGTTGGAGGTGGTGTGATCTGTGAGATTTGTGATTTGTTGTTGGAGGTGGTGTGATCTGTGAGATATGTGATTTGGTCTTTGGAGGTGGTGTGCTCTGAGATCTGTGATTTGGTCTTTGGAGGTGGTGTGCTCTGAGATCTGTGATTTGGTCTTTGGAGGTGGTGTGCTCTGAGATCTGTGATTTGGTCTTTGGAGGTGGTGTGCTCTGAGATCTGTGATTTGGTTTTTGGAGGTGGTGTGCTCTGAGATCTGTGATTTGGTTTTGGAGGTAGTGTGCTCTGAGATCTGTGATTTGGTTGTTGGAAGTGGTGTGATCTGAGATCGGTGATTTGGTTGTTGGAGGTGGTGTGATCTGTGAGATTTGTAATTTGTTGTTGGAGGTGGTGTGATCTGTGAGATCTGTGATTTGGTCTTTGGAGGTGGTGTGCTCTGAGATCTATGATTTCGTTTTTGGAGGTGGTCTGATCTGTGAGATCTGTGATTTGATTGTAGGAGGTGGTGTGATATGTGAGATCTGTGATTTGGTTGTTGGAGGTGGTGGTGTGATCCGTGAGACTCGCAGGTGTTCTTTGGTTGTTTGAGGTGCTGTACTTTGTGAAGGGAGCTTGACATCTTCAGTGTTCAGTGGCTGAGATTTAGATGTGTAGGGAGCCCAAGGGCAGAACACTATGTTGTGGGGAGTTTTTGAGGAAGGAAAAAGGAGTAATTTTTCTCTTTAACATCTACACTGTAGTGCTTCCTACTTTCCTTCCTATTAGAAAAATCATGCGTGTTTGTTATTAATTGCTCATTGCTGATGCTGTGTTAATGTAGCCGTCATGGGAGTGCACTCTTATCACTAGTGCTCTGTATGTGATCATATTCACATAAAACTAACTACTGCCAACAGAGTTATTTCACTTGCAGCTCAAATTATTCTTTTTTCAGTGGAATGCAAAGCAAATCACTTTAGAAATGTCTTGTGTCTGTTTACCGAGAAGTCTTTATTTAAATGGGAGTCATTTCGTACTCTGGAAGGTCTGAGCCTGCTTATGTTTTCTTTGTCCACCTGACAGGAGCTCTGCAGGAGCCTGCAGGTCACCCGGAGCAGGACGGGGAGGAGCTGAGCCGGACCCTCCACCTGGAGGAGGTGGTGCAGGAGGCTGCGGGCGAGTGGCAGACCCTCACCCACGTCTTCTGATGCGAGTCGCAAGTACACCTTTCAGAACGTTTCTGAAGTTACATTTTGTGAAGAACAAAGCACTTGGAATCTCTGTTTTAAAGCTTCAAGTGTTAAAAACGTTACCACAATAGTTTTTTAGCTATAAAATTATCTGAAGAATCATTGTCTTTCAGAGACTCATAGGAAAAAACTGGGAAAAGTGTCACCGCGTTGTTCTCTCGTCTACAAATCACTGAACTCAGGTAGTACGGTGGGCAGTTTCCTCCTCAGTCTCCTCCGTGGCCAGTGCGTCTAGTCCACAAAGCAATTAACTGAGTCTTTCTATCATTGCAGTGTGATTTCTTTGTATTAGCAAAGACAAAAAAGCTAACACGGCAAAAGTACGTCAGATTTTCCTTCACGCTTCCAGTTATGAGAGGCATAGCTTACAAAGCAAGTGTAAGATTGGTGCCTGAAGTTCAGAAGATGTTCCAACACACAGGGAAGTTTTTTCCACTCTTTTCTCTGTGCGTTTTGAAAATTAGTAAACATTGACTCTTTTTAGTCTACCATAAGTTAATATAACTGATACCTTGAGAGATGGCTGGACCCATTCTCTCTCCATGACAAATATTTAATCATTAGTTACAAGAATGCAGTATCTGGGGGCGTCAACACAGGGACTTGAGTAAACCTGACCCACAAATAAGGATTCAACTGTCCACATGGGCTGGTGACACGCTTATTGCATCAATTTATGTTCAGGTACAGGGGTTAGATCATCGCAGAAGCACAAGCCATATATCGCAAGTAGGAAATCACAGAATTGTCTGCTAGAAACAAGTAACCGTGGCCCTGTCCACCTCAACAAATTAGAAGCATATTTGTGGATTATGGCTAGAATCCATAAAAACCCCATGACTTTCTCTTTGTGCATAAACAGATGTATTTTTTATTTCAGGGAATTCTTCAGTATCGTCAATGGTGCCACATTAAACATGTCCCAAACCAAATCCCACCCGTGCTGGGCAGAGTGCGTGCACGCCATTCCTACAGCATTCCAAAGATGGAAGGTTCTTTACTTCATGTTGATTTTTCCTTTGAAATTATTTATATGTTCTATATATAAATACATATGTACATAGATATATGGGCCTCTGTGTGGCTGAACAGTATATTTTGTAAATATAAGTACTAGTCCTAATTGCAGAAAGAGCGTCTGAGTTTCACCTCCCCCACGAGCACTTCAGATCAGTATTGTATTCATTTTATTAATAAATGGATATCTTTTTCATTGTAATATAAAGCTGGGTTTTATTTTTTTTTTCCTGAAAAATAATTGCCTTTATTTTCTCTCATTGCCTCCTTGGTTTCAGAAGAGAGTAGTTTTATTATAAATATTGTATGGACTTTGTATATTAAGAGAGGAGCTCATTTCAGATTCCTGAAGAAATAGACATTTTACTGTTATTTTGAAAGGGCATCTTTTGATTTTTGTTTTTGTTCACTTTTGGCATATGTATATAAGTAATATTGATGTTGATATGAAAACTTTTGTTATGTGAAAATATTTAAGTCAGAAAATTGTTAAATAATATTACTTCTTTTCCAAACTGCTTCGTCTATTGTATATTTTTTTAAGAAAAAGAAAAGCCTTATTTGACTTATTCTTGTGATACTGGACTTCTTACCAGTCCCGAGGTTTTCTTCCTTGAATGTCTGTGCGCGAACCTGGCTGTAGTTGGCATATTCAGAATAATTGTAATTGTGCTAGAGTTTTAAAGGTTCTGCTTTTAATGCACTTTTTATTTCATAATTTTGTATTGAAATATTTTAGAAATGTTGATTAATTTTGGTGAACAAATATCCCCAAAGTTTAAATTACTGGAATTTGAAATTTTTGTTCTTGCTGGGTTATTTATTTGGATTTTTGCATTAAATGTCATCTCAGGACAGCTCT
Source organism: Ateles fusciceps (assembly GCA_036589455.1). Lineage (NCBI taxonomy): Eukaryota > Metazoa > Chordata > Mammalia > Primates > Atelidae > Ateles > Ateles fusciceps. The sequence continues at coordinate 4,155,179 of JAZHEH010002639.1, forward strand.
AAAAGGGGTTGTTTAATTCCTAATTGTATAGAAAGCGTAGTTTGGTGAATTGTATTGGTTAATTAACTATTTAAGGCCTTAACAGGTGAATCTAGAGCCTACTTTTATTTTGGTTAAAGAAAAGAAAATATCAATAATTCAGTTTTGTGTCTTTTCTGAATTAGCAGGCAAACATAAGACATTTTATGTATTATTTTGATTTACTTCCTAATTATAAAAGATGCTTTTTTGCAGAACATTCCTTGAGAATATAAGGTTTTGAAAAGACATCATTTTACTTGAATCTATGTGGGGTACAGGTTGATCTTTATATTTTACTGGTTGTTTTAAATATTCTAGAAAAGAGATTTCTAGCCTCACGTATAACCAGGGTTTTGAGGACAAAGAACTGTATTTTTAGAACTATCTCATCATAGCGTATCTGCTTTGGAATAACTATAAGTAAAAAATGAAGTTAGGATATGTGATTAATTTTTTTTGTTTGAAAATAAAATAGTTTGGCATGTAAGTTAATTTCAAGTTCAGATATTTTTAAGAGAAAACTTCAGTGGTATTTTCCTTCACCTGTGGGAAGTTCCGAGGAGCTTAACCCCAGAATGTCCCCTGCAAAGGCGTCAGACTTGAAAAATTAGGGTGTGACTCCACGGTAGAGAGTACCCCGGACCTGTGCCGAAACTGCTCCTGTGCCCTTCCGTTTGCTGCTGTGTTCAACAGCACCCCGTCATTTAGGAGCCTTTCGAAAGTTCCTAAGTGTCTTGATCCTGCTTTTGTGCTCAGGTAGCCATGAAGCACTTAAGCTGAAAGAATGAATTGCAACTTTGCAAAGATACTGAACATGAAGCTGAGTTGCAGGCATTGAGGAAGCAGGAGGCACGCAGCGTGTGTGGAGTCCCAGCGGCTGTTTCCATGGAACGGCAGCAGATGAAAGACCTGCTTTCAAAAATGCAGATTCAGATGCCACCCCACCCCCATCAAGCTCTACTTTGGCCCTTTTAAAAACTGGAGGTGCTTAGGAATTATCTAAATAGAAGAAATCCTGTGACATGGCCTCTGCCAGCTTGCAGCCAGGTCGGTGGGAGGCTCATCAACGCCGCCCTCATCTTGCCATGTTCTTCTGGTGGGACACGGAACATCTGTGCTTGTCCAGCACTTAACCAGGGAATGTTCCCTCGAGCATACTTTCTACTCCCCCGTTGTAACTTTATAAGGAAACTTGAATTTTGAAATTATAGCTAGTGTTCTGTGTCTTCCTTTGAACTCCTGCGTCACATTTATTACAAGAAACGCATGTGTTCACACAGGTACAAGATTTTTTAAAGTAGGAGTGGATTTCTGTTCTTGCTGTGGGTTTTCCTCTTTTAGAAGAATATTTGTAACTCGTTGGGATACACATTTTAACATGAAATGACCATCACACAGATTTATGTTTGATAATATTCAAGATAAAATAGTTTGGCATGTACATTAATTTCAAGATTTATGTACATAACATTTTTAAAGCAAATATGTAAGATACATAGAACTGCTTTCTAGTTAATATTTCTAAGGCTATCTCATGCCTGCATTTTTTTCTGAAGCTTATTTCAAAATTAATATCTTGCCCTTCCCCTACTAAAAGAAGTTAAACCAAGGGTTGATCATTGCGAATTTATCCCTTTTCCAAGACCTACTGCATAGGAAGTGAGTGAGGCAGAGATGAGATTATGCAACTTACTTCTGAAGGAAGGGTTCTCTCTGTGTCACTTAATCTGTGTTCGTGTAACGTGGGTACTTTGGATCTTTTAGAATAAAATTTCAAAAGTGCCTACATACATAACCCAATTTAATGTCATATCTCTACTTGGGTCCTCTACAGCTTTACCGTATTCTAATGAAAAGATCATATGCCAAAGGCCACTGAGCTGGCATCTTCTTCACTGTGGAGAAAATGGGAGCCACAGAACTTTGTGTGGGTGAGATGCCCACACATTCCTAGAGAGACATGTTCTTTGTCCTGGGGGAAGGCTCGCCCTCTCTGAACTGATTCCCTCCTCAGACTCCCGTGCACGGATGAGCACACACTCACCCGCCCTAACAGAGACCATGGCAGTTCCTTATACGGATGACTGACAACAAAGGCACTAAAATAGGAAGATTAGTATAAACGGCAGGAGCAATAGGCAGGCAGGAGAGATTTTTCTATTTAATCTTTTTTATGTGTAACACTTTTTACAGCATGAAGACTTTTGTATTCAATCAAGATTTGTATCATAATTGACAGATTCTAAAGTGGCATAGGAATTCGTTCTTGATTCACCACTAAAGAACGTTTTTAAAGTTAATTTTTTTTTATTTACGAAAGAATTATCTTTTTATCTTCACAGTTGTTTCATGGTCTATTTATAAATTGGATGATATTTATTTAATCCGGTTTTGTATTACAAATGGATAGTGATGCCGAAAGCCATTGTGCTGGCTTTAAAAATAATAAAAATAGTTTTTGTATTATTTTAAAACTCCTGTATACTTATTTGGGTTCTGGGTGAGTTACAACTATTTAAAGATGGACATTTCCTCCAGGTCATGCTTGGCATGGCTCAGCGCATAGGGGCAGTGCTGAACTCACCATCGGTTCAAGCCGGGGCATCAAATCCTGGAGGATGTCCCCTGCTGCTCCTCTCTGCTTTCTCTCTTGTTTGAAAGGTGTTGAAGAGTGAGTTGAAGTGAAACGCACATCCTTCATAATACCCGTGTGTCTGTGTATGAAATATGCCAGATCCTGGACTTCCCAGAGCACCCATTGAGTTATTTTATATCATCGGGTTTCTTTTAAAATATACATTAATCTATTTTACTGTGCCTTACATTTCCAAACTGTTAAAGAAGTTTGTAGTTGAGAGAGTCATCATCCTGTTGAAATAAATTAATGATATATTTTTTCTTGGATCACCTTATTCCTGGCACTGAATAGGGACTCCAGACATTTTTGGACTGAAAAAGTTAAAGTGATACTGACTTCCTGAATGTGGCCAGGAGGGAATGGTAGGAAATTGCTTTACTGTTCTTTCTGCTTGTTTCTTTGCTTGTAGGAGCCATATTGCTCTGATAGGTTTTGAAATGGAGGGGGTGAGGGGAAGGGCTCTTTTTTTAACTATCAAATTATACCAAGTGTGTTCCCACTACGATGGATTGTCTCAACTACTGGCAGTGCTTTACAGGTGAGTTTTACCCAGAGGCTGGGCTCCCTGTGCGAGTGAATAGAGTGCTCTTCCTTAAGCAGGAGCAAAGGCTTGCGCCTGCAAGTGTGCTGTGCGCTCGCTCGCATGCTGGGAGGGGAGGCGGCCTGGGCCCCCACTCAGACGAGCTCTGCCTCTGGTGCTGCCTGTCCCTGGGCCAGCCAGTCACATTCTCTAGGCCTGGCTCCTCGTCCCTGGGGTGAGTTGATTGACTTTCTTTCTTTTCAGCTCTGCCTTCCACTTCGATTCTCAGTTAACCAGCCATGTGGCATTGGGAGTCACTCTGCATGGGCCCCTGGCATTTCTGTTTGTCTTCTCCAGATGCTCTTTTTTGGCTGTTTGTACAGAGCGCAGCCAGGGGGAGATGGAGATGGCCTCTTTCTCCAGCGTGAAGGGATGCTTGCTTACTGATCAGTGTAATCAAGACACTGTCGCCCTCTGTACCAAAGGCTGGGTAGGCACATTTCCAGTGATCCCCCTGCCTTGGCCTCCTGAGCAGCTGAAATTCCGCTCCCCAAGCTCATCCCCTCCCCCACCACACCACCCCCTGTGTGCAGGCATCCTCTGGCCCAGTTTGCGTGGAGCTTTGGGGATGGGGGCTCAAATGTCCAAACAAATGCTGACAGTCTGACTACGCCTGTTACTGTGAGTAAAATCCCCTTTGTCACCTGGGAGCCTGCATCTTCTGCCAGTAGCCAGGAGGCTGGGAGGCTGTCCTGGAACGAAGTGGGAGAACCTGGGATGCTTCACGGCTGCTGACACTGTGATCAGCTCACTCTGGAGGCCTGGGGACAGCCGTGGCTCAGCTTATGATATGCATGGAAGTTGTTAAATAAATGTTACTGATACTCCACACCACCCACAGTGCTGCCCCCATCATTGAGGGTCTTCTCTTGTCACCTGGCACCTTTGAAGCATTCAATCCCTTAAGGCCCTACAGAAAGAATGACAGATGACACCGTGCACACCCATGGAGACCCCTTCTACCAATTAACAGATGCTTCCCAGTGTTATTATTCTGGGCCAATGGAGAGAGTTGTATGTTACTATTTTAGTAATTAGAACAAAGAGATCATTGGTTACCTTGGTAACCAAGCTCTATAAGAAAGAGATTCTTACATTTAACATGAAACAGCTCACTTTGCTGTTAGCCAATTTTTTAGTAGTTCTGGGTAGCAATGGACAACAGCTGGCCAATCTGCCTCCAGATGCTCCTTTTATTTTTGAGGTAGGGTCTCATTTTGTCACTAGGCTGGAGTGCAGGTGCAATCATGGCTCACTGCAGCCTCGACTTCCTGGACTCAGTGATCTTCCCACCTCAGCCTGCCGAATAGCTGAGACTACAGGTGCACACCCTGCACCCAGCTAATGTTCATTATTTTGTTAGAGGCGGGGTCTTGCTATGTTGCCCAGGCTGGTCTCAATGTCCTGGCTACAGGTGATCCCCCCCATCCTGGCCTTCACCTCCTGAGCAGCTGAAAGCATTGGTGTGAGCCTCTGCCCTGCTCAAGATACTCTCCACCATGCACATTTTTTCCAGTTACCTTTTAGTCACCTTTGTCAACTTTAGTAATGCAAAGTCGTTGTCCTTTTTTTTATTTTTTTTGAGACAGCGTCTTGCTTTGTTGCCCAGGCTGAAGTGCAATGGCAATGGCATAATCTCGGCTCACTGCAACTTCCAGCTCCTGGGTTCAAGTGATTCTCCTGCCTCAACCTACCGAGTAGCTGGGATTACAGGCACACACCACCACACCTGGCTAATTTTGTATTTTTAGTACAGATGGGGTTTCACCATGTTGGCCAGGCTGGTCTTGAACTGCTGACCTCAGGTCACCTGCCCCCTCAGCCTCCCAAAGCGCTGGGATTACAGGTGTGAGTCACCACGCCTGGCCTATTTTTTTTTTTTTTTGTTTAAGGAGCTTCAAGCTTACAGAAAAGCTATAAGGCAAGAACTGAGACCTCTCCATGTGCAGGCCTCCACAGACCCCTCACACACTGCCCATGTCTGAGTGATGGTGTCTTGTATGCACCACATTGGCCATAGCCTGGTATTGCTCATAGCTCTGAAGTTTGCTTGCCACGGTGTAGATGAAACTGTCTCCCAGGAAACCTGAAAGCTGCCCAAAGTGTGTGGCAGGGCCATGATCCTAACAGCTTTTGCCACAACCTGTGCAAGGCAGGCAGGCAGGCAGCCTGCTGATCCCTGGTGAGCTAACAGCCTGGCCACCATATTGGAAGGTAGATTTAACTCAGGATCATCTCTGGTTTTCACATGAACTTTAAATCAGAAGTGGGAACTTAGCCGAGAGGTGGAGGGGCCCTGACTGGTGTGGGAGGTAGTGGAAGGAGTCACTGTTTTATGGATGCCCTCGAGTCTTGGCCTATTAGTGAGCTCTAGGAGTCTGTTAGATTCCAAAGCCTGATAAGCCATTTCCTGGTGGTGGGAAGTTGAGGTAAGAGGCTGGAGAATGGGGAGCCCTGGCCTGCCTCTCTGAGAGCAGGCCAGAGTTGCCTGGAAGGTGGATGAGAGTGCAGGTTGAAATCATCAGCCTGCTTCTACAAAACCAGACCACTGATTTTACTTCTGTGGCAGGTGCGGTCACAGGAAGCTGCTCCGAATGTCGTGCTGGAGAGAGCGGTAGTGGTTAACAGGCCGCACAGCCGTGTCTGTGCCCTTGGGTCAGCCTTGCCTTCGCCTTCCTATCACCTGGTTTAGGATTGCAGTGACTAGCTACTGCTTACAACAGAGGAGTCACAATAGAGACACGTGCGGTGCTTCAGAGTGTGTTGGCAAAGAGGTAAGAGTACTGCAGAGTCTTGGATGTAATTCTAACATCTTGCCAAATAGTGGCTTAGAAAATATTTGTTGTTGCATGAGGAAAAAAAAATTTCTGTTATGGACAGAATTGTGTCCTTCCAAAATGTATATTTTTTGAAGCTCTAACTCCCAATGTGACTGCATTTGTAGATAGGGCCTTTCCGGAGGGAATTCAAGTTAAATGAGGGGCATAAGGGCAGGGCTCTAATCCAGTAAGAATGGTGTCCTTATATGAACAAGAGACACCCAAGGTCTCTCTGTGCCATGTGAGGACACAGCAAGAAGGTGGCCGTCTGCAATCAAAGGAGAGGCCTCGCCAGAGACCAGTACCTTGATCTTGGACTTGCCGTCTCTAGAACTGAGGAAATAACTGTGTGTGGCTTAAGCCACCCAGTTTGTAGTATTCTCTTGTGGTGACCTGAGCAGACTAACAAACACATACCCCAAATTAACTGATGGCTTTGCTCTGTTCTGTAAAAATTGCTCTGAACTTCTCACTCACTATTTTACAGTTTCTCCTTCAGTCCCTGGTCTTTCTTCTCACATAATCCCGATTCCAATGGACAGTTCATGTTCCAGGCATGGTCATTCACCAGTGTCTCCTGGGCTAAACCAGCCGCTGCCCGCTCGCTCTCCACTGCCTCCTCCTCGCCAGCCCTCCATAGACATTTCGTTTTTCTGTGCCGGGAACTTTACGCTCCACAGCTCGGAGGCTGCTCTATCAATTCCATGCACACTCCCTGCCCCTCCAGATGGGCGGCCAGCACTGAGTGGCAGGGCACAGCTGTGCAGATGGAAGCGTGATCACTGTGGTTTCTAAGTCCAGCTTCACGGACCCTCATGGCCCCTCTAGCCTCTACAGACCATGGTCCTTACAGCCTGCTTGGGGGGAGACTGGGAAGGTCCTTACAGCCTGCGCGGGGGGGAGGGGGATGGGGAAGGTCCTTACAGCCTGCGCCGGCGGTGGGGAAGGGCCTCTGCGTCCAGGAGGCTGGGGCTCCGGCAGCCCCACTCTTGGCTCTCAGCCAGGTAAGTTAATTTTCAGTCACCTTCAGGAGAAAGTGGGCAGGCAGGCCACTGCAGGCAGGTGTTCAGTGAGCACACAAGCTCCCTGGCTCCGTTCCCATCTTGCTTTATTTTAAAATATTCACCTGAGTGTTGTACTGTCATGGTAAATGCTAGCTTATGATGTACCCTCGGTTTACTTTTTAATGCATTTTCCACGTATTTTCCATTAAGATAGATTTGCCAAGTAAAAGAATACACGTTTTAAAATGTAACTATCTTTGCATGATTTTCCAAGTTCCTCGGTTGGAGGGGGTCTGGGCAGGGAGCTCCAGCCAAGAGAGGTGGGTGTGGGCTTTCTGCCTGCCATGCCTTCCAGGCACACTCAGGCGGCCATGCCTCCAGCCTCTGCAAGTTTTCTCCTGCCATCGCAATGAATGTAGTCATATTCCCAAGCTCCCCACCCTTGGGTCCTCGTGCTGGAGTCTGAGGCTCTCTGACCCCCCCGGGAAACAGGAGTGTGTAATCCTGCCCTCATTCAGCGTGGAGGGTCCCTTCCTAACGGTCACAAATGCAGAGCATTTCTCACAGCTGCTGCTAGACACAGAAGGGAACTGGTGGTTCCGTTAAATGCAAAACGAAGCCGTGGCTCTCGCCTGTAATCCCAGCACTTTGGGAGGCTGAGGTGGACAGATCGCTTGAGGTCAGGATGAGGCCAGCCTGGGCAACATGGCGAGATCCCGTCTACAAAAATACAAAAGTTAGCTGGGCATGGTGGTGCACACCTGTAGTCCTGGCTACACGGGAGGCTCTGGCAGGAGGATAGCTTGAGCCTGGGAGGTTGAGGCTGCAGTGAGCCAGGATTGCGCCACTCCTCTCCAACCTGGGTGGCAAAGTAGAATCCTGTCTCAAAAGAAAAAGAAAAAAGAAAGTAAAGAAAAAGAAACAATGAAAGACATTTTAGTCTTATCTTTTTGAAGAAAAATTCTTGTAACAGAAGGCAACCATAAATAAAACATCACTTCACGCTCTTTCATGCTGCCAGAGAAAAAGGTGGCAGGGGCAGTCGTCCAAGACTCCTGGGTTCGAATCTGCAGGGGGTGTAGATTGGAAGCTTGTCTTCAGAGACACTGAATATTATTTTCCTGGTGAGAGACTTAGTGTCCTAACAACTAGCTCTGTTCCACTTTCTCCAGTAGCCAGAGACCCTCTGATGACGACGCCCTCCCACAGGCAGAAGGCAGCCCTGCCTGGAGCCCCAGAGGCACCGGGTCATATTAGCTCTGCAGACCTGGCTCCCGCATGACGCGGGCCTGTGAGCTGCAGCCCAGGACACAAAAGAAGACACCTGTTCAAATTCCATTAAAAGTTTATTGTTTTATTTCAATATTCAGGAAGAGTGTACACTTTCCGATGAGCCGTCGCCACAGCACGTGCTGTTCGGGTGTGGCCACGTTCGGATGGCAGAGCCGACCTCAGCTCAGTGACGCAGAGCGCTTCTGCTGAAAAATGTGGAGGTTTGTGTCTGGAGTTTTGTTCTTTGTAACCCTCTCATCATTGAGGCTGTATATTAATAGACATTATATTAACCCTGCACGAAACATTCAGAATTAGAATGGGATTAAGAAGACGTGTTTTGGCATCACGCTGACTCCTCATCTTCATCCCCAGGGAGGGTGATGCCAGCGTGGGGCTCTTTGGAAGGCCTATCAGGGGTGTGCTAAAATCAAAAGGTGGGTCAGTAGGTTAGGGAGGGAAGAGCGAAGGGAGGTGTCAGCAGGTGTTAGGAAGGCCGTGGTCAGAAAAGGTCTTCTCGGTGCAGCTCCCATGTCTCGGTGAGTAGTTCAGGAGCAGGTGCATGCCTGTGCCTGCTCGCTATGACGCGTCTTCTGGGAGGAGGCGGGTGAGCCGGTTATCTTCTCAGGGAGGGTTAGTGCTGGCCACTGTGCACTGCCACTGCCAGCACGCCTGGTCAGTGTCTAAGGGCGACCATCGCGGCTGTGAGGCTGCCCAGAGGACTCCTACCTTCTGCTCCGAGTGCGCAAGTCTTCCTGGACTCTCCGGCTGTGGGCTTTGCTTCAGAAATGGGGTTGTTCATAGGGGCTGCTCCGGGGCCACCATGCAGGGCAACAGTGGCGTCCAGAGGCCACCTGCTCGACATCTCCATCACCAAATCTCCAGGAAGGCCCTGTTTCTGTGTGAGGCCATTGCCCAGCCCACGTTTGCCTCCTTTTCCTCCCTCTACCACACGCGAATTCAGCTAATTGGGGTGTGTGGGCAGCCACGGCCTGGGGGCATGCCCCCCTCTCTGTGCTGCCCCACGTTGGACTCTAACAGCTGCCCAGCCCGCATGTCACATACCAAAAGCTCCCACATGTAGTAAGCCACTCCTCGACTGTCTAATCCTGTTAGGAAAAATGAAGTCTACTTTAGGAGGTGAGAGGAGGACAGGAAAAAAAAAAACAAAAACGGGAAGCGTGGATGTCAACAGTCCTCTCTGCCGCCCTCGTCCTCTGTCTCTGCAGCTGTGCGCCTCCATGGCAGTGCCCAGCAAAAGCGCAAGGGTGCCGCTCCCACGGCGAAAGAGAAGTCCAAGGATGGGGGGTGAGTGTGGAGGGACGCCTGTGCACTGGCCGGCGGAGACCCGTGTGCATCTGGGGGCACACTGCCGGGGAAGGGATATGATCTGCACACGGAAAGGGACCATTTTCACCATTTTCTGTTTTCATTTTCTCCATGTAACTCTTGGCCAGAGATCGCTGCAGGCTGCTGTGTGCCCGATCCTGCTATGTGCACAGCTCCACAGGCATTAGGGGAGAGGGCATCTGCTCTAACTAGATAAGGGGTGCGAGTGGGATTAAGGTTTTAAGGCAGTTATATTAAGAAGCTGAGGGCAGGATTCTGGAACCAGGTGGGTTTTCAGCGTCTAGCCATGGGTGATCCAGAGCGACTATCTCTTCCTCCCTGAAAAAGAAGAGAGAGGAGTTAGGACGAGAGCCCACGGTGTCCTCCCAACCAGCATTCCCCTCTTCTGTGGCCCAGGTGGATGGTGAGCCACGGGGTGTCTCTCTCAGCTGCATCTGCTGATGGAAATGGCACCACAGAAAGTTGGTATTTTCATTCCATTTCTCCTGACCCCCCTCAGCCAATGCTAATTGAATTTTCAGTTCTGTGAGAAAGATTCCCTGGAATCTGACTCCCAGGTCCCAGGTAGTGGTGCCTGGCATAACACCCAACACTGCGCTTCTGTGGGTGAAGGTGCAGCCGCTGCGTTGCTCTGAATGAACACTTTCTTTCTTTCAGCTAGAGTCCAGGGCCACCGAGGGGAGCTGCCAGCGACAACAGGAGCAATTTCTTTTTCTGAGAGACCAGAGCACACCCCTCACTACAGGCACAGAAAAGAGCAAAGCCTCATGTCCGTCCCTGGAGATGACCCTCCTACGTACGCGCCATCCCATCTGCCACACCGGACAAGTGAAATGCACAGGGAGGTTTGTCTGCAAACTTTGACTTGAAGGGATCTTAAAACCATGCACTTACATGTTTTGGGGACAAATAATTGGCAGCCAACTGAGATGGCACACAAGTGTACCGTGGCCCACGGCGTAGAGGCAGCCAGGCATGGGCATCCCTCTAGAGAGAGGCGCATGGGTCACTCAGAACGCCGTTTAGATTGACGAAGCAGAACAGAACTGCACCTTTTTTTGCATTCACATTTTTATTCAAATTTTAGTCTCTCTCCTTGGGTTCCACTTTTTTATGAAACCATCAATTTTGACTGAGAGCCCCCAGAAAGCAAGAGATAAGAAATACGCTCTTTACTGTGGCTGATCGGTAAGGAGCCGACACTGTCCTCATCTGATTCTACATCGTCCACCAGGGCGGACGCCAAGAGTCCTTACAAATAACACAGCCAACAGACCAGGGTGACAGTTCTGACTTCTCAGGGGGGTTTTCCAAGTACATACTTAGTGTTATAAACAAGCCTCTATGTTGCGGTTAAACAGCTCACTTAAGGGATTTTGTTTTCACAGGTGAAAACGTTTCTGAAATTCTAGCCTGGGGGAGCCGCCTGAGGAACCATCTAGTGAGACTTCCCTCCCAAGATGGGAGGGTTTCTCACAGCGGGACTGCTGCCCCCTCAGGGGCCAGCCTCTCCCTCAGGAGTGTGGGCTTTTCGTGTGCGGTCCTGGCTTAACTTGAACATCGCTGGCGCTGGAGCTGCCCTCTGGAGTAGCCCAGACGTCAGCACTCACCTCAACTTTTGCTGCATTTCCAAGAGGTCAGCCTTAGGACTTCCTGGAAAGTGGTAGAACCACTGTCCTGTGAAACCAAGTGATTCCCTGCTGAAACAGAGTGGGTTCCCCACAGCCTCTGGCAAGGTAACTCACTGAGATACCATCTTAACTTTCTTGATGACCCTTTTGACACTGAAAAGGGTGGGTGTATTGGTTTTACTATTTATCAGTGAACCTACCATTAGTTGAGCACTGACCGTGCAGGAAACCCGTTTTTCCCATTTTCTCTTGTGCTCCACCGCCCCCCGCCACCCCGCCCCGTCCCCCCTGTCGCATTCCTATCATCCTCTCTTTACAGCCCAGGAGCCAAAGTTTAGCCAGCCTGAGGCAGCCAGGATTAGAACCCTGGCGTGGATGCAGCAGTCACGCTTCACTCTATTATGTGTCTTGCCACTTGGAGTCGCCTGATCTAGGCATCTGATCCGCCCTGGGCTCAGGTCAGGATAAGGCTGAACTCACAAGGTGAAGGCTGGAATGAACTCCTCTCTCAGGGCAGGAAGAACGGAGCCTACTGCAAAAGACAGATACTCATGCTCTGCTTTGACACCTCACACCACAGAAACACTATAGGTGGGAGAACGTTCACATGTATGTACGTGGAAATTAACGCACATGGAACTAGGAGGCTTCCATGATGTTCTGATGTGGTTCCCGAGTGATGGGGGGGACAGGCATAGCGTTTCTACCCAGTTACCCCCAACAGCGCTAAGCTTCCAGATTTCAGTCTTTTCCTCTCACTACTGATTTCCAGCAGCACCAGAAAGAACAGGAAGGAAAGATGGAAAATGACGTTAAGTGCCATGGCGTTCCTGTCCTCTCCACCTGCCTGCCTCCAAACCCCCTCATCTCTGCGGGAACTCATTTACTCACTGACTGGAACTGCTTCAAGTCAACTCATTCAGTCACACGGCCATAGTAGGCCGGTGTTGAACTTTTATACAGTAAAATTTAATTACAGCCATATGATTTGAAATTTGCTTTAATTTGCTACGTGGAAGCTTCCCTTGAACTCTACGGAAATTAAATAATTTTTAAAAGCTGCTTACCAAAAACTTCAGGGAAAATATTGAACTTTAAGTAAACACATAGGTGGAGTGCACTGGTTATATCTGCACACAGTAGACGCGCAGATCTTTATGCAGCGTTCTATTCCTCAGGTGTTCTTGGTAAGCTCTGGCTTGCAAGCATCTTCAAGTGGCTGGTTTAAGCCTTGCACAGATTGCCACGGAGCAGAACATTTGCTAAATGGGGCCCCTCACTCACCTGGGCCTCCCAGCAACTCCGAGCCAGCACTTAACTTCCTGGGAGTTCTAACAGTCCTTAAGCTGGTAGTGGAGGAATTACTTATCCAGACGGGATGAATCCCTATTTCCCAGGTGAGCACGGCGCCTGCAAAATCATCACAGCTGCCAACACCTAGTTCTCCATCGGACATTGACCCAGTCCCAGACACGGGTCTGCAACCCAGGCGATTCAGAGGCAGGTGACCTACTGGCCAGGTGAGGCCGGGGGTCAGATGCTGCTCACCCGGGAGCCTCATCTCCGCCCTCTTGTGGCCACATCCCAGAACTGCAGCAATGAGCTGCGTGATGGCCGTGGGACTAGAGTATCTGGAGAATTGATTTTCTTACTCAGAAATTACGTTGAGGAGGGGGATCCTGCCTACCACTTTATCTGACATAAGCAAGTAAGCAGCTCAGTGACACACCACTCCACATAGTGAAAGCTTTTCCTAAGACCGGCTGTCCTGAGAGCAGGGGCTGTGCCCACCTCTCCTGCCCTGTTGCCCACAGAACCTCCCAGAATTGAGACTCACAGCAGCCGTTCTGCCTTCACTGAGGGTGGGGGGCTGGGGAACGTGTCTGTGCCCACGTGGATCCCAGCTGCAGGGGCAGAGCCAGCCACACACCCAGACTCAGTAAATACATGGAGTCAAAGCTTAGGTGCCAGAATGCATGAGTGTGTCCCACACAAGAAAGACCTCTCCTCTCAGCACCCTGTGGGGATCCCCAGAGGACTGGTTCTCTTCTGAGATGAAAATGCAAATGCAGGGGCCTGGGGGTCCCCTCCGGGCCCTGCCTGGAGTTTCCTGGGCCTCTCCTTTTGTTTCATGAGAACAGCTTTCTAAGACTGAAGGGTTTTCTGGATGACGTTTAACAATAATAATGGTGACTGCTTATCTAAGGAGTCCGTGTTTGTCGCCACCTTTTACTTTCACCGTGATTCTGTGAGCTGAGTGGACGTGTTACCTCTGTTTTACAGATGAGAAAACCGAGTCTCAGAGGTGGCCGACAGCAGACCTGGCCTTCGTCCTGGGTATGGTGGCTCCAGGTCCTCATAAGCCGATGGGACACTCCCCCACTCCCTGCGGTCTCCTGGGCGTCCCCTCCCGTGGCTCTAGGGATCTCCCCCTGACACCCACGTCTGCTTGGCTCCTGCTTGCTCCTGAGGGCTCCAAGCCCTGGGCAAGGGCAAGCTGCAGTCCAGCTGGGCCCTCACCTTGTCCCAGAGTCAAGGTCAGCCGCCTGCTCCGGCTCCTGAACCGGCCCAGGTGCAGCCTTTCCTCAAGCACCTGCAGCTCCACATGCATCTCGGGGAAAACCTGTGTGCAAATGCAGGTAGGCACTGCCACCTGCGCCCCAGCATGCCTGCTGGGACAGAGCATGCCCAGGGAGCGGTGCGGCGTGGCTGAGTCGGAGGCAGCCACCACCCTTGTGCTCAGCTAGGCTGGGGTTGGTTGCTGGGACCCCTCAGTCCCCACTCAGTGACGCTGAGCAGAGGGTATCTTACCAGCTTAAAAATTTTGGAAAGCGTGCCCTGGGCATCGACTCCCTTGAAGCCCTTGTGAGTCGATTTATAGTCGGACGCTCTGCCTCCGTAGCCAATCCTGGTTTCTGCCCTTCGGCCCCCTGCAGAGAAAGACCACAGAGCTCAGCCTCTAACCCCGGTGCAGGGCAGGCTGCTTGAGCCACTGGGAGCTGCCACCAGGGCCCCGGGGAAGGGCCCAGGCCCCGGACTGGGCTGGTGAGTGGTTCAGGAGCCACAGGCCAGCACTGAGCTGGGGGGTGGGGCTGGAGAGGCGGCTCCCCCAGACCTGTCAGGGTGTTGGCCACAGAGAGAGGAGGGCTGTGGTTTGGGCGGAGGCTCTCTTGTGGCTGTCTCACATGTGGCTCCCACACACATATTTTAAGGATCTACATCATTTAGGGAACAGTTGCTTACCTTCACGCTGTGGGGTGGTCAAGAGAAGATTAGCAAACATCAAACAAATCAAGGTAAGGAGGCTCCTGCCTACCCATGTTTGGAGGACTGGCACCTGGGGGCTGTGCCGGGTGTGGGGGCCCATCCCGGAGGCCCCTGGAGGGCCCAGGGCCTTTCCTCGGGGCTCCTTGCTGCTAAGATTTACACAGACTGGATTCTGGTCACATGGGCCCTGCGGTTCTAGGATCTATCTGGGGGATCAAGAATCCCTGGCCTTAGTAAAATGTCGAGGCTCCTATCTTTTCTAAAGTTTAGAGACAAAATCCTGAGCTGTCTCCCAGGCGTGAGCAGGAATCAGCCTCCCTGGGCCATGGCTTGGACTGGGAGCAAGGCCCTTGCCAGGAGACTGGAGCTGCTGAGCCGGACAGAAGGAGGAGGCAGGACAGTGTTCTTTTTCTTTCAACCTGTGCTTCAGAGCGAGCATGGCCACTCAGAACCCAGGCAGCTGCTTCTGTGTGAATGGTTGATTCAGGGGCTACCCCGTGAAGTGCAGGACATGGGACGTGAGGCAAGAAGGTCTAAGCACCACGCATGCGGGGACAGCCAGCCTCGCCTTTGCGTCCCGGAGGTTTCCAGGGTCGGGCGCACTCCCTGATGGCGGGGGGCGTGGGAGGCCAGGCTGGTGGTCCCAGCCACATGGCAGAACGCCACTTCTCCTGCAAACGCTCAGTCATTCTGTCCTACTCTATTGCTTTTCTCCAGAAATAAAGAGTTTTTGAGAACTAAATCTGGGGATTGACTTTCAGATTAAGAATCTGCTTGGCCTTTCCTCCTTTCGAATCCTTAGTCGTGTCTATCTTTGGGCAACCTAGAATGTACCAGCATACACACAACACAGTTTAGAAAGAGAAAGTGGGGCTTTCCGGAACTCCAGCCAAGGAGAGGGTCCTGCGGCTCTGGGACAGACATGCAGACAAAAGGCAGAGAAGGGTTTTGCTTTGGAAAAAAGAAAAATTCAAGAAATGTTAGTAGGACCCAAAAAGGAGAAATACAGAGCGGAATGCAGGGTGTTCTCGTTAGCTGCGAGGGCAGAGGATTCTGCGTGTGCCCCAAAGTCCCCCGCCTAGAAAATTAAGAGCAGATAAAGCAGTAGCTAAAGTAGGATTTCTGGGCCAGAAATGAATTTCATTCTTCCATATCATCTTTGTCTCCTGCTGGCACAGAAAATAAAAAATTAATTGGCTGTGAGTCCTAGCCCATGTACATTTTCTACATGACTGCCATAGTTTGGCATATTCATTAGGTCAGAAACGCAAGTCAAATACGCATTAATATGAAACGTTTCAGGAAACATCTTAGTTCATAATTCAGCGTAATAATGTGTGGGGCTAATACGGGATCGCATGGAATCTTTTCCGCCTTTCTCTCAAGTGCTCCTTCCCTTCCTCCCTCTTTTCCTCCCTCTTTCCCATTTTCTCTCTCTTTCTGTTCCTGTTCTTTCTTCCTTCCTGTTCTTTCTCCTGGTTGTCTTTTAAAGTGTATTCGTTCATTTATATGATGCTTATTAATTGAGCAGTAGGTGTAGGCAGGCGGTGTTCTGGAGAATAAGGGCATTACAGTTTCGGAGACAGACAATCTGTCTGCAGTATGTTGTGGTTATTTCTCCATTTTATTCTAAAATTAACTTTCATACAGTAAGAATCAGATCTGGTATTTGCTAGTAACTAAAGTCTATAAGTTTGGTTTGAATATAATGATTGGCATTTTAATTTGGCTCAGACACCAAATTTGTTCACTGGAAAGTTCAAATTGGGCCGGGCGTGGTGGCTCACACCTGTAATCCCAGCACTTTGGGAGGCCGAGGCGTGTGGATCATGAGGTCAGGAGTTCTAGACCAGCCTGGCCAAGATGGTGAAACCCTGTCTCTACTGAAAATACAAAAAAATTAGCCAGGCATGGTGGCGGGCACCTGTAATCCCAGCTACTCATGAGGCTGAGGCAGAGAATTGACTGAACCCGGGAGGTGGAGGTTGCGGTGAGCCGAGATCGTGCCACTGCACTCCAGCCTGGGTGACAGAGCAAGACTCCATCTCAAAAAAGAAAGTTCAAATTGACCATTATAAGCCTTCTTGAAAGTTTGCTTTGAGTATTAGCCTGATATTCCTAAGGAAGATTCTCTGGATGGCAGGGCTACGTTTTAATTATTATTAAAACACAAAACCCAAATCTTTGGATTAATGAGGTTAAATTAAGCAACTCTGTTTAGCCTCTTTTCTGTTCGTTAGCAGAATGATTTTTCCGAAGCAGATGTCAGCCCCTGGGTTACTGAGCTGGGCCAGCCAGTCCCACGTCCACACTCAGGTTCCTGGGGCTTGTTTTCCCACTGGTTGTGTTGGAAGCAAGTTAAACATTTTCTCGGAGGGGACGTGGTGTTGCTGCCTCCCTGCGGGGGGAGACCAGTCACGTCTGCTGGGAGCTCTGGGAGAAGAGGGTCTGGCCTCGCAGGGCCGGGTCCCAGGCACAGAAGCAACAGAGCAGACCTGCCGGGAGGGGAAGAGCCCGTGTCCTGTCGCCAGTGAAGAGCAGTCTGCCCGGTCACAGCTGTGGGCAGAGAGGTCTTGAGGGGGAAAGAAAGGGGGCGGGGAAGCAACCGAAACAGAGCAGGACACAAAAGTCGCAGGACACAAAATGTGAGGCCCGGGATGGAGGGGGAAGCCGACGGAAGTGCGCTCGTCACCTACCCAGCTAAATCTGCTCAGGGACAGTCCTCTCCCCCTGCATGAGGAAGACAAAGAAATAATGACATGGTGGTCAGTGAAGGGAAGGTCCTTTCAATAGACAGGAAACACAGTCAAAGCACTGCAGAGCCGAGGTGGCAAAAGCAGGTTCCATGGGAGCTTCAAGGGGGCCGCAGGGCCACGGTGGCCGTGTGGCTGTGGGAGGGGCGGGGGAGGGTGCCACGGATCTGCTAGCCTGTTCTCCTTGGGAGCTGTATGGTAACAGGCTTTGGGATGAACTCAGGTAGCTCTGAGTCTCACTCTCTCTTTGGTACATTATGGGACTTTAGGGAAGGTCTATTAGTAAAGTGATGATGAAACATTCCAGGGTCTTACCTTTCCCTGCGATGGGGGTGGCGTGCGAGGTGTCACCTGGAAAGACACAGAGAACCGTGGGCTGCACTGGGAGCCCTGTGCCGCCACTGTGCATGTCCTAACTGGCTCCCTCCTGCTGAGGGTGCTATAGCATCCATCAGCTGTCAGAAGCACCCGGGTGCTCAGGCCCCCATTTCTGTCCTAGCTGGTCAAGGAGTAGAGACCTGAGACTGGAAATATTCGAGATGACACAGATCCTCCAGAGCACTCAGAAAGTTTCAGAGAATGGAAAACAGCTCCCAAAGCTCCGTAGCTGGGGAATGGGTCCATCCTGGGATACACTAATGGCGCTCGCCCACTGCACCTGGATGGAAGTGGTGAACTTGGCTTCACCGTGAGCCCTCTCAGGGGCTGGAAGTAGCGGGTCCTCTGATATTCAGAGCTTCCAAGGGGATTCCCCCAGCTCTGTAGCTCCTAAACTCACTCATCAAAATACCACCATGAAATGTCTGCTGCACTGAGATCCTACAATTAGAGGTTTGCGGTTTTGTTCTTGTTTTTAATAGACTTTGTTTTGCACGGCACTTTTAGGTTTCCAGGAAAACTGCAGAAATTACAGCCTCCACAGGCCCCGCAGTTTCCCTCAGTAGCAGCCCTGCCTGCAGGCTCTCTCAGTGCTGTGCATTCTGTGGGTTTGGACAAGCGTGTGCTCTCCAGGAACCATTGCAACCTCCACAGAGCAGGTCCGTGCCCCCAAATGCCCTGTGCTCTCTCTGCGGCCCCTCCCCTCCCAGCCATGGCGAGTGCTCTCTTTCTGTGCTCTGTATGGGTTGAAAGCCTGTGTTTTGAGGCTAAGCATTACATGGTCGTCTAATCTCAACAGCAGTGAGTTCTCTGGAGAACGCTCAGTGCGCTCCGTGGCAGACACAGTCTAGAAGCGCTTATTTGGAACTCGGGATGGGGTGCGAGGGGTGAGTTCCCTGGCTGGCCTCATTCTGATGAGGGTCCCAGTGCCACCCACGAAGGTACAGACGTCCTGTGTGGATGACAGCAGCGGCCAGCACCCCCTCCTCCCCTCACAGTTTCCACCTCTTCCCACAGATGGTCACTTACAATGTTCTTGAAGAAGTGGACTACGGGGTTTTCACCTTGGGTCCGGCCGTGTGACTTCTGAGGCAGGGAGCCGTAGTGGGCAGTCCTCACCGCATGGTGTGAGTCCTGAAAGACAGAGGCGCGGCGAACTCAGGACAAGTCCAGAGTCCCTGCGGTTTGTCCTCCTCGGGGAAGCTGGATCTCTACTCCTTTGTGATCTGGGGTTTTTAAGGCTTTCTATTAGGAAGCCACAGATGAGCCACGAGGCACACCCGGGGCAGGTATGGGCGGCGGCGGGGGTTTGGCTGTGCAGCTTGCTGGGAAGAGATTTCCATCACTGATTCAGTGTCTGGCTCTCCTGAAGGTGTACAAGCAAATAGAGGTGAAGTGAAGGTAATTCAAGAGGGATTCCAGCTGAGATAGGGCCAGGTTGGGCAAAGCATTGAGAAAAAATACCACGTACCCCTAGGTTTCTGGGTTGAATACAGGAAAATGCTTGGGAAATACACACAGAAAAATGCACAACAGCATGAGGCAGGCTGCTCACTGGCTCTGACGCAGCTGCATGGCACGAGCTGGTCCCACTTCTCAAAGTCAATGTCTCAAGCCACACTGGCACCAGCCTGATTCGGGACAATCATTTCTACATCTCGAGTAAAAGGAAGCAAAGAGGGAAGAACGGCTGGGCGTGAGTGCCCGGGGGCCGACTGGTCACCAACAGAACCAGAACATTCTAGGTCAGGACGGATTGCACAGAAGACACTGAGTGGTAAGTGCTGTGAGCTAACCTCTCACAGGGGGCAGGGGACGCAGGGACAGAGGGGACGCTTTGGCTTTTGCGGATTTCATGCATTGTCTGCTTGGCTCTCGGCTCAACTGAAAAGGCGCATCAGCGGTGAACATGCATGGGGCAAGAGGGCCGACACGAGTTCTTAGAAAAGCAAAGGAGAGGGGCTCAGGAGGAGCTTGCAAGGCTGCTTTTGTCAATGTCCCCCTCGCTCTCTCACTGCTGCTCCCAGATCCGACTTGTGCAGAAACACCTGGCA
Source organism: Ateles fusciceps (assembly GCA_036589455.1). NCBI lineage: Eukaryota > Metazoa > Chordata > Mammalia > Primates > Atelidae > Ateles > Ateles fusciceps. The sequence continues at coordinate 4,174,946 of JAZHEH010002639.1, forward strand.
TGTAAAGAGCCCACACCTCAGGCAGGAGCGGATGTCTGGAGGTCAAGAGGAGCTCTGGCCCCGGCATTCTGGCCGCCCCATCAACACAGAACGCGGCTCAAACAAATCAATGAAAGGCACCGACATCCCTTGAAGCATTTCCCTCCAGTCGCTCGGCTCTGCGCACCTTGACTGGGAGGACCCCTTGTTGTTCAGAAGACAGCTTTGCCACCCAAGGCCTAAAGTGTACTTCTCTGGGATTGCACAGAATGGTGGGATTCACTGGGTGACAACTGCACGCGCAGCCGCAGAGGACAATGTTTGCAGAGCATGCGGCGCTTTGCCCGGCACCGACCTGGTTCACCTCTGAGGCTTAGCCCAGACGGGGCTCCCACGGCACACGTAGGGCTGAAGCTCTGCTGTCCCTGGGCTCTTTCCTCTCCCTCCTTCCCTACTCCATCCTCTTCAAGGCAGTGGTGCCCAACCTCTCTGGCACCAGGGGTGGGTTTTGTGGATGACACTTTTTCCACGGATGGGGATGGGGGCGGTTTTGGGATGAAACTGTTCCACCTCAGATCATCAGGTATGAGACACTCATCAGAACCCCTGGAACACGCTGTCCCCCTAGGGTTTGCTCTTCTAGGGGAATCTGGTGCCGCCGCTGACCTGGCAGGAGGTGGAGCTCAGGAGATGATGCTCTCTTGCTCTCAGCTCACCTCCCACTGTGCAGCCCAGTTCCTAACAGGCCACAGACCAGTACCGCTCAATGGCCTGGGGGTTGGGGACCCCTGCTTTAAACGTGTCTTGCCCTCACCCCCAGACTACTAACCTAAGTAAAAACAGCTCCCCTGCTGCCTGCAAGGCTCCCTGCCCTGCCCACCCCTTAGGGTGAAGCCGACACCCTTTGTCCCCTGGGCCCTAAAATGGCAAGGCTTCCTACCCACCTTCCCAGCCTTCATCACCCAGAGCAGAGCAAGCTTCGTGAACAGAGGCATTGCGGACATCCCTCCCTTTCAAGGGACCTGTGGGCCGCCTTTGCCTGCAGTGGGAGCCCTGTTATAACACCCTGGGCACTTCTGAGGGCCCTTCGCTCTGGCTGCAGCCCTGCCAGGAGCTAGAGGCTGGCCTTAGCTCTCCTCCAGCCTGCCCTGGGCCGTGCCCCCATGCCCTGGCCCCGCCGATCTCCCATGTGGATGGGCTGCACCTCCCCCTGCCCTGGGCCTTGCACAGGGTCCTTTCTGTCTGCAAAGTCCTTCCTTCTGCCCTCTGTCTGAAACCTTGCTGGGCCTAGGGCAAAGGCGTCTCCCGTGCACGGGGCCCGCTCAGCACCGCGAGCTCTGTTTTCTGCACCCCGTGGCTCGTGGCCTCCCCCTGTGACAGAGCTGCGGGCACAGCAGGGCATAACCATGAGCTGCTTGTCCCTCCCCCTGCACTGGGCCTCGTCACTTCCCAACTAAATGCCAGCGGCCAAGCGTGGTCCAAGTTCTGAAAATATCGCGAAAGTGAAGCAGGCAAAATTCCTGCCTGAGAGGTTCTGAGTGCATGAGGATGAAGGAAGGATTCCATTTTGGCCGAGTGCAGTGGCTCAGGCCTGTAATCCTAGCACTTTGGAAGGCCAGGGCAGGCGGATTACCTGAGGTCAGGAGTTTGAGACCAGCCTGGGCAACATGGTGAAACCCCATTTCTACTAAAATACAAAAAAATTATGTGGGTGTGGTGGTGGGCACCTGTAGTCCCAGCTTCTGGAGGCTGAGGCAGGAGAATTGCTTGAACCTGTGAGGTGGAGGTTGCAGTGAACCAAGACTGTGCCACTGCACTCTAGCCTGGGCGACAGAGCAAGACTTCATCTCCAAAAAAAAAGAGAAAGATCCCATTTTATCCCTTGGATCTCTTAGTAATCAGCATTCCATATTTTACCAGTTAGTCATGTTTTCCCTGTTTTGTGCCCTCATTGTTAACGATTCTTGTCCCTGATGAGACTGTCAACCTCTCTCAGGTACAGAGCACAGCTGGCACTCATCCCAGACTCTTCCACAGAAGCCATGGTGCTCTGCATGTGGCCGGCGCTCTGTGGCGGGTGCCCGTGTGTTTACTGTCACCTCCACCTTCTCATGCACAGAGGGGTGAAGTTTGCTTCCTCAGTTTCCTCCCAGGCAGGTGCTGTGTGGGCCTTGGAACCTGAGGATGTCAGAAGGGCTGGAGGCGCTGCGGTCCTGGTAGAAATCCCTGATTCTTCATATTCCAGCTCAGTCCCTCTGTGAATGCTGCAAGAACCCAAGTAATTCTCTGATTCTCCGTGTGTTGTGTAACCTTGTATTGAATGCTTCTCTGCACTGAGTGAGGAGTTGTAATTGGTCACCACTAACCAGCCCTGTACACTCTTCTCCTCCATAAGAGAAGAAGTGTAAATTTATGAATCAAAAACCAAAACGGGAGAGACAGGAACCTGTTTAAACTTTAAGACGCACATCTTTAAGCGCTGTGTCTACCAGATGAAGTTACTTATCAGCTCTGACGCTAATGGCCTGAAATCACTGAAACAGCTCACGGTCCAGTCCAAGCCACGCTGCCCTTGGTGTTTGGGTAGCGTTTCTCTAGATGCTGAACTTTGGATTTTGAGTTACAGAAACATGAGTGGCCTTTAAGGCACTTATCCTGTGATTAAACTAGAAAAATCCCTTAAACTTTACATCGAGGTTTTTAAAGAAATGAACGTCCAGTCACTCTATGCAGATCTCATAGCGTCACAACTTACCATGTTGTCGGAGATATTCAGTGGAGCATACACAGACACTGGTTCACATGCAGATTATGAGTACCTGCTTTGAATGCTAAAAGACAAATGATACATTTTTGCAAGAGATGCTTATAATGAATATATTGGTCACTACACTGGTGAGGAAAAGGTAGTTTAAATCTTTTGAGGTACACATGATGCTGCCTGGTTTCACTGGAGGTCTTGGAGCTCTGATCAGGGGTCAGAAATGCCTGTGAGGAGGGCGGCTGGTTTACTGGTGGTCCTCACATGGAACTAAAAATGCAGTGAGCATCAACGGTTGAATTAACCTGTAGGCTGTTGAGTTCACTTTTAATACAGAACTGACACTGATCTTCAGTGAATGGAATAATTATCATGGGATCATACACATTTTTTGGTTATAGATGTCTTGAAGAGTGATTCTGACTTGGGATTCTGAATCCTTGAACTAGGATTCTGACTTTGGCTTTTTGCCATAAATCATCAGTTGCACAGATAATTTGAGGTAATCTTAGTTACAGCTGTGGTGTTATACCATAGTTGTATTGACCTATTACTGAAAGGACGTTTAGTCAATTACATGTCTACATACAAGTGATGAGCAATTAAAAAACATTAAAATTATTATATATAATAGCATCAAGGAAACAAAATATTTAGTTATAAGTCTAACAAAAACATACAGAATTTTAATGCTAACACTAGAAAATGCTGGTGGAAGAAATCAAAGAGGACCTAAATAAACAGAGAATATTGTGTTCACGGATTAGAAGACTCAACACGGTAAAACTGTTGATTCTTTCCCCTAATTGATCTACAGGTTTAATGCAATTCCAATCCAAATTCCAGCAAGATTTTGTTTAGATGTAGGCAGGTGGATTCTAAAACTGTTTGGAAATCCAAGGGAGCAAAAATAACCACACAGTTGTGAAAAGGAAACATAAAGTAAGAGACGTCGCATTACCTGGTTCTAAGATTTACTATGTAGCTATGGCAACCACGGACGCCTGGAGTTAGGGGAGGGACAGGCACAGACATAATGGGACAGAATGGAGTCCAGAGATAGACTCACCAAATCTGACCAGCCGATTTCGGCAAAGACGATCCAATGGAAAAAACTGTCTTCTCAGCAAACGGCATTGAAACGATTGAACATTCGTATGTGGGAAAAACAACAAACAACAATGAAAAGCACTGTAGCCCTGATCCACACCTCACGCAAGATTCAACTCCAAAGAGGCCACAGATCTTTATCTATGATGCAAAACTACGAGGTGTTAGAAGAAGCCATGGGAGAAAAATCTTCACGACCTGTGAGTAGACACATCCTTAGTCCTGCCGCCGAAACATCATCTATAAAAGGAAAAATGGATACACTGGACCTCATCAAACTTCAAAAACGCTTGTTCCACAAAAGACACTGTCAAAAGAATAAAGAGACAAGCTACAGACAGGGAGAAGATATTCGCGGATTACATATCTGACAAAGGACTCTCAAGACTCAACCCGAAGAAAACAGCTTGGCTTAGAAATGGACTAAACACGTGAATAAACACCTCAGCAAAGAGAACGCAGGGGAAGGCGAAGAAGCAGATGAAAAGATGACCAACATCATCATTACCATCAGGAAAATGCAAATCAAAACCGTGAGGTGGTACCGCACCGTTAGAATGGCTGAAAAAAAAATGCCGACATTCCCAAGTGCTGCTTAGGAGGCGGGGCCCCTGGAACCCTCCTGGATTACTGTGGTAATACAAAGGGTCACTCCCCCAAAACAGTCTGGCAGTTTCTTAGAAAGTTAACCCTACACTTACCATGTGACCCTGTAATTCCACTTCCTGCTTTAAATACTAAAGGATGAATTACATGTTTTTGGAAATGGCTTTTATAATGAATATGTTGGCCACCAATCTTCTGAGGGAAAAGTAATTTAAATTGTAATGAAAACTTACGTTTACACAATAACCTGTACATGAATGTTATAGTGGTTAAACCCACTAGATTTCACTAAAAACTGCAAACAACTGAAATGTTCTCCATTGGCTGAAGGGATAAACACACTGTGGTGTATCCAGGCACGAGATACTATTTAGTAATAAAAATACAGAATCTTGATACAGGCAATAGCTCAGAGGCATCTCCAAGGCATCCTGCCGAGTAAAAGAAGCCATTCTAAAAGGCTTTATACTGCATGGTTTTATTTATATGACATGCTGGAAAAGGCTGACCTACACTGGGGAAGGTCTGAGTTGGGGGGGAGAGAGTATGGGGAGGGTGCAGAGTGGACACGAGGGAAGGGGAGGTGGGAGGATTTCGGGTTGTGTGTCTTCATTACAGCGGTAGCTACAAATCCATGCATTCATCACAATTCATAGAGCTGTGGCCCCTAAACAAGCCCATTTTGTTCATTGTTTTAGGAGATAGAGAAAGGTCATTTAACGTGATCTGCCATTATAGAGCCGGAAATGGAATTCCTGTGCGCATGGTATCGCTGCCTAAATTTTCTGACTGGCAGTCTCGGGTCTCCCCTGAAAGTGCAGGCGTGTCCTTCTGCCTTGGGGCTCCTTCTGGCTCCCTGACCTTTGCCTAGATTGTCCTCCCTGTCCAAATGTCTCTGTTTTTGGAAAATATAGCATCTTTTGGCTGCAACCGTCACCTGGCTTTGTATTGTCCTTTTTTAGCTTTCTGCAAGCATCTTGCCTCTCCAGCTAGATTTTAATCTTTCAGCGGAAAAGAAAAGCTTCTGCAGGATCCGCAAAGCTTCTGGCATTGGACTCGCACAGGGGGAGCTCAGCAAACAGGAAGTGACCAGAGGAACAAAAGCCCTCCTGCTACGGCAGCCGGCAGCCTGTGGAGCGAGCCTGCTGCAGGGAGCTGGGAGGCCCCGCCCAGCCTGACACCACCTGGGCGGCCTTGAGCTTGTCCCTTGGGGCCCTGGGGCTTCTGCTTACTCATGGGTGAAATGATGGGATCGAAAAAGACTCTCCAAGTCTTCTGTTCTAGAATTTTACTAAGAAGCCACCTTGGAACAGTGGCAAAGAACACAAGATCCTTCTCTGGTGAGCGGTTATACTGGTTGTTTCCTGAGACTCCAGACCTGGTTTTTGGTTTATGTGTAAAGAGCTTTTGTGCTGAGCACAGGAAGGAAAGCCCAGAAGCACGCCTCGGTGTCACGGTGGCGATGACCTCAGCCAGGGGACTGCATCTGAGCCACTTTTTAAAAAATAATTTCATTGTGGTGAAACACACATACCATACAACTTACCACTCTAACAGTTTTTAGGTGTGCAATTAATTCAGTGGCCTTAAGCACATTCACACTGGGGTATAACCGCCGCCATCCACCTCTAGAGCCTCTCCAGCTTCACAAACGGAAACTCTGTTCCCATCAAACACTCACTCTCCAGTCCCTGTCTCTGGTCCCTGAACAATTTCCTCTTCACCGCATGAATACATTGCTTTCTGCTCATCATTCATCCTTCCTGGGACTGCTGGGCTGTCTCCACCTTTTGGCTGTAGTTCTGAGTCACCTTTTAAGCGACCCAGGTCGAGTGGCTGGTTGCAGACCCATGCGGCACAGCCTCAGTCACACGGGCCAGCAGACAAGGCCAGAAGCAGCCCGTTCCTTCTGGATTCTCGATCTGGGTCTGGGGTCCTTTCACGCAGCCTCTCGTCCCCCCTCTCTGGCTGGCCCCACAGCCCCTTGCTCACCACAAACCCTGCTCAGCCCAATTCTAGGACTGCACCACCACTTCCACGGTGTCCAGAGGTGCAGGAAACGGGAGCAATGCAAGGTGTCTGCGCATTTTAAAAGCAGTATTTTGGGGGATTATTTTGCAATTTGTGGGGAGTGGAATTTATCATTCTGACACACCTTACAGTAAACAGGTGAGCTGTTCCGAGGCAGGAGGAACTGGGAGAGGAGGCTAGGCCTTCAAGAAACACTGGGAGGGGGTGAGGGGGAAGATGCAAGCTGATGGGGCACTTGGGGGTGAAGGTGAACTCGCTCACTTCACAGACCAGCCGCTGGGGACGCTGAGGGGGAGAGGAGACCTGGGGGCCTGGGCCAGCGCTGCAAGCTCAGTTTTCCCCATCAGCCCCATCCAGAAGGTCTGAGCCGTGGCCCCAGGAACACTTGGGATGTGTAAGGTCATCTTGAAAGTGATCAGAGAGCTGAACTTCAGCTCTCCAGGAGAGAAAGGTTTCCTGCTATTTAGGTTTTTTGGGTTTTGTTTGTTTTTTGAGACAGTCTCACTCTGTCGCCCAGGCTGAAGTGCAGTAGCATGATGTTGGCTCACTGCAACCTCCACCTCCTGGGTTCAAGCGATTCTCATACCTCAGCCTCTGAAGTAGCTGGGATTACAGGGATGAACCACCATGCCTGGCTAATTTTTGTATTTTCAGTAGAGATGGGGTTTTGCCATGTTGTTCAGGCTGGTCTCAAACTCCTGGCCTCAAGCAATCTGCCCACCTCAGCCTCTGAAAGTGCTGGGATTACAGGTGTGAGCCACCGTGCCTGGCCTGCTTAGTTTTTAGGACTCACACTTAGGAATTCCCTGATATACTTTTAGTTGTATTCACTAAGGTTTAAGAAAAGCCAAAACTGTTAACATTTTTGGTTATTAATTGAGATCTGCATCTCCTTGGCCATCCCCAGCCTGTTTCAAGCACCGCACTTTCTTTTTAGGTGATTAAAAGCAAAGGAAGAGCTAGGAGGTCAGTCGCAGCAAAAAATAAGGAATGGACGCAGGGCCGCGCCTGGTGACGTGGGCTCAGACGCTGGAGGGCGGCCTGCAATTGCGTTTTGCCAGCTTAGAGATGAGGCCAGAACATTTTTGCAGAATGTTTGGCTTGCTTATTTGGAGTTGAATACTTGGGACAAGTGAATAATTAAAAAATGGTCCGATTTTAAAAAATGAATATTTTGTATTGTTTAGAACAATAATACATGCTCATATAAAGATATCGCAGGAAATAAGAAAGTTTGTGGGGAAAATTCTACCACTTGAGGGTGACCCTGGTGTGCACTCTGATAAGCACATTGTTAGATCTGGCTTTGTGCAAAAACACAGACCGCATATGCAAATGCCGTTAAAGGTGACCATGGCGGACACGCTGTTCTGTTCAGCTCAAGTTTCTTGTTTTACTCGGTAACGTCACCGCCTCTTCCTAGCAGTAGAGGTTTTCATCACGATTCATCAAGCACGACCAACTTTTGTTTGGTAAATAAAATAACTTGCTAAAAAAATTTTAGTCACGGGAGGAAGACCACGGGTGGCCATTTATTTGTAAAATCAATTGCTTTTTCCATTAGCCTGTTGGATTGTATGGTTTTTGAAGAGTTTTCCCAACCTGCGATGATACCTGTTACCAGTTTCTCTCCAGAAATCAGGAAGGTGGGTTTTGTTTTTTTGTTTTTTTTTGTGCTCTCCAATTTGCTTTAAGGTCTGGGGAGCTGGGTGTTCTTAAACCTGGAAGGAATAGCAGAGCTGAGTTCCACCCGATGCCTCTGAAGATCAAGGCCCGCAGGCCCAAGGCATTTCTCGGCACCATCATTTCCACTCGGATTTCATTAAAGGAGGCCATGGATGGAGTCATTCCCCCTCAGAAGAAATCCTTGCAATTAATTTGAAAAAAGATTAATCCTCACTGGTGCCTGGAGTTTTGTGGTTAGGAAAAAGAGTTCGAGCTCTTACTTCTCTGTCTGAAAGAGAAATTTCACTGCTTCCCTGAATCAACGATCACAAAGTCATACGTGCAGTCCTAGTGAATCCACAGCTCCGAGCCTTCCCCGGTCCCCCACGCACCGGCTCAGACCCTGAAGCTCATCTGAGCCTCCAGGTGGGGACCACGCAGGGCCCCGTGGGGCTTGGGTTCCTCCCCTGCCATCCCAGGCTGGGGTGTGCCCGCGTTTCTCTTCTGTATCTAGTGATGAGAGTAAATCACTAGATACATGGGTGTAAATACACCTGCCCAGATCAGCCCAGCAGAGCCTGACAGCCTCAAGTAGCACCATAGCCGGCCATGGCAGCTAATGAGCCTGCTGGGGGACCCACTCTGCAGTTTCAGCAGATGGACGAGGTATTAGAGGTCTCTACCCCTATTTCACATGGAATCCTTTTGGAGACACAGGGAGAAGTGTGCATTTCCAGAACTTGCATGACTTGCTTAAGAAAACGCCCATAAGAGGCCAGGCACGGCGGCTCACGCCTATAACCTCAGCACTTTGGGAGGCTGAGGTGGGTGGATCACCTGAGGTCAGGAGTTTGAGACCTGCCTGGCCAACATGGCATAACCCCATCTCTACTAAAGTACAAAAATTAGCCAGGCATGCTAGCAGGTGCCTGTAATCCTGGCTACTTGGTGGGCTGAGGCAGGAGAATGACCTGAACCCAGGAGGCGGAGGTTGCAGTGAGCCGAGATCGCGCCACTGTGCTCCAGCCTGGGTGACAAAGTAAGACTTCATCTCAAAAAACAAAACAAAAAAAATGCCCATTAGAAAGAGTTCCTGCTCATCTACACCCCTTCCCCCTCACAACAGTGTTCTCACTGACACAGCCACGTGTTAGAACATCTCCTAAATCTCACTGGAGATGACCTGCCTCCTTTCAGATCATACATATTGACAGAGAGTACATTTTGCTTCCCCACTCTTGTTTATTGTGTGCCAGTGTTGGGAAGTTGGTCACATAACTGAGTGTTGATACCATCTGCCCCATTTTTCCCACCTGGGATGGAGCGCAGGAGGTTGGCTCCATGTGGAGTCCCCGCCTGGAGACCGCCGCCCTCTGGTAAACCTGGAATGGTGCCTTCTCATGGAGGCACCCACAACGGGGTCCCATGCACCTGGCTTCTCCACCTGGACCTCCCGTGGTGGCCTTTACTACAGAGACGCACCCATCAGCAGGTGGTTGTGGAGCCTTAGCAAATGCGTGGTCTTCACTGTGTCATGTGGCCCGTGATGTCATCTTGGAATGACATATTAGAAAACTCTGTTGATGCATCTCAGTGTACCCAGAGAGGGGCATCCAGCGTCCAGCAATGGAACGCAGCAGGGATTTCCTTATGAGCATTTTCTTAATCAAGTAAATGGTCCAAGTTCTAGGAATGTACATTTTTTCCCTGTGTCCCCAAAAGGATTCAATGCAAAACCAGAATAGAGAACACAATGAGTCTTTGTTTTAAAACATGAGGTGCGAGCATCGTTAACCGAAAGCACGCCCAGCACTGCTCCCTCGTCACTACTTGTTTTACAGATTTGGATACTGAGACGCAAAGAGGTTCAGGGACCTGCCTGCCGGCTTGATCTTTAGACTTTGTTGCGAGTGAGATTCTTGTGGCGTGAACGCAGGATGAGAGGCTCACGTGACCCAGCTGAAACTCAGCGGCCTATGGGGAAACTCACTGGCTACTCAGGAGAAAAGGAGAAGGGAAGGGAGAGGAATTAAATTGTATTGTGTGTATTATAAAAACCTGTAGACTTACCTTACAGTAAGTGATGAAGCTGTTGGCTAGAAATAACAATGTGCTCGTAGATGAGAAAAATCAACTAGTGTCTGTACACAAAGTCAATGACATAGCCAGTTAGTGTCTAGGGAACTAGGGAAGCTTCAATTGCTGCTGTTTACTAGAAAATCAGTTCCTAATTATTTTGGTAAACACTGATGTATACAATAAATGCAGCCATAGTTAATGCTTTAACTACAGATTAGGTTTTTTGATTTTCTGTCATTTTAAAGATGCATTTCTATGTAATTAAAACAAAGGGCCCGTCCGTTCCTCCTTTCAGTGGAAAAGTGATGCCTCAGCACTGACCGACTGTAGATCTGGACCATTCTACTTCGTTTCTCCTGGTACTTATTCCTTTAATTTGCAGGTTCAACGTGGCGGATTTTTGCACATATCCACAAAGCGGCATTTGGGACCTAAGCCGTTCATTTTGATGGTTTCACTTGTGGTTGTTCTAAGGGTGAAGAGCGAATGATTTTGCTTTTTACTGTTTTTTCCTCCCAGGGTGATATTTGATTCTTGTGGCACTCTCAGGAAATGCAGATACCAGAGAGCTCAGAAATTAATCTGAAGAAACTCAGAGCCAGACAGCTTCGGGATTCATCTGTGTGATCTGTGCAAAACCACAGCAGATAGGGGTGTCACCGTTTTGCTGAGCTGCCATGATCAGAAAGAACACAGAATAATATTTGAAATAACTGTTTTCTTGTGAAAGTGATGCTTCAGTATATTTTTCGAATTAAGAATCATAAAATGTAGTTCTAGATGAAATAGAGACACTTTTCTGCCATTTCCCCCCCCTGCATCACACTTCTTCCATGGCTCACAAAGATCCTCACATCCTCAGAAATCTTATTTAAGTGATTAAATGGTCCTCCTTAAAGAGGTCTCAAAGGAGATAGTCACCTACATAGTGTCCTCCTTTCTCTCCAGGGTTCTCTGTTTCAATGCATGCCTATTTTCCACCTAAACACCAGTGGGAGTGGTAAAGAGCAGACCCCTGCAAATGATCTGAAGGTTAGTGTCATGGCATCTGTTCCCCATGGCAACTCGCCCAGCAGCTAAAACAGGCACCAGTGAAATCAGGGTGAATGAATGGAACACGTGTGTCAACGCCTGCAAGGCTGGAGAGGACACATCCGACTGAATGGTGGGCTATGGTCTCTCCCCTTTCTTACTCCCATGCCCCTGACGTCACAATGGTCTGCAATTCCAAGAAATCACAGAACACTGTGGTGCTTTTTAATACTAGTTTAATAGTTAAATAATAGCTTCCTCTGAAAAAAAGCATATATATATATATATATATATATATGTATATATACTTTTTTTTTTTCTTTCAAAGGAAGCTATTATTCCACATCTGGTCAAACAGCTCCTACCATGCCTCAGGAGAGTATGTAGATTTTCTTTTTTCTAGCAAGATCAGAGCATTTAGATTTTGCAGTCTGGAGGAAAATATTCTTTTCTGTCTGAAAGCCAGATGCAGTTTTTCCTGTGTTTTTGCCCTTTGCCGGGTTTAAGATGATGTTTGTTCCTGAGTCATCGGCTCACACTAGTTAATGAAAGTCAAGGGCGTTTACTTTCTTTATAGAAAGCTGTGCACCGTCTGTAAAAATCCACAGAGAAGCCTTTTGTTCAGATGCAGATTTCAGGTAACCTGAGACTGTTCTGAGGATACAGCTCCCTGCAGATTCCGGAGGATGAGGGCGCTGCAGGGTGGCGGCAGCTGGAGGCCCCGCCCCGTGTGTTTGGCTCCCCCCCACTCCGCAGTGCTCCACTCAGGGGGCTGTGGCTTTGCCCCGGGACAGGAGGATCAGCGTTTCTCCTCTTAGCAAACTGTGAGGCTGGACACAGAGATTCAGATACTGCTTTTGTAGACGCAGTCGGGCATATCTGGTTGTTTCCTCTCCCATGTTTCAGTGGGGAAGTGAAGCTCTCATGGCCTCCTCTGGGGGCCTTTGCCTTTGTTTGCTGTTAATACAGAGGTCGGCATCAGAGACCTCTTGGCACGAAACCGTGTGGGACACACACCGGGCTCTGGCCCTGGGCACAGAAGGACACCATAAGCCAAGCGTCGGCAGCCTGTACTTCCGCCATGAAGTAAACGCTTTCAGTGGCTATATTTTTCTGATGTGGGCTTAACTTCAAAAGGGAAGAGGTTTGACGGTGGGTTCCAGCCTCCTCATCCTGGTGAGTGTGCTGAAGAGGGGGGAAGCATCGGAGGGGGACAGATGGCACCTGTCAGAGCCGAAAGCCACCGTCAGATGGAGGAGGAAGTCCTAAAAATGGTCGCGTGCTTTCCACCAGGTGGCTGTGCTGTGGTCTCTCTGGGTGGCTGTGCCGTGGGCTCTCTGGTTAGCACCCTGACGTCAGCTCACCCCTGGGTACCATTTTGCCATGGCGTCTCGGTGCAGAAGCACGCCCTTGATGACCGTGGCGCTGGAGAGCAGAGTCTCTGTTCCTTGTCCCCAGAGACCCATGAAAAAAATTCCTCTTCCTCATGGCAAGACGGACTCTTCTCCCGCAGGGAGGCTCAGAGATGTCTGCTTTCCAACCGCAGATGACGTGGAGCTGATGGCCAGAGTCGAGCTCTAGTCCAGCTGCCCCAGACCACAGAGCTTTTGAGGCTTGATTGCTCTTTGCCTCTAAAAATGGTGGAAGCATGAATTGATGTGAGGTTAGCCACTCTGATTTTCATTTTACAGTTGAGGAAACTAAGGCTCAAGCACAGAAGCACAGAGGACCCAAAGCTACAGCCTTGAGGGGCAGAGGGGCCGGGGGCCCCAGGGCGTTTTAGAGTCAGCGTGCCCTCCCCAGCGGTTCCGAGGCCACCAGGCCTCTTCCAGAATGGCACGAGTGTGGCGTGGCACTGGGCAGGGTTCCGATGACACCAGCGTTTCCAGAGGACGAGGCTCCTGTGGGCATTGGCATGGCTTTTCTCACTCGATCAGCACGAACTTCCACGGCCTCTGCAGGATGGGTGACCCTTTGCCGCTGATGCTTTTTTACAGGAGAGGGAAGGAAGCTCAGAGGAGGCGGACACCCGCCTCAGGTCCACGGGGGTGACGTGGCGCCGTGAGACCCGAGCCAAGTGTTTTTGGTTCTTACTTCTTTCCCATGGCACAAAATGTTTTGCCTCCTGAACACAAATGTGCTGGGTGATGGTGGATTCAGAGGCAGGGCAGGCCTTTCCAGAAGACTCCGTGGGCGGGAGGCTGAGGGGTGGACACTGTCCTCCTAGGCGGGTGCAGAGCATGATGGCCTGCGAGCAACGAGGCAGAAAGGATGTCCCAGGACACGAGATGGTGGCTGCTGGAAGCCCAGAGCAGGGCGTCCTGTCCCTCCCTGCTCAGGTCTGTGTCCTGGGCCCTGGGCCGAGCATGGAGCGTGGAGGAGCTTGCACCGTGGGTAGGGCTGAGAAGAGGCGCCCTGCCCTGGGCTACCTTTCCAGCTACACCGCAGGTGCCCTCACCCCAGCCTCCAGCACAGGCCCAGCACCAGGTTCCAGGGACCTGCAGCACCGGATGGACGGGCAGGTGGGCAGGCAGGCGGGGGCTGGGCAGACAGGCAAACTGCAGAGAACAGCATGTCTACGTCCCACGCGGCTGTTCCCTGTCACGTGTGTTGCTCCTGTCTTCAGAATCCTTGCTTCCCCTGCTTGCTTTTGGGTGTTCAGATGTTGTGTGATTCCCTTCCTGTGCTCCCGCTGCCCGCCTTCCAGTTGTCAAAGAAAAGAGCCCAGTCAGCCCTGAGAGCACCCGTGTCTCCAGAGTCAGGGAGCTGGGAGCAGGGTCCCGTTCTGGAGGGGCGCCCCAGCTCCGGAGTGAGGTTGTTCTTTGCCTTGGTGCTTGTTTCATAGCTGGGGGGGGGATCTCCCTTACTCTCCTGGGGTGTTTGCACAGGGAGGGGAGAGGGAAGAGGGAGAGAGACACGAAGAGGGAGGGAGAGAGAGGGGTGGACAGACGCAGGGTGAGGCACGTTGAGCTGGGCCTGAGCAGAGACCCCCGTTCAGCTTAGGGCATGAGCGCCCTGGTGTTCCTGAGCCGCAGGCAGGGAGTTCTCGGTTCCCACTCTGCTGGTTCCTGGCACTGCTCAGCCCGAGCCTTCCACCCAGCTGCTTCTGTCTCTGTTGGGAGCTGACTTCAAGGGCCTTTTGTCATGGAATCCCTGTCTTTTAAATCTCTCTATTTTAAAACCATTTCGTGCCTCTGGCCTTGCAATTCCTTTCTCCGTGGCTGGTGCCTCACAGCCACTGTCTTGCAATAAGAAAGCATCCCAAGTCCCGGAGGAAGACATTCAAACTCAAAAGCTCCTTCTCAGAAACGAGAGAGAGAAGCTTCCGGCTTAATCTTCCACTCAATATGCAAATGGCACGGGACTGCTGCCGTCTTCGGGCAGGGGCGCCCTGGGGCTCTCAGGCCAGCCCGCCTGCCCCTCTGTGTGCAGTCCCTGCAGAGAGGCCTCTGGAAGCCAGGCATTGCCAGCCCCAGCCCAGGGGGTTGGAGGGAGAAGTTGAGGCCTTTACCACGCAGCCCTGGGAGGGTTCTCTATCCATCAGGAGCAACTCTGGGAGCCCACACGGCCTGCTCAGCCTTTAGTTCCCACTTGTGCTTATACTCATTTTCCTTTCACTCCACAGACATGTAAATACCACACACACACACACACACACACACACACACACACACACACACACACCCCTACTGCTTTTCCTATCTGGACCAGAATGGGGTATCCACAAGTGCACAGCACTGAGTGAAAGGAGCCGCACTCTGGAAGCTGCAGGACTTTTAGCGACATTGTCATGTGTGTCCTGGAGCCTGAACCTTGGGGCAGCCACGTGGGTGAAGCGCTGTGCGGAGTATTGACTTATCTTTGGCGAGGTGTTTAAAGGTATCTGCAAAGACCTGTCTTGGATGATGCTGTGGAGAACAGAGGGCTGCTTTCTCTGCTAAATAATGTTTTAGAAGAGGAATCAAGCGTTCTGCTGAGTTTCTTGCTATGATCTGGATACCGAAGCCCGGGACCCTCATCCTCTCCTCTCTGCTTGGCAACATGGGGGGTTTCTGGCGGAGGCTCCACCTCTCCGTGGCCAGGGTCCACTGAGGACAACGTGCCTCTGGTGGAGCAGGGGAACAGGGCAGGGGGCAAGCTGCTGCCTGCCAGCACTTCACACACCGGGTGCTGTGCCATCCTCAGCACAGCCCTCCCCACACGTCAGATATTCCTCCACGCAGAGTTAAAATCCTCCTTCTCACCAGCACTACTCTCCAGGGTGGGGTCCGCAGGGTCGGCGCCTCCCAGGCTGTGAAGCAAGCCCAGATGGCCACAGTCCCAATGCGTCCCAGGGAAGAGGCCTCCCAGAAGGACAGGGGAGCCTCAGAAACTACCTGAGGGTAGTGGGGGTGTTTTCATCACCAAGAAAGCTCTTGAAAATCAAGTGCAGCTTCTCAACTAGGACGCAATCCAAGCTAAACAGACCCTCGGGACAGGCGTCCAACCCACCGAGGCTCCGCAGGGTGCCTGGCTACCTCCTCCCCTGTGGCTTGAGGAAGAAATCTTTTCCCCCAGCCGCAGCTGCCGGTCACTCCAAGTCCCACGACCACCCTGCGACTCTCACCTGGTCCTTGTCTGGCCCCGGCTCCCCCAGGGCACTTCTGCCCCCAAGCCCTGGTTCCTCTGCTGCGCTTTCAGCCACTGCCCTGGACTGGCCATCCTGGGGCCAGCAGGCACATCGTTCGTAACTTGTAAACCCACTCCTGGCCCTCAGCGGGGCAGCCCTGGACGCCCAGCCATTAGCTGATGTCTGACATGCGGCCACACCTGGTGAACACTTCCCCCTCAGGGGCTCCAAGTTTTGGCGTCCGCAGGCATCCTGTCCTCCCACCCCCGTGCTCCGGTGCTCCTTGCTGAGTGTAAACGCTCCCACCTTGCACACCTCTGGAGAGGGCGACCCCCACTCTCCCTCACACTTGGTGCTTCATCAAGCACAGCTGTGAAATGCTCTCACTACTTAAGTACTTGAGCACGTGTTTCCAATCTGTTGCATATTCCCACGCTTAAAAAGCCAGGTGCCAAGGTGCAGATGGTGGTGGCTTGCACCTGGAAGGGGGCCTGGCGGACGCAGGTTTGTGGCGGCCGCTCCTAGTGTGCAAGTGGCAGCCTTGCTTGCGGTGACTTTGGTGCCAGCTCTGGGCTTGCCCCTTCCCCTCCTGTCTTCTTCGTGATTACTCCTGGCACCGCTGTGCTTTGAGAAGCCATGGCAGCCGCATCAGGAGATGAGGACAGGCCACAGTGATAGCCCACTTCCTACGCAGAGCTCAGCCACACTTGGGTGAGGACAGAGCCCAGAGGGGCCGGACGTCCTAAGGGCACTCATCGTTTAGAGCTTAATTCAACCCATGTTTAGCAAGTGCTAAATGTCTGCTAGGCACTAGGTTTCAAAGCAAACTCAGGCACGGGTATGCGAGTGGCCCAGGTTCAGGCCAGCCCTCGGATGCCAGAGTCACTCCAGGCCCTCCATGCCCTTCAGGCCTGGGCACAGTGAGGCAGACCCTGTCACCAAGGCTTGCCCACCGTCCTGAGCTGACAGCCACGCCCTTTGCTCCCCTCTAAGGATTCAAAGGCAGGCCCTCCATGCCCTTCTTGGGCATTTGTCTCTTCCTGCACCTGCTTTCCCCCCCGGAGGAGGCCTGCCTCCCTGCTTTGACAGCCTCACGGATGCCCCGGAGACTGGGGTAGACCCCTGGCAGTGACACTGTCTGCCCTGTGGGATAGTGGCTGAGAGCCCAGGCAAGGGCAGGTCGCCCCTGGCCCCAGTGGGTGTGGACCCGCCAGCGTCTTACCTTGTACATGTTGCACAGCCCAGGCTGGCTGCGGGCATGAGAGGGGCAGAGGGCTCCGGCCCGGCTTTAGCCAGGGTACCTGCCGGGGGACACAGAGTGGGCTGTGTGAGTCCTGGTGGGTGCCGCCGGCAGTGCCCCAAAGTCCTCCAGCAAATCTCCTCTAGAGCTGGCTTGGCGAGAACCCAGAGGGAGGAGGAGTGAGCGGGGAGATGGAGGATGGGGGCAACGGTGAGTGACAAAGGTGTGTGCAGACATGGATGATGGACGGACCAGCAAGAGGTGATGCGAGAGGAGAGGGCAGGCAGCGCCCCGAAGCACTCAGGAAATCAAGAGCAAAAGGAAAGTTTTAGGGAAGAATTCTCTCCTCCAAAGTCTACTCCGAGGGCCTGTAGTGGGACCAAACATGGCCGTAGGCACAGTAGATCTACGATCAGGTGCAGAAGGCATTTCCCAGTCTAGAGCAAAGGGCACTAAAAGGGGTTTTTTGACGTCTATCATGGAATGGATATATTTTACATTCAACTTTACTTGTGCAGTTGTATTTTTTCTTTATAGCAAGTGCGTTCGCTTCTGCACTGGACTCCCCCCTGGGGGAGGTAGCTGGCTGGGTAGACATGATGCGTCCCATTGATAGTTTTCAGGAAATGCAACCTGTAACCTCAGTTGCCTGCCACTCCCAGAGCCAAGAAGAGGGAGGACAAACGCAAGTGGAAACGCTCCCTGCTCTGCGAAGGTTCAGTGAACTGAGGACGGGCCATTTCAGATTTTCTGCAGAGCATAAGGAAGTAATTTTAGGAGGAGCAGTGTTCAAAGTCACTTCAGCCAATTACTTAGAGCTGGTTTTCTTGCTGACATTCTTCCTTGCTGCTGAAGGTTAGGAATTTAACGTAAGTAGGAAGTTAATCTTCCTCAGCAGGAGCAGGCGCTGTGCACTCACCTGAGCTCTGTTATAAATCTTCCTAAATACCATTTGCTCCTGACTTACTGTATTCTGTTTGTCAGTTACACGAGAGGATCTGCTGGATCCATGAACGCTGAGGGCTGCAGGTTAAAAACTATGATTCTAGAACAAGGTAAACACCCTGCAGGAAGTGTCTATTTCTTACTACCATCTACAGCAGAATGAAGACAGAGAGAGAAAGGAAAAGTGGAGAGAGACTCATCGTGGTCAAGAGATGAAATCAGGGTAACAGGCTTCAGGAGATGTACTGGCTGCAGATGAAATGGATTCTTTTAAACAAGTTAGCAGCTGAGTATGCGTGAGAATAGAGTAGTTCCGACACGGAAGAATGTGAGCACATTCTAGAAGTATTATGGCAAGTGAACATTCTGGGGTTTTCAGAGGCAAATCTGTGGTGTGTGCTTAGCTGTAAGTCTCCTAACGGATTCTCCCTGCATGAGAGAGGCTATTTCTATATTGGCAGGAATTTCTGGTGACTTTAATTCATGATATTAAAGAGTAAGTAAATTGAGTATTCACTTTAGAGGATGTCTCCATGGACGAGACTGTGGGAGCTGCTGTGCTGATGAGACGTGGCTGTCCCCCTAAGCAGTGGCTGTCCCCCTAAGCAGTGACTCCATCAACGGGTGTCCATGAGCAAGGGCATGCTATCCATGTGGCCAACAAGCAGAGAACTCTCCATTTATTTTCCCTCGTCTCCTACAATGGCTCTTCTCAAGAAGAGGATCACCACTGTGAGACATGGTCTCATGGCTCTGGTGGGCTGGCGTGAAGCCCCTCTGCCGACTCCCCATCTACCCATGGGGAAGGCAGCTGGCTGGGGTAGATATAAGGCATCCCACTGATGGTTTTCAGGAAATGCAACCGGTAACCCCAGCTCCTGCCACTCCCAGAACCAGGGAGAGGGAGGACAAATGCAAAGGCCAGAGAAGCCGAAAGGCAAGAATCGTCTCAAGAGAAATTGTGTGTGCTGAGCTTACTTTTATAGGTCTGCCTCAAAAGAGTTCCGTTTTCTTTAGCTGTTTTTCCTTTTTTACTATGTTTTTTAAGAAGTAGGATGATTTCAGAGCATTAAGAATATGCTGATAGACATAAAGGAAAAAAATTTTACAAAAACATATTGAATCAGGGTTTGATAGGAAATGTCCATAGTTCTTAAATTCGAATCAATATCTAAGCGATTTCCACAGGAGTGCTATTACGTGTTTTTTTTCCTAATGATGATCTGTTCCCTCAGAGGTCAAGTCAAGCTCCTAATTCACCGAGCAGAATTGCCTGTTTGCAAATGGCCAGTCTTTTTATCAAAGGAAAATCAATGATGAGAGAAATGAATGCTTTAAAATGAAAATGAGTTCGAAGGGAGGAGAGGAGTTAAGGGTCTGATGGGACACGAATGGCAGGGCCACCTCCAAGCCAATCACTTATCTTTGCTCTTGTTTCTAATTTCTCAAGGACCCCGAGTTTCACCTTAATCTCATATACTCGTTATCATCCTTCAAAGAGCCAGCACCTTCCCTTTATTTCAGTGTCACGAGGTTCCCGTGACCCCCCCCCCCTTGTGTGTGAGCTCTGTGGGCACTGGCACCCATGTGCGCGTTCATTCGGGTGGTGCTGGTGGGGTGGGCTGAGTCAGTGACAGCACCGGCCAGTGGGGTCTGCTCGGCGTCCACCTGCCCTTACATTCGCGGATGATGCTTTGAGAGAAACATGAGAAACTTGAGGCAGAATAAGAACAGTCATGATAGACCAGAATACCGGACTGTTAGTGCAGAGAAGACAGTAAAACGTCTTTGTGTTGTAAAAGCAGAGGAGTAAGCAACTGTGACCTTCCCCGCACAGAAGCGCAGGAGCTCGGGTGGTCAGACTTACCTGCCAGCTGTGTCACCAGGCCACGGAAATGCCGGCCACACAGCACACCGACGTATGCAGGGCAACCAAAAACGACAACTTAAGAAAGTTCACGTGCAATTAGTACACTGTCCGTGGTCTGTTAAACTGTTTAATGAATGCATGAAATGGCAGAAAAATATATAAAGCAAAAAGCTCATAATAGAATTAAATCGTGATACAAACACCACAGGCAATTACCATCAACTCCATTACCATGATTTACAAATGTATCGCTTATACAGAGGAAATTGCAAAATCACTGCCAGTACAGACACGTCCAGGCTAATTAGCTGTCGCCTGTTCACACAACAGCAATATCTGCAGACCACAGAAGGACACACGGAGCAGCTGGCGACCGAGCCAGGGAAGTCTCCGATCAATAACTGATCAGGGCCATGGGACTTCGAGAGGAGTTCCTTTAGGAAATCTTATAAGGTGTTTGAGTGCAGAAACAAATGCACCCTCCGTATTTG
Organism: Ateles fusciceps; assembly: GCA_036589455.1. Lineage (NCBI taxonomy): Eukaryota > Metazoa > Chordata > Mammalia > Primates > Atelidae > Ateles > Ateles fusciceps. The sequence continues at coordinate 4,195,364 of JAZHEH010002639.1, forward strand.
GATTTTCTCTAGAAGAATCTCTGGCCAAATCTCTCATCCAATGGAGGTGCTGGGTGGCGGATCAGTGACCACGCAGGCTCGTGATGAAAGAGATGGAATTTGGTTCTGGGTACACGCTGCACTCAGGGGAGGGGGGATAGCCCTGTGCGTGGCTGGCCCTCCGTGTGTCTACCGTATCCTTCATGTGTCTCCAAATGCTACACCCCCGTGAGATTACGGAACACAGTTACAGAATTAGGATCTCATGTTACCAATGAGGAATTAGGTTACTGTAGAACTAAAATATGCTTAATGAAATTAAAATACAATGGAAAATAAATCAGGCAACAGAACATTGTGATTAATTTACAGCCATGATGATACCCCACAGCACTGAATGACAGAAACAGTTCTTCTCCCATACAGTCAGAGGCATAGAAGTCATACCGAATGCTGAATTACAGAATACTGAGAACAGGTTATAAATGGAGGTTTTAATGTCAAACAGAGAGAAATAGACAAAATCATCGGTAAGAAGTTAGCTTTTAAAAAAACTCCCTAAAAGTATATGGCAGGGAGAAGCAGGGGCTAGGGTGTCCTGGTTGCATTCTGTTTTGGATACTGTCTGCGTGGTACACCACCGTGTCCTGCTTAGGTGTTTTGTAAAACCTTCCTCCCTATACAAAGGAAGGAGCAGTGTCCAAAGCTAATGCCTCCAGGCTCTGCCTCATGCCATTTAAGTGGCCTCAGATATCAGCACTGGCAGAAGAGTGATGCCGGGGAGGTCACATAGAGAGGAAGCCACCGGGCTGAGCACATGCCAGTCTTGGCCCTAGGTGCCCACCCATTCCTCACACGACCCGGACATTCCGGGGAACTGGGAAACCTGTTCCTTAAAGGCAACAATAGTCCTTTCTTTGCTCTCACAACAAAGGAGCATGTTTTCTGTGAATTGCACTTTTCATTTATGGCTCTCAAAAGAATATGCCTCCTCAAGGAATTTTTAATGTACTTTTCTTGAATGTCAGCTCCCAGCGACACAAGCGTGGGTGTTGTTAGGGCATTCCCGGGGCCGGGGGCAGCTCCTCCAACATGTGGTACCAGTGGCCATGTGCCCTCAGGGGAGGGAGGGGAGAGCACAGGAGGGTGGGAGGGGACAAACAGCCCCTTTTATAGGGTCATGGCGGGGCTCCATTCAGAGTCTGGTAGGAATGTGCCAGGATAACCCTTGTTCTAGATGGAGAAGGAGAAGAACTGTGTTCCCAAAGAACTGCCGGGCAGGGAGGGCAGCTGCCATGGTCCTGAGAGACAGGGCTCAGCCTTCCACCTCTCCTCCTTGCACACCTCTTCAGTCTATCTGAAGGACCTTCCTAGCAGATAAAAACTGGGGCTCTCCTAATTTGTAAACAGAGTAAAAAATAAAAAATAAAAACAAAACCAAAAGTTCATCCATGGCAGCCCCCCCACACTTTTAGGGCCATTATGGGTTTGTAGCTGGGTGTAGAAAGAGTTAAACTTTCGTCTCCCACGTTTAAAACACTTTGTGATAAAATAGTTGAGTTGAACAACTACACATCCCCGCTGTGTACTTTCCACGGGGAAGCCTCACAGGCTGCTGTACGATCACGTGTGCAAATAAAGGGCAAGCCTGTTCATTAAAAAATCTTCTATATTCAATACTCAATGGTGAAAAGAATTGATATTTCAAAATTCTTAAAGCAATTATGTGAACATTATTTTTATTTTTAAAACTTTTGAAAACGTTTTTCTGGGTCCGGTTTTGCAAAGAGGTTGACTATTTCTGAGACTAGAATGTTTTCTTTCAAAATATTGAAGCGTATAAAGGATTTAAGACAATGAATGCTGTAATCTTAACATAAAGGAAGAAACACATCTCTGCGTTTCTCTATCCATTTTGAGATAAAGTCACAATGATACCAAGGCTTTCACCATTTTATTTCAACTTAAATCATTCTCTCTGACATGAAGCTTGTTTTACAATACATGCTATCTATCCAGCGATTTCATCTTTTCTGCATAGTTTAAATACATTTTTTTTTCTGTACCTTGAATTGAGCAGAATGATTCAAGCTTTCAAAAGTGGTGTTGCTGTATGCATGAGGGGTGCTTAGCATAATCGCAACACTTCACTGCGCCGCCTGAATCCACACGCATCAGGTGTGGTTTGAAAAGTGCTTCCAGTTGAAATTAGCATTAGAAATAGGTTGGAACACCAACATTTCAGGGTGGGGGAGTACTGCCACAAAGGGAAAGAAAATGTCTACAAATACACTGAGAGAACTAGCCGGAATATCGATTCCAGAAGTACTGTGGGTACACCAAATGTTATTTACAAGTAAGTCATGGCAAGTGTCACCACATGAATTCTCAACTCAGCGCAGATGGTAGAGATGCTCACAGTTGCCTGAAACTTCAGTGTGCTCTCATGCCCCCAGGAAAGGTAAAGCTGACATTTGCGTTTATCTTCAACAATTTCATGATCAATAAAGAATTGCAGCTGGAGACTAAAGCAAATTCTAGAAACTCCTTAACTCCACAGATTACCCTGTGGTTTCTACGATGGCATGTTAACAGAATGAGGTGCTCTGTTCCACACTTTATTCAAAAGCCTTTTACGTTCCCACAAGGGCTTCCAGAATTCCAGAATCGGCACTGCACACAGGCAGAAAAATAGCTGCCTCTTACAGGGTTTGTGAGAACACCCAATAAACCAGGACGTTTTGGGGAAAAAACTTCTTTCTCTCCAAACTTCCACAACCAGCAAGCACTCTAAGCGTCATGTGAAAGGCTACGCCTCTGCCATCTGAACGCCACTCAGGAGCCAATGCTTTGGTGAACCTGCAGCCACAGGCGTATCCACTGACAGGCAACTGCAGAAGCCACTCGTTCCTACACACTGGACCCCAGAGCAGAGTTGTTTTCTCTAGTGATACGTTTTTATCCACAGAACATTTGCTTTTAAATAAACTTCTAAGACTCTATATGCAAATTAATGGAATCACAAAATAATAAAGCTTTGATTCATAGACACTCATTTATCCCTCCACCCCTTCCACTTTTCAGGCCACAGAGAAAGCTTGCTCAAGGAGGATTTAAATTCAGGAGTTTGTTCAAAAGTCTTCCTCGACCTCAATCATGTGATTATTGCAGAGCAACCTGAAGCTAGCAGCACTGACTCCAGGAAAAACAAGCAGAACCCAGTGCTGAACTCCAACGTGTGGGCTGCGGAGGCAACTCAGTCACAGAGTCAGCAAGCACACACCACCAGAGACCCCAAGCATGTGGCTCTCCTTCTGCAATGCCTGTGCCCGGGCACCCCTAGAGCTCCACAATTCAGCACATCCTTACATTCCCGAGCCACACCCCCGGGCACCATCCCTTGTGAGGAAGAGAGAGGGTGAGTTACATGAAAACAACGTCCTAAGCAGCAATTCAGGCCCACGCTTTTGGGCTCATATGCATTCTCCAGCATGGACCCAGACCTTAGACAGCAAGAGGCTACATGCCAGTTCTTCCTCTAATGGCTTAGTTCACCTACTGATTTCTCCTTTGCTTTTTCCACTTAAACTAAAGCTCCTCTACTCCTCAGAGCTCACCTTGCCAGAGCCCCGCTTGGGCACACCCCTGTCACCGCCAAAGAAGCGCCCAATGGAGTCAAGGATGCCCGTGTCTCTGTGCCTTGGGAGGAAGCCATGCCTGGCATGGTCCATGGTACTTGCTGTGGCCAGGTACTTGGATCCGTGCCTCTGGGAGGGTCTCTTCTGTGACGCCATCACATCCAGGCTCTCGGAGGTGGCTGCACTGTCTTCTTGGATGGTCTGGAGCTCGTCGGACTCAGAGGGCCTGTCTTTGAAGGTGTTGTCCTCCCTCCCTGGGGCATCTCGGGAAAAGAGGCGGATCAAGTGGGGGCGGCTCCCCTGGGTCAGCTGGGTGGGCGTCCTGCCAGGCATTCTTTGGGTCTGCTGTGCGCTTGGAGTCAGTCACCGCTGTGTCCTGAGAGGAGGTCCCATTGTTCTGGGTTGCATCTGCCTCTCCTGCAAACAACAACGAGAGATGAATACGGGCCTGTGCAAAGCCGAGCGCAGGACAAAGCAGCTTTCTTTGAGGGGCCTTGACCTAGCTGTCTCCTATAAAACCCACAGAATATGTGCAGTGCTCACAGAGTCCTTGGCCTAGGATGGAGCTAACCTGGAGGGAGCAGCCTTATTGCAGCTCTGTTTTTCAGAAGGCCCTGGGAATTCCTCAGTTACTTGAGATTTGGCACCCTGGGTAAAATGCACCAAGGCTTCCTGATGAAGTGGCCTGAGCACACAGAGCAGCCATAGTGGCATTTATTCCTGGGTGCTGCCACGGCTGCCCCCCCAGAGAGCCCAGATGTGCAGGCACTTTGATGGGACACTGACCGCTTATGAGGCCCCTGGTGCATACGTTAAAGATGCAAGGAGCATTTCTTGACAAAAGGTGTTTTTAGTTTTCTTGGTAGAAACGAAAATTGCCCTATCTTTTTGCAATTCACGCATAAAAGAAGTGGGGGGCATTTAGAACTTTTTCAGTCCCAGATTCCACAAGAGGCCTCTCGCAATAGAGAATTGCTTATTCAGGACATTTCGACTTGGCTTCTCCTCTGTAAGCAGAAACAATTAGAAATCTGAAGTGGGATTGAGATATTTCATGTTGCATACCACCATCTCATAGCTTTTTCCAAAAAATACAGCATTTCTGTCACAAATGGCAATAAATCCTTTTTGCTTTCAAGTTACAGTGTTAGGTTTAAATGAATTATCATTTAGTTTCCTCTTCAAACTCTTATTATCTGCAGAAAACAGGTTTCACTCACATATTCCTGTAATATCACTCATCCATTCATCGATCCATCCATTCATCCACATATCAGTCCATTTACCCCTCTATCCATCCTACACACACACACCTATCCCATCCATCCATCCATCCATCCATCCATCCACTCGTCCATCCACCCACCCATCCATCTATCCACTCATGCATCCATCCATCCATCCACATATCAGTCCATTTCCCCATCCATCCATCCACTCATCCATCCATCCATTCACCCATCCATCCATCCACTCATCCATCCATCCATCCATCCACCCATTTATCCATCCATTTGCCTGTCCATCCATCCATCCACATCCACTTATCCATCCATCCATTCATCCATCTATCCATCCACTCATGTCTCTGTCTACCTGTCCATCCACCCATCCCTCCATCCCCCCTCCACTCATCCATCCACCCATCCATTATTTATGTGTACTGAATAACTGTAATGTACTGTTCCAGATTTCTGAGTTACAGTGATGAACAAATTCTTCCATAGAGCCGTAGGGGGAAGCATAGCCCTGCAGACCCCTCAACTCGAGATTTCTGGCCTTCACAATGATCAGAGAATTCCTGTTGTTTCAATCCCCCAGCGTGTGGCAATTTGTCTTGGCAGCCCTGGGAGACTCACTCGATGTGCAACTTCACATCAGGCGAGGGGACAGGAAAGCAGAGAGGGCTTGGGTCAGGAGGAAGGTCCTTGTGGAAGTTGCATCTGGATAGCATGAGAGTCTGGGCCCTGTGAGGAACTGGGGAAGTAGGGAAGGGTGCTTCTGGCAGTGGGGGGAAGGCAGGCCCCCCTGGAAGTCTGTGCAGAATTGGCTCCCTGTCGCAGGAGTGGCAGCAGAGTGGCCGTGCTGGTCCTGGGTCTGGGAGGACAGTGGGGCTGAGAATGTCCTGGGCCAGGGAGGAATCTGGGAGGCAGGAGGACCTGGGCAGGGAGCTGGGGGACCTCTTGATGGCTGTGGACAGATGGTGGAAAGGGCAGAGCAAGTGGCTATGTGGCAGGAAGACAGGGCTTGGTATGGGGAGCAGCAGGGCCTGAGGATGGAAGATTCTGGTGAGCGGCCTCTGCAGAGGGATGCCACTGAGATGGCAGGACCCAGATGCCAGGGGCACCTTGCCTTCTATCCTGAGCAACTGGGGAGAGGGATGGGGCTGGGAGTCTGGCTGGGACACTAAGGAGAGAAGGTGTCTGGCCTGAGGAGAGTGGGGGAAAGTGGCTGCAGCCAGCCTGGCTGGGGAAGGTGTAGACAGGGGAACCAGCAAACAGCTGAGAAGGCCTGCCAAGCGATGAGGAGTGGGCAGGTGGCAGATCTTCTTCCAGGTCGGTTTCCAAAAGGACCTCTTTCAGTAACTGCCCTGGGGTCCCCCTCCCACCTCTCCAGTTTCCACGACTTGCTGGGAGAGCTCCTGGGATGTAGGATACGGTCCTGTCGCTGCTATGACTCATTACAATGAGAAGTACGGTGAGGTTCTGGAACTCCTCCTCACAGTCACATGGGACGCTGAATTTCCCAGCATGTGCTATGACCCCACACGTGAAATGCTGTTTTTTAGCGAGGCTCGTTAGAGACCTTCCCCAGGGCTTTACTGGGGGTTGGTCTTCTAGGCTGTCCCTGCTTGGTGCCACCGAGATTCCAGGCTCCAGAGGAAAGAGGCCGTTCAGCACGGTCTGTGTGGTGCTCACAGCCGTGCAGGCACAGCGAACCGCCCTCCTGGTTAGGGAATGGTGGGTGGGAGCCCTCTGGAAACTCACGATCCCAGACCACACCCTGGGACCTAGCTCGCCACAGGCCTACCTAAGAGTAAACGGTCCCAGGCCTGCGGCGTCAACTCTTTTCTGCACGATTACTAAGAGGCGGGAGAGCCATAAACACGTTGGTGAGGAAAAGATGTTTCTCATGTGGTTTGGTTCACACCAAACAATACTTTGAGGGCATTTCTTTACGTGGATTGAGAAGACACTTAATTGGGTGGATTAGGTTGTGAAAGTCAATGTCTGGAAGAGTGTTATCTCCTGAGAAAGTGTCCCCCATCGTCCACTCGGTACAGCCTCGGAACTGGCAACTCTGAAGATGAAGCCGTAGGAGCAGCCTCTCGGGTGGAAGATTCCAGCTCTCAGCAGCAGCAGCTCTCAGGGAGAGTGGGGTAGACACATTTCGCACCTGAGTTACATTCGTCCTTGGGGAGGTTAGGTGACCCCCTCCTGTGCACACGCACCCAGGTGTACACACACACACACACACGTGCACATGGGCAGAGCACCATCAGAATTGGAACCCGGATTCAGCAATTCTTGTAGAAACTTTAATAAGAATGTGATTGCCTCTTGCATTACTAGTGCTATTGATGAAGCCAGATGAATGCCTGCTAGCCCCCAGGTGGCTGACCTCGGGCGATGCATAGATAAAACAGCGCCTGTGAAGATGCCCCCTCTGCTTTTAAACTCCCGTGCAGCTCCTTTATTTCTCAGTGTATTTCCCAGGGTCTTTGGCTAATTGCAGTGATCGGCCTTTTGAATCTGAGAACACACAGGCCCCTTCAGCACTGAGGTCCCCTCTGGGGGATGTGAGGAGGGCAGGGCCCCAGTTCTGGGGGTGGGGAGGGGAGAGCATAAGAGGAGAGAGGCGGGGTTGCTTTCCTTCTGCTACATATACCCATGGAAGTTTGCATACTTACAACACTTGCTCATTGGAAAAAGGATTCCAATGCTTCTGATTACTTTTTTTAAATCAAAATCATCTGGGTCAAGAAAGTGCCCTGTAAGTGAGACTTATCATGAGGTCCACATAAGACCTGGTTCCCACGCAGGCTAACCTGCTCTCACATACACTATAGATGCCTGCTAACAACAAAGTGTCAGGCCACCAGTCGGAACCCAGGGGCGCGGTGGTCTCGTCCATGAACCCAAGGGGAGTGCGTGCAGCTGCTGGCGTGTCTGTCCTGGCTGAGTCCTATGCCTGAAAAATAGGTCACACGCTCCAGGACAACCCCCGAAAAGGCAGGGCCAGGTGGGGCAGGAGACTCTGGTGGCACTGTTCTTCTGTGACCACTGGTGAAATTCAACTGCATAAGAACACCAAGCTTTAGAACATACGATGAAATACATCGTTGCATCGTAGTGTTTGAAAAAGCAACATGAAGAACGCTGTGGTCAGTACAAAGCTGTAGCTTTTGCAGGCATGCAATGCTTATTTATAGGTTGCAAGAACAACAGAAATAATTAGTCTGACTTTACAGCTGTGCTTTATATTCTCTGGCTAATATAAATTAATGCAAATGTGGAAGGAGAACAATGGCTATATTGTACCCAATTAAATGCATTAACAAAACACAAGAACATCTGAATACTAATATTTTTACAACAGCTGGGCTCTGTGTCCCTGAATGCAGTTATTTGTGAGGCACAGAGAAGGGCATTTGTGTCCCCAAAGTAGCTTCTCCCAACACATAAGAAGCATGCGAAGAAGCCGAAATCTATGGATGTGCAGCGTTTTGGTAGGGCAAGGACAGTTTAGTTGGTTGATAGTGCCTTCGGTCGAAAGAAATCTCAATGCAGACTTTTAAATTTGGATATTAATAGAGCAGAGCATTTATTACACAATTAGTGAAACATGCAGATCCAAATTTCCCACAATATGTACTCATAATATTTCCTGTAGTTTTAATCGATTTCTGCAATTGCAGGAAAACTTCCTTAAACGACACCACCACACCTTGATCTTACTGCTGGAACAATGCTGGCCTTCAGAGCGTGGTGGCACTGAAATCACTGACCATCTGTGCGCTGCAGCAGGGGGAGCATGTATTTCTGAGTGGTTTCTGCAGCACAGAAATGCCCAGCGGGACACAGCTGTGATATTTGGGGGGATAGCGTTTACTATTTAAAGACACTCAGGTGTCACGACCTGAGGAAGCTCATCTTCCGTGGAGGTGGCGTTCATGAAAGGCCGCGTGGCCTCATTTTTACGGTGTGTCTGGCTGCTTCCATTGGCTCATCCCCAGCACACAGACGTCACCAAGTCCTGCCAGTCCTTCCTTTGGAGCATTTCTTATGTGACCACAGCCCCCGCTTCCCTTTCTCGTCGCGGCTTTCTGCTGGGGCCGTGGCCGCGTCATTGCGGCTAATCCCCCTCTTCTCCAGGCTTTCTCCACGGGTTCCACTGCCTGCACACCCACTGAACGATCTGTAAAGGGCTTTGCAACACAAGGCCCCCAACTCATGCGGCCGTACAGACCCCTCATTCTATGCGCGCCGAGGACACACTCCTCTCTCTGTCCGTGGTTCCCTCGCTCTCCTCCAGGGCGCTGTGTGCAGCGCTGCAGGCCCTTGACCTCTGTGTTCTCAACAAAGCCCACACACCACCTCTGCCTCCAGGTCCCCACCCGGGAAGGCCCGGACACCCTTCTCACGGGCACCTTGTCCTCCAGCACACACAGCCACTCCTTACTTTCCTCCACATCACCTCACATTTGCTTTGTTCTCTCTAGTCCAGCGACCTCCTCTCCGAGGGCCAGGCACCAGGCTGTTTATTCTCTAACGCATCTGGGCTGGTGCTGGGGCCTTCAGAGATGGCCAGCAAGCACTTACTGTTTGCTAATAGAAGATGCTGATATTTAATGGAATATACTCCAAAAGAAAAGGCATCAAATCCCCCACTCTTTTTTGGAAAAACTTGGCATGATAGCTGTTAAGCTGTTTTTTATATACCGATTTTTAAGTGAGAATTTCTCTTAAATCCTGTCAGCTTCGACATCCATGGTCAAAGCAAGCTTGTCCAACCTGTGGGCCACAGGCCACATGCAGCCCAGGAGGCCTTTGAATGCAGCCCAACACAAATTCATAAACTTTCTCAAAACATGATGAGTTATTTTGTGATTTTTTTTTTTTTAGCTCATCAGCTATTATTAGTGTATCTCATGTGTGGCCCAAGACGATTCTTCCAATGTGGCCCAGGGAAGCCAAAAGATTGGATACCTCTGGTCTAAAGAATTCTGTGTAGAAATGAATTTCAGTAGTAAAATTTCACTCTTTCTGGTTCTGCAGAGTTTTCTAATATGGTAAAGATCACCATTTAACATGGCTCTGAAGCACTGGAATAACAAATTAAACTTTCCAGCTCTGTCCTTTCCTGAACTCTAAACCCTAATCTCTGCTTTGGAAGGTTGCTCAGATTAAACACAGATGGCTGAGTGGGACTGACTTCCCCAAGGCCAGGCCCACGTGCTCTGCAGTTTCCCTGGGGCAAACCAACGTACGTGGGTGACTGAGAACTGGCCGTCCTGGCAGCCCATGGCCTGTAGTCACCAGGGTGGGGCTGAGGCCAGGGTGGAGGTCTGTGCAGAGCCCAGGGAAGGACCTCAGAGGCCAACCCCGGTGTGCCCACTGACCCGCTGATGTGCTGCAGAAACTCACTGAGCCCACTGGGCCTCTGTTTCTGTTTATGAGATGGGAGCACTCAGGGCTATTCTTACCTCAACCATCCCCAGGGTCCTGTCTGCACGGCATGCTGCGACCTGGGTGTCACCCTCCTGCAAACACTGCCTTCCACTGAAGAGAGTGGCAGAGAGGGCGTTCCTGAGCAGACTGCGGGCATTTGGGAGGGGGTGTACATTCCCGTCACTCTCTGAGGTGGGTGGCTTTAGTAGCCCTTTAATTAATACAAGAAACTGAGACTTAGCAAAGTTAAGCTGGGATTGATGGAGGCACTGCCTTTCACTCCTGCCTAACGCCCTTTGTATGCTCCAGAAACCCCGGCGATCCCCCACCTTCGGCTGTCTGTCACCAGCCCTTCTCCAGCCCAGCCTGGCTTCCACTGCAGCGGGGCTTTTCCTCTCAGGGTAAACTCGAACTGCAGATAACTGATGGCTGATGCATCTGTGGCTAGCAGCTGCTTCACGGAGGGCTGACTGGGAGAGCCCCGGAGGCTTTCTGACCTGTCCTGAGCCTGCAGCCACAGGGGCCTCGAGTGCACTCAGTGGTCTGGGTGCACCCACGGGCACCTGGACATCGATACGTTAATGATTGTTAAACATAAACAAAAGCTGAGTCCCGGACTCCAGGACGTACAGTCCCCATCTGATAGTCTGTGCACATGCTACCCTGCAAACAGTATGGAAGCTCCCTATCAACAGCTCCAGGCTTGTTTAGGAAACTGTCATCTTGCTCGAAGCAGAACATGGCAGGAATCGAATGTCCGTAATGACGGTCTCCAGCAGAACTGTGATGACAGAGCAGACACTGGCCTCTACTAAAATGCTATTTTTTTTAACCTAGAGCATATTTCTCAACTCCATTCCCCTGCATCCGTGGAAATCACATCTCACAAGTGACTTCCATCAAAACCAGCATGTGTGAGAGACAGGCATCTGGGTTCCCAGGCACACCCCACACCCTGAATAAACGGGAACGTGAGGCTGGGGCTCGGCTGCTGCCTTTCTGGCACAGGCAGAGGAGCAGTGGGCAGTGAGTTACTCATTCTCCGAAAAACCGCCCTCATCCCAATCCAGCTGCCTCCGTGAGTGCAGTTACACGTCCTGCTCAGCGGTGCTCCGGCCTGTGCCACAGAATCTGCTTAACTACAAGCCTGGGATGAGGCTGAGCCTGCTGCTGCTTCCTGTGCCGAGTTTGGTCTCGACCACCTCCATGGATCTTTGTGCTTCCAATGCTTCTGGTCAGGGGGCTCTGCCGCCTCGTTTCGCGGACGGTGTCTGCAGGCCGCCGTCTGTGCCTGAACTTAGCGCTTTTCTCCCTGGCGTGACTCCGGAGGGCGGCTCTAGCCGTAACTGGAGGCCGAGCACGGGCGTTCTGAGGCTACTGGATGAGGCTTGCTGGTGATACCTTCTGGTTTGCAACCCTGTTTTAAAGCCAGAGGTTTTCAGGCCAACGGGAATGCGTTTAGTTAGTAATCCAGAGCATGCCCTGGTGCTCACCAAACCAGAACAAAACGTAACACAGAAATCACCTTCTCCACGAAGGCAATCCCACTCCCCAACTGAACTATAACACAGTGGACTTCTGTGGATGAGATGATACTGTCCTTTTCACCACAGTCAATTTAATGCTGTCCCTATCATTAGAGATCTCAAAACATCAGACCTAAGGGATCATCCAAATACAACCTCACTAGGGAAGTTTAATGAAATGTCATATTCATGGCCAAGCAGATCTTAAATGAGACTCAATGAAAACGGTTATCCTCAGGTACCTTGAGGTTTTCCCAACAATAAACTCTAAGACACGCAGTAGAGGCTTACAGAGCTCAGTCGCCACTGTTGGCTTATTTCATGCATTTGCGTCATTCCCATCTAAATGCAGATTCCCAGACTTCATGGGCCAGTAAAACAGGAAAAGTTAGAGATGAAAATGCTGGGACTCTGTATCACCACCTCAAAACTTCAAGTTTTTATTTTGCCAGCTAAGATATTAAAAATAAAAAAAAAAAAAAGCAAATGACGACCATGTTCTGGGAATATAATTTCACAAAAGAAAGAATTTTGGAATCAGTAGACTGGGAAGAGCCTCTCCTCAGGATGAAGGTTATGGAATACACTTAGCTTCATAAAAGTGACATTGCAGGGTTGCTTTTGTATCTGCTGCACAAACTCTGTACCTGCCCACACACACCTGCCCGCACACACCTGCTGAGGCCCACCGAGCAGAGGCTGTGACGTCCAGCCTAGCTGGTGTCCCCCCTGGGCTGGGGCCAGGCCAGGGAAAGCGTCAGGGAGCCTGAGGTCTCCAACAGAGATGACATCAGATCCAGCTCCCCACCCTCTGCACACATTCCAGAACTTACAGGCCCCTTATACACAAAAAGCTCACAACTCATTTTGCCACAGACCACTAAAAACTTCCCCCACGTTGGTAACCACTTTCCTGTATATTTTCAACAAGACATCCACCAGATATTTTGACAAAAAAACTTTATTTATTTATTTATAGACAAGGTCTTGCTCTGTTGCCCATGCTGGAGTGCAGTGGCTTGGTAATAACTCACTGCAGCGTCAACCTCCTGGGCTAAAGTGATCCTCCCTCCTCAGCATCCTGAGTAGCTGGGGCTACAGGTACATGCAACCATCCCGGCTAACTGCTGAATTTTTTTTGTAGAGATGAGGTTTTGCTATGTTGCTCAGGCTTGTCTCAAACTCCAGCCTCAAGCTATCCCCCTGCCTTTTCCTCCCGAATAGCTGGGACTATAGGCATGAGTCATTGCCCCAGCTAATCTTTAAAACTTTTTGTAGAGATGGGGTCTTGCTATGCTTCCCAGACTTGTCTCAAACTCCAGGTCTCAAGAAATCCTTCTGCCTTGGCCTCCCCAAGTGCTGAGATTACAGGCATGAACCACTGTGCCAAGCCTGATTTATTTATTTTGAGAGATCAGTATCATAATAGACTCACTGGTTGTCCGCATTTTTACCTTGGCTTTAAAAGTAATATTATTTTTGGTAGCATATCTAGTTAGGTTTAAAGCCCAGCGTACAATTTTGGTTAGTTTTGAGTGTTTTAAGTTCCGATAAAATGACCCCACACACACACACACACACACACACACACACACACACACACACACACACACACACACACAGAGTCACCACTGACCTGATCTGACAGGTCTGTCCTCTACCATCAGGAAATTTAGCCCAGGAACTAGGAATTTTCCTGGCTCAAAAATCCCAGTTCCCAGCTTACCATCCACAGATGTCCTTCTTGTTGGTCTAACTCACATGGGGAACCCAGACACAATCTTAGGGGTCTCATAGGAGCCGTACCCAGCCCCCCGAGCCACCAAAATGCACTTCCAGATGATCTTTCTAGGGACTAGAGTCCACACAGTTGCCTAAGGAAATTCTGGAGTCCGTAACGTTAAAATACAAGCAACTGGAAATGAGGGTCCCCAGAGGCTCGGGGAATGGTTTGGAGCTAGGAATCCTCCTGGAAACATGACTGCTTCTTCATTTTCCATTCTTGGCAATCCAGCTATAAGGTCACACAGTTTCTGAGGCAGAAGGTACTGGAAGAGACCCAAGAGCCCATGGTACTGTTCACACAGGGACTCCGCGTGGAAAGAGCTCTGAACAGGGGCAGGCTCATTCGAGGACTGGCGAGGCCGCCACACAGGGACGGGAAGGGACGGGAAGGGACGGGATGCTTTGGTTACTTCTGCCGTAAATGCGCAGTGGCAGAATTCGCTGGAGCAGGCTGGCCCTGTGGTACCGGTACATGGAACTATTTTCTCTTACAGTGATTTGCAAACTGGTTTTCTGGCCCACAATTCCTTGAGGAAGTATTTTCCAAAAATAAATCTGTATATCCACATATGCCAAAATGTGTTATCTTCCATACTGTTTAAATTAATCCGTAGCTGCTAACTGGAAACAGCAGCATGGAATAGGTTAAGGAAACTATTATTGTAGAATTCACAAAATGGAAAAATGTTCAATTATTTGGTGTTTTTAAAGTCATGCTTTTTAAACATATACATTTCTCCCAGGCCCTTTTATCAGACGGTAACTTCAAGATGACTGAGGCTTCTGGGGCCACCGTACGATCTATAGTCTTGTAACTGACCCTATTTCAGACCTTCTCTTATGGGGACCAGCAAAGAGTCTGCACACCCAAGTTCAAGCCCTTCAGAGGGGCAACCTGGTATCAGTGGAAGAGGGGATTCTGAAGTCACGACACATTCTTTATAGTCAAGAAACTCTAAAGCTGTACAAACACTGTTTTAGAGAAATAAAGAAAAGTTATCCAATTCTTCAGCCATTGCAAAAAAGATCCTATTTTCAGAAAATCGAAAGAAGGAGATGCTGTTTCCTATATCCTAGGAAAAACCATATAAAAACAACACAAAACTGAAATAAGATGATACAACTTTGCTCAAGTGGCCTTTCTAAATTTTAATTCTCAATTTGCTTCTAATGGCGGGAAGATGTTTTGGAGCTGTTACAATTGGCTTTTTACCTAAAGCAGTTTGGCAGATGCCCGACAGAATCCCGAGGCTGTGGGCACACCCGCCCTCCTGCCTACTCTTGCGCGCTCCCTGTGGATCACCACCTGCCCTGCCAGCCGCTGCTCAGAGCCTCTGCCGATGCCTGCAGACCCCTCCAATTCCCCCATAAACGCAGATTTCAGGAACATGTAAAGAAAGCTAAGAAAAAGGAGGCAGGGGTAATCCATTTGTTTAGACCTGAAGCTGGTCAGATTCTCATTTTTGTAGATGTTTTGAAGCAGGTAATTCACTATCTGAACACAATTTCCAGGGTACTGTTCTGTAGATGAGCTCCTTGATGTCCTTAACGCTGGGTGTGCTGACATCTCTTATCTGCTAGAAGAATATCTTGTTGCATTTTACATGCTAAGCTACAGAAGAAACAATGTGCCAGGGTCTGTTTGTAGACCATCAGCCTCTACACATGGGTGGCACTGACTGCGCAGCTCTGCCGGCTCTGATGGGTGCCTGGTCAGTGCCTCTCCATTCAGCCACTTTGGACAGGCCGTGCACTGGCTGCAGAGTGGGCTGCAGGTGGCCTCTCTCATGGATTGGGACACGAGAGGGTAGGCTCTGCACAGTGGGGACCAGGGCTTTTGTCGAACTCTCAGCGCCAGCTCCTGTCCAGCAGAGAGGCGGTCTGCTCCCTGCCCATGAAGAGTCGGACAGAAACTTCAAGCCATGGCAACAGCAACATGTGTGTTTCCTGGGGGTGGAAGTGAGGAGAGCTTGGGGTTGAAGGTGTAGGACTGAGCTTGGAGCTTTGGTCCCTTGTCCCACTGGAGAAGGCGCCACAGGTACCCAGGGCCTCCACTCGCCTGGCCCCTGTCAAGGAGGCTGAGCCCTGCAGAGAACTGTGGAATTTGGGAGTGTGGGCCAGGGCCGAAGAGGACCCTCCTTGTTTGTGGAATACTTGTGTCACGGCGTGCTGTGCTCAGGGTCAACAGGGAGGGCAAAGGAAACAAAAAGGCCCATGGTGTGCCTGTGGATTTGCTATGGCAGAAATTCTGCATCTATGAGAGGCATGTGGCTGCCCGCCAGCCTACCCGCAAAGATTTCTTGAAAACTTTCCCACAAACAGGCTCATCATCCCACCCATCTCACACCAATGCCTCCTTTGTGTGCCCAGAACATATAGTGTTTATTTGCGCCACATAGCTCACCCCCTGGAGCCTCCCACGGCAGGGAAGGAGTCACAGGAGAGGCAGCCGTGCTAGGGGAGCCTTGGGAGGATGGAGACAGGGTTGTCTAGGCATGGCCAGGCACTGGCCAGTCACCCCTGCCAGGCTGCATGCACTGAGCTCAAGGTCCTTCCTCCTTCAACATGGCAACAGTCCATATGCCCAGCTTCCCTAACACAGCTGGTGTACAGATACCAGATTCTTAAAAAAATAGCCCAATATTCATGTAAGTTCGGTTCCATGTGCAGCCTGTGGCAAATCTCATGGTGACTTGTGCCAACACTGGACAGAACCAGAGCAGTCAAAAGATTTCCTTTAAGAAAGTGGCATCACAGGTAGTACTAGGAATTGCTTCTCACTGGGGAGTAAACAACTTAAAAAAATTATTCCCAGCTCTTCGCCAATTTGACATAGTGGGAGCTCAGAACACACTAGTTGAACTGAGTTGGATTTGGACTTTTAGAAAAGGTCTGGAGGCAAACATGGCTGACTTTGTTTTTTACTTTTATTTCTTGAGACTGAGTCTCACTCTGTGACCCAGGCTGGAGGGCAGAGGTGTGACCTCGGCTCACTGTAGCCTCTGCCTTCCTCCCAGGTTCAAGTGATTCTCCTGCCTCAGCCTCCTGAGTAGCTGGGATTACAGGTGCCCTCTACCACATCCAGATAATTTTTGTACTTTTAGTAGAGATGGGGTTTTGCCATTGTTGCCCAGGTTGGTTCTGAACTCCTGGACTCAAGTGATCTGCCTGCCTTAGCCTCCCAAAGTGCTGGGATTACAGGTGTCAGCCACTGCACCTGGCCAAACACATGGCCGACTTTGATTCTCGGTTCCATCACCTACTGTGTGACCTTGAGCACATAGTTTAATCTCTTATAGCTTGGTTGCCTCATTTGCAAAACGGATGTAACAGTTGTAGCTCCCTCACGCACTGCTCCAATGAGTGCCTGCACTGCGTGTCATAAAATGTCCTGGGTCCTCGAGCACAATTAGGGCTTTTATTGTTGCTAATCACAATGTTTCTACAACTAGTTTGGAAACACCTTCGGCAAAGGAGTAAGGCCCTAAACAATATTCATCCTTCCACCCACTTCCCATCCATCATTTACCCACCCACATATCCATCCATCATCCATCCATCCATTCACCCACCCATCCACCAGTCCACTCATCTGTTCATCCACCCATCTACCCGTGTATCTACTCATCCATCCATATATCAGTGTATCCACCTATCCACCCATCCATTCACCCAGCATTTGTCCATCCATCTATCCACCCATCCATCAATCCACCAAATCCATCCACCTACTCATCCATCATCCATTCATCCATCCACCCGCCCACCAGTCCACTCATCTATTCATCTACCCATCTACCCATGTATCTACTCATCCACCTATATATCAATTTATCTGTCTATCTGCCCATCCATTTACCCAGCACCTGTCCATCCATCAATCCACCCATCCATCAATTCCCCCATCCACCCACCCATCCATCCATCCATCCACCCACACACCCATCTGATACTCATATAATGCCTTGAGTTAGGCACGGTTCTAAGGATGGCTCCCACTAGTCCTCACCCTGACAGAGTCCCGCTCCCCCACTGCACCCCTCATCCAGAGCATCGTGGAGCCTATGATGAAACTCTTGTGATTGTTACCTAATGGGGCAAAAAAAGGAGACTATCTGGGGTCCTCAGACCTAATCACAGGAGTCTTTTACAGGCAGGGTTTTCTCCACTGGTGGCAGAAGTGGAGGTCAGAGAGATTCCAGGCTGAGAAGGATTTGAAGTGCCAGGGCTGGCTTGAAGACAGAGGGGACAATGTGCATGATTGGAGAGGAGGCCCTGGGAGCTGATAGTGAGTCTTGCCACCACTAGCAAGGATGGGGATGAGGACTCATTCTGCAGTCCACAGATCTGAATTCTGCTGGCAAACTCAATGAGCTGGGGGAGTGGGTTCCCTCCCAGAGCCTCTAAGAAGAGCCTGGCCACTGACTCCTTAATGCTAGGCCTGGAGACCCAGAGTGCAGACCCCAGTTGAGCCTGCCCCTGACTTTTGATCTACAAAACTTCGAGCTCATAAACCTGTTTCAAGCTGCAAAATATGTGGTGATTTGTTACACAGCAGTAGAAAAACAGATGCATGCCTCCCACAGCCTTCCATGGCCTCCCACAGCCTCCCACTGCCTCCCACAGCCTTCCACTGCCTCCCACTGCCTTCCACTGCCTCCCACAGCCTCCCACTGCCTCCCACTGCCTTCCACAGCCTCCCACAGCCTACGGGAGCCAGGGCTCCAGGCACACAGGTGGACAGAACAGTCCCTGCCCTCATTTTGCTGGTGGATTAGAAGATGAAAATTAATAAAATCCGGTGGCGCATTTGATGACCTCCCTGCTCGCTCCTTTGGAGACTCTCTTGCTTTGTGACCACTGGCTCGCCCACCTGGCCCAGCCCCTGCTTCCCCTTGGTGGGCTCCTGGGACCTCAGCCTGGGTGGGCGAGGTCCTCTTTGTACTATTTGCTGCAGGCCCCCGTACACCATTATCTCAGGTCTCTCTATTAGCTTTTCTCAAACTTTTTCCTGAAGCCCGGGTGTGCTGCATGATGTCAAAATCTGGTCTTTGAGAAAGCACGGCTCCGTGGTTAAATCACTAGGGAAGTGCTTCTGTATTTCAAGACTCATCAGGGGCTTCACTGTGCGGAGCCAGAGGACGCAGCATCCACCAAGTTTACCTTCCATGGAAGCACAGCTCCCCCAGGCGCCTGGCAGCCCTCTGACAACAGACTCTGTGTGCACTGGCTGCAAGATGCTGCTAAACTTTGCCCAGGTTTCCTTTGCTTCTCCAGGTAGTTGCTTCTTCCGCATTCCCTACTCATACTCATTCTAAGTGGGTTATCAACCTACGGCTTTCACAGTGACTGGGACCCACAGGTGTCCTGGGACATACACACCGCATTCTAAGTGTCCATCTGCCCACAGATCACCACTGTACTCTCTTCGGAATAGTTTTTCTCTATTACTGGAATGTTATACACGTAGTAGATGTCCACTAAATATTTCTGAGTAAAGAAGACTGTTAAATTTCACGAATCCATCCTGTTTTTCTGTTTCTCAGTTCAAAATGTGCTGCGGTCATTATGAACCATCCGTTCACATCTCCATTAAGAGTCAGCCTTTGGCTGATGAAGGCCAGTGCTCTCCCGGTACGAACACCAGAAGTGTATGGTCCATGCAGAGCTGTCAAGGCAGCCCTGCGGACGACGCTAACATGGTGCCGTGACGCCACACTCACACTGCAGGTGGAGAGGGAGGGCCATGAGGCTGGCTTACTTTCATGCAAATTAAATACACGGGACCTAACTCTATAATAATATATTTCTGAGGAAGAATACTCTACAGAAAGCAAATGGTCATCATATTGAGGGAGAACCTTTCAGAATAAGCACATTGCCATGAAAGACCCTCCTGCAAGCATTACTGCTTAACAATTCTTTCAAACTTGATGGACTTTAAAACTTTTTTGGGTAAGGAAACACCCCCTAAAATCATTCTGCTGATTGCTAGGGCAGGCTCCCAGGAAACACAGAGGCATTTTTCTCATACAGCAAATACAACTGTCAGTTCTTGGGTCAAATTGGAGGAAAAGAGAAAGGAAGAGGAGATGAGGCTCACATCACTGGTCACATTTTGGAGGACTGGGCTGAGCAAGTGGCCAGATTTGATCCCCCAGTGAGATCGGGAGTATGACCAGGTTTGGGGACAGAAACTGGCTAGAGCCACAGAGAGGTGACTGAGGGGGCTGTTTTCGGGCATCCTCTCCTCTTGAGTGTCACTGAACAGGATCTGGGGGCTGATTCTGGAGAGCCGTGCAGGGAAGGCAGCGGAGATGAATCCACAGCAGAGAGTTCCAGCCTCCAAGTAGATTGATTTTGTGACTGAGCAGGTAATTAAAACCTCAGCATTTTACTGGCCTTCACCTTTTCTCTCTCGTCCTCTGGCTTGCAGAATGGGAGGAGGAGGAAGCACGCTCGGTCTCTCCGACGAAGCTGCTCTGTGCAGCTGAGGCGCCTGGAGTACGTCGCTGCTGGGTGACAGCAGGACGGCACCAAATGCTGGCGACAGAGACAGGGCCACACGCGGACAGCAGGTGACAGGCCTCTCGAGGTCTGCGGCGTGTTCCCCAATTACACAGAAATACATCGTTGTGAAATAAATAGCACCTCTGCCTCTGCAGGCTATCTCCATGCACATGCAGAGTCACAGCAGGGAATAAGGTAATCGATAGTAAAAATCCAACCGAGACGGCAAATTAAATCCTCGAAAGGGTTCTCGTCAATAATGGCTTCAGTCAGTTCCAGTGCCCATTATTTTAGTAGCCAGCGACTACTAAGTTAGAAGACTTCTCAATGCATCTGCAAACGATCAATACATTGAAAGACTAATCGCATCCGTATTCGATCTGCATAGACATTAAGAGTTTGTCATTTCAAAACAAAAAACAAAAAACAAAAAACAAAAAAACAAAAAAACAACAACAACAAAAAAAAGAGTTTGTGCCAGAAGTCTCAGATGAAAGGGGTGGGGAACAACGGCTCAGTTTAAAAGAAAAGAAACGTGTGGGCAAATAACAGAAGATGGGGGCAGCTCTGCAATAATTCAGACACATAAGGAAGGCTGGCCACAGTGTGAACTGGCAGTCCTGGGTTGCAGGTTGCAAAGACCTTCCTGATGCACCTTCATATTTGGTCTTCTGCTATACAGAGAGCGCATGTTACTAACCAGAGTTTACACCTGAAGGACCCAGTAGTAGTGGCCCTTACTCAATAGCATGCTGGGAGTAGAAAGGCACACATGTTCGCTGACAAGATATTTGGTGTTTCTTTGCTGTCATGCCACAGCTGGCTCCTGGGAATGACACGAGCCTAAGCTTGCAGACCTGTGACCGTGTCTGTTCCCCTCTCTCCTACATTCCCAGCACCTAACCCTGGGCTTGGCATCAAGTGCTTGTTATATATGGGTGCATACATGCATGTGCGTGTGTGTGGATGTATGTTTATGTACGTATGGACATGTACATAGATGTACACATGTATGCATATCGCTTGCTTGATATGAGAATGACTCATCAATTAATTAATATAATGTGTGCTCTTGTTTGCTTTTTATGTAATATTTTAAAGCCTAAGAAATTTGAAGAGTGGCCAGAGTTTCTCCTTTGTATTCTGTAGTGGGCAGAACACGATGTCACTGGTTAGGATGGAGGTTTGAATCCTTAGCCAGAGGCATCTGCAAACAATGCCTCGGGGCCAATCTGGCCCATCTGTTTTTGTACAGCTGGAAAGGTGAGGATATTTTTTTACCTATTGAACACTTAAAAAAGAAAAATAGTATTTTGTGATACATGAAAGGCACAGTTCATTCGATTTTCCGTGTCCATAAAGGTTTGCTGAAACACAGTCACAGTCATTTGCTGATGAAAGTGTCTCTGGTTGCTTTTGTGTACTGATGGCAGGTACACAGGCAGAGGCTCTGCAGAGACTGTGTGGCCTGAAAACCTAAAAGAGTTACTGTCTGGCCCTTCTGTGATCTATAAGGTCATTTAAAGCTCTGAGAACAGGCAGGCATGATTCGCTGGTCCCGCCCTGATAGGTCAGAGCACTGACAATGAACACAACTCAACTCAGAAGTCAGATTTCTGTGAGCCTCTAGATGCAGGAAGCCAGGGTGAGGTACTACCGTGCATTGCTGAAGCTCTGTGGCTAGACAGGTAAGGCCAAGTTAAAAATGCATTCAGTTTTAATTTCATGAAGGAAATGGACGAGAATTATTTTAAAACCAGAGGATGAATGTAAGGTGATGGAAGAAGCCCTATGGGATAATTTACATTTAATTCATACCAAGGGCCACCCTAGAACACAGCAGACATGCAGGGGAGGGGGAGACAGGACCCCATATGCCACAGGACAGGGTTCAGGTGAGTATGAACAGCGTGAGCAGCCTTTCCTCATGTCAGCATCCTGCCAGAGGAGAGCTGTTTCTGGACAAAGACATTCTGAAGTCAGATAGGAGCTGTGAATTAAGTGGTAGGAAGGAAGAACAGGATTTGTGATCACGTGTCACTGAGAAGCTAGAGGAAAAGGGGGAGCAGAAGGGAGGTGGATGTGCAGCACCTGTCCTGCCACCTGAATAGAGCTCTTGCAGTGACACCCTTGATAGCCAGGACCTCTGAGCCAGGGAACGCAGGTGCGGCCGGCATCACTGCTCCGAGTCAGGGAACGCTGGTGCGGCTGGCATCACTGCTCTGCATTACAGAGCAGGTGCCCAGGGCACTCACTTGCGTGAGTGCTTGGGCACTTGGTTTTCATTGTTCTTAGAGTAGGAAAATTGCTGAGGACTGAGAACTTTATTTATATGAAATCACACATCAGTCATAAAGCCACAGTTACATAAATGCAGATGCACCTGTCTTGGCACTCACAAGTGTCTCAAACTTCTTTAAGAACTGAATTTTAGACTCTTCTTCTATTATTTTTACTTCTTTCTTCCCTTCCAATTCTCAAATTTGCTTGTTAGATGATCAAACACACATTTGTTGAGAAAGAATGATCCATAAGAGACCCACAGAACGCCCATGAGATTAGTGCCACAGACCCTGCATCATGGATTCGTAACCAGTAAAAGAGGCTAGCTTTCTGGCAATCACAGTGCTGTATGAAACAAGTACTACCTGAGCTCTCAGACACAGAAATAAAGGAAAACACGAATTTATGATAAAGTGGAAACAGCTCTCATTTTCTATGACCTTTCTGGAAGTTTTGCTTGCTGAATACACGCATTCCCTGCATTTTCCCACAACTGTTCCAAATTTAAGAAGTGACAACAAGGGAGGTGTGCAGAAAGTGGCATGTTCTATTATCCTTCCAGACAAAGGCACGTGTCTGAGAACCTAGGAAACGTCCCGCTCAGTCCCGACAGCGGACCTGACTCTCGGCCCTGGGCACCTTGCTCTGAGTCCATGCTGTGCCTCACTCTGATGGCACCCCTTCTCTTAGCTGAAACATAATGTCAGGTTCAACTTTCATACTTCCAAAAACATTTGCATGGTTTTGTAAATGTTCAGAGAACACTTTCATTATTTCTTATCTGAAAACTCGAGAGAGAAACCGTAACCATTAATGTGTATTCTGTTTTGCAAGATAGACATGACCCACAGCTTACAATGGGAAAAATAACGGACACATTTACCACTGGGCATTTTGTAAGGGAGAGAGTTATTTTGGGTCTTTTCTTGGGGACAGTGGCCAAGCTGTACGCAGCACTTACTGTCCCTGGAAGCTGCAGGAACAATGGTGTCAAATGTCTCGCACAGTGGCGGGGCCGGGGCCTCACACAATGTCTGCTTTTCAGAAGCAGCATGCAACGCCCAGCAAGCGCCTGTCCAGGGCCCGCCCGGTACCAGCTCGTGTTAGCTACTATTTTTTAAGGATAAAAATAACTTAAAAGCTCTTCAAGCCAGAAACTATTCAGTAAAATACTTTTAAAAAGCCTCAGGCAATAACATGATTTTCCAGATTAGGAGGTGGTGATGTGATAATTAGACAAATGGGAAGAAGGGTGTTCCGAGGTATCATTTATAAACTGGCCTCGGAGAACTCCCTCCAACGGCGCTGAATATACAACCAAGCTACTCCCAGATATACATTATTTTAGAAAAGAATACATACTAACATTTAAATGCCTTGTTTTCTTTCAGGAAACATTTTGAGACAATTTATCAATCAAAGAATCAGATATTATTTACATTTTATAGGACCTATCAGAAGGAAGCGATTCAAATAATTCCCATCTATGCATCTAGAGGAGGAAGAGACTTTTAAAGGTTTATTTATGAAAATTCTAACTTAATCACAATGGGTCCTTACAATAACCTTTCACCTTTTGTTGCATGAATCTTGAATAAGTTGGTAATTAAAAAAATTATCGTAAGTAGAAAGTCAACATCTCCACGTCACGAAAATAAACTCACAAACAGTTCTTCAAAATAGAAATACAATTATCTCCTTAAATCTCACTGTATCATTTTTTTATTTTTATCACAGGGACAACTTGGCATAGATTCTTGTAAGTAAGTCTCGGGTTATTTCTGAGGGGTGCTGGCTATCGTGGCATCTAAAAGATGTAAATAAGTGACGTAGCCTGCAGGGCACCCTGCAGACCTGCTGGAGACCCTGCCCTGCTCCTGCTGCAATCACCGGAGGCCAGCGTGACACTCACAGCAGCATGGATGTGGGTTGCAAGGTCGTTTTCAGTCTGAACCTCTACAAACACCCAAATGCAGCGTATAAAATGTTTTCATTTATAAAATGCTTTCATTTGGGATAAAGCTTTGAACCTGCATGCATGCCCCACACACTGCAATGGACTGAGTTACGGCTTTGGTGTTGCGGGGTGATGGGTAAGACTTTCCCAGGGGACCCAGAGTTGGTGAGAAAGGGATGCAGGGCAGGGGGAGCGGACACATCTCTGTTGATTTAAGTCTCTGTTTTCACAAATGCTACTCACATGCCCACACATGCAGGGCAGGACTGTCGCACATCAGCTCTGCTCAGCTTTCCAGGCCGGACCTGGTCCCAGCAACTCTACCTGACCTGGACTCCGGCCCCCGTGCCATTGCCCTGGCGGCCATCCTGTGCCTCCCAATTTCTGTATATTTGATCCTGAGGCTTGCTGCCTCTTTGCCTCCTCTTTGGAGGCTGTGCAAACCTTGCTCTCCTTTGGGCGGTGAGTTCCTCCTGCTGGCCCCTCCCCTGATGCCCTCTGCATTGCACACAGGGCTGGTTTGCAGAGGTCAAACGCACTCTCTGGTGACTTAACTGTCTCATAAGTGCCCCCCTTCACCTGCGTGTGAACTCGCGAGGGCAGCAGCCTCTTCCATGCCCCCTGTGGATGCTGCAATGCCCAGCACCGTGCTGGTGGCTCACAGACTACACACCTGAGATGGGGTTCAAACCCCTCCTCAACTGCCCTCAAGCTTCAGGTCCACCTCGACCTCCCTAAACTCTGCTGCAGCTGCCATGGTGCCAGCCCCCTGGCCCTCTCCTCTGCCTCCAGAGATGAGGCTCCAGTGTCCCGGGCCTGGGAACTGCTGTCCTCCTGCTCAGTAGGAAGTTCTGCTCGCAGGCTGCTCTCCCTGTCCAGGCCTTCCTGACCTCTCGTGCCTGGACAGCCTCTCCGGGGGCTGCCTCCCCACCCCTCACCTCCCCACCCCGCCTCCCTACGGCTTGCTCACCTCCCTACCCCAGCTCCCTACGCGCACCTGGGATGCAGGAGCTCTCCGGTCACACCCTTCTGTCCCGTGTGGTGCTGAGTCCCCCCACACACAAGGGGGCCCAGAATCACCTGCCACATCAATAAACAAAGTCAGATTTGAAATGCTTAAAAGCAAACTGAACTTAATTTGTAAGAGGAGAAGAGAGAAATGTTCATTTAAAAATATTGTATTTTGTTTTCTTTCCAAATAAATTTACTTGTAGGAAATGGAAATGTCTGTTCTCTTAAAACAATCCTTAGGATGACTGTCAGGTTGTCTGTTGCATCCTGTGTGTGTGTGTGACTGTGTGACTGTGTGAGAGAATGTGAGTCTGTGAGAGGATGTGTATGTGACTGTGGTGTGTGTGTAAGTGTGGTGAGTGAGGAGTGTGTGAGTGTTCAAGGTTCCCTACATAACGGGATACCCACAGATGTGCTGGTAAGCGGATGAATATGATCTTAATGTATTTTGACGGAGGACGGTTTCTCTAAGTAATCAGCCTATGTATCTACGGGTTAGTCTGCTTGTTCTTTGCCATCAGAAAAGGGACATTATGTTAGTTGGAGAAAACTGGTGACAACTGGTAAACAGAGTAGCTGCTGACAACAGCAAATGGACAGAGGTCTCTCTAGTCACCATGGAAATGTTACAGCCCACCCATTAACGCACAACTCGAGTGTTAAACCAACTGACCCACTGCAGAGCACCTGCCTGCGCCAGGTCAGGGTCTCTGGAGCCCCGCTGCCAGCAGAGACATTTGCACGCGTCTCCGACAATGTCCTAACGGAGGCCCCTGCACTGCCTGCACCGACTTCCACTGCAAAGTCTGAAAACCCTTGACATTAGCTTGTTAGCCAGGGGCGCTGAGAGCATTGTAATCAATGGACAGTGATAAAATTTCACATTGTTCTGTAATTTCCATCTTCTGTAGCAAAGCCATTTCCAAAGTTAAAAATTGCTATTGTGAATTTAATTTTTCGTTTTTATTAGAAGGAGCACCGATTAACAGTGAAATTGCTGAAATCCTAGCATGCAGGCAGTACAGGAAAAAGGAGACCAAAACCTCCATGCAACTGAAATCCTGGAAAGCAGAGGGTGCCTTTGTGCTCAGGAAGTATTTCTTAGTACAGCTGTGAGGTGTGTATTGGGCACTAACGCAGTTTTAGAAATCTAGCTACAAGACTGAGGCCCGGCTTCATGGCAAGCGTGCTGGCAGATCTGACATTTGTATTCTGGAAGACACCAGGAGGGAGAGCTTCACTCATGCACTATTATACAAACTAGAAGCTGAATATGCAACGTATTTAATAATCTAGGTATTCAAATTGCTGGATCAAACTTTGTCTATTAACTATAGATATGAATGTTGGTATTATGTAGCTGTTTAAATATTGTACAGCTTTACTCCTTGGTAACATTAAAACCTACAGAAACTTCACGTTCTGAGAGTGTCAGAGATGCTGGCTAGATGAGGCCATTATTCTGCCTGTTCTGGAACATTCTCAGGCATGGAAACTTACTCCTGCATCAGCAAAATACCCAGTTTTGTGGGATATTTGTGCTGTAGAACCCCGGCCCGCTTTTCTTCCCCACTTTAAGTAGCTATTAGCTGCTACACAAACAACTCGCTCCACACATTTATAGAAGAATCCAGGACAGGGGAATCCACAGATGCAGAAAGTAACTCACGGGGGCTGGGGCTGGGGTGAGATGTGTGGGGGAAGGGAATGCAGAAGGCCTTCTAGTGACTACAGGGGTCCTTGCTAGTGACTCCACCCCTTGCTGGGGTGGTGAGCATCTTCTAAGGTTAGATTATGATGATTGCAAAATTCTGTGAATTCACTGAAAACCGTTAATATGTACCCTGAAGATGGCTGACCTTCACAGTTTGTAAATTATCTCACTAACCTTGTTAAAACACAAAAGCAATTAAATCAGTTTTCATTTTACTGTTTTGTCGCTTCAACATAACTTTCCAACAAAACAAAATACATCAGAAGATAAAGATGGTGTACTCAATCCTATTTTTAAGGCAACTGAGAGAACCAGAGATATATTTAATATTTAATTCCAAATGCTAGCAAATGAACTGATTATGTGCCAGAACATGCCAGTGAATAATGTATGTATGACACAGTCAAGGAATTAGATCTATTAATCTTCAGAAGAATATTCTGTGCAGAAGTACAATGATATCATAGTACTACTAAAAGCAATTCACCCTAAAGCTAGAAATCAAATAATTTCCAAAAATGTGATGATTAAGCATTGCCAGTAAAAATAGGCCCATTATCGATTTTAGAATTGAACGTTTAAACGAGCTAAGTGTCTGCTTTAGTGTCTCTCCTCTGACCCCCTTGGAATCTCCGCTGGGAAGGGCCTTCCTTCCACACACAGCGCCCAGCAGGAACACAGCTGTGGGTAGTCATGGTACTGCTCCTATTTCCTCATCTTTACCTGAAAGACAACCTTGGGCTTCCAGCCCTAGCAGCGTTCTGAGGACTGTGTAGAGGTAGAGAGAAAGCTGGGCCATCCTCATAGAAAACTGTTTCTTTCATGATGAAGGAGGTGGGTTGGAAGGAAGAGGCCCAGCTGGAGAAGAGAAAAATGAATGGTCATCACTCAAAGACCACTGTGTGAGGCCTTTTCCTGGCATCTGACTTTATGTCTCCCCACCAATCTCTGCAAGGCAGGTTCCTTTTCTTTTCTTCTCTTCTTTCTTTCTTTCCTTTTCTCCCTCTCTCTCTGTCATCCAGGCTGGAGTGCAGTGGTGCAATCTTGGCTCATTGCAACCTCTGCCTCCTGGGTTCAAGCGATTCTCCTGTCTCAGTCTCTTGAGGATTACAGGTGCCTGACACCACGCCTGGCTAATTTTTTTATTTTTAGTTGAGATGGGGTTTCACCATGTTGGTCAGGCTGGTCTGAAAGTCCTTGGCCCCTCAAAGTGCTGGGATACAGGCGTGAGCCACTGTGCCTGGCCCATCTCTGGAAGTTCTATAATCTCCATTTTACAGATGGAAAAGCTGAGGATCAAAGAGGGCAAAAAAAAAACCAAACATTTAATACACATGGATTAAGCAATAGGGTTGGGATTTGAATCCAGGTCAAGGATAATCTCTATGAGGGCAGGGTTTTTAATCTGTTTTGTTCACTGCCGTACTCCTGCCTGACACTGATTTTTGGGGCATAAAAACTGTTCAATAAATGTTTGTAGAATAAGTTTTATCTCAAAATAATAAAAAGCTTTGATGTATGATGAAGATGGAATCTGTGTTGTGAGAACATGCTCATAGCTGGGTCTCTTTCACACCCTAACAAAGAAAAGGCTCACTTTACATTCTGTTTCTTTTGAAATTCCTGTAAGTGGAGAGTCCAAAGCTATCTGGGGTAGCTGAAATGGGACCTGGAAGCCTTGCCTCACTGGTTTGGGAGGAGCATTTTGCCTATTTGCATATGTCATGCTCAGATTTATTTATTATTAGGAAGAGTGTCATTATACAATCCTGTCATTATAGATCATTATTTTTGGTCACATGTGGATTTTATTTACTCATCATTAGATATGGATAATGATCATTTTATTTTTTTATTTTCATTTTTTGTTTTTGAGATGGAGTCTTGCTCTGTGGCCCAGGCTGGAGTGCAGCAGTGCAATCTCGGCTCACTGCAACCTCTGCAAGTCAGACTCAAGTGATTCTTCTGCCTCAGCTTCCTGAGTAGCTGGGATCACAAGCACCCACCACTACGCCTGGCTAATTTTTTTATTTTTAGTAGAGATGGGGTTTTGCCATATTGGCCAGGCTGCTCTTGAACTCCGGACCTCAAGTGATCTGCCTGCCTCAGCCTCCCAAAGTGCTGGGATTACAGGTGTGAGCCACTGCACTCAGGTCTAATGATCATTTTAAACTCTCAAAACAAAGAGCACTTTTGTAACCACGGAAACAAGTTCTATTTTAATTTTTTGCAAAGTGTAGAGTTTGTCATTACTGATATTCTTGGTAGAATGTCAACAGCAAGAACAAAAATTACAAGCTTTCATTGAGTAATGCTATTCCAAATTCTTGTTCGTCTCTTGACTTCAAGAAATCACATGTCTAAAAGTCATGACTGTTCTGTGGAAACATTTCCAGACTTGCTCGGTTTTGACTCATGGAGACACGTTTGGGAAGGCACAGTCTTCTGCGGACCGAGACGCTCACCGGAGAAACACAGCTGCAAAAGCAGATGCCAAAACCGAATATTTTAAAATAATTTTTGGAGAGAAACTAAAGCTCTGAAACACAAAATAGTTTGCTATTTATGTTTTAAATGTCGGGTTATGTGCTTTTATCCCCCGTATACAAATTTCGTCGAAGTCTGTGGCTTGCCACAGTATTAGCCCCGTTCACCAGTGCCGTTACTTCTTCATTGCCATAACTAAGCTGTGTACCTTGGGGGTGCTACTGACTAAAATGTTCTATTTATTTACTTATTATTATTTTTGAGATAGAGTATTGCTCTGTTACCCAGGCTGGAGTACAACGGCATGATCTTGGCTCACTGCAACCTCTGCCTCCCGGATTCAAGTGATTCTCCTGCCTCAGCTTCCCGAATAGCTGGAATTACAGGTGCATGCCACCACACTCAGCTAATTTTTGTATTTTGAGTAGAGATGGGGTTTCATCATGTTGGCCAGGCTGATCTCGAACTTTTGATCTCAAGTGATCTGCCTGCCTTGGACTCCCAAAGTGCTGGGATTATAGGCATGAGTCACTGCGCCTGGCCTCAATCTTAATTGAAGTGAGCAAGAATGATTCTGAGGATTTGACAGCATCCCTGGAAACAATTAGGCAGACCCCTCTGTACCAAAGAGCCTCCACTGTCTCCGCCACTCAAGAAGAGAAACACTGGCAGTAACACCCAAGGTCAAGCTGTGTAAATGCTCCTTCTCATCATTTTTACAAAAAAAAAAAAGGTAATGTTTTGCTACCAGGGAAATTTTTAGGAGATTCCATCCTTTCAATCTTACTGAAATTATTAAAGCCCATTTTTCTTTAGGAACAGGCAAGCAATGACGTCTACCAGCACAACTCCACTGGGCGCGAGGGAGCTGAGCCTCTGCACGGCTCAGCACCTTGTGTCAGTGTGATCCCCCCCACCCTGCACCTGTACAACCTCTACACAACAGTCCCTGAATCTTGAGTGCAAGTGTCTGGGTGACTGCCACCAATGGGGTTGCAGGTGGTACTGTATGTGTCTGTGTGTGTGTGAATATGCAAGTGTGTGTAAATGTTGAGTGTATGAGGGTGAGGGTGTGTATGAGGGTGAGGGTGTGTATGAGGGTGAGGGTGTGTATGTGTGCCTGAGTATGGGTGTGTGAGTGCGAAGTCTCATTTCACTGTAGTTGAAAGTTTCTTGCTTTGAGAAAGATGGACAACATTTTCACTAAAAAAAATTTCCCTAGAGTACAGAAAAGCGTTTTAGAAGTAATTGTTATGTTAGTTTTTTTTTTTTTTGTTTGTTTCTTTTGAGATGGAGTCTCACTCTGAGACTAAAGTGTCCAGGCTGGAGTGCAGTGGTGTGATCTCAACTCACTGCAGCCTCCGCCTTCCGGGTTCAAGCAATTCTCCTGCCTCAGCCTCCTGAGTAGCTGGGATTACAGGCAAGCACACCACGCCTGCTAATGTTGCATTTTTAGTAGAGATAGGGTTTCACCATATTGGTCAGGCTGGTCTTGAACTCCTGACCTCAGGTGATCCTCCTGCCTGGGCCTCCCAAAGTGCTAGGATTAGAGGTGTGAGCCACTGCACCCAGCCCCATTACCTTAGTATTAAGGAGGATGTCTTAATCATCTCAAGGGACGCCTCCTGCCACTCTCTCCCCTACCTAGGGCAAATTATTATAGGATCAAGTTGTAGTCATGGGGACCATTAATTATAATATTTGCTTTTGGTATTTTTGGTTATTAATGAAGATTCCAGGAAAAAGAAATGGAACATTAAGACATAATTTTAAAAGTAATTTTCATAAAAAGATTTAGGTGATGGCAACCTTTAGGTAAAATAACAATGTAAGATTCTACTCTCCAGGTGGGGTCTTCCTGTCAGAGGAAGAAAGGGAGGAGAGCTTCTCGGGTAAGTTTTAATCAGAGCCTCTGGTGTCAATTTTATTATGGTGGAAAATGACTGTATTGCAGCCTTGAAATAAAAATGGCCCAGATACAAAAAGTCAACCTCATGAAACGTTCCCATTTCACTCTGCCTAAACTGCAACGAGTTCCTTTACATTTTGCGAATGATGTGAACATCTCTCAATTGCTGTGTGCCCCTCTAATGAGAACATTAAGTCTGCTTAAATGGTGACATCCATTGTTTATTTTAAAATCCACCCACCACTGTCGGCCTGGCTCAGACAGTGAATTAACAGTTCAACAGTTAAGGAGGAGTTGCCCAACAGAGCCTACCTGGGGCTGCTTCTGGGTCTTTGGACTGGGCTCGTCCCAAGGGGGCCGAGGTTAGGGTCTAAAGGCCCCTGTAACAACCGCACCAAAACTGAGACCGAGTGCAGAACTGGGGCTGAAGCCAGGACCCGACTTTCACTGAACTCTTTACTCACTAAGAAGAGTTGAGGGTTCGTCCACGTGTGGAAGGAGTACTTAGGAATAACAACTGCTAACAGCTTTCCTTTCCTGACACATCAATTTAACACCTTCTGGAGAGAAGAAGAAAAGCTGGGATTAATATGGAAAGCAGTGGTGTGAGAGCAACGGAGTTTGGTTCTGAGGCGTGGACGCAGGCTGTGAGTCAGGGCGCTTTGCTCATCCTGCATGTAACAGGGTGCTGAATTTTCCTTTTTTTTAATACCCTGTTTCTTCAACTTACACAATGTTGATGCTAAAATGTTCTTGGTGGAAATGAGGCTCAGCTCCTGAAGGATTCATCTGAGAAACTCAGGGACATGCCTTTCTCTCACTGGAACGAGTGGGAAAAAAGGCATCCTAAAAAAAGGTTAAGGTGAACCCGTGTGGCACCTCTGGAACAGGAGGAGGAGGCTGGAGAAGGCCCATGAGTGCAAGCTGCCCTGCCTGAGACTGTGCCCTCTGAGCCGGAGTCTTCCTCCGACGTGCCCGAATCCACCCACCCGGGAACGGGGGAAGGAGCAGGGGCAATCCGACAGCCACACGCCAGAGCCCCGAGTTCTAATCACGAATCCAGGCTGTGAGGTGGAAATCACAGATGGCAACTTTTACTCATGGAAACCAAATAGAGGTGCTTTCAAATTGGGATCCAAGACCCAACAGTGATCAGCAGCATCCCGACTGGGGGGTAAGACAACAGGGTCTCTGGACGGGGCAACTATGAGCAGGAACCCCTTTGTCTGAGCTCCCCCGGGTCCTGAGCTGGACGCCTGGCCACCCCACTGGCCAGAGCCCATCACAGCTGCTATTTGTGCGATTGTCAGGTTTGTATTCCCTCTTTGTTCTGGGAGTCTGTCAGTTGTCCCATTGTGCCTCTGATGACCCTAAGTGACTCTCAGCAGTGCGTGTTTATTTTTGAAGGCCAGAATCGCTTAGGGGTAAGTGCACAGGAAACAAACTTGAAGCGAATGCGGCTGTGATTGATGAGTGTTTGTGCTCACTGTATAGCCTGGCAAGCTCCGAGGACCTACTGAGCAGCGTCCCCAACCCACCCACCTGCCCACCGGAACGATCCCCTACAGGAACAGGGCCATCATCCTTGCCTTGGAATATGTGACTCCTGATGGGAAGTACCCTACCCCGCCCAGCAACACCGGGCCTGAGTCCCTGAGCCCCTACTCCTCTCCACTCAGCAGGAGCCCCTGCCTGGGTGGCCTTCAGGGGCACTGTCCCTCTGGGCACTGTGCCCTTCCCATCCTAACCTGCTCCCTCCTGTGGAGCCACTGGAAAGGCTCTGGGGAACACAGGTATGAGCCATGCTAGATCTCAGCCACTGGCCTTGGATCATTTGAAAAAGGGGAACTTTTGGTTTCCTGCTAAAGGAAGGCCCCCAAAGAAGCCAACCAATGCTGTGTCCCCTTGATAGGCCAGCGTGGCTATCCCAGGAGCAGAGAGGGGAACAGCACAGGCTCATGTGTCTCCAGGGAGCGCAACACCAGAGGCTTATTGCTGGGAGCCCTGGCTGAGGGTGGCCACACCTGCAGTGGCCCGACTGCTTCCCACTTCCCTGCACCTGTCCTCACGGTGGTCGCTTCAGGGGAGGGGTGGGCAGGGGCCCCATTGCAGGTGCAGCCGAGGGGCACTCAGAAGCTGGACATCTGCAAGCTCGGGTCGGCCAGGACCGAGCTCTGTCCTCAGCCCCTGCAGCCAAGGCGCCAGCATCAGCCGGCATACTGCACGACAGGGGCTGGCTGTGGCTTCAGAGTCTCACCCTGATTTCAAAGAACAAAGGCAACTCTGGAGTTCCAGGGACATTTTGTCAGTTGGAGCAGCATTTCTATAATGTGCATCCCACATGCTAAGTGCAAGCATCACAAAGCGCACACACACACTCTGACGCACACACACTCTTACACTGACGCACTCTCTTACGCACACACACTCTTACACACACACACTCTTACACACGAGCTGCGTGCACTTCCACCCATCATTTGCTAAGCTGCAGCACTGGGCCAGCATTCCTTACGGGGACGAGTTCAGGCCTCAGGTACACTGTCTGCTGGCACTTTATGTGGAACACTGCCATGTGCAAACCAAGTCTTTGAGACAGGAGAGGAGAGGGCAGCAAGGACAAGGGGTGTCCCACCTGTCACTCAGTCATCCAGCAAATATTGATGAAGCCCCTCCCCCTGAGCTGAGCCTGCGTCTAGGTGCTGGGATATCTGAGTGGACAAAGAGCCAGATGTCCCTGCCTTCACGGGACTCACTTTCCATCCAGGGTGGGGGCTCGGACAATAAGCAACATAATTAGGGAGTGTGACAGAGGTGCCGGTACTGCTCCGCTCTGCGTCCTTCTTCCTCTCGGGCCTCTCCTTGAGGTGGGGCCGCATGATGCTTCTGGCCAACAGAACTGACTGGACACGACGACTGCCCCTCAGCCTGGCCTGCAGGGCGCTTGGCCCTGGGGCTCTCCTCCCAGTCCCTCCCCGCCCTGCCCTCCGATGGTGGAGGCTCTATGTGGAAGCCACGGGCTCTCCCAGGTGCACTGGAGGGAGAGCCACCTGGCCCTTGCTGAGCTGCGACGTGAGTGGACATCACCTTGAGCCTCTGAGATTTAGGAGTTTTGCTGGCAGGCCCACAGAGCCCACCTGTGCTGACACAGTCGCACTTCTAAGTGGGAGATGCCACCGAGAAGGGACGTGGAGCAAAGAGCTTGCCTCTGGATATCTGGTCAAGAGACTGAAGGAGGAGGGCAGAGCCTGTGCTCCAGCCACAGCCAGGAGGCTGCAGGAGGGAGGGGCCACAGGAGATGCTTTGGAGAGGCCCCTGGGGGAACAGGCGGAGGGGCTTTGAGCAGGAGCCAGGCACTCAGCAGCTTGCTTGCAGGGAGAACAGACCAGGACAGATCAGGATGGAGGGAGGGACCAACTTAGTAACCAAGGTGGGCAGAGAAGGGCCTGGGCCTTGGTGCTGCAGGAGGTCCTTGCTATGCACAGGAGCTTCCCTAGGTCCTTGGCACAATCAGCCATCAGTGCTCCCAACAAAGAAACAGAAACAGCGCCTCATTTTGTACCTGGATAAGGGGAAAGTTCAAGTTCAATTCCTGTTAGTGGCGGGGACGCATCACCGTGCACATAGCCTTCACTTCTCCCGCTCTGCTACTATGTTCTCCAGATGATTATTTAATATTATTGGGAAAATCAGCTTCGGAGCAGAAAGCCCAGAGGAGAAGGTGAGGGGCTTGCACATACACACACATTTACATGGCAGCATTCTACGGAATTCAGTATCATACAGATATGCAAACCATGAGAAGTAATAATGAGTTTGCTCTGGGAGGCCGGGAGTTGGGATAAGAGAGCCTTCGGGGCAGGCGTGTGGATGAAGACCTGGGATCAACAGTGCCGCTGCCGCTGCTGGGCCCTGCGTGCGTGCCCCGCACTTTGTGGCAGAGAAAACAGCAGGCAGCCTTGCTGCAACTGCAATGCAGCCTCCGTGTGGAAGCAGCAGGGTCCACAAAGCCAAGAGGCAGGAAGGAGCCGAGCTGATGCCAGAGTGTCCTGCCCTGGGAGGCAGTGGCTTTATACTAACTGATAAAATACCCAGAGTATGGGGCGCATTACCATAAACCTCTAGAACCCTTGTCCTTAAAGCCCAACCCCTGACCCGGGAGATGCGTGGGTGGCTGCTCCCGCCTGGCCCAGCGTCACTCCTGCCATCCTCCCTGGCTGCCGGAAAAGATCAACTGCAGAAAATGGGCTCCTCTCCTCTTCTCTCTTTCCTTCCCTCCCTCCCTCCCTCCCTTCCTCCCTTCCTCCCTCTCTCCCTTCCTCCCTCCCTCCCTCCTCTCGCTCTCACTCTTGCTCTTGCAATCTCCTTCTCTACTACTAATTGCTTTTCACATCTGCTGGTGGGCTGCTATCTTTCAGAGTATAACCTCCATTTTTCCTTTAAATAAGGTGGTGTTTTTCTTCTGTTCTGTTTTCAGGTAACGCAAACTGCAATCAGGAAGCCCTCATTACAGACAGTGAGGTCAGGACAAGGAAAGTTCATTCACACGGAGGATTTCAGCCCCACTGGAAATATCTTTCCCAGCACACCTGGTGACCTTGCAAACCCAGATATTCCCAGAAACTCAGTGGTTCTGGAAGGCTGGTTGGAATAATTCGGGTTTTAGAGCAGCTATTGGAATTTTAGAATGGCTAAGCGTGCTGTGCTCCACTCACCGTGTGGACGAGGGTGGGAAGAACCTGCATGCATTTGTGCCAGCGCACGGCAGCAAGGCCGCTGGGAGTGCATTCCCTGTTATCAGGGACCCTGTGCGCTCGGGGCTGGGTCTGCAGAGGCTTTGGGGAAGACACCGTGGCTGCCTCTTGTACCTGGCCTGGTGTCCACGCGGCTCACAGGGCCTGTGCTATAAAAATACCTTGAGGTGACTGACTACCATGTGACTCTTTACCTGTGATAAGAATTTAAGCAGGAAAAATTCTTAGCATTTGTTAAACAAAGCTCTGTATCCTTCAAAAAATGTCTGCAGTCTTCTCTCTGAAAATACTAGCCAAAGAGTACTGACAGGAGATGGGAGAGTCCCACGTGTGCACACACATTCACTCGTTTATTACTCACAGGCCCTTTTAACCCCTACTTACGTATGGGAAACCAAGACACAAAAAGAGGAGTTCACTGCCAAAGGCACACAGCCAAAACGTGGTAGGGCTCTGCCACCTGCTGTGTAAAATGAGCCACGTCAGGCTGGCTGGGGTCCCCTTCCGCTTGGGTTGCTGGGCAGCTCCGAGCGAAACGTGTGGCTCCCTGCAGTCACTGTTCCATGGTTGACGTGTCTATGGTCTCACTTCACTTCATCTAGACTTCTCCATTTTATTTATATTTTACTGTTTCCTGGTGTGTTCTCCTACTGTTTAACTAACAAGCTTTATAAAGTACTTTATAAAGAAGAGCGACACACACACACACACACACACACACACACACACACACACGAATATATGTGCTTAAGTGTTTCTGGGATGAACACTTTTAAAATAAACATTAAACACAGATAATTCTATCTCCATTGTCTGAGCAATGCAGTGAACGTGTTCCTCATGACTCTTCACGGGGTTTTGCCCTTACATGCTGCACACACAGGCCTTGGCCCCATGAAGTGGACACAGTGAACACAGATGCAGGATGGCGATGTTTTCACGGGACATCCTTCCTCTGCGGCACGTGTGGACTGCGCTAGCTTACTCGTGACACGGAGTGCACATGCTTCCAGCCCTGCCTTTGAGATGCCTGTCCCAGCTGAGAACCACAGTCAGTTCTGGGGGCAGCAGCGCCCTCTTTTGGCCACTCCTCTCCTTCCTTAGTATAATTTAGGGAGACCTAACACTTCCCTCACCTCAGCTGAATTGCCTGCCTTTACCCCCATGATTTCTCAACTCCAGCAGGAGGAGAGATGGAGACTGACTTCTGCCCTCCTTCCTGCCTGGTTTCTAAGGAGGAGGGCGGTGTGTACACTGCCTGTGGGTGTGTGGGTCAGAACACGCTTAGCAGCAACTAGTCTACCGCAAAATGACCTGCTGCTTCCCCAAAGCGCTGACAACACGCAGTTCTCTAGGTTGTCGTGCCTGAAAGTGTTTTCTGCCTCCTTTTGTAACTAGGCAAAACAGTCCTAGGCATAACCACAAAGCTGTCAAAAAAAAAAAAATTACAGAAGGTATCTGAAAGTGTGCTCTAACGAGTTATTTGCTTAGATTGAAAACAATCTTTTGGTGGGATTTTTACCAGGCGATGAAGGGCAAATAAAACTTCAAAGTGCATTGCTATGAAAATGATTGGCTCTGGCCTTTACAAAGACGATAAGGAAGCCTGCCTGGTTTTAGCTGTCTGTTTGTGGTTTTGAGCATTCAGCGTGTGAACCATAGCGATGGCATCTGTGCCAGAGTCAGCTCCTGGCACAAACTTCTCCTCAACATGCCAATCCAGTCTTCACTCAGGGGGGACTCTCTTATCAGCTGAAGTACGACACTATTGCCTTTTGACATTCACAGAGATCTCAGGCATGGGTGTCCTGCAGAGGTGGTCAGCTAAGGATTATGGCTTTCTGCACATGAATCACATTCCTTGCTCATTCTTCTTATGTATGGATGAAACAGTTATCAAGAACCGATCATGGATGACTAGTACTCACGGGACATCAAGAATGATTTCCTAACATACTTTTTTTTTTTTTTTTTTTTTTTGAGACAGAGTCTCACTCTGTTGCCAGGCTGGAGTGCAGTGGCACAATCTCGGCTCACTGCAACCTCTGCCTCCCGGGTTCAAGCAATTCTCCTTCCTCAGCCTCCCGAGTAGCTGGGACTACAGGCGCACACCAACACGCCCAGCTAATTTTTTTTTTTTTTTTTGTATTTTTAGTAGAGATGGGGTTTCACCATGTTGGCCAGAATGGTCTCGATCTCTTGACCTCGTGATCTGCCTGCCTCGGCCTCCCAAAGTGCTGGGATTACAGGCTTGAGCCACTGCACCTGGCCTTCCTAACATACTTATGGGACTTACTATCCTGTCAAGGAAATACCTTTTTGTAAAGTGGGAGGGAGCTGCTGCTCTCATTTAGAGTAACTTTGTACATTACATTGTAATTTAAAAAGAAATTGCATATATGTCTTCAAGGTTTACAGTCAAGACTAATAGCCAAGGTTACTTTAGTTTCTTTTCCTTCAGCACTCTGCACCTTTAGAGTAGAGTTCTGTGTGCTGCAGGAAAGGATCAAGAATGGGAAATTATTAAGGTCAAAAGCAAACACCCCATAGCGCAAGAGGCCCTTCCAGGTCGGCATCACTTGAGACTGTTGCTCACAAATTGAGGAGTGCAGAGGCCTCCTGGGCCAGCCTCCCCCAGGGTCTGATGAAATGAGGACACCTAGGACTTCAAACTCCTCCCACTTCCCCCTTGGTTCTGACTCAACCTGAATCAGCCATCAGCTGCAAAGGGCTGAAGGTGACTCTTGGGGATCTGCTTCCTCGTCACACTCACGGGTGGAGAGGCTTGGAATGTGAGAGCTAAGTTCATTCAGCAGATATGTGCGCCTTGCTCTGGCATCCAAGGACCTGGGAACATCTCAGTAAACACATCAGGCAGAAGGATATCAAAACACAACCCAAGTTTGTGAAATGATGGATATCGTCTGCATTTCCATCATTTCCTGTAGTGTTCACATTCAACCCTAAATAAAACTCTCCAAACTGAATACCTCTCTGAAAAGGTTAAGGAGAGCTTCAGGAATTATGTCATCTTCACAGTGTAAGGAAAGGGCTGAGTATAGAGGAACTTTTTATGTTATATTGTATCC
The DNA here is from genome assembly GCA_036589455.1 of Ateles fusciceps. NCBI lineage: Eukaryota > Metazoa > Chordata > Mammalia > Primates > Atelidae > Ateles > Ateles fusciceps. The sequence goes on from JAZHEH010002639.1 coordinate 4,234,677, forward strand.
ATGCTGTATATATACCTACACATACGGTGTGTGTGTGTGTGTGTGTATTGGATGGTAACAGAACTGCTGCCATTGTTATTAATAATTTTCAAGGCAATTAGCAAGGGGGGATAATGAAAAAGATGATGTTTGCTTTAAAAAATCAGTAGGCTTAGCCAAAATAATTTTAGAACTCACTTTTATTTATGTGTAAAACCTAAAATTGGACATTTGTCTTCATGCTTTTCTATTATATCTTTATATATGTAGCTGAAATATATGAGTAAAGAGATCATCTAAAGGAATTTTTATTCTAGACTTTTAGAGGCAGATTTATTCTTAAAATCATCAAGGCTGGGACATCTCCTTCAAACTCACAGCTTGTCTATTCTAGGAAACCCTCAGTGTTCTGCAGAGTGCACGCTGCTGCTCCTAGTCACAGACACAGCTGCCTTCAACTCCTTCTTCTTCTTCCTCTGCCACTAAGGATGGAAACCCTACTTCCTAAAGGCAGTGGGTTATGCTGAGGCATGCCTCCAAGAAAATTCCCATAAAGATCATCCAAGTACGTAGAAATAAGCGGAGTACTGAATCCCTTCTGCACTTGCCTGTCTCATTTCTAGTCAAGGAGTCCTTATTGCTTTCAGTCTCTGGGCCTTTGGGTTACGTTGATTTTCATGGACACTTAAGATATTGAAACAGTGGGCATCACCACATCTATTTTATGTATGCTCTGTCAAGAAGGGCGGAATTATAGAAAAGAAAGGACTTTTGAAAAAGAGCAAGTTAATCAGGAACAAAAAAATTTGGCATAATTATCTTGCCTAACCAGTGAAGTATAAAGAAAGGCCTTTCCACCAATAAGCAAAGATCAGGCCAGGGAATGTGGCCAGGAAGCCTGTTTGCCTTGAGTGTCATCTGTAACCTGCAGGCTGGGCTGATCTTGGGGACAGGGATGCATATTTTAATAGCCAGAAAATCACTCCTTTTTCCTTCAACCTACAATGAGTTCTCAGGATCTGAGCAGATTTCACACCACTCCTTTTTCTCTTTGCTTTAGGAATACATGGAGAAAATCAAAGAGCTGTGCAAAGCAGAACAGACCTGCTCTGAGGACCTGCAGAGCCCTGTGGTCTTCGGCAAGTCACTGAGCCTCAGTGTCATGATGGGAATGGCATCAGTGTCAACATCAAATGAGAACACGGTCACTCACTCACAGGGGAAGCAGAAACAAAGATGAATGCTGAGATTGTGTCTTACCTCATTTTCTGTTGTGATAATGGAATATCTGAGACTGGGTAATTTATAAATAAAACAGATGTATTCCTTACAGTTCTTGAGGCTGAGAAGTCCCAGGGCATGGCACTGCCATCTGCTCAGCTTCTCGCAAGTGTGTCCTGACATGGGGGTGGCACTGCATGGTGCTACAGAGCGAGAGCTGGCTCAGGCCTCTCTTCTCTCCTTAAAGCCATGGTCTCCTCAGGGGCCCCACCCCAAGGCCCTGATGACTCGGTCTCCGCTCCTCGTTACATCCCAAAGGCCCACGTCCAATTAACATAGAAATTTCAGGATTAAGTTTCCAACACACGAAACTGGGGGACACATTCAAACCATAAAAATACGTAAAGGCAATTTATATTCAATAAGGCAATACAAAAAAGTAAAATTTTGCAGACAGCAGTTATTTCCCAATGCCTTCTTTGTCACTCTTTGTGGTTAAGATAAACACCACAGCATCCAGGCTTTGCTGTAATCTCACTTCCTCATTAGTTATTTTTTATGAGCACTGCTAGGCTTCCCGGTGCTCACACAGGGCTGGACAAATAGATGATCGGAGAAACACAGTCTAGTGAGGCAAAGCTGGGAAATGCAGAGTGTGTGTGTGTGTGTGTGTGTGTGTGTGTGCAACAAGGCACATAAGCGAAGACAAAACCGAGATGGGAAGGGATTGCAGGAGGGGGAGGCAGGACTGTATCTGCCACATATCTACACAGACAACATTTTCTTTTTTTAGACAGTCTCTTACTCTGTCACCCAGGCTGGAGTTCAGTGGTGCAATCACAGCTCACTGCAGCCTTGACCTCCTGAGCCCAAGTGATCCTCTTACCTTAGCCTCCCAAGTATCTGGGACCACAGGTGCATGCCACCACACCTGGCTAATTTATTTATTTTTTGTAGAGACAAGATCTCATATGTTGCCTAGGCTGGCCTTGAGCTACTGGGCTCGAGCAATCCACTTGCACAGACCCCACGAAGTATGGGATCACAGGAGTGAGCCAATGAACACAGCCTCTACGTTTTTAGTAGCAAGAACAGATCTGTGATTACCCAAGCAATTAAAAAACCAAAGGCTTCCCCAAGCAAGAGTGCAGATGTACGCTGTCACCATGTGGTACCACATTTCCAATGTCTGTGTCACCTACCAAACACTTCATTGTCCTCCGAGTTCGTCTGCGAAAGTTCACCCAGCTTTCTCTTTTTCCAGATTCTCCTCTGTTAGTCTCACCATTCTGGAAAAAGAAAACACAACAAACCCTTTTCTTAAGATAAATTGTTTTATCAACAAAATAATTGTAATGAATTTATCTCTATAAATTTTTTATTGGATAATCAATTTCACATCTGTTTTCAAGATAGAATAGAGAGCTTTGGTTCAGAGGTGGGTTTATTGCACAGGATTCTGAATTCTGGCTTATTTTCTCTGCTTAAACACCTAAGCACTTTCTTGACCCAGTTGATATAGTTTTATACAAAAAAATTGGAATATCAGCCTAGGTAAAATAAATTAGCTACACCCCATCCTACTTATTCCAGGGGTGAGTCCACATAGTCACTGCCTTAGATTCTAAGTGACACCGTGAGGCAGAACTGACACCAGGCCTTACTTCTCCAATTACACCTTTGGCTAATTGGAACCAGTCAGGACCACTTTGATGGGAGAATGAGCCCTTTTGGGGACAGAAAACGAAGCTGGTGTCGGGAGGCACCTTTGTATCCGGGGGAGGCAAGCAGCTGCTGTGGGAACGGCACCCACTACTCCTTTAGGAATCTGCAGCCTCGGAGTTTCTTCCCTGTCTTCTGGGCCTCCCGTTGCCTGTTGCTGGGGCCCCAATGGTAGTGTGAGCTTGTGTTTTGAGTTTAAAATGTTCAGGACATAGTTTGATCACCAGCGCAGAGACAAGATACGGTTCAGCTTCTTTATATTTTTGTAATCTATTTTACTTGGCTATTTTGAAATGTTATGCTTGCAGTGTGCTCTGGAAAGTGTACAGTGGCCACATGCTGAAACCCCTGGGTCTTCTGGATGCCTTTCTCTTGGGGGACAGCCGGCATTTCCAGCTTCTTCCAGACTTTGCACAATCGTCTGTGTACCTTCAGAAAATTACACATGCGTATTATTTTCCCTCGGTTTTGTCTTCACATACGTGGCATCACACTGTGGATGATGTGTTCCTCTTGCTTCTGCCTGGGAAAGAGGAGTCCTGGAGGCGGCTTCATGTCGGCAGTGCAGAGCTGCCTGCACAGACCGCTAGCGCTTCAGTTACTGCTCACACCTCTCCAGGCTCCACCACCACCATCCGGCTTGTTCCCATTTGTGTCTTTCAATCCTAACCACGTTGCCCTAATTCCTGTTCACTTCTCAGAATGCACACGGGCAAGGAGCATTTCTGGAGGAGGAATGAGTCACGCTGGGCCTTTCACTGGGTGGGTGTCAGTGCTGCGGGCAGCTGTGCTGGTCCTGGTGCCACCCACCAGCAGCACAGGTGGTTGCTTCTCTGGGGGGCCGCTCCCCTGTGGGAGCAGCGCCCCACCCCGGTGTCTGCACTTGACTTTGTACCCATTTTCCACACCAACCTCTCATTTCTGAGGAGCCTTTAACCCAGGATCATAAGATGCGCATTGTTTCAATTTTACATAGTCTCCAGCCCTTCCGGGGAGAAGGGCAGGCATAGCCATGAAGTCACAGTAGGTCTGAAGTCTGACTCCGACCTAGTGTGACGATGCACTGCAGTGTGTTTGTTCCCGGAGAGAAGCCCAGCCCTCGGAGCTCACATCAGTCAGGGCCCCTCCGTCCTGCTCCTAGTTACTGAGAGCCCTCTCGTGTGTGTGTGTGTGTGTGTGTGTGTGTGTGTGTGTGTGTGTGTGTATGCGTGTATCAGGGTCTTCATTCCCACCCCTGGGCACATGGGAGGGGATGGGTGGGCGAGGTCCCCACCAACCAATGTGTTTGGCAGTCTCCACAAGTCAATGCTATCTAGTGTGATGAACATATAAAAATGCAGGGGTTATTGAAGTCACAACATTGAGGGAGGGGAAGAATTTGCCTTCATGTTGTGAAATAAAATTGCTAAGAGGGCACTGGTTTGGGCTGAGTCCCTGCACTGGGCCCAGCGGACGCCCCCCGATATGAAGTACAGCACCAAGCCCAAACAAAGATCTTTATCTGACCTTCTGAGAAACCAGGAGAGATAACAGCCCAATTTCCAAGCAGGCCAGGTTTAGCCTGGATGACGAGGACGTCCCGTCTGCTCTAACCTTTGCAGGGGGAGTCACTTTGGAACCACCCACCCATCCGCCGTATTTTGTTCTGTGCCTGCTTTCCTCAGTCTCTGTTTCTAAACCAGCCTCCTCTGCTCGGTTCATCGGAGCACTCATTCTGTTTTGTAGAAAGAGGTGTTGCCGGATTCCAGAATGACAAGTAACAGCCAACGAAGGCTTTTACATTTGTTGTAACTTTGTCTCCACCTGCCAGGCTTCTGCTGCGGGTTGGCTGGTGTAGAGTCACAGAGTTCCAGGAGACAGTTATTACTAAATAATGAAATGCAGAGAATGTTCCAACTCACTTAGAATGGAAGAAATACAGAGCAAAACAAACATGAGATTTCTTTTTAACACAACAAAGTAGGAGAAAACTGATTCCTAGCATTGCTAGAGATGTACAGGGACAGGAAGTTTTCTGGGACTGGAATAAATGCTCTCAGCCTCTTTGGAAGGAAAAACAGCAGCAGCCACCACGGAGCTGTGCCCCAGAGCCTCACCTCGGGGCCTCTGACCTCACCGCCCACGGCCTCCAGGCTCCCAGCAGCCTGTGACCTTCCGCGGATTTTCACGTGTCTCTACTACAGAAACTCACGGAACGGCCCATTGGTTTGTCCACCTCCCCGTGATGCTGTGAACTCTTTGAGAACACGAACCACACCTTACACACCTTCCTACCCCTCGCACCTAGCACAGTGCCTGGCACCCAGCCGGTGCTTTTGAAGCATAGTTACAATGGATTGTTTCTGTTTCAGCAGAGGGAGCCAAAGATAGCTGACTATGTACACTTTCCATATCTATCCAGTTAACTTTAGAAGACAGTAAAACTTGGAAAAGAAATAATTTCCCGGTAGTCTTTCCTCAGCTGTGAATTCATGTCATATGTTTTTTACATCTAGCTTCTATACTAATATAAAATTATATTCTTCACTACTTACAAAATATTAAGTGTTGCTTAAGAACCAATTAAATATGATTCAGCTGCTGTTGTTATTGATCATAGCTGCATTTTCTTCATGCTAATGTTTCTCCTAGAGGGACACTGCTGGGACCCGTTGCATCTTCCAGTTGGTGTGGGCAGCCCTTCCCGCAGGAGGGCAGAACAATGCTGCGTCTTAGAAATGAGGCATTTCGGATGCAGAGGAAAAGCTGATATTTAAAGCATATCACTTTGCTTTAAGTGCGTGGAGGGGGATAACCTAGCGGCAGCGACCTCCCTGTGACCACTTCCCAGGCTGGTTTTGAGGGCGGGGGGCAGCATAAGTGTGAGGAGGAATTTTGTGTCCTCTGCGCCAGCTCATGCCCACATCCGTCCCACAGTGATAGTGCATCCATTCTGTTTATCCGTAACATCAAAGTGGCCACAGGTGTACCCTGAATAGTGACAGCAGACGGGAATCCAAATCCTCCCTTTTCTCTACCTTCTCAACTCAACTCTCTGATGGTTAAACATCTCTAGGTCATACAGGGGCACAGGATGTGTGCAGAAAGTACACACTGGCCTGGGAAATTTCGTGACTAATTTCTACTCAAATATAAGGCTTGTTTTTGAGATCTGATATTGCTATTCAAAAATATAAAATATTCCCTTACGATGAACACATTTCCTGTAAGCCAAATGTCTACTAGGAAAACAAATATTGGAGATGATGTGTCAACAGTGATGTGATTTTCATGATGAGAAAACAGAGCTTCCTGTGGATGGGGCGCAGATTTTCAAGAGAGGTGGCTCCTGGCGGCTCAGGCCCTCCGTGCCTCATTGCCCAATGAGTCCACATCTGAGTCCAAATGGAATCTGTGACTGCAGGTGTTGACAGGTATTTCATGCCATGATGGCTCCTTCATACATTCGTAGCAATCATGTTTCCCATCAGCCTACATATGTGGGAGCTGACCTGAGTAAGAACCTATTTCCTATCCATAACAATTTTGGAAGGTGTGTGGGAATTTGCTACAGAAGCCCCAGGAAGTGGGCACATTCCCCTATATTGCAAGGAGCATCAATAGCTCGGGACGTCACCATGCATGGTGAAAGATGACAGAGAAAAAAGTCTATTTTTTGGAACAAAGGAAATGATAGTCTCCTAATCTATTATAAACCAGTAATGAGTCTCATTTTCTCTGTGAGTAAAAACACAGAAACAAAAAACCTCTACCCGGCCTTGACCTCTAACCCCTTAAGTGGCAAGCTTTTCCTGGGGGTCAGCATGGCCCTGCACAGGGACCTGGGGGCAGGCCAGGGAAGGGGCCCTGAGAACTGACAGGTTAATACTACACTAGAATAATACCTTGAATATGCTATAATAATATCTTCAATATGCCCCTCTTAAAGCACGACCCCATGTCTCATATTCTAAATCAATTATATCTTAAGTTTTAAATAACCCTCTCAACCAAACCACTGCCAGTTCAACTTTTAGGGCCCCAAATCCCCAGAATTCCACCCTGTCTGGCCACCCGGAAGCCTGTTGTCTTCATCAGAACAGAGTGGAGAAGCAAAGGACAGCATGGTGTCAAACCTCCCAAAGCCAGTCACAGCCAGGACGCCGGCAGGCGGAATCTGGGTTAGTTTTGAGGGCCCCGCTCAGCTGCTCGTTCCTGCATAGCCACAGCGTCCAGTCACGTCTGCGAGATCTCCTACTTGGGATGGCTATTCACATACGTGCCCACGCACGGCACACACGCACGCACACATTGTAGTGAAAATACTCTTATCATTAGCCTTACATTTTTAAAAGATTGATGGTCTGGAGGTGGCAATTTCAGGAGGAATGGTCCAGAGGGTAGGTTTCTACTCAATCACCACAGAAAAGGCTGTGGGAGAGGAAAACGCTTCTTCATATTGTTACAAACATTACACAGTGTATTCCCGAAGTCCCCATTCACACTAGAAACTACCTATCAGGAGAGGAAAAGGTTGAAGCACTTTACAAAGTGACTTTCACCTGCAAAACCAGTTGTATGTTATACTTAGAGTCAGGGTCTGCCACAGGCTGCTTTCATACAAAACATGTAAGAATTGATTTTAAGAATTTTGCAATCCCTTAAAAAATCCTGCCTTTCTCGACATGTCCTAAGTGTGTCCAACCCATCTTATTTGCTGTGCTATTCTGTTCTGTTCTGTTTTGTTTTAGGCTTTCAACAGCCTGAAGCCACGGTTTTTAGTTTCTGTCTCTAGTGATAACCAGAAAAGAGGATGAGGAAGGAGCTTTACTGGCCCAGTGAGAAACAGAAACTGAGAACCCATGACTGTATTTTCTCCTTGGACACTCTGAGTCTTGAGCGGAGAATCACTGGCCAGGAAGCAGGTAAAACTCTTGTCTGGTTCTGTGTCCTCAGTACCTTGCCATTCCCACCCATGCTTGCAGCAAACACTGCCCAGGAGCTGAGTATAGAAAGGAAAATAAAGTAGTAGTTTAATAAGCCAAATCAGGCGCTTCAAAAATAAAGCTAGAAAATCCAGCCCAGAATGTCAGATGGCGACTGTCCAGTTAAACACGGTGGGCCAAGCCCTATCCGTCACACTGGAGAGTGTCAGTGATGTAGGAAATTCACTGTGTTTATTTTTTCTGAGATGTCCTAGAAGAAAAATTACACAGTGATTCATATTTTAAAAATTCCTAGGATGTTTAACAAGAGAAGTTGCCACTGTCTTCCCCCTTCCTCAAAGCAATATGTTCTTTCCGAATCTTATACTCGACTGACCTTATTTAAAAAGGAACAACAACAAAAAAGAAACTCAGCTGAAATTTCCTATGATGTCACAGGTGACACAGTCATATGTGGCATTTGCGTGCCAGCTGCTTGGCCTTTAGAGGCTGAGGTCCTGCCGGCGGGCATACCCCCGCCCCCCCGCCCTGTCTCCCCTGGCCTTCTGCCTCAGAATTCTCATCTCATTTCTATGCACAAACCTCAGCATGGCCTGTTGTTTCTCACAGCACCACACATATTTTGAGCCTTAGGTCCTTTTGGAGGGGGATGCTACTAAAAGGTAGATATTTCTTTAAGTTTTCTTTACCTTCTGCCAGATTCCCTGCTGTAGTCAGATCTAATCCACCCAGATGTTTGCAGAAAATAGTTTGGGGGCATCAGGATCTGCAACATGGGTGTATCGTAGCAAAATCATGATTTGCATGACAGCCAAGACTTCAGGCTCTCAGAAGCCGGTTGCTGGCATCACTGGGAAGATAATTAAGTTTTCTATACCTCTGTTTGCTCAGCATTAAAAGGAACATTATAATCGTACTTTGTGGTTGTTGTGAAGAGCATTCAATACGTGGAAACTGCTTTTTGCAGAAGCACACAAGGTCATTGAAAACGCGGATCATAGCAGCTTAGCTTCACACTGTTACCAGAATAAGCCCTTCCTTATTGTTTCTCAGAACCATCACAGTCCCCTCTCAGGGGCTCTGGCCCAGGACCCCTGGTGTGGCAGCAGAAACAGGTGATTGTGCATCAGCGGGGATGCAGAGCCGTCCCCAGCACAGTTACTCAAAGAGAGATCGTAAGGGAGTCGGGCTCCCTCCGCCTTGATTGCCCCAGAAGGACAATAGTCCCCGTCTTGCGGCATCATCACGAGGACTGCAAACGTGCACATTTCTCTGGAGGAAAACTCACTGCTTTGAGGATGCCTGGCCTGTTCAGCCACCGTCAGCAGTGGTCAGCCCTGCCTGCAGCAACGTGTTCTTCCCAAATCTTCGCCCACTGCCATTGCCCCACCTTAGATTTCTTTCCAGTTAATCCACATCAGAGATTTCTAGGATTTCTAATGAAACTTTAGTTGATAATGAATACTTCCAAATGCTTTTTCAGAATCCAGAATCTGTTGACCAAATTTCATTTCCAGTCCCAGAAAGTCAAAGATATCATGTAGAGGTAAACTGGCTTATTTTTCAACTTACATATTTTTGCTCTCTTTAAATTTTTATAAGTATTTCATATGTACATGTAATATATATAAAAGACTAGATTATAGAAGGAATTTCAGCATTATCTAGTTTTATAAAGAGGTTCAACACTAGGTTTATATTAAGAACAGTGGCACATCTGAGATTTTATCTACTTGAAAGCTAAGTTTTGTGAATGCTCACGAAGGAATGAGATCCCTGGGTCAGAGACAAAGGGCAGGTTACTATTCATGGCAGTACGGACGTTTCACCATTTTGGTATGGGTTCCCTAACACCCAATTCACATAGGAGCCACGGGAAGGGGCCCAGGTGGCTGCCTGCATGCAGTGGCAGGAGAGAAAGCTCCACTTAGGAAAACTGAACCCTTTATAATTGTCAGTAGCTATGCCAGTGCCCTGCTCTAGAGGAAAACACTACATCTCCCAAGACCTGTATTTTGCTCCAGATACACACACTCTCTATCTTCCCAACCTGTTCATTATATAAACATCCTGGAAAAAACAGTCCATAATAAGGGTGGATCCCGTCTGGCTTGCAGAACATGCAGACCCATGGAAGATTATCTCCCAACAACTAGTTATATAAGAGGTGACCTCCTGAAAACTAACGACTACTTTTCGGCCGGCTCGATGGGTGTGTCTCCTGCCTTCCACCAGTTCACAGTCAAACCCAACTTCACACACTTTATTCTCAAGCTAAAAGATCACCATGATATCTGTTACTTTAGATGTACTCATAGGAAACAAAATGTTATAGACTTTCACAATTAGACTTTAGAGACCAGCCCAACCACTCGTCTTACCACTAAGTGATGCTGACCTGTGCACATGCACAGGGTCTTTAGCTCAGAGATGACACTAAGCCCTGGGGCAAATGCACAGAAAGGGTTGTTCTGATCTGGACAGAGGTCTGAGGACTGTGCAGACCCCCAGTCTGGGGGTCTTTGGAGGTATACGGTGCCCACGTGGGGCCACTGATGTTTCTATTTCTCCCACCTTTGGGCTTGGCTGCTTCTGGAAAGGGCCATGAGGCTTGTGCTGACGGTGAAGTCAGAAGACGATGTGTTCAGTGAGCTGTGGTCTCAAGGGAAATGGTCAGGTTTGTAAGCTGGCTTCTCCAAGGAAGTCAGAGACTGCAGGGCTGAGGTCCTATGTATCACGGTTTTGTAGAATTCTTTCTCTTCGGTCAGCAAGACTATAGGCCTATGATATGGGGAGGCCATAAGGCTTTGGCCACAAGCTACAAGGAGAGCTGGGCTTCAGTGTCTGGTCCCCATCCAGGCCTGGGAGGAGGAGATGCTCAGGGAACATGGTGAGAGGGGGTGGGGTCAAAGGAAAACAAGCGGGGGGCCGCTGGGGGAAGGAAAGGGAACCCAGGCACAGCTGCGGGTGGGGGTGGGGTGGAACCGAAGCCCATGATTTCATGGGAAATCAATGCCCAGACAGAACCTGCATTCCTCAGCCTCAGTTCAGTGCGGAACGGCTTATAATTGCGTGACTGTTGGAACACTGCTGGCAGTGCCCGCATGGGTTGTCTATGTCTAATACGCAGTACAAATCCAAGGCCAGTAAGAAACATTCCTGTAAACATCACAGCAGCTAAATGGAAACGTGCAGATGAAACTTTGAATTCACCTGTGATAAGTTTACTAGATCATGTTTAGATGACCCACAAGTTCTAGGCAATATTATCTTGGATTAAAAAATAAACTGTGGGTGTTTAAAGAAGATACTGCAGGTAAAACAAACCTGTAAATATGTAAACAGACTATCTGATAGAGCTTGTAAGATCCCGATCCCTCCTCTCCGTGATCCAGAACGGAGGAGAAAGGGCAGGTGGAATCGCTGAAGTATCTACTCTCCTGCCCTTTTTGTCTGGAAGGTTCTCCAAGAGATGGAATAACTTTCTGGAGATGTGGTTTCTGCATCAAATAGGGCCCATTTATTAATTACATTGGAGCAAAATGAGTGAATTTTTGCACAAACCATTAAACTATGTTTTTGTTATAGCTAACGTTAACATGGAATTGGTATGAGAAAACACTGTTACTCCTCCTAAAAGGATAATGAAATGTCTAACAAATTTAGCCTTCCATCAAAACGTCCATCACACTCACCGCTGGCCTAGAGAATGTCTGGCACATCCATACGGCAGCGAGAAGGTGGGTCCCCTCCTCTAGGAGCAGCAGGCCGAGGGTGGGGGGCACTGCAGCCCCCAGGGTCGGGGGAGAGAGTTGGGTTGAGGGTGCAGCCATGTGATTTTGATACACAGGTCCCTCTTCGAGTATAGCAGAGAGAAGAAACTGCCGAAACATGATGTTTTGCTTGGCGACAAATGGTTGATATTGTTTTGAAGCGTGCGTGAACTAATCTTGAATACCCACATGGAAGAGCTCTGTTTAACGTCCTCAGAACGGGAGCTTTTCAGTGCACAGGAGCCAGTCACCCATAAAAACATGCACACTGCACTAACAGCACTTCCCATACGAAACAATATTACAATCCGATGGAGGAGATGAGGCGAAGAGCGGAAATGAGATTAGGAATCATATATTAGGCTGCAAATTGTGCGGTGAAGCATTATTATGAGGCCCCTGCTGGTCTCAGGGACCGTTGGCCTCTGGAGGCAACGGGCACAGAATGCTGATCTGAATATCACACCTTAATCCATACGGAGGGCTGAATCAAATTTATCACTAACCTTCGCCATCTTTCCAACTTAGATTTGAATAAATCAAAATCGAAGAGCACTGTGACTGTGAGATATGGAACGGCAGTGACGGTTTATGCTATTCAGCTGACAGCCTCTGATTCAGAATCGACCGCGTGCCTCTCAGTGTGATGGATGAAGAGGGCTGCCTGGGTTTGGACATTTGTCCCAGGGAGAGGCCGCCCCATTTCCCTTGCCTGGAATTGGACTGGCCCTGGTGGTCCCGTCAACACAGCGGGATGGGTTTGGCACTGTGCTGGCACTTGGCCTGACCTTGACGAGGACTGGCCACTTCCACTGTGGCCTCTTGAGTCATCACGTGGGCCGTTCGATTTCTCCGCAGGAGAGTCCACCTGGGGAGGCCCCGAGGCCACTGGAGAGGGGAGCCCTGTGGGGCAGTTTTCCAGCCACTCCCCCTGGCCCAGTCGCACCTGGAGAGGCCCTGGGCCACACAGAGGCCTCAGTTGCCTGTGAGAGCAGCACCTAGGTGGCACCACCGCTGCTGAGCGCTGCCTGAATGCCAACTCACCAAATCCCGAGACCTAATAACGCTGCTGCCGCTTCAGTGCTAAGGCTAGACTCATTTGTTTTGTAGCAATATGAAGCAGGAAAAACTGTGCCAGCTGCTGTGTTATGTCCTTTCACCCTTCCTGACCTTCCACAGAGCAGTTATTATTAAAAATATTGGTGACCACTCAAGTTAAAAATGTGTTTAGTAATTCTTGAGAAAAGGGCCAATCACACAAACTTTTAATTTAAGTATGAGGTTAAACACACCGAAGAACACCTGATTCCAGTGAGTAGGCATGGAAACCCCCAGAAGAAGCTCCAGCCCCCAGACCACAGGGCCCAGTGGTGACAGCATTCTGGAGCCAGGCGCCGAGGCACCAATCCCACCCCACCCTTACCAGCTGTGTGATCGAGGGTAAGTGGCTTAACATGTCTGTGCCTCTGTTTCCTCATTTGTACAAGAGTGAGAATAATAGTAGCTCTTTGTTATCAAGAAGATGAAGTGAGTTAATACTTATAAAGTGCCTGGCACAGAATTAGTGCTGTGTGTTTGGCATAAAATTAAAACAAAACAGGCTGGGTGCGGTGGCTCACACCTGTAATCCCAGCACTTTGGGAGGCTGAGGTGGGAGGATCACCTGAGGTTAAAAGTTCAAGACCAGCCTGGTCAACATAGTGAAGCCACATCTCTACTAAAAATACAAAAAACATTAGCTGGGTGTGGTGGTGGCCTCTGTAATACCAGCTACTGGGGAGGCTGAGGCAGGAGAATTGCTTGAACCCGGGAGGCGGAGGTTGCAGTGAGCACTCCAGGCTGCACTCCAGCCTGGGCAACAAGGGTGAGACTCTGTCGCAAAAAAATAAAATTAAACAATTCTTTTCTTGATCCTTCCTCTGAAAATACTGTCCCCTGCAAACTAGAACCCAAGGCTGGCACCTGCACTAGGTGACTCCCGGGCCCTCACCGCATTCTACACTGTTTCCCAAAAGTGCCTGGGTAGATGACCAGGAGAATAACTCTGGACACCTGTTAAAGTAAAGATACAGCATAGCCCTGCGGTGGGGCAGGACCTTGCTTGGACTGGGTTTTGCTGAGGGGATTAAGTCCGTGACTCCTCAGTGCTGGGCTGGCCCAGGGTGGTGACCTCAGAAGGGCCTACAGAGGTTGTCCTGCACCCTCGAGATTCCAGCTCCCTGGTCTTCACCCTCGAAGGTGACTCTCAGCACAAGCAGGATTCGGAACTACTCATTAGGATAATTCCAGAAAAACATGTCACAGAACTAACAATTTTCTTTGGAAAATAAGGCACATTATAGAATCTAAACTTACCAGGATCACTGTGGGAGGATTGCTATTTTAATTCAGGAAGAGCGCAGGTCTTACATTTGCCAATTTCTAGACTGAGATCAAGAGACAGGTAACGGAAGCACCCACGTGGAGGGACTCTCCCCCGTCATTCTCACTGAGAGCTACCCGCCCCGCCCCTGTCCTCTCCAGGGAAGGCTCACTGCAGACTGCAGACCCACGTGCCCACCATGGGCCTCCTTATCTCTAGCCCCAGCAGCGGAGGACAGTTATCTCCTCTAACAATGGAAGATGCATTTTCATGGCTAATCCCAAACCAAACCTCAAGCCCTCACATCTGTCCTTGCAAATGTGGACATCTTACACGTTAGGAGACACACTCACGCTGTGTGAGTCGCTTTCCAGGTCAAAGCTGCCTTTGTCTCCCTACCTCCACTTTCAACTGCCCTGTCATTCCACCACCTGCCCTTCCAGGTTTCTTGCTGTCTGACTAGTCAACTCCCAGGAATCAAGGAAGTTTTTAATATTCTGAAGTTGCTATTTAGCCCCTCCCCTTCAGTACTCATGTGACAACTTCTGGAGAAAGGAGTAAAGAAGGTTCATGATACAAAGTGCTCATCAGATCCAACTCCACAGAAGGTGCCATAGTTTGCTGCTCTCGCTGTCTCTGTGTTCAGCCAGAATCAGGAAATTCTAAGCCGTCTTCCCATGAGGCTATGGCTGGAGCCCGGAGAACCTGTTTCTCTGGAAGCTGTTACACGAGGACGTGAGCTGAGGGCTGAAGAGCATCTCCAGAGTTGGAGAGCAGCTCCGCAGAGTCGGGGTGGTCTGGACAGGTGGGCTCCATCCCGAGCACTGTACTGGCACTCTGCTCCCCCTCTCCTGTCTTCGGTGGCAGGGGCTGCCCCTGGGGTCGGGTGGGCTCCAGCCATCAAAGATGCTCTAATCCTGTGCTCTGGCCCCTGTCTGTGACCCTATAAAGCTGGGAGCCCTGGGCAGGCTCAGCACTGGGATTCCAGGAGCCTGGTTGTGCCCTGGGCACCCCTGCCCAGCACCCTCCCAAGACTGCAACTCCATGAGCCCAGGGATGAGTCAGCACCTTGCCATCACCGAGGCCAGCAGGAGAGGAGGCTTGAAAGCAGAAGTGTCCCACAGGCGGGCACATCATCCGCACCCCTGATGAAGGACCAAGCCTGTGAGTCCCCAGCCTCAAGGCTGCAGAGTCAGCAAAAAAAAAAAAAAAAAAGGAGACGTTCCGACATGCTCAGAGTGGCTGGTAAAGTGTCTTCTGGACCAGGGGTAGCAGGCCTAGGACTATCTCTGAGAAAAGGACAGCACCTAAGAGCAGCCACCCGGTACACTAAGCTTGGAGGGACGCTGAGCTCTTACCCCGACAGGCAGTGCCACCCACGGCCACGGCCACTGTGGGGAAGCAGGGCTCAGGGAAAAGCTCAGACATGTAGCTTTGGAGATAAATGGAAGACGTCAGTTTCTCACCGGGACACACGATGTTTAGGGGGAACTGTGGGAATCTCTCAAAGGTAGATTCCCTCTCTCACTCTGCGTCTCCTCACTGGGAACTGTGGAATCTCTCAGAGGTGGATTCCCTCTCTCACTCTGCATCTCCTCACTGGGTAATGAGGTTGGACACATCTTCACGTGCTAACTGACTATTTGTACATCTTCAAAGGTAAGTAGGAATAAGAAATAATAAATATTACAACAGCACATGCACAATTTATTCCCACGCTGATATTTCAGTTCTTAAATATGATTCCTGTTCCTGTTAATGATAAATGTTATTCCTATTCCTACATTTAGGAATATTAAAAACTTCCATGATTTCTTTACCTCTCAAAGGTAAATTTTCTCTCTTGCGTTCTCTAGCTCTTTTCAAGAAGCAAATATTCCTTCCACACTCAGAATAAGTTCAGGTTCTGTGTGGGTCGGTTGTATATACAATTTAAATCCCTATGGCACTGTTCTTTAATTAAATCTCAAAACAGGAGGAGAATCACCTCACAGCGTCCAGGACTGCAACTCCCTCCAGGACTGTACGGCTCTTCACCAACTAGAGTGCACAGCGAGAATCAAGCCAACTAGTATTTCATGTGCATGGAAAAAATGCATGTTTTTTAAACCTCAATCTGGTGGCAAACTGTATCTGAAACCCTTTCGGAACTGAAATATCAGCCCAGGAATAAACTGTGTGTGTGCTGTCATAAAAACAGTTCTGATAACTTTGCAAACCTATTGCTCAGCGTTTTTTGTTTCTTTTAATAAAGATCATAGTTTTATTCTTGCCCTACACTGGGAAAATGAAAGTAAGAATTGTACAAACAGGCTCATCTCAAAGGCATCCCCCTTCTCTGCAGAATCAGAACAGGATGGGGACAATCAAGCCTGAGGACAGGTCCCAGGCTGTCCCAGCCACCACATGGGGTTCCTCGCAGGGGTCCTGCTGGGTCTGGGGTGGATCACTCTTTGTTGTAGGGCAGAGGCTGCCCTGCGTTGGGGGGGTGTTTGGCCTCCACCCACTAGATGCTGATAGAAGCCCCAGTTTTGACAACCAGACCATCTGGAGGCATCGGGAGATGTCCCTTAGGGGCAAATCACACCTCATTAGGGGCCGTTGGTCTAGACAGAGGAGCACTAGAGAGGAAGTGAAAATGGTCAATCCATTTCCTAGTATACCTGGTGGCAACATGGTTTTCATAAAGACACTTTTTATTTATTTTTTATTTTTTTGAGATGAAGTCTTGCTCTGTCGCCAGGCTGGAGTGCAGTGGTGCGATCTTGGCTCACTGCAACCTCTGCCTCCTGGGTTCAAGCAATTCTCCTGCCTTGGCCTCCTGAGTGGGATTATGGGCACGTGCCACCATGCCCAGCTAATTTTTGTATTTTTAGTAGAGATGGGTTTTCACCATGCTGGCCAGGCTGGTCTTGCACTCCTGACCTGAAGTGATTCACCTGTCTCAGCCTCCCAAAGTGCTGGGATTACAGGTGTGAGCCACGGCGCCCGACCAAGACACTTTTTATCAAAACTCTACTTTTAACAAACTATAGAAATGATCCCTGAAAGTACAGTCTTAAAACTCGACTTTTAAAAGAATTATTTGAAAGTAGGGACAACACACAAGATCAGAGGCTGACTGAAGGCGGGGAAGTGACTTCAGTCCTTAAAACAAGTGCCTCCCAGGCGGTGGCTCTTGGAGATGACACAGAAGCAACGAACAAGCTGAGAAACCACAGATCAATGAGACTCCATCAACATGGAGAACCTCCGTCAAGAAAGGGACACATAACCCAGAGAAGCGGAGAAAATATTTGCCAATCACAGATCTGACAAAGATCATGTATCCAGAATATGTAAAGGATTCCTACAACTCAACAACAAAAAGACAAAAACTCAGGTTTGAAAGACGGGCAAAAAATGTGAATAGACATTTCTTTAAAGAAGATACACAAACGGCCAGCTAGCACGTGACGCTCAACATTATTACCCAGGAAGGAAATGCAAGTCAAACCACCATGAGACACCACCTGTAGGATGGCTAGAATCAAGACTAATGGCAGCTGCCGGTGAGGATGTGGAGTGTAAACAGCCTCTATGGAAGAAAGTCTGGCAGTTCCCTCAAAAAGTGCAACATAAAGATACCACATGACCCACAGCTTCACTGCTGAGGATATACCCAAGAGAAATAAAAGCATATGTCCACACAAAGCTTGTACAGGACTCTTCACAGAAGCATACTTTATATTAGCCAAGAGGTAGAAACTACACCAATATCCATTAACTAGTTAATGAATAAATAAAATATGGGACAGTCCTACAGAGGGATATTATTCAGCAATAAAAAGGAATGAAGTACTAGTATGTGCTACACCATGGATGAACCTTGAAAACATTATGCTACATGAAAGAAGCCACTCACAAAAGCCTGTGTTTTCATGTAAGATTCCATAAGTATAAGACGTCCAGAACAGGCACATGATAGACACTGGGAGTGCATCAGGTGTTGCCTGGGGACTGGGGAATAGAACGAGGTTGGGTGCGGTGAGCAGTGACTGCTAATAGGTATGGCGTTCTTTCAGGGTTGACAAAAACACATTAAAGTTAGATTGGATTGTGGTAATGGTTGCACAATCCTGTGAATGTACTAAAAGCGTGGATGTGTACAGCAGTGTGCACCCAGTAGTCAGGACGTAGTGAGATGCTGAGAGATGGTGACTGGACATGTGGCTCAGGGAAGAACCACGAAGGATGAAGGATCCTTCCTCCCTGTAGCTGCTGGCTGGCCCAGGTGATCTAGGGAATGCCATGTGGTTCAGAAGGATGAGGATTCCTTCCTCACTGCAGCCCCTGGCTGGCTGGACCAGGTGGTCTGGGGAATGCCATGTGTTTCAGAAGGACAAGGAATCCTTCCTCCCTGCAGCTGCTGGCTGGCATAGGTGGTCTAGGGAACGTCATGTGGTTCAGAAGGACGAGGAATCCTTCCTTCTGTAGCAGCTGGCTGGCCCAGATGATCTGGGGAACACCAGGTGGTTCAGAAGGTCGAGGAATCCTCCCTCCCTGCAGCAGCTGGGTGGCATAGGTGGTCTGGGAAATACCATGTGATTGAGAAGGATGAGGAATCTTCTCTCCCTGCAGCAGCTGGCCCAGGTGGTTTAGGGAACACCACATGTTTCAGTGCCAGGATCCCAGACTGGTTTTAAAACGTGGGGAATTAACATTTAAGTAGACTATTCTCTTTAACTAATTGCTAGTCTGACTATTCTGCTTCTGGATATTTTTTTGTTTTTGTTTTTGAGACACAGTCTCGTTCTGTTGCCCAGGCTAGAGTGAAGTGGTGCAATCTCAGCTCATTGCAACCTCCGCCTCCTGGGACTGAATGATACTCATGCCTCAGCGCCCTGAGTAGCTAAGACCACCACGTCTGGCTAAGACTTTTTTTTTTTTTTTTTTTTTGTATTTTTAGTAAAGATGAGGTTTTGCCATGTTGGCCAGGCTGGTCTTGAACTCCTGACCTCAAGTGATCTGCCCACCTTGGCCTCCCAATGTGCTGGGATTACAGGCATGAGCCGCCAAGCCCCACCTAGAGTGATTATTTGAATGGGTTTATGAGTAAAGGCTCGGTAAACACTCCTGCCCAACACTGCTCAAAGCTGAGGACCCAGAGGAAAAGCTCCACGATGTCACTAATCTCCATTTCAAATCCAGGAGCCTTTTCTTTCACAAGAGTTGATAGTAGCAGAGGAAAACACAGGAAGCACTTTCCATAACATAAGACTATGAAATTCCAGGATTTGTTTTTAAAGAAACTACGGAAGAGAAATAGAAACAGAAGTCCACATAAAAAGTTGCACTTGCACGTTTTGTTTATGGTAGATTTATTCACGATAGCCAAAAAGCTATAAACCCAAACGTCTACCAACAGATGAGTGGGTTAGCAAAATGTGGTATATTTTATATGTAACAAAATGTGTATATTATTATAAAGACAATTATATAACAAAATGTGTATATTCTATACAATGGGATATTACTTAGCTGTATTTTAATATATAAAAAAGAATAAAGCACTGATATATGCCACACCATGGATGAACCCTGAAAAGATGAAAGAATCTGGACACAAAAGATCACGTAAATGATTCCATTCAGATGAAATATCTGGAAGAGCGAACCCTAGAGACAGGAAGTGAGCCAGGGATTGCAGAGGGCTGTGGGGGGGATGGGAGGGGTTGGTAAAGGATACAGGTTTCTTTTTGAGGTGAAGTCAGTGTTGTAGATTGACTGTTGGGATAGTTGCATGTATCCAGGAATCTAATAAAAAAGATGGCATTGTACACTTTAAGTGGGTGAATTGTATGTCGTTTGAATTACATCTCAATAATGCTGTTTTTTTAAAAAAACCCTATAAATGCTCAGTGTACGGGTAGTTAAAAATGAAATATCATCATAGCATTATTGAAAGGGAGTTTGGAACCACACATTGGGGGGAACTCAGGAAGCCATTTTCCCCACGGAACACATTACTTATGTTAGTAAATGGCCCTTTTAGTTTAAAGCCACACTCTTTGTGCGATCATTGTGTAGTGTAATTAAGTGTAATTAAGTGTTTAAATAATGAGTACTGTGAAGCTTGTCAGAATCAAAATGGAGTCACTTGGGTTAAAATGCTGAAAATAGAGCCAGGGAAGGCCATGAAGAGAGAATTTTCATGCACAAAAGCCTGACAAGAGCTACTACAGAAGACTGCAAAAATCACAACCTCGCAAAGAGGCCATCACAACCGCTCGCGTGCACACACACACCTATACATCACAACCACACACACAGATACATCACAACCACACACACAGATACAACACACACACGCACAGATACATCACAACCACACACACAGATACAACACACACCCCACACACACACACAGATACATCACAACCACACACACACAGATACAACACACACATGGACAGATACATCACAACCACACACACAGATACAACACACACACACAGATACATCACAACCACACAAGCACAGATACATCACAACCACACACACAGATACATCACAACCACACACACAGATACAACACACACACACACAGATACATCACAACCACACAGATACATCATAACCACACACACACACACACACACACACACACTTCTGTGAGGAACACCTGCCCAGCAACTGCCTTTCCAACCTCCAACTGGCACCACCCTTGGTACTGATCATTGCACCAAGGATAACTATCTCGAAACATTGTATAATCCTCCTCCTTTTTCCTTTAAAAACCTTTGTCTTCCCTCATCTCCCTAAATCACACATAGTTTGCCATGGCACATGCATTCCCATTGCAATGCAATTCCTAGATAAACTTGTGTTTTTAGAGTCTTTGTTATTTAGGTTCATAATGCAAAGAAATGTGCTCAGGATATTATTTAAACACTGTCTTCTAGAAGTGACACCCAAGCAAACATTACACCCAGTGTCACCACAAGACTACTTATCAAGGGCTGTTATGTAACTGGATGTACTAACTTCTATTTTGGGAACACAAAATATTGTGCCATTTATTCCTGGAAGCCACTGCTCCGTCAGCTGGTTAAGTAAAATAAGGAGATCACATTAAGAAGGGGGAAGGGGGAAAGAGAAAAGGGAGGGGGAAGGGCGGGCATTCAGTGCAGCTCTTTTACGACAAGAGTTTGATAGTTGAGTGAATTTCAAGTTTGAATAAAATGCACTTAAAGCTAATTCATGTGGGCCTTTATTCAGTTTGAAAGAATATTGCACATTATTAAAAACAGAAGAATGCAATGGAAACCGTCTTCTTAATTTGATAGTGAATACACTTCCTTCAGTTTCTATAATTAACAAAAACAGTCCTATGTAATTCCCCCTGTACATATTCCCCTGTGCCTGCACGTGTTTCTGTATTGAATTGTGTCCTGTAATACAGACGAGGCAGAAGCACAAGAGGTCAAATACACAAAGAAAGATCCTTGCTCAAAAGACAGTAATGGAGAAAACGCATGTACCTTTTTTCTGAATGTGTAGCTTGGCTCTGCCAGTCTTCCTATCTCTGTAGTTTCTCTCCCACTGTGGAACAGGCAGAATGATATTTCCTATCTCACAGGGTCACTGTGAACCTTAGATGATCTCATCCATGTAAGACTCATGACAACATCTGGGGCTCGGCTGGCATGGAGCCAATGCCAGGCATCATCATTACGTTTCTACTGTCATTCATCTTCTGATTTCTTTCCAGAGTTTGGCCTTTGGAAAGGTGGACATAAAATCTTCTTAAGTAAAAACCAGCTTTTAAGGTGAGCATCAGTGCAACACGTTTAAGGAGGGGAGAGGGAGAGTAGAGAGAGAGAGAGAGGAGAGGGGAGAGAGATAGAGATAGAGAGATAGAGAGAGAAGAGAGAGAGAGAGAGAGAGAGAGAGAGACTGCTTCTAACTGCACCTGCATTCTGGTTCCCTTACATAAAGGAGCAAACTCAGAATGCAAAATGGAACTGCCATGATCTCTGCAGATGCCTTTCTTCAAAGCTGAGTTCTGCTATCCCTGTGATCAGAAAGATGAATCATCAGAAGAGCAAATCTGTTCCAACTTGTCCTAAGAGCTGCAAAAAGCCAGACCAGGTTAATGCTTGTTTCTACCCATTCAACAGCAAAATTAGTCACCTGGACTTTATTAAGAAACTGAATATGTTCCACGAATTCCATGCATATAAGTGCTAATAGATGCCAATCATCAAGATTAAGGGCAATTCCTCATTTTCAAGAGTCTGAACAGGATCCTCTCTGCAACTCCACATTCCGGAGAAATGTTTTTCAGGCCACAGATTTTCTCTAGTCTTGTAGCTTGTAATAAAATCAAGTTAGAATATGGTTTCATGAAGATGCAAGTCATTAAAATCCTTTGAAAAACCTCTCTCTAGAGTATTCGGCTCATTCTCATAGGTCACAGGACAACTAAGCTATCCAGGAATAATGCAGATCAAATGGTTTTCTCTAAGTCATTCATCAAACAATACTTTTAAGCGCTAAGGGAATTACGACTTCAAAGAAAAATCAGTTTCCTAGTCTTTAGAGTTTAATGCATATTATTACATGCTCAAGAACAAACCATAAAAAATTGATTTTCTTTTAAATGTTGAGAAGTTGCCAAATAAGACAGGAGCTATAACGTTCCTAAACAAAACAACTGAATATTTTGTGTTCCAGCACCGACAGGAAAAGTCTGTCTTAAGAAGGGCTCATCAAAAGCAAGCAGTATGTGCTCCTCAAATGTTCTCCAGACACCGCGTCATATTTCACTTTGAAATGCATT
Organism: Ateles fusciceps; assembly: GCA_036589455.1. Classification (NCBI taxonomy): domain Eukaryota; kingdom Metazoa; phylum Chordata; class Mammalia; order Primates; family Atelidae; genus Ateles; species Ateles fusciceps. The sequence continues at coordinate 4,257,483 of JAZHEH010002639.1, forward strand.
GCCATAAACCACTTTTTAAAAAGGCTAAAATTGCCACAAGGAAGAATAGGCGGGCCACCAAATGTTATATTCAATCTGTTGTATACGAAAAGTATAAAAATAAATGCTTCATCAGTCACCACAGCTCCTTTATTAATTCAATAGAAAAAAATAATCGAAGGCACATGCTTTTGGATGCAAAGCACACGCGGAGTCCTCGCCACTGCAAAGGGAAAGAGGGAGGGACTCCTCGACCATCCAGGAGGCGGGAAATCACCCCGTGAGCGCGCTCTGCCCCGTGGGGAAAATGGGAAAATCAGCGCAGAGCCCAGTGGGAGGACACGCGCCCTTCGCACTCACAGGCGTGGCCAGGGCCTCCCTGGCCCCTGAAAAAGGCCAACATTTATGGTGCCTTACTTACTTTTCAAAGAAAATGAGACATGTGTACTCCCCGCTCCCCCATTTTTTTTTCTGTTTGGGCCACCCTCGGCTCAGGGTCCCTAGACCCCGTCCCAAGGAGGAGGCCGGCTGGAGCCAGAGTGCAGAGGCCTCCCTCCCTCCCTCCCGCGCCGGGTCCATTCACTCTAGAGCAAGCAGAGTCATCTGGCTTCGGCAAAGTGGTCGCTTCGCGCTGCAGGGTGAGTCCAGCGTGGGAATCTAGGGAAGGCTGGAGGCAAACACTGTAGGAGGAAGTGGGGGAGGCTAGCAGGGAGGCCAAGGGAGGGGAGGGGGAGGCGAGGGAAGACGGGAGGTGAAGGGAGGGGGAGAAGAGGGGAGCGGGGGAGGCCAGGGGAGAGGGGGAGGGGAGAGGAGCCGGGAGGTGAGGGGAGTCAGGAGGCCAAGGGAGGAGAGGGGAGCGGGGGAGGTGGGGGGGGGGGGTGGAGAGGGGAGGTGAGGGGAGCGGGAGCGGGGAGGCGAGGGTAGGGGAGGCGGGGACCTGGGCAGCTTCTCCAGGCCGGTTTCCTCCTTCCGGGCAGGCGCTGGGTCGGGCCTTCCCCTCACCTGGGTTGCTGTGGGGACCGGACCCGGGACCTGACGCACAGGGCTGGGGATCCCTGCTTCCCGCCTGCGCGCTCTTGCTTCCTGGGCGGCTACCGCCAGCGCCCCGCGGGGCAGGGGAAGGGGCAGGGGGCGGGGGCAGGGGACGGGCGGGGTCTTGGGGGACTTCCACCGACTGTGTCCACGCAGTACCTGGGGGAGGGGGAGGAGCAGGCGGGTTCCCGCCCTCTGAGCCCAGGCAAGGAAGGGCCTTGGCGAGGCAGCCCGGGTCCTCCAGGCCACACCTGCGGGCTCCGAGGCCAGTTCTCACCCGCAGCAGAGACCCTGGCCACGCACGGCCACCCGGCCTCCGGGGCGCGTCTTCCAGTGCTGAGGCCGCTATAACCAAACACTGTAGCCTGGGTGCTTCGTCAGCCACAGAAAATGCTTCCTCCCGGTTCCGCGGGCCGGGAAGAGGTGGCTCTGGTCTCAGGGACGGCGCCTTCCAGCTGCGTTCGAGCCCAGCAGAAGTCCTTTTACTAAGCGCAGGACCCATCCATGAAGGAGGTGCCTGTGGACTTACCCGCGGCCCCAAGACCTCACCTGTCAACATTGCCACGCTGGGTGTAAGGTGCCAAGCTGCGAATGTTGGGGCCGCCAAGCTGCGAATGTTGGGGCCACCGAGCTTGTCAGGAGCACACGGATGCCATGCACTCAGTTTCTAATGTTCTCACAGGCCCAGCACCTTCTTATATTGAAACAAAACAGGAAACAGGATTCTGGCGTGATGCATGCATATAAAGATTATCACACGCAGATTAAAAAGCTCTAGAGATTCTTTAAATCATTAGCACTGGCTGAAGTTGCCATTATTAGAGACGAAATAGGTTGTTTTTTTTGTGCTGCTTTATTTCTCTACAACAAACTATGGTTTTTATAATAATACAAAAGACCAATCAGTAGGATAAAAAAGTTTTGAAAAAAACTTTACAAATCCACATTTATATTCAAATCAGCAATGATCCCTGCAGTGCGCTGGGTCCTTTTTCCCCCAAAAATAATATGTGCAAGTCCTAACCCCTCACACCTTGAAGGTGGCCTTATTTGGAAACAGAGTCTTTGCAGGAGTAATAAGGTAAGGATCTCCAGATGAGAGCAGCCTGCGTGGGGTACAAGGCAGAAAATCAAGGCCTGAGACTGCATGTGGACACGCACCCCCACCCCCTCTGGGGACAAGGCCCCGGCCACCCATCCTCCTTGTCACAGGGCCAGGCACAGTGGGGCTCACCCGGCGTCACAGGCCTTGGTTCCCTGCCAGCTGGCAGAATTATTCACATAGCCCGTCACATCCTCCCACGAGACACAGGGCATCTGCCGTCTTCATACTACAAAGGACACAGAGGACACTGCCTTCTCCGTACTACAAAGCCCGCCCTCCACAGCCGCTGGGCGTTGATTCCATTCCTAGGTGTGACCCCTGTGTGGCCCTGCCTGGCAGGCCCTGTCTTCCTCCCTGGGGCAGTGAGTAGAGTGACTCACACCTCACCTGGCCAGTGTCAGGCGTCAAGTGTGAGGCCATCTCCATGGCCCCAGGGCACAAATTCCTCCCTCACCAGACCAGGTTATCCAGGTAGGCCCTAGATCCAATGACTGGTGTCCTGCTAAGCAGAAGAGAAGACAGAAGACGCAGAGCTACACAAAGAAGAGGAGAGGCAGGGAGAAGGGGAGGGGGCAGAGCCTGGAGGGACACAGGGACACAGCCTCAAGGCAGGAAACCGTGGCAGGAGCCTCCAGAAGCCCACGGGGAAGAGGTGGGGGAGGGAGGCTTCTCCCGCAGAGCCTCTGCCTCCCTCAGGGACCCTGCCCACACCAGGCTGCAGAGCCTCACCTCTGCAGGGGGACATTACCCTGCCCACACCTTGCTGTCAGACTTCTGGCCTCCAGGTCCCTAAGAAAATGAATTCCTGGTGTTTTAGGCATTCAGTGTTTGGCAGCTTGTGAGAGCAACTGCTCTCAGAGGCTACAGTACTTTTCAGGCAGGAGGGTCCCGTCCTGCCATGATTTTCAGGAACATTTTCTTCTTGGTCTGACAGCAAAAATACCGCATAGGGAGTCTGGCTGGCGCACCTGCCTGAAACACCTGCAGCAGGTGAGAAGTCAGTTCAGACCCTCGTCTCTTCCTGCCCTAACTCCAAGGCGCGCTTTCCTAAACTGAGGCTCAGGGTGGTCCCCACATCGCCTCAAATGGCATCTTCAGCTGTGTCCCTGGCAACTGCACGATAGTCAGATACTCACAGAGCAGACGGTGCTGCCAGTGCGCCTCCCAGCCTGGGCAGGAGCTTCTCAGATGCAGTTGGAGGCAGTGGCCCTCTGTGCCGAGTGGCCTGTGCTCCCCTGCTCAGCAGACACAGTGGAGGGCCACCTGTCAGAGGGCCTTTGCCTTAAAGGAAGATGTAAACCGGCCTTGGCGAGAGTCCTGGGATCACCTAGTAATGTCTAGACCCCATTGCTTGAGGTTGAGACAAACATGTTTTCCTCCTTTTCAAAACAAAGTCACAACTCTAGCAAGCATGAAATTAAATGTTACTAAATTAAACTCAGAGTCTTCCCTGTACCCTCCTATCCTACTGTTTGCCTCAGCCGACAACCTGCTATCCACACTCCCATGTCCACCAAACCACCCGTTTCTATCCTGTCCTTCAGCAGACACCACTCTGCGGCTCAACTCCTCTTTACAGTAGAACTCCTCAAACAGACTTCCATACACACCAATCCAATCTCCTCGCCAACTGACACTGATTGGGTTTTCACCGCCGAGCGGCTCTGTCCCCCGAAGCCGTGACCTCCAGGTACCCCCGCAATGCCAGTCCTCAGTCTCCATCTCTCTTAGATTCCAGGTGTCTGATGGCCCTGTGCTCTCTCCTTGGTGGGACATTTCCTAACACCTCACTGTGGACACGATGCACTTCCCATCCTCCCGGCTCACAGGCCGCCCCTTCTCAGCCTGGCCTTCCTGACCCTGGGATGGTGCAGTGCAGGCTTGTGGCGGACTCTCCTCTCTGAAGCCATGCCCTCTAGCACTGTGTCTGCTGTGCCCTTCCTGCCTATCTGCAGGACCACTGGGTTGTCTCAACCTAAATGGCTCTGCCTTCGTTCCCCTGGGAGGAGATGAGAAGGGACAACCTCACACAGGGCCAGGACCAGGGTCGGGCAGGGTGGAAGGGAGGAAGAGCCCCTGTGCTGGCACAGAGGTGGCAGTACAGTTCAGGCCTGCTGGGAGAGGGCAGGGAGCGAGCCTGGGGCTGAGCTCACAGGGCATCTCTCAAACTGAGGTAAATTCCTGTCTACGCATTTCAGAACAACATGCAAGCCAGCCCTTTACATCAACATTTCTAGACACTGGTATTTTGTTAAGTGCCTTAATGCAATTCTGAGATCGTAGAGTGAGGCCGCACACACATCTAACAATAATCTACGTTGCACTTAACCTAAATCACTGTGGGTAATTAGTATAATAACCAAGTCGCCTGACTTACAGCTTCTACTTGGTTCTATGTGGATTGTGCTCGAGATAATCTAGGACACACGCAATAAACTAGTTAATTTAACATTTAATAAACTGTTAAGTAACAAGGACTCTGTTTTCCAAGTATCAAAGTTTGCAGAAAATGTAATACTGAATTTTATTTATAACTATATGATAATTACATTTAAAATATAATTAGATTAATGCAGGAATCAAACTGGAGTGAGGAGAATGATGGGCAAGAACCACCCAGGTACAGAGCTGGGGCTGAGCGAGGGAAGGGGCCGCACAGTGTTCACAGCACTCACCAGGGATGGTGTCTGCAGGGCAAGAAAAATACACACACACACACACATCCCTACACATGTATACACACCACAAACACCACACACATGTATACACCCCCAACATATACACACATCCCCATACACCAAAACACACTACATACACACCACACACGTACATCTCCATACATGTATACATGTGTACACACTACAGACACACACACCCCTGCATGTATACATACCACAGACACACACACCCATACATCACACATCCCAGTACGTTAAAACACATCACATATACACACCACACACACCCATACATGTACACATACCACATACATACATTATACACACCACACACACATCTCCATACATGTATACACACCAGACACAGGCACACACACACCCCTATATGTGTATACACACCACAGACCACACCCATACACGTACACAGACACACCCCACATATGCACATTTACAAACACAGAGATACACTTTTTCACAAACATATTCCATCATATAAGAAGTCTCATTGCCAAATTTGAACTTTCAAAACCAGATTGCTGAACATAGGGAACATGATTCTGAAAACTGGATTTTTCAGGTTTCATTTCATTTCAAACATTTTAAGTGCACTTTATTAAATATAAAGAAGTTCTTTCCTAATAATAACAGCGAGCACAGATTTCAGATGAAAGGGCTTTCCACTTCCAGAGTCTAAAATAAACCCGTCTGCACAGCTGGAATGACACATGGCATTTCTGAAATGACCCGGCATAGTGTGACGCCTCACATACGCCTGGGGCGCGGTCAGCACTGAGCAGACAGGTGACTAGAGGTGATTCCCTGTCACGTTGCACCCTCTGCCCCTTGAGGGAGCATCCGCAGGAGGGCACTGAATGCCTCCCACCCCAGGAAACCCAGCCCCTCTTCCAGGAAGGAGCGTCGTCACGGCAACACTGGCAGGGAAGTCACCAATGACTGATGAACAGAATTCGGCGGGGCCGCACTCGGCACCGTGCTCTCCAGGTTCAAATGGACACACGCAAACCAGACCCTCACATGGATGCACCCGCCACAACTCAAACACCTTTCCACCCTCAAAACACTGTTCCATGAAATCAGCCCTGCTCTGCCGGTTTTCTGCTGTCTTTGACACAGCTGAGATCCTCCCTTCCCTGGCCTCCCTGCTGCCAGACCTTGTCAAGTCTCTTAGAGTTACAGACGCAGGGATGCAATCGGGGGAATCCCATCAGTGAAGGAAGAAATAAGGAAGGGGAGCTTTACGAGTCCAGTTGAAAACAAGAGGACACACCAGCCAGACTCCTTGGAGGAGCAGGTTCCTCATTTCACGAAATCGGCAGTTTCCTCCAGCAGCTCCCCTCACCCCCAGCACAGTCTGTGGTGATGACAAGAGACATGTCTGTTGGCTGGCTCAGTGGGCTCAGTGTGGAACACACCCGCCCTGCGTGTGCACGCCGCTGCTTCTGACTTCACACAAAGAACTGATTTACATGCAGCAACCTGTGTTCAATTTTGTGCTCCCAAAGTCTGTTTAAAGTCGGCCGCTTGCAAACTGGGTCACAGTTTCTGACAAAGCCTCTGTTGCTAACTTCCAGGCTGAGGATGCCCCTGTTGTGGGTGAAAGGACAGAGCACACATCCCTGGTGCCTGAGTGTCCCCCCCCACCCCCGGAACCTGTGCTGGAACCATCACCCTCAGCCAGACCTGGGGTTGAGGCCAGGCCGGCTCTCTGGGAGCATCAGGGGAACTGGTTGGAGAGAGGCTCACATGTGGGACCCAGGGGCCACCTCGAGGGGGGATGACCACAGCTGGGTCTGGGAGCTGAAGCAGAGAGAAGCCAGCATGAGGAGAGAGCCGTGGGTCAGGTGTGTTCACAGGTGCGGGTGTGAGGAGCCCTGTGGGTTTATACTGCCCCGAGGCCCACTGCATGCTCACCCCCACATTAGTTTTAATAAAGGTTGTGGAGCGGCTGCCCCACTTGCTAATTACGCCTTATGTCTTTAATCATCACATTCCGACATAACAAAGGTATTGGTGTCACCAGTTTATCAGAGGAAGCAAAATGCCCACTTCCATACCTCAGAAACCAGAGTCGACCTTCAGCTGTGCTTCCCATGCAAGCATGGATGCCAGACTTCCTTTGTGAATCCCCTCCAGAAGCAAAGACACAACTGACTCAAGACATTTGAGAGGCTGGTATCAAGGGTAATCCTCGTAAGACTGTTCTCTAACATCAGAAGGAAATTCTGCACCTCAAACACAACATTCACAAGAAATCCTCATGAGCAGGCACTGCCATTGCTTCACAGTGGAGGTGGGGGCAGGACACCCCGCCCAGCGGCCTGGAGGAGGCTGCTGGCTCCCACCCCAAACCCGGTTTCATAGAATCACACCAGAATCATGCCTTACGCTTGCTCTCAGTCAGACACGTGGATCCACGTGGGGTTTTCGAGAACTATAACCAGGTTATTGAGTATTCACGGGTTTTTAAGGGGTCTCTCTCTCTTTTTTTTTTTTTTTTTTCTTGAGATGAAGACTTGCTCTGTCTCCCAGGCTGCAGTGCAGTGGCACAATCTCGGCTCACTGCAACCTCTGCCTCCCGGGTTCAAGTGATTCTCCCGCCTCAGCCTCCCGAGTAGCTAGGACTACAGGCATGTGCCACCGCACCAGGCTAATTTTATGTTTTTAGTAGAGACAGGGTTTCACCATGTTGGCTGGGCTGGTCTCCAACTCCTGACCTCATGATCTATCCTCCTTGGCCTCCCAAAGTGCTGGGAATACAGGCATGAGCCACCGCGTCTGGCCTAAAGGGTCTCTTTAAAAGGATACCTTTTCCATATTGTTTTATTCTTTTTAGGAATGCAATGAGTTTTATAGAAGCACTAACCAAATCAGCAAGGTGGGCTTTGGAGGGCGCATCACGCCCAGAGGCAGCCCCGCCAAGTTCTGTTGCTGGTAAGGGTAGGTTTCTGGACTCTGCAGGAGGCATGTCGTAGTGGGGATGCTTCACTGGCGTGCTGTGTTGGATGAGGACTGCCTGGCTCCCCCCACATCCCAGGCGAGCACAGGAGAGCTCACGTTTACACTTGTGCCATGGTCCACAGCACACCAGCGCTGTCCTTCTCAATTTGGGGCATTCATAAGTGTGACTGTGTTTTTCAGAGAGCTTTACGTCTGAACTCAAAATTAACTTTCATGTGATTTTGGGAAACACCTCAGTTTTTCTCATTGACAGACGGCGCTAACACCTATCTGGTAGGGCTGTGGGAGAATAAGGGGTCGCCACAGCCAGCACACGGAAGAGCTCTGCTATCACACAGGGAGCCGCATGCAACTGTGGCCCTTCCATCTAAATTACTTAAAAATAAAGGACGTTAGAAACAGTCATTGAGCTGGACGGGTCTCATCTCATGTGCTGTGCGCCACAGGTGTCTAGAGGCTAACGTGTTTCCAGGCTGCACAGATACAGAGCATTCCCATGACTGCAGAAAGTCCCACTGGCCGGTGCTACAACCGAGTGTCTGGATGGCAAGCTACCAACAGGTGGGAGCTGTTACTACGCCGTGTGGCCGTTTTCATGCGCTGTCTACCTACTAAGAGATCGTCTAATGTTCTGCTGTTGAGTTCAAGAGGAGTTTTCTAGGTTTGTCGTCTGTGTGTAAGGTGTGTGTGAAAGTGCTCTAAACTCTGCTGAAGATAAGGTACAACAAAAGCCTGTCGGCGCCCACACAGTCTAAGAATTTTCTAGGCACTGCTCACTACTTCCACGTATCCAAGGGTCAGACTAGATTGGTGAGTGTCTTTACCCCTACTTTTCAGTTCCCTAAGCTTTTAAAACATATATTAAATGACTAATTTAAGAATTACACGAGTTCTCACAAAATCTGCTGATGTCACTTACTATAAAATAGAAATTTTACACGTATAGATCTGACAATTGCCAGCACACTGCAGTCAGATCAGAAAGGCAGGGTTTCCCAGGGAGCGTGGTGCTCAATGGCTTGACAGCTGTGTCACAGCAATCCAGGCGTGGGTTTGGATGACTGGAAGGAAGTGACTTTCTGAGTGATTTGGCTTCCCTTTCTGTGAAACACTTATGGTGACAGGGGTTGGTTTCAGCATGTAATTGCAGAGGAAGTGTAAGGAAGGGAAAAACAGTACATTGGATTTGGAGGTTCGAAGGGTCTGGGCTTCAGTCCCACCTCTGCTATTCCCCAGGGAGGATGGACGGCTTCCTGGCCCCTTCACACTGTGTCCTCAGATCTCACCCAGTCTCGTGGCTACCAGACCTGCCTCTGGGCAGGAGAATGTCTGGAGATGTTCTGTAGACACCCTGGGGTGGTTAGGATTCATTCCTTTAACAAGAGTCCTCACCGTCAGCAGCCCCTATGTGCGCACTACTTGGGCCTGAGGATACCTCTGTCAGCAAAAACGAAGTTCATGCTCACTGGACTTAATTTTACCATGGAGAGAGATGATTGCATAAAGCAGCTGTGAGCTAGTGATGGCTTAAACTATAATCATCTTTCATTCCTGAGGATGGTATGACAAGAACAGAACTCACTAAAGATGTTAAATACCCTAACGGTCTCCTGCACGTAGGATAAAATGTTGCAGCATTTATGATTCCATAAAGGAATGGTCGTGAGAAAATAACTCCTAGTTGTAAAAAGTCAGTGACATTTCACAGCTGGGCTGTCAGTAGTTTTAAAGGAAAAGTGTTTTTCCCGTCAAAGTGAAAGATTCTATTTACATTTTGATGGAAGGAGCTGAATTGCTTCAATGCCGTTGTGTATATTTGCAAACTAAATGTCTCATTTCTCAGAATGTCATTTTAATAGTATCTGGAGAATGTCATCAAGAAAGCATTGGGTTTTAATGATAATTAAATACAGAGCAGATTCTGCAGGGGGCGTGACGATCCCTGGAGAGGTACAGAGCCTGTGCCTCATTGCTCCTGCCTGTACTTGGATTTGATGTGCAGCTTAAATAAAAAAATCAGTTTAATTAGGAACACCAAACAGACCAATCAGTTACTCTCCACTGTAAAATTTAGATATGATTTTGCCAGCTCTCAGATCTTATTTTTAAGTATGGCATCTTTTTTCTTAAGCTGATTAAATAGAGAAATCCAGAAACATGGCTAAGCATCTTTGTAGAACCTTTTTGAGCCAGATATTACTACCAGGGAAAGCCCAGAGGCTAGCTTTTCTTAGCCCACCCACAGATGAAAAGCAGGTTTGCAGTTATTGTTGCTTGTTAGGTTTGGAATGTTTTAGGAGCTTACCAATTGATTTCACCTATTTTGGGCAATGTAAAAGTGTGTGAAGATAAACCACAGGTTGTCTTCATTTTTTAAGGTTCCGGGTTTATTGTTTCTAATTAGCAAGACTTGTGAGTTTCATATGAGAAAAAGAAATAATAAGGTTTTTAGACCTCTCTTCTTCAAGTTCATTCCCCTGTGAACTGAGACAGTGTTCAAAAAACCAAAGTGAAAGAATTCAAATGCTGACAAATAACTCAAGGCTACTACAAGCCCCACTCCTTTGGGCTGTGGGAAGTTGGGGAGCAGAGAGCACTGGGGAAGGGTACAGGGTCTCCAGAGACCAGGCCTGTTTCAGAACCTTCACTGACATTCCCACTGGGTAACATGAGTGAGCCCCACTGTGGGCCAGCTCGGGGCAGGGGGATCCCCCAGATCCTTTGGGTAATCATTCAGGTGAATTCCCAAACGTCACGGCTCATAGATGCTGGGACCCCAGCTCTCTGCCCTGTGAAGATGGGGTCTGGAGGGGCCGGGCAGAGGGGAGCCCTCTGCTAGCTCTTCCTGTTGTGGACAACTTTCTCCTCCTGGGACCCTTCTACCTGCTTGGCTCTCCTGATGGTCTCCCTACCTCTCAGCTACCAGTCACCCGGGAGGGAGGACTCCATCTCCTCTACGTAACAAAAGATGCCCCTGACACTCTTTTACGCAGGACAGTGCTGCTCTGGGTGATGTCCTAGGGAGGCAGGGAGCTTAGCGCTTCCAGGATTCACCAGGAGAGCAGCTACCCTCAGGAGACAGAGTCTCAGCCAGGGCCATCTGCAGAGCCAGACGTCCTCTACACAGCCTGAGACGATTCCAACCTGTGTTAATAAATTGAGCCTCGCCCAGCGGGCGTCCTCTCAGAAATTGAGATCTCAATGGGATGTGTAAGGAGCTGCCAGCCACTCACATGGTGAAGTGGATTCATCACAGGGGGTGGCTGTCTCCCAGCAGTCGCTCTGTGAGTTGCATTTGGATGGGTCTGCAGAGCCAGGTGTTTTGGAAGGCAGAGTTCTTCTGGGGTAAAGCTGGACTGGGTGGAGCCGGTGTCGGGGACGCCCACACCCCACCAACTTAATGATCCTGAGTGGGAGAGGTTTGCAGCAGGTGCCCCAGATCAAATCTTTAAAAAAATACAGTATTTAGAGATTTGCCTATGCTTGTCTCAACCCTGGGACATGGGGAAGGACACCCCTGTCTCTCCCTCTGATTCGAGCCCTCCCTGCGGGCTCCACGGCCCCAGGGAGCCTGGCTTCTGTCCTGACCTCTTCATACCCATCACTGCTCTGAATGTGCTTTCGTAATTTTGTTGGTCTCCTAATTAGACTGTGAGCTATTCTGAGGACAGATACAGGGACTTGCTTTTCTTTTACAATAATAGCAATAAGAAGAAAATTAGTAACAGCAAACAACACATTCCACTTGCTCTGTACAAGGGGCTGGTCTAAGGGCACCACACACGTGGACTCACTTTACATGATGTTATCACCCTACCACGTATCATCTTAAGTAAGCACAGAGAGAGAGAAAATAACTTGCCCAAGATCACCTACCTTGCTGGTGGTGAAGCCAATGTTTTCATTTACAAAGTTTATCACAGTGTCCTGTGCAGAGCAGGCATTTAATAAAAAGTATTTTTAGTGTGTATGTGTAGGGATGGATGAATGCAGGAATGAACAAACCAACACTGAAAACATTCCTTTCAGTCCTGAACAGCTAATTTTCACCTGCACTGGTAAAGAGCACAATCGATCCACTCATGAATTAGAAACAGGCTGTCTGCCATTAGAGAAAACTCAGGGCAAGACAACTTGATAAATATCACGACACCTGCAGGGCTCAGCCACGGCTCTTGGTTTAGAACCTGGGTTGAGGTCCCAAGTCTGAGCCTCTGCGTTGCCATATGGGCTTGGAGGGCTCTGAGGCACAGCCAAAGAAGGGCAGAGCAGGACCTGGGACTGGGCGCACTTTGGCAAACATCACTTGCACTGGCCTGAAACTGCCCCTGAGTCTGGGCAGATTTAAACAGGCCGTTCCTGGCTCCTCCTCTGCACTGCATCTTTATCCATGGCAGCCCTTATGACTGCGTTTACTGGCCAGGTCCATTCCCCCACTCCTCCCTCTCCTCTTCCTCCCCTCTCTTCTTCCTCCCTTTCTTCCTTCCCTCTCTTCCTTTTCCCTCCTCCTCTTCCTTCTCCCCCTCCTTCCCCCTCCCTCTTCTCTCCCCTCCACTCCATCCTCCCCTGCACCCTCTTCCCCCTCCCCCTCATCTTTATCAATCCCATTTATTTCATACAAGGGGAGGTGGAGCGTGTGAAAAATTGGACCTGTTAGCATCTCTCAGGGGAAAAATATTGGTAATTTAAGATTTTTTCTGACTTCTTTAGAAAGTGCTTATTTATCAACCAATGGGTAGGTACCATGCACAAAGGGGATGGTGAACTAGGTGACCTACACCATACTGGGCGGGGGGGGTGGTCTCAGCGTGTTCTGCCCGGCTAGATGGCAGGGTGTGTGGGCACAGCCAGGGGTGGAGCTACGCAGACCAGACCTGGTGTCCCAGCCACATGTGTCCACCCAACACCTGAGACGCGGCCAGGCCACACTGCACCATGAGTTAAAATATATCTCAGAATGTGAGGACTTCATGCGAGAAGAAGAATTATAAACCATTTCATGAACAGTTTTTATCTGGATTCGGTGCTTACATGACATTTGGGGTTTCTTAGGTTAAAGAAAAGACATGACATTAAAATGATTTCACCTGTCTCTTCCTACATGTTCTGTGTCCACTAGAAGACGTACACTCCCATGCGGGCATTGTTTCTGTGCGACTGTGTGACCTGGGGCTCCAGGCCTGGCTTTGCTTTCTGGCTTCCCCTTCATTTGCTACCTGGCCTCAGGAAGGCCCAGCCCAGCTCTGAGTCTCAATACCTGGGAGAATGAAGATGATCCTTGGAGGGTCCTAAGTACAGGGAGGGCTGCGCAAAGCCATGAGTCAGCACGGGGGAGATGAGCACTCTGCAGGTGCCTGCCTGCCCTGGGAGGGGCCCGTGGCAGAAGGCAGGAAGAAGGAAGCTTGCACAGGAAATGCCTGACCCAAGTCCAAAGAGAAACCAGCTCTGCTGTCTCTGAGGACAGGGCAGAGACAGCATGTGGTTGCTGGCATGGAGTCCCTTCCCCAGGAGGCATCAGATGTGCAGCAAATGCCAATCCCAGCGCTCTCCTCCTCTACTCTCTCGAACTGTGCAGCCGCTGCTCGGGTGTATGGAATAACATATGTGATAAGCTTAGCCGTGTTCCTCCCAAATCCACATGCTGATGTCCCAGCCCTCACTGCCTCACCACGTGACTGCATTTGGAGATGGTGCCTTTGAAGAGGTCATGACATGAAGATGAGGTCCCGCTGGAGTAGGGTGGCCCTGATCCAACGTGAGGCTGTCCTTGCAAGTAGAGATTACGACACAGACACAGAGGGACAGCCACTGGAGGGTGTAGAGAGGGGATGCCACCTACAAGCCAAGGAGAGGCCGCGGAGGGAACCAGCACCTGGCACCTCGATGTGGGATTTCCAGTCTTCGGGTCTGTGACAGAAGAAAGGTCTGCGGCTGTTTGTTGTGGAAGCCCCAAGGACTGATGCAACACACAACGCACACGACGTCTGCAAAGTCCCTGGCTCACAGGAGGCACCCATACAGTGTTAGTGCTGGCCTTGATAGATTTGGTGTGTGTGTTTGTGTGTGTGTGTGTTTTGTTTTTGTTTTTTTGAGACAGGGTTTCACTTTGTTGCCCAAGTTGGAGTGCAGTGGTGTGATCATGGCTCACTGTAGCCTCGACTTCTCCAGGCTCAGGTGATCCTCCCACCTCAGCCTCCTGAGTAGCTGAGACTGTAGGCATACACCACCAGGCCTGGCTAATTTTTTGATTTTTTTGCAGAGATAGGGTCTCACTTTTTTGTCCAGGCTGGTCTCGAACTCCTGGGCTCAAGCGATCCACCTGCTTCAGCCTCCCACAGTGCTGGGATTCCAGGCATGGGCCCCTGCACCCAGCCTTGTTTGGTGTTTTTAACACGTAGTGAATCATCCCCAGGAAGCTTAGCTATCACCAGAAAACCCCAAAGAGCAAGCCCACAGGTCATCATATTCACAGCATTCAGAGAAGGCTGAGGGGGGAAAGCCACAAGCAGCTTGGCTAAGGACACAGGCAGTGTTCTGAGCACTCGTTGATCCTCCCAAAGGATCACACTTGATTCACACTGTGAATCAACCCCCTTGATTCACACTGCCAAAAGGTAATGAGTTCCTCCGGTGGCCAGTGAAGCCAAATGTCTTCTGTCCTAAGGACCAAGGACTGCCAGGCAGGCAAAGACTGCCCGATACAGGGTGTCCCTCTGTGGGCGGGTCTTGCCCCTGTCCCCCCTCCTGGTGCTGAGGCACGTCCCTGGGTTCTCCAGGGCAGCTGGCACCCTTTCCTTCTTGGGTTCTGCCAAGTTCTATAGTAAGACGGAGAACCAAATACAAAATGGGCAGATTGATAAAAAGCTGGTAAAATAGTGAGGCAGGGCCATTTGGAAACCAAATTTCCCTGCAACTTAAAAAGGCATAGGGAGTGAAAGGCAGAACAGGGATTTCTTCATTTCCGAGAAGGAGAGCCCTGCGCGGAACCTTTACCTGCCTGGAGGAAGTTATGCTCTATCCACACGAGTGAGTCATGCATCAGGAGTGCAGCCTCCTCGCTCCTCTGATGGGTGTTTCTCCCTGTTCTGACTGTTCTGACCCTCAACTGGCCCAAGAAGGTGCCTCAACCACTAGTTACCTGGGAACTGCGCCCCACGTGACTGGACTAACACTGCAACTCAGAGAAATTCCACAGTTAACTCTTTAGTCAGTTTCTCTTCCTCTTACATCCTGATGTGGCTTATTCAGGATGAGAGAGAAGCAGATTTCAAGGCTGAGTCACTGAGGGCAAAACTCGCAAAGGAGACTGGAAGCTCCTGCAGGCAAGAGACGAGGCCTCGCCACCACCTCCCCAGCAGCCAGCAGCACCCAAAGCCTGTTCAGGAAACAGCTTTTATGTGAAAAAGAAGTTAGGAAATAGGTATGATTCATTTACTCTTTGAAACATCTGTGAGCCAGTTATGTGCTGGGGCTGCTCCAGGCTTAGAGATGGAGGCATAAGAGAGAGGAAAGTTCCCTCCTGGATGTTGGAGGGGAATTACCCGGATGATAAGCAAATCACTAAGATCTATATCAGAGCACATGGCCTGCAGGCTCTACAACGGCAGAGGAAGGAGGCGTTGAGTGTGGGTGGGGAGGGGTGGAGAAGATGGCAGCAGGGCAGGAGGGAGGGGGCCCTGAGCAGCCTGGGTCGGGCAGAGGGGCGGCTCTGCAGAGGCCGTGTGTAGGGTGGACGGGGCAGCCTCCACTGCAGCTGCCCTCCCTGCTGGCAGATCAGACACCAGCACCTGAAACTGACAGAAGCTTCCCTTGACTTTCTCATAAAGGGAAAAATAAATGCCTCCCAGAATCACACAGAAATGTACAGGGCAGTAGGTGGCACTTTTTCTTTTGTGGTTCAAGTTTAAACACTCCACTAAGTCACGCAACATCACAGAGCACGTACTTGGAAAGGCACAAAAATGTTTCCCATCAGGTTTAAAGAAAATAAAAGCTCTTACTTCTTCAACTACCTACAGGAATGATAGTTTTAAAAATTCCCATTTTTGAGGTTTTTAAATGATCAGAACTTTAAACATGAGATTTCACAAAACAAAAGCCTAAGTGTGGGCTTTGCTATGGCTCAAGAATCTGACTCTGACAACATTAAACGAATCGAAAATACATGTGGGTGTTTTACAGTGTCAAACAACAGGAAAGAAACTGAAAGCCACACAGAGTTTTACAGAAACTGGAGTTGCAAATCAGTTACTCTAAGACTTAAAATACCATCAGTGTTAGCAGCCTGGAGACCCCTGAGCAGAGCTGTTTTTTCCACTTTCATTTTTAGCTGAAACTTGGTCCTCCTGGTGGGGATACTGTATCCAAGCCATGTTCTTAATAAATTAGTAACTTAATACATTTATGGTTAAATGATATTGTTAATTATAAAAGGACATTACCAGTAATATAGTTTAAGTATGGGCTGAATAAAATGAGTGACCCCCATTCAACACTGACTAGAACCATTTACATATTTATAAAACTGGTCTTTGTAAATCATTACATAAGAAACTACTGCTTATCACTTTGAGATAAAATATAAACAGGAACAGAATGTAGTCACCTATTCACTTTCCATAGACGATTTGAAAGCAAATCATGGAAAATTACCCATGTGGCTGATACAGAGACTGAGTCCAAGTACAAATCAGAGAAGGTCTCATTTCTTCCAAGTTTATTATTATTAAATAAAAACGCACTACAGACCACAGTAAAGAGGTCTGAATGCTGAAATTCAATTCAGTTCAATTCTGTGGACATTTCTAAAGCATGCTGGGTGTAAGTCAGGTGTTATCCCTGACCCTACCCGTAGCGCATCTTCAGCAGCCAGACATTCTAGTATACCACCATCTCCCTCAAGTTGGAGCATGCATAATTTTATGTTGAATTAAAGTACCAAGGAAATGGAATAATTTCCCTCGAGGGGAAAGTATATATGTTTAAAACATAAAAAATGTTGAAAAATGAAAAGTATTTTTGCATCAGAGCAAAGGAATTTTATCATCTCTTTCCTCTCCGAGAACCTCCTGACACTTTTAGGATCAATCACAGCATGGACCAAGAGCGAGGGCCACTCCATACAAATTAGGGTGGGTTTACAGCTTTGTGCACAATGGCAGGCTTATTCTTCATAATCTGAAACGATTCTCTGGTCTAGAGAGGGGGGTGGGCAGAGAGACAGACGGCGAGGACCCCTGGGCATCTGTGGTCCTTGTCAACATCCTTGGATCATCTGTCCTGAGCATCTCAGTGGGAAAAGGGTCCAGAACCCTGATTCAGGACACTACAGGGGAATCGATGGCAATGCAGAGAATCCAAATCAGACAAAAGAAGCCGGTGCCTTCAAATAAGGCGGACAATGGCGAATGCCGCGCTAGAAATACAAAGCAGGTGAGTTCTTAGTAGCCGGAAGGATGTGAATGATTTTTAATTTGCAGTTTCCTATTTGTTTAACTGTATTCTCCAAATGTTTTGTGGTAAGGGTTAGGAAAGGGCTGTGCAGGAGCCACCACTGGCAGGGCCAGTTACAGTGAGGGTGAAGCAGGGCGGGAGCCAGAGGCTAAGAACCTTGGACTGTAGTCTGCGCTAAGGACCTCCTGGAAGTTCTGGGGGCAGGAGGGTGACGATCCAACCGATATAGGAAATCCTGGCAGCCAAAATACAAGACACGCGGGAGCGGGGAGGAACCTGGAACCTTGGCGCTCAAGCCTGGAGAGCTTTGAAAAATGCCCATGTCTGCATCAGGATCTAAGGTGGGCAAAGACCCTGGCAGATCTGAAAACTCTCTGGGAGATTCCAATGTGCAGTCAGGCCAGGGCATGACCCCAGAGGAAGGACAGCTGGTGAGGAGCCAAGCAGCTGCACGCAGGAGAAAGCAGGTTATGGATTTAGGAGAGGTCCAAGGGAATAGCCTGAGTATTTCCCATCCTTCGTCCAGACCTCTGGGATTCAGAGTGAGTTCTCCCATCCTTTGTCCAGACATCTGGGATTCAGAGTGAGTTCTCCCATCCTTTGTCCAGACATCTGGGATTCAGAGTGAGTTCTTCCAGAACCAGACCGGAGGGAAAAGTCAGAGGCAAACTCCATGGTGGGTGAGAAGAAAGGGACCTTAGTGGATGGAATTCGGTTTTTGAGCTAAAGAAAATCTGATGTGTTTCACCATTCGTGAACTGGTATAAATTTTTATGCTCTTTCAAACCAGCAGTTAATTAGATAGAATGCAGTTTGGAAATACCTTTATCTAAAAAATAAACATATTAAAAAATCAAAAGTACTTTTGCGTGAGAGCAACGGGATTTTTACAATCTCTTTCCTCTCCGAGAACCTCCCGAGCCTTCTAGGACCAATCACACAGCATGGACTGAGAGCAAGAACGGCTTCGTCTGCCTTTCCTCCTTGTTTCCTTCTTTCTCCTTCTGTGTCTCTGTCTTTTTTCCTCCCTTTCTTTCTCCTTCCTAACTCCTTCCCTTTCTTCATTCCTTTATTTCTTTGCAAGGTCAGGACCTACCTACTGCCACACAATCTTCCTCAATAAATTGGTAACAATGAATCCTGTTAACAAGGACCTGGCTTCCACCCAGCTGTCAGGGAAGGGTGTAGCAGCAAGAGCCCATGCCTTTAGCCTCTGACTCACTAAGGGGATTTGTGTTTAATAACAAAACGACACCTGTGTTTTTGGGATCAGCTCACGTCTTACCGTATTGGCCTTCTCGGTGTTTGATTCTCGTTTGCCTGCGTGGTTTCCCATCCTGAATAGATCAGCTCTTCAGAGGCTAAAGAGAAAGAGAAAGTGTTAACCTTAAGTCTATGTTGTTTGTCAATCACAAAGACAATCCTGTGAGATACATGATGCCCACTTTTGAGAAGAGGATACCAAAGCTCTGAGAACTGGAAAGACACGCCCAAGTCATCTTATTAACAAATTCTATCTTTTGATCCCATGCCAAGAGCTGGAAAACAGAACCGCGCCTACGTCCAAATCCTGTTCAGTAACACACTTCGACCTGTCTCAAGAAGTCTTGCAGATCTGTGGATATGTAAAGAAATAATCTATCCATCCATCCATCCATATGTACACACACAGAGAATTACATCCCACACTCAAGTGTACTGTAATGAGATGAGCTGAGATGTCAGAAAAGTGCTGACTCCTCTACAACTAAAAGGTGATAACAAGGTATTCATGCTCGTTGCTTTAAAAAAAACCATGTGAGCACAGAAAGAGCCAACATCAGACCAAGGATTGCTTAACAGACAAGTGTCCAAAGAATCTGCAGAATGTCTAGGGAAAGTTAGATAAAAAGGCATGCCACTCCTCATTTTTAGTTTCTAACTCCAACCTTAGCAGCACATTTATGATTTTTTCCCCAAGATATGCAAAGAAGGGAAGCATTGAGCCGCGCTCATTCCAAGCAAACTGCTCCTCCCAGCCTGCCTGCGGGACCTGCCCTGACCTTGGGGCCCGTCAGCTGAGGGCCACTGGAACCATCAGCCCCAACCTGGGTGCAGGTGACCAGAGTGCTTAAGGACAATGACATGTTTTCCTTGATGGACGTATCCTTTTGAGAAAAGGTGTGAGAACCCAGAAACAACTTTCCTTGTGAGGGAACCAGATGAACCATCTCCTGAACATGGGGAGGAGGGACTCCCCCAAAATACTAGATGCCCAAACACAAGGCAAACTGTGTTCCTCAAAAGTCACTCTTTAGAAAAGAGAATTGCCTGACAGCCAAGCTTTTCCATCTCCGCATTACCGGGTCCCTTTTTGGTGGCTCAGGAAGGACTAGCTGAGGACACTTTTCCGCAGGCAGGTACCCCCATCACCCCACAGCCGCTGGAAGGGTTGCTGAGAAGCCAATGCTGACAGCACAGTGGCCACTCCCAGGCCCCACCCCACTCACGTGTGTGGGGGTGACTCACAGCCGGCCACGGCAGAGTGAAGACCCACCCACCTTCATCACGTGTGAATGCAAACGGGGGCCTGCCATAAGACTTCCCGTGAGGGCCTCATGCACGGAGGTCGAAAACATGCTGGACTTCAAGCAACTCAGGTCAAAGTGCCCACGGACGATGCTCTGGTAAATCACAGATGCGGTTCTAGTGATGATATGAACACAACCGGCTGCGTGAACCCCATGCTCCGTGGCATGAGAGTGAAAAAAGCCATCAGAGTTGCAGGTGTATGATTTGAAAAACGCAAGGCTACCTTTGAGGATGACTTCAGCGTCCAGTGTGATTCTATCTTCTCAATTTATTTAAATTGGACAACCAAAAAAACCTTGCAGAAGCAATCTTCTCACTGGGAAATGAAGGTTTGTGGCACATGTGGGGCCTTCCTGGGTAAGAACGGGTTAACAAAGAGAAAGACTAAATTCACTGTGTCCTTTTGGGGTCTAAGCATGGATGAGTGTGTTCCTTGTGAGGTGCTGCTTGGAACCCTGGGTACACGGGGGCTGTCATTCTGAAGTCTGACGGCTTTCTAATTCCACGTGGTGTTGTTGGAACTAAATATCAAGAGCTTGCAGGATAGACACATTTTATAGAATAAAACATGTCAAATATCTGTCAATCCATCTTTCTGTTTAAGAAATGAGAAGTGGTCTATTCAAAGCTAAACACAGGTAAAAACAGGTAACCTCCTTTAGTGAAGGTGGACAACTTGGACCTTCTCAGGCATTTTGCTCGTCCAGACATAAGGAACCTCCTCTCATCGGCTGTGTTCTTCAAGTGCGTATTCCCAGCTCAGTCATCACCTCACCTCTGCCTCCTGGCAGCCTTCCCCTGCCCAGGCCCCTTCCTGCTCCCTGGCTCCATCCATTTCTCACCCTCCTCCTCCTACCTCCTCATGCTGGGACTAGGCAAACCCAAATGCAACACTCACTCCTTCCAGAAAACAAAGGGCCAAGGATTTGTCCCAAATCAGAATAGTGTGGGACATGTAAATATTTGGGGACATGCTGATAGACACAGAGAGCTATTTTTGGACAAAGCGCTCTTGAATGCAGCTGAAATCTACCCACAAGGTGCTGAACGGCTCCTTGGAGAGGGGCTGTGTTTCTTCCGAGTCAGTCTGTTGTGATCCAACTTTATCATACTTCATAGCACACCTCTAGGTTACGCTTGGGATGACTAATCCTAACCACGATTTAGAAAACTCAAGAATACTGGACACAGAATTGGTGAAAATAACTCAAGTCCAGACTTTTGAATACATCTAGTTGGATTTGACTAGTTAGTTAGACAAGCCTACTTACTTGCATTTGACTGGTCTCTCAGATTAATATAAAGAAAATGTATTTATACGTATCATTGAGGATTGGTTAATTCTAGCCTTAAATGCAAAATTCATATACTAGCAGGAAAAGAAAGACAAGAGCAACAAAACGACAACTTGATGTGTGGGAGCCCCCATCAGAACCCTCAGTGGAAACAGCTTCTGAGCACTGGTGAGCGAGATGTGTCTCACCGCACATGGAGGGAACCACAGAGCATGTGGCTGATACTCATGAGTGACTGGCAGTCTGCCTTATGAGCTTCTGACACTCTGTCCCAGTCTGCCCTTTAGAGAAGAGCTAGAGAAGGACGAAGACCTCACTATCACAGGGCTAAGAGCTCAGCCCGGCAGCTGGTTTCCGTAACGTGCTGAAAAGATCCATCTGCACACAAAAGCAGCTGCATGCTTGGAGGAAATCTTTTTTATTTCATTTTTGCAATCGATCAAAATTGAGAGAGCCAGAGAAAAATTGGGTAAACATGTGAAATGCTGCAAGGAAAGCCAGCTGACTCTGAAGCATCTCTTGGGTAATTAATGAAGCCTTTTGTAAAATAATAGAAAAGGACAAGACAGGGAGGCAGAACTGAGCAAGAGCTATATGGGAGGGACAGAATTTCAGATTCCATCGCGACCGCTGAGATTTCCAGCCTGGACTTCACTTCTAGATCCGATTCCAGCCACTGGGATTACTGGACATTTTGATAATGTTTATGTGATTATCAACACTTAGTATTACCTCGAGGGCTAACACTGGGGATATGCACAGTTAGCCATCCAGATTTACTAGGAAGCAGTCCACTGTTGTTCACTGTTAGCAACAATTTTTTTTTTTAATAAAATGCACCTAAAGCAGCTTAAGACTACATGTCACCTTGGTGGTGGCACCATAGGAGAACTCAGCATAGATAAAACTAGCTAGCCTATCAGTGCAGGGAAATAGCTCCCAGCCGAAACACTGGGGATCAAACGCCTTGCTCCTGGGTATTTTGCTGATTTCATTCACTAGGGAGTTCTGAATTTTTACAGTGCAGGTCAGGCAGGTGAGACCTGTATCTCAATACAGTTTCCGTCTGGGTGACTCTGAACAAGACTCCACTTTTCTGAGCCTGTTTCCCATGAAGTGGAGGTAATAAAACCTGCCTTTCTGTGCTGGTCTGAGAATGAAGCCCATGTGAACTGCAGGGCTGGCCAGGGCTGAGGTGAGGGTTGGGGTGTGCTGCAGGGTTGCTTGCTTTCTGCCTTCCTCTTCTCTCCACCAGGTCCTAGGTTCCCTGGGTGAGTGGCAAGCAGCTGCAGAAACATGGCTACCTATTGACTATCACACATGTTCAGAGACCTCTGTATGGCTTCCCACATCTAGATGCATCCACTCCTAAACTGACAAGGTCAAAGGAAGAAAAAGGGCTAAAAATGCCAGGTGCCTTTAGAAGCCCAGGACTTACAGCCTGTAATTGCCCGTCATCAAAGCTCTTGATCCGACACACACAACTAAAGCTGGGGAAATGGCAGCGGCTGCTGCTTTAAGACTCCACAAAGCGCCCTCGGGTGCAGGAGGTGAGGAAAGAGGGAAAAGACTGAAGAGGACATTCAAGAAACAGCCATTCCCCCAGACGTCAGAGAAGTATTCAAATATTAAGATGAGAAACTGGTGATTTTTGAAGTAATTTTGAGTGCAATTTTACAAGCAATGAGATTATTGTGAAGTCCCTTGTTTAAATAAATGTACCGTGAGATAGACAAGACCTCGATGCAAGTCTTCCTAGATAGCTGGCACTTGGTGACCCAGATCATCTTACTCCCACTCCCAAAGCTGCGAAAATATAAGGAGCAAACATCGTCACTGCTGAGGGTTTAGCTGATAGGCATACAAGGTCAAATTCATGATGGCGTGGAACTCGTAACATGTTCTCTGCATGTCACTGTGTGTTTAGGCTTATCAGCAAAACATTTGTATAGTACAGAGCTGCAGGGAACACCCATATTGTAGGACACAGATCACACGTGTGTTACTTTTAGACTTAGGATTCTTTTGGCGTTGTTTTCATAACATGCTTTTGATTGCACTTTTTTTTTGAGTCCATGTTCAAGAAAGGAATCCTAAAGTAAATGTTTCTACAGAGATAATGGGATTTATTATACAATAATTTGCTTTATCCCTCACGTTTCTGTAAAGCTAAGGTAGACAATTATAGGAATAACCCTGTAAGCTTCGTTCCCATGTTACATTTGCGAAAGTTTAGAAGACAATCTAGCTATGAGAATGCCTCTAGGAATGTATTTTGGTTATGAACAGAGTTAGCTGGATGTTGTTTACATTCTGAATATCCCATGTGGAAAGTATTAGAGTAGGTTGAAGACATTCTACATTCCTCAGTTATTAATCAATACAATAAGAGAAGCATGCGGTGCTGAGGGTCTCAGAAGCGGACATGAGGCAGCGTGATACGGCGTGAGGACCGGCCAGCAGCACCTGAGAGCTTTTTAGAAACACACATTCTCGGGTTTGGACTCTGCTTTCAGAAGCCCTGCAGGTGATTTGTGTTTCAGAACCTTCTTCATGTAGATCAGGCAAAATCTATGACATGTGATTTTTTTTTTTCCAGAATAGTGGTTTCCCACACTTGTGTCACAAGGACCTTCTTCCACTCCCCCGACCTTCCCTTCTTCATGTAGTGAGAGAATTGCCCCCTCCCCACACCACCCACCTTGCACTGGCCACCTGGCTGCTGGGCAGGAGCCACATTTCCCAGCAGCCCTTGCAGCCTTTCTCTATCCCACAAGAGTGTGTGGAAGTTTTGTTCTAAGACCACTTCCCTAGGCAGCAAATACATTAGAGAATATATTTTTTTTCTGTATTTGGAAACTGTAACATGTTATACCTAAATAGACACATAAGGATATATTATAAAACAGAAATTGTGGTTAATTTAATAAAATCTACCCAGCAGAATCCACTTATTGTCATTTCCAGAAGGAAGAGTCTTAACTTGTACTTATGCTGGCAGAGTTTAAAGAGCCCACCATGATGGCACCTTTTCTGCTTTCTCTGCTTTTTTAAAATCCCAGGAGTGATGTTCTCAACATCCCACGTGCCTTGGAGTCTTCGCTGTGTACTGGACCTGAAAGGTGAGCTGGCTGTATTGCCTCATGGCTGCTCCAGTCCAATGCGAGATCACTGGCTGGGTCTCGGGGTCCTCAGCGCCTCTTCAGAAATCCTGGCAACACTTGGCTGGGAGGAAAAGCTCCATAGGCGCACACTGAAGACACCACTCTGTGGGTCTGCTGGATGAAACACAGCATCGCCCAGTATCCACTGAAGAGCCCAGCACTCATGGGCATGGCTCGGTATTTTGGAGGTGCCATAACTACCCCTTCTTGAAGAATGCAACTAAGGGAAACGCTATTGTGGACCTGCACACATCAGAAAAGCCTTCTCTGACCCCTGAACTGTGTGTTAACTATTGATGGAGTAGAATTCAGATCGACAGAGAGAGGTGCAGACCTGGCATCCCAGGAATGAGAAAACCTGAATAAACAGTGGAACTGCAGAAATTCCAAAGGGTTGTCATGCCCCTTTGTAGAGACGCTAAAGGCCAGGCAGGGGGATCAGCAGAAGGCTGTGGGCAGCAGGAAGGAGACTCCCACAGGAGAGCCCTGGGGTCCCATGAACCCTGGGCAGGAGGCCACTCTGTCTTGTGAGGCCTCTGCCTCCTCTCCAGCACCCAGGGCGGGACTCACCAGGGCCGAAACCAACATGCTGAGACCAGGTGATCTCCCCAGCCACAGGTAACTGCCTGGGAGACCATGCCCTGGCTTGGCAGGCTTGGCAAAAGTGTAGACACTGCCCCCCTCCCTGCAGGGAGGAAACAAGCCCCTCCCTCTAGACCAGGACAGTGGCAGCCTCAAGTCAGAGGGACAGGCGACACTACAACTCTGCTTCTCTGACTTCTGAAAAAGAATCCTGGAGAACAAATGTCAAAGAACAAGAAACTCATATATAAAACAAAACAAAAACTATCTTCAAGAAAATCAATGAAACCAAGCGATGGGCTTCTCTTCTTCGCTATCCTTGTCCCCCTTCTCTCTCCACCCACATGCCTCCCTCCATTCCTCTTCCTCTTATTCTATCGATACCCAAGCATTGAAGCCTGTGTTCTGTAGACAATCATTTTGATTTCTCAGACCAAAAGTATTATTGTAACACAGTGTGTTCAGAGCATAGTACACAGCAACCAACATCACCAAAAACCAATAAAATGAATGGTCTGCCAATGCCCTGACTTTACACTTCTGGCCTCCTGGACCGCGGGGGCTGCTTCCGCTGTTTCAGGATGCCCACCTGTGGTGCCACCTTGCAGCAGCCCTGGAGAGTAACGTGCAGGGAGGTGGGAGGCAAGTGGAGGCTGGAGGCTGGCAGGACGCAGAAAGTGCAGGTGAAGGTCTGGGGAGGGACACAGTGTTCTGGGCAGAGGGCATGGCTGTGCAAAGGCCCTGATGCACAGAGGCTGTGAGTGGAGTTTAAGTGTGGCACAAAGCGACCTAATAGAACAGAATCCACAAATGCATGGGGTCCCCTCATGTACCCACAGAGGGGCAGGGGAGTGACTTATACCACAGGACACAGGCAATGCTCTCCACCCGTTCTGAACAGTGAGTCAATTCTGCCAATGAGCAAGTCTTCTGGAGTGTTGGGGGCCCCAGAAGAAGAACCACCTGCAAGCCAGGAATTCTCCACAAAGGACAAGGTCAGAACTCATCTCAGGCACCCGTGTCTGTCCTAGAGCAAGTTTCCCACAGACACTGGAGGGACCCAGGCTCCCGGTGTTTTTCAGAAGCCAGCCCTGGAATAGGGCCTCCACGGTACCTGCAAACAGAAAAAGTTCCAAAAACCCAATCTGTATTCACCCATGTAAGAAGTGCCTGGTAAGGCCAGGCATGGTGGCTCATGCCTGTAATCCCAGCACTTTGGGAGTCCAAGGTGGGTGGATCACAAGGTTAGGAGTTCAAGACCAGCCTGACCAACATGGT
The DNA here is from genome assembly GCA_036589455.1 of Ateles fusciceps. Taxonomy (NCBI): domain Eukaryota; kingdom Metazoa; phylum Chordata; class Mammalia; order Primates; family Atelidae; genus Ateles; species Ateles fusciceps. The sequence goes on from JAZHEH010002639.1 coordinate 4,283,599, forward strand.
GAAACCCTGTCTCTCTTCCAAAAAAAAAAAAAAAAAAAAAGAAAATGGCTCAAGAAGTGCCTGATAAGGAAGTACTTCTCTATTTCCTGGCGTGGGGATTTCTGCTCTGAGGTATCAGATAATATCTTTCATAAGGCAGTCATCACCATTCTTCGTTTTCTTCTGCCTTAGCAGATTCAAGTAGATTTGTGGCACTGTAGATCATGGCCTTCAAGTTATCAAAATCATTTTAAAAGAAAACGATGGAATTGTAGAAAAGTGGAGTTTATCGGAAATCTGATTGTGGTCCCTTGAAATCACTGCTTGCAGGATCAGCTGACTTTAGAGATAAAGCCATTATCAGAATCAAGCTGCAAATTACTGTCTCCGGAGTTCCCAGCTTGCTCCAGCATCACCAGTCTAAGCCAAAACAAAGCATTTTGTTGAAGAAAAAAGAAGGGCAGGTCAAAGAGCAGCTCACCCATGTGTCAATGAGATTAGCATTTGAAATTTCTTGTGAATGTATCCACATGTCTGAGACAGGTACGGTGTTCAGCTTTAGCAGCATTATAAAGAGTTACGAAATTCTCTGTGTAAAAATAGCGAGGTCATGAGGAAGCCAGTCTTGCCGCATAAGTCCTAACAAGCCACGCCAACACCATCACGCTGGGACTGGACTTTGGATGGCATGGGGCGGGCAGAGTCACGCAGGCACATGTGGCACGCCCTTGCTATGCGGCCGGGGGCATCCCTGGTGGCTTTGCAGACACGTGGGGCTTAGTCATAGGAACATAGGTCAGGTCTGGCCGAGCCCCTTTCCAAGTGCTGTAAGCAAGCTGCCCAACCCAGGGGCCGGCAGCTGGGACAGGGCGCACCACGGGCTGCAGGGAGGAAGCAGGAAGGCCTGGGGCAGACGTGCCTGGCGAGGGCCTTCCTGTTCCTGCTCTCCCTGCCTGCTCTGAGGATGTGGGCCCTGTCCTCCTTATCTGTAACGCCCTAATGGTGGATGCTGCTTCCCCAAGCTGCTGTGGAAACTGCTGGTTAATATTTTACAGGTCCCTGGGTTGCAAACCGTCAAGTCAGGGGAACACTACACCCTGGCACCAGCTGCTCCTCTGTGGCTGCCCGTGTGTCCCTCCTGAGCATGGCAGGGAGTCACGCCTTTGCCAACACCACCGTCTACAGGGTCAACATAACCCTGGGCCCTGGTCTTGGTAACTACAGGAAACACATGGACTTCAGGCATTGCTCACAGCCAGGCTGATGATAACAGAACAATGCTTTAATTCACCTGCAGAGGAACTCACACATTCCTTGCCACCAGGCATGATGGCTCTTGAGAGTCTGTGTATAGGGAACAAATGTGTTGGCCCCATGCTCAGGCCATGCATATACATGAGAGCTGCCATCTGGGTCTTGGCTAAAATAAACTGAATCTTCCTGAAAACACAGATTCCTATCACGGAGTCCATGACAGGAAAGGTGTTCAGCTTTGCTGCTGTCACAAGGAGGTAGAATGGTCAATTTGAAGTTTCCAGATTCTAATCAAGGAGAAGAACGCTCTGGTGTGGCCACAGACCCCACCATGGTCTCACAGAAAACCTGGCTCAGAGCCCACCTTCTAACCAGTGCCGTGCCTTCTCATGAGTGTGCAGTATTTTACTGGGTGACTGCCTTTCAGAACCTTCTGGAATTTTTCAGAGACTTCCAGATTCTAATCAAGGAAAAGAATGCAATATGTGTTCATTAACCTCACCATGGTCCCACAGAAGAACTGGCTCCAAGCTGATCTCCTAAGGGGCTCCCATGTCTTCATATGGGCGTGTAGCATTTTCCTGCCTTTCAGAACCTTTTGGAATTTTCCAGAGCCTTCCAGATTCTAATCAAGAGAAAGAATGCAATGTGTGATCATTAACCTCACTGTGGTCCCACAGAAGACTTGTCTCTGAGCTGTCTCCTGAAGGACCCCACGTCTTCACATGGGTGTGCAGCACTTTACTGGGCAACTGCCTTTCAGAACCTTCTGGAACTTTCCAGAGCCTTCCAGATTCTAATCAGAGAAGAGTATGCAATGTGTGGTCGTTAACCTCACCACGGTCTCACAGAAGACCTGACTCTGAGCTGATCTCCTCAGGGGCCCCGTGTCTTCACACGGGCATGCAGCATTTTATTGGTTGAGTCCTTAACTTCACAAAACACATTATAAAGACAAAAGATGCTAGCAAATGACAATTATATTTAAAGAAAAGAGGGGGAGACACAGCACGAGACAGAATGACGCACTGAACAGAGTTGGATTTGGGCTCAGGAAACCTTGGATAGCAGCCAGAACTGACGGGGGTGCTTACTAGGGCCTAGGTGCTCATGGAACAGGTTGGAAATATAGCTTCTTAGTCCTCTCTACCACATGAGGAGGCAAGTGCTATTATTACTCTCTCCATGTTGAAACTCATGAGGTTCAGGAAGCCCGAGTAATGCGTGACCAGCCTGGTCAATATGGCGAAGCCCCGTCTCTACTAAAAATACAAAACTTAGCCAGGTGTGTTGGTGCATGCCTGTAATCCCGGCTACTCAGGAAGCTGAGGCAGGAGAATCGCTTGAACCCAGGAGGCAGAGGTTGCAGTGAGCTGACGCCACTGCACTCCAGCCAAGTAACACATGTCCACACAGCAGGGCCTGACACCAACACCGATAGGCCGGAGCTGAGCTGTGCTCCTGGCTGCTACGTAGTTTGCAACTTCACCAACCTGATGACCTGCCTTTGGTTTCTTGATGCATACAGTCCTGGATTTATTATGGAAAAGGCCTCCATCAAAAGGCTAGAGAGGTGGTTTCTCCTTCATGTCCTATGTATCCTCTGAAGACTCAAAATATATTAACAACTCCATAACTCATTTCCTTCTACATGAAAACTATCACAGGGTAACAATTATGAAGCGCTATAGGAATCTGTCATTAAGTGAAGTATCTTTTAAAACTCTGTTATTAGAAATGCACTTAAATCAATAATTCAGGAATAAACACCTAGAGTGCACAGTGCATGCTAGGAACGTAAGACCGCCCTGAGCTTACATTTTGAACTTGAACTTTTCAAGTGCTTTCTGCATGCCATTAAATTTCTACATGATATTTTTGGGCCTAAAAAGATCAGTATCCTTTCACCTTTCAAAAGTTGTACTGTGTGTGCACATGGGAGTGTGGTGTGTGTGGTGTGTGGTGACTGTCTGTGGTACACTTTCCCTGCAAGGGTGGCTGACAGAGGATAGCGAAGCTCACAGTTGGTCTCGCAGGTCCCTGAGCTGGAGCTGGGGCAGCTGTGGCTTGGAGCTGTGTGGTGGAGGTATCACCTGCCCCAACCCAGGACAGACAGGGGCTAGAGGACCTGGAAGCCTGAGGAGAGGGCCCGAGGTGTCCTGGAAGCCACCAGGACCCTGTGGGGTGCTGAGAAGAGCCGGCTGAGTCACTGCCTGGGCGTCTGCTACCCCATCCCCGCATGTGCTCAATCACCACCCCCACCACAGGAGATGACGCCAGCCGGGCCTCTGTCTCGCCACCATGCTGTCCCCCAGGACCTGGCACAGTCCACAACACACAGCAGGTACACAGGAGGCACACAGTCCACAACACACAGCAGGCACACAGGAGGCACACAGCAGGCACACAGGAGGCACACAGGAGGCACACAGCAGGTACACAGGAGGCACACAGCAGGCACACAGGAGGCACACAGCAGGTATACAGGAGGCACACAGCGGGCACACAGCAGAGGCACACAGGAGGCACACAGCAGGCACACAGGAGGCACACAGCAGGCACACAGGAGGCACACAGCGGGACACAGGAGGCACACAGCAGGCACACAGGAGGCACACAGCGGGCACACAGCAGGCACACAGCAGGTACACAGGAGGCACACAGCAGGCACACAGGAGGCACACAGCAGGCACACAGGAGGCACACAGCAGGCACACAGGAGGCACACAGCGGGCACACAGCGGGCACACAGCAGGCACACAGCAGGCACACAGTCCACAACACACAGGAGGCACACAGCAGGCACACAGGGAGGCACACAGCAGGTACACAGGAGGCACACAGCAGGCACACAGGAGGCACACAGCAGGTACACAACAGGCACATGGCAGGTACACAGCAGGCACACAGCGGGTATGCAGCAGGCACACAGGAGGCACACAGCAGGCACACAGGAGGCACGCAGCAGGCACGCAGCAGGCACGCAGGAGGCACGCAGCAGGCACGCAGGAGGCACGCAGCAGGCATGCAGGAGGTACGCAGGAGGCACGCAGGAGGCACACAGCAGGTATGCAGGAGGCACACAGGAGGCACATAGCAGACACACAGTAGGCACACAGGAGCACACAGCAGGTACACAGCAGGCACACGGTACACAGCAGGCACATGGTACATGGTAGGTACATGACACACAGTAGGCACACAATACCCAGCAGGCACACAGCACACAGTAGGCACACAGCAAGTGCTCAACAAATGCCTGTCAGTAGGATGAGAAGATGGTAGGGGAAGTCCCGGCTCTTCCCTCTTACCCAAGCCACGCACACACAGCTCGGCACCCTCCACTGGAGATCAGAGACCATCTGGTGAGCCCCAGGAAGCTGAGTGAGCGCAGGAGCCAGGACTGAAGGCTCCTCCTGGAAAATCAAAACCTTGATTCTTGAGGAATGGCGGACATCCCAAGGGAAGTGTAGGCAAGCCTCCTGAGGAAATGGGGCTTGGCACCGAAGTCGGGATGCTCGGGACGAAGGAACGCAGAGCAAGTCACAGTGGTTGTGGCTGTGGATCCAGCTGCCTTCCCTGAGCTTGAGGCTGAAGCCTCAGATGTGAAGCCCCCAGGAGACAGAGAGGGCTCTGGGGTGGGCATGGGAGAGGCCTGGGTGCAGTGGGAGCAGCTGCAGCGGCCCAGGCCACCCCCAGGTGATCCTCCTCCAGGGCAGATGGGGACCCTAACAGTGTGGGATGGACCCCCAGTGTCTCCAGAGACAGAGCAGGACCTGCAATTCAGGAAGAGCACAGCTGTGCTAAGCCCCTGAAGCACGAATTCCACCTTGTCTCCGGTGAGGTATGCTAAAGCGTTCACTATCACTTTGTGTGTTCTTCTGTGAATCCATGGCGGGTTTCAAAATCCTCATGCAGGGAACACACGCTCCTGTAGGCTTCCTCCCAACACTAGTGAAACAGAAACCTCTAAAATTGGGTCAGCCCCTGCAGCATCCGGTAGAGCTGTGACCGGCACAGCAGGTGACCTCAGACGTGCTGCCCACACCTGGGAGGCGGCAGAGGGGCGGCTGCAACATGGGCTGTGATGCCCAGAAGCACTCGGGTACTCAGACCTGCACTGACCCGGGACAAGGCCTTGGTGTGGAGTGTTTTTCTTCCTTTCTGGAAGCCCCCCCAGGCGCTGATTTGGGCCTGAGCTAGGCCTGCTTGGAGGGAGGAATGAATGAATGAATGAATGCTGCTCTGCCTGGCTTCTCCTTCCTGGGTTTTATATTTGGCTTTCTCTGGGCCTCCAGAGTATTTTACAAAATGCTTTGTTAGTCACAAGCTCCATCGCATCAACAGCAGAAAATTCCAGAGAGAGAATGGCGAGAAAGTTCGCCTAAGAAAAGGATGGGGAAATACTGGGATTTGGAAAACCACGTTACCGACCTTCAGAGCTGCCCTCTGAGCACAGGTATCGTGGTGATTTAGTCGCGTTTCATTGAAAGAGGTCAGGAATAAATCCCTGTGTGGAATCAGGGTAAAGTGTTCAAATTCCTCTACGCATGTTGTAAAATGGTGCTGCATCTACAAGATTTAGGACTCTTGTGAGATGATTGTATCAGATCAACCCGTACAAAAATACCTCTGGGATCTTTTTCTATCTTCTGGAGCAAATGTAGTAGTTTTGTTTTACTTTTTGAAATTGTGTGAAACGTCCATGTTTTAATCTACCTCCCAGGTAAGGCTGGGCATGGTGGCTCACGCCTGTGATCCCAGCACTTCAGCAGACCAAGTGGGAGGATCCTTTGAACCCAGGGGTTCGAGACAAGCTGGGGCAACATGGAGAGACCTTGTCTCCACAAAAAACTAAAAATATAAAAATTAGCCTAGTGTGGCACTGTGCGCCTGTCTGTGCTCCCAGCTACTCTGGGACATTAAGGTGGGAGGGTCGTTTGAGCCCCGGAGATTGAGGGGTCAGTGAGCCATGATCACGCCACTGCACTCCAGCCTGGGTGACAGAGGGAGACTGTCTCAAAAAAAACAAAAAAGAAGATTTTACTTGAAGTTCCTATAGTACACTTCGTTTTGGTGTTGCTTATCTAGCTGTCTGTTTATTTAGCATTAGGACTATTTCCTAATGAGGCTTTAACCCTGACATGCATTTAAACATGCGTGTTCAGGAAGGCTGCTGCCAGCCTCTGGTCTTCTGAGTTCTCCTGCCCTGCGTGCACCAATTCTCAACCACTAGTCTGAAATGAATAAGGCGAGCTTGTAATATCTTGCTTAAATCCTCCTCTCTTCAAATATGTCCTGACACACGAAAATAATGACAGACTAAAAGAATCATCATTTCCCTTTTAAAATCACATCTTTCATACAGCAATCTAAAATGATATATTGAAGCTGTCCATAGATGTACTATGCCTATTTCTGAAATACAATTTATCCTCTTTATATTTCTAGGAAGACAACTGTAGCTGGTGCTTACATTTCATAAATCTTGCTCTCAAGCTATCCCAAGGTTATTACATTTTCAGATAGCCAAAAAAAAAAAAAAAAAGAATAAAACAACCAAAATACCCTGCCTGCCACAACCCCATGTAAGTAAGAGAAGCCTGGCTCCTAAAATATGTGAGAGTCTTCTTCTCTTTTCTTTTCTTTTTTTTTTGGTCAAATTACTGCGTTAATTTATCTGGTATTTTCAGGCAACAATTTAAGCTGAATAAATCATGCCCAGGTCTTTAGCTTGTGATTGGTGGAGAACAGATTTAGACACATGCCATCTGCAAAATTTAGGCTCTTGCTGTGTACCAATTGGATGATGATGAGTAGAACCGGCAGAATCCGCCTCTTGGTTTAGGGAACAAGTATTAGGACTGTGCATGATGGTAGGCATCAGTGGGGGCTAAAACGTATTTAACAGTTTTCCAGAACGTAGGTTTGCAATGTAGCATTGGAGCTCCTTGTAAACGAAGTGCTCCCAAGACTGGAGAAGAGAGCTATCCTTTCTGGACACTGTGCGAGGAAGGAGACGGGCGAGAAACAAGGTAAGGGGCGGGTCCAGAAAGGAGCCGGCTACACTGACGATGAGCTGGGAATCCCAGCTAAAGTCTCAGTCAGAGTCCCGAGAAGTCTCCTAGATGGGGGAGCTGGGAGAAGCTCAGGGAGCTCCCGAGGCCGTGGACGCCAACTGAGAAGTGAACCGTGGCACAGAAGAGACCAAAACGTTGTTTCTCTCTCTCTCTCGCTGTGTGCATGGGTATACACACACACACACACACACACACACACACACACACACACACACACACACTCCTTCTGTCACCCAGGCTGCAGTGCAATGGCATGATCTTGGCTAACTGCAACCTTTGCCTTCTGGGTTCAAGTGATTCTCCTGCCTCAGCCTCCCGAGTAGCTGGGATTACAGGTGCCCACCATCATGCCTACCTAAGTTTTGTATTTTTAGTAGAGATGGGGTTTCGCCATGTTGGCCAGGCTGGTCTCAACCTCCTGACCTCAGGTGATCCACCCATCTCTGCCTCACAAAGTTTTAGGATTACAGGAGTGAGCCACTGTGTCTGGCCAGTGTATTTTCCATTCTACATAATTCTGCCAATTCTACTCGTCATCATCCAGTGCACTCTACTCCTCTACTGAGCGCAGCCCCCTTCTAAAAAAAAAAAAAAAAAACCCTGTGGCATTTGCACACATGGCAGGGCACTGAGCAAATATTTTGCCTTGGGAAACTTACTTGGGAACTTCTAAGTCTCCTAACAAAACTATAAGCACTTCAAGGGCAAGAGCGACATTTATTTTCTCTTAATGTACCCTGAAATGCATAGCATAGTATTTTTGTACACAGTAGACACCAAGGAATTTTTAAAAAGTGATGGTACATTTGCTGTATGGAGGAGCTGGCAACATAGCTCTACTACTTTTTGCTTTGATAGCAAGTTTAGCAAACATGTTAGCTTTCAACTACACAAGAAAGACGAGGAAAATGAGTATCCGTAAACCTTCCTCATCAGATGAAGTAGTGCTCACATGCAGGACATAAAACGTGATTCTCTAAATGTGGAGAAAGTATCAAAAATACATGATGCAAACAAAAATAAACTGTCAACAAAATGCTCCAGTATCAACAAGTTATTCTTTCTAATGCAAATTCAATTTATCAGTGAAACATAAAGAACTTCCTGATCACAGGAAAGCACACATTGGAGAGCCTTTGTGTCCACTTGGATGAATTGTGTAGACCTAGGAACACTGACCCGCTCACTGTCTAAAGCACACATTGGAGAGCCTTTGTGTCCACTCGGATGAGCTGTGTAGACCTAGGAACACTGACCCGCTCACTGTCTAAAGCACACATTGGAGAGCCTTTGTGTCCACTCGGATGAGTTGTGTAGACCTAGGAACACTGACCCGCTCACTGTCTAAAGCACCCATTGGAGAGCCTGTGTGTCCACTTGGATGAGCTGTGTAGACCTAAGAACACTGACCCGCTCACTGTCTAAAGCACACATTGGAGAGCCTTTGTGTCCACTTGGATGAGCTGTGTAGACCTAGGAACACTGACCCGCTCACTGTCTAAAGCACACATTGGAGAGCCTTTGTGTCCACTCGGATGAGCTGTGTAGACCTAGGAAAACTGACCCACTCACTGTCTAAAGCACACATTGGAGAGCCTGTGTGTCCACTCGGATGAGCTGTGTAGACTTAGAACTACTGAGGCATTCACTGTTTGTCTCCTTCCTTCACTTACAGCAGCAATCCTGAGTTAACCGAGAACTCATTAAAATGCATATTCCTGGGCCCATCCCCCAAGACGGCGGGGTGGTATGCCAGGGTGGGCCTAGGACTCTGCATTTAATTTGAATTCTCAGTGCAATGTGGGTAGGTGGTTGCAGACCACAGGAGCCAGCGTGTCCCCTCCCCCAGGTGCAGGCAACGGGGCCACGGCAGATGCTTGGCTTGGGAGTTGCGTGTTCAGCCACCAAACCAATCTTTCCCTGCTAGGACTCTAAACTGATCCAGGTACTTTTGTTTTGTTTTCTGCGTGTGTTGACCTCTGAAACGTTAGGTTTCTTGATCAGACTCCAGGTGAAAAGCAGATCTGAGTGGAGCATTTCTCCATCTCTCTGGGTTGGTGGTCAGTGGGAAGCAGCCTAGGGCACTTGCCAGTGTAGCCGCCCTGAGCCAGTGTCTGCCAGTGTAGCTGCCCTGAGCTCCATCCCTTCCTGGGATGGGGCATTTTGCTCCTGCCTACAGGGCGGCATGGGCACACCTTCCTACCTAGAAGGAGCAGGGCTCTCTGGGAACATCCCGTGTCACCGAATGCCCCCAAAGGCAGGGCCACACCAATAGTCCCCTGAGCCCCTAGAAACCTCCCTTTCTCCAGCCTCCTGCCTGCCCCTCATCTCTGCTTCCTGGTCCTTTCTTTCCATGTTCTCTCTTTATTGTTACTTGCCTTTTCATATATTTTATATGTGCTCTCTAATGTAAAATTAAACAGGTAATTTGGTTAATCAGATACTGTGAATAAAACTTCATTTTCCTTCTTGACCTTTGGAAAATTGGTGAGCTGAATGTCAATCCCTTTATTCTTAAAGAAAGTGAACTGATGTAAGCATAAATTGCTAGAATAACTCTTCTGGCCGCATCCTCCCACTCCCCGCCGTGCTGGTCTCCTTTTTTGGGGCTCAGTAACTGCTGTGGTCGCTGCCTGCATCATCCTCCCCAGCTGCACCTCTGGAAGTGGGGGCTGGACACTGGACAGCTGGGGCCGCACTGGCCTGGGTGCCTGTCTCAGACGAGTTCAGAGGGGACAGGAGAGGAAAGGACCAAAGGCTCCCCACGGGGCCAGTGGGAGAGCCCACCCACAGGAGATAGGAGATAGGGCTTTGGGGGACTTCCTGAGACTGCTGAGCGGGCAGCCAAGCTGCACCTGCAGAGTCTCTGAGCCAGGTAGCCTGTAGAGTGACAGGAAGTGGGGCCCTGGCTTGCTGGCCTCTGTCTGAATCATGCTAGACTGCACTTAGAGGCCCAGCTCATTATAAATCCTGGCAGCCAAGAAGGAAAAAGAGTCCATAACAACTTTGTTCCTTAAATCTTTTCAGATTTAGCTAGATTCTCATGTTTTTTTCTTAAAGTCATCGGCTCAAGAGTGAGGTTGCAAACACCCAGTTAATCCCCAGGCTTGTGCTGAATCCAGCCCACTCCTCCGGGGTCCTAGCTCCTGCCCATTTCTGCACGCTTCTCTCTTCAGATCAATCTCTTCATCCCCCCCTTTCTGCATTTATACTACTTGAACAAACGACAACGAGGAGGACGGAGACCATCTCTTCTGCTTTCTTCTTCCTCTCCTCCTTCCTTGCCACTGTCGTGCTCTTACCAAATTTCAGTAATTTTGCCTCCACACCTACTTTCAGATTCCTTTGTGAGGCCTTCTCAACTTCCTCCCTCACACATCATTATCGTTGCAGTCATTTCCCCCCCAAACTTTACATTGATTAATTTACTGCTAATATAAATTACTAATTAGTTTGAACATATTAAAAAGCACAGATAATAGTCTACAAAACAACTGGTTTATCCTTTTCATCAAAAAAGTAACACATTCTCTTATTTGTATGAAATCTCAAAATAAACAGGGAGCCAAATCATGAGTGAACTCCCATTCACAATTTCTACAAAGAGAATAAAAGACCTAGGAATAGAACTAACAAGGGATGTGAAGGACGTCTTCAAGGAGAACAACAAACCACTGCTCAAGGAAATAAGAGAGGACACAAACAGATGGAAAACATTCCATGCTCATGGTTAGGAAGAACCAATATTGTGAAAATGGCTATACTGTCCAAAGTAATTTACAGATTCAATGCTATCCCCCATCAAGCTACCAATGAATTTCTTCACAGAATTGGAAAAGAAACCACCTTAAACTTCATATGGAACCAAAAAACAGCCCCCATAGCCAAACAAAAACAAAAACAAAAACAAAGCCAGAGGCATCACGCTACCTGACTTCAAACTATATTGCAAGGCTACTGTAATCAAAATAGCATGGTACTGTTACCAAAACAGAGATATAGACCAATGGAACAGAACAGAGGCCTCAGAAAGAACATCACACATCTACGGCCATCTGATCTTTGACAAACCTGACAAAAATAAGCAAGGGGGAAAGGATTCCCTGTTTAATAAATGGTGTTGGGAAAACTGGCTAGCCATGTGCAGAAAGCAAAACTGGACCTCTTCCTGACACCTTACACTAAAATTAACTCCAGATGGATTAAAGACTTAAACATAAGACCTAACACCATAAAAACCCTAGAAGAAAACCTAGACAAAACCATTCAGGACATAGGCATAGGCAAGGACTTCATGACTAAAACACCAAAAGCATCGGCAACAAAAGCCAAAATAGACAAATGGGATCTAATTAAACTCCACAGCTTCTGTACAGCAAAAGAAACAGTCATTAAAGTGAATCGGCAACCAACAGAATGGGAAAAAATTTTTGCAATCTACCCATCTGACAAAGGGCTAATATCCAGAATCTACAAAGAACTAAAGCAGATTTACAAGTAAAAAACAACTCCATCAAAAAGTGGGTGAAGGATATGAGCAGACACTTTTCAAAAGAAGACATTTATGCAGCCAACAAACATATGACAAAAAAGCTCATCATCACTGGTCATTAGAGAAATGCAAATCAAAACCACATTGAGATACCACCTCACGCCAGTTAGAATGGCGATCATTTAAAAATCTGGAGACAACAGATGCTGGAGAGGATGTGGAGAAATAGGAACACTCTTACACTGTTGGTGGGAGTGTAAATTAATTCAACCACTGTGGAAGACAGTGTGGCAATTCCTCAAGGATCTAGAAATAGAAATACCCTTTGATCCAACAATCCCATTACTGAGTATATACCCAAAGGATTACAAATCATTCTATTATAAAGACACATGCACACGTATGTTTATTGCAGTACTGCTCACAATAACAAAGACTTGGAACCAACCCAAATGCTCATCAATGATAGACTGGATAAAGGAAATGTGTCACATATACACCATGGAATACTATGTAGCCATAAAAAAGGATGAGCTCATGTCCTTTGCAGGGACATGGATGAAACTGGAAACCATCATTTTGAGCAAACGGACACAAGAACAGAAAACCAAATACCACCTGTTCACACTTATAAGTGGGTGTTGAACAACGAGAACATGCAGACATAGAGAGGAAAGCATCACACTGGGGCCTAGGGGGTGGGGGCTAGGAGAGAAATGGCAGGTGGTGAAGGGACTGGGGAGGGACAGCATTAGGAGAAATATCTAATGTAGATGATGGGGTGATGCATGCAGCAAACCACCACCATGGCATGTGTATACCTATGTAACAAACCTGCACAATCTGCACATGTACCCCAGAACTTAAAGTATAACAAATAAATAAATAAATAAATAAATAAAGGAAATGAAACCATATAGAGACAGCCAATACCCTCCCCTCCCCGAGGTTAGAAGATAACATTACCTGGCATGGCTTATATAATCATGACCACATGTAGTGTTCTTTCGCATATTTGAAAATTTTAAATAAATAGAATAATATTATAACATGTATTCATTTGCAGTTTGCTGCTTTCCATTCAGCACTGTTATTTAGAATTTCGTTCATGTAGATACACAAAGTCGGGGTAGTTTAACTGTTGTAAATAAATCATAGTATAAATCTACAGCCCTACTCACGGGGGGATTAGTGTGTGTCCCTCTTTTTTTGGTATCAAAACCTTTACCCAACAAAATATGTACACCTAGTTTAGTAGTGCTAAGAGGGAATTCGTGGCCTGAAAGACTTATATTAGAAAACAGGAAAAGTCTCAAATTAATAATCTAAGTTCTAATTCAAGAAAACAAACAAACAAACAAGATAAATTTATACAAAGAAAGTAGAAAAAAGGAAATACTCAAGAAAAAAATCCCCAGGTCCATATGGTTTCACTGGAATTTCTACTAAAACAGTTAAGGAGAAATTTATGGCAATTTCATACAATCTCTTCCAAAAGTTAGAACGAGGAGGAACACTTTCTAACTCATTTTATGAGGCCAGTTATCCTGATACTGAAACTAGCAAAGATGATACAAAGAATGAGAACCACAGATCAATCAACATCTCACGAACACTTAGAGGCAAAAGTCCTCAACAAAATATTAGTAAAGTGAATCTAGCAACATATAAAAAAGCTGTATACATGGCCAAGTGGAATATATACCAGATACCCAAGGGTGGGTCAGCATTAGAAAGCCAATCAGTACTGTCCATCATACCATGAAGTCAAAGAAGAAAAATCTCATGAATATATAAACTGTCCCAGAAAAAAATATTTGACAAAATACAACACACATTCATGAACAGACATGGACTACTTCAACTTGACAAAGAACATCTTTAAAACCCTATAGCTACATCGTATTTAGTGGTGAAAACTCAACACTTTACCCTTTAGATCAGAAATAAGGCAAGTTCTTGCAACTCTTATTGAATATAACACTGGAAATTCTAACCAGTACAATAAGAAAAAGAAATAAAAAGGATATAAATTGGAAAGAAGAAATAAAACTATCCAGTTTGCAGATAACATGATGATCTATACAGACAATCCCAAGAAATCTACCAAAAAAAAAAAAAAAAAAGTCCTCGTAGATCTAATAAGGCAGTTCAGTAAGGTTTCAGAATACATATTGACACATAAAAATTACTCACAGTTCTATATACTCCACAATAAACGTGGAAACTGAAGTTAAAAACACAATGCCATTTAGAAATGCCCCAAAGAAAATAAAACACTTATGTAGATGGAAAAAAAAATTACAGATTCAGAATATGTGCACTGAAAATTATAAAACACTGATGAAAGAAATTAAAGAAGACCTAAATAACCAGAGAGAGGTAACCTGTGATCACGGACTGGAAGACTCAACACAGCAAAACTGTTAATTCTCCCCAAACTCATCTCTCGGTTTAAAGAAATTCCTATTAAAAGCCCAGCAAGGTTTTTGTAACCATAAACAAGCTATTCTAAAACTCATATGGAAAGGCCCAGAACCTACAACAGATAACATATTTTTTATAAAGAAGAATAAAGTGGGAGGAAGTCACTACACCTGATTAAAGTTTACTATGCAGCTACAGTAATCAAGACAGCATGCTGCTGGCAGAGGGACAGGCATATGGATTAATGGAACAGAATAGAGAACCCAGAAATAGACCCACATCAACAACTGGAAGCCATTTTTAATGAAGGTACAAAAGCAATTTAATGGAAGAAGGATCATATTTTCAACAAACAGTCACAACTGGACTGTGACAACAACCAAACCGAACCAAATCACCCTCAACCTAAACCTCACAGCTCATACAAAAATTAACTCAAAACGGAAAACAGACTTAAGTGTAAAATGTGAAACTATAAAATTTGTAGGGAAAAAAGGAGAAACTCTTCAGGACTTCAGGCTAGGTGAAGACTTAGACATCATGCCAAAAATCAAAATGCAAAAAAGGTAAAATTAATAAACTTGATTCATCAAAATGTAAAACTTTCTGCAAAAGACTCTGTGAAGAAGATGAAAGAACAAGATAAACTGGTAGGAAATAATCGCAGCGTGGTAGGGCCAGTATTTAGAACATACAAAGAATGATGAAAACTCAATTGTTAAAACCAAACAATCCAATTCAAAAATGGGCAAAAGACATGAACAGACTTCTCACTGAGGAGGATACACAGATGGCCGTTAAGTACATAAAAAGGTCTTGATGTCATTACCCATCAGGGCAATGCAAATTAAACCATCAGGAAATATCACTACACACTTATTAGAACAGTTAAAATAATAAAAACAAAAATAGTGGCAATACCAAATGCCGCCCAGGCTGGGAAGGTCCTGGATCATTCACACACCACTGGTGAAAACGCAAAATGGTGCAGCCATTCTGGAAAAGAGTTAGCAGTTTCTTATAAAATTAGACATGTGCTAACCATATGACTCAGCAATTGCACTCCTGGGCACGTATCCCAGAAAAATGAAAACTGTGTTCACACAAAAACCTGTACATGAATGTTCACAGCAGCTCTATTTGCAATAACCAAAAACTGGAAATAATCCAAGTGCCCTTCCTGGGTGAACGGCTGAACACACGGTGGTGCATCCAGACAAGGGAATACCACTGAGCAATTAAAAAGAAACACCTATGGACATGCTCACCAACTTGGATGCGTTTCAGGGGGATTGTGTTTAGCGGAAAAAGTCTGTCTCGAAAGGTTGCATAGTGTAGGATTCCATTTACAGAGCATTGTTAAAATGACAAAATTATAGAAAAGGGGAAACGTCCTGTGGTTGCCAGGCTTAGGGAGGGGGGAAGAGGAAGTAGGCTTGGCTATAAGGGTAGCACCAAGGATCCTGTGATGAAACTGTCCTGTTCCCTGATGTGTTGGTGGTCACACGTTACACACGGGTGATAAAATTACACACAACTAAGTGCACAGGCGTGCACACACACACACACACACACACACTATAAAGTGAGTACATGTCAACTGGTGGAATCTGAAATGTGAACAGAGTTAATGGTTGTATCAATGTTAATTTTCTGGCTGTGGTATTGTACTATGGTTTCATAAGATGCTATTGTTGGGGAAACCGGGGAAGGGAATTGCATGCAAATCTGTAATTACCTCCAAACAGAGTTTTAAAAAATTGCTTCAGTGAATATCCATTGTGTGTGTCTTATGCACACAGACCCTGTTTTCCCTAGAAGTGAAACTGTTAGATCTTAGGATATACCCATCTTCAGTTTTTCTAGATTATTCTGTAACATCTTTGTTCCTTATATTCCACTCAAACTCATGTGAGGTCTGATTTTTCTAATCCTTCTCTAATATTTGGTATAGTCACAATTTAAATTTTTTTTCCAGTACAACAAATGTAAAAAAAAAAAAACTTTTGCCATTTTAATTTTCAATTCCCTGACTCCTAGAAGGTTAAAGTTCTTTTCGTATTTTATCGGTCCATCTGGGTTTTCTCTTCAGGCTCATATTCTACTCATGAATGACTTCTTTCAAATTACTGAATTTTAGAACTTTTCATGTATTCCAGATCCTAGCCTCACATAGGCCTGTTTCTCCTCATCTTTTGACATCTACCTGTTTTTCACAATGGTGACTTGCACCAATGCAGTGCTGTTCACAGAGTCCAGAACAAAAGAACATTGAGGATGACCTTTCTGTGCTCTAATGGCCATTGAGTTTGAGACATTGCCAGTAGCGTTGGAACACGCACTCATGGTTGTCACTGGCACTGCGGAAGCTGTTACTGTGGAAGGCAGCTTCAGCACCCACTGGACAGATCAGCTGCCCTTTGGGTCGGCCTGTCCTACGAACGTCCCCACAAACCTGGTCAGCCCACCTCTGCATGCACAATTCCTTCAGGAGTCTAATATGTTTCTCCATCGCCTTCTGTTTCTCTGGAGGAAGCCTGCCCACTACAGGTTTTGACAGATGTAAATCTCTGGAGACTATTCTAGTGGCTCACCTGGCATCAGGGCCTGTGGCATGAGCACCCCTCCCTTACACAGCTCCGGAGCTTCCTTCAGGGGCTCCAATGGGCCAACCAAGTATCTTCCTGCTTAATGGCCATTTATTTGAAATTGTCCCAAGAGTAATTAGAGGCTGGCGAGGTGGCACATGCCTGTCATCCCAGCACTCTGGGAGGTCAAGGTGGGCAGATCACTTGAGGTCAGGAGTTTGAGACAAGCCTGGCCAACATGGTGAGACCCTGTCTCTAGTAAACAGACAAACAAAAAATACAAAAATTCGCTAGGTGTGGTGGTGCACAGCTGTAGTCCCAGTTCCTCAGGAAGCTGAGGCAGGAAAATCACCTGGACCTGGGAGGTGGAGGTTGCAGTGAGCTGAGACTGCACCACCGCACTCCAGCCTGGGCGATAGAGCAAGACTCTGTCCAAAAAAAAAAAAAAAAAGAGTGATTAGTAATTAGAATACTTTCTTTTTTATTGGCAACTATGAAAGCTAAGGAGAGGATGATGAAGACGGATGACAGGAACCTTTTGGTCAAATCATTCTTGAAAGGAAACATCTCTGGGTGCACGCCACTCATCATTACAGGTGGAAGTTTAGAAGGAGGAATGAGGAGCACCTTTGCAAGGCATCCTGTTCACCATGGCGGGGCAGAGCAGCAGTGAGGCACTGCTGCAGACTCCCTGGACTGAATCCTGCCTCTTCCTGGGTACCCTTAGAGTAACTTAACCTCTCTGGGCCTTGTTTCTTCATCAGTCGAAATGAAGACATGAAAAGCATGGTGACCTCCAATGAGGGCATCTAGGGCCATCACAACTGTGAACCGAGGTGACAAACAGTTCTCAGAAGAGAGCCTGGCAATGTGCAAGTGCTTGATAAACACTCTCCGGGGACAGAAAAGGCACAGAGGCAGCTGCTAATCTTAAGCATGTCTTTTTTTTTTTTTTTTTTTTTTTTTTTTTTTTTTTGAGACACAGTTTTGCTCTTGTTGCACAGGCTGGAGTGCAATGGCATGGTCTCGGCTCACTGCAACCTCCACCTCCCAAGTTCAAGAGATTCTCCTGCCTCAGCCTCCCAAGTAGCTGGGATTAAGGCACCTGCCACCACGCCCAGATAATTTTTGTATTTTTAGTAGAGCATGTCGTATTTTTAAAGAACTTGGGGATAAAAGTCAAACAAAATAACTTACAATTAACACTTACAAGTTCAGGCAGAAATAGAAACATCACAAGAAAGGCTGGTCTCTTTTTCCCCCCCAGCGTTTGGTGGCTACCTTTCATCAGTGCCCACAGCTGGGACCGAGACTGACCACTCAAAGCGGACGTTTCAAATCATGTTGGAGCCATGAGCTACCAGATCTAAACCAAGTGACGCATGTTACACTTCCTTATCTCTGGGCAGAACTGTGATACTTCTGGAGAGTTTTCCAAGAAGATTAGAACAGAATGGCTTTGTTTAACCCGGAGTTAACAGAGGTGGTTGTTTCAGAACAGTTAACTCCCTGAGAGTTATTCCCGCATTTACAACCATTTTTAACTGGATTCTTTTTCCTCAGGTTTCTGTTTATCCCACTTGAAAAAATAAAAAGCCTCTGGCACGGTGCCCTTTCCCTTGGCTGGTGGCAGCATCCCCCTCCCTGGCTGCTGGCCTGGTTTCAGGTCATGGCCTTCCTTCCTCTACTGAAGGGCAGCTGGGTTCCAGGCTCTTGGCCGTATCCACAGCCCGGGGTCCCAACCGCTAAGGAGGTTAAGGAGGCGCCCATTGCTGGAGGTGGCCACCAGGGGAGCTCAGTGCAGGACCCTGCTCCATCCATGTGATCCCTGACTTGAGCGTGACCGTCCTTAACCCGTCCCCCCGGAGCTTCGCCAGATAAAATGTCCAAAACACACACTGGATGTTCCCTGACCTTTCCTTCCTCTGAAAAGCTCTCTTTCCAGGCGGGGCGTTCTGTGGTCAAGATGAGGCAGAGACCTCCCTGGAACGAAATCCACGCCCTCCCAACGCCGGGCGAGCCCTGCGCCCCTCACCCACCCGCAGAGAAGCCGAGCACTTGTTGATTCTCACGTTGTTGCAATCGGAAAACGGAACAAGGAACCAGAACGCGCCTGCTTCCAGGCAGAGTCGCACGGGGGATCCCTAAAGACACGCGAACCCTTTCCCAGGCCCCACTCCACCTCCCGAAACAGGGGGGTTGAGGTGGGTGCAAAGGGCACAGGTGCTGCCCCCGGCGCCCGGGAAGACCTAGGGTGGCGGCAAATAACCGCGCGCGGGCCACACACCCCGGCCTCGGGGGCCACCCCGTACCCGACGCACCCGGCCCAGGACAGGCCGTCGGGCCCGGGAAGAGCAGCCGGGTAGACCCGGGCACCGCGGGCCCGGCGCCCAGCGCCAGGAGTGAGGGCGGGCAGCAGCGGGTGCGCACGTGGGCCCAGGTGGGCGCAGCGACTGGCCGGCCGAGGAGCCCGAGACAGGCCCTGAGAAGGCGGAAGCCCGGACCCAGACTCGCCGCCGCCCTCGGAGTTCAGAGGGAAACTGCGCTTCACCTAGGAGGGAGCGGCAGGGGCGTGATCGCGCGCGGGGCCCCCGGGGTGTGATTGGCAGGCGCCGGGAGGACCCCCCCCCCAGCGCGCCCTCGCCGCTGGCACCCTCTCCGCACCCGCCCTGAGTGGCCACTTCTGACCGCCGTCCCTCCCACCCTAGACTCCTCCCCTCAGCTCCGGGGCCCGAGGCTGAGCGGTTTCTGTGACCCCGGGACGCCGGGCCTGGCTGGAGACCACCCTGGACACCTGTCAGGGTCCGGCCCCGGCGCAGTGTTCTACACCCGCGCCCAGCCCCTCGCAGTGGAGATCGCGGACAGGGCCATGGGTTCGGGTCAGGGGGCCCCGGCTGCCACCTGCCCGGCCACCTGCGCTGCTACCCAGGTTCCCCCTGCGCGTTCTCGGCCGAGAGAGGGACTCGGAGTCCGGGCGCCAGGACAGCTCCTGTTCCCGACCCTCAGTCTACGGCTCCCGCGGGGCTCGGCCCCGGGGTCCCGCCCAGGTCTCCGCGGTCCCCGCTAGGAGGGGCGCGGAGACAAAGGCGCTAGAGCCGCCCCCGAGGGTCACTCACCGGCGCTGCGCTCGCTGCTCCGAGGCCGAGGGGTGCCGCGGGGTCCCAGGCCCAGGCGGACAGGTCCCGGCTTCAAGCGCCGGCTCGCGGGGTCCCCGGACAGCCCGCACCGCCTTCCGGGGTCGGGAGCCTGAGGCCGCCGGGGCGGGAGGCGGCTTCTCGCGGGCGCGCGGCGGCGGAGACTGAAGGCGGCTCCGAGGGACGGGCGCGCTCCCCGCTCCCGGCCCCGCCTCCCCGGGCTTCCTGCGCGCCAGGTAAACACAGGCCCAACCCGCCAGGGCCGTCCCCACCTGACGTGGCCGCCCCGGGAGCTCCGAGGACCCCGGGCCCGCTTTGCCCACGCGGAGTTCGGGGGGCACACGGGATTCACGCGCAGGGTCGGACCTCGGAGAAGGGGCGGCCTGGAGCCTCGCCCGCGACCCTTCCCCCGTGGCTCGGCCTCCGAACTCACCCCGACCCCGACCTCGACGTCTCGGGAGGGGGAGCGAGGCTGCATCTCCCCGTGTCCTCAGGGGCTGGAAACCCCAGAAGCTGCTGAAGGACTTGGCGCAGCCGCGACCCTGCAGGAGGACGGTCAGCTCGCCCTGGAGGCGGGAGGAGCGGGCAGGTCCTCCCAGGCGCGCTCTCCCCTCCCCTGCAGCCCCGCCCAGGCCCACGTGCGGCCGGCAGGTGCTCCGCTGGACGCTGGGAGCACTCCTTCGCCTGCATAAGGGGCGCAGGAAGTGCGCGCGGAAAAGACAGCCAAACGCCCCAGGTACGAGGAAGCCGCCTGGTCCCGCAGCACGGAGGCGTCGTGGTCTTCGTCACTCTCCTGTTAAACGGAAAAAGCCTGCTGTTTGGCCGTGACTCACCTGCACACAGATTTAGTGGTCAGAGAGATCTTTCCCTGGATTCTCGGTCTCCTGATGGTGGAAGAGGAGGAGGTGGGAGAGTCCCCGAATGAGCCCTCGCGTTCTTCCTGACCTGCACCCCCAGTCAGGGATCTGGACCCCGGGCTTCCGCAGGCAGCCTGGGACCCACACAGTTTGTCAGGAAGTGAGGGAGAGGGCTGAGCGCTGTCCTGGCCCGCGCTGGCAGGCGGCTTCAGCCTGGGGTCGGGGTTGCGGCCTAAAACCAGCCTCCCCAGAAGACCCGGGAGATTTAGCAACTGTGTTCAAATGCTGGTAACTGAGGAGAAATATTTAGACGATGATACAAAAGCATTTAGTCTGGGCCTTTCCTCAGAGAGATTTTCACGTGGAGAGGGCAGGAGGGTTCTGGGAATTTGAGGCTGAAGGTGAGGAGGGTCAGGGAAAAGGGTGCCAGAGATAAAGTATGCTTCTCCGATTTTTCTGCCCGACAACCTCACTTTAAGTCAAGGATGAGCGAGTGGGTGTGGGAGGCTGGACAGCTGCCCTAGGAGCACGGGTAGTGACAGTGAACGCAGGTGCACCCCGGTCCCAGCTCAAGTCACTAAAGCCCAGGCCGGGAAGCTGGAACACTGGGTCCTATTCTGTATACCTGTTTTAGCATCAGAAACAGCTTTTCTTCCCCCCAAATATCTCTTGGCTTTATCTCCGTGACTCCACAGGGCGGGCCACCTTCCAGCCTGCAGATGTCCCTGCAGCTGGGCTCTGGGCTCTGGAGCGTCCCTCAGGCCACAGTGACAGCAGCAGCAGGCAGCCTTCTGTTCTGTGCTCCTTCTGCTGGGGTTTCAGCGGTTTCCTGAAACATTACATATGCCAACAGTCAGCCCTGCAAACGGCAGGCTCCGCACGTTCCAGTTAAAAGCCTTTTTAAAGTAGTTATAAAATCGCACCGTGCATATTTTGTTGGGATAGAGTGTCCACGCAGATGGGCAGCCAGGCAGTTTTAAAAATTCATGGAGTCTTCAAAGAAAACATATATGGATAATAGTATTTAATGAAACAATGGATCCACGTTTGGATCAATAGGTCCTGTCTCGGGGGCTTTCCTGCCCTCCTGGTTAGGAAAAAGACCCCAGGTGGAGGACAGTGGATGGAAGAAACAGAGGTTGGCATTTCACGATGGAGAGACAAACTCTCACATGAAGATGTCCGTGCAGCTCTCAGCAAAGTAGCAGAGATTCGTTGTGAATAAAATAGGAAGACATCTTTTGACAAGTGACGCATCAAAGCCTCCTTGTGTCTTTGACGTTTCTAAGAAAATCACATTGCAGTTAACCCCCCATCTTTCACAAGGTACCAGAGAGCAGAAAGTTTGACCTATCCAGCATCTCATATGGCAGCAAATAGCAAAATGTTTTGTGCATGAAATACACTCAATAAATGTTTGTTGAGTTAAACTCCAAATTACCCAAGCTAAAAGTAGTAAATGAATCTAAATAGTTTCCAACAGACTTCAGACTGCAGGAACTTTGCCTTTTCCTTAGTTTCCTCATCAACAGATTTGTCTTTGTTACAATGTTTTGCTTAGGAAAGAAATGACCTTTTTTTTTTTGACACCGTACCTCGCTCTGTTACCCAGGCTGGAGTGCAATGGGGCAATCTCAGCTCACTGCAACCTCCACCTTCTGGGTTCAAGACATTCTCCTGACTCAGCCTCCTGAGTAGTAGGGATTACAGGCTCCCACCACCACACCCAGCTAACTTTTGTATTTTTAGTAGGGGTGGGGTTTTGCCATGTTGACCAGGCTATTCTCGAATTCCTGACCTCAGGTGATCCGCCCGCCTTGGCCTCCCAAAATGCTGGGATTACAGGCATGAGCCATCGCGCCCGGCCAGGACTGAACGTTATTTTCAGACCTGGTCTAAACCTCTCTGAGCCTCAGTTCCTTCATCTGTAGTGGGGGAGGTAATAGTCATCCTTACATCAGGGCTGAATGCTCTCTTTCTGCAGCCCAGGATCGGTGGATACCCAGGTGTTGAGGTCTCCCTTATTCACCCAGAGATTGATCAAAGTTGTTTCCAGACAAGCTGTATTTCAGAGGAATTCCGGCCTGATTGTTCAGACATTCCACATATTCCTGCTGTTGCAGAAATATATGACCTAGCCAGTGGGGCGTCATACCCACTTGAGGGTGTATTCGTCAGCTGAGCTGCATAACAAAATACCACAGACTGGGTGGCTTAAACAGCAGATGTTATTCCAGCTCTGGAGTCTGGAAGTCTAAGACGAAGGTACTGGCATGCTTGGCATTGGGTGAGGGCTTGCTTGTTGGCTCATAAACAGCACCTTCTCTGTGTGTCGCTGGTGGAGGAGAGAAAGAGGAAGAGGAGGAGTCTGGGCTCTGGCCTCTTTTCCTTATAAAGACACTAATCCCATTACGAGGCCACCCTCTCGGCTTCAATCCAAGCTGAACTACCTTCCAAAGACCCCATTCCAAATACCACTCCATGGGCGTTGGGGCTTTAACATAAAGTTTGGGGGGACAGGCATGCAGTCCTAGTAGAGGGTTAGACAAATACGTAGGACAAAAAGGGAATAAATACTCAGCTTCCAGTCCAGTCAACAGCGTTCCCTGCGGCGGGTGGTGGTGGAACGGGTGCCAGCTTCCCAGGAGCTGGGAAGGAGCTGGACTAGGCAGTAAGAGGGAGGGACAGGAGAGCCTTAGCCTGGTCTGTGGGGTGGGTGGGGGTTGTGTGTGTGCTGGACTGTGTGCTACATTTGACGTTCCTGCAACAGGGCTATTAAATGTGACCTCTTAACAACTAGCCCCAGGAAGCAGCCTGAGAGGAAGGGAAGGTTGGTGGGAAGTCCAGAGCATGCCCAGTGTAAATGTGCACGGGAGCCATGTGACATCTCAGAGGGAGCCAGGAAAGGCTCTGAGGACGGAGCAGCCCTGTTGCAGGGGCAGGGTCAGAAGCCAGCTCTGAGGAGGGAGACGGGCCCTGGAGGGGCTCAGAGGCGGGGTGAGTGGGAACCAGGAGCCTGGGCCCTGGCTTCAAGGGCCTGCTTTTCTACCTTGGCCTCCTGCCTCTGACCCAGAGCTGCCTCCACCGTATCCATAATGCCTCGTTCTCTCCCGCACCAGGCTTATTTTCTCTGGAGTTTGTCCTCAAAGGTGGAAAAACTGAGTTTCTACAGAGAAATTTCACTGTTAGAGTTTGAATTGTGTCCCCGAAGAGAGACTCGAAGTCCTGCCCACCCAGTACCTGGGGAAGTGACTGTGCTTGGAAATAGCCTTTGCTGGTGTCATCAGGCCGAGATGAGGTCCCTGGGGGGCTGTGGTGCACTGGCTGTGTCCTTGTAAGGAGAGGGGACACTCAGAGGGAAGAAGGCAATGTGAGAGGGAGGCAGAGGTGACAGCCATGCAGCCCCGAGCTGAGAGACACGGGGGGTGGCAGAAGCTGGGGAGAGGAAAGGAGGGACCCTCCCCTTGAGCCCTGGTGGGAACGTAGCTGGGGCCACACCTGGATCCCACACTCCTGGCCTCCAGACTGAGAAGCTACATTTCTCTTGTGAAGCCCCCCAGAAGGTGACTTTCTGTTACAGCAGGGCCAGGTGACAGGATCAGTCCCTCCAGGGAGAAAAGCGGGTGTCTGCGTGTTCACTCTACAAAGACTTTAGGTAAAGTGGAAATCAAGCAACCCAGCCTTGAAAGACACGAGGTGTGGGAGGAAGGTGAGCAGAGCGGACTCGGGGAGGACCAGAGGGCAAGGCCGTGGGAGCCGTTGTGGGGAGTGAGGTCAAGCGTCAGAAGTCAGGGTCTCTGCTTGTTCCCGTCCATGGCCCCAACCACACAAACCTCTTCTCTGAAGCTGTCCCCAGGCAGCCCAGGGCAATACCCAGCCTCCTCTGCCCCCCTGCGGGCTCCTAGCACCCTCCAGGTTCACAAACCCTGGGGGACAGTCTCAGGCCACCCAACAGGAGAGACCGGACCCACCCTGTGCTGCCTGTGCCTGGTTCTTCCTCCCAGAGCCTGAGCGGGTGTCATCTGCTGTTTCCTTCCCGGGAGACCTCGGCTCCAGTCTTGTCATTCAGTGCCTTGTGTGTGCTACGCTCCTGGCATACGCCTGGAACTGGGCTTTGGGGGCCCGGGGGATGGTCAGAGAGACATTCGGGCCAGTGGTCATCTTAAGACCAGTTACAAAGACTGACAACAATAGCAGTTTGTGGGGCCTGGAAAACCCAGAGGGTGGCCTGTGAGCTCTGCCCGGAAGTCAGGGGAGACCCTAGGGGTCTTTCGAGGTGTCCTGGGGGAGATGCCCGCTGGAGAGGGGCAGGAGGGATATTGAAGGTATGCCAGGCGGAGGCACCAGCCAGCAAAGGCTCAGAAGCATGGCGGGCTGAGGAGCCACGGGGATTTTTGGAGGATAAAATATGTGACAAAGAGAGACTGAATGCCAGAGAACATCAGAGATGGAACAGGAGCTGGAGACAGCAGCTGGGGCCAGGCCATTTTGGAGCGGGCTCTGCCGAGGAGCTGCAGGGCTGCCCTGCAGGAAGGAGAGGTTTGAGGCCAAGGAGGGCGCTAATCAGAGCAGCTGGGCAGGTGAGCATGTGGCCAGCTCTGGGGAGAGCAGAGAAGAGGGGTGGGAGAGATTCCAGCAGAGAAAGCGCTAGGGAAACACGTAGTCACTAGTGAGACCCAGGAGTGCTTCCCTCGTTCCCTGCACTGTTTCAGGAGCCTGGTGCATGAGCCATGAAGTCCTCACAGCGAGCAGCCTTAAGAGGAGCTCCTGGATTCTCTGTTCTGCGGCAGGGTTAAGTGACCCCTTGGGGGTATCAGCTACACTGTGGGCTCCTCCAGGACAGGCATGGGGCCATTGCTCAGGTGTTTCAAGCACTCAGAAGAGTGCCTGGCACGCAGGAGGCCCTCGATAAATATTTGCTGAATTTGTTGCAAGAAAGGGCTAGAGTTGGGCATGGGCAGCAGGCAGCTTGGCTGCACACCAGACTCGGTCTCAAAAAAGGCTTAGGAGACTGAGCTCCTCCTGTTGGTCAATCCTGGTCGTATTTTTATGTCTCTTCCTGGATAAGGCATTTCATATTTCCGTGACTTTGTTACTCAATAGCTCAAGTGAAACAGAGTTAGGTGATGATTTGACAGCAAATAGCATAAGCCTTGAGGACACAATAACATTTTCAAGTGTGTTTTGTAATCACCAATTATGAGAAAATGACTTAAAGCTTTTGGCTTTTTACTGTGTTATCTATGAAAGTATCTGATGCTAACTGGTGTGAGTGAAAGATGCCGGGATGCTTTTCAGTTATTCTTTACATTAATGTTTATGGGAGAGAACATTTATATGTAACTGTTCTTATGGCAACCAAAAACAAAAATTTCAGAGATTCATCTGTGTTAGGAAAATAAATTTGCTTCTCTATTTACAAAAGGATGTGTGCCACAGGTTATTAAAATAAATGCAAATTAACATACAGCCTCATTGAGCATGGATTATATGATATAATCAGTGATTTTAGCTTTTTTTTTGAGATAAAGTCTCGCTGTCTTACGGGCTGGAGGGCAGTGGTGTGATCTGGGCTCACTGCAACCTCCATCTCCTGGGCTTAAGCAATTCTCATGCCTCAGCCTCTGGAGTAGCTGGGACTACAGGCCTGTGCTACCATGCGTGGCTAATTTTTGTATTTTCTTTTTAGTAGAGATGGGGTTTCACCATGTTGTCCTGGCTGGTCTCGAACTCCTGACCTCAAGTGATCACTCGCCTTGGCCTCCCAAAGTGCTGGGATTACAGGCGTGAGCCACTGCACTTGGCCAATTTTAACTTTAAGTAACATAATGTGTGGTCAGGTTTACATGGAGAAAAGCAGTCTACACTACTCCAGTTTTTCTGTGTGTGTGTGTGTGTGTGTGTGTGTGTGTGTGTGTTTTAATGTTAAATTTCTCTATGACACTGTATCCTAGGTCTGACATTGCAGTTCACCGAGAAGCCACGTCTCCCAGGCAGGATGGAGATCCCTCTTCCTGGCCTTGCCTCTCTGCCTTCTCTGAGCCAGCATTCTTGCTGTCTCCAGGAATGGTCTCCCTGACCATCCAGGGCTCAAGCCCTGAACCTAGAAGTTGTCCCAGATGCTTTGCACCCCCACATACCTAACCTGTTGATATGTCCCATCACTCTGTCCCTCAAACTTCCCTGTTCACTGCTTGTCCGTTCTTCACCTCGCCCAAGCTGTCCTGAGGCTCCACAGGCTGCGGTGGCTGCTTCAGCCACACCATGGAGAGATGGGCTGTACATTGGTCACACCACATCCCTCACCTGAAGTCCTGCAGTGTTTCCCATGTGATACAGTTTGGCTGTGTCCCCACCCAAATCTCACCTTGAATGTTAAAATTCCTGTGTGTCAAGGGCAGGACCAGGTGGAGAAAACTGAATCACAGGGGCGGTTCCCCCATACTGTTCTCATGGTAGTGAATAAGTCTCATGAGATCTGATGGTTTTATAAAGGGCAGCTCTCCTGCACATGCTCTCTTGCCTGCCACCATGTAAGATGTGCCTTTGCTTCTCCTTTGCCTTCTGCCATAATTGGGAGGCCTCCCCAGCCATGTGAATTGTGAGTCCATAAGTCTATTAAACCTCTTTCCTCTACAAATTACCTAGTCTTGGGTGAGAACAGACTAATGCACCATGGCCTTTAGGATAAATCCACACCCTTCCCCTGCTTGGCTGTGCCCCTCAGAGCCCCCTCTAATACACCCTCCAAGTCTCATGCTTGCCTCCCGTGTTTCTGCCTCCCCGGTTTCTGCTGAGCTGTTTTCTTTTCTCCCCACAAGTCCCCACAGCAAGCCCATTTTTCTAGCCATTTAGGCCTCCACTTAGAAGTCCCCTCATCCTTCAAGGGGCACAGAGTTTCTCTTTGTAAGACAAAGAGGGCTCTGGGGGGTGGAAGGTGGTGGCTGCAGGAAGATGTGAAATTGCTAACATCACTCAGCTGTGCACCTAAACATGCTTCAGATGATTAATTTCATAGTATGTGTACTTTACCACGATCAAAAAAAATCCTCTCCTAGCGAGAGCTTTCCTGGCCTCCCACTTGGAAGCAGCCGTCTCATCACTGCTTCCCCTTCGCTGTGTCATCTCTGCGCTGCACTGACAACATGACCTGGCACCTTCCTGCTTGTTTCCTGGCTGTGCTCCACACTCCCTCCTCCTGCATTATCACATGAGCTCCACAGAGGCAGGGGTCTCCCCCCTTCTTACTGACGTCTGCCTTGTCAACCCCTGTGGCAGGTGGGCCTGTAGTAAGGCTTCAGTCCGGCACCTGAGTGATGGTAAGGCCTCACCAGTCTGGGGTCAGAGAAGCTAAAAGGAATTGCAAGCGACTGTAAGTGACCCTGATTTCTCTCTGAAAGTATGAGAGAGAGGGGAGCATGTTTCTAATGCCCACAGACTGGACGAACCACCCTCTCCCTCCAGGCCTGCTGCTCTCGTTAACACAGAGGATGGTGTCTCCCCAAAACGCTCTCCTCTTATGTTGAATCCCTTTCATCATTTTCTTTGCAGGAAATGGAAGCCAAAGTCAAAATAGTTGAATAACACACGGCACTTACTATGTTGTAAGTGTTTTAGAGACTTCCACAATTTCATCCTCACAACATGATGCTCAGGGACACAGGGCCAGGTCCACAGCCCTAGACGGTGAGTGTCCACTCAGGGACACGGGGCCAAGTCCACAGCCCTGAGAGGGTGAGTGTCCACTCAGGGACACGGGACCAGGTCCACAGCCCTGAGAGGGTGAGCATCCACTCAGTGACACGGGGCCAAGTCCACAGCCCTAAGAGGGTGAGTGTCCACTCAGAGACATGGGACCAGGTCCACAGCCCTGAGAGGGTGAACGTCCACTCAAGGACACGGGGCCAGGTCCACAGCTCTGAGAGGGTGAGCGTCCACTCAGGGACACGGGGCCAGGTCCACAGCCCTGAGAGCGTGAGTGTCCACTCAGGGCCATGGGGCCACCACTCAGGGACATGGGGCCAGGTCCACAGCCCTGAGAGGGTGAGTGTCCACTAAGGGACATGGTAGGGGGGATCTTCTTCACATACATTTACTCAAAATCACCAGAAATCTTGGCTGGGCATGGTGGCTCGCACCTGTAATCCCAACACTTTGGGGGAGGGGGAGTGGGCAAATTATTTGAGGTCAGGAGTTTGAAACCAGCCTGGGCATCATGGTGAAACCCTGTCTTTACTAAAAAAAAGTATGAGAATTAGCTGGCCATGGTGGCAGGCACCTGTAGTCCCAGCTTACTGGGGGAGACTGAAGCAGGAGAATCTCGAACACAGGAGGCAGAGGCTGCAGTGAGCTGAGATTGCGCCACTGCACTCCAGCCAACAGAGGGCAGTAGAGGAAGATGCCTGTCTCAAAAAAAAAAAAAAAAAAAAAAAAAAAAAAAAAAAATCAGAGGCCAGAAATCCCATCCTGCCCCTCCCCTCACAATGGCATTAAACTGAATGCCATCCTCTGAGCCCAGGATATCCGGTCAGGTGAAGCTCTCTGCATTCGCCTGGGTGTGGCTCTTGGGTTTGGTGGTGGGGCGGTGGAGGGGAGCTACAGAGTAAGTGTAAGTGGACTGCCACAGAGAGAAGGAGGAGGAAAGCCATGGGCGACTGTGGTCCATGCAAGGACCTGGTGGCCAGGTCCCTGACTCTGTGTCTCTGTGATATGGTTTGGCTGTCTCCTCACCCAAACCTCATCTTGAATTGTAATTCCCCACAATTCCCACGTGTCCTTGGAGGAACCCAGTGGGAGGTGATTGAATGACGGGGGTGGATCATTCCTCCACTGCTCTTGTGATAGTGAATGAGTCTCACAAAATCTGATGGTTTTAAAAACAGGAGTTTCCCTGCACAAGCTCTCTTCTTTTGTCTGCTGCCATGCGAGATGTGCCTTTCACCTTCCACCGTAATTGTGAGTCCACCCCAGCCATGTAAAATTGCAAGTCCAATAAACCTCTTTCTTTTGTAAATTGTCCAGTCTCGGGTATGTCTTTATTAGCAGTGTGAAAATGGACTAAGACAGTAAATTGGTACCAGTAGAGTGGGGTGTTGCTGAAAAGATACCCCAAAATGTGGAAGTGACTTTGGAACTGGGTAACAGGCAGAGGTTGGAACAGTTTGGAGGGCTCAGAAAAAGACAGGAAAATGTGGGAAAGTTTGGAACTCCCTAGAAACTTGTTGCATGGCTTTGACCAAAATGTTGATAATGATAAGGACAATGAAATCCAGGCTGAGGTGGTCTCAGATGGAGATAAGGAACTTGTTGGGAACCTGAGCAAAGGTGACTCTTGTTATGTTTTAGTAAAGAGACTGGTGGCATTTTGCCCCTGCCCTAGAGATTTGTAGAACTTTGAACTTGAGAGAGATGATTTAGGGTATCTGGCAGAAGAAATTTCTAAGCAGCAAAGCATTCAAGATGTGACTTGGGTGCTGTTAAAAGCATTCAGTTTTATAAAGGAAGCAGAGTGTAAACATTTTGAGAATTTACAGCCTGACAATGTGACAGAAAAGAAACTCTCATTTTCTGAGGAGAAATTTGAGCTGGCTGCAGAAATTTGCATAAGTAATGAGCAGCCAAATATTAAGCCCCAAGACAATGGGAAAAATGTCTCCAGGACATGTTGGAGATCTTCATGGCAGCCCCTCCCATCACAGGCCCAGAGGTTTAGGAGGAAAAATGAATGTATGGGCCAGGCCCAGGGTCCCCTCTGCTGTATGCAGTCTAGGGACTTGGTGTCCTGTGTCCCAGCTGCTCCAGCTATGACTAAAGGGGGCCAAGGTACAGCTCTGGCTGTTGCTTCAGAGGGTGGAAACCCAAGCCTTGGCAGCTTCCATGTGGTGTTGAGCCTGTAGGTGCACAGAAGTCAAGAGTTGAGGTTTGGGAACTTCTGCTAGATTTCAGAAAATGTATGGAAACGCCTGGATGCCCAGTCAGAAGTTTGCTGCAGGGGGCAGGGCCCTCATGGAGAATCTCTCCTAAGGCAGTGCAGAAGGGAAATGTGATTTTGGAGCCCCCACCCAGAGTTCCTACTAAGGCACTGCCTAGTGGAGCTGTGAGAAGAGGGCCACCATCCTCCAGACTCCAGAATGGTAGATTCACTGACAGATGGCACCATGTACCTGGAAAAGTCAGACACTCAATGCCAACTCTAGAAAGCAGCCAGGAGGGGGGCTGTACCCTGCAAAGCTATAGGGGCAGAGCTGCCCAAGACCACAGAAGCCCACCTCTTGCATCAGCATGATGTGGATATGAGACATGGAGTCAAGGGAGATCATATTGGAGCTTTTAAGATTTGAATGCCCGGCTGAATTTCAGACTTGTGTGGGGCCTGTAACTCCTTTGTTTTGGCTGATTACTCCCATTTGGAATGGCTGTATTTACCAAATGCCTGTGCTCCCAATGTATCTAAAATAACTAACTTGCTTTTGATTTTACAGGCTCATGGGCGGAAGGGACTTGTCTTGTCTCATATGAGACTTTGGACTGTGGACTTTTGAAATGACGACTTTGGGGACTGTTGGGAAGGCATGATTGGTTTTGAAATGTGAGGACATGAGATTTGGGAGGAGCCAGGGATGGAACGATATGGTTTGGCTGGGTCCCCACCCAAATCTCATCTTGAAATGTAACTTCCACAATTCCCAGGTGTTGTGAGAGGAACCCTGTGGGGAGATGAATGAATTATGGGCGCAGGTCTTTCTTGCAGTGTTCTTATGATAGTGAATGAGTCTCACAAGATCCGACAGATTTAAAAATGGGAGTTTCCCTGCACAAGCTCTCTTCTCCTGTCTGCCACTATGTGAGATGTGTCTTTCACCTTCCACCATGATTGTGAGGCCTCCCCAGCCATGCAGAACTGTAAGTCCAATAAACCTCTTTTTTTGTCATTGCTCAGTCTTGGGTGTGTCTTTATCAGCAGTGTGAAAATGGACTAATACACTCTGGAAAGGCCCTGGGGTCACTCCCCAGGTGGCTCCACATTTTTTAGGGCTTTCTTATGGGAGAGACGTGGGGTCCTGTGTGTTTGCCTTGGTGGCCCTTGGCTCAGTTTTAGCATTTCTTTGGCAATGCAAGTCCTTGGTATTTAGACTTCTGCTCTGTTTGTTTGGTTTCAATTGTTCAGTAACCCAAACCAGAGATCTCACCTAGCCATCGAGTTTCAGCCCAGAATTGGGAGGGGAACCTCTGCATCCTGGCAAAAATCTTTCTCCCAGTTCACTTTGCATTTAGTGGCTTCTGCCCCAGGAACATTCCAAACCATGTCTTTTGGTGGGAGGCAAAGCCCTGGCTGCCCACCAGCTGAGCCTCTCCAGAAAGAATGACTTTCAAGAACAGAAAGCCTGATGGGAGATGCGTGAAGGCGGCATGAGGATCTAACTTCTCCTGACCTCTGTCCATGGTCCTGTTAAATCCCCACTTCCTGGTGCTGCTGGTAATACCTTGGCCTGGGGGTGGAGAATCCTGCAAGCCTTTTGGCCTCAGAAGGTCAGATAACCAGGACCACATCTTCTGCTCACCAAGCCATACCCATTTCTTCTCTGCATCGCAGGTGGCTGCTTCCAAAGCAAGCCCCTCTCTCTTGGTTGGGCCTCACTCTCCACATTTTGAATTCTATGGTCCCCTAGTTCTGTAGCGTCACATCATACAAGTGCCAGCTCCACACACAGATAATTTAGCTAGATGTTTAATTTTAAAATATCAAGGATGGCCAACGGCTGCCCCTTCAATGCCATGTTTGAATGGCTGTTGGTAAAAACATTCCTCTCCTGAGCAAGTTATTTATTGGTTGCAAGTCCCAAGAAGAAAGCCAACATTAACGAGGATGCAGGCAGTAAGAGGAAGCCACTGTGTTGCATCACTAGCAGGTTCTGAAGGATGCAGTGAATTTGGCAGCTCCTGTGATGGGATGGGGACACTGTCCCCTCTCTCCGCCTGTCCTGCCTCCTCAGAGTGTGCTCCAGGTTTGGCAGGGTACTCTCATGGCCCACTGCTGCCAGCAGCCCTGGGTGCCTTGTTCATACTCAGTGTTCAAATAAAACCCTGGGGCTTCCCTCAGAGGGTGTCAGCAAAGGCTGTGGCCATCACCTAACCAAGAATGGCACTGTGAGAAGGGACGGAGCTAGCCTGGTCACAGCAGGAGTTCTGGTGTTGGGGCAGCTTTCTGGAAGCTCAGACTCACGGTCACACATGGACACTCGGGTGAGAGTGATTTTTGTCACTGCCTGTGCAGAGGTGCCATTTATCATGACACTCAGGGGCCCGTGTGAGAGCCAGGCAGCCTGGGCTCAGCCTCTGCAACTTGCTGGCTGTGTGACCCTGGGGAGGGGCCCAGTCTGTGTTTTCCTTGGTGTCTCCCCCGGTAAATGGTGACGGTGGCCATTCTGTCCATGTCCCAGGCATTGTCCTGAGGATGAAATGAGTGACTCTGTGTGAGATTCTTCAGAAGGGCCTGGCACAGACTGAAGACTAATAAGCATTTGCTATGCATCCACATATTTCCCATTGTTAAAGAAAGTAAACATTATTAGTTTCAAGAGCCCAGAGGAATCACAAGTAGGCTAATAAATTACAGCTGAACAGAGGCCACAGGAGAAGGGCTCCATTATTTATAAACATGAAGAGCAAAAACAATAATGACTTCTCATGACCTAGTGGGTAATTGCATGAGCACCGGAGGGCGTTGAAAAAGCTGATTCTCTTCAGTAGGTTGCGTATCCTCTTGAAACATGCACACTATTAGCACAGGATTCAGAATTGGTGGCATCTGAAGAGACGTGGGCTTAAAGGGAAAGAGGAGAGTGGATGCTGTTAGCTCCTGACAGCTGGAGTTTGTCCTCTTGGTCAGAGCCATGTGGCAACACAGAGACGGCGCTCACTTCACCTGAGCCACGCCGTGGAGGGGGCCTATGGATGTCAGCTGCCGATGGTATGGGAGGGAGCGTGCAGGGGCAGGAGACAGCACACAGGTTTGCCTCCCTTTTTCTGCGCAGACCTGCTCCAGGGCCAGACAGCATCGAGTGCCAATCAGACAAGGTCCACCCCCCTGGATAAAGAAAGAGATACAGTTCAAAAACCCAGCAGAAGATCTGGCTGACTCAGCCCTGCCTTCCCAGGTATGTTCTGGGCCTGTCGTACCTGCAGATAGCCCGGCCGTCCTGGGGCTGGGCCTGAGTGCTGTGCATTCCCATGGGATAGGGAGACCCGGCTGGTGCTTATGCAGTGGTCATGCCACTGTAGGCAACGCAGAGTGGCACACGGTTAGCTCCTTGGCTCATTCACTCCAGGTCCTGAAACAGTCACAAGACGACTCTTCTACAAATTGGAGTGGTTTATAAGCAGAGGAGAGAAGCAGCTTGGTAATAACCCCGTGCGGGGGCCCAGTGGCCGCCGCATCCCTGCTGAGCCTGGGCATCAGTGCTGGCTCTGCCCACTTCCTGCCCAGACGCCCAGGCTGTTCTGGAGAGAACCAGGCAGAAGACGGGAGAGGTCTTTGGCATAAGAGTGCCTGGTAAGTGAGTAGCCTACTCATAAACTGTTAGCCATTAGCTTTGTACTGTCTTTTAAACGTTATGTTACTTGAGCACTGCCTACTTATGGTTGAAAGTTAGAAAATGAAGAAAAACATCTTTAAACATAAAAAGCTCCAAATTAGACTACTGAGAAACAATTATCTGAGCACAGTATGACTTTTACTTTTCACTCTTTTTTGTATAAAACTATAATCATGCTGTAAGTTTTTCATAACGTGCTTTCCACTGAGCAGAACATCAGAAGCATCTTCCCAAGTCAGGGAATAGGTATCGGCATCCTTGATAAAAGTAACCATGTTCTTTTTGGACCGGCTGATTGGTTTCCATTCATCTTGCTGTGGAGCCCGCTTCTAATGTGTGAGTTTAGAACTGGTGAGTCCTGGGTCACTCACATTGCTGGTCTGTCCTTCCCCTGTCTGGTTTCATGGTGTTTTGAACGTATGCTAAACAGCGCTGGTTCCCAGAGCCGCACCTGGAAAACCAAACAGAAGACAACCTCTGTGTGCAGGCCCTGTCCCCACTGTCCCCCACTGCCTCCACTGTCCCCACTGTCTCCACTGCCTCCACTGTCCCCACTGTCCCCACTGTCCCCACTGTCTCCACTGTCCACAGGGAGAAAGAGTTCTCAGAACAGGAGGCATTTGCACACAGAGGTCCTCAGCAGGAAGGGAATCAGACCTGGGTGCATGTCTGGGAAGAGCTTGGAAAGGTGTCAGGGCTGGGAAGCATACGGGCTGGGTGTCGGGCCCTGCTGCCAACTCTCCTTTGATTTGTCACTTCCTCTCAGGTGACTCACTTGCTCCCTTTAAGGCCAAATTTCCTCATCTGTAAACTAAAATGGAATGTCATGAGTATTAAATAAGAATATGCATGTGAAAGCACAATAAAAATTTGAAGAACTAAATAGAATTATGGCATTTATGTTAAATTGTCATCATCATCATCGTCATTAATTCTAGAGCTGTCTGTAATCCCAGTACTTTGGGAGGCCAAGGCAGGCGAATCTCCTGAGGTCAGGAGTTTGAGACCAGCTTGGTCACACGGTGAAACCCTATCTCTACTAAACATACAAACCTTAGCCATGTGTGGTGGTGTATAGTAGCCTGTAATCCCAGCTACTTGGGAGGCTCAGGCAGAAGAATCGCTTGAATCTGGGAGGCGGAGTTTGCAGTGAGCCAAGATCACACCACCGTACTCCAGCCTGGGCGACAAGAGTGAGACTCTGTCTCAAATAAATAAATAAATAAATAAATAAATAAATAAATAAATAAGTCTAGAGCTGTGCTATTTAATCTACTGGAGGCCCAGGTGAAACATAACCTCTACACAGACAAATGGTAATTTTGGCAATAATTATGAAATGCATATTGTGAGGTTTATCAATTAACTTGAATGAAATACCAGTGGGCTGATAGAGTAAGCCCACATTGTAGCAGAACAGACCTGTTTCTTGCTTTCTGCAAAGTCAATGTGCAAAAGTTCATAATTAGCCAGGCGTGGTGGCTCACACCTGTGGTCCCAGCTACTTGGGAGGCTGAGTTAAGAGGACTGCTCGAGTCCAGGAGGTTGAGGCTTCAGTGAGCTGTAGTAGCGCCACTGATTGCAGCCTGGGTGACAGAGTGAGATCCCGTCTCTAAAAAGGAGTCCATATTTACAAAGAGAATTTAAAAACTGTGGGATTCCTTTGAAGTGCAAGGTCCCCTGATTCATTTTAAGTGAGTGTCTATAATTCCCACCTGCTGTTATAAAATCACAGATACCAGCTATTTGGGCTCAGAAGGTCTAGTGACTTGTCACATGTCACTGTATGTGGGACAGGAGTGAGGGCAGGGGGGAGAAGCTGTGTGTCACCTGTTTTAGTGTATATCCACATCAGAATGTGGGGGTGCGCACTTCTTCCAGGAAAGGCAGGGTTAATTCGCTTGGAGATGGTCCACAGCTTCCACTTTTTATTGCCAGCACTTAGAGACTTTGACTAGAAAGGACTTGTGGGGACTTTAAGAGGAGCTCTACTGAAGAATGAGTGAGGCCCTTTCACTGGTGTATCCAACTTTAAATCTGATGCTCTAAATCAGGAAATGAGACAGAAACGTAATCATTAAGTCAGCAGAAAAATAGCAGTTAAATGTGGTTAAGAGAGAGGTGTATGCCCCGTTATTCCTTGAGAATATCAAAGAAAGAACCCACAAGCTAACCTCCCACCTTTGTGTTAGGTTTGTAGTACATTAATTCCATTTGCCTGGTTCTAACTTTCCCAGTTAGAACACACAGCAACAATAACAACAATCGGTCAGCTCCTTAAGGTTACAGCCTGGAAATCATAAGAGGTAATTTGGAAGTGGTCTTGATTTTTCTGGTCACCTGAGTAACTCAGGCAACTTGTTTAGGTAACTGGGATTACAACTTGAAAAAGCTGATTTAATGCCACCAAAAATTTTATTCACATAGACAACACATTCACAGCGTTTCATATCATTAATATATTCACAGAGTATTTCCCCTTGAAAAAACAATCAGGTGTGATATGTATATTAATAAGTATTACCGTAGGGGACAAGGTGTCAGTCAGGGTTCTCTAGAGAAACAGAACCAACAGAAGATAGCTATCTGTCTGACTGTCTCTCTGTCTCTATCATCTATCTATCTATCTATCTATCTATCTATCTATCTCTATCATCTCTCTCTCTCTCTGTTCTCTCTGTCTGTCTGTCTGTCTGTGTATTCTATCTATCAAGAGATTTATTTCAAGAAATTTGTTCACTTGATTGTAGGGCTGGTAATTCTGAAATCCGAGGGGCAGGTGAGCATCCTGGAAACGTGGTCAGGAGCTGATGCTCAGTCTTGTAGCACACCTTCCTCTTCTCCAGGAAGCCTCAGGTTTTGCTCTTAAGGCCTCCAGTTGATTAGATGAGGTACACTCACATAATCAAGAGTATGTGAGTGGATCTCATCTAATCATTTTTTACTTAAAGCCACCTGATGGTAGATATGAACCACATCTACAAAATATCTTTGCAGGAACCCCAGATTAGCATTTCACTGAATAACTGGGTATTGTAACCCAGCCAAGTTCACACACGAAATCTATCCATCACAGAAGGCACTGATAAAGTTTCATAAGAACATTCGGGAATGTGTGCAGCCTTTGTTTGTATGGACATAAAATGGTTTTAGACCAGCTCATGGATTTCTTAATACAATGGACTAGAATTACACCAGCCCCCTTTCTTCACAGCTCTTAGAGTTGCAGTTCAATGTACTATTTAGATGTTATTGCTGGGGGACATACATACACATGCTAAAATGCATTTTTCATTTGTCTCCTACCCTTTATGAACTTTAAGAAAATAGTTGCCTCTAGGATAGAAATCTGGATGCTTTTAAAAAATAGCATTTGGTAGAGTTGAAAGATAAAGTGCTTGCAAAGGCCTCCGAGATGTGTGCGCCTGACACACTGGCTCGTAATGGTTTTTCTGTGCTAATGTGTGCCTCTGAACCTTTTTAAAATGCCAAATTATTCATTTCTTGGAGGGATGCAATCAGTTCTCTGCTGACTATTATGAAAAATAGAGACAGAAGCAAAATTTCAAATGCTGTTCTACAAAAATTATTTAATTATTTCTGGCCTATTGTGGAAATTCATACAAGCTATTGTGTTGATGTGCAGCTCTGCAGACCAGCCTTGGCAGATGCAATCACAGCCAGTTTTATGAAAAATTCCGTTTATTCATCCGTGCAATATGTACTTTCATGGCAAGGAAAGTGCAGCCGAGCTCTGCCTTACACAATGGCAGAAAACTGTTTGAACTCACAGGCATTGGAAAGACACCACCTGCCTTTCAAATGGAAACTAATGTCAGTTTTCTCCTGGCTGAAGATGGACAGCATAACATTCTAACATTATGACTTCATTTAAAAATTTTGATTCATGACTCAACGCAAATAGCACTGGGAGTGGTAAATGAAATGGAAAGTATGAGCTGGTCCCATTTTGGATGAGTGAATTCTGTATCTTCCCTGATCTGATTTCATTAGGGCGGAGGAAAGATCACAAGTGAACCGAGCTCTCGGTGGCATGTTGGCAAGGAGGTGGGCTTCACTGGGAGATGAAACATACCGCATGCCATTTTTATTCACGCCTCCCACTTTTATCCAGAACAGACCTGATTGCAAATGTTTTTCAAAATCTAAAAACAAAGTTAAAGTTTTCAGTATCATTTATATAGCATGAAGTCCTAATAATTCCAAGAAGAACTATAGGACGTGCAGAAGTCTGGAAGTAAGGGAGAATGTTTAGTGAGGAGAGGAGGACTGTGAAATAAGATAGGTCAGGAGAGGTTAGGAGGGGGAGAGGTGAGGAAAGCAGCGGTGAGGAGAGGGAAGATGCTTAAGTTTGAGAACTCTGAGCTTTACACTGAGGATAATGGCGAGTCATTAAAAAGTTGTAAAGTTGTAAGTGGGTGAGTAGGATGAGATCATATTTGCAAGAAAGTGTGCAATACATTCTAAATACTTACATAAAACTATTGAAGCAAAAACCAACTTCTGGAACAATCTCCTGGGTACCTTGGGTCTTGTAGCAGATGTTGGTTGATTTGCATGCGATGCTTGAGCTCCCTTCTCACCTGCCTCACCAGCCATCGGACCTAGAATATAGGGGTGTCTGAGCTTGCTGACCGTAGCGAGAAGTTGGGAGAGGCGGGGCTCCCACCCAGGTGTAGGGCGCCCATGGTCTAGGCGAAGCTGCGTTCCCTCGGTCTCTATTCTTCAACAGCAGTTGCATGATGAAGGGCTCTGGTGGTGAAAGGTGCTGTGTGGAGGTAGCACCCCAGCGGAGCCACCCTCAGTGAAAGCAGAAATTAAGAACTGGCAGAGAAAGCGGGTCTGCAGAGAGAAGAGAAGTGGAGATGAGAAACATCCAGGTATCTTGGTGAGGGAAGGAACTGATGCCTGAATCAGAGTGAGGGAAAACAGACACAAACTGTCTAGAAATATCCACTGCCCGCAGGGTCCAGCTATGCCACAGAATGTGTTTGTATGCACTACCTCTCCATGTGTTCAGAAACCCAGCTTCACTGGAGCTAATTTGTGTGGCCTTCTGATTCTTCCTTCCCCACCATCCTTCACAAGTCAAATGGCCCGGAGAGAAGCTCCACACGGGACAGGGAGCATTTTAACAAAGGAAGGACGATGGAGAAGTGCTTTTTCTAATCAGGCCCACTATGAGGTTACATTATTATTTAGAATTTGTTATTCATCTTTTTAATTTTAATCCATTCCTTCCTTCCTTCCTTCCTTCCTTCTTTCCTTCCTTCCTTCCTTCCTTCCTTCCCTTTTTGATAGAGTCTCACACTGTTGCCCAGGCTGGAGGGCAATGGCACAATCTCAGCTCACTGCAACCTCCGCCTCCTGAGTTCAAGCTATTCTCCTGAGTCATCCTCCCGAATAGCTGGGATTACAGGTGCCCGCCACCACGCCAAGCTAATTTTTTGTACTTTTAGTAGAGATGGGGTTTCATTATGTTGACCAGGCTGGTCTCAAACTCCTGACCTTGTGATCCACCCACCTCTGCCTCCCAAAGTGCTGGGATTACAGGGGCGAGCCACTGTGCCAGGCCTATACTTATTTTTCTTCATTATTATTATTTTAATAGAGTAAATAAATTTTAATTTATTTTAATAGAAATAAAAATTAAAATTTTAAACATTTTTAAAAAACTTTATTTATTTTAAGAGAGTAGGTCTAAGAGAAGCCTTAATTTTGTGTAGCAGGTATTAATAAGTATTTGTTGGCTGAATGAATATATTTTATTGTACCTTAATTTAGTAATTTTATATTTTGAAAAGGATTTGAAAGAACATTTGCCTACAGTAACAGAATTTGGAATATAGATAGAAAAATCATAAAAAGCTGGAATCACGCAAAAAGTAGTATGTCATAAAATATTCCGAACCTTTGAGCGTGATGTGAAAGCATGGGGAATGTTTTGTGGTTAGTTATATCTTTTAAATCCTTTTGAGTTTCATCCTATCATTATGAAAAATGACCTAAAAGATAGTATCGTAGTCATTTGTTCCATTGACATTTGGGAGCCAAATAAACAGTGGAGGAACTAAGTAAGACTTTTCCCGTCAGTGATTTATAGGTTTATGCAAAACTTGTAGATGTTCCCTTTAGCCACCTACAGAGATCATGTAAATATTCAAAAAGGTGTGGAACTATCGAAAGCATTTTTTATAACTCATCATTTGGAAAGCGTGCCTCCACTGTCGCCTGAGTTACAGAAGAGAACGCCCAGAACACAGCGCTGGGCTCTCAGATCTGAAGCCGATCTCTCATCTTCCCAGCACAGACATAACAGACGTATCATCAGTTCCTGGTGTATCCTTCCAGAAATACATATGCATAGAGAAACAAATATGTAGCTAAAATACAGACACATACATAGGCACTTTCCCCTTTCTCAACCCTTAAGGCACCATACGA
This sequence comes from Ateles fusciceps, assembly GCA_036589455.1. NCBI lineage: Eukaryota > Metazoa > Chordata > Mammalia > Primates > Atelidae > Ateles > Ateles fusciceps. Next base: position 4,324,470 of record JAZHEH010002639.1, read on the forward strand.
TACAAAGTTTATATACATAACGTTTGCAAGCTGTTACACTTTTTTTTTTACACTTAATAACATATTAGTACTCGAGGAATGCTATGGTCTGAGTGTTTGCATCCCCTCCAAATACATATGTTACCATTTGAATCCCCAGGGATCTCCTTTGGGGAGGTGATTACGTCATGAGGGTGGAGCCCCTGCCAATGGGATTCTTGCCCTTATGGAGGAAGCCCCAGAGGGCTGGCTCACCCCCTCCCACCATTGAAAACACAACCAGAAGGTGCCAGTTAGGAACCAGAAAGCAGGTCTTTACCAGACATGAATCTTGGACTTCCCAGGCTCCAAAATTGTGTGAAATAAATTTCTGTGGTGAAAAGCCACCCAGTTTATGGCATTTTATTGAAGCAGCCTGAATGGGACTAAGATAAGAAACATACTCACTTCTAAGCATTTGTATAGAATTTTATTTTATGAATGTGATATAATTTATTTACCCAGAGTAAAGAAATACTCAGTTATTAAATATCTGAGTTAGTGAGAGATATTTAGGTTATTTCTGATGTTTTTAACAACTAATGATGTAAAGAAATACTTTACATCAATTAACACACATGTAAATGCATTTGTAGAGGTAGTTGCTGGGTCAAAGTTTATACACATTATATTGATAATTAATGCCAAATCACCCTCCTAAGAATCTGTCCTGCTGTGTATCAAACTTTTCAGATTGCTGATCTGAGAGGTGATAAGTTATCTTAGTACAGTTTTTAAAATGAGTGAGGTTAAGCGTCTTTTCACACTATTAGTTCTTTCTATGTGAACTTTCTGTTCAAGGCCTTTAACCATTTCTGCTTATGGGTCTATTGGTCTTCTTAATACTTTGTAGACATTTTTTTATGGATTAGGGAAGTTGGTCATTTGTGACATGAGTTGAACTGGTTGGTTCTCAGTTTGTCTTTTTACGTTGCTTGTAGGAGATCTAACTCTTTTCTCGAATATTCAAAATTTTCAGTTGTGATGTCCAATCTCATGACTGTCCTGGACAGTTGCGAATATTCATCTTTTGTGAAACAAGCAGAACAGATGAGATATTGATATCATTTTGAACTAAAAAGAGTGTGGCTCATCTTTAGCTGTTTTCAAAGACAATTCCCAAAGAGGAGCGTCTGCATGTGTTGAGCAACATTGTAAGCGTATAACTTCTCGAGTTGGTGATGACAACTTCCCAGGATGACAGCTGGGAGTGCTCATGTCCTTTTGTGCATATCAGCGATTGTATCTGTTAAAGTATTGTGCTGAATTAGCAGTCATGCAAAAAATCAGCAGGCACTTTCCCACGGCACCGATGTGGGCATGGCAGGGAGACGAGTGTCTCAGGTGGAGGAAGTGGGCACTGTGGGGTGGGGTGGTGCAGGATGAGCAGGAACAGCGAAGGGGCTCACTCCCAGGGCCATGGGGTGCTTTGAAGAATTCAGGAGTGCTCTTAAATACAAGAGCAATAGGTTATTTTGTAGAATGTCCCTGTACTGGGCTGAAAGGTGGCCTCCAAAAATCCATGTTCACCTGGAACCTCCAAATGTTACCTTACCTGGAAATAGGCATCATTAACCAGGACAAGGTCATCCTGGATTAGGATGGGCCCCAAGGCAATGGCTGGTGTCTTCACAGACTGGGGGAAATGTGTCACAGACACACACAGCACAGGATACCACGCGTGGATGGAGGCAGAGGTGGGAGCGATGCCTTCACTAACAAAGGAACGCAGGCACCGCCTGGAGCTGCGGAGGAAGGACAGGTCCTCCCGCAGAGGCTTCAGGGGAAGGCGGCCCTTACACCTGACCTCAGACCTCGGGCCTCCAGAACTGTGAGGGAATACATTCCTGCTGTTTTATGACAGAATTTGTGCTTTTTTTTGTTTATTCACCATTAGAGTGTACCTATATTTTTGTATGAATAACACTAATTTTTTGATCATTTGATCTATTATATTATATGACAGACATGATTAAAAGTCTATTATTGTGGTAAATATCTGCTATGGTCTGAATATCTGTATTTCCCCCTAACTCACGTTAAAATCCAAACCCTCGAAGGGATGGTAGTAGGAGGCAGTTTGGAAGAGGATTAGATCAGGAGGGTGGAGCCGTCATGAATGGGACAAGTGCCCTATGAAAGAGGCTCCAGCAAGCTGCCCTGCCCCTTCCACCAGGTGGGGGATGCAGCAGGAAGATGCTGTTTATGAACCAGAACACAGAATGGCTTTTGTGTTGGACTTCCCAGCCTCTTGCACCATGAGAAATTTATTTATGCTATTCATACACAGTCCAGTTTACGGTACTTTGTTCTGGTAGCCAGAGTGCACTAAGACAAAGAATTTGAAAACAGAGACTGATAGAGGAGGCCTTTGCTTATTTGTCCTGTATTTAAACATTTTCTGGCAGCCGGGTTTACTAATGTTTTCCAGTGGGTTCCGATTATATTTTTAAAGGGTACTTGTGGCATTCAACCATTTGCGGATACTCTTTATTCTATATGCCTTGCGTATTCCCAAAATTGTGATGAACAAAGACACACAAAGTGTGTGTTCTTAAATCTTCACATCCTGAGGTGACTAGAAGAGCATATTTAAGACTGAGTTTTAGAAAATGTGGTGGTGAATCTGGATGAGAACTGATCAGCGCAAGTCAGTATTGCAGTGGGGTCAGCCATGGCGTTAGGAAAGAGGCAGGATTCCAAGCTAGGATTCTGTGGCTATGCACCTGGGATGCATGAATATTTACCCATTTCTCACACATTTCTCCCCGTCACCCAGAATCTTCACACAAGGACTCAAGGGCAGTCATTTATTTTAGGCATTCCCAGTCATCACTGGGTAAAGTTAACCTGTGAAAGTCGCTTAATTTCCTTATGTGTGTGCCTCAGGTTCCCATCATTTACATGACAGACTAGAACTTGATTTTCTATTTGCAGAGTCCTTTTCAGCTCTAGACGCTTGAGCGTTTGCGATTCTGAAGAAGGCCGTGTTCAGATGCAGGGCACTGTGATCACCACTTTCTTATTCTGTTGTGCAATTATGGTTTCCTGAGAAAGTGCTTCCTCCGTTCAGGCAGTCCCTTTTAACATGCAAATTTCAATGTTTCAAAATGATCTTCCTTTAATCCTATGACTACAAAGTAAGACACCAGGAGGATGATCAATTATATTATGGATTTCGGAGGCATTTTTAGCATGTCCTTCACTTAGAAATAATAGAATAATAATAGAAAGTAAATCCCATCCAAACACAACAGAGGATCATGCATTCAAACAATGTGTCCAGCATCTGAATGGTTGGCTGGTTCTGTGGCCAGAACAAGTGAATACAAATGGAGAAATTGAAATAGTTTAAAGATGAAAAATTGTGAAATCCATGACATAAATACATTTTTTTTTACATTGGATTAGACAAAGACTTGAATTCTATTTATAGTGGTTATTTGTTATAGTGGTTACTTGTTAAAAACATGCGATAACAAATAGTGGTTATTTGTTAAACCATGCTAAATATCTTTGCCTTGTAAGTATTGGCAGTATAACAATAGTGGTTATTTGTTAAAAACATGCTAAGTTTCTTTGTGTTATAAGTATTTGCAATATATAAGAATGGCATAGCATCCCAAACTCCAGACTTTAAAAGGCTGAGGGAAAGCCAAGTTATCAGTTATTATGTACAATTGACAATTAGAGATATTAGCCCCACCTGTGCATCAGAACCAGTTTTCCTGAAGTCAGTGAAGACTCCGCATTTCCACGTGCAACGTTCAGCACTCATTCTTCATCTCAGCTGACTTATTAGCAGCTGACAAGTTTGATCATCAAAGCCGTAGTGAATTGCTTTCTTCACTCAGATAATGTTGGATTATACCTGAGACCTGTTCCACATAATAACAGGGTTTGTGAAATCCCCATAACGTTTTGCATACTGGGAAATGACAAAACATGTTCTGAGTTAACTGAAACCTCTACTCTTCCTCAGAACTAATAGTATATATATGTATATGAAAGGGAGTTTATTAAAGGAGAATTGACTCACGTGATCACAAGGTGAAGTCCCACAAAAGGCTGTCTCCAAGTTGAGGAGCAGGGAAGCCAGTAGTGGCTCAGTCCGAGTTCCAAAACCTTAAAAGTAGGGGAAGTAGACAGGGCAGCCTTCAGTCTGTGGCCAAACCACAGAGCCCCTGGCAACCACTCTCGGTGTAAGTCAGTTCTCCCCAGTAAACTCCTTTTTCATAGATACATATATCCTATGGGTTCTGTCCCTCTAGAGAACCCTGACTAAGACACTAGGTAGGTTGGCAAAATGCTCAGCTCACGCACGCCCTTAAATGAGAGGTGAAGTACCATGAAAACAGCATGGATGTAACTGTCCCCATGATTCAGTTACCTCCCACTGGGTCTCTCCTGTGACACGTGGGGATTATGGGAACAACAGTTCAATATGAGACTTGGGTGGGGACGCAGCAAACCGAATCACTCCCCACAGGTGCCCTAAGCCAGCATCTCTTCCATGACATTTCTTTTGGATCCCAAGGGTTCTCTTTCCTGATTCCACCCAGATATAGGTGTTTGTTAGAAATGGTAAAGAACCAGATTGCTACCCTATCCCCCTCTTGGGTCTCTCTTACCTCTGAAAGGGGACATTTTCTGGTATTTACAAGATGTTTTCAAAGAAACACAAAAAGTTCTCTTCTGGGTTTATAAGGCCTGGGCCACAGTTGAGGGAGGTGTTGTGACTGATTTCTTTCTTTCTCATTGATGACCAGACATCCCTCATCTCTCCACTGGACGGTGAAGCATGCAGTCTTAATACTAAGTCTTAATATATAATATTATATATGTAATAAACACATATACTTATGTATCATATATTTATGTTATTGATAGATGATATATGTTTATATATAGTATATAAATATATATTTATATATTTTTATTTTCTTGTTTTCAAATACGTATATGATATGCAAATATAATATGGAATTATAATGTATTATATAAATTATAACATAATTTATTTTAGGCATTCCCAGTCATCACTGGGTAAAGTTAACCTGTGAAAGTCGCTTAATTTCCTCATGTGTGTGTTCTTCCCCGGTTCTTTCCAAACCATCCTGCAGCCTCTACCGCTTAAAATTCTATGTCTGTTTTCCTGATCTGTAACTGGGTCTCCCCCAAAATGCGCTGGTAATTTTCAGTGATGTCATTACAGTTTGGCTTTCTCCTGTGGGTCTTAAAGTTAATTTGATCTCTCTGAATAATGAGTCACATTCATTGTTGCTGAGTGATTGGAATGAAAAGTTACTAAAAACTTTTATTGAGTTTCAAATTATTGAGTCACAGGTGATGAGAACAAACGGTCTTGCAATTTTCTTGTCTGATTCACCAATCATTAATTTGGTAATCTAAGATCTGAGTCATGGGACTCTTCAGCTATTATTCTCCCTAATTCTTGGGCCCTTTATTCTGTGGCTCAGATGCTCCATTTTCTTGTTGTTGTTGTTTTTTTAACATTTTTTTTTCAACTTCCATTTCATAGTTTGCTTGTGTTAAATTGGGGTAACCTATCTTAATTTCTGTTTTATGTGTTTCCTTAAGGGCTGTGTTTATCCTTCTCATTTACTGATTTATACCAGCACCACCCACCCCCCTTACCCCCCCAGCCCCACCACCATCCAGAAGGTGATAAATAAATGCTGATGGCATGGCTGGATTTGAACCTGCTGGTGACAGTGTTGGTAGATGTGTCTTGCCCGTAAGATATTCATAACCATCACTGTGCATCCTTTCCTTTGTGTCAGGGGCTATACTTATACCTCATTTAGTGCTCCGGGCAGGAGGCAGCACTGCCTCCATTTGGGGGCTGTCAAGACAGCCGAGGCTCTGGAGGCCCAGAGTTAAGCAGCCAGTTGCTTACAGACAGTGGGGCCTCCTGCACTGCCAAAGCAGGTGGTTTTCCTGTCACAGCACCGGAGGGGAGAAGAGACATGAGTGGGGTTGTGCGCTCTCTGCGCACACTGAGTACTTTATAGGCTGTCTGTCTGTCTGCCTGTCAGACGATCCTGAGAGTGAGTTTTCTGCTGCCGACTCTACAGATGAGGCCTTGGAGGCTGAGAGGGGCTGGGCACTGGGCCCATGTTCCACGCTGGTGGCAGGATTTACAGCAGGGGTGGCTGGCCCGATGCTCCCTGGTGTTATTGCACGCCCCACAGTAGACAGCAGTGTGAACGCCATTGTGGGGGCGGGTGACTGTCACCTGAGCTTTCTGCTGCCCTTGGGAACATGAACATTGAGAAGCCCCGAACAGTGCTCCAGCCGTGCATGAGAAGGGAGGCTGCTGGCTGACACCTGCCAGGACTGATGGGCAGTCATGGCCAGGGGGCTTTGACAAGGCCTGGCGCTTGGCCCCGAACTGCAGGAAGAGCCTGATTTTAGGGAGAGCGAAGCCCCTCTCTCAAGCGTTCTGCATTCCAAGGAACCACACCCATGAAAACTGTGGCTTCAGAATAGACTCAGCTCTGAGCGTTTCTCATCATCCTGGCTTCTGCCACCATCTCATTTAAGCACGGTGGTTTCCCACAGCCTCCCGGGTCTCCCGCCTCACCGCCCCTGCCTTAGAAGTAAACGAGATCACTGAGCTCACACTGTGGTCGGGCACATATTCTCTGGAGGCTACAGCACCTTTCCCACTGGGAACATATCTCTTCCCATCCCAATCTGATTGTGAGCTCTGGGAGGGCTGTGCTGTGTCTTTTACGTTTCAAATCCCCCGGTTTCTAGCACAGCTGGCAATTGTAGTAGGTATTCAACAGCCGTGTATGTGAGAATTCATGGAAAATAGTCAGATGTGCAGAGAGGTAGATGAGTGAGACTGACCAGCGGCAGGCTGTTGAGAGAGATAGTCATCGTGTGGGTCTCCTTCTGCTCAAGGGAAGAAATCCTTGGCAGTGTTTTAAAGACTCAGGTTTATCCTTTTAATGATTATTCTTTGGGTTACTTTGAGATTTTTTTTAATTAAAAAAAGATGCCTTATGTAAGAGTTAAAACTCCTATTTTGGGGAGTAGGGATATTCACATTTTTATCCTGGTACTACTTCTGGTATACCTGGAGTGGACATGCCAACTTTCCATTGGATCCAGTGGCTCTAACTTATCACTGGGTCAATTTCTTCATAAGATTATTGACACTAGAGGTGTAGATAATATAATAATACTTATTAAGCCACTATTTATATTTGTCAAATACTCATTCTGGACAAGGCACTGTGTGGGATGTTGGATTAGCAGGGACTAGCAATTATATAGGGCTCCACATACTTGGAAGATACAGACCCCAAAGACATTCTCTGGGACCTGATGAGTGGACTCCTGAGGTGGGTGCCACGCCAGCAGCAGGAGTGGCTGCAGAGAGGGGGTGTCTGAAGAGCAGGGCAGTCCTGAAATGGGGTGTCTCACCCTTGTTCTTCTGACACAGGTCTGTGTCCTCTGTGTGTGTGGTGTGGGCAGGGTCCTTTGCTTTGCAGGACATGCAGCTGCATCCCTGACCTCCACCCACCAGGTGTCGGTAGCATCTACACCCATACCCATCACGAAAATTGCCAGGGCGTCCAGGCAGCAAAATGGCCCATGGGACGAGGTTGCCCCAGGTTGAGAATCACTGTCTGAAACAACCCCAGACATGTGGTCGTGCTGTGTTGCTGCTTCCTACAGAAGCTAGAGCTTTGTTCTCAGCCTTGTCACTTTGAGAGAGGGATTTTCTTTTCCTTTCTTTCTTTTTTTTTTTTTTTTTTGAGGCAGGGTCTCACTCTGTTGCCCGGGCTGGAGTGCAGTCGCTCAGTCTTAGTTCACCACAGCCTCAACCTCGCAGGCTCAGGCAATCCTCCCACCTCAGCCTCCTGAGTAGCTAGGACAACAGGTGCAATCCACCATGTCCAACTAATGTTTTAATTTTTTATTTGTAGAGATGGAGTTTTGCCACAGAGAGAGGGATTTCTTGCTTCATAAAGAAGGATGGATCATTCTTCTGGTTCTGGTGAATGAGCATAATTCACCAGGGGATCCTTCTGTTACCCAGCAGTCCAATTTACTGCTTCACTGAGTGCAAGGCTCAGAAGCTGAAGGACACAAAGCTCTCATCTGTGGGATTAGGGTCAGATGCTAAGTCCAAATCCTCCAAGCCTATGTGTTGTTGCCGTGGCAATTCTACTCAAGAGACCTTTTTGGACTGAAAAGAAGAGCGCTTGCTCTGGAGGGAACCCGAATCCTTGTGTCGGTTGCCCGAGGTCAGCTTGTGTGGGGGGCCGCTTCTGAGTAGAGGAGAAAGTTGCCTGTTGAACATTCAACTGGCACCAAGGCAGGCAGGTGGTTTTAAGAGAAAATCCTATCAGGGCAGGTCAACCCTTGTCTTTACAATCAACATATTTAATTTTAGTGGCAAATTTATCCTAATTATATTAATAATGGGCCCCTTTACTCTTGCAGGATATAAATTGGATATAATAGTATTTGGTTTATAGGGTTGTGATGAGAATTTGATGAGATTATGTGAGTTATATCTATCTACACTGACTGAGTTAGAAATTGTTTTCTCAGAAATTAAAGCAGGAAAATGGATAAATATATTTAAAAATAGTAATTATAAGCCTGTTGCATGTAAACGTTAATAATATCTATTTCTATGGAAAATAATTATATATTTGGAAACAAAAGCAATTAGTGATGAGTGACTATTACATTTTTATGATATCTAGCTTAACAGAGACAGCTGGGTTCTTCTGTCTGCCTCTGCCTTTAATCTGCTATGATATGCTGTTTTGGCTGAAGTATATGGAGAAAATTCAGCCCCATATAGATGAGTAGCTGGAAAAGGAAGAGTTAATAACCTTTTCCTATGATTGAGGATGTTTTCCTTATCCGTACCAAAACTAGACAAGTGATAGCTTCTTAATGATTAATTGCAACATGAAATCTGAAACCATATTAGTAAACTTTTCAACTCTTTTACATTAAAATTCATTTGTCATTCTTACTCTCTGAATTCATCTTGTCCCCCCTGCACAATTTGTGACATCAAGCATCTGTCATTTAGAAAATTCATTCCAGTGAGTTGTGCAGATGTTCCAAATATTGACATATATCATGAATTTTTATCATTAAAAAAATCACTCTCCCTAATGTCCCCATTGATTTTTATCAGAAAACACTTTAAGTGTCTGAAATCTGTCAGGTGCTCAGCGGAAGATATACATTTTCCAAAATTCAGATTTTTCACTGTAGACCTCGAATTGTGTTCCTGGCAAGAGACAGTGTCAGTTGTGTTCCTTGAGGTGACAGGCTCCCTTCATTCATTTCTGAGAAAACACCAGCCATAAACTCAAGTCTGGATTCCCTTAGTTTGTCCGCTATCTTTCTTCCACGCAAAAACCATCCCATGAGTAAAGCTTTTCTTTGAGACGTCCACGGACTTCGATCTGCAGCAGGCATGCTCTCTGTGCCCTTCCCGTTTGTGGTAAAGAGTTTTGGAAAAACATGCACTGGGGGAATTGAGGCTTAATACAATTCACAATTTAAGCTGCTTCTTCAGGGACAATCTTTAACAAAAATGGCATTTCTTTCACAGGTAAGTCTGTGGGGGGTCAAGAGGACAGTGGTCACTGCTGCAGGCCAGTGCCACGCTTCGTACCGCGCTAAGGAACGAGAGATTCTACCTGTCCTTTCTTTGGAATCATTAGTACAAATATCAACATAATTAGAAGGATAAATAGCATCTTAATAGTCTGATGAAAATAGTTTTGATCTTGTGGACTCACAAGTCCCCTCCAGGGACTCTCAGGAGACTGCAGCCCACACTCTGAGAACTGATGTATTAGGGTAACAAAGACGGAGGCAAAGAAACGATTCTGGGTGTGTTTGGGAGCCCATAGGACTTGCTGATGAACGTGAAAGTGAGGGCGAGAGACGCATATATTTATGAACCCTTTTCGTCTAATTAAAATAGCATGTGACTCTAATTTTCCTCTAGGTTTGTACATCTTCAGAGTAGAAACCTCTGAGATGCCAGCTTTCAGTAGAGCCCTCCAGCCACCAAGTGCCTGGAAGCTGACTTCAGGCTCCCTGTGAAGAAGCCCATTGTTAAGGATTTTAGATGAAATCTTCTCATTGTCTTTCATGTAAGCTGTGTTTCACTAGGCCATCACTGTGTCTGGGCAACACATTAGATTCTCACAGCACCATCTGGTCTCATAATAGCTGATTGCTATAAAACTGTGACAGCTGCTCAGGCCTGGGGTACTTTGCACAGGTACTGTAGCTGAGTGTTCTTGATTGCTGGAGAACTTTAGCACAGTTAAACTCTCTGCTGGTTGCATTTATAGTAAAGATCAGCAGGGAAGACAAATTACACCAAACCTATGCAGCGTCTCATTTATTGTTCTGCTTATTTTGTTTATAATGTTCTCTTTAAGAAAACAAAACAAATCAAATCAAAACAAAACAAAACAAAACCTTGTTTTCAGCTGGAAAGCAATAGGATTTGGCAGAAGCAAGGAGTTTTCCAGCCTGTGACAAGGCTCTCGCTTCGCCTCCTGCTCTGGCAGGCATCACTCAGCGATCACTGAGTGTCTACATCAGACCCAGCCTTGGCTCAGCATTACAGAGGAGGGTCCTGTCAAATGAAACTCATACTTTGCAAAAGTCATCCGCAGAGGGCTCTGTGTGGAAGCCGATGAACCAGGTAGGAAGCTTTTACGATAAAGCAGATCATGGACATTGGTAGCATGGCCCAGGGTAAGCCACGGTGAAATCTGGTCCATGAGGGACCTAGAGACATTGAAATCATCCCAAGATGAGTTGCTAAGATTGTAAATCCGAGCTAAATGCACTAAATCCGAGTTACATGAAATAAAGAATTTATAAAATAATAGTAAGCCTTCTGAGTCTAGTTATTGACTAACATTAACTACTTCCACAAAAGGTAACAATTGCCGAGGTACCTGATGGTCCATGTGGAGCTAAATGTGTAAAAAAAGAGATGCTTAACAGGTGGCGATGTTAGCAAATTCCTGGTTTTAAATCTGTACAGATGTATTAGGTTTGAACAAACACCACATTTTTCTGACCCTTCCAAGCTCTATATATCATAAAATGCCAGCTGATACTCAGGTAGTAGTTACAAAAGCAATGCCATGTGTAAAAAACAAAGTGTGTGCAAAAAGCAATCTTCTCAATTTCTCAGGAATCTAGACATTCTTCAACGACATCTACTACCATAAGTATACAGCATGTGAAATATGGAAAACATGTTTTTAAGGGACTTTTTATCCTAGAAGAATCCTGCACCTTTCATGGTGCCATTGTGTATAAGGTTAGATTCTTTAGCTCGGTATTTATGTCTGCAAATCCACCAGCATTAGCGGAAATTCCTAGTACTCTGAACTATCACTGCAGATACCCAATTCTGATGAACTGCCTCTGCAGAATGTTTCTAGTTGGCCTATCATAATTGGTGTGAGTAAAGGCAGCCAGTAGAAAAAAATAGAGAGAGGAACTCAAGTGTTACATAGAAGTTAATCATCCATTATACCTATAACTAGAGAACAGTAACTGTGTATATATAAAAGCGCAGGAGATGATCACCATATATCCTGCCTGGGTACAGACAACACTTCTGGAAATCATTATCTTGAAGGCACGAACTAGTAATAAATTACCTCTAGTAGTGTGAGAACCATTGCAGTGTTGAAAAGACTACAAGACTTGGTCTCATACACTAAGCTGATTGGTATAAACATGATGGCCCTCTTCTTATGCTAAGAGGCAGAAATGTATTTCAAACTTCTTAATAACAGAGTATAAGTTAACACTGTTCTTAGTTCCTCTAATGCCATTACAAACTTGGCCATCACAGGTTCTTTCTCAACTATCTACAAAACATGAATTTTTATGTAGCATTTTGTCTGACATGGAATTAAATTACTTTCAGTTGAATTTGAGAATTTTTAAGCAAAACCATTATGCAATCATGATCAAACTTCCTTAGCCACAAACAATCCAGCTGAATGAGAACTTGAAGAATAAGCTGGAATAGAGAGTTCTAGAAAACAATAATACTAATACTAATACATGATAACAATATCATTAACAACATTGTTGTAATAAAAATTAAGGACAGGCTTTTCATTGCTTAATATGTCATTTCATGCTCAATATTAAACTCCAGTTTTGTCGGTCTAGTAATGAGATAATGTTCCATTAATGAGATAATATTCTGCTATGGTTTGAGTTTGTCCCCACCAAAACTCATGTTGATGTGTATCCCCAGTGTGGGATGGCACTGGAGGTGGGGCCTAATGGCAGGTGTTTGGGTCATGGGGGTGGAGCCCTCGTGAATGGTTAGGTGCTGTTCTCTTGGTAGTGAGTTCTCACTCTCGTAAGGTTGATTAGTTGTGGTGGGAATGGGTTAGTTCCCATGACAGCAGGTTGTTACAAGGCCAAGATACTCTTGGGATCTGTCTCTAGATGTATCTGGCTCCTCTCTGACCTTCTCTGCATTGTAGGATTGTGTTTAGTCTGTTCTCACACTGCTAATAAAGACATACCTGAGCCTGGGTAATTTATAAAGGAAAGAGGTTTGATGAACTCACAGTTCCACATGGCTGGGGAGGCCTCACAATCATGGTGGAAGGCAAAGGAGGAGCAAAGTCATGTCTTACATGGTGGCAGGCAAGAGCACACATGCAGAGGAACTCCCTCTTATAAAACCATCAGCTCTCGTGAGACTTATTCATTACCATGAGAACAGTGTGGGGACCCCACCCCCACGGTTCAATTATCTCCACTTCAACCTGCCCTTGACATCTTGGGATTATTACAATTCAAGGTGAGATTTGAGTGGAGACGCAATCAAACCATATCAAGGGTGCATCACAAAAGCCTTCACCAGAAGCCAGGGCCAGGCCCTTGAACTTCCCAGATTGCAGCACTGAGCTAAATAAACCTCTTTTCTTCATAAATTACCCGGTCTCGGGTATTTTGTTACAGCAACACAAAATGGACTAAGAAAACCACACGAGGATTTATGAGGCAAATTAAAGTAAATTTTGGAGGAGTTTGTCTTTCTCTATCTTATCTTGACTCATTTACACCACAGACACTTACTTGTGCAAAGAACTATGATGCCATTTGGAGCTTTCCTCCTAGGCCAGATCTTCCTTCCATGGAAAACAACCACTCTGTTCTGGCTTGTGCACCTGCTGCATGGAGTCACTGGGCTTCTCTCTATTGTAGCATAATGGAGAAAATATATTTTTAACCCTGAAAGTACAGAGAGAATTATGGTGCTGTGTGAGCTCAGGGTTAGGTGTGATAGCTTAATAGTAATCTTCTTTGCATTCTTTTGAGTTTGTGCAGGTACTTCCTGTAGAATTTGTTTCTTTTTATGCTAGACGGATTAGGGAATTTGTCATTAATAAAAGATTGTTGATACAGTTTGTGTAGAGTGCATCTTTGACATAAGTAACTGCATCTTTTATAATTTTTTTAAAATTTTTATTATTTTATTTTATTTTTATTTTTATTGCATTTTAGGTTTTGGGCTACATGTGAAGAACATGCAAGATTGTTGCATAGGTACACACATGGCAGTGTGATTTGCTGCCTTCCTCCCAATCACCTATATCTGGCATTTCTCCCCATGCTCTCTCTCCCCCAACTCCCCATCCCCCGCTGTCCCTCCCCTATCTCCCCCCCCCCCCCCGACTGTAACTGCATCTTAAAAGACTCCATCTTACATTTCAAAAGGCACCCCTGCCAACAGGGACCAGAAGGTTTGCTGATCAATAAAGACTACATCCAACCAAGGAAGGACATAACCGAACACACTGTTAGACTATCAGTCCTCACTAGAGGACCGTGGCCATAAAAAGAACAGGACTTTGCCAGCTCAAAATGGCCATGTCAACAGACATCATCTTGCTGTCCCTTGTGAAAAGCATGTAGCATGTGTCGTCAAAGGTTCTGCCCCATACGGAACTCTTCCTTATAAGACACCAACACTGGTGGGCTTGTAAGGAAGAGTCTGTATGTGGCCAGGCCAGGACATTGCTTTCGTTCACATTGCTTTCTCTGGGCGGATTCATTAACTCTGTTTTCTATCCCTTTTCTTTTGATGTTAAATGTTACTTTGTGTAAAATGCTTTATCTGTGGCATTCATATATTAATTAAGTATACTATTATATATAGTTTACAATATTGACTGGCTTGTGGAGGGATTTGAGCCTGTGTGCTGTGGCTCTGACTACTGAGCGAACAAAAAGTACAAAAGAAAATTTCCTGTTTGGAAACTCCGTAAAGCTCATGGCATTGATGATAAAAATAACATCAATGAACATCTGACGTTGTAACACACGCAAACGTGTGTGGACCTGATTATCTCTGACCTTGCACTGCTCACAATAGTTTGAATATGTGGCCCCTCCAAATCACACGTTGAAATTTGACCCCCCATGTTGGAGGTGGGGGCCTCGTGGGAGGTGTTTCGGTCGTGGGAGTGTATCCCATGAATGGCTTAATGCTGTCCGTCCCCTCAGGAATGAGCCAGTCTTGTTCTTGGTCATGTGAGAGCTAGTTGTTTAAAAGAGCATGGCACCCCTCCCTTCTCTCTCTCTCTTCTCTTGACCATCTCCGTCTGCCATGGGCATAAGCCTCCTGAAGGCCTCACACCGTGCTTCTTGTACAGGCTGCAGAACCGTAAGCCAAAAAACCCTCTTTCTTTTTTTTATGTCGGTTTTGTGATTTCATTTTTTTTTAAATTCCAGAGGTTTTTGGGGAACAGGTGTTATCTGGTTACATGAGTAAGTTCTTTGAGTAGTGATTTGTGAGATTTTGGTGCACCCATCACCCAAGCAGTACACACTGAACCCAATTTGTAGTCTTTTATCCCTCACCCCCTTCCTACCCTTTCCCCTCGAGACCCCAAAGTCCATTGTATCATTCTGATGCCTTTGTATCCTCTTAACTTAGCTTCTACTTATGAGAACATAAGATATTTGGTTTTCCATTCCTGAGTTACTTCACCTAGAATAATGGTCTCCAATCCCATCTAGGTTGCTGCGATTGCCATGCCATTAATTTATTCCTTTTTATGGCTGAGTAATATTCCATCATACACACACACACACATATATATATATATATACACACACACACATATGCCACAGTTTCTTTATCCATTCATTAACTGATGGGCACTTGAGCTGGACCCACATTTTTTGCAATTGCAAATTGTGCTGCTATAAACATATGTGTGCAAGTATCTTTTTCATATAACGACTTATTTTCTTCTGGGTAGATACCCAATAGTGGGATTGCTAGATCAAACAGTAGTTATCCTTTTTGGCTGGGTGTCGTGGCTCACACCTGTAATCCCAGCACTTTGGGAGGCTGAGGTGGGCAGATCACTTGAGGTCAGGAGTTGAAGGCCAGCCTGGCCAACATGGTGAAACCTGGTCTCTACCAAAAATACAAAAATTAACCAGGCATGGTGGTGCAAGCCTGTAGTCCCAGCTACTCACAAGGCTGAGACAGGAGAATCACTTGAACCTGGGAGGTGGAGGCTGCAGTGAGCTGAGATCGTGCCATTGCACTCCAGCCTGGGTGACAGAGCAAGACTCTGTCTCAATGAAAACAAAACAAAACAAACAAAAAACAAACAGTAGTTCTACTTTTAGTTCTTTGAGGAATCTCCACACTGTTTTCCATAGTGGTTGTGCTAGTTCACATTTACACCAGCAGTGTAGAAGTGCCAAAACTCCTCTTTTCTTTGCAAATTACCCAGCCGCAGATATTCCTTTATAGCAACAGAAAATGGACTAAGAAAATTGTCTTGTAGAGACAACTCAGCATACAGTCATGAGTCACTTAACGACAGGCATAGTCCAAGGGCACTGTTGGGCGGTCTCATTTTTCTGCAAACACCAGAGAGTGCACTCACATGAGCCTACATGATACAGCCTGCTACAAACAGCATGTCACTATACATGCCGTTGGTGTAGCCTCTATGGTGTAGGCTATATGGTATAGCCTATTGCTCCTAGGCTACAAACAGCACGTTACTACACTGAATACTGTAGGCACTTGTAACACAATGGTAAGTATTTGTGTATCTAAGCATGGAAAAGGTGCAGTACAAATATGGTGTAAGAGAGAAACAAATGATACAGCTGTCAAGGGCACTTACCCTGAATGAAGGTTGCAGGACTGGAAGTTGCTCTGGGTGGGTCAGTAAGTGAGAAGTGAGTGACTGTGAGGACCTAGGACATTATAATACATGACTGCAGCCTTTCAAAACACTGTACACTTAGGCAACGCTAAATTTATTTAAAACAGCTTTTCTCTTCAATAATAAATGCAACTCATTTTTCTCTACTTTATAAAAATTTTAATTTTTAGAAAACTTTTGGCTCTTTTGTAATAATATGGCTTAAAACCAAGCATTATATAGATGTACAATATATATTTTCTTGATATTTTTAACCTATAAGTTTTTTACTATTTTAAAATTTTTTTACTTTTAAGCTTTTTTTTTGTTGAAAGCTAAGACAAATACACACATTAGCTAAGACAAATATGCACACAGGTCAGGATCATTAGTGTCACCGTCTTCTACCGCCGCATCTTGTCCCACAGGAAGCTCTTCAGGGGGAAAAACATGCGTGGAGCTGTCATACAATGTCTTCTTCCAGACACCTCCTGAAGGACCTGCAGGAGGCTCTTCTTAAGGAGGTATCACTCTTTTCAGAAATATGTCCATGGAAAACCAACGTATGTTTGCTTGGTTTGTTTCTTTCCTTTTCTTTTCTTTTTTTTTTTTTTTGAGATGGAGTCTTGCTCTGTCACCCAGGCTGGGGTGCAGTGGTGTGGTCTTGGCTCACTGCGACCTCCACGACCTGGGTTCAGTGAATTCTCCTGCCCCAGCCTCCTGAGTAGCCGGGATTACAGGCATGTGCCACCATGCCTGGCTAATTTTTGTATTCTTAGTAGAGATGGGGTTTTGCCATGTTGGCCAAGCTGGTCTTGAACTCCTGACTTCAGGTGATCCACCTGCCTCGACCTCCTAGAGTGCTGGGATTACAGATGTGAGCTGCAGTGCCTGGCCTATTACTTTTCTTATATTTGCATGTGCAATGGTGTTGTAACAGTTATGATGTCACCAGGCCATAGGTTTTCAGCTCTGCTGTAATCTTATGGGACCACCGTTGTATACATGGTCCATCACTGACCACACAGTCTTTATGGGGGAGCACGACCATTTTCTTTTAAGTCACTATGCATTGCATAGTGGGTCTTTTTGACTCCTGTATAAATTCTTTGGAGGAAAGACTCCTACATATGTATGATTGCACTGTCATCCTGCAGCACTCAGCAAAATGCTCACAGTCATGGGAAAATGACATCCTTTCTGCCACTCCATTTCCCCATTTGAAGGAGGAAGAGGTCAAATCTGTGCTCACTCACAACCCCTAGCCCAGGTCTAAGGCCAGAGAGAGTGTGATTTTGTCAAGTACTTGTTACTTGTTTATCTGATTAATCAAGTTCAAGAAAAACACTTGGTAATTACAGGTTCAATTAGCAACACTAATGCTACTTGTATGTCATTACTGCCTAATGTTCTCTATCTCTAATCTCCTTTAAATTCTTAACATTTTTAAAAATTTGAAAGATAAAGTATTACTATTCTTTTAGAGTTATAATTCTCTACTTGACACTTCAACTCACAAAAATTGACTGAAAGGTCTTAGAAACTGTGCTAGTTTTTCAAATACCTCTGCAAAGTGCAGGTTCTCTGCCGTTTTAATTCATTCACGTAATTACAGTTCAGTAAAGCACAGCGGCTGGGTGATACTGACGTGCTTCTACCGTTCGGACTTCCTGCTGCAATGCTACCCTGGACCCTAGTCAGTCTGCCCTCTTTTACCACAGGCTTGTTTCTTCCAAACAATGACATCGAGTAGTCAGTACAATCAACCATATACAACGGATTACAGAATTGCATACGATAAAATACATAATATTTTAATAAATTACTACCGTAGATCATTCGATATAGAAATAACATGCAGTAGAATGCTAGTATTCAATAGCACGTGCAATCACACAGCGCGTTCTGAATGGTCTCAGATGCTCAAAGGAGGCTCTGGCAAGTTAAAAATCTAGCAGCATAAAAATTGGAGTCATCAGTGAGGGGCCAATCAAATGCCTGACTTGGGGGAGGTGGTGGTTGAGACTCCCATATAAAATACAAACGCTGTTGGTTATCATCGCATCAAGAGTCTACTTTTTGGACTCCTTAGGAGTTTTAAATAAAACTCAAATTCCCTGGAGAGAAGTCATACCTTCTGTGTCTACTGACTAATCCTAAATTGTCAGGGGTTAGAATCTTGGGTAGTCGACAGCTGACAGCAAGAACATGAGAATGCCAAGCAAGGGCCCGCTTTTCCTGGCACCCCAGATCCCACGCTTACTGAGACCTATACCATGCGGGAAGGAGAGCAGGAGGCAGAGGAGAGGCCTGCTAGGAGAGGGGGGTGGTGGGAGTGTCTGCCCCTGACACCTGGCTGGAAGGTGGGACATGCTTTACACTGATGCTGTAACATAAACAGTGGCTAATTCTGCAGTGCAATTAGAATGAGAGGTCTGCTTTCATATTAGTTAGGTAGTACTCTGTCAGGTGAGCTTTTAAAGAAATAATATTGACCATCAACAATGGTCTGGCCTTAAGAGAGAACAGGCAGAAAACTCCCTGGGTACCTCTTTCTCCATTATTTTATATTATCTTAAGTCACAGAGCGCTAGAGGCTAGATCTGAAAGATGTTTCCTCCACCCTGTTCATTGCAGCTCCTGTGGGTTTCTGGTGGCATCTCTGCTTTGAGCCAATTCCAGTCAAATGTATAAATCCAGCAAGTTACAAAAGGTAGAGTTCCCAGATCTGCCCCAGACTTTGAGTTTGTTCTTTTTGGGTTATTAGAGGAAGAGATGAGGCCCCTGGACTAAGCAGCGCCCCTCCTCCTCCCTGGCGCTATGCAGCTTTCCATGGTGTTGGCTCCCATGAGCTCACAAAAGGCTCGGGAAAGCTACTATGTCTTGGGAGCTTATATGACCAGGACTGTCCTGTTTGGTACCTGTGAGGGACATGGTAGAGAGTCCACAGCCCCCATGGCATTGAGAATTCACTGTCAGAATATCTTATTTAATAATTTCTGAAAATTTTGCCATTGAAATGGTCTCTGCTCACCCCTGGGTTCTCCTAGGCCAGCCTAGAAATGCAGAACCCACAGTGAGCAGGGGGGAATGGATCCCGGCAGGCGTAGCACGATGGGAATCTTGACTACTCTCCTTCCCAAAAAACACATAGCAAAATCCAAGCAATCAACTCGCCAGCCTAAAAACAGAAAAGCAAAACTTGTTTCCATTTTTGGAGGCTGCCTATGTATCTGGTTCTGAATTTACAGAAACTGTTAGATGCTTCCATTCTTTTTTACTGCCAAGATGCTCATGGGAAGTAAATGAGAAAAAAGTTAAACCTTTAGGTTGATGCATCGCCTCAAAGGCTTCCACATGAACCCCATGGATGGCTGTGGATACAGGTCTTCACCCACCTTGATAGGATGACACAGTCCTCACGCTCCTGAGCTATAAGCCTGTTTACTTGTTTCTTATCAAAAAAGAAGTATATATGTACCACATTTTCTTTATCCAGTCTATCATTGATGGCCATTTGGGCTGAATCTATGTCTTTGCTATTGTGAATAGTGCTGCGATAAACGTATGCGTGCATGTATCTTTATAATAGAATAATTTATATTCCTTTGGGTACATACCCAGTAATGAGGTTACTGGATCAGATGATATTTCCAGTTCTAAATCTTTGGGGGAATCATCACACTGTCTTCCACAATGGTTGAACAAATTTACATTCCCAAATTCTTCAATTTTTAAATGTCCTTTCGTCAACTGAGTCTTGCATGAGAAGGTGCCGTGGGACTCACACATTTTCTTGATGGTTAATGATGTTTGCCCCCTGTGTATCCTCTGGTGAAAGGTCTGTTTGTGTCCTTGCCTATTTGCTAGTTGAATTGTTTGTTTTTCCTGTCAAGGATTGAGCGATCTTAATTTTTTCTAGAGACTAGTCCTTTGCTGGATAGGTGGTTTGCAGGTATTTTCTTGCAGCCTATGGTGTTTCTTTTCATCACCTCCACATGGGCTTTCACAGAGCAAAGGGTTTTAATACTTACCAAGAGCTATTTATCAACATTTTCTTTTATTGATTCTGTATTTAGTGTCAGATCCAAGAACTTTTTGCCTAGTCTTATATCCTGCAGGTTCTCCTTTTCGTTTTCTGCAAGTTTTATGGTTCTCCATTTTACATTAAGTTCATCATCCATTTTGAGTTAATTTTGTGTGTTACGAGGTAAGGTTGAGGCTTGTATTTGCAGCCTGTGGATGTTCAACTGCTCCAGCATTGTATGTTGAAAAGTGCAATGGTCTTTTGGATGTTTTAACTTGGATACTCTGCAGTCCTCAGTTATTTACTCAACCTTAATTTAGTGCTAGAAAGTATTGATTTTTTACTTGTGATTAAAGTCCATAATGACTTGGCTTTAACTAAGGGATATTATCCTAGGTAATCTGGGTGGACCTGGTTCAAGCAGATGAAGGCTTTGAAAGCAGAGATGAGGGCTCCCTGGAGAGGAAGAAACCCCACTTATGGGCCAGCATCAGCTCATGCCTACCTAGGATTTAGACTTGGCCAGCTAGCTCCCTAATCCTATAAGCAAACTCCTAGCAACAAATGCTTACTAAATATCTCCTACTCCTTCTGCTCTTTGGTTGAACCCTGCCTGATACAGAAAGAATATTCTCCCTCTGTTGATTGCTTTTGTACCTTCATCAAAAATCAAGTATATTTTTTGGGTCTTTCTCTAAGTTTTGTATCCTGTTCCATGTATCTATTGATTCGCCATCTGTCAACATCACAGTGTCTGGATTACTGTAGCTATGTAGTCAGTCTGAATATTGGTAAAGTGATTCCTCCCTGTTCTTCTTTTTCCACACTCGTATAGTTATTCCCGGTGTCTCTGGATGGGGATGGGGTCAGGCCCAGGGAGAAGGAGAGTGCTTTCCACGGTCACTGTTTTCAGTGGCGATCAATCCCATTTGCAGGTGGCACTGGGCTCCGTTGGTGGTCTAGAGGAGCCCCTGATTGATCAGGGGAGGAATGTGCCTACTGGGGCAACCTTCTTTGGGGGCTAGTGGTTGGGGGGTGGGTGACACGGAATCTGGCTCCCATTTCTCTGTTGAGTGGGGTCACAAGACACCTTGCCACCATGCTGTTCTTCCACTCCCAGAAGTGCAAACCACATCACCTTCCTCTTACCATGCATCACAGCCGTCCTTTGGTTGTCTGTTGCTTTGTTTCCAGGGTTTGTAGTCGTGCTAAGTGGAAAGATCAGGGAAACAGGTGTGTACCACCTTTTCTAGGCTGGAAGTTGAAGTGTGCATTTTTAATCTAATTTTTTTTCTTTTCTTTTTCATTTGTCTCTTTTCCCAAACTCCTTCACCCACATCAGAACCTACTCAAGATTGTCCATGTTGTGACTGAGTGTTCATTCCGTGTTTTGGTCTACACGTATAGAATACTGTGTAAACATGTACAAACATACAAACACACATGCACACACCTGCATCACATGCAGGTACATTTGTACACATACAAAAGGAATTCGTCCATTTTTGTTTTACGGGTGTAGATTGATCAATCACATGTTTCAACAACTTTCTTGCTTCACTTAACAATATTTTGTGAAACTCTCTCTAGGAAATATGGTGTGGCTGTGATTAGTTTTTTGGGGGTTGCATAGTTTTTCATGGAGAGATGTAGCCTGCATTATTCAGCCAGGCTCCTACTGGTGGATGGTCCCTTTATTTGCAGCTCTTATCCATATAAACAATGTATTTACATCTTGTACACTTGACATTCTTAGTGATACAATTTCTCTGGGATAGATTCCAAAAGTGGGATTATGGGGTTGAAGAATTTATGTATTTTGAATTAAACATCTATTTCCACCCTGCTTTTGAAAAAAGCCACAAAACTTCACATTCCTTCTTAATGTATGAGAGTAAACCTTTTCCAAGAAAGAGATTTCCTGAAGTCAGAACCTCCCCATTACCCAGCCTCCCTTTTCTGGCCACAGCAAAATGCATTTGTTGCTGCACTGATAAATCCCCATGACTATTCAGGTATAGGATGGCCAATAGCAGCACAAAATTCTCCAATGGTGGAAGCATGTTTATTTCCTCTTGCTTTTGCTCATTCTGTTAATCCTCCTTTCCCTGTGAGCCCTGGGAATAGAACAGCTGTGGGTTACTAATCAGCTTTGCTCCTTATTGGCAGAAACACAGAAGTGGACTTATGATCTCATCTTTTATCCTCCATCGCAAAGCACTAATTCCAACTCACTTATAAAAGTTCAGTGCTAGCTTGTAAAACATGTCTCCTGTAGACCACAGAATTCAGGCAGCTTGGTCTCACTTTGCTGCCTCAGATTTTGGATGTAAAAATGCATCCTGTCTCTTCTGCTGCCATGTGTGGTCATCTTGGCTTAGATTTCTTGCAATTCTTTTACATTGTCATTTCTAAAATGATGTTTAAGCTTTTAAAGTAAAGAAAAAAGAAAGAAAAAGGAAAAGAACAAAAGATCTACTTGCGTTCCCTACTAACATGGCACAATATTAGGAGTAACAGATTTTAAAATTCTCTGGGTGGTTTGCTGCATGAATCTCTCTTTGAAATAACAGATGAAGCCTGTAGGTTCAATTTACTCTGCCTTGGAAAAACAAAGCATGATATTAAAAACAAGAAAAACAAGATGCCTTCAAAACGAGCAGTGGCTGTAAAGAATTGCATCAACAATGGAGGAAAGATCACTCAAATCCCAGCTAGTTTATATTCCAGAATGGATAAAGAAAGGCTTAGTAGAAAATGTTGTGTTTTCAGTGTGGGCCTGTTTAGAGGAGGGATGGGCCCATTGTGGAGCACTTAGACAGAAGACAGGCTTGGACAAAGCCTCCAACAGGTGGAAGAGCAGATCCAAGGGACTCTAAGTGATTTGGCCACTTGGGACCCAGGGAAAGAGAAGAGATGAAAAGACTGGCAAGCAATAAGCCATGGAGCCGTGGTTCATCACTCATCCACCCATTCCTGCATTCATTCAGCACTTACTAGCTGATAGCCTACTCTGTGCAAAAAGCTCTGCCCACTGCTGGGAATGCAGTGGTGAGAACAAAAGCATGTGCAAGCTCTGACCTCACGGTCTACATGGGGTGTGTGTGAAAGACACTGGTCAGTGTTATTTTTTTTGGTGGTGATTGTGAATGGGATTGTGTTCTTGATTTGGTTCTCAGCTTGGATGTTGTCAGTGTATAGGAATGCTGCTGATTTTTGTACATTGACTTTGTATCCTGAAACGTTGCTGAAGTTGTTTAAAAGATCAAGGAGCTTTTGGGCAGATACTATGAGGATTTTTAGCTATAGAATCGTATTTTCTGCATACAGGGATAGTTCGACTTCCTTTCATTCTATTTGGATGCCTTTTATTTCTTTTTCTTGCCTGATTGCTCTGGCCAGGACTTCTAGTACTATGGTGAAGAGGAGTGGTGAGAGAGGGCATCCTAGTCTTGAGCCAGTTTTCAAGGGGAATGCTTCCAGCTTTTGCCCATCCAGTATAATGTTGGCTGTGAGTCTGTCATAGACTGTTCTTACTATTGTGAGGACTGTTCCTTTAATGCCTAGTTTGTTGACAGTTTTTAACATGAAGGGATGTTAAATTAGTCAAAAGCCTTTTCTGCATCAATTGAGATCATCATGTGGGTTTTGCTTTTAGTTCTGTTTATGTGATGAATTACATTTATTGATTTGCGTATGTTAAGCCAACCTTACATCCCAAGGATAAAGCCTACTTGGTCATGATGGATTAGCTTTTGGATGTGCTGCTGGATTTGGTTTGCAAGTATTTTTTTTTTTTTTAGGATTTTTGCATTGTTGTTCATCAAGGATACTGGCCTGGATTTTTTTTTTTTTTTTTTTTGGTTCTGTCTCTGCCAGATTTTGGTGTCAGGATGATGCCAGCCCCATAGAGTGAGCTAGGGAGGAGTCCCTCCTCAATTTCTTGAATAGGTTCAGTAAGAAATGGTATCAGTTGTTCTTTACATTCCTGGTGGGATCTGGCTGTGAATCCATCTGGTCTTGGGCTTTCTCTGGTTGGTAGGCTTTTATTACTAATTCAGTTTTGGAACTCATTATTCCAGGAGGCAATTTATTCCTGGTTTAATCCTGGGAGGCTGTATGTTTCCAGGAATTTATTCATTTCTTCTAGGTTCTAACTTTTGGGCATAGAGGTGTTAATAGCAGTCTCTGAGGGTTATTTGTATTTCTGCTGGGTTCATGGTAATGTCCTTTTGCCATTGTTGATTGTGATTATTTAGATCTTCTCTCTTCTTTTATTAGCCTAGCTAGTATTTTATCTTATTTATTATTTCAAATGACAAACTTCTGGATTCATTGATTTTTTTTTGTATGATTTTGCCAATCTTAATCTGCTAGTTTTTTTCTTTTGAAGGCCTTGCGTTCAGCTTGAAAATTCAAAGATTCATGTTTATGGAATATTCTTTCATTTCCTCCAGTGAGATTTCTGCTTCTTTGCTGTTTTAATGGTCTAAGCAGACTTTGTAAAGGAGAAGCTTCCCAGGCTTTTCCTAGGAGTTTCCAAGCATAGAAAATATCATGCCAATTAAGCAGGCCTTGTCACTTTCATGGACTGTGATGCAATTATTTGCATATTTCCAATTGCTTTTAATAGGCACATCTTCAAGAGGATGGCAACTATGATTTATATACCAAATTCAGCAAAACAATGGTGCCTTCCCCCTGGGGACAATGTTTAGATTAAATTATTTAATCACTCTAGCCAAGTGCTTGGGACCTAGAAATGAGGGAGGACAGGGTTTGGGCTCTAGAATCTCTGAGGTTTTAAAGAAGGTGGGGGAAGGGAGGGGTGTGGCCAGGGATAAAGGAGAGGTCAGAAAAGTCTCTGTCATTCTCTCTGCTGGCCAACAGGGGTGGTTTTGTTGAGGGTTTCTATTTTGTGTTTCAGGAGGAGATCATAGATCATTAGGAGGGGATCTAATGATCTCTTCTTTGTATAATCACCTCTATTTCTCTTCTCAAGCAGCTTGAATCTTTCACTTACCATAAAAGGCTAAATATAAAAATAACACTAATACTTTTTAAACTTTCACACCCTGCCAAGCTCTGGAGCTGGGCAAGCCAGGTGCAGGGGGAGGTGCTGCCGGGAGGGCCCTGGGAAGTCTGCTCCGGAGCTGGCTTGCAGATGCCGCCTGGAAGCCAGGAGTTCGCACTTGGTCAATGTATGGCGCATTTCCTTTCCTTCTGCATCAATTGTTTTCCCCAAATTATGACTGTTTTAGTGAAACTGTAGATGGCTTTATGACAGAGGAGTTTGAGCCTTAAAAATCTGGAATAACACTGAAATAATAATTATACAGAAAATATACAGACTTCTGAGATCCTGCTACATAGAAAACATCTTCTCTCAAGAAATAATATTACAGATGTGAACTAATCTCTTTTTGTTTGTGGTGAGTTCATGCTAGAAACACTTACGACAATGGCGATCACTGTGAGAAACACTACACGGCCCTTTACAAAAGACTCTCATTCTCACTCCCTTAGTGGGTGCTCTCAGTTCACACCTGAATGAGTTAAGGAGCAGCACAGTTATGCTACCTTCCTCCAGATACACAGAGAGGAAAGGGTGAAGCTGGGACTAATCCAGTCTATTAATTTCTAAAGGGAAATTACAAAAATTAAAATTTGGGCTGGGGTTATATACACATGAACAACTAATAGTTAGAAAAATATTCTTCAATAATCAGATATTACCAAGTCTTAGCAACTTACTTAGTTCACAAGAATTAATTTCTCATTTTTATACTTTTTTTGCATCAAATTTCTAGCCACTGTTTTTTTTTTTTTTTTTTTTTTTTGAGATAGAGTCTTGCTCTGTACCCAGGCTGGAGTGTAGTGGCACGATCTCAGCTCAATGCAACCTCTGCCTCCGGGGTTCAAACAATTCTCCTGCCTCAGCCTCCTGAGTAGCTGGGATTACAGGCATGGGCTACCATGTCTGGCTAATTTTTGTATTTTTAGTAGAGACAGGGTTTCATCATGTTGGCCTGTCTGGTCTTGATCTCCTGACCTTGTGATCCACCCACCTTGGCTTCCTAAAATGCAGGGATTGTAGGCGTGAGCCACTGCGCCTGGCCTCTAGCCACTATTTTTATTTTAAATTATTCATTCTAGAATTTTTCTAGTTCCCAGAATCAAAGTTTATCTTTCTAGAATTCCTTCTAGGATAAAGTTTATTCTGTTCTAAAGACAGTGTTAGAGCTATTAGAATTTAATTTTTAAAGAAATTAGTAATAGAATTCAAAAGTTAAAAAACAGAAACAAAATAAAAACATGATTTACCTCTGGTTGATGTTACCAGTAAGATATTTCCTCTTTAATTTTATTTTGCTTTGGATATTTTTCACTGATAATTATGTTGTAGTTTTTATTCTTAAATATCCTTGTCTAAGCTGAAAATGCCATATATCTGGAATATCTGTCTCAGTTACTATTATTTTTTCTACTGGGACTCTTGTTAAAAAGGAAATGTATGACAAGTAATAAAAATGGCAGTTGGATGGAGCTGTCATGAGTATGGCCTGGTTCTGTGCTTGATGCTACCAGGACACTGTGGCCAAGGAGCTGCTCAGGGAGCCTTGGCAGCCCAGAGAGAAACCAGCACTGCCATGGAGGCTCAGCGCACAGCCCAGGACAGCAATGTCCACGCCACTGGGGGAGCTTGCTGGCAACGCAGAATCCCAGTTCTCCCCCTAGACACTTGGTGTCATGGGATCCCCGGTGGTCTGTGTGGACGCTGAGGTGTGAGGAGACTGCCCCTCGCTCTCTGCCCGCTGGAAGATCGCTCCGCCTCCTCCCATAACAAAAGCGTCTCTCTGCACCCACCACTCCTCTTCCACCTTTGAAAACAAGGGCCATTGTTAATTATTTTTCATTCTTCCTAAGTCTCCCTTCTAAGGCCTCTTTTAGTTAGAGTACCATATTTGATAATTGCAACAATTTCTGCAACATGAAGGTAATGAAACAAACAAAAAAAACCTCTGTCTCCCTTTCTTCATACTGTATGTGTCACGTAACCAATACTGACAGTTTGATCAGTGTCCTTCCATTTCTCCCTTGAGTTTCGTGTATTTTTTTCTCACCCCACCTACTCACCATCAATTGTTCTCTGTACCCTAATGGCTTTGAAACGAACACCTGTTGCTGGAACCTGTCTCTGTAGCTCCAAAGCCAAGATTTCAGGTCACTAGCAGATATTTCTTTTGGATGTTCCTTAGGCAACTTAAGTTCCCAAAATGAATGACAGCACTTCATGACCACACAGGAAGACAGCTAAACACTTCCTCAAAATTCTGAATGACTTGGGCACGCCTTAAAATGACACCTGTACGATGCTGCAGTAAAATCTCACAAACTATGTTTTGCTGCCTAATTTGACCTAATGAGATTCTGCAAGCCCCATGCGATTGGAGAAATCCTCCCTTCCTATTTTACTGACAAACTGCAAATTTTTTGTTGCTAGGCTGGGAATATGGGGTCCCCAAAGCTTCTGAGTAGCATAGCCAGGGAATATCAGCGTCTCTCCAAACCATCAGCTTGGCTTGACACTTCCCAGTTACTGGAACATCTCCACATCATAGATTTCCCAATACATGTGAAAATTATGTGCTCTAAGTCTATATTGGCACATTAAACCACATGTTGAACTTACAAGGCTGTTCAGGGCTTTAGATATTACTCATGCTTAAGAGAAAGGAGTTCATAGTGAATTGGTTATTCCCTTTTAGCTTTTAGCCTTTAATACGATTCAGAAACAGACAAAACACATAATATCCATGGGAACAAGGCAGAGCTTTTTCCCCTTTGTGCTCTTTCTCTAATTCTTGCTTCTTAGCCCATATATCATAGAATTAGTTCTAGTGTTTGTAGATCTAAATCAAGGCGTCTCAATAGCAACGCTCTTGGTATTCTGGCTCGATCGTCCCTTGCTGGGCAGCTCCATCTTCCTCCTGTCTGTGCATTGTGAAGCTGGGCGGCACCCTGGCCTCTACCCACTGGATGCTGGTAGTGGCTCCCCACACCTTTGAGTGCCGCACAATTTCCAAATGTCCCCTTGGAGGAAACTATTGCTTCCTGCTGAGAACTACCCTCACCTAATGATCTTCTCAACTGTTGGGAAAAAAATCTTCCCAACTAGACATGTCCTGAGATCCTGAAACATGGCAAATCGCGTCTCTGAAATGTGAAC
Organism: Ateles fusciceps; assembly: GCA_036589455.1. Lineage (NCBI taxonomy): Eukaryota > Metazoa > Chordata > Mammalia > Primates > Atelidae > Ateles > Ateles fusciceps. The sequence goes on from JAZHEH010002639.1 coordinate 4,353,004, forward strand.
CTGCCATGTCTGTTACCCCGTTGCTGGTGCCATTTCCATGTGACCGCTCTTGTGAAATCTTTTCCGTGCATACAGTTCCCATCTTTGAGTGTGTGGGAGGGGAACGTTGGGAGTGGGTGAGGACCTGCCACAACCCTGCTGCCTACCCCACATCCCAGCGCACTCCAGATCCCGAGCCCTCTGCGTCTGCAGACACTGAGGTCCTCCCCTTCTCTATCATCCAAGTAATTGACCATTTCTGCACCCATTCTTTCTGTCTTCGTATTTTGTGATTTGTAAGAACAGATGTCTTCTGGTTTTGTGAAAGGTGAAGTTTGTGTTTATTTTCTTGCTCTTATTGTATTGAGATAATTTTTGAAAAGACAAGGAAAAAATGTTGTTTCTGTGCCAAATTAAATGGAAGGGTCTGGCACGTTCCGCTGACGAATTCAGGGGGAACAGCAAGACTCAGGATACAGTATCCCCCACACCCGCAGCTCCTTTCAGCCCGTTAGGGACGTGCATGTGTGTTTCTAGAAGAATTTCTTATTTAAAGTGAGAACATTTGTTTTCCACCAGTTTAAGAGGTTTTACTGCAGCATCATATAGGAGTCAATTTAAGGGGTGCCCAGATAACTCATAATCTTAGAGAAATAACTTTTAATTAAATTTCAATCAGTTAAACTTAAATTGTGTCAGCTTGTTTAGAAGGTGTCTTCCCAGAATGAAAATAATGTATTGAAACTCAGACCTGTAAATATTATTTCTTAATACCATTTGTTCAAATCACAAAGTCATTTGAACACAAAGTCATTTGAACACAAAGTCTAAGTTAGAGTTCATTAGATTAGGAAGTAATGGCTTAGTGGTTTGTTTCTGTGTTTATTTACTCGTAATTTTGAAGTGAGACAAATTAAATGCACATGGTTGGAAGCAGCGCTATTTGGAGTTCAGCACTACGTTGTGTTTGTCGTGGGTGCAGATTACTTGCAGCTATGAAACTTTTGCTCAGAGACAAAGGCCTTTTCCTGGTTTCTTTAAGAGCAGGTCCTGTGAAACTGTTTCCTCTCTCACCCTTCCCGCCCCTCCCTGAGCGGGGGTCTTCACAAACATCTGGCCTTGTAGCATGTGATGACCTGTCTTTATTGAGGAAGTGGGGGTCCAGGTCTGGAGTGGGGTTGGGGAGGAGAGTGTGAGACCCTGCAGGCTCACCTCCAGATCAGGGTGGGATTTCACACACACGCCTCATTGCGATGCAGAGAGGGGTCCCCTCTGCTGGGCCTTAAATGAGTGAAGACGAACTCATCATTGTAATCAAGGGTCATTACTGACAGTCGCCTCGGAAACACGGGAGGAGTCAGGCCTCCCGGGTGGGGGAAGAGCAGTGGCCAGGTGTGACCACAGCATCACCCTCTCTCCATCCTCATTACGATGAGCACAGGGGGCTGAGCCCCTAGACAGACTCTGGGGTGCAGAAAGAGGAGCTGAGAAATCTTTCACTTTAAGGCTGATGAAGACATGATTTTATCCTGGGGAAAACAGCAATGGAAGCCAGTTTGTTCTAAGACCCTTCTAAGTTCTCTCGGTACTGGATTCGGTTACTGGGGTTTCTCCACCTCAGCACGTGGAGCCGATCGTCGCTGAGGGTCAGTTCCAGGCACTGGAGGCTCCCCAGCAGCTTCTGTGGCCTCCACCCACGTGATGCCAGTAGCATCCAGGTATCAATGACAACCCAAATGGTTCCAGTATCGCCAGCATCCCCAGGACAGCATCACCCTGGGCTGACAACCACAAGGTCACTCACTGGCTCAGAAAAATGACTGTTATTTAAATTAGGGTGGCAAAAGGAGCATGTCTCCCGATATTTTACCAAGAATAGCTGTAAAACAATACTAGATATATGTATTTTTAAATCAAAGGTTGGAAGCTGTGAGTCCTTGAGCCCTGCGGCAGATGGAGCTCTGTTGTGGCTTCATTTTTTCTTGTTGTGTGTGTTTGTGTGTGACTGTCACTGCTCCTGTTTTGCTTATGGTCTGCATGCTCAGAAGCACAGCTCATGCCCTGGCTGGAGAGAAGTGGTTGCCTCATAACCGGGTGGGGGTCTTCCTGTGGGTGATCTCGTCCTCCCTGCCATGGCCGTGTGGCCCTGCACCTGCAGGTCGAGGCCACCTCCTTGTCTGACTGCCACTCGTTCCTCCCGATGGCTTCTGCATCTCATTTTGCTTATACAAGACCCTGCTGTGCTCATCTGCTGCAATAGCCTCCTGCACGGGTTTCTCCAGCTTCCTCACACCTCTCAGGCCAGAGAGAGCACCCCACCCCCACAGACTCCCACAACAGGGCCCTGGAGCTGGTGGAGCTGCGGTCCCTGAGGCTGGTTGCTTTCTGGTGGCCGAAGGCTTTTTAAATCTTCAGCTCCATGAGAAACTGGACGAGGTTGTCACTATCAGTCTTGCAAGAGTCATCGACTTCTTGGGTCTTCCTGGATGTTTCTGGTCTTCTCTTTCCAGAGCCTCCTTCGTTTCCCGGCAGGTCTTCAATCTTCCTGTAAAAGTCTCTCACCTCTAGAAGGACCTTCCTGTCTGGCCCTGTGCCCCCTGCCATCTGTACCTTCCACAATGAATGACATCTTCTCCACCCAACTGAGGCTTTCAACATGGGACACCTGCCTCAGTGTCTTCCTGAGAAGGTGGCGAGTGATTTATTCCAGAAGAAACACTTTGCCAGCAGCCGACTCTCCTTCTGGAGAGCCTCCACGTGGCTCTGTCCACAGCCCCAGGTGCTGACACCTTTCTGGAGCCTCGAGCCTGTGTTTGCTGCAGCCTGCATGCCACTGTGGCTTGATGAGGACACTTCTGGGCTTGCAGAGGGGTCTGCATGACCCCTGGCCTTGGTCCTCATTGTCTGGTCACTAGGGTCAGTGTCACTGCTTGCATTTTTCAGATGATTCACTGCCGGGAGGATGGGCCTTGCCTGGGAATGGGGGTGGTGGTGGAACCTCTCGATGTGAGCTTACCTTTGAGAGCAAATGTGATCGATCCCTCCCTTCTTCCTTCTTTACCCCACGACTGGCAGGGATTCTGCAGGGAGTTATGACCCATATTGACTTCCACTCTCTGTATCTTATCAGAGCACCACACACAATAAAGCCTTTCCCTGTCTCGGAACCCGAGAGCTTGCTGTTTACGGTGTGTATTCGTGGTGCAGACCTGCCTGTCCATGCTGTAGTCCCACTGGCCATCGAGCTTCTGAGGCCAGGAGTAGCAGCAGCAGGAGGGGGACACTAGGCCCTGCCCTGCACTCTGTTATGTCTGCTTCATTAAGTTCATGTGTTACAGGTTTGCTTCATTAAATTTGTTTACTTAGTGAATGAATTGTAACCAAATGCCTTTATAACTTTCTCAGTAATTCCTGACTGGCCTCATTTGGAAAGGAAAGATGGATATAAACTCAGGCTGTTCATACTGCTTTGTTTGACAGGAAGGGCCACTCATGGTAGGGCTGCCAAGGCTGTGCAGTGTCCCCCCTGTACTGGGAAACTCGGGCTGAGGACGAGGAGGGCCCAGCTCCCACTGCAGCCAGCCCCGCCACAGCTGCTGAGCAGTGACTCACGTCAAGGGCATTCTGCAACACGAGGGCTTTTCTGTCCTTTAGGAAAAATATGAATACTATTGCCTATTGGGACTCCAATTTATACTTCCGAAGCCAAAGTGATACCTGTGACCCATTTTAAAGTTGAAAAAGTAAGTCAGTAGATGGGAAGATGCCATGACCATGAGAGCTGATCATTTCCCCGCGGCTTCCCTAAGCCTGTCAGCTCTGGTTTAGAGAACTCACACACACACTGCAGGCAGAGAGGCTGAGGGTCTACCTGGCTCAGCTGCCACTGGACGTGGCCGTGCCCGGCCTCTGGAGGGCAATGACTCCTTCCATGTGAGTGAACGAATGAATGACACAGTGTGTGCTCGGCCTGTGATGAGCTTTGATTGTGGGAGTGGAAACTTGGATGAACAGGGGCGCTCTCAGCACAACATCCAGCAGGGCTTCTGAGGGTGGTCTAGAAACAACCCAGTTCCAGACATGCCCTCACCTTTGTTCAGGTGTGACAGCAGTGTCTCTCCATCTTTCCCCTCCTGGAAGCACGTGTTATCACCTGTAGCCTGGACACCTGCTGTGGCCACCTCTCTCTCCCCCTCAGTCCACTCTTCTGCTTGGTTTTCTATACTGTGGACAGGTGATTCTTCAAAATCACAAACCTTGTGGGCCCCTCCTCTACTCACCACCCTCTAGTGGGCTCTCATTGCTTTGGGGGTAGAGGGGAAACCCCAACAGGACCTGGACGGCCCGCCGGAGCTCCCTCCCCTCTCCAACCTCATGGTGTGAGATTCACACGGATACCTGCTGTTCTTGGAAACCCCGTGCTCTGTCCCGCTGGCCAGTACTCCCTCCTGCCAGCCGGTGCTCCCTCCTGCCAGCTGGTACTCCCTCCTGCCGGCCAGTGCTCCCTCCTGCCGGCCAGTGCTCCCTCCTGCCAGCCGGTGCTCCCTCCTGCCGGCTGGTGCTCCAGTGTCTTCTGCCGGGCAGAATTCTCTGCTGCTTCCCATCTTCCTCTCCCTTTGCACTCCTCCTCCTCTCTCTCTCACTCTTTATTTCTCTCCTCTCTGCCTGTTGGTTTCTGTTGCTCTGTTTTTCTGTCTCCATTTCTTTCTTTTTCCCTCTCTGCCTCTCTCCCTCTGTCTCTCCCCATTCTCTCTCTGACTCCTTTCTTCTCTCTCCTCTTTCTCCGTTTATGTCTCTTTCTCTGTCTACTTCTCTTGCCCTTCCCCTCCTTTCTCTCTCTTCACCTTTCCTTCTCTCTGGTTCTGTGTTCAGCTCACAGGCTGTTCTGGTTTTGGCCTCAACAGTATTTCTCCAGAGACAGTCTCTGTGAGACTCCAGGCACCTGCTTACGTTCCTTCATGGAACCATGCACTCTTTCTTCTCTTCTTGCGGTGTAGTCTTGCTCTGCCACCCAGGCTGGAGTGCAGTGGTGCAATCATAGCTCACTGCAGCCTTGAATTCCTGAGCTCAAGTGATTCTCCCATCTCAGCCTCCTGAGTGGCTGGGCCCACAGGTGAGTGCCATCAGGCCTGGCTAATTTTTAATTTTAATTTGTAGAGATGGGATCTCCCTATGTTGCTCAGACTGGTCTCAAACTCCTGGGCTCAAGTGATTCTCCTGCCTCAGCCTCCCAAAGTGTTGGGATTACAGATGTGAGCCACCTCGGCCAGCCATCATGCACTTTTCAACAGCCAAGTTAAAATCTGCAATTACAGATTATTTTGTCACTATTTGATCAGTATCTATCTCTCCCCATATCATAAGCTCCATAAGGCAGAGGCAGCTCACTCTGAACAACACATAGTTATGGAGCTTCTGCTTGTATTGGGCACGTCTGTGTGGTCCACCAGCCACGACTGACTATTGAAATTCAGTGAAAGTGAAACAAAGTTAAAAACTCAGTTCCTCACTCACATTAGCCACATTTCAAGTACTCAATACCCACGTGGGACTAGTGAATACCGTGTTGGGTAATGCGAAGTTGTATAACATTTCTATGGCTGCAGAAATTTCTATCAGGTGATATTGGTCTAGATTCTGAAGAGTCCACAGTGAAATAAGACAAAGCCCTGTGTCTGCGGATTGACCTCTCTGGGTGACGGTCTGTGTGTGTCAAGCCTCATAAAGTCTGCCCAGAGCCATGTGCACCAAATATCTGTGGAAGAAATTAATTACTAAGAGGTTTCCTGAAGGGGCAATACTCGGGTTATCAAGGACACTCACTAGAGAATTCATCCTAGTACATCACGTGCATGTCAATGATGTGTGCGAGTATTTAACAAGCCTGACTTGCAATATTTACATGCCCATCTCCCTTCCATGTTAAGTAGAAAACAAACAGGCAGAACCGGAGGTAGCCCAGCAGCGTCCTCAAGCTTCCTGATGTTCAGAGGTGGTCTTTCCTTTTTGTATAAGTGAGGGCTCATCTCAAGCTTCAATAAATACTACAAAGAATTCTTTGATGAAAGGCAAAGGTGAGAATGGAAAATGTATGTAGAAAAAGCAAGCGGTAGCCTTTGCTAACTGCTTGATGATACTTTTCATCATTGCAAATTTGTTTCATATTTTTAGTGTTTTAAAGGAGAATTGCAGCCACCACTCATATTTTTCTCTGTTTCCTTTTGCTTCACTGATAAGAAGTAGATAAAGTAAATGATAGCATAATTCAATCTATTAACATATATAACCTAAAAATGTGGACGGAGATGAGATAGAAAACTTCTTATGAAGTTAATCGTTCAGTTGAGTTCTGTGTAGGTAAGCAGTTAGCTTGGCTATTCCTTTGAGCCCCGTAGGTTGGGGGAGGAAACAGTTCTGTTGCTGATTCATCGCGTTCAACCTGCACAAGCTGTCCAGAACCACCAGAGAACTTGGACGCCTTTGCCTCCCCGACAGCCAGGGGCCCTGCTGGGAGAAGTAGAGTTGAGTCAGTGTCAAGTGTTTCCTGTGGGTGCTCAGAGCATCTATTGAACAGGTGGTGGGCTAGAGGGAGGAAAAGTTCACTCTGGTAAGCTCAGGCCAGAGGCGTGCAGAGATTTTCCTGTCCACCTCTGGGTTCAGAGGGGAGAGGAAAGACCCACAGGGGCTTTGTCCGGGACACTTTTGGACGCTCCTGGCTGGAAGGACCAGGAAGGCAGGGGAAGGGGTGGGAGCAGATGGATGACGTGGCCTTCATTGTGATTTATCCCTCTCTCTCTCATGTTTTTATAGAAAGGAAAAATCAGTTTGGCAAAATTAGATGAGCTGGGCTGGGCGCGATGGCTCACGCTTGTAATCCCAGCATTTTGGGAGGCTGAGGCGGGTGAGTCATGAGGTCAGGAATTTGAGACTATCCTGGCCCAAATGGTGAAACCCTGTGTCTACTAAAAATACAAAAAAAATTAGCCAGACGTGGTGGCAGGTGCCTGTAATCCCAGCTACTAGGGAGGCTGAGGCAGGAGAATCCCTTGAATCCAGGAGGCAGAGGTTGTAGTGAGCTGAGATTGCACCACTGCACTCCAGCAGCCTGGGTGACAGAGTGAGACTCCATCTAAAACAAACAAACAAACAGACAGACACCCAGATAAGCTGAATGCTCATAACTATTGCTGTTTGATGAAATGACCTTCGGTGATAACTGGTCCACGTAGGATGAAATCTGTGTAGACTGACAGGCTTAGTGATGTAAATGAACACCGTTCATGCTACAGGAGAATGTCCCTCAGTTCTTTGGGAAGTATTAAAACTGAAAAGTGAGAAATAAAACAATACCATTTGTGAAATAGTAACACTGAGCAGCCATAGGTTATGTTCAATCCTGCCCTGGAAACCCTGTAATAATTAAGATTTTTCTAGAAAAGCCTTGAGAAGTAAAAAGCCCTGGGTTGAAGGACTCACCTGCTTTATGCTACGTGACCTCAGGAGATTCTCGGGATTCTCTTATCCTTCTCTGTAAAATGGGGCACACTTCGCTTCTTCACCCGAGGCACCACACAGTGCTCAGGATGCAGCCCGCACACGGTGGGAGTTTCTGAAATCTAGCGGGCAGCACATTTAGAAGTCCTGAATTACTGATTGCATATTTTTCTCTGCCACCTGAACCCAAAGGCTTTGTGAGGTCGGAACCGTGCTAGCCAAGTGCCCTGGGTGCTCCGGGATCGGAGTGCGCACTCAGACACATGCAGAGAATGACTAAACGTTGAAAAGGGTTCAGTTATCTCCAAGATCACGTGTTCAGCAGAGTAGGTCCTGGGAGAGACACAGAGAGATGCTGACCAGAGACAGCCTCTGCTTCTGTTGTCACTAGTGTTTATTATTATTATTTTCAGAAGAGACGGGATTCACTGTGTTGCCCAGGCTGGTCTTGAACTCCTGGGCTCAAGTGATCCTCCCAGCTTGGTTTCCCAAAGTGCTGGAATTACAGGCGTGAGTCACTGCACCCGCCACTGGTTGTTTTAATGTGCTTATTGAAGTATAAAAACACTCTTTAGAGTTTCTCTGTTTTGTTTTTCCTGACATTCCTGTACTTGAATATATATATATTTTTTAGAATTCCATTTTGATTTATCTAGTGTTCTGGGGTTTATCCCTTTTTATAGCTTTTTAAAATGGTAGCTGTAGGCATTTCATCATTTATACACAACCTACCTGGTCTAGTGGTGCTGACATTTTGTTAGTTCTAATACAATGTGGTCACCTAAACTCTCTTTTCATACTTTCTCTCCCCCCATATACATTACAGTTTACAATATCATGTTATAGTTTATAATGTAACCAACATGTTTAATATTTTCTTCACATACATTGAGAGCATAAGACAGCGTAATCATATGCTTCTAACCATGGAACATAATTTAGAAAACTCAAGAGGAGAAGGGAAGTCTGTTTATTTACCCATATTTTTTGATTTCGCTGTTGTTCTCTTTTTCTTCCTAATATTCCGAAATTGGTTCCTTGATAATTTCCCTTCTGTTTAGGAAACTTTCTCAGCCATGCTTGAGAAACCCTGCTGGTGAAAATCCTCTTAATGCCACTTCACCCAGGAATGTCTCTATTTATCCCTGGTCCATGGAGGACACGGTCCCTGCCATAGAGCTTCGGTGGATCGTCCTATTCGCTTGGAATCTGAGACACGTGCTACTTTCCTTTGGTTTCCATGGTTTCAAATGGAAAACGTGCATGTCCTACAAGCAATGTGTTTCTCTTTGGCTACTTTGCAGATATTTTTCTTTGTCTTTAGTTGTTCAGACCTTTGATTATAAAGTATCTTGGTATAAATTTCTTTGGGTTTATCACATTTGGAATTTTCTCAGATCCTTGAATCTTTAGTACATTTCACTAAACCTGGGAAGTTTTCAGCCATTTGAAAAATATACCTTTCCAGTTCCACTTTCTCTCTCTCCTCTGAGGATGACGCAGGCCCCTGAGAATCCGTTCTTTCTCCTTGGCCCGCTTCCTCGGTGCTGTTCTAAGTTGGTGACTTCTGGCCCTCATCCGGTCTTCAGTCCTCTCGCTGTCCTGGTTAGGTCAGCCCTGAGGTTTTATGGCTGTTTGTCTTTTGGTTATTGTGTTTTCTTCTTTTATAAGTTCTTTCTTTTCTTTTTTTTTTGGAGACAGAATCTCACTCTGTTGCACAGGCTGGAGTGGAGTGGCAAGACTTCTGCTCACCTTAACCTCTGCCTCCTGGGTTCAAGCGATTCTCCTCTCTCAGCCAAGTAGCTGGGACTACAAGCGCCCACCATCACACCCAGCTAATTTTGTATTTTTAGTTGAGATGGGTTTCACCCTGTTGGTCAGGCTGGTCTTGAACTCCTGACCTCAGGTGATCCACCTGCCTTGGCCTCCCAAAGTACCAGGATCACAGGCGTGAGCCACCTCACACGGCCTCATTTGTTTTTTCTTTATTTTTTTGCTAAAATTGTCTAATTTTCCATTTATTGCATGGGAATTTGTACTTGCTGAAGCATATTTATGATGGTTATGTGAAGATCCTGCCCAGCCAGCGGCAGCCTCTGACTCACCTCCGTGTTGCCATCCACCTTTTTATCCCTCCTTCCAATTGTGATTATCCTAGTTCTCGTGCACAAGTGACTTTGGATCGGAGCCTGGACACTCAGGACATCTTATGAGACTCCAAAGCCGATGGCCTCTTCGTCTGCAGCAGGTGCTCTCCGCTGGGCTGCTGTGTCTGGGCAGGGTGCGTGTGGCACCACGGCCCGCAGTAGAGCCCTGGCCATGCTCACTGGCTGCTCTGTTTGTGGTTCTCTGGCTGGGGGTGGGGGTGCAGGCAGGGTTTTCCTGGAGCTCCTTTTGTGTGTGTCTGTGGGTGGTCCCAGGGTTCCCCTGGTCCTTCTAGTAGCTTCCGGTGGGTGTGGGGCTTTGGCTACACTCAGGTCCCATGGGCCCTGCTGACCCCAGGGAGGGTGTGGGGAAACCTGAGCCACTGCCTGCCTCCCACTGCCAACTTTAGCCTCAGTGATGCCATGCAGGGAGGGGGTTCCCTCCTCAGCACGGTTGATAAGGAGGGAAAAAGGGGACTTGACCTGCCCCCTACCTCTTACCCCTTCTCTGACCAGGGCCTTGCCAGGGAGGGGCACAGGTCGGTGAGCAGTCCCATGTCACACTGCTTTGCTAAGGGTTGTTGCTGCTGGCTAGGGTGGAGTGGGGCTCAGCTCCACACTGGACCCACTGACATTGCTCTGGGTGGGTCAGGGTACCGCCTGCTTGTGCAAGGGATGGGATGGCACCAGCTGATGCTCAGCACAGCCCGAGGCCCTGGCAGGAGTTGGGGTGGGGAGGTGGCCACTCCCCCCACCGGCCCTGCTAAGAGCCTGGAGATGAGCCATGTGTGTGTCTGAGAAGTCTTGCTGCTCTGTTTGTGGTCCTCTGGCTGCAGGTAGGGATGCATACAGGGTTTTCCTGGAGCTCCTTTGTGTGTGTCTGTGGGCTGTCCCAGGGTGGGGGCTTCTGCAGGGCCACGTGGTATCTATGAGGGGTGATAGGAAGCCCAGAAGCTCAGTTCCGCATCCTATCTGTGGAGCCCGGCCCCCTGGGCACCCCGCCTTCTTCACACCCTTCAGGCTCTTCTTGCACCCGTTGACTATGCTGTGTCTGGGGTTCTTGGTTATGAGAGACAGGACCAGGGAGGAAGGGGGCAGCTACCTGTGATGGGACTGGAAGTCTCTTCCTAAATTTGTGTTGAATATGGAAATCATGTAAATCCCACCCTCTCGTGTCTGGAGGGACCGCTGGTCCTGTGATGGGCTCTCCCTGCTAGGCAGTGAGGAGGCTTCCTCCTGGGGGAGCAGGGCTGCTGGCTGCTCCTCTCCACCAAATTGAAATGGAAGAAGGTGTGCTCGCCTGCTCACCAGAGACCTTCTTGGCTAACAGCTTACACCATCTCTACCCCATCGTCATGTAACTCAGAGGCCTGCAGCCCCTGGCATCTGGCTGCAGCCTCCTGACATTAGTTCAAGAGCATGGGCAGATGTTCTGAGCGTCACATTTGTCCTCGTTTGTCCTGGCCACGTCCATTGATTGGAAGTTGGTCTCCATTGCTGTGCCATGCGGGTTACTGCAGTATACATTTAATATTCACATTCACAAGCTCCTTCATTTCCAATCCTCAACACACAAAGGTACTCATTTGGGTAACTTTGAGCAATGCATATTTTCCTTACTTGTACTTTGTATCACAGGATAAGAAGGGGGAAATGGTAAAAAACAAAAACTCACAAACCAAGTGAAACATTTGTCCCTGGAATCAAGGACCCTTCATGGAAGTGGGGCCCAGCGGTCTCCAGTTTACAGCTGGAAGTCACTGCCTGCTTTGCCGTGGTGGTACCTTCTAGGGTTTGGTCTTTGCTGAAGCCTCCGTATTAAAACAAAGGAGAAGAGGTGAATGTCCTGGACTGCATGCCCAAATGGAGAATCTGAGGAGAGGAGAAGAATGAAAAATTTGGAATGGAAAATTGCTTTGAAATATATTGCCCAAATCTACTTAACCTTAGGCCAGGAGAATATTCTATATCTCAAACTAATTTTGCAAATGACATTTCAAAGATCTCTTTAACCTAATTTAAGTGCATTCTCTATGAGCTGCTTGTGAATAAAAATCTAATTACTGTAGCTAGACAAATTAAAATTCTTCTGGATGGAGTAACTCTTCCTTCCTTCCTTCCTTCCTTCCTTCCTTCCTTCCTTCCTTCCTTCCTTCCTTCCTTCCTGGGAATGCTAAGGAATGTTGCTTGATCTTTTAGCTAGCAAAGGCCAAGGTACACAATTATTCTGGAGAGCCTGAAAAAGGTTGTCTGTTTTTGTACATTTCTGCTGAGCCATATCTGGATTCATGGAGCCTCTGCCTTTATAACAGCTCTGGAATAGTTTTAATGCTACAGGGGCCAGTGACTGCGCCTGCATTTTAACTACGGTGCCATCAAGTGGTCATTAAAGGACATTCTTAATAGATTTGAGTTGATAGTAGAAATAGAAATTTCTAAGACCTTCATTATGAAATTTATATGTTTATTAAGAAGTTGAACTGTAACTGGGCATGCTACCTCTTTAATGTGTCAGAATTCAAGTTGAATAAACCTCTTTCCAAGCCTTTACAATCTGTATAAAAATCTAGCCAAAGTTAGTTTTCTCTGCCTCACTGTATGGCTTATTTGCTGTTTGTTGATTTCCCTCAGGGACGATATTTTCCTGTGACTGGCTGCTGGCTTGGCCTGGTCATTAGTTCTTTGCCTCAGTGTCTCGCTCTGCTTTTCTTGGTCTTCATTATTTGGTTTACTCAAATTCTTGGTACCTTGTTTATAGGAAAACCATGAGGAAATGTTCCAAGACTTCAAGTTTAATTGAGTTCAAAGCAAAGAGGCTGTTGTAGGTTTCCTTTCCTGTTAAAAGAACAGTCACGTTGGCGTCCTTTCTCCAGTTGAAAAGCTGGGCGCCATGGCTGAGGCTTGTAATCCCAGCACTTTGGGAGGCTGAGGCGGGCAGATTGAGGTCAGGAGTTTGAGACCAGCCTGGCCAACATGGCAAAACCCTGTCTCTACTGAAAATACAAAAATTAGCTGGGCATGGTGGCATGCACGTGTAGTCTCAGCTACTCAGGAGAGGTTGAGACACAAGAATTGCTTGAACCCAGGAGGTGGAGGTTGCAGTGAGCCGAGATCTCGCCACTGCACTCCAGCCTGGGAGACAGAGCGAGACTCCATCTCAAAAAAAAAAAAAAAAAAAAAAAAAAGAGAAAATTCACTAATCTGTCTTTCTTTTCAAGTTTGTCCTCCAAACTAATTGGAAGATTAGTATTAGAAAGGCAATGAGAAAATCAGACTGAATTTTAAAAATATAAAGAAGAATTGTTCCCATTGTCTATTTAATTGTGAAAATGCCATAAACGTAAATGTCATGGTGGAAAAAAGTCCAGAGGCTACAAGGGAACACAGTCTCCTGCTGGATGAGTCTCACTCCCACATGTCAAACTTTTCAGGTTAGTTGCTGTGATGATTTCTTGTATTTCCAGGCATTTCCCAGGCACACACAAAGATAGTTCTGTAATAATTTCTTCTTCCTCCTTTTAAAAAAACCCATGGCATCAAATTGGGTGCTCTCTTCTGCAACTTGATTTCTTAACATATTTCTTGGAAATCTTTGTAAGCTGTTATTATAGCTCTACTTCATTCTATTGTAATTATTTAAAATTATGAAAATTAAAATGTTTGGTAAAAATAAACATGCGCTTGAGAACAGAAAGTCACAGTCACACCTTGCCTCCTCAACAACCTACAGGCATCCAGAGGCCATTGCTGAAAGCTCTTTCTATTTTCACTTCTATTGGGAGGAACCTGCAAAACTCTATATAATACATTTATATCTATTTTTTAAAATTTGCAGCTTCAAATAATACTCATTAATTCCTTGATATGAAAGATGAATATTTAGCTTGCATACACTTCTCATATTCTAACATTCAATTACATTTCTTTATTAGGATTGTAACTTAAAATATTCTTCACTATTTTATGTTCCATCAGTTTTTGTTGTTGTTGTTGTTGTTGAGATGGGGTCTCACTCCATCACCCAGGCTGTAGTGCAGTGACACAATCTTGGCTCACTGCAATCTCTGCCTCCCGTGTTCAAGTGATTCTTCTGCCTCAGCCTCTCGAGTAGCTGGAACCACAGGTGTGCATTACCATACCTGGCTAATTTTTGTATTTTTTTTGTAGAGATGGGGTTTCACCACGTTGGCTGGTCTCGAACTCCTGACCTCAGGTGATGCTCGCACCTGGCCTCCCAAAGGGCTGAGATTCTAGGGATGAGCCGCCATGCCCAGCCCCGTCAGTTTTTTGTAACAGCTGTCTTGAGGTATAGCTGACATACCATAAAATTCACCCTTTTAAAGATGGCAACTCCATAGTGTTTAGTTTGTTCACAGAGTTGTGCAGCCATCACCACCACCCATTTCCAGGGCATTTTCACTACCCAAAAAATAAACTATGGACCTGAGGCTTCTCTCTTCATTCCCCCTTGCCCAGCCTCTGACAACCAATGATCATCTTTCTATCTCTATGGCTTTGCTTATTCCAGACATTTTTATATAAAAGGAGCCATTCCTGTATGTGGTGTTCTGTGCCTGGCTTCTTTTGCAGCATAATGCTTTCAGGGTTTGTGACGCTGCATGTCTCAGTGCTCCATATCTCTTTATTGACAAATAACATTCCATTTTGTAAATAAACAATGTTTTGTTGATGCCGTCATCAGTTGATAGATACTTGGTGTTTTCCATTTTTGGGTATTTTGAATAATGCTGGTATAAGTATTAACGTGTAGGTTTTGTGTGGACTTATGTTTTCAATTCTCAATATACAGAAGAGTAAAGTTGCTGGGTCATGTGGAAACTCTGTATTTAACATTTTGAATTAAACTTGAATCACCAAAACAGTTTGGAAAACTGCGAAATCCTCTTCCATAATGGCTGCACCATTTTTGCTTCCCACCACAGTGTATGAAGCATTCAGTTCCTCCACGTCTTTGTCAACACCTGCTCTCTGCCTTTTTGGCTTTAGCCATCCAAAAATGTGAAGTGATGTCTCACCGCAGTTTTGATTTGTGGTTTCCTGATGGCTGATGACATCGAACTTCTTTTTATGCCATTATTGGCTTTTTGTATATTTTCTTTAAAGAAATGTCTATTTGGAACTTTTCCTTATTTTAAAAATTGTGGTGTCATATTACTGTTGACTTGTAGAAGTTCTTTACATATTCCCCATACTCGGTATTTATCAGATGTACAATTTGCATATATTTTCTCCCATTGAATGGATTCTTTTTTCACTTTCTTAGTGTTATCCTTTAAAGCAAAAGTGTTTTTAATCTCGATAAAGTTAAGTTTATCTAATTTTTTTTCCTTTGGTGTCATTTCTAACAAACCATTGACTAATACAAGATCATTAAGATTTATTTATCCCTATGTTTTCTTCTAAGATTTGTATGGTTTTATGTTTTACATTTGGGTCTTAGACCTATTTTAAGTTTTGATATGGTGTGAAGTAAGGTCCAGTTTCATTTTTTTTGTATGTGAATATCCAGTTGTCCAGCTCCATTTGTTCAAAATACTATTTTCTTCCCATCAAATTATCTTGGCATTCTTGTTAAAAATCAAATGTATGAGTTTGTTTCTGGAATCTCAGTGTTATTCTATTGATTTATATGCCTCTTCTTATGCTATTTCACTTAATATATTTTGGAGCTATTAATCTATCAGGACAGAGAGTGTCTTCATTTTCTCTGTAGCTACATAGAATGTATAGACCTTTACTGAACTATGTAATTTTACCTCAGGCCATTTTTGATTGGAAAATTGTTTACAATCTTTTTGCTGCAATGACTATATATGCACATTTAAAATTGTGTATATGTGCCCATTTATCTGTAAGATAAAATTCTCATAAATAGAATTGCTTATCCAGTTATGTTTACAAAACAGATTTGGTTGAGTTTTCTAGGAAACTGGTATGGGTCCAAGGGCCACTGTGGGAATTAATTTCCAAAGGATGAAAAGAAGACCTTTTTTCCTTAATCATCCTCAAACAAAATGAGATCTGCTCAGAAAGGGAATAAGATTGGTTTCCGTCCTCCTTCACCTTTCCCACGTGATGCTGCTAGTGGGAAGCCTGTGCATACAGCGGCCTCTGCAATTCACATTTGATTTTTACACTGGACTTCCGATACAGTTTGGCTCTTTGACCCCATCCAAATCTCATCTTGTAGCTCTCTTAATTCCTATTGCGAGACCAGCTCCCAATATGTCAACGTGGATTCAAGATCTCTCAAAGTGATCGAGTGGTTGGTGAAAATGAAAAAAAAGACAAAGGAAGAGTTTTCTTCAAAGCTGGGCCCAGGGGGAGACACCACATAAAGCCGTTCCGTGGATGTCTAAAATTCCCCTGAAAACCTCAGTTCTTTGTTAGGCTCTTTCAAGAGGGGAGAGTGAGTGAGGCTACACACATTGGGGTAATGATCATACAAAAGGAATACATTTGCAAAACTGGTGCAGAAAGATCACAATGTGGTATTGTAAAAGCAGAACCATGTAAAGATAACTTTCTGTGTCTCAGCATAGAAACCATACACCTTAGCAAGAATAGACGTTAAACATAAACTTAGAGTTATCAGCAAGAAGACACTGGGCTCACAGCTGCAGTGGGCACAGGGTCTGACACAGGACAACCAGCCTGACCACAAAAGTGCAAGAGGAGGGGGCTCCATGCAGGCCTGGAGGAGCCGTGGGAGAAGAAAGACTTTTACATCCTCATCTGCACCACAGAGACAGACGCCCCTCATGGGTCCGTTTATAGGCTCTCCATAAGGGTCGCATTCCCTTTCCAGGGCTGTAATTAACATGCCTTTCCTGGGAAAGGAATCTGGGGCAATCAGCCTCTCCATTACACGTCTGCTTATAGGCTGTCTGCACTGAGAAGCTTATTACATGTTGTCATCTCTCTCTGGCAGTCAGGCTGTGTGGTTTGTCTTTTACACAGAGTTCCCATTTTTACAGGAACAGCTCAGCAGAGCCAAAGTTACAAGTTATATCTCAGCAGAGCCAAAATTACAAGCTACATTTTAATTTTTCACATTATTCTTCATTTTCTCAAATATAATAGATACAGTAAGTAACAAGCATAACAAAGCCAAGAACTCATTTCGGGGAACCAAATTCTAAGGGAATTTACAGGTTAAAAATCAACAACAATTTCTTCTTGTTATTTCAGATAGCTCGGGTTTTGCCAATTCTTCCAGAAGCTTGGGGTTGCTCGGTCACCACCGAGGACAGTGTTCCCCGCAATTCCCACATGTTGTGGGAGGGACCCAGTGGGAGATGATTGAATCATGGAGGTGGGTCTTTCTTGTGCTGTTCTTGTGATAGTGAATGGGTCTCATGAGATGTGATGGTTTTTAAAAAGGGAGTTTCTCTGTACAAGCTCTCTCTCTTGTCTGCCACCACGTGAGATGTGCCTTTCACCACCCACCATGATTGTGAGGCCTCCCCAGCCGCATGGAAGTAAGTGTAAGTCCAATAGACCTCTTTCTTTTATAAGTTTTCCAGTCTTGGGTATACCTTTATGAGCAGTGTGAAATCAGATTAATACAACTTCTCTAATGGACTGATTGATGTCATTTTCTAATAACATAATTGGCTTCTTTTCCCCATCAATAAATCAGTGGAGAAGTGGACTGATTAAACCTCCCCCCTGAGTTCTGCAATTCCCCTGCACGACTTTCCATTGTTGTCCACACCTGCAGCTCTGTCATCAGCATTCTTCCCTCTCTCACCCTGATGTGCCGAGCATTTTACATGTTCTCCCTCTTAGTTCTTATAACCATCCCATGATTTTGGTGCTGTTCTCATCTCCAGTTTACAGATGAAGAAACTCAAGCTTGGTGAGGTTCAGTATGTGTTGGAAAAGCAAAGAAGCAGGTGTGTCTGGTTCCAGAGTGCACATATGTTGCACTGTTCCCACGTGGGGTAGGTGGCAGGCAGCTGTACCATGCTCTCTCAGTGGACTTTCAGGAGCAGCGGCACCTTGTGTGCTCCCCAGCCAGGGTGCACCCCATGTTCTGCTGTCTTTTTATTCCACACTCTGTACTTACTTGGCTTCCTTCCCTATCAAAACACAATTTCTCTTAATAGAGAAAATAAAAATTCAAGTTAATGTATTTGACAATTGACCTCAGTGTATTTGCCAGAGAACTTTCAAGAAAAGCTTTGAGTTTATTTAGTTATAGCCAGCTCTCCATGCAGCTTGTAAATGAGCTGGGTCCTTGCTGCAGTTTTCTTGCTTAATACTTTTGGCTCATTAGCTTAAATCCTAGCCTAGTAATATGTTGTGAAAAAGGAAAAAATATAAATTTTTAATGGCTCTCAAGGTCCTCTTAACTCCAGGTCAAATGCTGTAAAGTTTTTAAAGGGGACACAGAACTATCAAAGAATTTCTTGCTTAGGGATACAAATTAAGGCTTTTTGTAGAGATTGTTCAAAAGTTCTTACTTATCAAAATGAACAATATCATCCAAGTTACTTTATAGCTCAGAATGATGAGCACAATAAATTACCAAATCCAGTCAGAAGAAAATGAGAAGCTACTAACACAAAGAGCATTAACAAGAGGCCTGTTTTGATATTTAATATGCAAGTATTATATGTATATTAAATATCCCGAAATATTAAGACAGGCTTCATGAAGGAGTGGGAAAGAGACAGACTACAAAATCAGATAAAAAGAGAGAAATCTTCCCAAGCAGCTACCATGTGTAGTGAGACATGGTGAATCTGTGGCAAGATAGGTAATTTCAAAGTGAGTAAATGAAAACCAATATGATTTATTAATTCAAGCCGTATGAAATTGACAATATTCAAACATTTTTAAACTACAAAAATTGTACTTTTATACACTTTGATCTAACACTTCTTTAGATTCTGGTACAAATATAACCACATGAAAAAAATAATTTTGTGAGCATTTACCAACTCAGAGTATGAGAAAGTCGAAGTGGTTTTCCTCCTGAAGCTTCCTTTTACTCCTAATCTTGAAAGGTAAGAGCTTCACTGTCCAAAGGAGTCAGTTATGCTTCCAAAGGCTTGCAGAGGCGAAGGATCCTGAGCTCCTCAATGGTGGCCCTGATCTGGACAGCCATGCTGAGGTCCTGTGCGTGGGGCCCAGTGCAATGCCTGCCACCTTGCTGCTCTGGTCCCCTCACAGGCTACGGTGATGCTTCCTGTTGGCTTCTTATGGTGAAACCTCCTCTGTTCACCCTGACAGACATCCCCTTCCTCCCAAAGCCTGGAAATCCCACTGTGTTGGTTGCAGCCTTCAGCGCTGGCCACGTGCTCTGCATCCCAGCCTCCATGGGCTCATTCACACTGAGCTGCATCTGGGTCGCTGTGTGGGGTCCTCCTGGCAGCCCTGGTGGACTTTCCTACTGACAGATCTCAGTAAAATCTGTGGATGCTGAAATGCTGAAGGAAGGTATTGGAGGACTGTCACTGCTGATCTTAGGACAGGAATGAAGACACTGTGATATTGGGAGGGATGATCATAATGGTGCAGGGAACAGATCAGGTTCAGGGAAAGACTATACATACATTGATTTTTTGACAATGGTAACAAGGAAACTCAAAAAAGAAATGATAGAGTTTTTAACAAATGGTGCTGTAACAGTTGGGATTCCATATATAAAAAAAGAACCTCAGCTTATATCTTGTACGATACACAAATATTTACTTGATAAATCATAGTTCTTGCTATAAAGCCCCAAACTAGCCAGGCGCGGTGGCTCATGCCTGTAATCCCAGCACTTTTGGAGGCCAAGGCAGTCTGACCAACATGAAGAAACCCCATCTCTACTAAAAATACACAATTAGCTGGGCACTGTGGTGCGTGCCTGTAATCCCAGCTACTCTGGAGGCTGAGGAAGGAGAATTGCTTGAACTCAGGAAGAGAAGGTTGCGGTGAGCCGAGATCGAGACATTGCTCTCCAGCCTGGGCAACAAAAGCGAAACTCCGTCTTAAAAAAAGAAAAAGAAAAAGAAAAAGAAAATCCTGTTACCTTTGGCCAAACAAGTATTTCTTAGATAAGATACAATAAACACAAACTATAACAGAAAAGCACTGATAAGTTGAATGACCTTCATCAGAATTTAAAAACTTCTGCTCTTTGTAAGACACTGTTAAGGATACAAAAGTGTAAACAACAGACTGGGAGAAAACATTTGCAAAACACTCATGTGATGAAAAAACTCCAGTAATCAGAAGATTACGGAACTTTCACAAAATAATACGAAAACAAACAAAAACTGTCACAGTGGCACAGATTTGGACAATTCACCAAATAAAAGGTATCAATGGTGAATGAACACATCAAAAGATGCTCAAAGCCATTCGTCATTAGAGAAATTCAAGTTTGGATCAAAAGGAATAACACACACAAATTAGAATGGCTTAAAAAAATGCCAGTATAAAGTGCTGGGGAGGATGTGGAGCTGCTGAAAGCCTCGTCTGTTACTGGTGAGAATGCAGCATGGCACAGTCACTCTGGACGAGTTTGGCAGTTTCTTATAAAGTTAGACACATGAATACCACTCAACCCCGTAATACAACTCTTAGGTATTTACCTAAGATAAATAAAAGCATACATACACACCAAGACCCATATGTAAATGTTTGTAATCCATTTTTATGATCAGTTCAAACTGGAATATACCAAACATCCATCAGTCTGTGAACAGGTAAATAAACTGTGGCTCATCTACACAGTAGAACACTGCATAGCAACAAACATGAAGGAATTGCTGACACAGGCAACTGCATGGGTGAAAAAGTCATTATGTTTAGGGAGCTAGGTGCAAAGGCTACATACTCTATGATTCTATTTATATGATATTCTAGAAAGAGAAAACTGTGCAATCCCAATCAGTCTGGCACTTGCCACGAGCTGGAACTGGTGGGAGTGGCTGTTTTTGGATTTAAGGGGACTTTTTTTTGTGGTAGAAATCGTCCATGCTGGTTATGGTGGTGGTCTTACAGCTGCATCCTTTTGTCAAAGCTTATAAAATTCTACACATAAAAAGGGTGAATTTTTCTACATATAAATTATACCTCAATGGCTGGGAGCAGTGGCTCACGCCTGTAATCCCAGCACTTTGGGAGGTTGAGGCGGGTGGATCACCAGAGGTCAGGAGTTCAAGACCAGCCTGGACAACATGGTGAAAACCTGTCTCTACTAAAAAATACAAAAATTAGCGGGGCGTGGTGGCAGGCACCTGCAATCCCAGCTTCTCGGGAGGCTGAGGCAAGGAGAATTGCTTGAACACGGAAGGCAGAGGTTGCAGTGAGCTCAAGATTGTGCCAATGCACTCCAGTCTGGGTGACAGAGTGAGACTCTGTCTCTGTCTCTGTCTCTCTTTTCTCTCTCTCTGTCTGTCTGTCTCTCTCTCTCCACCTCAGTAAGCCTAATATTAAAAAATATAAGAGGGAAGAGATTTATTTATTGGCTTCTTTCTTCTATAGAAATGTATCCACCTTTCTCTTAGCAGCCAGGTTTTCACAGTGAGTAATGTGGGAGGGTCACAGAGAGACCTGTTACTTCCTGCCTTCAAGCCAATGGTTGTTGACCAAACTCAATTTATATTCGCACAAGTAAGAGGCACCACTAAAGGCTTCCCCCAGGACACAGCTTTCCAGGCACAGTGCCTGTGAGCAAGTAACACCCCAAAGCACTTGGGGTGGTCTGGCCAGTTCCTCCAGTTAGACAGCTGAAGTGTCTTACAAAAGGGATCATAGTTTCACGTGTGCCAGAACATGAATGGTTAGGAGGTCCATTAAGATCTTTGTAGGATGCTGCAACATTTTAGAAATTATTCATATACTTGACTTTCATCCATCTATCCATCCATCCATCCATCCATCCATCCATCTGCATATCCATTTATTCAACTGCAAATCCCTCCACATATCCATTTATCCATTCATCCATCATCCACCCACCCACGCATTCATCCACCCATGCATGCATCCCATCCATCCATCCAGCCAGCCAGCCAGCCAGGCAGCCAGGCCAGCCAGCCAGCCAGCCATCTATCCATCCATCTATCCATCCATCCAACCAGCCAGCCAGCAATCCATCCATCCATCCATCCATCCATCCATCCAGCCAGCCGCCAGCCATCCATCCATCCATCCATCCATCCATCCAGCCAGCCAGCCAGCCAGCCATCTATCCATCTATCATCCATCCATCCAGCCAGCCAGCCAGCCAGCCAGCCAGTCAGCCAGCCAGCATATAGTCAATGAGCACTTAGAGTTCCAGATATTCTGTTAGGCACTGAATATAGTGGTAAATAAGTTTAGAAATGACTTCTCTCAATCTGGAGGAATATTCCAACAAATATGCAGGAAATCCAGTGTCCTAGGTTCTTTGATGGAAGGAGTAGAGATGTATGGAAGAATATGATTTGAGCACTTAACCCAGACTCAGGCTAAGAGAATGCTTCCTGAAGTCATGTCTTATAAACCGAGATTTGAAGGATCAGTGGAAATGAGTAAGGCAAGGACACAGTCTATGCAAAATCCAGAAGGTTAAAAAGTGTACGATAAATTGAAAAAAAAAAAAAAACAGAAAAAAAAAGGTGCATCAGTGTTGTGTGTGTGTGGGGTATGTCTGGGGTTAAGGTTGATGGAGGCAAGCTGGAAGATGAGGCCCAGGGACTAAGATGAACTTCATCTTGAGGACAAGAAACCTTAATGCAAGAGAATGTTTTATGTTTTTAGGAAAATCACTCTTATCTTGGGGGAGGAATTGGATTCAAAAGAGGATAAAACTAGAAACAAGAAAATAAATTTAGAGCCATATTTGAAAGTAACGAAATACAGTTTCTTTGAAAATGATTTTCACATCATTTTTTAAAATCAATTCAAAGTGTATTAACCAATTATGTATATTTACTATGGACTATCTGTAACAAAATCTTAGGTCTGTAATGAAATGCCCAGTTTCTGTAGTGGTGGAGTTGGCTTTTAGTGTCCCTGAGATAGCATTATTTACAGCTACTTCTGGGCAGGCATTACCTTGCAAGGATTTATTGATAAGTCCAGTGCCACAATTTATTAAGGTTAGACCATGGGGAAAAGCCGAAGAAACAAATTTTAATTTGTCAGAGGTAGGAATATCTTCAGATTATTTATATGCTTACCTTAGAAGGCGACAAATAGAAAATTCCCTTTCAGTGATAGTACTTCTCAGAGCTATTGCAGAAGTGTTAGTTGCTTTGGTTAGTTAGAAGGCATGTTGCCAGCACAGCAGATGGGTGGTGGTGTCTGGATTTAGCTTCCGCCCCTAACCTAGCATGAGCAAACAGCACTGTGAACGTCAAAAGAATTAGAGTATTGTTAGTCAGATGTATTTAACATTGCAAATGTCATTTAGAAGGTACATAACAAAATTTAAAATTAATTATATTATACACTTTGACCTAACCCAATATAACAATTAAAATTTTGTCTTAAAAACATTATACTTGGGATAATTGTGGAGTCATACAGTCATACTTAGAATATGTTAGAACATATTAGATATTGGCTAATAACCTAGAGGTTAAATAACATGAAAGTAACTTCATAATTACCAGGTCATTGTTTCTTCTTAAGAACTTCTTTGTGGTAGTTAGATTTAACAAACCAATTCAATTGTGTAAGCTGTGGTCAGATGGATTACAATGGAAAGGGATATTCAAGCAATGAACTCTCTTAAAAAAGGAATGAGGTAAAATAGCTGCCTTGATCATTAGCCCTGTAAGTTCAGTCCCTGGACCAGCAGCAGCAGCAGCAGCAGCACAATCCCCCAGAAACAAATGACCATTCTGAATCTGCTGAAGTGCTCCTGCCACCCTGCAACCCAAACCTGCTGAATCAGAGCCTCTTGGGGTGGCCCAGCAATCTACAGGTTAGCAAGCCCTCCAGGAAGTCCTTAGAGATTCAGTGCCTGGGTTTTTACAGTTGCTGATCATGGAGGCAGCCTCTGTCTGGCATGGACTGAAATTCCAGACTCAAAAGCAGGTGTTTAGCACATATCATGTTGTTTGTAGAAGTAGTTTAGGTACGTGAACCACATTTGTCAGTTAATAGTGGTGGGGACCCTCCCCAAATCCAAGTTCCCAGATGGCAGCAAAGAACCAACCCAGTAAGCGGATCTTTCCAACCACAGCAGTCAGACCTGAAATGTTAACTCTTTCCCACACACAGTTGTACAGGTGTCATAAAATGAGCTGGCAGGATTTCTTCCTTTTCTATTTTGGAAATAATTTGTGAAGAATTGTTATTTCTTTTCATATTTTGGGGTAATTAAAAAATTCAGGCCTGGGATTTCTTTATGGGTAGTTTTAATTATTAAATGTAATTACTAATAAAGTTAATTACTTTCTCTTTGTTATAGGCCTGATCAGATTTTCTACTTCTCCCTGAGTCAGATTTGGTGGTTTTACCTTTGTAGGAATTTGTTCATTTCATATAAGACATCTAATTTCTTGCCACACAGTTGTTTATAGCATTCTCTTAGATTGCTTTTTTTTTTTTTGCAATGTTGTCTTCCAGATGAAGTTTGGAGCCATAATTGCAATGAAATTTGATTGAATGTGTGTTGAGGTTATACATTACATTTGGGAGAATTACCACAGAGTATTTACAACCTCGGTCTTAATTGTTGCCTATTGTGTGTTTACGCAGCCTGACTATATATTATGTATAAACAAAGAAGCATCTACTTAATCTTTGATTAGTGCATAGGGAAGTTATTTTTTATGTTAATCTTATACTGAACTAACATTATGAACTCTTTAATTTTTGTAAATACTTAGTGTTTTCCTCTAAACAATTAGGCAATCACTCCACATGCATAAAAATGACAGTTTTCTTCTCTTTCTGGTGTATTGTAACTTTTCACTTACCTTCTTGCTGTATTCTGCTAATGGTGATGGATTGTTTCATTGATTGTTTTCTTTTTTTTGTCCAGAGGTCATTTTTGCCTACCTTTATCTGGTAGAAGTAGTTCAAAAAGTATTTCTTTTTGCTCCAAAAGAGTTTTAAATTACAAAAGAAAAATAAAAGGTGAATTTCCCATGAGCATGACACCTTGTCTACCGTCTCAGGGTTGGGAAGAGTGTGCACAAGCATTTCATTTTCTCCTTCTTGTGGTGGTCTTGCTCATATGTTCCCTCTCTTTCTAAGTAAGTGAAGGCTGGAAAAGTGCATTTTCCTATTACCTCTATTTTTTTCAGCATGATAGGTATAAAGTTGTAAATTCCACCTTAAAATTCCCATTCCACCTTAAAATTCCCTTCTTATTTGTTAATTTCATTATTCATTTGCTTTTTCGTCTCATTTTTTTCACATAATATTAAGGATATTGTTTTCAGACCTTAAAAAGACTAAACTATATTCCATTTTATTAAACTGCTTAAAAACTTCACAGCAAATAAATGGATTCGTTTGTAATTTTTACCATACTAATTAGACATTTGATAAACATTCTTTTTTTTTTTTTTTAAAGAGCAAGAGTTTTTATTGTTGTTTTCTTTTTTTAACTTTTAAGTTCAGGGGTACATGCATGGATTTGTTACATAGGTAAACTTGTTTCAAGGGGGTTTGTTGTACAGATTACTTTATTACCCAGGTGTTAAACCTAGCACCCATTTTCTTCCTGATCTTCTCCCTCCCCCACCCTCTCCCTTCTGATAGGCCCCAGTGTGTGTTGCTCCACACTATGTGTCCATGTGTCCCTTTCTCATCATTTAGCTCCCACTTATAAATGAGAACATGTGGTATTTGCTGGTGAGGTTGTAGAGAAAAAAAATGCTTACGCACTATTGGCGGGTAAATTAGTTCAACCATTGTGGAAGACAGTGGCAATTTCTCAGTAGACCGAAAGACAGAGATACCATTTAACCCAGCAATCTAATCACTGGCTATATACCCAGAGGAATATAAATTGTTCCATTACAAAGACACATGTACCTATATGTTTATTGCAGCACTATTCACAATAGCAAAGACATGGAATCAACCCAAATGCCCATCAATGATAGACTGGATAAAGAAAATGTGGTACATATACACCATGAAATACTATGCAGCCATTAAAAAAAACACAATCATGTCCTTTGCAGGGACATGGATGGAGCTAGTGGCCATTATCCTTCTTCTTCTTTTTTTTTTTTTTTTTTTGAGACGGAGTTTCGCTCTTGTTACCCAGGCTGGAGTGCAATGGCCCGATCTCGGCTCACTGCAACCTCCTCCCGGGTTCAAGCAATTCTCCTGCCTCAGCCTCCCAAGCAGCTGGGACTACAGGCGCACGCCACCACGCCCAGCTAATTTTTGTATTTTTTTTTTTTAGTAGAGACGGGGTTTCACCTTGTTGACCAGGATGGTCTCGATCTCTTGACCTCGTGATCCACCCGCCTCGGCCTCCCAAAGTGCTGGGATTACAGGCGTGAGCCACCGCACCCGGCCTGGAGGCCATTATCCTTAGCAAACTAAGGCAGGATCCAATAAACAGGCTTAATAGTAAATCCTTGTGTGTATCATTGACTTTTATCCTTAGAATTAAGTGCTGTAATTGTAATTGCTGTGCCATAAAGGAGTAATCATATGACTTTTGGTATATTTCGGTAATTTGACTTCCAGAACACTTGCTTCATTTTGCTCCTCTAGTAATTTAAGAGCTTCGATTTCTCTATATTATTGACAGATTTTGTTCTTTTCTTTCCTGGTAAATTTGATGAGTGAAAATTTGTGCTATGTTATTTTTCTATGTAATAACGCACAAAATAATGTTTGGTAATAATGCTTGTGGTACATTTCTGATTTCAGTGAGAATATCTTGTGTTTGGCCATGTAGTATAATGTCTCTTGGTTTTACATATGTTCTTTATCATGTTAAGGAATGTCATTATGTCTTTTAAAATAAAAAATGAAGACTTATTTTTAGTACAACCTTTTAAAAATCTTAGTCATTATATAATTTTTATTGATGTAATGAATTAGATTAAACTGTTTCTAATTATTAAACAAACCATTCTTTGATTACGGTAATAAGCCTAACTTACTGTGGCTGATCAATAAGCATTTGCTTGAAACATTTTTGAATGAACCACTTTTTGCCGTAATGTAGGATTGCATTTGCTTCTAAGTTACTAAGGTTTGCTGTATTAACGTTATGTAGAGAGGCTGAGCAGACGTTTTGATGTTGTCTTTGTACATTTTGGTGGTGGGGCAACACCATGACTTAGGTGCTGCTATTTTCATCCCCATTTTGCTCATGAAGAAACTGATGGATGTGGAGTTTAAATGACTTCCTCAAGGTCTCTCAGATGTGAAGGGCAAAGCTGGGATGGAGTCTAAATAGAGTCCAGATTCCATGCTTTCATCCTCTGCATTATAAGAGCAGAGACAAATGGTCTGTAAGAGAAGACGAGCCTTCTCTGTGTGCTAAGGTAGGCAAGCTGCGTTACTAGAAAGACAGCGCTCCATGAATTCACCATGCAAATTCTTTCCCTTAAACATATTTTCCATCAGTTGTCTAAAGTTATGCCATGTATATAGGTATGCCATTTTCTCCTGTAAACTTCTGGTTGTGTGTTTTTTCTCTTTCATTGACAAGAGAAATAAGTTTCTCACACATTCTCAGATGTGTCCAGAATAGAACTTACGGGTAGCTTGGCACTGTATCTGTTTCATGAATAATACACTGTAACCTTTTATAACACCTTCAGTTAGTTTTACAAGAAAGGGTACAGTTTCTGCATTATTCCGTAGTTGAAGGTGTCCTTATTTAAGCTTTACCTGTGATTGACAGCTTGTTTGGGCGTAGAGTAGGTTCCGATCAGGCCCGTGTGTTGTTGGAACTGCGGTCCAGGGGGGGTCTTTCTCTTGGTTACACATGGGAGGCGTCTTCCTCCTCCTCCTCTTTCTTCTTCTTCTTTTTCTTCTTCTTCTTCTCCTCCTCCTCCTCCTTCTTCTTCTCCTTCTTCTCCTTCTTTCTTCTCTTCTTCTTTCTTCTCTTCTTCTTTCTTCTCTTCTTCTTTCTTCTTCTTCTCCTTCTTCTTCTTTCTCCTTCTTCTTTCTTCTTCTTCCCAAAAGCTGCCACTTTCTCTCACTGTTCTCAAATTTCTCCAGAATGTTTCTGGACGTGAGTCTTCTAAAATTCTTCTTGTCTCTGAGTGAATGTTTTCAATCTGAAAATTTCCTTTCGTCTTTGGATCTGTGGAGGAAGTCTCTTCTATTATTATTATTTCTGAGACAGGGTCTCACTCTGTCGCCCAGGCTGGAGTGCAGTGGCACCATCTCTGCTCCTGCAGCCTCCACCTCCCGGGCTCAAGCGATTCTCCTCCATTATTTCTTTGGCAATTTCTTTATCTCTTTTCTTTTCTTCCGAGGTCTGCTGTTAGTCAGATCTGGGGGTGACACAGATGGTGCCTTCACGCTCTTATGTCTCCTTTATTTCTTATTCTTCTTTTTTCCCCTTCCATTCTGGAATAACTCCTTTACTCTCTAGTTTTAAAAAGTTATGAGCATATTTTAGTCTCTAAAACCCTTTTGTTCTCTGATTATTCCATTTTAGCGCATATTGATTTTATTTTGTGAAAGTAATATCTTCCTGAATATCTTAGAATGTTAACTAAAATTATTTTCTTTCTGTTCCCTGAGTTATCTGGTTTTTTTTTCTGTCAATTTTTATTCATTATTCTCTTCCTTGTCTTTACATAACTGATGCTCTTTGATGACACATTTACACTGGATTGATTCTACTAGACTGTTTGATGAGGTAGGGAGTGCCAATTTCTCAGTGTCATTATGCTTGGTTTTCCTTTACTCAAACTCAAGTTGAGAGGAGCTTAGCCAGTGTATGTGAGGCTCTAGGCCCCTTATCTCTGCCCCCCGTTCTGATTACATGTTTTTTTCCGGCATATCCACATAGCTCCTCATAGCTTTCAAGCTGGTTCTGAATTTATCTTAAGTTTTCCCTATGGGATTTATGTTTCGTTCATACTTTGAGTTTATGAAGATTTTGACAATTAAAAGTCCCAGCTTGCTTGTCTATCAAGTTATTTCAGACCTTTTCACCAACCCACGAACCTTACCTGTGGAGGCTACACTGTGCCCGTGCAGCCCACCACATCCTTCTCTTTCTGCCTCCATCTGCTCCTATTCATTTTCTAGATTTTAAAAGTCTGGAATCTTCTGTGAGTGAATAAGAAAGATGGTGTTTAATGGCTAGAAGTAGTGAGAAGAGGGGGTACCTTTTGTAAAGTACTATGGGGAATATCTGTCCATGTTTCTGGTTTGATTTACCTTTGTTTCTTTACATGAGGAGGGGCTGGAATTTATGAAGCCTCTGCCAACTCCATTTCCTTTTCTTTTAAGGTAGTTTTTGGTTTTTGAGGCTGTTTCATAAAATCTTTAGGCTTATCTGCTTATTTTTATTTCCTTCAACTTTCTGAGATTAATTTGACTTGACAGTCTTCATATCCAGTGCTGCTAAAAGTCTTACATTTTATTGCAATTTGGGAGAGACTTATTAGAGGCTGCAAATGAGATGCATATTCTTCAATACTTTAAAACATATTAGCTATTTGCTAGAAACACACAATCCTGAATGTCAAAATTAATCATGTTATTTATTCATCTAAGTTATTACAAATAATTCAGATGTTCTGAAATAGAAATGCTCCTGTCGCTGCTGTAACTATGGTTTTGTAAAATCTATGAAGAAGAAATGAAGGGGCAGATTTAGAGAGCAGATTCCGATAAACTGAGCAGAAAGAAACTAAAATAGTATAGTAATTATCTTCAGGGCTCAAATCCCTTATAACTATTGGGATTTGGCTTTTACTGCATAATTTAGTTTGAGAATTATTAATAAATCATTTCTGTTTAACTTGAGTTTACCTTTTTCATAATGGTAGAATAAAGAGGCAATATTGACATAAATATTTAACATTGGTTGAAAACTTTATTTTTCCTAGTGACATATTATCTTTTACCTATTGGACTAAAACCAACACCACAGAATGAAAATTGAGAGCGTTGAATAATATTAACATCTTTGAAATATTTCTCAATCAAGTATTTGGAGAAGTAGAGTTTGTTACAGGGTACAGCTGGCAAAACCGCAGGCGATGTACATGAAGCCTTCGAAAGACATCTTATCTGCATATTCTTGTTCTGTTCCTTTCACTAACAACTAGAGTATTGTGAGAGGAATGAATTACTTCCAGCAACTTTACCACTTTAAAGAAAAAAACCATCCCTATTATTATTGGTTAAACTCAATACCGACTTTTTGTTAGTCACTACTGCTGTTATTGTCATTTAAAAACTGTTTTGCATTATATAGCTTAGATATTATTTAGATAGTTTCTTCATAGTCATAAACAATGTCAATTCTATGTCAGCATTATTACGGTGGGACTGTTACCTTCATCTTAGCTTCATTATTATTTAAAAATTTTCACAAATGCCCCTTGAAAATATCTATCATTTGTCTTATATTGTATGGACATATGGACAAGGAATTGATCTAAATATCCAGGAGACTAGAGTAGATTAAATAAATTATAATAATTCATATAAAGAGCAATTATACATATGATAAAAATAATAAGGTATGGCTCCATTTGTTGATGGTCAAAGACTTTCAAGAAATATTACAAATGAAAAAGAAGCAAAATCCACATCTTTGTATAAGCTATCCTCCGATTCATGTAAATAAAAAATATATGTTACATATTTATATATAAGGGACTATATGCATGTAATTTTTTCTCAAAGGATACTTGTCAAAAAATTTTAGTGAAGATTTTTTGGGGAAAGGTAAAGACTAGAGGAGGGAAACTTTTATCCCAAATTTAAAAATATAATCTGCTTTTTTAAAGCACTTCTACGCTGCTGGTGGGAATGTAAACGGGTATAATCACTGTGGAAAACAGTGTGGAGATGCCTTAAGGAACTAAGAGTTCAACTACCATTTGATCCAGCAATCTCACTACTAGATATTTTCCCGGAGGAAAATAATTCATTATCTGAAAAATAAATACTTGCACATGCATGTTTATAGCAGCACAATTCACAATTGCAAAAATCGGAACCAGGCCAAATGCCTATCAATCAAGGAGTGGATAAAGAAATTGTGATCTCTCTCTCTCTCTCACAAATATATATGTGTATATATATAAAACAATTATATATATACACACACATATATTTTATATATTATATATATAAATATATGTTATATATATAATTGTATATATATACAATTATATATACACATACATTATGTATATATCATATATAATATATATAAGATATAAATATATATTATATATAAAATATATGTGTGTATATACAATTATGTATATGTGTATATATATACAATTTATATAAATTATATAAAATCATATATCATATAAAATATATTTTATATATAATTTATATAAAATATATAATTTTATAATATAATTGTGTATATATATACACATATATTTTATATATATAATATGTATCATTTTTTTCTGTTATGGCTGAGTAGTATTCCATATATATATAATGGAATATATATATATATGGAATACTACTCAGCCATAACAGAAACAAAATGAATGGCATTTGCAGCAACCTGGGTAGAACCGGAGACCATTATTCTAAGTGAAGTAACTCAGGAATGGAAAGCCAGACGTCACATGTTCTCACTCACAAGTTGGACTTAGCTATGAAGATACAAAGGCATAAGAATGATACAGTGGACTTTAGGGACTTGGGGGAAAGCGTGGGAGGGGGTGAGGGATAAAAGACTACAAATTGGGTTCAGTGTATATTGCTTGGATGATGTATGCACCAAATTCTCAGGAATCACCACTAAAGAAATTACTCATGTAACCAAATACTACCTGCTCCCCAAAAACCTGTGGAAATTAAAAAAAATTAAAAAGTGAAAAAATAGTTGCCTTTTGTTTTAATGCTATAATGTATGTTCATGATGTTACCTAATCATCCCACTCTCAACCTCAGGAAGTATTTCATCTTCCCAAACTGAATCTCTTTATCCCTTAAATAAGGACTCTTCACCCCTCTCTCTCCCCAGACCTTGGTAACCTATGTTCTGCTTCCTGTCTCTATGAATTGCCTAATCTAGACACATTCAGTTTTATCCCTTCCATTATTATCTGAATTTTCTAATCATGTGCATGTGTTACTTTCATTTGTTACAAAATGTCAACATGGGTTACCAGGAAAAAAGGATTATGGGCCATTTTTAGTTCCTACTTAGCATTTTCTGTTTTAAAACAACCCTAATAAATGTTCTTGCATATGATCTCATGGAGAAAAGCGTAACTGAATATACCTGGGGGGGAGAAAGAGGTGATGTACCATTTCTTTTAAGACACAGGAAGACCTTCATTTGTGTATAATTCCCAATGATACTCTGTTGCCTTATTATACAGTCACTGGCAACAGCATGGAGAGTGGTTATTATTGTATTAATATGCAAGAATTAATTAAGTTGAACTTCATTGTAACAAGCTGGTTAGAACATTAGGTTATGATACACGAGGGATTTATTTAATAGCTTTTGATAAAATTGTTAAACTATTTTAATAAATAATAAGATTTGATATATTAAATTAGCAGAAAATAATAGAAATGATTGTTTAATTTTTTTGTAGCATAATTACCACTGGCTAGAAAAACCATTTATAAAATTACTATACTTCTAAAGATATTTATCCTAAGGAAATAAACTATTACAGGAAAAAATTTCTATAAGCATAAATGTTCATTATGACCTTGCTTCTAATATTTTATTATTGTAAATGATCTAAATATTTAACAATAGGAAAATGATTAAGTAAATTAACATATATCACTCAATAAATTAAACATGATAGCTAACAAGAATATATAGTGATGCCAGAAATTCTTCTAGGATTAAGCACACAAAAGTAGGACAGTAATTTTATGGATACTATGTAATTATTCAAAAAACCCATTGCAGCTGACATTTATTTAATCAACAATTACCTGATTGCCTGCTTCAGGAGTGTAATTTCATGTTCATCCTTCCCGGCCTGTTGGGAGCACTCAAGGCCATTGCCGACTGCCTGTGGGTGGAAGCTGTCTCATCTGTCCCAGTCCATTGCTTCCCTCCCTTGCTCTCTTCCTGGGTCTATGGCTGTCCTTTCTCAAGTTACCTTTTTGGTTTCCCATGCTCTTGTGCCTGAAATCTTTCCTCCTCAAGGTTTTACCAGGAATCCTCATTCCTGTTACTCTACACAATGAGGGAGCTCATCCTCTCCCAAGGGGGCAAAAACTAGGATGTGCTTGGCTGCAGTAACAAATAGACCTAATATTTCTGTGGCTCATTCAGGCAGAAATTTATTGCTCATGGGATAATCTGAGTCTTTACTCCAGGCTATGGGGGTGGCCCTTCTCTTTGGGGTCATCAGGGCCCAGTCATTTTAGGGGAGAGATAAGACACGATTCCATGAAAGGTTGACTAAAACCAAGGCTCTGAAGCTCACATGACCCCTCTGAGAAGGATGGTGCTGGCTGACGCCTTTCACAGGAGAGACAGGGGGAGCACTTGCAAGTGGAAAGGAGGGGGAGAGGATGGCACATTTGGTTCCAAGCTGGGGTCAGATGCAGGCCCTAAGTTTCTGTTTCATGTGGGGCCCCTTCAGCTGGGGCCATGGAGGGGTGTGCAGGTGAGGGAGCCCAGTGGCTGACGGCAACTCCCAATACGTGTTGCTGGTGACCAGAGTGCCACTGTTTACCACTGGCCCTGAAGCCTTGGTTTGATAAATTTTAAATGACTTTTTCTTTGAATGATTTTGACTTAGCTGCTTATCAAAGGGGCATTTCTACCTGTGTTTTCACTTTATGAGTCCTATAACATTACAACAAGAATAATTTTCTGAAAGAGACTTGAAAGATTTCCTTCATTCTTTCAGAATAAAGAGTATACATGTTCAGTTCCCTCATGAATATTTGAGAATCTGGGTTTGAAATGATGACTATAGGAGAAATGAAACAACCTAGGGCATCACATGTCCACACAAATGCACAAACCTCTTTCTTGGCTGAATTCCTCTGGGATATCTCTGTATTCCCATATTAGATTTGTTACATTGTAAACAATGAATTTTAGGTTCAATTTCTTTTATGGGGCTGTCTGTTTCTTCATGCCATGCATCTGCTGCACATTCATCATGTGTCTGCTGCACATTCAGCTCAGGAAGAGGTGCCTGCTAGCGGCTCAGAGCTTGCACATTGAGTAGAAGTGGGCCAAATTTGTCTCCTGTGCCATACTTCTTCCTCACATTTCAAAAATAAGCATTTTATTTCAGAACAGTTTTTGGTTTGCAGAAAGTTGTGCAGAAGCGGCAGAGTCCCAGGATCCCTGCACTGTCTTCCCTGTTACCATCTTAGGTTGTCATGATATGTTTAGCATAGCTAATGAGCTAATAATGATAGGTTATTATTAACTAGAAACTAAACTCCACTATTAATTTGGGCTTCACTAGCTTTTCCCTAATGTCTTAGCTTTATTCCAGGATCTCATCCAAGACACCGCCTTACATCTAATGGTCTGTCTCTTTAGGCTTCTCTGGACATTGACAGCTTCTTACACTCTCCTGGTTTTCATAATCTTGAGAGTTTTGAGCAGTGCTGATCAGGTATTCTGGAAGACGGCTCTCAATCTGGGTTTGTCTAATATTTCTCCCATGCTTATGCTGGGGTTATGGGTTTTTGTGAGGAGGACCACAGAGGTGAAGTGCCATTTTAATCACAATTCAATAAATAATTCATGAATCAATATACACATCGCTACGGACGTTGACCTTGATCACCCAGCAGGGGCAGTGTCTGTTTGGTTTCCTCTCTGTACAGTCACTCTCCCTCCCTCTTTCCAAATTGCAGTGTGTTTACTCTCACTAAAGCATCTCCTCCCCTCTTCTTCCTCCTCCCCCACCGATCCTCTTCCTCCTCCTTCTTCTCCATTTTATTCTCTTTCACTACCTCTCTCTCTCTCTCTCTCCATTTCCCTTCCCTGCTTGCCAAAAAGCTGTGTTTTAAAATGAATCAAGACCTCAAAGCCAATAGAATGAAGTTAATTGTTAAAATTTCAAGCAACATTGAAGAGTGGGCACATTTTAGGGGCAAAAAAGTTGTCAGGCTAGACAGAAATTTTGTACCACCTTAGCAGTTACTCTTTATTCATGCACTAAGTTTTGCTTTGGTGGGCTGAAGTTGAGTTTTCAACAGGTTTATTGCTGAGAGCTTTAGTAATAATAAACAGACTCACTTTCAGGCTAATACTTTATTTGAGTGGCCAGCTCTGGGGACAGTGAAACAGGAAACATCCGATGCAGTTGTTCTTAAGGATCACCTGGGTGAAGCTCAATTTCTGCAGATCCTGTGTACAAAGGTCAAGAAACGTGCCCAGATCTCCGTATATACTTATTTTCTGGGTAATTAATTTCACCAAGTGACATCTGTCAGGTAAGCCAGGTCTGTCTTCTCTTAATAAGTGGAATATGTCTATTAATTCTGCTATTCTGGACTCCTATATAAAAGAATATTTTAATTTACATACAATTTCTAGTTTTTAGTCCTTCTCTTTGGAAACCATGGTCTTATATTTACAGGTTATGAAATTGAAATTTAGGTTTCCATATGCATTTCTTCTACTAGGGAACTTACGTGAGGTGAGTTCTCCCTCTACCAGCCATGCTGTTTCTCATGATGCTTCCACACAGGACGCATCTGCTGAGCTCTGGGCTCTGCTATGGTTCCGTGTCTCACTCCCTCCACCAGCCATGGTGCTCCCTCCACAAAGGACACACCTGCTGAGCTCTGGGCCCTCGAGGGCACTGCCTCTGCTGCTCCCCCCTGCGCTAAATGCTGCTGCAGATCAGCTTTGTGCATGACTATGTGCCATGTCCAGCATGTTTCATAGGTGCTATCTCTCATAATAATTAAAGCAAACCTATTTTACAGATGAATCAAGTGAGGTCTAGAAACACTGAGGAAGCTGCACGAGGCCACACGGTAGGAAGCTGGGGCATGAGTCCAGTTGTCCCTGACACAAATCCGTGCTCTTTATGGCTGCGTGGCATTAGCACCTTCAGTTTGTGATTAGCATCTCACAGCTGCCTTTGTAAGCTGTCACTGGTGGCCATGCTCACAGGTGCACTGTGTATACAGGATGACTGTAGTCACTGTTCTACAGAAGCACACAGTGGCTGCAGGTTCGTGGCTGGACTCCATGGTGCTCCATCAGGGGCAGCGTGCCTGTGGCCTCTGTCTGTCTTTTTATTCCTCCTCTGCCACCCCTAAATGCCTAGGAGGAAGCCATGCATACCATGGGAACTTGATACCCAAAAACAGAGGGGGGAATGAATCAATGCTTAGGTGATGAGTTATGAGCATTCAAGAAAACAGTCGTTCTCATCCAGATGCCTTTATTTTGCCATCTGGTATTTCAAGTCTCCATCACTTTATAGAAAGCAACTATTTCACAGCTAGCGGGGCTGCAGTGCACTGTATCGGCCAGCGGATATTTGCTCTCGGCTTCCCACACATGCAGGAGGAGCAGTCTTCCCTGAAGAGTTTCCTGGGGCTTGTTTGTGCGACTTGCTTTGGCTAATGCGGCATGAGCAGAATGGACACACACTGCATCCAAACAAATTAAATGTGCTTTCGGGCTCAGCCTCTTCTTCTCCTCCCCCACCCATCCTGTTGTGTTCTCAACTGGACTCTAGAATGAGGATGTGGAACCGACTTGCAGCCAAGCCCACGTGGCAAGCAGATGTGCTTCTCGCTGACAGCCTCTGAGTTTCAGTGTTTTGTCTTCTCTGGTATTGCTGCAGCAAAAAGCTGGCTGGGGACAATGAGCATAGTGGTGAAAAATACCACACACAAATAAATTGGCATTACACCTTAGTGCTGTCTGATAGATTGTGACGGGGGAGTTGCGGGGCCACTGACCTACACCATTGTGATTAAAGCGGGCTGGGCAAAGGAGGCAGTCAATTAGGGAGCTTGCAGCCCTCCTTCTGCTCTTTCTGCACCTGGCTGTTCCTCGTTCTTGGCATTCAGTGGCTGGGAGGAGAAACAACGGCTGGTGGTAGGTGGGGTGGGCTTCAATTATAACCGAACAACTGTGGGGTTAGGTTAAGCTGCTTTTGGTGGAGGGCTAGGGAAGGAAAACTGATTAACTGTTGGAAGTCTTGAACGGGCAGATAGGTCTGACAGCAGGAAGTGCTGAAGGTCAGCATCTTGACTGTTCCACAGAAGGGGTGCTGGTGCTGCTAGTCCCAGGCATTACAGAACAGGTGTGGTTCCTCCAAAGACAGATGGGCACCAGAGACCTTGATGCTTTGACCCTCTTCAGTGGAAATGCCTAAGAAATGAGCAGTCTAGGATGGACCACATATTTAAGACAAGAATCATTTGAAATGAAATGGGACAACTTGGTGGAGGTTTCATCACATCACTTCCCAGCTGTTACTGCCTGCTCCCATGTTTCTTCTTTGCTACTATTGCACCTAAATCCTTCCAGTGAGAGACACATATAGGATTAGTACTTTCTCAAGATGAACAAAGACCATCTTAACAGGTCGCAGTTCCAACTTAGCGCACCAGCCAGTAATATCAACCCAGAATCCCTGCTGGCTCATGCAGTGTTTGTCTTAGCAGTCATTAGCGTTAAGTGTCCATTGTTAAGTAAGTTTTGACCATTTTGGGTCTGAATGATGTTGCCCTCCTCGAATATATCATTCTAACCTGGATGATTGACTGGGTAGGAATATATAAAAGGATGAAGTTTTGAAAAAATTATCAACAAAGTTAAAGGCTGTAGGTCTAAAGTTGCTTTCCTCAGCGTTTGTTGATAATGAATCAGTAACCATTGCTAAGCTTTAGGTTTTAACCGTCTGTAAAGTACACATTGACACTATTTTACATGCAGTGGCATGATATTCTGATGTTGGCCACACCACAGCCTTCATATTTGATCTGTCCCTATGACACAGTGTGGCTGTGTCCCCCGCCCGAAATCTCATCTTGAATTTAATAATCCCCGCCTGTCAAGGGCAGGACCAGGTAGAGATAACTGACCCATGGGGGTGGTTTCCCCTCATACTGTTCTCGTGATACTGAGTTCTCATGAGGTCTAATGGTTTTATAAGAGGCTTCCTCCTTCACTTTGTCTCTCATTCTTTCCCCTGCCGCCATACGAAGGAGGGTGTGTTTGCTTCCCCTTACACCATGCTTGTAAGTTTCCTGAGGCCTCCTCAGCCTTGTGGAACTGTGAGTCAATTAAACCTCTTTTCTTCAAAAATTACTCAGTCTCAGGTATGTCTTTTTTAGCAGCCTGAGAACAGATTAATGCACCATATTCCATCAGAAACACTCTTGTTAACATTTACCATATACACCTAACGTTTAATAAATAATATTATAATGTAACCAACTCTATGGTAAGCCTCTTAGGTATAAGTTCGTGTTTTCTAGGGTTAACGATCTTCATTTTGCATTTGGAAAAATAAGGTTTAGGGAAATTTTTACTATCTAAAGTGGAGATTAAAATGATCTCATAGAATTCTTTTGAAGATTAAGAGGATATTAGATACACTGTCTACATTAGTCTATCATTTATTTGAATTCTCAGTTATTATTTCCATGAATGAACTTGCCCAAAGTTATAGAGTTACAATGTGACCAAATACATTCTAAACCAGACTTTTCCAATTTCATAATTCATAATGTTTCTACTAAGCTAGAGTGTTTTATAATTCTCTTAAATATATAATCTGGAATTTTCATGCATTCTTAAGTATGGTTTAATTGGACCCCAGGAAGTATGTTTCAGTGAAATAAATATCCGACATTGTAATAGGTTCAAAGCACATATATTCCACCCAACAGAATGTCATTCAATAAATTTCATTCCAATAACATTCTTACTAAGATGTGAGTATTTCGATCTCACTGCCATTTAATTTTTTATTGCTATTTGAACTTTAATTGCAAAACCTTGAAATAATGAGTGTGTCAAGGAACAAAAATGCAAAAATTAATTATAAAAGATACATGATAGTTTGAAGACGTTCTAAAAGCTATTCCAAGCTGCATAAATTGACCACAGCAAACCTCATTACATGCATGCATTAGGTTCTGGTGCATAAACACTGGCTAAACATGATGGATTTTTATTTTTCTAATATTTAAAAGAAGCCCAGCTGTGGGGGAATCCTGGGCTGGTGTAGTCACTGCAAGCTGCTCCAGGCAGGACTTGAGGGTCATGAGCTCTGCACCCAGACGGAAGGGAGAGCAGTGATGAACAGAGGTCCTGTCATATATAAACAGCTCCTGGCACCAGCAGAGGTCTGTGCACACACACACACAGCTCCAGGCACTAGCAGAGGTCCGTGCGCACACACACAGCTCCAGGCATCAGCAGAGGTCCATGCACACACACACACAGAGCTCCAGGCATCAGCAGAGGTCCGTGCACACACACACACAGAGCTCAAGGCATCAGCAGAGGACCGTGCACATACACACACAACTCCAGGCACCAGCAGAGGTCCGTGCACACACACACACACAGCTCCAGGCATCAGCAGAGGTCTGTGCACACACACACATACAGCTCCAGGCATCAGCAGAGGTCCGTGCACACACACACACAGCTCCAGTCACCAGCAGAGGTCCGTGCACACACACACACATACACACAGCTCCAGGCACCAACAGAGGTCTGTGCACACACACACAGCTCCAGGCATCAGCAGAGGTCCATGCACACACACACACACACACATATACACACAGCTCCAGGCATCAGAAGAGGTCTGTGCACACACACAGCTTGAGGCATTGGAGGGTCCTGAACTCAGAAGGGAGGGTACCAGGGGCTGGGATGGGTAGCGGGAAGGGGGGGATAAGGAGAGATTTGTTAAAGGATATAAAATTACAGCTCGATAGGAGGAATAGAACTCACTGTAGGAATAAGCCGTTATATACAACTATAGGATGACCATAGTTAACAATAATGATACATAGCTTTGAATAGCTAGAAGGAGGATCTTGAATGTTCTCAACACAAAGAAATGATAAATGTTTGCGCTGATGGATACGTTAGGTACCCTGATCTGATCACTATATATTACATGTATCAAAACAGCACTATGTACCCCATCGATATGTACAATTACTGTGTTAATTAAAAAAAAATAGGGTTGTTACTTTACATACTCCAGTGGAGATGGTTTGGGCAGGAAGGATTAGAAAAGTTCAAAATACCCTGATTTAAAGCTGCATAGATGTCCCACGTGGCCTGTGAGGTGTAGACTGCCCCGCTCCTGGGGGTGCAGCTCAGCCAGCGACAGCCATAGCCCGTCCCTCCTCACTTCCTCTCTGCCCAGCTGGGCGTTTTGCTCTTGTCAATATGAAGAATAAAGCCAGTCAATATGGAGAGTAAAACCGGTCAATAGAGAAACATTCACCTCAGATGTCACCACCGAGTAGCTTTATCATGAGACTGCCCCTGTGCCTTCCTCCCATTCAGAAAAACAGATGAGACACATTTGAAGAAAAGGTGTGTCACGAGGGGTAACATTCTCCCTTGCAGAGAACAAACTGCTATTCACAAATTCCAGCTATAATCTACAAAGTCAGGCCCTTTTCTTCTCAGTGATAGGAAATTAAGCTGTATTGTATTAAACTAGGCTTAGTATAAAGATAAAGGGATGATTATTTCTATCATCTATCATCTATCTAGCTATGTATCTATCTTCTATCTGTCATCTATCTACTTAATCATCGTCTATCTCTATGCATCTATCTATCATCTATCTATCACCTCTCTCTCATCTATCATCTCTATGCATCTATCATCTATTTCTATATCTATTTCCATCTATCTCTGTGCATCTATTTATCTATCTTTATATCATCTATCTATCTATTGTCTATCCACCTATCTCTATCATCTCTCTCTCATCTATCATCTATATCTATGCATCTATCTATCTCTATCATCTACCTTTCTATTATCTATAGTGTAAATGTGTTGCTTTAAAAAAATTGAGCTGAAACTCACATAATAACTATCTATCTATGTATCTTTCTATTGTCTATAGTGTAAATGTGTTGCTTTAAAAAACTGAGCTAAAACTCACCTAATAAAATCAACAATTTTCAAGTGTACCATTCAGCGGTGTTTAGTACATGCATAGTGTTGTATCAGCATTACCCGTTTCAAGCTTGAGAACATTTCCATTTCTGTAGTGTGTCTTCCCTTCAAAACAGAGTAATGCGACAGTGAGCTTCTACTCAGTAAACCAAGGGTGATCGTGTGTGCTTTATTCCACCCCATCATCTTTATAAGTGGTCAGCCAATTTCCAAGTATTCCTGAGTGCATTCTAGGCCTGGCACCAGTTTTATGAAGGAACCAGGGCTGATTTTTAAAAGATGTAACACAGGCAGCCTCGTCCCCGGCAGCCTCTTTCATTTCCAGGCTATTTTTTTCCATTAAGATGGTCCACATCTAAGGAATAGAAACCCACCCCTAATACAAATTTAGGTAAATAAATTTGGACCAACCTTAAAGCAAAACTTAAAGTAAAATATTTTATTTTTACTTAAATTTTTTTTTTATAGAGATATAGTCTCACTATGTTGCCCAGGCTGGTCTTGAATTTCCGTGCTCAAGTGATCCTCCCACCATGGCTTCCCAAAGTGCTGGGATTACAGGCATGAGCCACCACACTCAGCCTAAAGTAAAATCTTAATGTATAAGATTTTTTGAATGATCAGCAATTGGTGTCATTTTTACT
This sequence comes from Ateles fusciceps, assembly GCA_036589455.1. Classification (NCBI taxonomy): domain Eukaryota; kingdom Metazoa; phylum Chordata; class Mammalia; order Primates; family Atelidae; genus Ateles; species Ateles fusciceps. The sequence goes on from JAZHEH010002639.1 coordinate 4,394,517, forward strand.
ATTGGTCCATTACATCAACAGAGAGTTGGTTATGTCATAAATATGGAGAGGTGTGATAAAATTCCATCATGAAAAATGCAAGTACCTTAAATAATAGAATCAGCTGAACTACAGAGAGAAGGAATAAAATACTAAAATAGTAGCACGTTAGAGGCAAGTGTCTTAAAGTGCAAACATTCACAAGCTGAATGAATTGATAACTTAAAAGTAGCATTTTTCCATGCTTATTTTATGCTGTCACTGTTCTTGGGACTTTACATCTATTTATTTAATTTTCAGAACAACTTCATGGGGGAGGCAGTATTATTATTTCTGTTTTACCAAGAAAGCAACAAGTGTAAGACCCCCAAACTGGGACAGTGGCTCAGGTGGGGTTAACCTTGAGTAGAAAGAGGACAGAAGAAGAAATTAGTTGTTTTCCTCCAGCTCCACTAATCTATAATGTCTAAAAATCATTTTGCTATGTATTTTAGCATCTCATATAAGCATCTCATCAATTCCTATAAGTAGCATATTTGTTTCTCCTTATGAAAAACAAACGTGATCATATGGACTGTGGAACAGTGTTGACCCTCAGCCCCTTCCCACTGTCTGGGTCGTGGGGCAAGGAAGCCGAGGGCTCAGGAGCCTTGGCAAGGGCAAGCATGCGGGAAGGAGGAAGGGAAGTTCCCATGGCAGATGTGTGTTTCTGCAGGGGTGGGACGCAAGCGGAACCTGCTCACCTGCAGCCCGGGCCCCTCCACCGGGGGCTGCTGCCGCGGCCTCCCTGACCCTGTGGCTGGCCATTCCTTCCTCACTCTGCTCCTCATTTCCCTCCACTTCTGAAGGGCCTCTGAGTCCCAAGTACTGCACATCACCTTTATGTGAGGCCAAAGGTGGATGTGTTAGTCATCTGAAACTGCTGGGAGTAAAATTTATACAGCAAAACAATACATGAAAACTATTTTAAAAAACTAAACAGATGGCTGGTCATGAGGTTTTCAACTTACACTTGTCAGAAAACCATCTCACCATAGTCCTTGTAACTCATCGTTCTATTTTATTTTATTGTTCTTCTCTGTTGCTCAGGCTGGAGTACAGTAACATGATCATAGCTCACTGTAGGCTCCAACTCCTGGGGTCAAATGATCCTCCCACCTCAGCCTCCCAAGTGGCTGGGGCCGCAGGCATGCACCATCATGCTTGGCTAATTTCTGTATGTTTTTGTAGAGACGGGGATCTCATCATGTTGCCTAGGCTAACTCAGTCTTTACATCTATTCTGTAGTTTAAGAAAATAGAATGATGTATAGATCCAGCCTGGGCTGTTTAGAATCTTTTTTCATTCATCGACAAACAGACAGTTAGAATACAAAACAGGTAAGGGCTTGCCTACGTGAAATACAACACATTTCTGTCTGAAGTGTGAAGGGCAGACTTCTTTGCGAACTCTCTGCCCTTCCCACTTCAGAGCTGTCAGCCGCAACACCAGCTGGCAGAAGGGCCAAAGCTTAGGAGGTTCCAGAAAGTGGTGACCCTGTGCTGTCTTCAGAGGAGGTTGAATCTGTCCCTACCACAGGCCAGCTTGTTCTAACAGAGCCACTTCCTGCGGCATGAGAGTGTCCTGGACCCCTAACCCCTGACCCTATTCTGCGTATAGTTGCATTCTTGCCTCATCCATTTGTGACCAAACAGAGAAAAACTCCCACATTTATGACTTTACATTGAGGCCAAGTCAGCCTTGACGTTATGTACAACTTTCAGCACTTTTTAGGTTGCAGAGCTGGGTAGGTTTGCCTTAGGACTTAAACTTTCCTAAAAGAGATTTTGAGTCTTGTAGGCTGGAGGTGTTTTTGTCGGCTGCTGAATATGATATGGAAAAAGCATCAAGACTTGCCAAAGGCCACTTAGAAGCGAGCTTGATGAGTTTGACAGCTATTCTTATTTCAAACTGCAGACAAGACTAGGATGTAAAATACAAGGGGAATACCAGGATCTTCTTTTCTACTTGGACACTGATGTGATATGGTCAGCTTTTCCCTTGCACTGTTAGACAGTAGGTCACTGTCTGTCCTGGACCACTGACCCACTCACTGCCAAGTGCATGCATGAGAGTATACGTGCCAGTGGAAGGGAGGGGTCGGTTAGAGAGAGAACAGAAAAACACATTGGCTGAGATCCCCTCAGCTCTGTTAATCTGTAATGTTTTTGAAATTTAAGCATAGTTTTGCTGTTTATTTTACCATCTGTATGACACATTACTTTCGATAAGTAACATATCAGTCCTTATGAAAAACAAATGTGATAATATGGAACGCTGTCATGGAGTCTGTATATTTTACTATTTACATAATTGTAAACACACATGAAATACTCAGGTGAGTTAGGTAATATAATGATAGAAAGAAAGCCAATTTCAAGGAAATTCAACTCCCAAGTCATGATTCTTGTTTCTCAGGCAAGGAAGTTAAGGCTCACAACTATTAAATAATCTACCCAGGACTGCACAGTTAGGGGTGAAGGGTGCACTGGAGCCTCCTGGCCTCCCCCACACTTCCCCGCCTCAGCATACAGTGGTATACTGTGATATCCACGCCCCAGCAGACAAATAGCACGTCCATGATGATGTGCCCTTGGCAATGGTTGGATGTGGAGGATGTGGGTGAATTCAGTGGGCCTGGCTGGCGGTCAGCACCCTGGGTGTGGTAAGTGTGAAGCTCTCAGACAGAAATGGAGGAAAATGGAGGCCAAGGGAGAAAGTTTCTTTTTCTTTCTTTCCTGAGATAAAAATAGTGCTTCCCTCCTATTTTATATATTTTTTGAAATGGAGTCTCGCTCTGTCACCCAGGCTTGGGGGCAGTAGCACAGTGTCAGCTCACTGCAATCTCCGCCTTCTGGGTTCAAGCGATTCTCCTGCATCAGCCTCCCGAGTAGCTGGGATTACAGGTGCACACCACGGCGGCTGGCTGAATTTTTTTTTTTTTTTTTTTTTTTTGTATTTTTAGTGGAGAGGGAGTTTCACCATGTTGGCCAGGCTGGTTTCGAACTCCTGACCTCAGGTGATCTGCCCACCTTGGCCTCCCAAAGTGCTGGGATTACAGGTGTGAGCCACCACGCCCAGCCCCCTCCTAGTTATTTTAAATGCAAAACTTAGAAGTGGAATAGAGGGATAGGTAGGAAGTAAACTTATAAATATACTTGGGTAGATGAAATCAATAACTCTTTTAAATATTAGAAGCCAAACGGACTTTAAAGAAGGGAAACGAAGTCAAATGTGTTGTTTAGAAAGGACAAATTCCAATATTATATTGAAAGACAAAACATCAGCTACGTGAGTGGAAGACAGGCCGTTTCTTCAGCTTCATTAGCCAGAAAACATGAGCTGTAGTAGGTGACAGGACACGTGGGCATTTCCATAATATGCTGGAATAATTTAAGCCAGACCCCCACCCCTAGGATTTATTAGCAGTCAGAAGTCAGGAACCAGTTCATGAAAGACACTCACAGCTGCTCCAGTTATTACAAGCATATTTCACTGGGTTTTGAGAAGATTAATGAGGCGCTTCCGGAGGCCAGCCCTCATTATTCAGAGATGCCCCGTTTCTGTTTCACACAGCTTCTGTGTTAGGAGACACAGTCTCCAGAGGACTCTAATTGCAAGGCCCCTGCTTTCTGCATCTTCTGTTTTCTTGCAGCGCTCACTGCATCCCAACCCCCCACTGACCTGCATTTGATGGAAGGCGTGTAAACGCGGCTTTCATGACGTACTGAAGAACTTTTGAAGACCTGTCACTCTGTAGACTTCTGATTCGTGCAGCTTTTTGTGCATTTATCACGCAGGCCAGTAAGATATGCTTGTTTAGAAAAAGGTGCACAGGGTAATCCTTTCTTGGTGTAAATTTCCTACATTTCAAGCCTAGAGGAAGAAATTGTGTTATGATTTAAATTTAAATCATATTCCTTTGATTAATGAATGAATGAATGGAATGAACACAGAAAAAAATCTTTAAAGTGATAATCTCTTTCAAATGTGTGGTCCCTCACTATTCTTTGAACCTTATTTTCTTTTTCTTTTCTTTTTTTTTTCTTTGAGATGGAGTTTTGCTCTTGTTCAGGCTGGAGTGCAATGGTATAATCTTGGCTCACCGCAACCTCTGCCTCCTGGGTTCAAGTGATTTTCCTGTCTCAGCCTCCCAAGTAGCTGGGATTACAGACATCCGCCACCATGCCCAGCAAATTTTTTGTATTTTTAGTAGAGATGGGGTTTCACTATGTTGGCCAGGCTGATCTCAAACTCCTGACCTCAGGTGATCCATCCACCTCAGCCTCCCAAATTGCTGGGATTACAGATGTGAGCCACTCAGCCCGGCCGAACCTTATTTTCTTAGTGACGTTAAGAGAAACAGTGATTGCCTTAAACTTAAATAAGAAGAAACTGGGTATGGTACCTCACACTTGTAATTCCAGCACTTTGGGAGGACCAGGGAGGTGAATTGCTTGAGCCCAGAATTCGAGATCAGCCTGGTCAACATGGTGAAACCCGTGTCTACAAAAAATACAAAAATTAGCCTGGCATCGTGGTGAGCGCCTGTGGTCCCAGCTACTCAGGAGGCTGAGGTAGGAAAATGGTTGAGCCCTGGAGGTGGAAGTTGGAGGTTGCAGTGAGCCGAGATTGAACCACTGCAATCCAGCCTGCCTGGGTGACAGAGCAAGACTCTGTCTCAAAATAAATAAATAAGAAGAAATAAGCAAAGAGATAAAAAAATTAAAATATTTAAACTATTAAATCTAGAAAATAGACCCAAAGTATCTGGTTTCAAATACCTATTTAATTTGTGTCATTTTTGCGTTTTTCTTTCCTATTTCTGAAATTGGGCATAAATAAATAGCTAAGATGCATTATGTATATTTCTCATGAAGCAGTGCTACATCAAGACTTTTTTTTGGGTTGCAGAAACTTAACTAAAATTCACTTGTGAAGAGCAGGAGCTTATTATCTCATGGACTGGCAAGTCCAGGCTGGGCACTGGCTTCAGGCACAGCCGGATCCAGCAGCTACAGTGATGTCCTCTGGGCTTTGCAATCTCCATCTTTCAGCTGGCTTCCCTCCACATGATTGGTGGCCTCAAGGGGCCCACTTCACAGGGCGACAAAAGCAAGAGCTGCCAGCAATTCTAACTTTTTGTAGATTGTGGGTAACCCCCCATATAGGCACCGAGGAAGGAGAGCTAAGTAGAATCCTGGCATAATTACGGCCTGGAGAATATCTCACTTTATAGTGTTACTACTCAGCAATTTCCTTTTATATAATCCTTTATATAATCATATATTAGTTTATAGAATTAGGGCTTGAAGAATCCCTTTATATAATCCTCTATATATAATCATATAATAGTTGATAGTATGAGTGCCTAAAGAATATTTCCCTACATATATATATAATTATATCTTAGTTCATAATCAGAGGAATGCCTAGAGTGGACACAGTGCAGAGCATGATTTAAGGGAAAACAGTTACACCAGGACAAGAATCCATAGCCCAGGCGGCAGCGTTCAGTATCATAAAGATACCCGCTGTATGGCAGGCTTGGGGTGAGAGCCACTCCTCCTGATAAAGGAGTTGTAGGACCTTGCTCCAGTTCTTGTGGAAGGCTGCCCTCAGACCGGCAACCCACCTTGGTGACTGTGAACTTTATCAGCTCTTGCTACTGTGCTGCTCGAAAAGCATTTTCCCATAGAATGCATTGGAAGCTGCCAGAAGGTGGCAGTAACCTTGACAGCTCTGTCACTGCTATGTGACTTAAAGCATCCTCCTATACATCTTCTTAGAAGTAGTTTGCCCATAGATAGAAGTATTGCACACTGCACCCTCTTCACTGCGCACGGCCCACTTCCATGCCTCGGTGACCTAATGGGGGTGGACCCCATGTTTTATTGCTCACGACCCTATCACTATCCTTAAAGATGATTTCACTCACTGCCCTGCCCCCTAACTTCTACACAATAAATACTCATGCTTCTGGACATTCAGGGCCTCGCCTGACTCCACTCCCAGGTGGCGTGGCCCTCCGAGCCCAGCTGCGTTTTCCTTGTACTTCTGTGTCCTGTCTCTTTATTTCTCGGATCCTGCACCTCAGCACAGCATAAGGGACACCCCATGACCCTGTGGGGCCATCAGCCCTACATAGATGTGGCAGTTTGGAATATCAGGGCAAGATTAACCTGTGGGGTATTTGGATTGGCTAGGCCTGGGTAGCTACTGATTTCTAAAGCTGGGGGTGGGGGAATTCCAGGGATTAATCTGCCTACCATAGAATGGCAGGGATGCTGGGCAGATAAATGTGTGCTTGCTTCAGGTATTTTCAACACAGGGAATGAATCTCAATGAATTTGGTTTAGAGGATTCCACCTCCCACTGTACTTTGACTGGCACAGGTATATACCTAAATATTCTACAACAGTATGAAGATTAAGAATATCATATGTGGTTTGAAATTGATCCAGCGTTAAATCCCCTTATCACAATGTGCATGAGTCCTACGGTTGGTTTAACTTTTCCAAGACTTAGCTGTTTGCTTGTAAAATGGTGAAAGTAGCACCAACTTTATAGTTGTTATCAGAATCCAATAAGATAGTGAACGTATTTCCTGCAGTATAGCGCATAAGACACTCTTCCAAAATTATTGCTAATTATGAACGATTCGGGTAACGCTGGTGTTTACTGTTCATTCACCCGGCATGATCACAGGCTGGTTTGGGATACACAGATGAGGAATGTGTCTGCTCTGTTTCAGACTACGGAGATGGGTCAATAAATGTGGCCAGATAATACTTTATGCTCCCTTTTCTATTTTTTTCTAGATATTTTACTTTTTTTCCATATCCTGTGTATCACTAAAACTTAACTACTAGACAGAATTATGTCCCTCAGGGGAGAAATTACAACAGGCCCCAGTGCCAGCTGTGAGGTAAGGGAATGGAGTCCAAGTGTTGCTGTGAGTTTCAAAACCTGCTATTTAAAGCCATAGAGAGAGAGTGACCTTGCTGGAACGGTGGTCCCTGCGTGGAGCCTGGAGTATCCTAGAGACATGAGCATGGGGAGGGGTGCAGCCGACACCCAAGGCTGGTGCTTCTGTGGCACCCTTGGGGCTGGATGTGAGGGCAGGAGGGCCTGGCAGGGACTGGCTGGGGGAGACAGGGGCTGGGTCAGTGGCAGAGCAGACAGTGCCCCTGCTCTCTCAAAATCCCCAGGAGTTTGTGACTCCAGCAGTACCTGTGCAGCTGCCCTCAGACCCCAGGAGTGCGCTTCATCCACCCAATGGGCTGCCTGCATCTCCAAGGTGACCAGAGCAGGCAGGGCCCCAGGCTGGCCCTGCAGCTGTACTTACAGACACACAGCGCCCATGGGCAAGCAGGGAGGATGCCAACAGCATCCACTCCCAAAAACCCTTCCCTGGCCAGTGCCTGGTTGTGTGGGAGACCTCCAGAGACCCAGAGCACTTGTCTGGAGCCCACCCCAATGTGCCTCGAAGAGACTCTGGGTTTCGGGAGTGCGTGATGCTTGCCTGTGACACGTGAAGTTACATGGCCTTGTGTGGGTGCTTTGGGAAGCCAGGGCAGGGTTTTTGCTCTGAGCGTAGAGGGAGGAGTGACTCGCCCTCACAGGGACAGCCAGAAGACTCTGGAGATGAGATAACATCGCAGCTGGGGCTTGAACAATGAGTCAAAATGTCCTAGGTGTAATGAAAGGAAACTGACATTCAGATAGGTAGACTGTCTGTCATGCAGGAAGGCAAAAACTTATGGAAAAGTAGGGCATGTTAGGAGTCTTTTTAAGAGTCCACTTAACCGGAACAGCTACTGGGAAGGCAGGGAGTGGGGGAGACAGGAGTTCCAGGCACATTGCATGGTACCGGGAAGGAAGGGCCCTGGTGCAGGCTGCAAGGTTGCTCAGGGAGCCACGCGGTCCACACACAGGCACTCAGGACAAGCTCTGTGTGAGGAACATGGTGCCATTGCATCTGTGGGATGGAGAAACTGCAGCCCACCTTCAGGTTTGCTTTAAGATCCAGGGGATCATTCTGCCAGTTGCTTATCCTTCCAAGTCCCCTGTATTTTTCCAGTGGCGTCTGATTGCACAGGACAAACAAAATGAAACTCATGGAAAAAAAAAACTCCAGGCCAGGCGTGGTGACTCATGCTTGTAATCCTAGCACTTTGGAAGGCCAAATCACTTGAGGTCAGGAGTTCGAAACCAGCCAGGTTAACATGGTGAAACCTGGTTTCTACTAAAAATACAAAAAAATTAGCCTGGCATGGTGGCACACACCTGTAATCCCAGCTACTTGGGAGGCTGAGGCAGGAGATCTGCTTGAATCCGGGAGGTGGAGGTTGCAGTGAGCTGAGATTGCACCACTGCACTCCAGCCTGGGCAACAGAGCAAGACTTCATTTCAAAAAAAAAAAAAAAAAAGAAGAAGAAACTCTAGATTCTAGGATGTCCCATAATAGTGGGGTATAGCAATCCTGAGGACCTGGACATGAGGCATGAGTGTTTTTTACATTTTCCTTTTGGAGATATTTTTCTAACTCAACCCCAATATATTTGCTATAAAGCATTAAATTCCATGAAAAAACACTTTCCAGACATAATTTTCTATCAATATTATATACTCTATACTGAAAAGCCCTACCAGGCTTTTTAAAACAGCAGCTTGAGTCCATAAACAAGCTTTTGATGAACTGAGGAAATTCTTAGTTTCCAAAAATAAAAAAGAAGCAGAAAAGTATAGTGCTAAACGTATATGAAAGCCACTGTAGCCAGCAGGACTTTCGACAAATTCATTAGCCAAAACTTTGGGGAATTGCTAAGGATAGGCTGTGTTTTGCTGCAATAAAAAAACACAGTTCTAAAAACTACCGGGATTAACACAGGAAAGGTTATTGTTCATTTGCATAAAGGGTGCTTCTGCTCTGGGAGACTCTCCTCCACGCTGTGACTCAGGGCTTGTGCCCGCTTCCATCTCATGGCTGTATATCATGGCCTTCGCCATGGTCACCCAGTCAATGAAGAGAAACTGGATGCTTGTGTCCCTCCTTGTGGCTTGGAAGTTTTTCTTTCCTATTTGATTGGACATAACTAATCCTGCAGACCTGCAAAACAGCAATGGGGCTGAGAAGCAGTCTTACAGGAGCCTGGAAGGGAAGAACTGAACATTGGTGAACACGCATAACATCCGCTACAGATAATGATGATTATTTTTTAGAGATAAGGCCTTACTCTCTCACCCAGGCTGGAATGCGGTGGTGTGAGCATAGCTTACTGTAGCCTCCAACTCCTGGGCTCAAGCAATCCTTCTGCCTCAGCCTCTCAGGTAGGTGGATTACAGGCACGTGCCAGCATGCCCAACTAATGTTATTTTTATTTTTAAATTGTAGAAACAGGATTTTGCTTTGTTGCCCAGGATGGTCTCAAACTCCTAGCTTCAAGCAATCCTCCCACTTTGGCCTCCCAAAGTGCTAGGTTTATAGACATGAGCCGCTCTACCTTGCTTATTCTTAAAATTTCCATTAGGAGAGACTAGGTCATCTTGGATTCAGCTAAGACAGAGAACTGGAATAAGACAGACAGAATTGAGACCCTTGTAAAAATTCAGGAGCTGTAAAAGTCTATACTATTAGAGAAGGATTCACCTATAAAAACTTTCCTGGCAAAGAAATGCTGTAGTTGGCTTTTGCTGCATTAATCTACAGTAACAAGTAGCTCACAGCCACAAAAGTTTATTTCTTGCTAAGGGGACATTTTAACCAGGGTTAACTGAAATCCAGCACTGTGTATTCATCAAAACACAGCCCAAAGAAGCAGCCTGCATCACGATGGGCAGTTTTTGTACCTGAGGAATGAATCCCATGGCATCCCTTAGACCTTGAGCTCAGGATGACCTCACAGGTGTTGCACTCATGTTTTCTCAGCCAAAGCCTGAAGGAAATGGGTAAGACTCATTTCTGCCCTGAGAGGAGCACAGAACGTCACCTGGGAGAGGCAGGATTACAGAATCTTCCAACAGGGAGCGCAGTAAATGAGTGGGAGCAACAAAGCAATCTGCCCACAAACACCTAGAAAACTCTGGGGCAGCCTCAGAGCCAGGTGGGAGGGAAAACCCTAGAATTCACTCCCCCATTCCCTCTTTTATGCAGGTTTTGGGGTTTGAATCTACCCTTGTGTATCCTGAGGCATATCATGCTTAGATTAACTTAAAAATGTCCTGAGTTGATGGTACCCTTGGGCCAATGGCAGAGCAAATAAAAACACTTCCATGGGAGCATGCTCTCAACTCAGGTCTATAAAATCATCACAGATGTGTTCTGGCCAAACGGAAATCTAAAGGACAAAAAAAAGGAAAACAAAACCGGAAACAAGTTATGAGAATAGGAACTCAGTAGAAATAATAAAAGCATAATCAGACTCCAAGGACTTCAGATATTAGAATTTTCAGAAAATAAAATCAACACATTTAAATATTCAAATAAATAGGAGAGGTAATTAGAAACATCAGCAATAAGGAAGAAAATATTAAAAAATAGGCCTGGCACATTTGAAAAATATCTGTGAGAACTTAAGGAGAATAGTTAAATAAAGGGTATGTAGTTGAAGAAATACCAATACGTTGGCACAGATGAAGAGTATGAAAAAGTGAGTCAGCAACAGGAAGGAGACAGTGAAAAGGCCTGAGCTCCGTCTCTCAGAACTCCAGGAGGAGAGAGTGCTAAGAATTGGGAAAGTAAAAGAGATAATGGCTGAAAATTTTCCAGAGCTGACAAAAATATATTAATCTTTAGCTTCCAAAGCTCAACAAAAATGGCTAAAAAATGAAAATCATCAGAAACATATCAATAAGTGAAATTATAAAACATCAGTGATAAAGAGAAGATGTTAAAAATAGAGAAAAAAGTCAGATTGTCTCTGAAGGAGTGACAGACAGCATATCAGCTGATTTCTCAAGAGCAACAGCAAAATCCAGAAGATGGAACAATATCTTCAATGCACTGGGAGGAAAGAACTGTCCATCTGGCCAATTCCCATTCAATAATAAGGGCCATTTGGAAGAAAAATGAGCAATTTCTATCATTGACTATCGCTAAAGGAAAACTTGAAATATATTCTCTAAAAACAAGGAAAAGCCTTCAGATGAACAGAGGAAGGTGAAGAAAGCCATGGGTAAGAATATGGGTTAGCAAAATGGATAGTGCCTGTGTCACACAAGAACAAACATGCCTAACTCGGGGGAAATTAAACCACTGGCAACAAAACCAGGTAGAATGAGAAAAGGTGACTGGGATTAGAAAGCTTCTTGAAACTTGCGTGGCTTGGCAGGAGGGGCATGATAACAATTAATTTTAAATTCTATTTAATATGAATAGAATTTTAGTGACCTTTGAATCCATGTCTCCAGCTCTGGTCTCTCTCATTAACTCAAGACTAAGCCACCCAATGGCAATCTTGTCAATCCCATGTCTAACAAGCACCTAAAATTTAACCTGATGCTTCCCACCTCCAAAGCCATTCCTTCCTCTCTGTGTCAACCCAGTAGATGGTGATTTCCCCCTCCACGATGTCCAACTCCAAGGCTGACTAAAACGGTGGGAGTCAACCTTGCTCTCCCTTTTCTCATACCTTAAATCCACCCACCAACGAATCTCATTTGCTCCGACATTGAGATATCCAGAATGCACGCCCTTCCCACCCTACCTAGAATGATCTGTTGTCTGGGTTCCTGAAAGCTTACTGGCTGGTCTTCTGCTCTTTCCTTTGCTCTTCTAATCTGCACACCAGAATCATCATTCTGAATGGCAGGTCAGATCATAACATCTCTGCTTGAAACTCCCTACAGGATTTCCTTGGACTCAGAATGAAGTCCTAGGCCCCTTCCTTGCTCTCCGAGGTCCCAGTTCATCCATCCTCACTTTCCCCAACCAATGTTTTGTGACCTCATTGGTCAGAAATCTTCTTCCCAGCTGTTTCCATGACAGCAAAACTGGCCCCCTTATTCTTCACACAGCTTCCTCTGCTGCACTGTTTCCCAGGAATGTGTCACACTGCATGTTTAAAGAGCTTCCTGCTGTACTTCCTTCAGGTTCCTGCTCAATTGACAGCTTTTCCGATGTTCCTCCTGATCATCCTGTATATAGTGACACTCTCTAATTGCTCTCTATCTCTTATTCTTCTCTTTTAGGGTTGTATTAGGCCACTCTTGTGTTGCTATAAGAAATACCTGAGGCTGGGTAATTTATAAATAAAAGAGGTTTAATTGGCTCACGCTTCTGCAGGATGTTCAGGAAGCATGGTGCTGGCATCTGCTCAGCTTCTGGGGAGACCTCAGGAAGCTTCCAATCATGGTGGAAGGTGAAGGGGGAGCAGGTAAATCTTACATGGCAGGAGCAGGAGCAAGAGAGAGAAGGGAGGAGGTGCCTCACACTTTCAAACAACCAGACCTTGAGACTCACTGTCCCGAGGACAGTACAAGCCATGAGGGATCCACCTCATTGACCCAAACCCTCCCGCTGGACTCCACCTCCAACACTAGGGATAATTCAATATGAGATTTGGCAAGGACAGATATCTAAACTATATCAGTAGTATTTACCACATGCTATATTATCATTTTACTTCTTTTTAAATGTTGTGTCCATAACAAAATGTAAAATCAGTAAAAGAAAGAACTTTATTGTGTTAATTGCAGTGTCTCCAGAACCTACAGTAGTTCCTCGCACATAGTAGGCACTCAAGGGTAACCAGTAAAATAATAAAAGTAGATCACATTTCTTCCTTTTTTAAGGACATGGAGGAAGGGAGGGAGTGAGGGAGGGAGAAAACACTTTAAAATGCAATTGGAAAGACATCATGAAAAGAGAGAAAAAAAGCACAGAAATGGAAAACAAATAAAAAGTACAAATCAAAATGTTAAAAATAAATCCATGTAGATTAGTAATAGCAATAAATATAAATGACCTAAACTTGCCAGTTAAAAACTAGATTGTCAAATTGTGTTTTAAAATAATTCAGTTATGGGCTGTATTAAAGAGATACCTTTAAATCACAGGACATAACATAGGAAGGCTGCAAAAGATTTAAGAGGCAAATACAAAGCAAAGAATAATGGTGTACCTATAGTAATAATGGACAAATTAGACTTTAAGGCAAAAACAAAACAAAACAAAACATGTACCATAATACCAACCACATAATGTTAAAGCAAAAAAAAAAAAAAAAGCACCCCACAACAATACATTATTTAAGATCATATGCATATGCCAAAAACGTATAAAGAAGTGACTAATTAACAACAAATGTAGGTTATTTGGAGACAGTGGGAGAGGTGGAGGTTGTGATTGAAAGTATGTAAAAGTGACTTCAACTCTATTAATAATGTTTAAAAATGATTCCAACCTGGATGGTGGGTACATTTGTATTCAATGTAATTTTATCATCTGTTTCATGTCAAAATAGTTCATAATTTAAAAACTCTCCCAAATCATATTACAATTATTTTTCTGTTTTTGAAATGGAGTTTTGCTCTTGTTGCCCAAGCTGGAGTGCAATGGAGAGGTCTCATCTCACTGCAACCTCCGCCTCCCAGGTTTAAGTGATTCTCCTGCCTCAGCCTCCTGAGTAGCTGGGATTACAGGCACGAGCCACCACGCCAGGCTACTTTTTTGTATTTTTAGTAGAAACTAGGTTTCACCATGTTAGCCAGGCTGGTCTCGAACTCCTGACCTCAGGTGATCTGCCCACGTCGACCTCCCAAAGTGCTGGGATTACAGGCCTGAGCGACCGCGCTCTGTGGCAACTAACTTTCAACGCAACAAAACTGTCCAATACAACATGATACCTGGAAAGCCTGGGTCAGAGCGCATCTTAGGGAAGAAAAGCAATACCGACTGGCAAGATCACCTAAGGAAGTTTCAAGGCATTCTCTCAGGTCAGGGCAGGTAAGAGCAGTCTTGGCTTTAGCAAGATATCTAAATAGGCAAGTTGCTTACAGTCAATTTGTCTTACAGAATATGTGTGTAAATAGAACAATCCCCTTGCAAGGAACTCCCTAGCAATGAATGATAAAATGCATAGGTGTTCAATGAACTGCATCAAAATGTATCTGGAAATGAGGCAGAACAGAGCTAGCAAGACAGAAAAAGTAAGATCCTACTTCCCCAACTCCCCCAGGCAAATAGCCCCTGTCCTCTTCGGTCTCTGGATTACCCATTCCCTCAGGCACTGTGTCCGGACATAATGGGCAATCACCAGATGGAGAATGCTGGAAATGCATTGGTGTTTTTTGAAAGTGAAAACAGACAAATCACCGCAAATAAAGGACTTAGTGTCAGCTCTCTAGTCGGGAACCACCAAGGTTACAAAGATAATGCGACTAACCCTGCTATCTGGAAATGGCTTAGTTTCTTTCTGGCAAATTCACATTTACGGCAGTAAGATACTAAACATGTTCTTTCACCTAAAAAAATTGTGTTTGTCATTGCTACAGTTTATGTTCCTCAGATGAGTAACGCAAGGCACATGATGTGAGGTTGAGTGGCATGAGCAGCCTTCCCCTTCAATGCCATCCACGTCTATAGAGAAGCTTCACACACCTGTTTCCCTCCCACTTCCCCCTCCCTAGCAGGCCGCGGGCTCAGGATGGGATTAGGCGGCGAATTTTACAAAACTCCAGGTAACGGCGTCAGCCTCGGTTTCCTGGGGTTACTCCCCGGACAGACGCGTTCTCGCGGATTGACATCCCGGGAGGAGGAGCAGGAAGGGCACTGACGGGTGAGGAGCCCAGAGCACCCCCTCCGCCCCCCTCGCCCCCCCGCCCCCCCTCCGCCTCCCGCCGCGCGCACCCCTCCGCCTCCCGCCCGGCTTCCCGCGCCCGCCCGGCCCTCGGCACCCGGCAGCCCCGCTTCCAGCCAGCCGAGCAGGTCTGCACCTCGCGGAGGCGAGCGCGCGCCGGGTCCAGCCAGGAGGTGGGCGGCAACCTATCCCGCTCGAATCCGTCCAGTCTCCGCTCCAGCACTGCGATTTCCAGGGGCGCAGATTTCAGCTGGGCTGTCTTCGCCCTTCGGTGGCAGCAGGGAGGCCCCTGGCACCCGACTCCGTCCACCGCCTGGAAGCCCCCCAAAAACGCTCTCGTCCTGTGGACGACTCGGAGTCCCTGCAGAGGCCGGGGAGGGAGTTAGAGGCGCCAGCCCACTGGCTAGAGGGCGCGGAGAGCGGGGGAGCGCGGGGGGCACTGTCTGCTGGAGCGTCGGCTCCGCTCCTGCGCTCTCGGCAGGTGCGGGGAAAGCGCCGCGGGAAGGAGCGGCTCTGAGCAACAGGTGCCGCCCGCAGCGCCGCCGGAGCGAGGGAAAACGGCCGGCGGAGATCTGCAGCGGTAAGGCGCGGAGAAGCCTCTCCACCTGCGCGGCCACGGCCGGCGGGTCCCTCCTCCCAGGATCGGTGGCTGCGCGGCGGGCGGAGGCGCCCGGGCAGGGGACCCTAGAGCTCTCAAGACCACTGTCCCTTCCCAAGAAGGTCCGGCTCCGCGCTCCCGACCCGCCCTCTCTCAGAAGGACCCAGCGCGAAGACGGTGCCACCAGTCCGGCCGCCCGATCCCCGCCGGCGCGCGCCTCCGGGGAAGCCCAGGCTCGGAAACCCCCGCGCTCCGTGCTCTGCGCCGAGACCCCGACCACCCCCGGCGCCCACCTTCCCCACCAGGCACCCGCCGTCCCTCGGTCCCCGCGCGCCCCGCCGCTCGCCCGGGCAGCCCCGCGGGCCATGGAGCTGGCGGCCGGGAACCTTAGCGAGGGCAACGCGAGCTGGCCGGAGCCCTCCGCCCGGGAGCGCGGGCCGCTGTTCCGCATCGGCGCGGAGAACTTCGCCACGCTGGTGGTGTTCGGCCTGATATTCGCGCTGGGCGTGCTGGGCAACAGCCTGGTGATCACTGTGCTGGCGCGCAGCAAGCCAGGCAAGCCACGGAGCACCACCAACCTGTTCATCCTCAACCTGAGCATCGCCGACCTGGCCTACCTGCTCTTCTGCATCCCCTTCCAGGCCACGGTGTACGCGCTGCCCACCTGGGTGCTGGGCGCCTTCATCTGCAAGTTCACCCACTACTTTTTCACCGTGTCCATGCTGGTCAGCATCTTCACGCTGGCCGCTATGTCCGTGGACCGCTACGTGGCCATCGTGCACTCGCGGCGCTCCTCCTCGCTCAGGGTGTCCCGCAACGCGCTGCTGGGCGTGGGCTGCATCTGGGCGCTGTCCATCGCCATGGCCTCGCCCGTGGCCTACCACCAGGGCCTCTTCCACCCGCGCGCCAGCAACCAGACCTTCTGCTGGGAGCAGTGGCCCGACCCTCGCCACAAGAAGGCCTACGTGGTGTGCACCTTCGTCTTCGGCTACCTGCTGCCGCTCCTGCTCATCAGCTTCTGCTACGCCAAGGTGCGGAGAGGGCGCGGCGGGCGCGGCGGGTGCGGGGCCGTGACGCGCGAGGGAGAGCCGAGGGGCGGGGGTGGGGGATGCCGGGGGTCTCAGGGTCCCGTGGATCTGCCGGAGCCGTGGCCTCGCCCCGGGCGTTGCTGGGCGGATCTGGGCGGAGAGGTTCCCTGGCCTCTGCTGGAGCATGCCATTGGCTTGCGCAAGAAAGTTACTTGGAGTCTGAGAGGTGCTAGGGAAAGTTTGCCGTTCACGGGGTCTGGTAGAACAAGTTTCTCCTCCCCCTCTCCCCTTCCTCGCCACAGCGGCCCTTCAACGCCCCCAGGTTGCCAGGGTATTGTTCGGGCGAGGCTGCATCCTTCCCAGCACCGGAAACCCCGCTCCCTTCCCAGCGACTCTTAAACCACTTCAGCTGCGCGGGGAAATGACCGCCAAGGGGCTGTGGGACCTGAGAGGGCGCGTGGTCACCAGAGCGCGGGCCTTTCGCGGGGGTGGCGGGTCCCCACCGCCCCTCCTGGGTTCTCAGCGGCCGTGGGGGGTGACTCGCGGGCGGCCCCTCTCCCCCGTGATGCGCAGTTCGCCCCTCGCTCCGAAGGCTTTGCCCACTCCGGGCGGTGTGAAGCCGCCGATCCCAGGCACAGAGCTTCGAATTTTATTTTATTCTGAAGCTTAGCTTCATAAACCCAAGTGGCAAAAGGGTGTTTCTTGACAGGGTCCTGACCGCAGGCTCCGGGGAACTTTGAATGGAATGGACTCAAGCTGTGGGCTTCTTCATTTCAATCCTTTTTAGAAAAGTCTCCTGGACAGGGGGGAGAGGTTGAGGCGGCGGATCTTCGCCTAAATGTAGCAGAGGCCCTGTTCACGCGTGTGGCTTCAGCGGGCCGGGGCCTCCTTCCTGGGAAATGGCTTTTCCCGTTGTATAGCCGGGCAGAGCTCAGCACCCACATTCTTTTTCATGAAGTCCACAAGGGTTTGAAGATTTTATACTGATGGAAAGGGCTTCAGCGTTTGACACACGTGTTTCTACTTGCGTAAACAGGCGTTTATTTTAATAATCAGGTGATGGCGATTAGGGGTAAACCCTAGTGTCCCCACCCTACTAGCTCCAGAGCGTCATTATTGGAAATGCAGCTCTATTACCAGGTTCCACCTGACTTCACCTCTCTCTCTCATTCTGTGTCCATAAGGCTGTGATTATACAACCACAAATAACCTGACTAGGTAGAACAAGAACTTTTAACTCTCAGTCCACAGGGTATTCTTCTCAACACAAATGTTTACTATAAGCCACCTGTTTCTCTCCATCTAGTTCATCTCTGTAGATTGTGTCTATTTTGAATAGTAATGTTTTTGGATATTATGTGTACAGCCTGAACCAAAAGGTAATTATAAAGAAATATAGTAGCACTTTGGGAGGCCGAGGCAGGTGGATCACCTGAAGTCAGGAATTCAAGACCAGCCTGACCAACAAGGTGAAACCCCGTCTCTACTAAAAATACAAAAATTAGCTGGGCGTGGTGGCAGGCACTTGTAGTTCAAGTTACTCAGGAGGCTGAGACAGGAGAATTACTTGAACCCGGGAGGCAGAGATTGCAGTGAGTTAAGATGGCACCACTGCGCTCCAGT
Organism: Ateles fusciceps; assembly: GCA_036589455.1. Classification (NCBI taxonomy): domain Eukaryota; kingdom Metazoa; phylum Chordata; class Mammalia; order Primates; family Atelidae; genus Ateles; species Ateles fusciceps. Next base: position 4,412,585 of record JAZHEH010002639.1, read on the forward strand.
GTGGGTGATGGAGCGAGACTCTGTTAAAAAAAAAAAAAAAAGAAAGAAAGAAAGAAAAAAATATAGTAGCAGTAAGGGAATTTGGAAAATAACTCTAGCTTAGCTATTTGGAAAATGGCTGGTTTATTAATGTGGTCTTCTGCAAATGCTAAACAAAGGCTATTTTACATAGCACAATTATCTGATATGTGCACCATCTCATTTAATTTGCACACCTCTGTGACTTGGGGCTATTTTATTAGTTACCCAGATTTTATTATTTAAGAAAAAAGAGCTTTGGAAAAGAACACCTGACCCAGATAATGAAGCTGGTGAATGATTCAGGAAGGATTTAACACAGTGATTCCCAGTCTCCCGAGGACGGAACAGTTGGTGAGGCCTTGAGGACACTGAAGTGTGAGATTGGGATTCTGAAAAACATGGCTGTCAAGTTCCCAATTACTGCATTAGAACTGAAGCACACGCTTCCTTATGCCCCCAAAGCTTTTGGGGAGAACTAAAGTCTTCTTGCTGGAAATGACAAAGTAAGCTTTTAGGAATAAATTAGGTTACATTTCTGTCATTTGCAAGTCTATAAAAGTCACACAGAAGGGCAAAATTTACAAAATAGTTTTTTTAAAAATGTGATGAATTTGGATTTTTTTAAATATGGAAATAGTTTGCTTCCAAGCATAACGGGAAAAATATTTTGCATTCAGCATAATATTTGCAAGTTCATTTCAGGGCTGTCATGGGTAGGTGGAGATAATTAGTTGTTTCAAGTTGCTTTTCTTTGGCCCACGCATCAGGTGTGCACCATCCAGTTAAAGATTTTGCTACTTGCCTGTGAGTTTCAGGATTCGCTGTTCTCCGAACTCCAGGTCTGTTGGATAACCTGAAAAACACAGATGGCTGAAAGGGAACCTGAGGTTATGATGCTTTAAACAAACAAAAAAACTCAAGATAATTGCATTCCAGAGCTGCCTTTTGCCTCCAAATTCTTACAAGTTTGTAATGGAACAGTTTTTTGCTCCAGTTTCCGGGAAACTCATCGAATACATGGGCTGGAGGATGAGTTGAAGTGGTCTGCCCAGTGTCCCCTAAGGAGCCCCTCCCGTCTGCTGCTGTGGAGCTCTTTTTGTACAGGGCTGTGCCCCTAGTTCACTTTCCTTAGAGTGAATTACTGTCCAGAACCTCCTTGTTCTACTGTGAGGATAAACTCAATGGGCCCCACCCACTAAATCACTCCAAATCCCAGGATATGGCCAGCAGGACCTGGGTTTGGTTTGAGCTGGCACCGTCCTGTGCATGCTCAGAAACTTACAGACTCACCAAGAGACCCCAGTATGCTGCTATCACTGTCTTCTTAAACATCATCATAACCTGTCATGATATTTACATTCTTCCTACTTTGCTGACAAGACCTTCCCTGGGGTGTATCATGATACAGTATCCTGTGCTCATAGTATGAGCCATTGAAGAGAAACAGAGCGAATAAAAATATACTTGAGTATTTTCTTTATTCAACAGCATTCAACATACTGAAGTGTTTTGAAGTGGCTGAGCTGGGATCCAAATTCCTTTTTGGAAGGAACAGATGGAGCTTGGCAGTGTTATGAAGCTGGTCACATCTGGATGCTTTGTTGTGATTTGTCCCGGTGTCCCTTTCTGATTTTGCTTGTGTGGCCTGTCCTCTGGTCTCTCCTAGGTCCCCTGTCCTCAGTGGCCAGTGTTGTCTTGCTGTTTCCCGTTGGGAAGGCTGCCACTGAGCCACCTAGGCAGCCCTGTCCTCTTCGGCAGGGTCCTGCCTCCTCCAGCCCTTTCCTTCCCCTTCGAAACGCTCTCATTTGCTCCTGCAGGAAAGCTCCTGTTCTGCGGTTGCCTTGCATTCAGGTTTTGGTACTCTGATTTCTGCAGGCAGAACAGTAAAGGAACACCTTGTCAATGTGTTGAGTGTTTTCCCAAATGCTCCTGCGGCAAGCAAACACTTGTTTTGTTGTGGATGTTGCTGAGTCATTTCTGGAAGTGGGAAGCATCTCAGAAGGGGAGAGAATTTGAAGTCAGAAATTCATACCCCCTGATGGCCGCTTCTTCACCTGTATAGGGCCTGGGCAGCTGGTAAATATATCCTGTGGCTTCTAGGTAGGGTCTGACTAATTGCCCTGGAAGTGCCTCATCTGGCTGAATGGAGCGGTCTTTTGCAGTAAGTTCAATTTGATTAAATGATTTCCATGCTACAGTGCTGCAGGGAGCAAAGAACTGGTTGGAACATGGATTCTGGTTCCCTGAGAGACTTCTCAGCAATCTACAGATGATCTAAAGCACTTAGCCACCCTGGGGCTCGATTTTTCTAGATTTTCCCTCAGATGGGATATGGAAACGAACTTAAGTAACAGTTCTGCAGGCTTGACAATGTTGTCTAAGACCAAATATATGTTGGAAATTCCTACATCGAAAACTCCAAATTTTCATGACATTTCTTCTGAGTATTACACTGGCAAAAAAAAAGACAAAAATGGTTTCTTTAATTAAGGGAGCCACTGTGTCTCAAGGAGATTCCCTGACAGGGACATTCATTGTAAAACCTTGCAAAAACGGTTTATAAATCATCAGTGATGCTGAATCCCCAATAAGTTGTCTAAAAGCACAGCACAGTGGGTAGGATTTGAGTAAAGAATGAAAGGAGGCCTGATGGGTGGTGATTTGCTGACAGAATTGCAGCGGAGGCAGCCCATATGAGGAAGAAAGAAAGAATATTTTGGCACAAACGCAGGCAATCTTTGGCCTGGCTGCACTGAAGAAATGTCTGATGAGACTGTCTTCATTTGTTTACTTGACTTCTTTCCCCATCAGATGATGAATTTCGGAAGGGCAAATCTCTAGTTTTTCGACGTATCCAGGATCTAACATTGTGCCTGACATTTGGTAGGGACCTGGTGTTTGTTACTATGTGGGCTCCTGGGGGAAACTGAGGCAGACAATAGACTAAGAAGCATGCATGAGTGGGTCACGGCATGGCTCCTTCTGGACAAAACCCCAGAGCTCCATGCACTGGGCACTCCCTGCAAACAGGTGCTCCTGCTGTGAAGTTGTCTGGCTGTGCATCGGCCTTCCTGGGGCGCTCCTAAATGTTAGAAAAGAATGTATATGGCAACTTGTATTCATTGTCACCTAATCACCTAATCTGAATGGTCTTACAAATAGTGATGTTACCATTTAAGCATGTCAATAATGGTTAATGCAAAATAGGCGGTGGGTTGTGAGAGGGGGAGGCGAACTGATTTCATTTGTGTCTTTCAGGTCCTTAATCATTTGCATAAAAAGTTGAAGAACATGTCAAAGAAGTCTGAAACATCCAAGAAAAAGGTAATGATCACAAATATATCTATGTTACTTTTCAGAGCTTAGTTTATCTTTACTTTTACTCGTCCTCACATCCTCCCAAAGCCTGTAACCTTTAGGGTCCTCGGCGTGGGCGTGGCTAAGGGTGCTTGAGATGGGCCTCCCACTATTAGGATGGAAATGAGGGTCAGCCTCAGCGAGGGCAGAGCGCCTCGTCGCAGGTCACTCCGTGCAGTATTCAAACTTAGCTGAGGAGGCGAGATCAAAAGATCTGGAAAGGCGAGGAAATGCGGGTTATGCTGATTATGCGCCTCACCAGGAGGTGTGCTTGGGTTGACTGAGACAGAGTGCAGAGTTGCTGACATGCATACTTAGAGGAAAAGTATAGTCATTGTGTTTTATCTTTACCGTCTCTGATGTGATTCCGGAAAGCTCTGGTTTCGTTCTCCTTTAAGACAACATTGTTATAATCCCTCCCTTCACCCGCCAGAGTGCTGCACCATCCTTGTCTCTTTCAGCCACACGTGTGCTGGCTCTGACCCAGCAGGTAAAGACTGAAGAGTGCACAAGGCTGAAAGCGGATTCCTCCCCTTACCTACTGACTTTCTCATCCCTGAGCCCTGATTAAAACAAGCTTCTCCTGAGCAGCATTACAGTGTCTAACTTACTGATGGTCATGACATTCTACATTTTAAGGAAAAACGATTTCACAAATCAAGATTAAATTAACGCTTACTCAGAAAATATCTATATATCTTCTGATTTTAGAAAGTAGAGAGAAATTATCGGACAATATGATTAAGAAGTAGGAGGTTATAACTAGACATTTTAACCCAAAAGTGTTAGTAATAACATCTTAAAGTACTTTTTTTCCCTAAGTTTTGTTATGATCCGTGACATACATAATTTATGGAAATTCTAGTTTAGATCACGTTTAATCATGTTTACTTAAAAAATTCTACTTGAATAAAGGACAGCTCTTCCTGACTTTCCTTGTTTATGAACAGCAACGTGGCTAAAAGGCCATCTGATATCCTGGAGTCAAAACCAATGGCAGAGAATTGGTCATAAAGCCCAAACATTAAGACTTTTTTTTTCCTGGCAACAAAAAATTAGCTTGTATTAGAAATGCAATCATACAGTTTTTAGGATAATCACCTAAGAATACAAGGTGCAATATAAATAACAAGACCATGTTACAGCTTTATTCCATTGATCCTTGCTCTACGTCTGAACAATTATGTGTATTTCATTTCATTTTAAGCCTCTAAGCCCCTCATTAGAGCAGCTGACCAAGTGCTAAGTGATATGAATGGGATAAACTCTAGAAGTTGGTGTTTTCCTCCTTTGTTTTTGGTGATGTGCTGCTATGGTAGAAATGTTCCATTTTCCTGGTATGTCTATTTATGTTTCCTCTGAGCCACACTTCTTATTTCTCAGAAAATGACTCTTTAAAGACAATTAAGGATCGTTTCTAACTTCCCCTCGGTCAGTGATTTTTAGAGCACCTGCTCTGTGTAGGACCAAGCTGATCCAGGGGGATTCCAAGAGGAGCTGGCTCCTCATGGGAGCCAACACTGTAACGGAAGAGACGAATGTGTAAGTCCCAAAGGGCTGTTCAAGTGAGGAGTGTTGGTGAATCAGGGGAGGAAGAGATTAATTTCCTCTGGGAGGGATCAGGCTTGCCAAACTTTAACCGATCTGTGATGAACGTTTATGAATGATTGAAGAGATTTTATGCTTACCAAAAGAAGTAAAACATTTCTTTAACATTTGCTGAATCTTATTTGTGTTAATGGTAGTATTAGTCTCTATATTTGAAGAAATATTGGAGAGAAATTGTGACGGTCTCAGAGAAGAACAAAATACTTTAAAAAATAGGTCTTATAAGGAATGATTGGAAAAGTTTCTATTTTATTTTACAATCAAAAACCTAAAGATTAGTGATTAGTTCAGTAATTATTTTGTTTAGTTATATACACATACACATCTATATAAATATTTAGATTTATGTGAGTATATGTATGTATAATACATACGTGATTACATATATACATAAAATATATCTATATAAAATTACCTTTTGCTCATTCTTACCATGAGGACATTCTAGCATTTGAAGAAGGGATGAATATTTTCTTTTCTATTTTCATAGCCTCTGACCCTTAACAGCCACTGAACAGATGTCAGATCTTTGTTGATGTGTTTAATTGGCTCCTTGTTTGCATAGAACAAATAAATGTGGTGGTGGTGATGACGATGGTGGTGGTAGTGATGGTGGTGATGAAGGTGGTGGGTGGTGGCGGTGGTCATGGTGGTGGTGGTGGTAGTGATGATGGTAGTCATGGTAGTGATGGTGGTGATTGTGATGGTGATGGTGGCGGCGATTGTGGTGGTGATGGTGGTGATGATGGCAGTGCTGGTAGTGGCAATGGTGATGATGATTGTGCCGATTGTGGTGGTGGTAGTGATGGTGGTGAAGATGGTGGTGGGTGGTGGTGGTGGTCATGGTGATGGTGGTGATGGTGATGGTGGTGGTGATGGTGGTGATGGTAAAAGTGGTGGTGGTCGTGGTGGTGATGGTAGTGTGTGTGCATCTAAGAAGATATGGGAGAGAGGAGCAGAGGAAGGGTAAGAAGACGGAGTGGAAGGAAAGGAGTGGAGAGAAGGGAGGTGGCGGAGAGAGGGGGACAGAGGCAGAGAGGCGAGAAAGGGGAAACTTGGGCAGAAACAGAAAGCAAGAATATATGGCAATTTCCCTGAAGACAGGAACTGGACTTGTTCTTTGTGAGTATTTCCCAGGTCTCAGCACAGAAAATTGCTACTGGTGCACATGTGCCATCATTTGATGGGTAATGGAAGATGTGACAGGGATGTGGATGGTTTGCTCATTTCAGCTCCACTTGTTTCCAGCCCTTTCTCTCAATGGCTAAGTAAAGTTCCCTCCCTCTGCGCTGTATCCACTGGTCTTAGTTTGTTCAGGTGATGGTCAAATAAACAGTTTTAGTTTGTTCAGGCTGTTTTAAGAAAATATCATAGCCTGGGTGGCTCATAAACAATGGAAGTTTATTTCTTGCAGTCCTGGAGTTTGGAAGTCTAAAATCAAGCTCCTGCAGATTCAGTGTTGGGTGAGGGCCATTTTCTGGTTCATAGATGGCCCTTCTCTCTGTGTCCTCATAGGGTAGAAGGGATAGGCAGCTCTCTGGGCCCTCTTTCATAAGGGCTCTAGTCCCATTATGAGGTCTCCCCCCACACCTCATGGCCTAACCACCGCCCAAAAGCCCCACCTCTTAATACTATCACTTTGGTGATTAGGTTCCAATATATGAATTTTTTGGAGGGAGTGGGGACACAAACCTTGAGACTGTACCACCATCCATGTAGGGCTTTCCTGTTGAGAGTTATAAGTATTATGGGGTGGGGAGATTGGCCTTTCGTGATAAACATGCTAACAGTTATTCACGTTTGGAGAAAGTGCAAAAGAAGAATGGGATTTTTACTGCAGAATGAAATGCTGTGATTGATCACATGCTTTGCTTAAGCTTTGTTAGACATAAAGAAATGTTTCTGGCTCAAAGCTGATTATTAAAACCTTGGAAGACCTCAAAATGGGATAGACACCCAAACGGGATAGTTGCTTCTTGGAGAAAGTGGGATTAAAGGATCTCTTGATATCCTATCAAGCCACTGGGCTCTTTTAACGTTTGCTTTTTTGGTCGTGGTTTCTTTGGCTTAAAGTAATTCAGTAAGCTTTTTGGCTGCCATTTATACAGTTTGTGAAGTTTTTTTCTTTTTTCTTTTTTTATCATTTTCATCTTTTAGTCACTTTTTTCTCCTAAACCAAGTTCCATTAGACATATTGTGAGTAAAATTCTTTGAAGAAAGAACAGACATCTCAGATGACTTGGAAAAGAGCATCTCACAATAAGAAGAGAGATTAATATTTTTTCAGATACTTTCAACAGAAGTAGTACAAAGAAACCATGCTAATAAATGACCTAGACTCAAGTATAAGAAGATTGTGTATTGAGACTTAGCACATAATTTTAGATGATGACTTTTTTCCATCATAAGATAATGTTGGGATTCTATACACTAAATAGACAAAGGAGGGAAGCCGTGCACACACAGAGGACAGGTCTGTCTAATGGAGATGGAGGACGCTGTAAGAGAGAAGAAAGAATCACGTTATAAATAAATTTTAAAAACCAGCCTCCTCCTCCAGAGAGGGGAGTTCTCTATGTTACTTTCTCTGCACTGATCCACTGGTCTTAGTCCATTCCGGCTGCTGTAAGAAAATGGCACATCCTAGGTAGCCCATAAACAATAGAAGTGTATTTCTTGCCGTCCTGGAGTTTGGGAGTCTAAAATCAAGCTCCTGCAGGTTTGGTGTTTGGTTACTTTCTGATGTTTCTGTGGGAAAGACAGGAAGTGACTTTTCCAGCTCTCTGAGGAGAGGAGCTGCTTCAGCCTTAGGGGTTGATACTGAACGAAGCATTTTTTATTACCTTTAACTTGAGGTGGGTAAGACAACTTTCCTTTTGGTGTGGCTTTTATGTAATTCATCAGTGGTTCTCCGAACACCTTCTTGAGCTCCTTTTACATTTATTTTTAGAGATGGAGGCTTGCTCTGTTGCCCAGGCTGGGATACAGTGCTGCAATGCTAGCTCACTGCAGCCTCAACCTCTTGGGTTCAAGAGATCCTCCCACCTCAGTAGTCCTCCTGCGTAGTTGGGACGACAGGTGCACACGGCTGCACCCAGCTAAGTTATCTGAAAACACTGTTTAAAGATGGGGTCTCAGTATGTTGCCCAGGCTGGCCTAGGACGCCTGGCCTCAAGTGATCTACCTGCCTCAGCCTCCCAAAGTGGTGGTGGGATTACAGGCATAAGCCACTGTACCTGGCTGAGCTTTTGAAAAGGAGGATTCTTGGGTAACTAACAACCTCTACCAATTGCTTTAGAGCCATAATAGATGAGGCGTAGCTATCTGAATTTTAAAAAAAGCTTTGCACTGAGTAAGGATGGGCATACTAACCTACTTAAATCCCAGGGCTGAAATTAGTACTCGTGCATTATTTTGCCAGATCTTTAACTCTGAGCTAGTCTATGCTAGGCATTTTGTTTCCCGAGTCTGACAGTGTGGAGCAGGAGTAAACTGAGAAAGATGGTTTTCTATCGGCATGAAACTTCTTGCCCCATGTACCATCTTCTACCAGCATCCTTTGCAAGGGAAGAATGAAGATAAAACTCATCTTCTGTTTTCAACCATGCACCAGGGTGTATTTGCCAAGTGGATATTGCTGCGACTGAATTGGACTCTGCTCAGAGATGGCAGGACTAGGGGCCCAGGGCCTGTTTGCAGGGAGTTGGTTTCTAACAACTAGGAGGCCTTCAGCTTCAATGGCCAGAGATGCTTGATAAACATGAAGAAAATAGTAATCCCCTGCAGATAGTCAGCTGGGAGGATGGTCAGTGTTGACAAGCCTTCTGTGAAATGGTTTTGGGAACAATCTGAGACCAATGGTATAGTTTATGCAAATGCCCATTAAGCCTTCTTTCCTGATATTTATGTTGCAAACTGTAATCCTATCTCATTTCAAAGCTGCTGGTAAACCAAGAAAAGAACCTGATTCTTGTGCATGGCTCTAAGAAGACCAATGAGACCAGTAAAAATTTGAAGGTAAACTTTGAATGAGTTACAGACCCACAAAGTTAGCAAACACTGCCACAGAAAACACTCCGGCCTCTGGAAACACTACCATTTGCCTTGTGGATGTTGATAAGGCATGGATCTTATCAGGAAGTTGCTGGAATAGATTTCTGCTTTGTACTTAGTAAAAATGTCTAAAGAAGCAATGAAATGCAATACCCAGAGGGTGATTATTTTGTGAAGTGGAGAGATAGACTTAGAAAGAAAAGATGATGTTTTATATTCTGTTTGTAGGTATAATTATATCTAGATTGTTTTGATTGAATCATCTGAGAATGGCATTTCTCATCCACTAATGGATAAATGGATTGATAGCAGGCACTCCCTTAATATATGTGAGCACATTATCTGTTTGCTTTGTGTGTCATGCAGTAAATGGCTTTAATATGTAAGCTTGTAGCCTATAAAACCTATCCTCAGATTTTTATACCTGAGTTGTTTGTTGTGTTTAAGTCGATGAGGCATGGTCTAGGAATCACTGCATTGGTTCATGCTTCTCTCAGATTAGGAAGTTGAGTCTCAGGGAGTTTATGGCATTTTGAAAAGGTCATGCAACCAGCTTATGGCATGGCCAGGCGGGGAACACAGACATGCTGTAAGTCCTGGGGTCTTGTGCAACCCCTGCTGCCTCTCGATAGGGAGCTTCATGCTCACCTCCTGTCCACCTTGCTGGATCTGAGATCTTAGCCCTCCCTCTGCTGTCTCTGCCTGGATCCTGGGCACAGCTTCCTGGCTTCCAGTCCCTCTGTTTGATAAACTTCATCTCATGTCTTGCTGTGCTATCTTGTGTCAATGTTTGAAGAGCTGGTATCTCATGAGTTAGAGTCTGGTTGTCATTTTCTGTTGCAGTGGGACTCCAGTTCATGGGAAGTGATAAGGAGTCCTTTTGCCATGTAGGACTTCCCCCTCCTAGCAGTATGGTTCCCACCACTCTATGATAGTCCTGCAGGGTGTGAGGTCCATGCAGGACCACTGTAGGAAGTCCTGTGTCCCCAGGAAAAGTCTGGTGGGACAGTGCTGTCTCAGCCATGGAGCCACTCTCCCATGTCTTACTCTTCCCTCCATGTGAAGTTACAAGAAATACAAAGCTCTGTCAATTTTCATTCTTTTTCTCTCTCTCTTTCTCTTCTTTTCCTGCAACTTTTCTTCTCCCACTCATCCATTTTAGAGTTTTTCTGTTTAGAAAACATACTGGTGGCCACAGGTGAACCCCTCACCACACGTGTGCACTGTGAGAGAAGGCCAGGGACAGAGGTCTGCTTTCCTGCTCTGTGAAACACAGTGAGGCCTGGGAGGAGAGTGGGTACATTAGACTGTTCTAACGCTGCTAATAAAGACATACCCCAAACTGGGTAACTTATAAAGGAAAGAGTTTTAATTGGCTCACAGTTCCACAGGGCTGGGGAGGCCTCAGGAACTTACAATCATGGTGGAAGGGGAAGCAAACACGTCCTTCTTTACGTGGTGGCAGGAAGGAGAAGAATGATAGTAAAGGGTAGGAAAATCCCCTTATAAAACCACCAGATCTCACGAGAACTCATTCACTATCATAAGAATAGCATGAAGGTAACTGCCCTCATGATTCAGTTACCTCCTGTGGGGTTCCTGCTACCACACATGGAGATGATAGGAACTACAATTCAAGATTAGATTTGGGTGGGAACACACAGCCAAACCATATCTTACTGCTCCTGGCCCCTCCCAAATTTCATGTCCTCACATTTCAAAACACAATTATACCCTTCCAGCATTCCCCCAAGTCCTAACTCATTCTAGCATTAACTCAACAGTCTGGGTCTGAAGTCTTATCTGAGAGAAGGCAAGTCCCTTTCACCTATGAGCCTTTACAATCAAAAGCAAGTACCATTTATACTTCCTAGATACAATGGGGATACAGGCATTGGGGAAAATACACCCATTCCAAATAGGAGTAATTGGCCAAAATGAAGGGGCTGCTGGCCCCATGCAAGTCTGAATTCAGTGGGGCATCCTTTGACTCCATGTTTCACATCCAGGTCATGCTGATGCAACAGGTGGGCTCCCATGGCCTTGGGCAGCTCTAACCCTGTGGTTTTGCAGGGTATAGCCTCCTTCCAGGCTGGCTTCCTGGCTGGTGCTGAGTGTCTATGGCTTTTCCAAGTGCAGGGTGCAAGCTGTCAGTGGATCTGGGATCTGGAGGATGGTAGCTCTCTTCTCACAGCTCCACTAGGCAATGCCCCAGTGGGGGCTGTGTGTGGGGGTTTCAACCCTACCTTTCCATTCTATGCTGCCCTAGCAGAGGTTCTCAATAAGGGCTCTGCCCCTGCAGCAGACTTCTGCCTGGGCATACAGGTATTTCCATTCATCCTCTGAAATCTAGGCGGAGGTTCCCCCAACCTCAATTCTTGACTTCTGTGCACCCGCAGGCCCAACATCATGGGTAAGCTGCCAAGGCTTGGGGCTTACAGCCACTGAAGCAATGGCCTGAGCTATATTTTGGCTCCTTTTAGCTGCAGCTGGGACACAGGACACTAAGTCCCAAGACGACACGAAGCAGCAAGCCTGGGCTTGGACATGAAACCATCTTTCTTCCTAGATGTCTGGGCATGCGATGGAAGGGGCTGTCATGAAGACCTCTGAGGCGCCCTGGAGACATTTTCCCCACTGTCTTGGTGATTAACATTTGGCTTCTCATTCCTTATGCAAATTTCTGCAGCCTGCTTGAATTTCTTTTCCAAAAACGGGGTTTTCTTTCTATTGCATAGTCAGGCTGCAAATTTTCCAAACTTTTATGCCCTGCTTCCTTTATAAACATAAGTTCCAATTCCCAACCATCTCTCTCAAGTTCAGAGTTCCACAGGTCTCTAGGGCAGGGGCAAAATGCCGCCAGTCTCTTTGCTGAAGCACAGCAAGAGTGACCTTTACGCCAGTTCCGAAGAAGTTTCCCGTCTCCATCTGAGGCCGCCTCAGCCTGGACTTCTTTGTTCGTTTCACTGTCAGCAGTTTGGTCAAAGCCGTTCAACAAGTTTCTAGGAAGTTTCAAACTTTCCCACATTTTCCTGTCGTCTTCTGAGCCCTCCAAACTGTTTCAACCTCTGCCTATTACCCAGTCCCAAAGTCGTCTCCACATTTTTGGGTATCTTTATAGCAGTGCCCCCCTCTCTGCAGTACCAATTTACTGTATTAGTCTGTTCTCACGCTGCTAATAGAGACATACCCATGACTGGGTAGTTTATAAAGGAAAGAAGTTTAATTGACTTACACTTACACTGAGTTGGGGAGGCCTCAGGACACTTATAATCATAGCAGAAAGGGAAGCAAACACATCCTTCTTCACATGGCAGCAGGAAGGAGAAGAATGAGAGCGAAGGGTCGGAGGAAACCCCTTATAAAATCGTCAGATCTTGTGAGAACTCACTTGCTATCATGAGAACAGCATGAGGGAAACTGCCCCATGATTCAATTACCTTTCACCAGGTCTCTCCCGCGATGTGTGGGGATTATGGAAACGAGAATTCAAGATGAGATCTAGGAGGGCACAGCCAAACTGTGTCAGGGGGATTGCTGCTGGCTCACACTCTGATGCTTCCTCTCCCCCACGTCCAGGCATGCTCTAAAATATTGTAGCCTGGAGTATGTCTGAGAGAAAGGGGTTCCTTGAGTCCTAATCTTTGGACAAGGGGCTGAAAGTGTGCACCTCTTACATGCTTAATGTTTCTTTTTTCCTGTGAGAAGTAAACTCCCTGGTAAAGAGAACAGATTGCTGAAGCCGTCAAACAGAGGAGGATGGGGAAGTGCTCTCTCCCTTCAAGCCAGGGAACTGAGATGGAGGCTGTCTCATGGGGGCCTTTATTGCCGACACATTTAGCATAATGCGTCTTGAGAAGCAGCCCTGTTGTGTGTTGTGTGCAGAGAGGGAGGTGTGGCTTGTGATTTACTGGAGGTTCCCTTGCACCCCAGCTGTGCAGTGCATGGGCTGGGGAGCATGTCGGCCTGGCTGCCAGCCCCAACTTTGCATTCAGCTGTGGGACACTGGGCATTTGCTTCTCCCCCTCCTGAGTCTCAGTTTCCTCATCTACCACCTGTGGGTCATGATAGGGTCTGTTTCATAGGGTCGTAAGAGGGACTTGGTGAAATAATGCATGTGGCCCCATCATCGGTCTGCTGGTTTCGATGGCTCTGCTATGACCATCGAGGCACTAGAGGTTGTGTGGGTTTTGAGGTGCACTTGTTAGAGAACAATCCGTTTGAGGAGCGAACCAACTGATTGCTTTGTATTTTATAGTTTAGAAAACATTAGACTCCCATAATTAAGCATTTTAATAAAATAGATCATTGTCTTTTCTTTGAATCCAGAGATACAGAGTTTTCAATTAATCACAAACTAAGCTACCGAGATCTTGTCTTTCAACATGTGTGGAACAGGTGAAGTTGCCGTAGGCTTAATTCCAGCCCCATAGGTTTGTGGCCAGCCGAGGAGGCCATGACCAGGCACACAGGCGCATGGTTGTTTATCACAGGAGTTGATGTCCTCTCCTGTTGAGGTCTCTAATCAGCCACGGCTTCCTCCTGTCATTTTCTCAGTGGAAACCACAAAAGAAACATGAAGACCCTGCCTCTGACTTCTAAGTATTTCTTATTTAGGAGCAGCAAAGAAAGAGTTGAAAAGAAAGAAAGCAAAAGGGGTAATTCAGTCCATAGACTGAAACTGAAATGAAACACGTCGGTGCCATCAATTAATTAGGTCTTGAATTTGCCAAAGTTTAACAAGGAGAAGTAAACACTTACACAGTTGTTCATGGAGGTGACTATTTGGAGCAAAGTGCGGCACTCCTCCGAGATGCATTGCTGGTGGTATAGCTGCAGTGGGTGCCACGCTTGAACAGTTTTGCTGGTTTAGAAGTTACAGCCTCTAATCTTTGTACTTTTCTAGTTCCATGACTCGAAGCATACTTCCCATAATGCATTTCACATGTATCGTAAAATTATTACTTTGGAAGGTAATGGCAGGTCTTGGAGAATTTATGAACAAAAGTATTATGGGAAGTGAAGGTTAAGACTTAAAGCAGATGTAGTATCCATTTTTGATCTCATGAAAATATACATAAAATTAGCTTAGGGTGTATTTTAAAATACTGGATTCTTTTTCTGTTGTAATCAATGAATTTCCCTCCTCCTTCTTCTCCCTTGCTTCCTCCTTCTCTCCCCATCCTTCGCCTCCTCCTCCTCCTCTTCTTTCTAGACTGCACAGACGATTCTGGTGGTGGTCGTGGTGTTTGGAATTTCCTGGCTGCCTCACCACATCATCCATCTCTGGGTTGAGTTTGGAGTTTTCCCACTGACACCGGCTTCCTTCTTCTTCAGAGTCACTGCCCACTGCCTGGCGTACAGCAATTCCTCGGTGAATCCTATCATATATGCATTTCTCTCTGAAAATTTCAGGAAGGCTTATAAGCAAGTGTTCAAGTGTCACCTTCGCAAAGATTCAGATCTGAATGATAATAAAGAAAACAGAAGTCGAATAGACACCCCACCATCAACCAATTGTACCCACGTGTGATAAAACATCTATTAGAGTATCCTTATTGTTGAGTTTCCTTATAAGTGGATCAGACACAGAAACAAACCGAATGAACTAGTAAGCAATGCTGCAACTTGTTCTCTTAACAACAACTCATGTCATTTTAATTAAATCCCACCTGTGTTCAAAAGTACTTTGATCCATTTAGGAAATTCCTAGGTCTAGTGAGAATTACTTTTCGATTTTTATTTTATTTCGAAATTATGTTTCAGAAACAAAAGACAATGCTGTATAGTTTTATTCCTCTTCAGAAATGAAAGCTTAGTAGAATTCTATAGATATGTTCAACTCGTCATAGATTAAGGACTGGCCCATCAAAATGGTCAGGAATATTTGGAGTCTACATTTTAAAACAAATATATTTAGAGAAAAAATTGAGCTTTAATTCTTTAATTTTTAAGAGAAGTAATATTATGAACTATGTATTTTAAAATATGATCATGGGCACACAATGATGATTTTTCTGGGGGCCGTTTACATAGACACATCTATTAAGTGGAAAGAAGGCTTCCTGAAATCTGATGGCACAGGTGCATTGCTTCCAGTTGTAGCTAGGGGAACAGAGTCGGTGGTTGTGAGATACAGTCGGTTTCTCTCAGGAGTCAGCTCAGTGTTGTGGTGGTGATGCTGGGGTGCAGTAGTAGGCACTGTAGATTAAAATCTATCCTGTGAAATTAGGCTTTATAGAATTAAGGAAACAGAGTCAGAGACCACTGCCCTAGTAGTGGAAGGTGCAAATGAGTTTTTAAGAATAAAATTGGGTATTGAAATTTTATATAAGTACTTGACAAAGGTTTTCATTACGCCTTGAATGGAACCTACTTGAAAGAGAGATGAAAAAAAATCAGCAAGGTTGATGTAGATAATAATTTCTATGGGGCTGAAGACTAGACAGAATTCAGTAAGTCACATGATGTAATGGTCATGCCTATAGATAAAGTATATTTCATGTTTGATTTAGATAACGTTCAAAAAAAATCATGAGACTGAATATAACTAGGGATATCCTATCTTGTACAAATGCATGCTTTTTCATTAAATTTGTAATAATGTTTAATGCACATTTCCACCAAATGTTATTTCCTCTAAAAATGTTAATGTGGGGTCAAAACCATCATCACTTGAGTTTCAAATGTAGTTTTCATGACAATTTCATATGGATATGTGTTTACAATGAGAAAATGGCATGAAGATATTAAATTATCCTGGATCAGAAAAGTACTTTTCAGACTGCAAGAGTTCGATATGTTTTACGAGGAAACAAAAGCAAGAAGATTTGTTTTTGTTTGTTTAAAAAGGATTTGGCTAGAAACAGTGGCTAGTGCCTGTAATTCCAGTACTTTGGGAGGTCAAGGCAGGTGGGTTGCTTGAGCTCAGGAGTTCAAGACCAGCGTGGGCAGCATGGCAAAACCTGGGCTCTACTAAAAATACAAAAATTATCTGGGCGTGGTGGCACATGCCTGTAGTTTCAGCTACACTGGAGGCTGACATAGGGGATCACCTGAGCCTGGGAGGTCCAGGATGTAGTCAGTTGAGATTGCACCACTGCACTCCAGCCTGGGCAGCACAGCAAGACTGTTTCAAAAAAAAAACCCCAATGATGTGTAATGTACATCTGTGCCTAATCAGGACTCCACATGAAACATCAAATTTGAGATAAAAATACAAACTTGACATAAACGTTTGGCATGCTAACTTTTTTAGCTCATTCACTTACTTTCACTAATCGTATTTCAGTGACCAGTGTTTACATTCGCAATGTTATTAATAACTCTTTGGATAAAAGGAAAGAAAAATGTTGGACAGGTTGGGAAGTAATATATTTTCATGTTTGTTGACCAGAGAAAGAAGTTGTAAGTATGTGTAAGTGAGGGTCGTAAAGAATAAGCCCTTTGCATCTAATGTTTTTTGCACTTTGTTCAAGTATAGGAGCAGAAAAATTTTATCCTGACAATAATACCTCATGTGATTTATGGAACTTGTGTTGCTGTTGCGAACTCTAGAACAACTTCTTGGGGTGTGAATTCACAAAACTGTGCAAAGAAGTGCCTTCTGGTTGCATTTGAACTTGCATGAATGGAAATGATTTCTTCTGATTGCATTTGAACTTGCATGAATGGCTATTTCTTTGTTTTCTCCTTGTGATCTGTAAGCACATAAATGGAAGTATTAAAAAAATATTGTAACTAATGTTGCTATTTTCTAGAGGCATGCTGAAAATGTACTGTTCCTTTTGTCCTTCCCAGATGCTACTGGTGTGTAGAAAGCTTGAGGCATTGCACGAAAGTCATAACTCGCACTTGAAAACCCTCCACTTTGCTAAATGTAAATGCTAACTGTTGCGTTTTATAGTTAGATAGAATATACTTCCTGCATATTGTCCTTCTAATCAGTTCCTCTTACTCAGAGTTTCAGCTGAGTCTACTTCTAAAACAAATTTTGATACGGATAATAACATACTCTGCAAAGATCTAAACCTGTACAAACTTTTCTGAATGAAGAGTTCCAGAAGAACTCGTAAACAGAGTTAAATTACCCAGGGAAGTATAGGAGTGTGTTGCATTTGCCAAGCATCTGCTTCCTAGCTAGACTTTCCCCTAATATATCTTGACCAATTCTGAAGCACTTTCTTTTCCATCACTAAATAAAGACAGCCTCCCAAGGATACACTTTTTCTCCCAACATCAGGTTGAGGAAGAAATACTGAGTGTGCCTTTGAAGTCAGGCTGCCTGAGACCCACATTTTCAGTTTACTTCAAAGAAAACTGATGCTTCCTATGCAGGTCTGGGTGTCTCAGTGTCCTAAGGCTGCTGTTGTTTTCCTAGGCCTTTTGCTTTCACATAAGGTGACAGGCTCTGGGATATTTAGTGGCTGAAATGCCTGCTGTTTCACATGCATAAGCAGCAGTTTTGGTTTCCTGCTGATGAATATAGTGATGCGGTTGGAAACATTTTCTTATCCTGTATCCTGGAGATAGGAAACAGATTCTCTCTGTGCTCTTCTGAGCAGGCATGTGCTCAGCAATATAGGGGACTGAGACCATTTTCTGAATACTTTAGGTAAATTACTTTTGCTTTTAACTAAATTGTATCGTTTCACACATTGGGAGTAAAACCATTTCCTCCCCAAACCCCATCTCTTGTGCTTTTATCTTTTTTATCCTAACTCACTTCTAGGCAGATTTCCTCTGGATAATATTTACCACAGATACATTCCTCCTTTGGCCCAGATGTAACGAGTCAGAGTCGGCAGGAGAGATGATTGTGGAACTGCATGAGTCATGCAAGGCTCAGAACTTCTTGAGACTCAACTCAAAATCATATTACATTTCCGCATTCTCCTGGATGCGTTGAGGCAGTGCAGTGATCATTCTGATATGTTCACAGGACCCAAGGTCTAAGCAGGAGAGGACAGCTTATCCACATATCCCTTTCCCTTTCATAGTCATGAATATCTGTAAATACCAAAGTGCTCATGCTGAAGCAGCATTACACTGAGGAAAATAACCTATTGTGCAGCTTTATCATCTTCTTGCTTTAAAGGATTTATTAAATTCATGTATGTAAACCACATAGTCGCCAACTGGG
This sequence comes from Ateles fusciceps, assembly GCA_036589455.1. Taxonomy (NCBI): domain Eukaryota; kingdom Metazoa; phylum Chordata; class Mammalia; order Primates; family Atelidae; genus Ateles; species Ateles fusciceps. The sequence goes on from JAZHEH010002639.1 coordinate 4,430,766, forward strand.
AAAATACATCAATGTGGCTACTTCCTCTGGAAAGTTGCTGTCTAAAATTTGTAAATTTTAATCTGTTCTGTTGCACACAGTTTCCATGTCTTAAATTTGTAAGTGGTTTCTATTAAAGGTAATCATATTCTTCTTGGTCATTAAAAATGTTGCCTGGAAGGGTATTTCTCAAGTATATGTTAATGATTTGTTTATTGACTTACTTCTTTTAAAAGCTATATGTAAAAGAAAGAGTAGGTGGCTTAAAATTCAGTTACTTGTTGGCCTGGAAAGAAAAAAAATCATGAAATGGTAATTATATTTGATTTTATTTAACCGTATTTTACTATTTTCTCTTTTAGAAGTGGAAAAGTTGAGCCTGTGGAACAATTTAAAATGCTTAAGACATCTTTGATGGGGCTGTGTCTGCATAAGGCAAAGGTGTCTAAGGAGAGTGTATCACATATTCTAATGCATGAGTCAGGATGTTTTGTTCATTGACTTGTGAAAGTACTGCAGATAATAGATAGTGGTTTCTTTTCTTCGAGTGGCAGGTTCACTCACATTCCCGTTTTTGACTTTAGCTGCCATCCTGGGGTTCTGAGGACAGCATGTCTATTTGACTGGGCAAGACCCTCATACACCCTGGCGGGTCCTGGCTGTCACTTTTCTGTGGTGCCTGGTGCTGCTGCTCCTCACGGTGCTGACTCCTGAGCAGATGCCCCCATCCCTCCCCATCAGCCCCTGTTCCCGCGTCAGATGATTACTGGGTTTTGTTCTAGGTGCAGAAATAGTGGGAGAAGCCAGTGGTGAATAAGAAGGGAAGATGGCCGGTGAGGATTTTTACCTCTGTATTCATTGGAAATAACCTCAGCTGAATTTTCTCTCTGCATGTTTTCAATGTTGGCTCCATTTGCCATGTTCAGACAATTGTCTGAAGAGCTGAACTGAGAGCTCGAGATCTGGTTGGCACTGTTGGATAGAAAGCCTCTCCCTTTCTGCTGGAGAACCGATTTCTCAGTCCACATTGTGTAGCTCCAGACTCTCAGCAATTAGAAAAGGCACAGTAAGGAAAAGAACGCTTGCTGATGGAATGGACTGGAACTGAGCTCCACTGTTTAAATTCTTGACTCTTAGGTGGTGGTGATATGTGGTAACCCATGAACTAGGATGACTTTGGGGCCTGCTGCAGGTTTTCTATGGGACACCATATATCACAGTACTGTATTTCAAAATGTTGGATATTGATTATGAAAACTGGAACTATTTATGTGTCATCATTCTAAAGACATTGTGATCTATGAAGGTCCTTTTTTTTTTTCCTAGATTGGCCAAAACAAGTGCTCTTGTTTTGGGGCAATCTGGCTAACATGTCTCATATGGGTAAAAACGCAGATCTTCCTTTGTCTGGTGCTAATGAAGAATGGCCTGGGCCCAACTTAGAACTTTCTCAGTATGATGAGCGTCAGAGTAGACAGACATTCAAAGGCCAAGTGAAGGGCAGATCCCCAGTCACCACCCAGGCCCTGTAGGCAAAGCTCTCAGGGTCCCATTTGCATCTGTGTGGCCTGCACTAAGTGTTCTTCCCCTAGGACTCCTGCAGTGGGGCACCAAAGATGATGTGTAAGGCCCTCAGTCTATAATGGGCTCATATCAAGCATCTAAAGGTTTCATTGTGTTGTTCAAGGAATGACAGAGCATCATTTCTGATTGGTTCTTAGAGCCTGCATCTTGTAGCACTGGGACTTCAGGAGGCCTCTGGGGACCATTGACTGTGCCAGGAGGGTGGAGAAATGAAGCCAGTGGCAGAAGCACGCTCCCAGCTCCTCCTCTCATGCTCAGCCAGGCGATTCTTCCTTCCATTGGCCTTTGGATGTCGGTATAATCATTTGTTGAGAAATCATTAGAGAATGACTAATCTAAAAAATCTATCATCCTTTATTGTGTTGACTTTCGGATCACGCCTTCATTCACTCTTGTTATTAGTCATATATATGTCTGTTTTCATTCTTCCTCCCATCTTTCTGAAAGTTGATCATATTTCTACACTTGGGATCTTCCCATTTCTGTCAATGTGGGAGGGGTTCGCAAAGTGGCTTGGCCCCAGACCTCCCATATCCTCATTGTTTTGTTTGGACTTAGGATGTTTTTCCCTGACTGTCCTATCAATACTTCTCTAGCAGAAATGCAAGCTTCATGAGCAAGTTATTTTTATAACATCATGTGAGCAGTTCCTTCATAGCACCGGTTGTAGAACAGGTCAGTTGGCAAACGGCCTCCTGAGGGCCTTGCATGGGGTTCTGGACCCAGCAGGGTCGCATCTCTGAGAACCTGTTACCTGTGGGTGTCTGGGGGTGCATTGCTACTTCTGAGATGTTATGACTCAGCAGATGTTATGACTCAGCAGATGTCCGTCTGCTCAGTGGGAGGAACTCCGATGCTGGGACTTGGCTCCAGTGGCAGGAAGCTCCCCCTGGGCCTGAGCGTACTTGATGGAGTTGTGATGGGTGTGCCTCCCTCAGACTTATTCTGGCCGGGAACTGCCTCTGCTTCTCTAAGGCGATGTAAGCAGGTGAATGGAGTTTCCATCACTCTTGTACCGAGTTCTTCTTGACATATCATGTGTGAAGGTCAGATATAGGTGGGAACTTGGCAGCACACAAGTCTGAGTGAAAGGCACAATCAGCATGACAGACAGGTGTCTTGCTATGGGACTTGCCGTTGTGATCACTGGTTATACAAAGTCTCCTTTTAGAAATAGCAAAGATCCAAGAAAGCAGAAGAGTGGGGGTGGGGCGGGGCTAGACGTGTTGCTTTCCAGTGGAAATCTGCCCATTTTGTTGGAAAGAAAGGAAACAGGGTACACAAACAGGTCACACAAACAGGATACACAAACAGGACACACAAATGCTGTTTGGGAACGTTGTGTAGGGTCGCTTAGCTTTGACAATGAGAGTGTTTTTTAAAACAGAAGTCCTGTCATTTTTCTTCTAGAGAGAATTTGCTGGTATCTAGAGAATCTGATTCAGAGATAGGTCTCAGTGTTCCAGCTCAGGGCGGGGTTACAGAAGAGGCATCGGGAGCGTCCTCAGACCCACATGGCCTGTGGTCTTCATAGCCTCCTTGGTCCCCCAGGGGAAATTTTACATGGTAGACACAGGAGTGAAAACACAGGTTCCTAGATCTGAGATATTTTCAAAATAGGGCTAGCATGTATGAAGAATTAAACTTAATAATTCCATTGAAATATAATTGGATTATAATTTAGAAATATTCGCAATCCAGAAATGAATATGTAAATGTTCGTTTTCATATTTTGGTCTTCTAAGAGTCACATTTTATTGCCATATAGCACATAGAGATTCAAAATTTGACAATGAAGTGTAGAAATCCAAAGTTTTCTTGGGTACGATTTGAACAAATCTTTTAATCTCTCAAGTTCTATCTGCCTCAGTGAAGAGGGTAGTTGTGGCGTATTGTAGAAAGGATAAAGTGAACAGTAGGATACTGATGGTTTGGTCTGAATTCCGTTTTTTCATTGCTACTGGAAGTGCTGTCTTTGGTATCCTTGTGCATAAAAGAAGAATTTGGAAAAGGTCAATGAGTCTGAAACTGGCTGCACATTTGAATGAGCTGGGAAGTTGAAAAGTAACTGCGATGCTCTGGCCTTACCTTAGATCAGAGATTCTCATACTTTATCAAACATCAGAATCACCTGCAGAGCTTGTTAAATACAGATTGTTGGCCACATCTCCATAATTTCTTGTTCAGTAGATTTGGGATGGGACCCAAGGATTTGCAGCTGGTCCAGAGACAGCTCGTGAGATCTATTACCTGGTTTAATTGGTTTGAAGGTGAAGGTAGAGTCCAGACTCTTTTTTAAAAAAAATTAGTTTTATTGATACACAATACTTATACATATTAAAGGGTTCATGTGATATTTTGATATATGCATACAATGTGTAATGATCAATTTGGGGTAATTAGGATATTCATCACCTCAAACTTTTACAAAAATATTTGTGTGTTATATATATATATATATATATATATATATATTTGATTGCACTTTAGGTTCTGGGGTACATGTACAGAACATGCAGGATTGTGGCATAGATACCTGCGTGGCAATGTGGTTTGCTGCCTCCATCTCCCCACCCACTGATGTTCACCTATATCTGGCATTTCTCCCCATGTCCAGACTTTTTAAAATAAATAGCACCTGCATTTTCAGAGCAGATAAACCAATCAAATTGAGTAGATGGTCTTTTAAAGTATAAGCTTCTATGGTTCTGTGAAAAAAATTGTTTACATGAAATTTAAATCATTCAGAATTTTTATTGCTTACATTGATCAGATCCATAAAATATCTGTTTAACTATTACATTACCCTAGCTACAGAGATGAGTTTTTGAAAGCATGAAGGAGTTAGATAACTTGTAAGGCTTTCAGAGTTTGTTATAATTTTTCCCTCAAAATAATAAACCTCGAATATCAAATTATTCTCTCAAAGCACAAAAGCCGCGCGGGGGGGGGGGGGGGGGGGGGGGGGGGGGGGGGGCGGGGCGGGGGCGGGGGGGGCGGGGGGGGGGGGGGGGGGGGGCGGGGCGGGGGGGGGGGGGGGGGGAGGGAGAGAATAAACTAGCTTGGTGGAAAGGGGGCATTCACTTTGTTTCTCTCAAATACTAAAGGTTAAAATAGTATTCAAAGTTATTAGATGTGAAGTTTTGAACCCAGTGTTTTAACTCAGTGTTTAAATATGTGCATGCCTTTCTATGTGACTGCTAATTTTAACTACATTATTATCTCTAAGGGATAAACTCTCCCTGTACTTAAAGTTTTAAAATTAATTATCTCCTGATAACATAAGTGGTATGAGTAAGGAAAAAAATCTATGTGTACTGTATTTTGAAATTTTAATAAGGTGTGATATGCTTTGACTCTGCATACTCACTCACCCAAATCTCACCTTGAATTGTAATAATTCCAACGTGTCAAGGATGGGGACAGCTGCAGATAATTGAATTATGGGCAGCTTTCCCCATACTGTTCTTGTGGTAGTGAGTTCTCATGAGATCTGATGGTTTTATAAGCACCTAGCATTTCCCCTGCTGGTACATTCTCTTTTTGCCTGCTGCCATCCATGTGAGATGTGACCTGCTCCTCCTTGCTTTCTGCCGTGATTGTGAGGCTTCCCCAGCCATGTGGAACTGTAAGTCAATTAAACCACTTTCTTTTGTAAATTGCCCAGTGTTGGATATGTCTTTAGAAGCAGTGTGAAAATGGACTAATACAATGTAATTGTTTAAATGCTGATATGAAAGCAGTGCTGAGTGCGGATCTTATACTAATACTGTTACAATTGTTCTCAAGCTGGCCATACAATTTATCTCGTCTTCTATAGATCTACCATGAATTCCAGTAAGCTGAGAAAGCCAAAAGCCAAAAATTAAGAGTTTGTATTAATCTAGTTAACGCCAAATCTAGTCATTCTCCATCATCCTACCTCTGTGTTCTGCATGAAACAAAATTGACCTTTGTGATTGGAACCAGTCTTCTTGAATTGAAAATAAAATTTGTTCCTTAAAATGCTCCAGTTTAGGAGTGTGCTTTTTTTTTTCAAACAAATGGAAATAATTTTCTGCTCCCATAAACTTCTTGAAGACACTGTATTCCTTAGTTACTGCATATTTGAGAATATTAATTTGTTGCCTTTATAACTGAAAAACAATGTCAGATAAACTTATTTTATTGCAGTTTATTTTTATTGAGATATCTCTAGACTCAGCTCAGAATTTTGAATGTTACTAGAAAAAACTCAGAAGGCAAACTGATGCCCCCATTTTGGGTAACTAGTTTTTTTTTTTTCCCCTTGGATGAGCACTTGCTTTTTAAAATTACTGATGCCTGATACCTTCACCAGAATGTCTTTTTTCATCACTCTCTAATACTTGAATATTCTTCATAAATTGAATAATAGTTCCATAAAAGTGAAAGGGACATTTAGCCTGGCAATTCCCAATCTTTGGTCATGTAAGGATTCTTTTGTAAATATAAAATTATTCCCAGACTTTCATATGACAGTAATATACTTTTAGTATATGTCAGTAGAGAAAATACAAAATGAAAAATAAAACTACAGACCTATATTTCTCATGGACATAAACACAAAATCTTCAACAAAATGTTGGTAAATCATATACAAAGAAGTTTATATACCAAAAGGAATTATATACCATGACCAAGAAAGGTTTATTCCAGAAATGCAAGGCTGGATCAACAGTGAAAAATCTATCTATGTAATTTGCCATGTTAGCAGGCTACTAGAGGAAAATCAGACTACCATAATTGACAAAGAAGATGCATTTGACAAAATCCAGCTCCCATTCATGATTTAAAAAGTTCTCAGCAACCTAGCAATAGAGGAAAATGTCCTCAATTTAATAAATAACATCTACAATAAAACTCTAGAGCTAACATCATGTTCAGTGTGAAAGACTGAATGCTTTTCCCTCAGGTAAGGAAATTGGCAAGGGTGCCTATTCTTATTTAACATGGGATGGAAGTTCTAGTCACTGCAATAAGGCAAGAAAAAAAAAAGGAAAAGGATATAGAGCAGAAAGAGGAGGGATTAAGCTGTCTCTGTTTACAACTGACATGATTATCTGTACAGAAAATCCCCCAATATAAAAACTCCTTGAATTAATAACTGGTTTCAACAGTCACAGGATACAAGACACACAAAATGCAAAGTGAAAAAATGCTACACTGAATCAGTTATACATTTAAATCATTCATAATTTATTAATCACAACACAATTGACAGGCATTAGAAATAGTGAGACATGTACTTTATTCAGTCTACAGACAACGCTACTTCAAACTTAAGTTAATCATCAAAGAAAATTCAGCACTCTCTTCCTCAATCATAAAGCAGGTTTGAATCCCTAAAATAAAAGACTTGGCCACAGAATGTTATAACTGAGTCCTGAGATTGTTCCAGTCTAGTATCCTCTTTCTGTAGTGATCTAAATTTTGAAAGACACTGAGATAAAATAAATAAATTTCAAGTGTAATACCTTTTAATATTGCCTGCTTTATACTGAGTTTCTCTAGCCACGTCTGTAATGCTGCAGAGGGTTGCCTAATTTTTCATTCCATTTCTGTCTTGTTGATTATTTTATTTAGTAAGAAGCTTCAGATTTTCCTTTTGCATACCTACAAACATTTGATATGATTTTCTCTATATACAAGAGAAAAGATTCTGCTTCATTGGTATTGTCATCTGCGGTTAAGATAATTTATAAACAAACACAGAAATGACTGCAGTTATGGTGTAAATAATATCAGTGGGTCATTTATGTTTTCTTTAAGAGAAAAATATTTATTTAAAGAATCAGACTTGGCAGTTAAAAGAATATGTCTTCAGTGAAAGCCATTTTAAAAACACATATTCCAATATCATCATCTTGAGGTATGGGCAGTATTTAATGATAGAGTAAAATATCACTTAATATTGCAGGAAAAAATCCAGGGTGGATGGTTACCTTGTAAATGCATACACACAGGGATGTATGACAGGTTAGGTGTTGCTGGCGCGTCCAGCAGTGAGGGTGTGTTGTAGCTCCAGGTGTCTCCCTTGTTCCCTTTCTGTAGCATCACACTTTCACCTCACTGGCCTCTCACCAGATAGGCTTCTCTTGGCCTTGCACAAAGTCCCTCCACCGTCTGTGTCTTTGAGGACTTCCCTGGGCTCTTTTGATCCATTGCCGTCCTTCAAAATCAGGGTCTGACTCCCATGGCTTTGCCCCCCAACCCCTTGCAACTCACCTGCTCATCCGTCCTGTGTTTAGGTGAACTCAGAACCCTCACTGTGCTCATCCAAGAAGCCCATCCACATGTTCATGGGAGGTAGAGAAGGAAATCTCTGTCTCTGTCTCCTCACCTTGACACCTGCAATCTCTTTTACATAATTGGTAGATATTTGGTGGGTGCAGGCAGTAACGTTCCTTTCTTTGTTCCTAAACCATTCATAACTATAACAATAGAAATTCTAGAGGCAGTGAAGGGGGTATATACTGTTTCTGAAGGTGGTGAGTCCTCTGCTCTGGGACCCCCCATTAGTCCCTTGCACCCTTCCCTGGCTGGGATGTGTAGCATGTGTCCATTATGATATCTTCTAGATTCTAGGATTCTACAGTTTTGGGGGCCAGGACTAGAATTGGTATTTATGAAATAATTTTGTTCAGGTGTTATTATATTTTGTACATAGAGCTCTCCTGAGGAGTATATTATTAAGTTTTAAAACTGTCATTTTAAAAACTTAAATTGATACACTGAAAGCTGCTAATTGCCTTTTATTCTATTATGTGAAATGTGATTTAAACACATTTGACCTTTTGGAGATAACTGTGAGAGAAGAAAGTGCTTGCAGAGACTTCAACTAAATATGTACAAATGGCACTCTATCCTCTGCAGTCTAATTTAAGTGTATGATGAATGTCTCTTAAGAAATAATAGGTAGAGAAGGAAAAAATGAAATTTCAGAAATTTGTTTCTACCTGGGGTGATTACACTGTAGGTACAGAATATTGGTGAAGTAAATATTCATAAATCTTAAATGCATTATAAATGCATTATCTGAATAATCAAAAAATAAAGAATATGCTGATAGCGATCATGTCAAATGTATAAATTACTATAAATTGTCTCTTTTACAAGAAAGCTTTTCATAAATATGAATTCAGGAAGATTATGTTACCTTAGTGAATAATAGTTGTGGTCCCAAAATAAAATTTCTTTAAATTGAATCCTTTCATTTAGCCAATGAATAAACTTTTTTTGAACATCCATGTGCAATTCACCATGTTAGGCATTGTCAGGAATAAAAATGAATATAATATATATTTCTTGTCACCCAAGGAATGTAACCACATAATTTTAAGAAAGAAGATGGATTATTGATAAGACAAATTGACAAAAGTAACAGGTGGCAAATGAGTGATCGGGCGGAGTCTTATTAGGAGGGAACCCCCTCCCTGAGTAGCAGAGTTACCTGAAAGACTCTATGTGGTAGCGTTTGTTTAATAGACGCTGTTTTCAGACTGAGTTGTTACATGCTTTATGCCCTTGGTCATTGAAACTCTATAAATTTGATAAAAGACATGTATCTAACATGCAAGAAGCACAACAAACTCCAGGCAGAACAATCTCAAAGAGATGTATGCCTAGACACATCATAATTGATATAATTTGGATATTTGTCAACACCCAAATCTCATATTGAATAATAATCCCCAATGCTGGAGGTGGGGCCTGGTGGAAGCGTTTATGTCATGGGGATGGCTCCCTCATGGCTTGAGGCTGTCTTCATGATGGTGAGTTCTTGTGAGATATGGTCATTTAAACCTGCGTGGCACTTGCACCCTGCCCACTCACTCTTGCTTGCTCCGCTTTGGCCATGTGATGTATCTATTCCCCCTTCACCCTCCATCATAATTGAAAGCTTCCTGAGGGTTCTCTAGAGGGCATCCAGGTGCCAGCACCATATTTCCTGTAAAGCCTGCAGAACCATGAGCCAGTTAAACCTCTTTTCCTTATAAATTACCCAGTCTTGGGTATTTCCTTATAGTAATGCAAGAACAGCCTAATATGATAATTAAACTGTTGAAAGACAAAGAGAAAACTGTTGAAAGCATCAGGAGAGAAGGGAATTGTCACACCACGATTGTGTGATTGACAGCTAACTTTTCATCTAAACAATGACAGAAGGCAGTGGGATGACATATTCAGAGTAGTGAAAGAAAGAAAAAAAACACAACTGTAAACCAAGAATTCTATATCCTGCAAAACTAGCCTTTAAATATAAAGAAAAAAATTAACATATTTCCCAATAAACAAAAGCTGAGATAGTTTGCTGCTAACAGATCTAACCTACACGAAATACTGAAAGGAGTCCTCCAGGCTGAAATAAAAGAGAATCAGACAGTAACTCAAATCCAAATGAAGAAATAAAGAGCACCAGGAAAGGTAACTACATAAGTATATAGGAAAGAGAGTATGCTTGTACATTTGCTTGTAATTACCCCTTTTATTTCCTCTATGATTAAAAAAACAACTGGATAATGTACTAATTTAAATGGATGTTGACTGGCACACTATTTATAGACATGTAATATGTGAAAATAACACCATATGGGGGAGAAGAATGATGTTATATAGGAACAAAATTTTTGTATACCATTAAAATTAAGTTGGCCTTAACTTGGACCCTTCCAAGTTAATGTGTCATTTGAGATAGTAATTGTGATTCAGAGAGTAACCACTAGGAAAATAACTATACATAGTAAAGGAAATGACAATGAGCTTAAAATGGTACAGTAGGAAATAACTATTCAACACAAAAGAAGGCAGTGATGAAGGAACTGGAAAAAAGACATAGGACTTACAGAAAACAATAGTAAAATGGCATATAGAAATCTCACTTTACTAGTAATTACATTAAATGGTTCGGTCTCAGTAGAGGACTGGATTCTTGAGCAGTGAATGATTTGAATAACACAAGACAGTCATTTTGTCGTTGGCACTGACTTGTGCCCAGGAGCAGAGGAGGAGTGATTTGTTCAGCGTGTGCTTCTCTCCAGCCATCCACTCCTTTCACCTGAGCCTTCTTGGGGCATCCTAGTTAATACTCCCTGCTCTGGGCACCGTGCACGTGGTTTTACAAGCATCTTCTTGTAAGATAGGCAAGGCTGCAGCAAGAGGTGAAGACGCAAGCCTCATCTTGAACAGCTGGCAACGTGCAAGTGGTTTCTCTGTGATTCTTCTGCCATCTTCTTACTGTAAAAGACATTGGTGAAGGGGACACGGCTAAAAATGAAAGAAAATTTCCAGCACAGCTGGGGCACAGCTCAGTGCAGGTCAACACTGAATTCAGGGCTTTCTTCTCAGCTCCCAAACGTGTTTCTATCACATGTACTTAATACTTTATTTCATCTTCTCAGTCAGCCGTCTGCACATTTGGCTCAGAGGTCTTGCTTTCTATCTTTCTAAACAAATAAACTTTTAATTTTTAGATGTGTAGAAAAATGGCAAATGAAGTAGGTAATTCCTATGTATGCCTCAGACCTTTCTCTCACTATTGTCCTTACTATTGCACATCTGTCAATAGGAAGAAATTGACGTCAGCGTTACCCTTAGCTGAATTCCAGATGTTATTTGCATTTCACCGATTTTCCCACTAATATCTTCTTGCTGTTCCAGGATCCAGTCCGGGCAGCACGTTACACGTGGCCACCGTGTCTCCCGGAGTCCTCTGGTCTGTGAAAGTTTCTCAGTATTTCCTTGTTTTTTTTTTTTTTTTATGATCTTGACAGTCTCCGTTGTAAGGCCAGCTGAGAGAAAGGATCAGTAAGACCCAAAGTCAGGCAAGCAAGTTTATGGACCTGCCTGGCTGCCCCACAGCAGTCAGAGGAGTTAGCCCTGAGCTTACAAAATGAGGGGTTTACATGGGGGAGAGGGGCTGAGGGAGTTTCTGGATATGATCACATCCTGGGGTTGTCAGTTAACTTTGCCACTTATCTTCTCGTGACAGGCTTACAATATACTATCTTGTGAAAACAGGAATTTACAAGAAAGTGTAACCTAGGTTTGTTCACATTTCTCATCACCTCGCCCGTGCTGCCCAGATGGCTGTAATCAGGGTTTGCTTACGGGTAGCATGTCTGGTGGCCTTGCTGTGGCACCTAGATAGGGATTTAAGATTGCAGCTGCGGTGCCTTCAGGGGAAGTGTAGCTGCGCCGAGAGGTTTCCTGGGGCAGCTTGTCCCTAACATCCACTACCTGTGGTCCTAAGTTTTGAGGGTGTACAGCCATGCCTGCCATTTATGGATCGTCTATGGCTGATTTCAAACTGCAACAGTGGGAGCTGAGTCATGTGGCAGACTCCAAAGGGTGGGCAAAGATGAAAAAATTCACGATTTCACCCTCTGTGGAAAAAGTTTGCCCATCCTGTTCTAAGTTAATAGCCTGTGTTCCTTTGGGAGACTTCAAACTCCTTGAGCACAGAAATCTCTCTTTTCATCTTAGTGCTGATTAACTTCATAAATCTCATTACATGTGCTTAATAAATGTTGACTATCAGATGAAAAAAGACGACCAACATGTCTAAATATAGAAGGTTCTGATAATTGGCTAATTTTTCAGTGAGTTATTTTCTAGAGGGAATTTAATCACATGATACCTAAATCCTATATTCCTTTTTTAAGTTGCTGTCTACATTTTGCCAACTTGTCAAGGAGAGTTTCCCATTTCTACAGTGAGAACTTTCTTCTTACAGAATTCCTTTCTTAAACACGGATAAGATTTGCTGCACCTTAAAAAGCAGTTAATTCCCTTGGAAGACAGATGATTCCCTTTAACAGATTTGAATTTCAATAAACCAAGAAATTTGATGGGCTTGGAAAAATATACCTTGGTTTTAAAACACGCTTGGGAAACTTTCCAAGTTTTAAGAAGAATGTTTGTCTTTTCAATGTGACTGGGTCCCTTGGTTTGCTTAATCACAGGTACCATTGCCAAACAAAAGACTAAGCCAGGCCTCACCTGCTTCTGACAGCATTTAATGATGCTTATATTTCGAGGGCTTTTCTGACTTTATCTCTAATTCTTAGAATTTTCAGAGAAGAATAAAGGGTCTGTGGGGGACATGGACTTGGGACCTAACTCAGTTTCCCAGTTCACTTTGGGCATCAGAACTGTCTAGTATCACATGGATCCCCAAATGTATCCTGCTCTTCAGAAGGGGGAGTGTCCAGGTTTGAAGAGCTGTAGCATTATGTCAGAGCCAGCCTTTAAAATTGAGTTTTCACTCCATTAATTCAACAGAGCAGCTTCTGTTGTAGGGTTTATTTTCTAGGTTGAATGTCATAGGGTTTCTTTCTTTAGTAATTTGTCTGTCTGGGTATGGACGGATAGTTCTTTAAGTGATTTCTGTGTTTGAATTCCAGACAACAGCAGTTGCCAGAGGATGACCTTCCTGGGAAGATCGAGATGAGGCTGGACTCTGTTCCCATCAGAGAGGATTTAGGAAAAGCACTCTCTTTCAGCATTTTCAGTGGGTCCTTGCTGGGAACCTATCTGAAATGCTGAGAAGAATGTGGAAGGAAAGCCTGTCTGAGCCTCCAGCTCACCGTGTGGAGCTTCAGTTTACTGGAAAAATAAGGTTATTTCTAAGAGTCTTTCCATCCTTAACACTGACGGGCTTTTTGGCTCATTTACTGGAATAAAACTAACATTTTTAGAAGAAAGGTACCCTAAATATTGCTTTGTTATGTTTTTCATTTTTTGACAAATGTACTTTAACATTTAATTTTGCTCTAATAACATGTAATCATTATTTGATGGTCCAAGACAGAAAGAAAGGCCTGGTTTCTACCAAGCAGTGAGCTGCAACTGGGCTGGAACTCGATTGCCTTCCCTGTAGCATCCACGTTATTAGTTTTCTTTTTTTTAATTTTCCAGCAGCCTCTGTTAAGTGTCTATATTTTTATTATTACACGGTTCTTCATTTAAGAACTTCTTCCTCATGCCCATAAGGCATATACCTACATGATTACATTATGAATAAAAGCTAAATTAAAATGCAAACAAACTCTGGCCTAACCCTCTTGGTATGGTAGTTTGCATAATTTTGAAATTCTGATATATTTTACCAGTTTTTTTTTTGCCATTTTCAGTTTTCACAGTTGCTTTGTGTGAATATTACTCTATGGTGTGGGTGGGACATTCCTCAGAGTTATGCATATTGTAGCATATTAGGTCTATTTTGTAGACTGTAAGACAATAACCCAGAGGATACTCAGTTATAAACCCATTTATGAGTAAAATAGCAACTTGTCCCCAGTAGAGGTTTATAGTATTTTAATTTTCTGTGCCTTTTTTCTTCTATTTGTGTCACGATTGGAAATTTTTCGTCCATGGCTCAGGGGGTTTTGGGGAAATACTGGTTTCTCCTCATCTTGAGGGACCTGGCAGCCTCAGCAGTAAGGCAGGACCACGTTTTCTATTCATGTAGATATGTGCCCCTTTAGAAAAGATAAAGAAGTAAAACGAAGGATTAGGGTTTATGTTTATTCACCTCTCCCATTTCCCTTCCTCCTCCTCCTCTTCCCCCTTCTCTGTTTCAGCAGTGAAATTTTACCAAAAATGTGTTACTTAAATGTATGTCTGTCACTTAATAACCTAAGGAATTTCATTTCTCAGTATGAGAGAAGAGAAAAGTAGGAATGTATATGCTTATGAATGACCTGGAGCAGGCCCTCCTTAAGGTTCCCTCTGAGCATGGAAATACAGGAAAATCTTGAGTTTTTTCAGGGGAAATTCCAAGTACTTAGCTAGCCCTTGAGAAGTAAATAAGCAATTTTATAAGCAAGAAGGCAATAGTAGCTTAAAACAATTGCCAAGGAAGCTAGAGTCATGGGAAGTTTGGTTCCCCCATAGAAGCCAAAGATAACATCCTCATACATGTCCCTGAGTTGTTCTGGGGGAGCCTGGCCCCCACCAAACAGATCTGCTGGCACACTCACATCAGATAAAGAGAAGCTGAGGCTGAGCTTGGACCACCGCGCTTTTCTCTAAATTTCTTCCTGAGGGGTCTAGAGGAGGTCACACCATGAGCCAGAGCTAAGGTTCCTTTCTGCTGACCCCAACTTTTTAAACAAATCTTCTCTTCTTTAACCAGCTGCAAATCAGAAAATTTTTGAATCCACCTATGACCTGTAAGCCCTGCCTCAAGATAATTCACCCTTTTAGACCAAAACCAGTGTGTAATCTCCATGTATTGATTTACTATTTTCCCTGTAATTTCTGGTTTTCTGAAAGTTACCCCTGCCTTTAAAAGCCGTTTCCTGCAAGGTATTGGAGGATCAGAACTTATGCACTGGCTTCATGATCCCCCCGTGCTCTGAGCCCTGCAAATAAACACCTACCTCTCTCTACTGTCAGCCTTCCTGCGGACAGCTAGTCTTACTGCATGGGAAAGCTGGCCCAGGTTTGATCTGATAACATGAGCAGAGTATTCAATTAAAACAACAACAACAATTTAAACTTCCAAAGGATATCAGGATTGGGATTTTCTGGGATGGTGGCAATATGGTATTCTTTTTGCAAGATGCTTCTTTCTGGCTGGTCCAACCCATCACCCCAAATCTAGCTAATATAAAGTAAAATACTCAACTCACTTTTTGGAGCATTTTGCCACCCATGCACCGTGGAACGCTGCTGCATAAAGATTCTGGTCAATGTAAGATTGGTATCTGCGTCACCCTGACGTGAGATACTACAAACATTAGCAACACACATGGGCTTGGGTGAATTTGTGCAGCCTGGAGGCTGATAAGTGTGCCGATAATTGTCACACAACTGCTTGGAAATCCTGATGTGGCTGAGGGCACCTGTTCTTCGGCTGGGATCTCTGGTGCTTGTGACCCTGGGTGTGGGACCCCCTGTCAGTTTGGCTGCCTAGCCTACGATTCCCCTAGAGACACACGCTTGTGTCTCCTGCTGTTATCTAAGCTCTAGGCAGCCCTTGAAGGAGATATTAATAATCTGTGAAGAAGATTGAACTAAAGGCCACTTAAAAAGCCTGGCATGGCAGGACGTAACTTTCAGCATAAACACTTCACACTTCTGCAGACTGCTGTGAAAGCCATCTCAAAGACAACCTCACAACAATGTGACTGTCAGCATTTTAGACAGTAAATATATTTGTTTATTAGGTTTGTAAATATATTATTAATAACAAATATAGTTAATATACTAAACATATCAATTTACCAATAATAAATATATTTAATATATCAAATATATCAATTAACCAATAATTATTTAATATATTAATTAATGTTCAATACAATGTTTGTTATATTAATAATTTATGAATTAATAATTTAATACAATAAACATTGTAAACAGAATTATTATTTGATATTTAGTAATATTTAGTATACTAAATACAGTTAATGTGTGTATATGTGTCTTTATGTATTTGTATATACACGCAAGTATACATGATATATATGTAGGTATATGTATACACAGAGATGCATATGTATGGTGCAGACACACTCATGAATGCCTGAGTGTGCTGTATGCATACACACAGAGTTTTCTGTCTCCTGTTCCATGTTCTGCGGCTTCCTCTTTCTGAGCTATCCACGCCCTCACTTTCTGGCAGTCCTGCCAGCCCTCCCTCTGTCCTCTGATCTCTGGAGTCTGAAAGTCAGTCGGCTCCTGAGTCCCAGCTGCCCTGCATGCACACAGGCACATGTTTGCTGGGGAGGTGGAGCTCCTTTTTTCAGGGAGTGACTCATCTCCCTCGTCTGCCTGCCCCGTATCTCTCTCCAGTGTCTTCCAGAGTTACTTTCTGTATTTCATTCTGAGTTTATCTTTGTTACCTGCAAAAGGGTTAGTCCTGTACAAATGACACAGCCGTTATCAGAAGTGAACAGCTGTGTTTACTCCATACAAAAGAGTGAGGAAAGAATAGAACATTTATCTGCGCAACGTAAGTCCTTTTAAATGATCAGGCCCAGAGAGGCATTAAAATGAGATAGTAATCACGTCCTGCTCCCCCCCACGTTGAGCTGTACATTCTCCTGAGACTGCTTGCTGTTGCCATGAACAGTTATAAATTAACTGAATAATGCTGCACTGGACACTCTAACCTATACCCTGAAGCTTAACAGTGTCTAGCCAATCAACAGTTTATGTTATTTTAATGTAAAGTCTTGGTAAACAACTCAGAAACTGCCTCTTCTTTCCCTTTAAAAATGCACTTGTAACTGGTGCTAATGGGAGTGTACATTCAGGGCACCCTGAATCTATGGTCCCAGCCTGCAGTACTAAGGCTTGGCTCGAATCAACTCTCTTCTTATGGAATTTGGGCCAAGCCTGAGTACTGCAGCCTGGGAGCATAGATTCAGCTTTCTATTAGGTCGACAAGAGATCAAATGTTCAGGGATGTGGAGGTACGGGTTTGCTGGATCCGATGGACTTGAAGCAACCATGTAGCACTCCCTCATTGCCATGGAGCGGGAGAGGTAAGCCCCATGGTCAGGCCTGGCTCTGATATGGCAGGAAGGCCCATGGGATCTGAACCCAGGGAGTTAGGACTCATTCCACAGGGCTGTCGTGGGGGAGTCTGAATTTCGCTCCGAGTGCACACTCAGATTTTTCTCTAGTTCCTCTAGTTTTCTCTAGATTGCTGCAGTTGCTGTGTAGAGAATAGACTATTTGAAGAGCAGAACCTTGTTAGAAAGCTTTTATTTTAGGCAAATGATAAATGATAGTGACATGGATTTGGTGGTGGTGATTTGGTCAGTGAAACGTGGTTTTTTTCGGATGTAACTTGAAGTAAGAGTCACTAGGATTGACTGCGAGAGGTAGAAGAAAAGAGGAACACAAGATAACTCTCAGTATTTTTATCTGAGCTACTGAAATGGGACCAATTTATGTAGGTTGGAAGCTGGGGAATGAGGAATCACAGATATTCTTTGGACATTTTAAAATTGGAAGCCCTTTTTGGATATCCAAATGGAGATTATGAAGTAGAGAGTAAAAATATATGAACATGGAGTTTGGCAGAAAAGTTGGGACTGGAGATGCAAATGTGATTATCATCAAATCGGGAGTAAATTGCATTTAGAATCATGGGTCATCCAAACTGAGTGTCAATGGATCAGAGGGTTGAAGACCAGAGTGCTCCAGTGTTGAATGGGTCGCAAGGGGAGAAGGAATGAATGAACAGCTATGTTGTAGGACATGTGCCAGGAGCGTGTGATATCCCATAGCCAAGTGAAGAAGGTGTTTCAGGAAGAAAAGTGTGTGCAGTGGTGAGGGGAAGACAAGGACTCAGAGGGATTTTTGGTGCCTCACAGGCTGGGTCGAATCTAAACTTGATTAAGTAAGTGAGCATTCTATGCCACGGCATTATTTGCCACAGACATCTGCACTGAGGTCACTGAATTTTTTCTTTTTCTTTTTTTTTTGACATGGAGTCTTGCTCTGTTACTCAGGCTGGAGTGCAGTGGTGCAATCTCAGCTCACTGCAATCTCCGAGTCCCGGGTTCAAGTGATTCTCCTACTTCAGCCTCCCGAGTAGCTGGGATTACAGGCATGTGCACCATACCTGGTTAATTTTTGTATTTGTAGTAGAGACGGGGTTTCACCATGTTGGTCAGGCTGGTTTTGAACTCCTGACCTCGTGATCCACTCCCCTTGGCCTCCCAAAGTGCTGGAATTACAGGTGTGAGCCCCGTGTCTGGCCTGAAATTTTTAAGTGTATGAATAATGGCTTAATAAGTCCCTCTCCCAGGAACTGAAGCTTAATGAGAGCTGGAGCCATGCCTCTCTCGTCCACACTTAGAGCCCCTCATGTATTGGATACTCAGTAAACGCAGGAGCACGTGTCAGGACGTCGAGGTGACGTGTCGTGCTAGGCTGCCATTCACTGCTGAGGAACTGTGCGAACAACAGGGTGACAGGAAGCTGGCTTGCTAAAGTGACATCTGGTGTGTTCTTGGTAGGTTGGGTGAAGGTGGGAGGAATGGGTTCTTCAAATGGAAATTCCAAACCTGGAGTTGAGATGGTCTCTGGCAGCAGAGAAGGAGCATCTCTGTTCCAAAATCAGGGGCACTGGAAATACATTTTCTCAATACATTCTTTCAGAAGTGTTTCTATGGATTCTCTGCAACACTGCCAACTGCTGAGAGGACTTTCACACTATCACAGACAATATAAGTGAATACAAACAAAAAATCAACTGAAGAGAAGTGCAGCTAAATTAGAAAATGCAGATTAAAAATTGTTACTGTGCCATACACGTTAACACAGTACAAGTAAATTAAAATGATAAAATCCAAGGTTGTGCGGACTATTTTTGAAACACTTTATATATGGCAATATCCAACAAAAATAGCACTACTAGTGCTTCTTGACTTGAAATTCAACTTCAGGGAATGAATCTTAAGGAAATAACTCCTATGAAATTGGAGAAATACAATTTTGGTGACATTGTGTAAGAGAAAGAGCTTGGAAACCTCCCCAAATAACCAAGCAAATGGCGTATTTCTACAACCTATGCCCTGATAACAGAGAGGACTGCCATAGCACCCACAAACAATCAAACACGTGGCTGTATCCGTAACTGAACGCGTGCATATGAAGTGATGGTGAAAAGCAAAACGTAGCATGAAAGAACACATTTACTCTGAATGCATTTGGGAAGTCTCGGGTACCTAGGAATGGCAGAAATGTTTTCAAAATGGCTGATTTTAATAAATATTATTTTTATAAAAATAAGTCATCAGGAAAAATTCCATGTGTTTGGGATTCCATTAATAATGCAAGCAGGTAATGATCTTATGTCTCATTCAAAGTTAAGATCAATGATGGACAACAGTGATGATCCCAGAAAGAATTTTGCTATGACCACAGCCTCTTTCTTTTTTTTTAATCTCCTGCTCAAAACACTTAGCCCTAAGTTTGATGAAATAAAACAGCACCACGGCCAAAGCACCTTGTTTTAAACAGGCAAGAAATGTGGAACAATTTGCATGAAAACAGTCTTCATGGTGCGGAACTAGCAATTAAAGAAACAAAGCAGGTGCAATGAATAGTGTATTAGAAATGATGATTAGTGTCAAGAGGAATCTCTTCACATCTTCAGTTTGCTTTGAGTGCTTTTCTCACCAGACACACGTTAGGCCATTGGTGCAGTAGTTGTAGCATAGGGAACAGAAGCCCATAAAGCCCAATGAGACTTAAAAAAGTATATATACTGTTTTCATATACAGATACATCATGAAATGATTACTATAGCCCAGAAAATTAACATACCCATCACCTTCTACAGCCATGGATATGGTAGTTTTGTGTGTGGTAATAGTACCAAAATCTACTCTTAGCAATTTTTCAGTACACACTACACTATTATCAAGTATAGTAATTATAGTTATTATGACTATTCTAATTATATAATGAGATATATTAATATTAGAATCCTGATGCTGCACGTGAGATCTCTGGGTCTATTCATCCTACACAATTGTAGCTCTATACCTTTTAACCCATGTGTCCTAATTTCTTCCCTCTTTGTTCCTCTAGTAATCACTGTTCTCTCTCTTTCTATGTATTTGACTTTCTAAAAAATTTCCCATGTAAGTGAGATCATGCATGTTTTTCTGTCTGTGTCTGGCTTATTTCACCTAACATAATATCTTCTAGGGTTCATCCCTGTTGTCACAGATGGCAAGGTCTCTTTTTTCAAGGCTGGATAATATTCAATTGCATGTATGTACCATAATTTCTTTATCTCCTCATCTGTGCAGGGATGCATGGATTGCTTTCAAATCTTGGCTATTGTGAAAAATGCTACAATGAACATGGGATGGGCAGCCATCTCTATGAGGTGCTGATTTCATGTCCTTTGGGAATATATTAGAAGTGGGATTGTTAGGTCATACAGTGGCTCTATCATTACTTTTTTAAGGATGCTAATGCTGTTTTCCATAATAGCTCCACCAATTTTCATTTCCACCAATGTGCACAAGAATTCCATTTCTCCACAGCCTCACCAATTTGTTATCCTTGTCTTTTGGGCAGTACCCATCCTGGCAGGTGAGAGGTGCTATTTCATTGTGCTTTTGATTTGCATTTCCCTGATAGTTAGTGATGTTGAACACCTTTTCATGTACCCGTTGACCGTTGTTATGTCTTGGTTGGAAGAATTAATATTGTAAAAATGCCCATACTACCCAAAGTGATGGACAGAGCCAATACAATTCCTATCAAAATTCCAAATTTCATTCCAGCATTTTTCACAGAAAGAGAAACAAATTCTAAAGTTTGTACGCAACCACAAAGACCCCAAAGAGCCAAAAAAAAAAAAAATCTTGAGAAAGAAAAACAGAACAGATGGTGGCACCACACTTTCTAATTTCAAATTAGGTTACAAAGCTATAGTAATCAGAAAAATGTGGTACTGGTATTGAAACAGACAGATAGATAGCTAGAACAGAATGAAGAGCCCAGTAATAAACCCACAGAATATATATGGTCAACTAATTTTTTACAAGGCCACCAAGAAGACACAAAGAGGAGAAGACAGTCTCTTTAATAAACGGTATTGGGAAAACTAGATATCCAAATGCAAAAGAATAAAGCTGGACCCTCATCTCACACCAGACACAGAAGTCAGCTCAAAATGAATTAAAGACTTAAATGTAAGAGCTGCAATCATGGAACTTCTTAGGAGGAAACAGAAGGGGAATTTCCCTTGCTATTGGCGTTGGCAATGATTTTTGCATGTCATATCAAAAGTTAGGCAACAAAAGCAAAAATCAACAAATGGGACTACATCAAACAGGGAAGGCATTTAACAATTTTCAACCTGTCAAAAAATCTTTTTGCATTTTTAGAAGCCCAAATAGCTTGTTTATTGCCTAGTTTATCAAAGCATGTTTGGCAGAATACTGATGGTATTAGTAATGGTGTCAATTGCTTCATAAAAAAAAATTTCAGGATTAAAAACAAATGCAAAACCAAAAATCAAGCAAAATCTAAAAGCTTTCAGTATGCCTGAAACCTACAGCCTCTCTTGGAGATATAGAGGATATATGACTAGCCTGTTAAGATTCGGAGACATACTAAAGAGACCCAAATTAACTCAGCCTATCAGCTTTTGGACCACAGAACTCTCCCCACCTCTGCACCACAAACAGGTCTCTACATTTGGGAAGCCAAACTCTAGAGAAGACATCATCAGTGACTGGTGATTTGGAGTGACTGACACTTATTCCTGAGAGTAGATGATTCTTCAGCATCCAGGGAAATGTGTCAAGTTCGTATTAGATGAAATACGGCTTTCTTTGCCGCTGAAACCTTTTTGAGCATTGACTATACTTGCAAATGTAAGGAATAGCACATCAACATAGCATTAAATTTAAATGACTTTTGGAGATTTCAATAGGTATAAGAATAAGAAAATATACTATTTGAATAGAGTACATTGTATTCTGTGTGCTGAAGGTTGTATCGTATTATTATGGTATTATGAATTATATTTTCTCCTGTGCTCATTTCTGGAGAAGTAGGGCAAGGTTTTTAATAAAATATATTGATAGCTTTCATGTAATTATAGAAGTAAGGCAATTAGAGATAGGGGCACTTAAATAGGAAAATTTCAAACTACCCAGAATCACATTATCCTTGTTTGGGAGCCTGTTTTTCTGGTTAATAGAAGTTTTTTACCACATTCCTAAGTTGTTAATGGATACATGATCCAGTGTTCCTTTGTATGCCTTTACCATATGTGTGTACACTCACACACACACACACACACACACATACATATATATGATCAAGTTTTCTTTCTTTTTTTTTTTTGAGTCAGAGTTTTGCTCTTGTTTCCCAGGCCAGAGTGCAATGGTGCAATATCGGCTCACTGCAACCTCCGCCTCCTGGATTCAAGCAATTCTCCTACCTCAGCCTCCCGAGTAGCTGGGACTACAGGCGCGCGCCACCATGCCCAGCTAATTTTTGTATTTTTAGTAGAGATGGGGTTTCACTATGTTGACCAGGATGGTCTCGATCTCTTGACCTCGTGATCCACCTGCCTCGGCCTCCCAAAGTGCTGGGATTATAGGCGTGAGCCACTGTGTCCAGCTATGATCAAGTTTTCTAAACTGATTTTTCATATTTGAATGGGCAACTATTTGCTTAAAAAAGGTGTGCAGAGTGGTTTGGTTAATGAGCTTGTGTAGCAGGCAGCCTTCTTGGACATGTGGTTTTAGGAAGTTGCTTAACCAAGTTCCCCATGCATTTGTGTTGTGTGAGTGTGTGTGCACGTGCATGTGTGTGTATGTGTGTGCATGTACATGCATGTGTGTGTGTATGCGTGCTTGGGGGCAGAGCACACCTTTTCCAGTTTCATATCTCTCCGTATAGATGGGCAGTTTTGTCAGCATGGCTCAGGTGGAGGCCTCACATAGTGGCTTCTGTGGCGCGGCACCCACATCCCTCCTTAGGGCTGGGTCTGCGTTCCTCCCACCTTCTGAGCTGGGCTGCTGCTGTCGCACGGAGAAATCTCTCCAGGAGTAGCCTTTGGTGGAAGGAAGGAAGCAGCCTCACCAGGGTTGGAAGGGGACGCTCTTTGCCTTGATTTGAAGCAAGTCTGAGGCCACACCAGCTCTAGAGCTGCCCTCAGTCTGCGGAGGCCTCTGTTGCATGGTCCCCTGAGGGACCCACATCCTTGCAGGTGGGCTCTGGGTGCACTGCCCAGTAGAACGCCACGTGCAAGTCTGCATCTCAAAAGCCCACAAGACAAACCGGAAAGCAAACACACAGCTCTTTTGTGATTTGGTACTTTTATTTCAGCTTTGCTATTTCTCTCTGGTCTACAGAAGGCACTTGATGGTGTCTCCCCAAACTCCCACCTTCTCTGTTTCTCATCCTCTCCTCTCTGGGACATTAATTCTGCCTCTCATCTAAATGTTTGTTCTCAAGTGTGTTCTGTGAGACCCTAAATACTAAGACATTTAACAAAAAAGTATTCTATGTTCAATCAACTTTGCCCATGATATTTTCTACTTAAAGATGTATAACGTCAATTAGTGTATCAATAACCTGAACAATCTGCCCATTAATAACCTCATCTCATGTTGATGAAATCAGCATTTTCCAGTCATATTTGTTTATAGGATATTCTTTTCTTATATAGCCTTTATTCATTTGTGGGGGAGTAGAATCATGTTCCATGGGAAATTTTCTTGTGAAATGTAAATCTAGAATGAGAACTTTAAAAAAATAGATTCTCAACTGACCATTGAAAGTTCTCAGAATGGCTGGGCATGGTGGCTCATGCCTGTAATCCTAGCACTTTGGGAGGTCAAGCTGGGAGCATCACCTGAGGTTGGGAGTTCGAGACCAGCCTGACCAACATGGAGAAACCCTGTCTCTACTAAAAATACAAGATTAGCCAGGCGTGGTGACGCATGCCTGCAATCCCAGCTACCCAGGAGGCTGAGGCAGGAGAATCACTTGAACCCGGGAGGCAGGGGTTGCAGTGAGCCGAGACTGTGTCATTACATTCCAGCTTGGGCAACAAGAGCGAAACTCTATCTCAAAAAAATAAAATTAAAAAAAAAAATAAAGAAAGTTCTCAGAGATTTGAGTGAAAAATGGAATGGATGATTTTGATAGATATGCTAAGGAGATGATTTCTCACTTCTAAGTAAAGATGTAACAATGTCTAAAACATGAGACTTGTAAATTCTTAGCTATAATTATTTTGTCTCTAAGCTCAAATCCCCCAGTGCATTTGTATTTTGCCTGGGCCATTAATACAGGTCTCTGGAAACTCGCTTAATTTTTTTTACAATCCTATATGTCAATTTCCATTTTATTTATTTGTTATTGACATACTGTAGTTGTACATGTTTTGGGGATACTTGTGATATTCTGATACTTGTATACAATGTTATGATGATCAAGTCAGGGTAGCTGGGATATCCATCACCTCAGACATTTTTGTTTTCTTTGGGTTAGGAACATTATAATTCTTCTCTTCTAGCTATTTTGAAATATACAATAAGTTATTGTTAACCATAATTTCTTAGTGCACTATCAAATGCTAGAACTTATTCTCCTGTCTAACTGTATTTTTGTTCGTCTGATTGTCATTGGCCATTCAACTGTCCATGGGCAAACCATTTGCCATCATAGATTTGGCTCCTCTGTTCCGTTCAGTGCCTATTTCAGTCACCTCCCACCCTCTGCTTGCTCTCGCCTTCTCGGGTACGCAGTGTACTTGTACCTGTCCACAGCTGGGTCACTTCAGCAGCCGGACCCCAGCACATACCCCTAGCTTGAGGCCTTACTAGGATCCACCCATACCCTGGCACTCAGATAGGATGTAACCTGAGTCCAGGGAGGTTCCTTTGATTCCTTGTTCAGGACACATAAACACTCACAAACAGCCCAGAGAATGGCAATGGGCAGCTGTACCACACATATGCAGGATTCTGCATCCTCAGCTACATTCCCAGGGAGCACAGGTTGTGCTGAGGCCACTTACCCCGACAATATCAGGAAAGCACTGTCCACCCTCCAACCACTCACAACACGAACACAAGTCCAGCATCTATGAGTGGGTTCTGGAGGTGACATATTTTTCATTTATGAAATTCACTTAAACCCATTTAGAAGCTACTTGCAAATTGGCTCGCCTTGGGTGCCTCCCCACTAAAAAGAAAGTAGGCTTTATAATTTGTCCAGATCACATAATATCAGGCACTCCCAGACATGCCTTTGTTGTAGAGGATTTAGCAACCTGCTCTCACACGGCCCGGAGTCTCTGGACCACCACCATGATGACCTCAAATTGCTTCTAATGCAAGAAACAGCCTTGGACCATGCTGCGTTTACACCTCAGCAGCTCTGCAGGCTGCACCGGCCCTGCTGGAGACAGAGGCTCAGGGTCAGGACTGGGCACAGGCTGCCCACCACATCTCGTGCAGGGCTCAGCACCCTGGGACCTCTCAGGAGGGAAGTGCCCTCCCTTTCTCTTTGGTCCTGGCCAGCTTCAGTGGACCAGAGAAGGCCATGCCTGTCCTGGCCCCATTAGCCACCCAGGAAGACCCCAAACAAGTGAAGGCACTCATGGGAGAGCTGCTGCTTCTCTCCCCTTAACCAGAACATCCCTGATAAATGATGGGCCAGGGTCAGGACAATCGGTGGACCCCAGGGAGGATCACAGCACTGGAAGGTACCCTGGACAGCCATTGGTCTTCTGTGCAGAGTTTAACAACCCCTGCACCATTCCTTCCCATGTGGCCAATGGCAACCATTTCTTGCCAAAGTTGCCCCTCTGGGGTACTCTGGGTGTTTCATGCCCCACAGTTACCAAAGGTCTCACTGGTCTCTGCACCGCTAAACTCATTTTAGATGAAGACAGGTAAACCGAGTCACGTTTCTGACAAACACTGACACCTCGGACACCACCAGCTTCCTCCTAGATGATCCACAAAACTTCAGGACATCCAGGGACCTCCACCATGAAGGCCTGGGCAGAGTGTGAGCAACCTCCTCCTTCACTGCTGTGCCAACAGAGTGACCCGTTCATGTGCCTTCAATGGGGAAACATGCCCCTGGTCAAATATACTCAATGGGCACAATTCCAGTGGTGAACAGATGTCACAAGCCATGGCATCCCTCCGGCCACACACTATGCTCTGATCACGGTAGACACCTATGTGGCCACATTACTGTCCCCACCCACTGGTGAACCCCCTCTGAAGCCACAGTGCAGAACTCACCAGAAATTCCTTATCCCTTTCAAGGTCTAGGCATTCTTGATAGTGACCAAGGCCCTCATTTTGCATCAGAACACACAACATTGGGCTCTTGAACAAGGTATTTGATGGAGTTTTCACCTCCCTCAGCCGCCTCAGGGGAGAGGCCTGATAGAACACTTACTTTTACAAATCCTGCTATTTATAAAACAGTGTATGGTCTTCTAAAGCACTCTCCCTCCCATACAAGGCTGTGCTTACGTCAAACTCTCAGCCATTAGGGTCCATGACTCCCTTTCAAAATGCATTTACTACATCCCAAATGCCTTTCTTTGTCCTTAAGATGGCATGACACTATGGGGTCCAGGAGGACTACATCACACCAACTCCAGCTCCTCCTCCTCCGTCTCAGCTCCCAGGCCTGCCCCCACTGGGATGGGGCTGCACAGAAGATGAACCTCTAGCTGTGACCCCCCTCGGTATCTATCCAGATGAGAGGCGACTGTGTAAGCCACAAGTTTTACCAAAATTTCCAGCTGCAAAGGTGATTCCATTAGTAAGACTGAGACTGATCTGACTCAGAAAGCAGAAACCATGGTAAAGGATCTACAACCACATCAGTGTAAGGACAGAAAGAGGCCAAGGAAAGTCAAACGTGGTTTCAACCAAAAGCATCCTCCCAAATGGAATGCAGCTGTTCCTGACCATAAAGACCTGGGATGGCAGCATCACCTGTCCACACAGTGACCACACGGGTCATAAAGACCTGTCCACACAGTGACCATGTGGTCATAAAGACCTGGGATGGCAGCCTCACCTGTCCACACCATGACCACGTGGGTCATAAAGACCTGGGAGGTCAGCATCACCTGTCCACACCATGACCACGTGGGTCATAAAGACCTGGGAGGTCAGCATCACCTGTCCACACCATGACCATGTGGGTCATAAAGACCTGGGAGGTCAGCATCACCTGTCCACACTGTGACCACACGGGTCATAAAGATCTGTCCACACAGTGACCACATGGGTCATAAAGACCTGGAATGGGAGTGTCACTTGTCTACATAGTGACTACGTGGGTCATAAAGACCTGGAATAGAAGCGTCACCTGTCCACACAGTGAACACATGGGTCATAAAGACCTGGAATGGAGAGTGTCCCTGTCCACACCGTGACCACGCAGGTCATAAAGACCTGGAATGGGAGCGTCACCTGTCTACATGGTGACCACATGAGTCTAGGTCCCTAGGCTCCTGGGCTGTGGCACCCACCCTGTGCAGGTCACCGCTTGGTCTTCTGGCTCTTCATAGCCTGGTTCTGTCTATTCTGGGGGAGTAGGCTTGGCCAGGACACTGCAGTCCACTGCACAGACCCCCACCTTGCAATGTGATACCCACTGGGCTATATTCATTTTTGCCAACAGTGCTACCCACATTTACTTCTCTCTTCAACATTTCGACCATAGTTATCCCCCTCATCTCCCCTGGGGATGCCAAACCACAGCTGGCACCAGGTAGAAAACATCTTGCAATGCTTGGAGCAGCCCCAGTAGCCATTACAAACCCACTAGGGAGCCACACAGTCCAGGAGGCAGCCCAGACGCTCACCGGAAGCCTTGCAGCGGTTGCTTCTGCTCAAACCTGGCCATGCCAATACATTGTCAGACATTTAGAGGGTGCTGGGATAGGCCATCCTTGATTATCTGGGGGACCCCGGTGTCCTCACAGGGGCCCTTCTAAGAGGGAGACAGGAGGGTCAAAGGCAGGGAAGGGGATGTGGGATAGGAGCAGTGGGAGAGGGTGGAAGGAATGTAAAGATGCCACACTGCTGGCTTTGAAGACAGAGGAAGGGACCGTGAACCAAAGAGCACACATGACATCTGGAAGCTGGAAAGCCCAAAGTGACAGATTCTACCTTGGAGCCTGCACAGGGAAATGGCAACACAAATCCTGTGGTTTCAGCTCAGTGAAGCTAATTCTGGACTTTTGGGCTTTAGAATTGTAAGTGAAAAAAGAAGTGTATTGTTTTAAGCCATCACGTTTGGGGTAATTTGTTACAGCAGCCATAAGAAACTCATACACGTTCCCTTAGGGAGCAGTTTGGGCCGCTGGAGTCCTAGGAGCTGAAATGCAGTCTGTCCAGGAACTCCAGGCCACGGACGTCTTTTGTGGGATTGCCTGTTGCAAAGCATGTCTTCGTGAAGTGTGAACAGTATCTCCACTAACCAGGGAGTTAACGCCACATGTCATTTATTCCAGTGCCTGGGTGTCAGTTAATCTCAAGTGGTTTCCTTCTGAAGGTTCCCTGGAGGCTACAGAAATCAAATTTTGGGGACGTAAACTTGTCTCCATAATCACAACACTCTTGAAATTGAGAGAAAAGACGAACATAGATTTTTGTAAAAGAAACTGGAAAACGTCAATAGGCAAGGAGACATTTCTAAACAGGCTGGACTCCAGGGATGAATCTTTCTAAGATACAGATGCATCCTGGAAAATCTTCAATTTGAAACATGACTACAAAGAGGAAGAACGAGATTCCAATCTTCCCCCGTCCCCTCCCTTTCTCCAAAGTGACAGCTGAGACGAGAAAGCGGCTGCCTCTCTGTTCCTACTGTGTGCACCTGCCTGGGTGAGGCCTTTTTTCTCCTTCTTTCACTGGTTTGGAGGTGATTCTTCAATAAAGAACAAAGCGACCTTGTCAGTGAATTACAGGCAGACCAAATGTTCAACTTAGCAGAAAGTCTGGCTTTGACTACCACTATAGTAGCCTAAGGCAGAAGCCTTTTGTGTGGTCAGAAGCCTGAACGCCGCCCATCAAGTCTTCCTGCCCGTAAGAGACGAAGCCTAGAAGAAGCCACGACCTTTATTTGTGATGTGCTGTACTGGAAGGTGAGCAGGGATATTCAGCACCAATTGAGTGCTTTAAATGAAAAATCCTGCTCTCTTTTCCTGTACCTTAAATCTGTCAACAAGTCCCTATTAATTAAAGTCTATACACACAGTGCAATGTTAGCTGTCACACGGATTCTCTGCTTTCTCATTTCTAATGAGGAAACCTCCAGGTATTCCAATGACTTTAAACAGTATGCAATCCTTTTGCACAGTGTTGACACAAAGGGTTCTTCATGATGAGATGTGTTGGCTCGAAGGCATAGCTCTTTATTAAGTGAAAGTCTGAGGTTTGACTGGAAGGGATGAAAACAATGTTAGCTACTCACTGGGATTGTCTGTCTGCTGCTGACTAATGCAATTAAATAAACTAATTGGTAAACATGGTGTAACCATAGAAATGCACTGGAAAACAGGAAAATGTATCCAAATATACAAAACAATCCCTGGTGAAATGCTGAGACAGGAGTTTTGTTTTTAGAAAAGGAGCAGGAGAGGAACGGGGAACTAATGTGTGGCACTGAAGACAGTATCCTTAGAAAGCTACAGATGAGGTATCGTCTATTCTAAAAACAATGCCAGGAGCATCACAAATGCTGGTGTAGGTAACATTATTCTACATTTTTAGTTTCCAGTCTTGAGAAAAGGAAGAGACTGGCATTTTACTTAAATGAGTAATGCATTCCATGAAGAAATGAAGCAACTCAGGCACTCAAGCTTTTGCATCAGAAGTAAGTGTTCAGAAATGAAAACTGACAGGCCGAATGCACTCTTCAGGAGGAATGACGTGCGTCTGCCTTCTTACAGGGAGGGCTGGCAAAAGATGGGTTTTCACCCGGGGCTGCAGGGTGAGTGCGGCAGCTCACAGTGGGTGAGAGGAAGGATGAAGACAGGTAGAGGGAGGCTGGATCCGGGGAGGGTGAGAAAGAGGAGGGAGGAGTGGGTGGAGGAGCCGCCCAGCCAATCTCTGAGCCCGACAGTCAGTGGCACAGAACCCCGGAGGAAGCTGGGCATTGAAGATGGCATCGTCCAGTGAGGGGAGAGGGAGAAAAGTGGTCCCAGACACTGCACCCATGTGCACTAATCAATCCTCACACAACATACTCAATGGATCAGGTGAAATTTCTCTCCCTTTTCTCAATGAAACCGAGTCACAGACATCAGCCACGATGACCAAGGCGAGCACGGTCAAGGCCGAGGGCTCTGCTGGGGCATCTGACTGTGCTCTGCCTTTGGGGTGTGCGGGGCCCTGGGCGGAGGGGATGGGGGATACCCACAGAGCACTGCTGGTACTCGTGGTTTCCAGAAGCAGCCAGAGCCACACGCCACCGGCGCCTGAGACTGTGGGACAGGAGACACAGCAGGGGCAGTCACAGGGGATAACTGGCTTGCTGGTGCTTTGCGTCTTGATCGGACCTGCAGAGTGGTGTGTCTCAGTTTCTCACCCATCACTCCACCACTGCACCACGTACACACATCAGTTCCCTTCACGACTGGGGGGCAACAGCCAGGAGCCAAGGTTTTCTGGATTGCAGCTTGACCTTTAAAAAATGCTCAGGGTAGAGCGCTCCCCTGTCCCACCCTCTTGCTCCTGCCCCCATGCTGGTTGGTGAAGGTCCCAGGGGTTTCTCTGCCTGGGATTGTCCCAGCTCCTTCCCCCAGTAGGGGCACGGATGTGAGGGAGATTGGGACAGGTGTCAGCCCACAGGGCGTGCTCGGCTAAGGGCATGCAGGGGCTGAGGATAGCCGGGGCTGGAGAACCCTGCACACAGGACTCCACCCAGGAGTGGGTGGCAGGGAGCTCCAGGCAGGGTTAGGGCTGCCAGCTCCTCTTCCCGGGCGTGGTGCCAGCCTTGACCTGGCTGGAATAGCCCATCTCCTTGAAGCATGAACCTGAGAAGCAGTGGGCTGGGCCTGCCTGGTCATCTGATCAGGGGAGATCTGTGAGCTCTGGCCACGTGCCCTAGGACACCAGGACTCTGGGTCTCAGAAGTTCCCTATGAAAATGCTAATAGTGCTCAGTGGGCCCCAGCTCATCACCGAGTCCTCAGAAGGTTGTGGTTCTGAGTCTGGGTCTCTCCCGCAGGAGCCTGGACCGCAGCTCCCTGGACCCCCAGTCACCCACAGCAGCGAAAATAACAGCTTACATCGCTGACTGCCTCTCAGATACTTCATGCTGATGGGACAGAATTAATTGAATTCCAGAGCTGAAAAGGACTTAAGAAATCACTGATTCCCAACATCTCCTCTTGTATATTGAGAATCACTGATTCCCAACATCTCCGTTGCCCTGGGGGATGGGCTATCTGTGTGTTTCCCAAATCCATGCCTGGAAATCCTTGTCTCCAGTGTGGGGGTGAGCAGGTGGGGGGTGAGCAGGTGGAGCTCTGGGAGGGAGTTAGCTCATGGGGGACAGAGCAATCCTGGATGAGGTGAGTGCCCTTATGAAGAGCCCCCAAGAGCTGCCTTGCCCATTCCACCCTATGAGGATGTGGTGAGGAAGGTGGCCATGAGCTGGGGACGAGGCTCTCGGGGGACACCAAATCTGCCGGCAGTAATCTTGGACTTCCAGCCTCCAGCCTCCTAGAAGTAGGTTTCTGCTGTCTGTAAGCCACTGGGTCTATGTATTTTGTCACAGTGGCCGCAGCTGACTGAGACATCCCATGGGCTTCAGCCAGTTCCAGCAGAGCCATCAAAGTTGGACCAGTGACTGTCCTGAGCAGGGCCCTGGGCAGTCACAGACCACGCCGAGACTCTCCCTTGCACCTCGCTCAGGAATCCACGGCACTGCTGTCCACCTGCATTACCTGATCTGGGGGGGATTTGGTTTTGCAATGCACTGTGTGGGGAGAAGATAGGACCTTGTTTTTATCTTTTAGATTATGAGGTGGAGACTCAGACTAAGTGAGACAACCATGAAAATAAAAACAGAAACAAGACGCGCTGGGCACTGTGTCTTCTGGCTCCTGGCCCGAGGCTCCTCCGGCTCCTTCCATGCCAACTAACTCAGTGTCCTGGGTAAATGTCGCCCCAAGCTATTCTCTGTGGGGCTTCAGCTCTGTGACCCCTCTGGAAGTAACAAGGAGCATTCTCAGTAAGATAGTTAGGGGCTTAGACAGGCAGCTCTTCCAGCAGAAAGGCATGGAGAGCAGTGAGAAGTTAGGGAGGAAGGTGACTTCCCTTCCCCATCCTGCTCTGTGCCCAGCGGGCTCGACATGTGCCCAGGTGAGGTCTTGGCAGCTCCTGGCAGGTGAGGGGGCCTCTAGCCAGAGCACTTGGTCTTGGTCCCACGATGTCTCTGTAGCAGTCACATCAGGTAGGGCCCACAGTCACCTGCCTGGTATGAGCAAGTGAGCCACCTTCTGCGCTCACAGCATTTGGGGTGAGTTCTTCAAAACCACGTGATGTGGGTGAGGAATAGAGTTTATGAGGAAAACGTGATTAGGCCATGGTTCCAGCAGAAGAAGGCTCAGTTCGTCCAGCTTCCATCTTCCTTCACGGGGACGCACTGAGGGTCCGCATTCCAGGGAGGACCAGCCCTCCGTGGGAAAGTGGCCTTGTGGGGGAACCCCCCGTTGCTGGTTGTGGGTGCCAGCTGCTGACAGCTGTGTGGGAAGGTCAGGGGCTCTGTTCTTGCAGATGTCGGTCCCTCCTGTTGGGGAAGGGAGCCCCAGGTTTTAGGAATCTTGGGGGGTGGGGGTGCTGGCTCCTGCAGGATGGGGAGGCCAGGCCCATCTCAGCTATTGTGCACCAGCCAGTCACCAGCATCAGCTTCCTCCTTAGTTATTTATACTAAGTAACTGCACTGCAATGAGAAGTATTTTCCGAAATGGTGCTGGAAGCTTACTCTGGGCGTTGAGAAGACTGGCAATCGCCAGAGATGCCCCAGGGCCCCGGAGGAGAGCCTGGCTTACTAGTGGCGTCTGACTGATTGGATTGACCCTAGGAGTCAGAAAGAGAGGAGCTTCCCCAGAAGATCCCCCCTCCCCCGCACTGTCTCCTGGCCTCCTTTGTTAAGGAACGGGGCTCCTATAATCCCACTGAGAAGTGAGTCATTTCCTAGCTCCATTGTTCCTGCTCACATTGTGAAGATCAGTAAAACCTCTGTAAGCCAGAGAGGTCTCTGCTCTGAATTATCCCAAAGCCCTAAAGGGCCACAGCTTGAGGGCTCTGGGAAGGGCCATGGCCACCTTTCTCAGGAAAGCAGGGTAAGGGCACCCCTCCCGCGTGGCTTGTGGTGGAGGAGACGTCAAGGCCAGCGGCAGTGACTGAGCCCAGGCTAGGTGCGGGCTTCCCACTAGGTGCATACTAAAGGTACATACTAAGTCTTGTGTCGCATACAATTCTGGGGGCATACAATGTAGCTGCCCAGACATTTTCCCTGGGTATGTCTGTGAGGTTATTTCTGGCAGAGATGACCAATCCAACCAGTGGACGGGTAAAAAGATCGCCCTTCCCAGTGTGGGTGGGCACCATCCAGTCCACTGAGGGCCTGAACGGAACAGAGGCAGAGGAGGGGAACTGACTCTGTCTGAGCTGGGACCTTCTCCTCCTGCCCTTAGACATTGGTGCTTCTGGTTCTCAGACCTTTGGGTTTGGACTGGGATCTGCACCAGCACCACCAGCTTTCCTGGAACACCAGCTTGCAGATGGCAGGTTACGTAGGCCAGGGGGGAAGCATAACTTTTTTACTCTGTCACCCCGGCTAGAGTGTGGTGGTGCAATCTTGGCTCACTGCTGTGTTGACCTCCAGTCTTCATCCAACCTCCCACCTCATCTTCCCAAGTAGCTGGGGCTACAGGCTCATGCCACCATGCCTGGCTAATTTTTGTATTTTTATAGAGACAAGGTTTCACTATGTTGCCCAAGCTGGTCTCGAACTCCTGGGCTCAAGTGATCTGCCTGCCTCGGCCTCCCAAAGTGCTGGGATTACAGGTGGGATCTAGCCAATAACTTCTTGAGATATTATTTAATCTTGTTTATCAGCATCTGTAATCGCATGAACCAATCCTCATGATAAACCTCTTTCTATATGTTCATGCAGCTCCTATAGCTTCTGCTTCTCTGGAGAACCCTGATCAATACAGCAGATTATGAGCAAACTGGAACCAGGCACCAAACCTAACAAATATATGGGCACTTTCATTTGTGATTTTTCCATTGCTTAGATTGCTTACTTGACAATATACAAATACAATTTGGAAAAAAAAAAGGTTTTACAAACAAAATAAAAAACAAAACAACAAACCAGAGAAAATTTCGAGAAATGTCACAGACGTTGAGTTCATGGCCTTAAACTATCAGTCTACACACTTGGCAGGCAGGAAAGGCTCTACATCAGTGATTCATAGGAAATGGAAATGTGTCATAAACAAGCAACAATGTTTTATTCTAACAATTCTAAAATAGACACTGGTCAACTATAAATCAGAAAAAAATGAGAAGCCCATATAATATTCAGCACTGATCTTGGTCCAGATACAACTATTCCTCTCACTGTTAGTGGGAGAATAAATGGGTGCAACTGTTTTTAAAGCTATTTTACAATATTTTTCAAGACATACAGTGATATTAAGATTCTTTGAATCTTAACAATTGTAACTTCAAAAACATATCCAAAGGGTTGATTCCAGATGCAGATAATGACGTATGCATAAAAAGTGATATTAATTGGCCAGGTGTTGTGGTTCATGCCTGTAATCCTAGCACTTTGGGGAGGTCGAGGTGGGTGGATCACTTGAGGTCAGGAGTTCAAGACTAATCTGGCCAAGATGGTGAAACCTTCTTGAAAAATTCAAAAAAAAATTCAAAAATTAGCCGGGCACAGTGGTGGCCACTTGTAATCCCAGCTACCTGGGAGGCTGAGGCAGGAGAATTGCTTCAACTCAGGAGGCAGAGGTTGCAGTGAGCCAAGATTGTGCCACTGCACTCTAGCCTGGGTGACAGAGCAAGACTCCATCTCAAGAAAAACCCCAAAACCAAAAAAACAAAAACCTAATTTACATTCCCACTAACAGTGTAAAAGCGTTCCAATTTTTCCACATCCTCTCCAGCATCTGTTGTTTCCTGACTTGTTAATGATTGCCATTCTAACTGGCATGAGATGGTATCTCACTGTGGTATGATTTGCATTTCTCTAATGACCAGTGATGATGAGCATTTTTTCATATGTGTCTTGGCTGCATAAATGTCTTCTTTTGAGATGTGTCTGTTCTTATCCTTCACCTACTTTCTGGTGGGATTGTTTGTTTTTTCTTGTAAATTTGTTTAGGTTCTTTGTAGATTCTGGATATTAGCCCTTTGTCAGATGGATAGATTACAAAAATTTCTCCCATTCTGTAGTTTGACTGTTCACTCTGAGGACAATGACTTCTTTTCCTCTGGGTAGATACCCAGTAGTGGGATTGCTGGATCAAATGTAGTTCTACTTTTAGTTCTTTAAGGAATCTCCACACTGTTTTCCATAGTGGTTGTACTAGTTTACATTCCCACCAGCAGTGTTCCCTGATCACAGCATCCATGCCAACATCTACTGTGTTTTGATTTTTTTGATTATGGCCATTCTTGTAGGAGTAAAGTAGTATTTCATGGTGGGTTTGCATTTCCCTGATTACTAGTGATGTTCAGCATTTTTTCATATGTTTGTTGGCCATTTGTGTATCTTCTTTTGAGAATTGTCTATTCATGTCCTTACCCCACTTTTTGATGGGATTGTTTTTCTTGCTGATTTGTTTGAGTTTGTTGTAGATTCTGGATATTAGTTCTTTGTCAGATGCATAGATTGTGAAGATTTTTATTCTACTCTGTGGGTTGTGTGTTTACTCTGCTGACTGTTCCCTTTGCTGTGCAAAAGCTCTTTAGGGTAATTAAGACCCAGCTATTTATCTTTGTTTTTATTTCATTTGCTTTTGGGTTCTTGATCATGAAATTTTTGCCTACGCCAATGTCAAGAAGGGCTTTTCCAACATCATCTTTTAGAATTTTTATAGTTTCAGGTCTTTGATTTAAGTCCCTAATCCATCTTGAGTTGATTTTTGTATAAGGTGAGTGATCACAGCACCATTTGTTGAAAAGGATGTCCTTTCCCAACTTTATGTTTTTGTTCGCTTTGATGAAGATCAGTTGGTTGTAAATATTTGGGTTTATTTCTGAGTTCTCTATTCTGTTTCATTGGTCCATGTGCCTATTTTTATATTAGTACTATGCTGTTTTGATGATGATGATGACCTTACAGTATTGTTTGAAATCAGGTAGTGTGATGCCTCCAGATTGGTGTTTTTGCTTAGTCTTTGGCTATGTGGGGTCTTTTTTGGTTTCATATGAATTTTAGAATTGTTTTGTCTAATTCTGTGAAGAATGATGGTGGTATTTTGATGGGGATTGCATTGAATTTGTAGATTACTTTTGGCAGCATGGTCATTTTCATAATATTGATTCTACCTATCCATGAGCATGGGGTGTGTTTCCATTTGCTTGTGTCATCTATGATTTCTTTCAGCAGTGTTTTGTAGTTTTCCTTGTAGGGGTCTTTCACCTCCTTGGTTAGGTATATTCCAAAGTGTTTTATTTTTTATTTTTTTTTGCAGCTGTTGTAAAACAGGTTTAATTCTTGATTTGATTCTCCACTTGGTCACTGTTGGTGTATAGAAGAGCTACTGATTTGTATACATTAATCTTGTATCCAGAAACTTTGCTGAATTCAGTTCTAGGAGCTTCAAGGAGTCTTTAGGAGTTTCAAGGTAAACAATCAGATCATCAGCAAACAGTGACAGTTTGACTTCCTCTTTACCAATTTCGATGCCCTTTATTTCTTTCTCTTGTCTGATTGCTTGGCTAGGACTTCTAGTACTATGTTGAAGAGGAGTGCTGAGAGTGGGCATCCTTGTCTTGTTCCAGTTCTCAGAAGGCATGCTTTCAAGTTTTCTCCATTCAGTATTGTGTTGGCTGTGGGTTTGTCATAGATGGCTTTCATTACATTGAGGTATGTCCCTTGTATGCCGGTGTTACTGAGAGTTTTGATCATAACGGGATGCTGGATTTTGTTGAATGCTTTTTCTGCATCTATTGAGATGATCATGTGATTCTTGTTTTTAATTCTGCTTATGTGGTATATCACATTTATTGACTTGTGCATGTTAAACCAACCCTGCATTCCTGGTATGAAACCCACTTGATCATGGTGGATAATCTTTTTGATATGTTGTTCGATTCAGTTAGCTAGTATTTGTTCATCAGGGGTATCAGTCTGTAGTTTTCTTTTTTGGTTATGTTCTTTCCTTGTTTTGCTGTTAGGGTGATGCTGGCTTCATAGAATGAATTAGGTAGGGTTCCCTTTTTTCTATCTTGTGGAATTATGTCAAAAGGATTGGTACCGATTTTTCTTTGAATATCTGGTAGAATTCCGCTGTGAATCCGTCTGGTTCCGGACATATTTTTGTTGGTAATTTTTAAATTATCATTTTAATCTTGCTTCTTGTTATTGGTCTGTTCAGGGTATCTAATTCTTCTTAATTTAAGGTAGGAGGGTTGTATTTTTCCAGGAATTTATTCATCTTTTCTAGGTTTTCTAGTTTATGTACATAAAGGTTTTCATGGTAGCCTTGAATGATCTTATTTATTTCAGTGGTGTCAGTTGTAGTATCTCCTGTTTCATTTCTTAATGAGTTTATTGGATTTTCTCTCTTCTTTCTTTGGTTAATCTTGCTAATGTTCTATTAATTTTATATATCTTTTCAAAGAACCAGTTTTTCATATCATCTATCTTTTGTATTTTTTCTGTTTCAATTTCATTTAGTTCTGCTCTGATCTTGGTTATTTCCTTTCTTCTGCTGGTTTTGGGTTTGGTTTGTTCTTGGTTCTCTAGTTCGTTGAGGTATGACCTTAAAATGTCAGTTTGTGCTCTTTCAGTCTTTTCGATGTAGGTGTTTAGGGCTACAAACTTTCCTCTTAGCACTGCTTTTGCTGTATGCCAGAGGTTTTGATAGTTTGTGTCATTATTTGTTGTTCAGTTCAAAGAATTTCTTAATGTCCATCTTGATTTCATTTTTCACCCAATGATCATTCAGGAGCAGGTTTTAAAATTTCCATGTATTTGCATGGTTTTGAAGGTTCCTTTTGGAGTTGATTTCCAGTTTTTTCCACTGTGGTCTCAGAGTGCTTGATATAATTTCAATTTTCTTAAATTTATTGAGGCCCATTTTGTGGCCTATCATATGATCTGTCGTGGAGAAAGTTTCATGTGCTGTTGAGTAGAATGTAAATTCTGCGGTTGCTGGATGAAATGTTCTTTATATATATGTTAAGTCCATTTGTTCCAATGTATAGTTTAAATCCATTGTTCCTTTGTTGGCTTACTGTCTTGATGACCTGTCTTGATGAATTGAACAATAGAATTGTTCAATTCTATTGCTGAGACTTTCCAGAGCATTTTGCATTTCTATATGTGTGCCCAATATTTCCTGAAGTTTTGGTTTTTTTCTTTACATGATCTATTTCTTTGAACATTTCCCCCTTCACTTCTTGTATTGTTTTATGGATTTCCTTGCACTGGGCTTTGCCTTTCTCTGGTGTCTCCCTGATTAGCTTAATAACTAATCTCCTGAAATATTTTTCAGGTGAATCAGGGATTTCTTCTTGGTTTGGATCCATTGCTGGTGAGCTAGTTTGACTTTTGGGGTGTTAAGGAGCTTTGTTTTGTCATATTACCAGAGTTGGTTTTCTGGTTCCTTTTCATTTCAGTAGGCTCTGTCAGAGGGAAGGTTTAGGGCTGAGGGCTGTTCAGATTCTTTGTCCCATGGGGTGTTCTCTTGATGTGGAACTGTCCCCCCTTTTCCTATGGATGTGGCTCCCTGAGAACCCAGCTGTAGTGATTGTCATCTCTCTTCTGGGTCTAGACACCCAGCAAGTCTGCCCAACTCCAGGCTGGTACTGGGGGTTGTCTGCACAGTCTTGTGATGTGAACTATCCGTGGGTCTCTCAGCCGTGGATACCAGCGCCTGTTCCAGTGGAGGTGGCAGGGGGGGTAAGATGACCTCTGGGAAGGTTCTTAGCTTTGGTGGTTTAATGCACTGTTTTTGTGCTGGTTGGCCTCCTGTGGCATTTTCAGAGAGCATCAGCTGTGGTCGTGTAGGGAGGATCAGACACTGGGTGGGCCCTAGAACTCCCAAGATTATACGCTGTTTGTCTTCTGCTATCAGGGTGGGAAGGGAAGGACCATCAGGTGGGGGATGGGGCTAGGTGGGTCTCATCTCAGACTCTACTTGGGCTAGTCTTTCTGAGGCTGATGTGAGGGATGGTAATGAAGTTCCCAGGTGAAGGGAGTTGTGTACCTAGGAGAATTATGGCTGCCTTTGCTTAGTCATGCAGGTTGTCAGGGAAGTGAGGGAAAGCCGGCAGCCACAGGTGTCACCCCACTCCCATGCAATCCGAGGGGCCAGTCTCACTCCCACCGTGCCCCCCCATAACAGCCCCAAGTCTGTTTCCAGGTAGGGGGCATGCAGGGCTGAGACCTTGCCCTAGGCTACCCACCTCCCAGCTGAGAAAGAAAAGGGCTAAGTTCCTTCTCCACCTGTGGAGTCTGCAGGCAAGATTCTCACCCTCCCCCACGTTCTGCCCAGGAAGCTTCTCACTTGGTTCAAATTGTTACAAAGTTCAGCTGGAGACTTCCTGCTCCCTGTTGCATTTTCCCTGCACCTCTGGCTGCCCTCCTGATGGATCCCTGTGATGCCAGGCAGGAATAGCTGGCTTGGAGACCCAGCAAGCTCCCAGGACCTTTCCCGATGCTTCCTCTACCCCTATATTCCGCTTGGTTGTCTACATTGACGCAGCTCCAGATAAGGTCAGAAAGTTCTCCCACAAACTAGACCGTCAGTTTCCCCAGTGGGGGTGTGTGTTCAAGGGCAGAGGAACTCCCTTTCCCACTTCCACAGCTTGGGCATTCACAGTAGTATTTGGGGTGTCTTCCAGGTCCTGCAGGAGCAATTTGCTTCCTTCAGAGGGTCTGTGAGCCCTCTCAGGTTTCCCGGTTTGTTCCTCCAGTCGTTCTGGAGCTAAAATTCACCATTGGAGCCTCCGCACACTGCTCTGTCCGTCCAAGTCACACCTGCAATCTAGTCCTGCCTCCGTTCCACCATGATGATCCTCAACCCCTGCCAAAGTATTAACAACGGTTATCTCTAGGTTGTGAGGTTATGCAGGACTTTAATCTACTATTTACACCGACTTTCACATTCCATCAATGAGTATACATAAGGCTTATTTTCAAAAATCACATGTGTTCTTAAATCATGAGATTATGCAGGACTTTAATCTACTGTTTACACCGACTTTCACATTCCATCAATGAATATACATAAGGCTTATTTTCAAAAATTACATGTGTTCTTAAATCATGTAACCCTCACATCCATTCTCTTCCCAGAAGTCATTATTTTAACAGCAAGGTTTGTAAACCCATTCTCAGTTTTCTTCTATGCAACTGACATTAAAAAAATAAAGAAGCAAACATATATAACTTATGTCATTTTTTAAATGTGACTGATAAATTGCCATACTCATATCTTGTTTTTTCAAATATCTTGGAGATATTTTCAAGTCATGACATGTTGTTCAACCTACTTTATCTTTTGTCATGTGAGAAGCTTGATCTTCATGAACACTCCAGCCTGATTTGCTCACACAGATGATAAACAAATGAGGTAAGTGTTGCTTATTTCAGAGCACTTTCATGCATAGAGTGACTACTATTTATTTGAAAGCCTGTTTCTATGATTGCAAAGTGTTACTGTAGCTCAATTATAATTTACAGACCACCTACCATGTAATGGGTTATGTAAGACAGCTGTTGGGCTCACAGATACGCAGATATGATATCAGACACACTATGGGATTGCGGAACAGGTTCCCCCACCAGATCCAAATTTTATACAAAACCAAAGGTGGTGGATGGCACAGCTGGTGACTTCTTTTCTTCCTAAACATTTCTTGTTTTGGCTTCCATAACATTCTCTTCTCCTGGGTTTTTGCTAATTCTCTGCCTCCTTCCATTGGCCCTTTACTGATTTTCTTTCTTCTATGCTATTTTAAAATATTGGGGCTCTTCAGGTCTTGATCACATTCTTTCTTTTTCTTAGCACTCATTCACATGGTGAACTCACCAATCCTATTGCTGTAAATATCAACTATAGTCTTAGGACCCCAAAT
The DNA here is from genome assembly GCA_036589455.1 of Ateles fusciceps. Taxonomy (NCBI): domain Eukaryota; kingdom Metazoa; phylum Chordata; class Mammalia; order Primates; family Atelidae; genus Ateles; species Ateles fusciceps. Next base: position 4,472,188 of record JAZHEH010002639.1, read on the forward strand.
TATATATTCTTAAACTTTAGACCTGTATATCCAACTGCCTGTTTATAACTGCCATATGAAAGATTTGTACCTCAAATCTAATGCTCTTTGGTTTTTCTCACTGTTGTTACGTTTTTAATCACAAAATTTGATAGCTTCTGATAGTTAGAAGTAGATGATGACTAATGTCTTTCTTTCTACAACCTAACTACCATGTGGCATGTTACCAGGGAAGCAAGAATCACGCTGAATTCTGCCATGTCTAGAAACACGACCAATTGCAAGGCAGAAAGGTTGATTCAGCCTGCTCTCCACAACACCCAGGCTCTCTTCATTCTTGCAGGCTCTTTGATGACATCCTTGCATGAAAGCTTTACTTGGGAGAGAGGCAGCAGTATCAGCAGCAGGCCTTAGTGAACCTGCTTGTCAGGGCTACATGGCTGAATTTTCTGTGAGTGGCAGACACAGGCCTGCAAGGGGCTCTAAGCCTCCTGCAGTTGTCAGATTGTTATACCCTGTTCATGCAACAAGGGAGTGTCTGTGCAGCATGTCTACCCAGTTCGTGTGCTTGAATGGCTTTCATTTCATTGGTGAAAGATGACGTCTAGCGTCTGTTATGCTAATATACGGTCTCTGCTGCTGGCCCTAAGTAAGACAAGTTAAAGGAGTCTGTGTGTGTTCCAGTGTGGTTTGTGAAGTGTACATTCTAGGTTGGAATAGTTCAAATATTAACTAACATCCACAGACTATGCAGACTAAAACTAACCCTTACACATGTATTGATCATGCTGTCTCTGCTTAAGTATTTAAAAATAAATGACAGCGATACCCAGAGCCCCCACTCCTTCCTGCTCTGTGATCTCCTTCTCAGTAAAGGCTGCCTTTATCTTCCCCAGAGCGGAACTGGGCATTGTCCTTTAATAATGCCTTCTTTTACCTCCACCCGTCCTACCCTGTTGGTTACCCTCTAAGACATTTCCTCAACGTGTCCACATGACTTTATCTTTCCTCTTGCCAAGCCATCTTGCCCGGACCACAGCAGAGGCTGATTTGCTTTCCCAAATCCCCTCCTCCCTGCTCTGTTTTTCTTGTACATCCCACCCCTGACTCGTGAAGTCATCAAGGCTCACTCTTAAAGGAATGATTGCAACTCATGCTCTGAAAATGGCCTTGGACTATTTCCAGTATACACATGATTATGGATTTGAGGCTATTGTTATATGATTGTATATTGACCGGATATATGTAGAGTGATTCTTCTCATCCATTCTGTCACTCACACTGTAATGTGTTAGGACCATCTTTTGTAGCACAGAAGTTTTACGTTTATTAAAGTTGAGTTTGTTAGAGCTTTTTTTTTTGTTTTTGTTTTCCCCCCAGTGTTTTTATAGTTTGTTTTGCTTCCTTTACACTGAATGTTTTAATCCATCTGGAGTTGACTTTGGGGTGTGGTAAGAGAGGCAATTTTATTTATTTTCTTCCTGGATAAATTGTCTCACAGCATGGAGCGTCTCAGCCAAGCAAGGGAACCAAAGGGCTATTGCCTGTTGGATGCCACCATTAATGGAACTCAACCCCAGTGTTCTCAGTAATTTTAAATTACTGGGAGAGAAACTCTAATCAAATCCATTTTGATTATGTAACTGTCTTTGGCTCAATTGTGAGAGCTCGGGTGGCTGGCTAGGTCTACTGTGCATCTCCGCTGCTCTTGCCGAGGGAAACTGCGGTCCAGGCAGCCATGCCTCTTACTATTGGCTACAAGAGTGCACTTGAATGTATGACCACAATTCCAATGCATTAGGCATCACCTCAGGCTGGCCTTTAAAAAAGTGAGAAAATGTGAAAGTGAGAAATTCCCTGAAAGCACTGCACTGCCAGGTGTGCACCAGAAAGGCTCAACCAAGGAGCCCAGGTTTCTTCATTGCTTTTCTGTTGTAATTATTCAAGACCTCATGACATAACATAGCACAGAAGAGATATTTGAAGAAAGATTTTTCTGCCAAATCTACAAACTATCACCATGAATATTTCTGTTAAATTTAAGCTATGAGACTAAAGGTGATTTGAATGCAAAAGTCCTGAGACTAGGGGTGACATTTTTTTTTGTTATGTAAGGAATGCAGTCATGGAAAATAAAAACTCGAGGGTCTTGGGCCCTTGGCTCATGTCCCAGTTTAGTTTTTAACTTGCTGATTGCATTCGAGTAGCCACTTCACCACTATAGGATTCCGTAGAATTGCTGAAAAAAATTAGGCAGTTGGTCTGAGTGTGAATTTTTTTTTAAGGCTCTAACCTTCTATGGATATGTGGCTCTCACAACTTTCCCATGAGTGAAAATGAAGAACATTTGTGTGTTTGGATGTTCCCATTCATAGCCCAAGGGTAGGTGAGGGGGAAGATGGAAGTGAGGGGATTTATCAAGAAGTCAACATAACAGAAGTCAGAATCCAGTGTTCCATCAGAAGGTAACTTATCCCTGGAGTAACACAGTCCACACGATTGAGATTTCGATCTCTTTTGGGTACTAGAGCTACTGATCTGAGAGCATTTTGACACTTTTGTTTATCAGGCATTTTATAGATTCAGAGACTTCCTTGAATAAAATGTTGAGTGATTCCTGCCATCGTTTGCTTTTCCCTAAGGTTTCAAGAGAAGGATCACTTCTTGCGTTAGTTCAGGGAATACCTAGGTATAATCTTTGACACACTGACTCCTGTCATATATACCTGGAGTTTCCAAGCTTCCTTGAAGTTAACCATGTAAAGCCTAAGAGACATGTAGGCTGAGTTCTGTGAAGCTCCCTTGTGACTCTTGGGCCTCTGCTGGGGAAGGCATCATTCACTTTTGTGTGACTCTGGTGTTACTAAGTCCCTTATATCTATGGAAACATCCCCTGGTTATTGCCTCCCCCCCCATCATCAGATTGTGGGAGGAAAAGGCAGTGAAGAAAAGAAAAAGTAGGGGCATGGCTGCGAGATGGGTCTTCTTTAATTTCCCTCTCAGCTCATTCACCGCTGGTTCCTGTAGGAGCTTGGGAGAAGCGTGCCTGGGCTTACCTGTGCCTCCTCCTAGGAAACTATTTACAGAGCAGGCTCCAAACAGTTTTTCCTTAGGGGTGCTGGAGTTATCCAGCTCACCTTCTCCATGTGAACTGACTGGTAGAGAGCTTTGGTTTTTCTCTGGGTCCAATCTGCACCCAAAACTACTTGTTCATTTTGTGAAATTTTCTCTGCTCTTCATTGCATGTTTGGACTTAACCAAGAGACTTAATCAGTTACAAATCCTACTTGTAGTTCCTCTGAGGATTCCCGTTATTTTCTTTTGAGGATTTTAAAATCATTTAAAAAATTTAGACAGCTAGGTAATTTTTTGTTTTTATTTTTATTTTGAAACAAAACCCCCTAAAATGTCCATTTTATTTCTGGATGTTGCTTGAAGGGATCTGTTTATAGGTTAAACTGGAGAAACCTGGGAAGATGTGACATCAGTATGAACATACTCAACTTCAATTATAAGAAATTGAGCTGCAGTAGACATCACATTAGTCCACATGACTAGGGATAGCTTTATATTAGGTCATTCATGTCTATATCTAGGCAAAGAGAATTTCTTAAGGAATAATAAACTATGTACTTATAGGTCTTGAGTCCGAAGGTCAGCTCTTAGGGCTTCAGCAGTCATACTGACTCGGTTTAAGTTAATTAGGTATACAAATAAGCAAGCTTTGCTCCAAATATAGCCGTTTCGAATACTGAATATAAAGAACATGAGTTTCTTCTCTTGTGCAAGAATGCTTCAACCTAGAGTCCCTGCAGAGTGTACCTTTCCTTCAATGTTTGCAAATACTCCAACCTACCTTTGTACACATTTTCTATTACCTGCCCTGTGTAGGGTGGCACACACAATATGAGGTGCAATACTGATGTTTTTAAAGCAAATGAGAAATGGTTCCAGAGTGAAAAAGTCTGTATACTTCACTAGCCTCTGAGCCACCTTCAGAGACCAGCTTGTTTTACTTTCTTGCAGTTTCTTATCATGTCCTGCGTCTAGATAACTGCCAGGACCTCCACCCAGTGACTTCCCTAATGTGTAGGGAAGCCTGCATCCCTCCGCGAAGACTCACCTGTCTGGTTAGGCTGATTCTGCAGTCCCAGAGCTTCTCTCTGTTTCCTTCCAAAACAGATTAAACAAAGACCGACAACTAAAACAATGCTGAGGAATAGGAACACTTTTAATTTATTTTCCATCCAATCTGTCATTGTTTGTAGCCTATGGAAATGACATATGAAGAATTGTTTATTTTATAGAGACAATATTTTACAGAAGCACATGGGATGTGCACACTATCTGTTATTTTACGATGTGTCACATTTTATGTATGTTAAGTTCCTTTTCTGTTTACCTCTTTGCTTTGTCATGGATACTCATTTTTATGATTGATTCCTGTGTATATATTTTAAGAATTTTATTTCCTATAGAATTGAACAAGATCTTTTTCAAACTCTAGCACTGCATTATTTCTGTCATTTTTTAATAAGCCTAATGTTGATAAAAATTGCTTCCGGTCTTATCTTTGAGAGGGTGAGTTGGGAGAATTTTGTATCAGGGAATTTGCTCAGCAATGTTCCGGTGGCAGAAATAGTGCATGTAAAGTACAAAGATTTCCTCTCTGTGATGTGCAGCTGACACCTTCCTCATCACTCTCCAGGAAGGGGTCACGTAATGGCCTGTATTTTAGTTTGCTTTCCATTTGTTTGCTTTTCAGAATGAAGCAGGAAAGACAACACATGTTTAGGACATGGGCTCCAAAAGTTTTAAACGCGGTGAGCAGAACTCACTTCATATCCAACAAAAAGATGAGGTTAAAATGGGGTAGCAAGAAAAGACTTAAGGTTTGGGTCAAGATTTCGAGAAACCAAGAGTTCTGTTTCAACCGACTTAGTTTGAAACGCATGCTACACACTCAAATGGTGACATTGGGCAGGACTTTGTCTACCTGAGTTCACAGCTCAATGAAGGAAGTTGCCACCAAGACATAAAGTTGGGATTATTCATTCTACAGAATGTATTTAGGTAAGCAGAGCCTGCAGGTAGAAATGGAGACCTAAGGGAAACCAACACAGAAACTCCACCAGAGGAGAAGAGTCAGCCAATAAGTAAGGACAGAATAAAGGGAAAGCCACTGTGGATTGAGGCAAACCTGGGACGATGTCATGGAGAGGAGAGAGTGCTTCAAAAAGGAAGGAGTTGTCCGCAGTGCTGATTGCTGCAATTTGGTCAATGAAGACCAGGACAGAGCAAGATATGGGATCCGGCCAGCTCGTGATGGATGACTGGTATGGCTTGGCTGTGTCCCCCTCAATTATGTTTGTTTTGTTCTTAAGTCATTTGCTTTTTTTGACCCTTCTCTTGGAATAACCTGCCTGAGCATCTACACAGCCACCACCTTGATATTATCCTAATTTCTATTTCATTATCAGCTTCGCAAGCCTTATTTCATTGCTTAATCTAAAGCAGGCCCTGCCTCTCCCAACCCAGCATAGTCCCTCACCTTGTTTCACGGTCTTCTCAACACCTGTTGCTGTCTGAAATCATCTTGACTACTTATTTGTATTCTGATTGTCTGTTTCTCCCACTAGAACGTAAGTAGGAGCTTGTGTCCCCCTACTCCCATGTCCCAGCACTTACAGTCCTTCTTGTTCAGCCCCTGATACATGCCTACCACGCAGGCTAACACATGCATGGATGACCTCAGTTACCTGGCTGGAAAATGCTGGATTCCACCTTGACTCGTGTTTTCTTTTCATTAAGGTTTATTCATTTGATTTTTCTCTTCTACATTCTCTTGCTTCGTTCTTGTCCTCGATCGTGGCAGCCCAAGTTTAATTTCACGTCACCTCTGGACTTTTTTAACGCCTTAGTGTCCTAACTTTTTTCGGTTTCTTTTTCTATTAATTCTTTCTATAGATCACTATGGAATGAATCTTTCCATAAAGGAGATAAAGAAAAATGTCATTCATAAATAAAAACTAGTTGTATCTGTTTCTGTCTGTCAAGTGGAGAAAATTATATCAGTAGGGAAATAAAGTGGCACACAATTCCTTTCAGCAACAGCTCACAGCAGTTGATTGGGGGAGGGAGAAAGGAAAGGGGGCTTCTGAGAGTATCTGTCAATCTTTCTATTCTGTCAAAGGGCGTGGTCTGAAGTCTACTTCTTTCCATTTGGCAGGCAAATGATTAGGTGTTGAATATGTAGAGTGAAGCTGAGAACCCTGCGGGAGGTGGGGAAGAAAATTCTTTGCTTCATAAACTGAGGATAATTAAGTTTATAGAGAAAACTTGAAGGAGAGGGAGCTGATTATAGGAAACAGTTTGGAAGCAGGTGGAGCAGACTGTGAAACATAGAAATGGAAGAGCCCTTGTTGTCACAGATGTTCAGTAAGTCAGCAGCACCCACAAATGCGTTGGATGCTGGAAGCTTTGTAGGCAAGGTACGGAGGGATCCTTATTGAGCAGAGGTCCAGCGGTGCAGAATGGGGATGTAATATGTCAACCAACAAGATGCAATTATTAAGTAAACTCAGCTCACACATGAAAATAAAAATGCCAGCCAATCCCCCACTTCTTGATAACTGGAAATTCATCTTCCCATGATGAGTAGCATTGGAGTCAACTTCATCTGGAACTCTGCAAGCTGGGTGTCAAGGTTGACATCCAGAACATGTTTGGAAAAGGTGCTTCCTGCCTGTAAATCATCTCCTGGGTAAGATTTTGTCTCGTCCTTTGCCAGCAAACAAAATACAGACCCAGCCCGATACTCCAGACCCTTCGTGCTCTGACCCCCACCTGCCTTTTCAAACTGATTTCCAAAACCTGCCCTATGTGAGCCATTGTCTCTACCCAGAAACAGCCACGGCAAGGCCATACATTTTTTTTTTTGTATCATGTTTTGAATCCCCTTTGGAATGATGAGAAGTTTCAGGCTCATCTCAAGGAAAATATGGTGACAGATATTTAGTAGATAAAGCTTATCTAAAAAGGATAAGGCTTATGGACAACACACATTTCTTCCACTATTTGAAGAATACTGAGTAGGGGCAAAGTGGTGAAAACGTGTAGCTCCCAAGCGTAACTGAGACCTCTGGGTGCAATGTAAAAGAAAGTCAATTTGGAAGACATGTAGAAAGACCATTTTAACAACAGAATCGGAATAAGCTGACTCACGAGGGCAAGTTTCCTGCTGGAGATGTCCACAGTCACAAGCAACTCCAGGTAGGGACAGTGCCTCTGAGCACAGGCAGTTGTCATATCATCCATGAAAGGCCCTTTCAAACTCTAAGAATGTGTGGTTACAGAGCAGCCCAATTACTCTTGCAGTTTATCTTGCCGATATTTTATTTTTCCTTTGTGGATAATCTTGCTGGTACAAAGCTTCTGTTTTGTTTTTAGTTGCCTTTTTGTGTGCCTGTCTGGTATTCTCAATTAGACTGTAAGTGCACTGAGGACAGGTGCTATATTTTACTCTCTGCATCTCAAGCACCTCTTAGAGGCCCTCTTCCCATGTACCAGTTAACCACCTACTTTAGCCCAACTTCCAGTTTCCTTCAAGGTTGCTTATTCCAAGAATGTCCTTCATAGGTAGTCTTTTTACATTCATAGAAGAAAGTGATGAAAATAAATAATTCACCTAGTGTATTAACATTGGAAAATCTAGTGAATTTTGCCTTTTCAATAACATTTCAGGAGGAAGTACTGTTCTAATCAAAAAGAACATTTCTATCTAACAGGGGACTCTCAGACTCTGGTGCAGGAGTGGGAGAAGGTATAGGAGACGGTGGATGATCCCAGACTCTGTGAAATCTGACCATGGCTACCCTTTTGTCTTGTTCAAAGACTGGTGCCATTCTCATTCATAATACTGTCTCTTCACACATTCCACTGTGTACAATTCTCTCTCTATTTATTTGATGGTTATGTAGTTAACATTTCCTCTCGTGGGCTGGTGTTATGTGTTTGCAATCACTGAGACTGAATTTAAAAGAGTCTTCTTTTCTCAGGAAATTGGACATTCATTCCTCTGAGCCATCTCTCTGGGGAGATGTTCAGACTGACTAGATTGGAGGTCTTCCAGGTCCTCTGGTTTCATGGTGAGTGGAGATCCTACCATACTGGATCTTTGGTGGCTTTCCAGGTGTCCAACACTTTTCTGGTCAGACGTCATGTGTTAGCTAAGCTGGAGTGTCTCGATCTTGCCCCAGATCTATTAGCTCAAAACCTAACAGGCTTTGCATGTCACACTTGCCATAAAGTAGTTTTTAGGACTGGAGGCTCTCTGGAAAACCGTGGCTTCCTCAGATGTCTTCTTCACGGCAGCAGGCCTGCCTGCCCTGTGTTCTGCTTGTCCTGGTTTCAAAAACACACTCTCCCTTTCAGTTGTTAGTGCTGGGTTCATTATGTTCATTCCTGCATTTGGTTTTCCGTGTCTTACATGTTTGTGGATGGGCTTTAACAAAGAGCTATGTCTGTGACAAGGCGTGTGTTTATCGGGCTGAGCTCGCTCACATTCCATTCTGACCTCATCTGGTGTTCCTTCCTGTCCTGCCAAGCCTGGAGCTGAAAACCCCATCTCCCAGATCCCTTGCAAGTAGGCTTGAGTGAACAATTGGGTGGGAGGCTGGGCAGAAGCCCTCGGGTTTTGTCACAGATGCAGGTGGAGACAACGCTGGTCCAATGCCTCAACACCCTGATGTGACCCTCCTGGGGAGGCTACCCTGCCCCTCACAGTGGGCCACCACTCTCCTGGGGTGAGGAATCTTCGCTGCACCAGTGATTCAGAAAGCCACCTAGTCCCTGCTGATAAGTCTGTGTTTGCTTAATCTGGCTGGAATGGTTCTTACTGTCAGCAATTGAACCCTAAGCTAATACAATTAAAGATCATTAAAATTAAATAAATTTAATGAATAAACCAGTGAGCTGTATTTCAGTTTTCAAATAAGTTTTCTGCACTTAAGCGTTTTCTCAGAAAGCCCTTACCATTTTGTAAATGAAATATTTATTTCCCCAAACATGTCTGTTTCACAGAATCTCTACTGCAGGCTGGGAGCAGAAACAGGCTCTGGCTTTACTGCCTGAGGCAGCACCTCTCACTCCCACGTGGTTTTGTAGCTTTCCACCGGAACTAAGGGCAATAAAAGCTTTGCTCAGAACTGGAGCCTGTTGAGTTCCAGGACAAGAAAAGTCAGAGCTAGAAGGTCTCCTCCTGGGCCTGGCTAGCTCTGGAGATGAGAAAACAGCATCCTCCATGTGGAATTGGCCCGGAGCCTGGGCGCTGCGGGCAGCACGGAGTCAGGAAGGAGCGGCCGTCAGAGGCAGGGGACCCAGCTGTGAAGAAGGGCAGCCTGCCTCTTCCCATATCTGTGGAGGAAGTGAGCCCTGCCCAACAAGAAGGCAGAGAGCCTCCAAATGCCTGCTCTCACACTTTCTCCTCCTTAGGGAGTCTTTTTGCCATTTATTTAAAAGTCACGTTTATGGAAGTATAACTATTTATAGAGTAGAATTCATCCTTTTTAATGTACAGTTCAATGAGATGTGACAAATATATTCAGCTGTGTAACCACCGCCACAATAGAGTTTCCTGGTGAATCTTTGGAGTCGATTCTCTCCCCCAAAGCCAGTTCACGTCCCTTATCAGATATTCGTTTGCAAATGTTTTCTCCCATGGTCGCACCTCCCTGACCACAGCCAGGAGAAGTTCTCTGTAACAGCCACCACAATAGAGTTTCCTGGTGAAGCTTTGGAGTCAGTTGTCCCCCCAATGCCAGCTCATGGTGTCCACTGTTTGCTTTTCCCAGCATGTCAGACAGATGGCTCATACGGCATGTAGGCTCTGTGTCCGTCTTCTCCCATTTAATGACACAACGCTCCTGAGATTGATGCATTCAAGGGAGACAGTGGCTTAGCACTCAGTGTGTTCCACTGTGCGCGGGGTTCCATGCTTTGTGTCTGCAACCGCCAGCTGGTGCACGTTGGGGCTGTTTCTATTTTTTTTTGGAGATTATGAACAAAGCTACAGTAAACATTTGCCTTCAGTTCTTTTTTTTTTTTTCACATATCTTTTTATTTCTATTGGAAGAATGCCTGTGGTAGATTGCCGAGTCAACATGGTGGGTGTATGCTGAATTTTGAAGAAATTTTAAAACTGTTTTCCAAAGTGTTTGTGTGATTTTTCACCCCCTACTGCAGTGTGTGAAGATATCAGTGACTCTGCATTCTTGCTAGCTTTTGTTATCAGCCAGTTTCTGGTTTTTAACTTTTTAAATTAAAAAAAGCCATTCTAGTAACTGTGTATGGAATTTCATTTTCATTTTCTTAACAACTGATGATGATGAGCAGCTTTCTGTGTGTGCTCACTTGCTGTCTGTGTCTCCTTGTTGGTGAAATGTCTACTGAAATATGTTACCCTTTCAGATTGGACTGTTTGTCTTCCTGTTGAGTTGTAAGCATTCTTTACATATTTATATGTCTTCTAGATAAGTCCTGTTTTCAGATATTTGTTTGCAAATGTTTTCTCCCAGGCTTCTGACTTCTCATTTTGTTAATAGTGTATTCATTTATTAATTGAGTACTTTCTGTAGTTCCCACATTATTTTCCAGTATTGGCTTACTATGAAGCCTTTTGAAAAGTTTTAAAATAGTTGCTTTAGGGTTAAAGTATACATCTGTGCTAGGAGTAAAGGCTTCTCATATTCTCATCGTGTTCTGCCTTCAAATGATATTATGCCACTTCATTTATAGTAAAATCTTAGAACAGATACTTCATGCATGTTCTTTATATGATTCTTATATATTTTACTTCTACATATTACTTGTTATATTCCTTTTCTTCTTTTTTTTAAATAATTTATTTATTTTACTTTAGGTGCGTACTATATCTGGCATTTCTTCTCATTATCCCTCCCCACCCTCCCCTCCCTCCCCACCCCCCATTGTCTCTCCCCCTACCCCCCACCAACTGTCCCCTGTGTGTGATGTTCCTCTCCCTGAGTCCACCTGTTCTCATTGTTCAACACCCATCTATGAGTGAGAACATACGGTGCTTAGCATAGAAAATTATTGCTGTAACACCTTATCACAAAAATAACACAAATTTATTATCTTGCAGTTCTGGAGGCCAGAGGTCTGCCAAAGTCTTCCTGAGCTGGAGTTCAGATGCTTGCAGGGCTGCACCCCTTTCTTGAGGCTCCAGGGAAGAAGGTTTCCCTGTCTTCTTCAGCTTCTGGAGGCCACTGCATTCATGGCTACAGCCCCTTCATCCACCTCCAGGACCAGCCAGGCCTCTGTGGCTGCCTGCTCTCCTGTAGTCACACCTCCCTGACCACAACCAGGAGACGTTCTGTTTTTAAGGTAGCTGTGGTTAGATTGAGCCTCAACAGATAAGCCAGGAAAAACTTCCCATCTCAAGGTCCTTCATTTAATCTCGTCTGCCAAGTCCCCCTTTGCCACAGAAGATGATATATTTGAAGGTTCAGGGTTGGATATGGACATCTTTGGGGTCTATTCTTCTGTCTACCACAATATGTGAGAGACCCAATAATGCACTGCTACTGTTTTAGTGTTCGACACCAGTTGTATGTTTAAAGTGAATAAAAATTAAAACGTGTTTTATGTTTACCTGTATTTTACCATTTGCAGAGATCCATTTCTCTGTGTTATCCAAATGACCATTTGGCATCAAACTCCTGCATGAAGAATTTTAGCATTTCGTGTACAGCAGACCTGCTAGCAATACCTTTTCTCAGCTTCTTTTTTGGTCTGGAATATCTTTATTTTACCTTTTCTTGGAAAGACATTTTCTCTGAGTATGAAATTCTCTATGACAATCATTTTCTCTTTCATTATTTTAGAGGTGTCCCTCTGTTACCTCCTGGCTTGCATTACTTCTGAGGAGAAGTGTGCCGAGATTCTCTTTGGTGTCCTGTAAGTGATGTGTAAGGCTTCTTTCTCTTGGTTGCTTTCAAGATTTTCTCTGTATTTTTTTTCCCTAGAAGTTTGAGAGTATTTTTGTTTGCCTGTTGATTATCCTTCTGAAGCTATGCTGAGCTTCCAGGATCTGTGATCTTTTTTCTTTAATGTTGGAACATATTTCTTCTCTCCTGTTTATTCCTGTCTTTCTTCCTAGGGTACCAATTACACCTATGCTAGACCAAGTGTAGTATCCCAGTGGTTTCGTATTCCTTTCCCCCTCTCTTTCTCACTTTTGTTTCTCTTTGTGTTTTTTAGTTGCTGTGACTTCTCTCAACCTAGCTGTAGAGCTCATTGACTCTTCAGTGGGAAGAGTCACAGGATACCTTTCTTTCTCCTGCATCAGTTTCTCTGCCCTGAGGAGAAAGGGCAGGGGGCAGTGAGAAAGCCTGATTTTATGGCCAGATGCCCAGGTTTGCCCAGTGCCAATGCTGGACCAGAATAACCAGAGGCCTCCTGCTCTATCTTTTGCTTGACTGATTCTAGCACTGAGAAGTCAGCAATGATGACTGAGCACCAGGGGGAGCCAGAGTGGAGGAAGACCCGGTCCATGCTGCAGGTGGCTGGGGCGGGCAGAGAGAAAAGAGAGGCAGGGACACAGATCCTACTGAAACCAAACCCTTCTGAATCCTGGCCCTGCTCTGTGCCCAAGGCTTTCCACATCCTAAGCAGAAGCAAACCTCTAGAGCATAACATGCTATTTAAATAAATTGTGAGTGCCAAGACTAGCACTGAACAAAGAACTGCATGTCAGGATTCTGAAATCGGTGTACGCATGCAGAGATTTTGCAGCACTTAAAGGCTTTAGAGCCTAAGCCAGTGATGCTCAGTTCCCAGTAAGCCATTTTTTTTTTGTTTTTTTTTTTTTTTTTAATTTGGAGCTTAAAATTTCCTTCTCATTATCTTATCTTTTCTGAGATTCCCAAATGACCAAAAAAAAAAAGTCATGGACTTTAACATATGAAAGGACAGTAGAATATATTTATTAGATGAATGCCATAGACATAATAATTTTCTCTTTTTCCGTTAATGAAAATGTCAACTCACTTTGTGGTTATTTGGGAAGAAAATGATAGATTACTTCTTAATACTATTATGGTATAATTGTTTAAGGGAAAAACAGCCACGTAGTTTCAATAAATTTGGCATAAATAGGTAAAATAATTATCATCCTAAATTTCCTTCCCCAAAAGAAAATTTTACCTGGACAAGTATATGTGTGTGTGTGTGTGTGTGTGTGTATATATATATATATATATATGTGCATATATATATATACACACATACATATATATATATATATCTCCTTACTATTAGAATAAAGCAGGTGGCCTAATTAATAATCTGGAGACTTTAATGCTAGTCTTCTTTTCCCCCAAGAGCTTTCTAAAACTGGAATTGTGTTTGAGCTACGTGTGCATCCTTGTCATTCAATACTAAGATTATTTTATCACACTTCTATGTGCAGGTTTTCTGAGCTGAATTACTTTTCTAATTACAATAATCATCTGCACATAATTTAGGCCAAATTTGAAGCACTTTTCGACTTACAATTTCTAGATAATTGCTGGCAGTGCATGATCTACAAATGAGCTGGGTCCTAACAGTCCCAGAGTGAGTTGTATAATTTTGACTGTGTCCTAGAAAAAAACATTATGTGATGGTTCTGTTTCTTGGCCTTCCAGCCACATCCTTTTTAACCCGTTATGTACCTGAGGTATAGCATGGTGGTAAAATTGTACTCTGGAATGGAATCATTCATATAATATAATGATGTTAATGTTAAAAGTGCATTTGGACATTTGTTAACCAGATTTTTAGAACAGAGCTGCTTCGGGAGATGGCTGGACTGCCATAGCCCTGCATCTTCAGGGGAGCTGCTCACCAAACCCACTGCTGCCGGCACCACTGATCCCTGAGGGAGACCCAGGCACCAACAAGACCTGAAGAAGGCGTTGTGTTCCTGGCCGGCCCTTTGGCCCCTAAATGTGGTTCAATTCTTGGCACTGATGGGCTGGTAGGATCATGGTGAGGTCCAGCACTCCTTCAGTGGCTGAGGCACAGCGTGTGGACTTTGAGGCCTCTTCCTGAGATGACGATTGCTTTTCAAGGGTGGGAATGAGTTCTTCCAGGGGTCAGCGGTATGTCACAGGCAAGCACAGAACATTATAGAAAGCATACATTTTATTAAGGAGAAGGTCTCTTTACTTCCCTCAATGTTAAGACACCTGTGGACTGATGGCAAGGTTGCCCTGGGAAAGGTGGAGTATTTGCTGTTACGACCTAAAGTGGCACGACTAACACCATGTTTGCCAGAGCTCATGCCCACACTGCCATCTCGGGTCTTTCTAAGGGAGAGGAAGCCAGAGGAGGCCCTTAAATTTCTAACTGATTGCTCCAGTCAAAAAATTGCTAAGAAGGCCGGGCGCGGTGGCTCACTTCTATAATCCCAGCAGTTTGGGAGGCCGAGGTGGGTGGATCATGAGGTCAAGAGATCGAGACCATCCTGGTCAACATGGTGAAACCCCGTTTCTACTAAAAATACAAAAATTAGCTGGGCATGGTGACGCATGCCTGTAGTCCCAGGTACTCAGGAGACTAAGGCAGGAGAATTGCTTGAACCCAGGAGGCGGAGGTAGCGGTGAGCCGAGATCGCGCCATTGCACTCCAGCCTGGGTAACAAGAGTGAAACTCTTTCTCAAAAAAAAAAAAAAAAAAATTGCTAAGAAGGACTCGGTGGAAAAGGGAAAGCTCAACAGCGAATCGTGCTGTGCTGAAGCCAGAGCTCCATCCCCTCCCGGGATTAGAGTAACAGACTCCTGCTGTCTGGGCCTCATCACGCCACGCGCCCCATCCACATCAGCTGTCCTGAGAACCAGCAAGGCTCCTGAAGCTTAGTTTCTCTTCGAGGCCAATGCTGTCTCTGGTGTTGTTCGTTCTTGTGCTAAACCTGTGGTCTCAGCATGCACAGGTGCAGAGGCACAGTTTGTGGTATTGCTGTCATTATCTTGGGCGTATATCAATACAAGGGTAAGGGTTTTTAAAAAAATCAAAGCTGTTTTTTATTCATTAATTTACCATGAAAATGGGTTCTTTCCAGTAGAGAAGTCAGTCTGGGAGGACCGGATAGGAGCTAGAAACGCTCTTGTTGCCTAATGATGGAGGCGGTACAGGAGGCCCAGGAGTTGGGTCATTTGACTTTTTCTCTCCTCCTTTGCTTGCAGAAAGTCTCAGCCACAGCACAGTCCACACGGTTTTGAAAGGTTCTCAGAGGGTTCCTGAACATGCCCTGGGCTGCTGGTCTGCACTCCACCACCCAAGCCAACCCCTGGCGGGGAAAGGAGCTCTTGCTGTCTGCTGGCGGCACCGTGTCCTCGGGTTCCCTTGGAGAACGGCTGTTCCTCTGACTTTCCTAAATGTTGACAGGTAATGTTTAGAAGCACTGTCGAGGTGCCTTAGTGAGCTTCTTAGCCTAGAGGGACGGGAAGGTGAAGGAGAGTCCATTTTTTACAGTAGGAATACAAAGAAGAAATGTGGAATAACACTCAGATTCTTAGGATTTTGCAGCAAGACAATAGGCCTGAGGGAGAAAGGGTCATTCGAGTTCCCTTAGATTCCCATGAAGTGCATCCCTGACCAAGCCCAGGACCCACGCTCATGTCCCACTCCCCCACCTCACACCCCAGCCAAGCCGGGACCCACGCTCACGCTCCCCCACCTCACACCCCAGCCAAGTCCAGGACCCACATTCATGGCCCCACTCCCCCACCTCACACCCCAGCAAAGCTGGGACCCATGCTCACAGCCCACTCCTGACCTCACACCAGTTGCAGCGTCTGAGGGGAGGGGCAGGACAGGTGGCAGAGATGAGGCATTTTCACCTGAGGGAGACCAAAAACACCCAAAGGGATGGTTAAAATCACTGTTTTCTCTATTTTTTCACTGACTCCATAGTAACAAACAGATTTTGCAGTAAGAACCCACACACGTGCATGCGCGCACATGCACACCCACACCCCTAAAACATATTTCATCAAATAATGCTGATGTTATATGTAGCACATGCTGATACTTACCATTCTATTCTCTTTTAAACAAATGGTAATGAAAACCCACTAAGCTAAGAGTCATGACCAACTGCTTTAAATTTTGGCTTGGTCTAAGCTATAATTCACATTCGACATTTAGATCCTATTTTTCCCCTACTTATTCTGGAGTGGGAGTTGAAAGGCAGTACCTAATAAATACTGAGAAAAAGAAAGAAGGAAAGAAAATTGATTTTGCAACACAACCAAGTTTTAGTGTGAGTTAAAAGTGGGAGTTTCTTTTGATGAAAATATTCTAAAATTGTGGCGATGGTTACACTTTTCTGTGAATGCACTAAAAACCATTGAATTGTACGTTTTAAATGGGGGCATTGTTGCTCTGTGAGTTATTTCTCAACAAAGCCATGAAAATAAGCAAGTGAGAACAAACAGTTCTGTCCCAGGCCGTGCGAGGCCTTTTCCAGCCCTGCGGTGCATCCACCTGGGCCATCAAACTCCTCAAGCCGCTGATGACTTACCTGTGTAAGAGACATTGCTGTTTCTTGTAAGGCACTGATGTACCTTTTCTTCCTTATTGGGGGAAAATTTAAAGACAATAACATTGATGATTTTAAGTGTGCATTTAAAAAAAGTTTTGACAAATGTATAAATATGTGTGATGACCACCCCAATCAATACATAACGCATATCCATGGCCCCAGCACGTTTCCTGGGTCCCCTTCCCAGCACATCCCTCCCCTGGCTTCTGATTGCAGGTGCTGTGCTCTGCCTGGCCATGAGCCCCACACGGGGAGGTGGAGTCCTGTGGGCGCTGCTGGCAGGGTGCTCCTTATTCCACGGCTGAGACGTCTTCCATGTTGTCCTGGCATTTTGTAACTCTCCAGTATCTTCCAGCAGTTACCTTTAAAATGTGTTTTCCAGAGCTGTTCATTGCTGGCAGCGAGGGAGTCATTCTGTAGGAGCAGTTCTGGTAATAGAAGGCACTAGAACAAAAACTTGTTTTTGATTTTGTCTCCAGAAGTCTCTGAACATTTCTTAGCACATTCTTACACTCAATATATTTTGAAATGTTATTCCGTATCAAGCTAAAAATGAACCACTGTTACATTTTTCATCTCAAATTACGCTCAGCTAATTTATTCAACCAGTCTCCTTAGCATTTGCCCTGTAGTAAAAATATATAATCTCAGCAAAATAATAAAAATATTACTAATCTAAAATTTATGCTTCCCATTATCCTTCAATATTTAACTATGCAAATATCCTCTTACTAATAGCCACATGTCCACAGTGTTTAGATATTATAAGTAAAATATTGAACCAAGTGCAACCACCGAACTGAATCGCCTTACAGCACACAGTGCCCTCAGCTAAGGGTGACTGCTGTGTAGGGGACTTCAGCAGGGCCCGGAGGCCACGCAGACTCTTGTGGCGTGGGAAAGGACTTCTGCGGGCTGTAGTGGGTGGAGACGGGGATGCTGCCAAGCATTTCTCGATTATCAGAATGGCACCAGGCACCAACGATTGTCCAGAAGCAATGTCTGCAGCACAGCGAGTGAGAACCGCTCTATCCGCTAAGTGCAAATTCGCTTATATACTGGTACTTCTGGGAGTGGGCTAGCAGGCAGTGAAACATTGCAGTCAAAAGTCAAAAATGTCAGCTTTCAAACCCATGCTAGTTACCGGCATTTGCGTTCTTGACAAAACGCTTAAATTCTTTTTTTTTTTTTTTTTTTTTTTCTGAGACAGAGTTTTGCTTTTGTTGCCCAGGGGAGTGCAGTGGCAGGATCTCGGCTCACTGCAGCCTCCACCTCCCAGGTTAAGCAATTCTCCTGCCTCAGCCTCCTGAGCAGCTGGGATTACAGGTGCCCGCCACCATGCCTGGCTAATTTTTGTATTTTTTGTAGAGATAGGGTTTCACCATGTTGGCCAGGCTGGTCTTGAACTCCTGACCTCAGGTGATCCACCCACCTTGGCCTCCCAAAGTGCTGGGATAACAGGCGTGAGCCACCGTGCCCAGCTCAAATGCTTAAATTCGTAAAGCTTCCATTCTCATTTTTTTGTAATTTTATTTTATTTTTATAGAAACTGCAATGTCTATTTTCATTATTTACAAAAATATTAGGAAATATTTTCTATATTTTAGGTGTACAATATGCTGTTTTGATATGCATTTTCATCCGTACATTTGGAGAAGGATCCCAGCGTCATGAGGACTAAAAATAACATCTGTCTTTGCACGCCGCCCAGCTCAACGTGGTTTTGGCATCTTGTGTAATACATCCCACAAGCAGGACTCGCATGGGGCATGCAGCCACAGCTGGGATGGGTAGCTCCAAGAGCGGCTCACCCCTCTCCGTTAACCTTGTGCTTGCGGGTTCACAGAAGCCCATTCCGCTGTGCCGTAAGCGCTGCTCGGGTCACTGCGCTTGTTTGCTTCGTTTCACGGCGGACTCCCTAGAGCTTGGGATGCTGCCTGGGACACAGCAGCGCTCAGAGAGCACCTTGGGGTCTATCCTTAGGTGCCATTGGCATGGTACAGGGAATAACCAACTGACGGACACTCCGGTGAGTTTTTGTTTACAATGTTTATTTTATTTTACAGTAACTTTTTATTTTACAACTTTACTCACCATTTTCTGTTGTGTATAGTATAACCCCGTGGAAGTTTGTGTGGATGAATGTCTTTGCTTCTCCTGTGTGTGCACTCAGGAGTGGCGTTGCTGGGTGGTGGGGTGGGTTTATGTTTAGGATTCTACGGAAGTGCCAGGCTGTTTTCCGAAAAGGCTGCAGCCCACCAGCACTGCCAGGTGTTTCTGACCTGCTCTGTCCTGAGCAGCCCTGGTTATTTTCTTAGCCAGACTGCCTATGGCCCATTCCATAGTAATAATACAATTAATATATGCGAATGTATTCTCACATTAATAGGTTAAGGAGTTAGCACCGTAATCACAGTTACTCACATTCCCTACTCCCCTACCCCTGTCTGATCCTCCCAGCCTCTGTCTCCCCGACCCTGAGCTGTTTCTCCTGGTTCCCCTGCTGGCCTTGTGGCTTTGGGCTGTGCTCTACCTACAAGGCGGCTGCCGTGTGCTTTTCTGTCAAAAACTGGACAGGTATCGAGTCATAGGAAATGGAGAGAGCAGGACCTTCCGGTAAGGACTGATGCCAGTCCTGTTAGGATTTGAGCTCCCTCCTCACTTGCTGGAGGCCCCCCGATCCAAGTGCCCCTCAGTGAGCTTGTTCTTATCTCTTGACTTTGAGCTTTTCGAAGGAAGTCTGTGTCTCTCAGCTCTTGTGGCTGTTATTACAGTTACTACCATGGAATCCTGCTGGGATGGTGGTAATGTCTGGGGAGAGAGGAACATCCTGTGACCTTAGGATTGAGTCTCAGCCTCACCTCGTCCCTGTTTCCTGGGGCCACGGCTGTCCCTGTGTCTCCAGCGGCACCGACGTTATGCCCGAGTTGCTGCTGCTTCCCTAGCCGACGCCTCCCAGCATGTTTCCTGACCCCCACCCCTGCATTCTGTGCTTCCTGGGGTCCCCCCTCAGGTGATGCAGGAAGGCTGGAAGGGCTGCAGTGGGAGGGAATTCTCATTCCCCCAGCAGGGGACAAGACTCTGGCACAGTATTTCCCTCTGGAGGGGAGGGCAAAGGCTCTGGGTGAATTTCAGAATGATTGCTTTCTCCTCCACCGCTGGTGCCGAGGAGGTCTCTCTCTTGGATTTTTACTGTGAGGACCCACTGGGCTCTTCAGATAAAGCTGTGAAGGTGCAGAGGATCCCGCAGCTCTGCAGCCTCCAGGTCATCCTCTCTGGCCTCCAGTAACTCACGAGCGCCACCACTGGAGGGTTCCGGTGAGCTTCAGTGGCTCCCGCTTCAGATCCGTGATCTCAACCCTGACTCTCTGCAGGAGCCTGGCTGCAGAGTTTGGGTTGGAATTGTGCCTTCTGACCTCCGTTTCAGATGGTCTGATTGTCAGTTTGCTCCATTTCCCTTTACGGATGGAAGTGACAGCTTTCGCGTCTCGACATTTTTGAGCAGAAACCCAAAGTCTTCTGATACAGTTTGGATGTTTGTCCCCCTCCAAATCTCGTGTCGAAATGTGGCGGGGGGGGTGTGAGTCGTGGGGGCTCATCCCTCATGAATGGCTTGGTGGTGTCCTCGAGAAATAAGTGAGTTCTCACTCCACCAGTTCACAGGGAGAGCTGGCTGTTTAAAGAGGCTGGCACCTGCTACCCTCTCCAACACGCCCCAACCCATCTCCTGCCATGTGACAGGCCTGCTCTCCTTTCACCTTCCTCCGTGAATGAAACTCCCTGAGGTGTCACTGGAAGTTGAACAGATGCTGGAGCCATGCTCCTACAGCCTGCAGAGCTGTGAGCCAAATAAAGCTCTTTCTTTATAAATTTCCCAGTAGTCCTTATAGCAACACAGAACACAAGAACACAGATCCTTCTGTCTTTAGAGGATGACTGAGGTAGATTCTGCTCTAAAGTTTAGAAATGTCTGCAATGGTACCTGGTCTCCAGTCTTAGTGTCGCCTAAATTGGAATGCGGAACATCCCACACTTGTGTTTCCTTCGGGCCTCTGTTTCTGGGCATTTGGCATTCCCGTGCTGAATTGAACATGGGCTCTGTCTGGCAGACGGCTCTGCTCTATGGGATCCTGGAGTCTCTTGCCTGCAACAGGCATTCTTCACGGTGCAGCCCAGTCTTCGTGCATCAACTCCCCTGCTCGGCAGGACCCCAGATGGTTTTCTTCTTCTGCCAGTGCTGGAGTGCCTCCCAGTTCCTTATCTCCAGGGCCCAGCGGAGCCACATGTCCTCCACCACCAGCTCCTCATGCCTCATCTTCCTTCTCTGCTCTGGAAACTCAGATGAAATCTGAACCATCCTCTGTGCCAAGAGCTTCTCCAACCAGCAGGACTTAGCTGGTTTTTTCTGAGACACGTTTTTGAGGCTCGTTGAGGAAAATAATAAAGAAAACACAAGCTCCCTGGACAGAGGCAGGAGTCCAGGTCCCCTCTCTGGGTAGGAACGTGCCTGCTCCGTGCACTGAGCACTCCATGCACATGCTTAGCTCCAGCTTCCTGCAGGAGCCTCCTTAGTCTCAGAAATGAGTCACCAACGTGCCAGCTCCAGACCTCAGTGCCACACAGGTAGCATTTCTGTAAGAAATGGGGATGTGTTGGCTGCTGAAGTAAAGGGTTGGTGTGTCCCCACCTCATGCACTGGAGCTGTTGGTTGCCAAAGGGAGCTTCCAACTGTGACTCAAAGTTGTCAGCATCGGCTACATGCCAGCATCACTCACAGAGCTTTTAAAATCTCGATACCCAGGCTTCCCAAAGCTCATATGTCAGTGGTTACAGACCTTCCCCAGGAAACTCCAGGGTGCAGCCTAAGTTGGACTCACCGTCCTATACCTTCTTCTGGGAAGCAGAACCATTTCTACACGTGCTTAGGTCAGACAGTGCACACCCAGCACACACAATGTACACTTGGCACACACAGTGCATGCTTTAAACACAGCAAGTGCCAGCGCACAGTGCATACTCAGCACACGAAGCTCACTCAGAGCTTACATAGTGCATGCTTGGCACACAGAGTGCACACTTGGCAGACACAGTGCACACTCTGCACATAGTTCACACTGGGCACACACAGTGCACACTTGGCTCACACAGTGCATGCTTGACGCACACAGTACACACTTGGCACACAGAGTGCACTTGGCTTGCAGTGGTCCCCACTGCTCTGGCCTTTGCAAAAATTCCATTCCCACCAAGATCACAGAACCTTCTTGCCTAGCATAATGGGTCTGTTACCCAAGGAGTGCTCAGATCCCCTTTGCTAGTCTTGCTGCACAAGTGAAGCCTGTTTCCCTGACAAGCTCATCCACTAAAACGTTGTTCTCAAGATTGGCTGCCCAGTGGAACCTGCTGGGGAGCCTTAGACATTCCTGAGGCTCGGACCTCATCATAGGACTTCTCCTTCATTGCATGCCTTGTGGTCTGGGCTTAGGAGTTGAAAACTCTCCCAGGTGGATCTAACAAGCACCTGAGGCCCACTGGTCTAAACCTGGTGTTGATATCCACTGTGGTTTAGGATTACCTGGAGAGCCTGGTAAAACAGATTGCTGGGCCCCAGCCCCAGAAGTTCTGATTCAGTAGGGCTGGGCTGGAGCTCAAGAATTTGCATTTCTAACAAGTTCTCAGGTGATGATGGTTCTGGGAGCAGATTTTGAGAACCATTGCATCTGTGGCACTGAGCCGGGTCTTTGATCTCCTCACCGCGAGAGAAGGTTGATGGATACTGCTGACTTTTGCAGGGTGAGAAGTTCCGGGTCCCCATCACGACTTCAGAAGCTCTGGACAGGGTGGGTACAGAGCCAGTGTGCTGTGGATGGTGCATTATGGATGAAACCTTTGGTATAAAAACTCTGAGTTCCCTGGGAAATACTATATATATATATATATATATATATACACACACACACATATTTTAAAGTGCTATTGGATTTTCCTTTTTTTGTAATCTCTCCTGTGTGTTGGTGTGATAATAGGAAAGTGTTTCTCCCATTTGAACTGAATTATCTGCCTGTCCTCCCTGGAAAGTCAATGGTGAACTAAGGTGGACATACAAAAAGAGAGACAGCCAGTGTGGCTGGTGAGCGGCCAGTGGCCTGGGTTTTCCCTTTAATTCACAACTCACTCCTCTGAGTCCTTCTTTCTTGGCCTCTGCTTTCCATTTGAGTGGAAAACATCTCAAGACTCAGAGTCAGTGTCTGGTCAGAGTGCTTTATCTGTTTTGGATGCACTAGCATGCTTCTTCCAGGCAAAGAAAAGCTGTGCAGCTCCCAGACCATCAGGAAACCACACTGGGGTCTACGCCCAATTTATCCACATGCACATCATCCACATTCATTTCCTTCAAGGAGAACTGAGCCAGGAAGGAGGACATTGGCATGGCTCAGGTGCGGAAGGGGAGGACCTGTGGCCGGGGGCCAGGTTTGCGTCCTATTTCCACTATGAAGGTACTTCCATCTGTACCTTCACCGCTGTCCTTTGCAAAATCTCAGTAATGACTGTAACTGTCTGGTAGAGTTGGTGTGAGGACCCACGGGCTGGTATATACACAGCACAGCATGGCTCGGGTGCTGCACACAGCAAGGGCTCAGCGCATTCATCCTCCCGTCTGCCCTGCTCCTTTTTTTTTCTTTTTAGACGGAGTTTTGCTCTTGTTGCCCAGGCTGATGTGCAATGGCTTGATCTCGACTCACCGCAACCTCTGCCTCTTGGGTTCAACGATTCTCCTCCTCAGGCACCTGCCATCACCCCCAGCTAATTTTTGTATTTTTAGTAGAGATGAGGGTTCACTTTGTTGGCCAGGCTGGTCTCGATCTCCTGACCTTGTGATCCGCCCACCTCAGCCTCCTAAAGTGCTGGGATTACAGATGTGAGTCACCACGCCCGGCCCTGCCCTGCTCCTTTTAGAGGGGGATGCCCACCTGTCTTAGCAACCTAGTTAAAGACATGGAGGTTCTTACTCCCAGACTAGTAAATTTTCCTCTCATTTTGTTTTTGTTAATAATATCCTCCCAAGACCCTCAACCTTGTAGTAAGACCATGGAGCATCCTCTCTCACCTCCTCCAGTGCTCCCAGTGGGAGTACAGACTTTCTCTTACATCCCCAGCCCCCAAAGCTTCAAGTCACTTAACTTGGAATAGGGATTATGGGAGGAGAGAATTAGGGAGGGATGCTAGAGGCTCATCCAATCCTAGGAGACCCTACCCGTCCAATGACGTGGATGAATAAAATAGAGTTGTCCTTTGCCTATAGAATTTTTTTTTTTTCTCTTTTCAGGAATGCAATCTAAACAGTTGCAGAATCCTTAGTTCTCTTGTCTTCCTCTCAAAAAAAAGAGCGACTTTCATTAGCTCCTGGATTTTTGTGTTGTGATCTCTGACATACTGACATGCCTCTTGTCTCCTGACAGTTGCAAATGTCACTGTGATAAGATCAGTATTTAGAACCCGATGACATCGCTTCTGTACTGAGCTGCCAGGTGAGGGAGACCTCAGGAATGTCTGGTAGGTCTGATTCTCATTAGAGTGGGATGACCCAGGTGTTGTCTAGGGAATGGGAGCTTGGAGGAGGGCTTTAGTGGATAGCACCTGGCCACAGAGCTGATTTCTCAGAACTGTTTAAAAGAATAAGCAGCTGTCTTCTGACACGTAACAATTTGTGGGAGCCAGGAGTGTGGACCAAGGTGGTTTGTGATTAGTGTATCTGGATTTTAACCTTGAACACCCACACGAAGCGTAATGCCTTGAGTAATCACCGTAGCACATGATTAATGGAACACAAAGTGTCCTTGTCTCTAAGAGAGATCCGTATTTCTCCTCTTACTTGAGAGGGGCAGCAGGAGGATGTTGAGATCAATTTTTTTCCCTTCGTGATTGTCTTGGGCATGACATAAAGTGATTCTCATAGTTTGAAAAGCTGTGCTAAGATGACTTCTTAAGTCGGCGCCTCTCAGGGCCTGAGAAGGGTGACAGAAGTGGCTTCTCATGGTGCTGACACAGATGGGCTCATTTGAAGTGAGAATGCTCTCTACGAGGAAAGGTTCTTAGAAGAATGGCGTTTCACAGGATTTGCAATGCACTCTGAGTGCATTCCCATACCGCCAGGATACTCTCTTTTTCCAGGTTATTAAGTTCTCAGAGTTAAAGAGTTCTCTTCTGCTCTTCTAGAGATGCTTCATGTAATTGAATTCAATAAGAATCAAAGAAAAGTTGCCCATTCTCATAGGCCTCGGGGCTAAACTGGATCAGAACACTGCAGCGGAATTACAGCGCGGTCTGGATACACCCGTGTGCAAGGAACTTGGAGACCGCTTTTACCGTTATTTTATTGACATGTGATATTAATGTTGATCAATGTATTCAATTGCCTCCTGATTCATCCTTTATCAAGTTTTTCCCCCACTTCTGGTGCCTCTACCTCTTACCTGAACCCCAAAGCTCTCATCATGGCTTTTTTTTTGGCCAATGGATGGTGGTTAAATCCATGTTTCTGTGGAAGATGGGGGCTGGGGGCCTTTTAGTCTGCCACCTTGCTGCCTTCCCTCCACCTGATGAATTTTATCCATCCACGATTGCTGTCCAGAACTTTGGTGTCCTCAGAGGTTACAAAGTAGTGATTTTCCTAACATACAATTTCTTCTGAACTTACTAGTTGGGTTTCCTCAATAAGGATCTCTTACCACCTACTTAGTTCTCTGTTTTATAAAGAAAAGCAGCACCAATGCTTAACTCTTGCCCTTTATTTACTGATTTTCAGAAAAATGAGTATCTATCCCAGCAATCTCCGAATATGATGTATGTGTGTGTCAGTAGGAACACCTGGATTTCTCTATGTCTGACGTGCTTCGCCTTCTTGTGATCATTGCGTTGGTATTTTATGGTTATATGCGCTATTGCTGTCCCTCTCCCCTCAAAACTCTGTGTTTTATGTCCTGTGTCTCCACCATTTTCATAGTGCCCATGCCTGGACTACTGTGGGCTCTCCATACATCTGTGTTTTGACAGTATTTTGGAGCAGGTGTAGAACTTTTCTTTGCTAGATATCTAGTTGTAGAAGATATGAAAGGTAAATTATGGCATTAATTTTAGATTATTTATTTCCTGAGCGGATCAGGTGGAAGAAATGGGGTTATTGGCTCAGTGCAGTGGCTCATGCCTGTAATCCCAGCACTTTGGGAGGTTGAGGTGGGTGGATCACTTGAGGTCAGGAGTTCAAGACCAGCCTGGCCAACATGGCAAAACCTCATCTCTATTAAAAATATAAAAATAAGCTGAGTATAGTGGTGCATGCCTGTAATCCCAGCTACTCGGGAGGCTGAGGCAGGAGAATTGCATGAACCCATATTGCATGGTCAGTATTAATGGACAGAAGAGTAGGCATGAGGTCTGCTTAGATTTAAGGCGCTTCCTTACATCTCTGAGTTTCAGCATGAGGGGTTGTGTGTGCCTGTCTGGGTATAGGAGGTGGAGGGTGCAGTGAGCCGAGATCACACCACTACACTCTAGCCTGGGTGATAGAGTGAGACGCTGTCTCAACAACAGCAACAAAGAGATGGGGTTATTTTAGCATGTTTGAGAGAAGTTCTGAGTGAGGAAAGTCACGGTTGGATAACATAGAGAAAAGCAGAAGGGTCACGACACTGGAGACTCAATCAGGAGTGAGGATCAGAGAGGGCTGCAGAAAACACACAGTGGTGTCCAAGGATAACTTTTGATAAGTATTTCTAGGTGATGACATGGTCCAGGCTTGGCATTGTGATCCAGTAGGTCTTCAGACTTAATGTTGTCAGGTTAGTGACACTCCCCAGGAATAGTTGAGACATCCCAGATCACTCAAGATTTCTATGATTGCCCCAGATCACAGAACAGGGTTGCAGTCTTCAGCAAAGGGAGGCAGGTGCCTGGGAGGTGGGGATGATGGGAAGGCCATGGTTAGAGGATGCTCCAGCAGAAGGGGTGAGTGGAGATAGGGAGAGTACAAGTGAGGACTGATGATAGCATCAGGGCAATGCCAGCTCCACTCCCTTCCCAGGGGTCTCACTCCTCTTGGGGGCTCCAGGGCGTTGGAGGGCTAGAAGCTCCTATCTCCAGGGGCTGCAAGGAATCAATGCCCACGGTGAAGTATCAGATTTCAGTGAAGGCAAAGGGATAGAGAAGCTTTTCTGCAAAAATTAGAGGATAAAGTGGAGTTTGTTTAGAATCTAATGATTATTCCAGGAGGTATAATAGGGATGTGTGTGTCGATACTGAGAAGAACTTGGGATGAGAAAGTTGGGATCAATAGAAGGATATGGCCAGTATTCACAGACAGAAGAATAGGCATGAGGTCTGCTTAGATTTAAGGCACTTCCTTACAACTCTGAAGTTCAACAGGAGGGACTGTGTGTACCTGTCAGGGTATAGTTGAATGGAGATGCCTGGAAGCTGAGTATCAGAGAGCTGGTGAGTACTTCTCCCCAGATTACAATGGGACAGAAGGATCCCCCGCTGCAGACTGCATCAGCATTTTTTCAGGACGGCGGCAAGGGCTCCGGCCCGGTGGGTGTGAGCACCTTGGCAAGCACGGTCTGGGACAGGTTTGCAGCTGGGTATGTACTCACTAAGTAAGTGAACATGCAGGTGCCAATTCCCAAGTGCTGGAAAGAACCGTAGTTTCACGGTGGGGCAGAGCCTGTGCCAGGATGTTGCTGAGAAGCTGTGGAAGCCCCTCCCAGGCGGGCTGGAGGTCATCTCACCCACAGCACCCCACTCCACCTTCATGCAGAGCTCCTGCTCTTCATTTCTCATTGCGTGCGTGGTCCGCACCTCGCATCGGGCTGCCTTCTGGGAGATGGGGAAGGGAATGAGAGATAAGATCCATCCATCGATGAAGCTCACAGTATGAACAGGGGGATGTTAAATAATTATACCCACGTGCTTTAATTACAGTGGTAATCTTGGAATATTTTAGCATGGAAATGAGTATCATCAGTTTCACTAAACTCTTACTTTTTTTTTTCATCTGAGCAGTTTCTGATACCTTTTCCTCTTCTGTGAAGTCCTCTAATTAAACACATTCTTCTTGTCTAAACATAGAACTGATATGGTTTTTTTCAGCCCCACAATATGCATTTGATTTTTTTCATGGACTGAAGCTATGACTTAAGTTTTTTATTCATTACTTTTTCAGATTTCTTCAGTTCTTTGTTTTTCCATAAAACCATCATTCATATGAGGACTAGAAATTTTCAAAGCAGGTTGCTGACTAACTGTAATTGGATTGTACTCGGTGAAAATGGATGCTATTATTGTGAACTTATTTGTAAAATATTTTGATACATTTTATAAAGGGAACTGAAAGAAGAGGACAGTGTGACTAGAATCTCCTGGACAGGAAAGGAATTACTGTTTCGTTTTGTTTTCTGTCTTTTGATGCTTAGAATACACAATAGGTGTTCTTTCTGTTTTTCTTTTCCTTTTGAGACAGGGTCTGGCTCTGTTGCCCAGGCTGGGAGTGCAACAGTGGAATCTCAGCTCAGCTCATTGCAACCTCTGCCTCCGGGGCTCAAACCATCCTCCCACCTCAGCCTCCACAGTAGCTGGAACTACAGGTGTGCACCACCTCACCCGGTTAATTTTTGTACTTTTGGTAGAGTTGCTGTTTCACCATGTTGCCCAGGCTGGCCTCAAACTCCTGGGCTCAAGAGATCCTTCTACCTTGGCCTCTACCTTGGTGTTGGGATTACAGGCATGAGCCACTGAGTCGGTCTAAAGTAGGTGTTCTAAAAATGCTAAGTATGAAAAAAAAAAAATTTATTTCTTTATTAGGACATGGGAAGCCAGTGTTCTAAAACAGTCACTAAAGATAATTGTGGTGAAATATGTGCAGATATTTATGCGAAAGTAAATCTGTCAATTGTAGTTTAGGTAGAAAAACAACCAACTAGATTATAAGCATATAATATTCATCATTTCTGCTCATATTAATGTAACTTGATATATCTATTCACATACAGATCGACTTTCTGAATGTACAATGAAAATCCCAGAAAAGGATGATTTTCTTATAGTTGGTTTTCTGATTATCTACTTCTCCTATTTCAGTTGAAAAATTTGTTGAAAGAAAGCCTTCTCATTCATCCTTGCCATTTTTCCACAGCATATATTGTAGGGTCAGCAGTGAGTAAATATTCAATGAATACATAAATGAGTAAATTAATGAAATTGCTATATAAAGAAAACTTTATTCAGGGGAAATTAAAAATGCCCATGCAAGTTAAGTTTCTTCTCTTCATACTCTGAGGCATACAACATGTTTTCAGATATCATGCGCCATTAAGAATGTTTAGGAGTCTACGTCATTCTGGTCAAATCTGAACTGGGGCGGGATTACTATTTCTCTGAAGTTACCAGCATTAGTATTACGTAGTTTTTGCATATAGATCTTGCATATGTTTTGTGAAGTATTTATCTAAGTATTCATGCAAAAACAATTTTGCTATTACTTTATTTCAGTTTTTTGAAGTGAGTATAAATGTCATTCCGCTTTTAACTTCATGTTCGAATGTTCATTGTTACCATATAGAAATGTGAAATAATTATACATAATCACCATAATGTAAATGTGTTATCTTGTCTTCTCTGATCTTGCTAAACTCACGTATTAGTTTTAGAAGGTTTTGTTTTCTGCAGGTTTCTTGGAATTTTCTCCATATACCATCATGTCATTTGCAAATTATAATAATTTCATTACTTCTTTCCCGATGTGTGTTTCCTTTGGTGGCTTGCTGGTCTAGAGCTCCCAGGACTATTTGGAACACGTGGTGAGGGCAGATGGCCTCTTTATTTTCTGATAGTAGGGAAAGCATTCACCACTCGGTACAACGCCAGCTGTGGGGTCTTAGTTGATGCAATTCTTCTGCGTTCCTAGTTTGCTGCAAGTTTTTATCATTAACAGATGTTGGATTTGTCGAATGCTTTTCCTGAGATGATTTTTAGGATCAGGTCATTTTTTTCTTCTTTAGACTGTCGATATGGTGGTTACATTGATTGATTTTGAATGTTAAATTAGCCATGCACTTGTTCATTTTATACTCTTTTTATTCATTATTTTGCTAATAATTTGGTAGTGATACTGTTGAAGTTCATGAGAGGTATTTGTAGTTTTCATTCTTGTGTGCTGTGTTTGGTTTTGGTATCGGTAATACTGGCCTCATAAAATTAGTATAAAAATGTTCCTCCTCTTCTATTTTGAGGAAGAGGTTTGTGAAATTGGTGTTAATTCTTAAAAGTGTAGTCAGATTTTTCAGTGAAACCATCTGAGCCTGGAGATTTTCTTTAGGGAGCTCATTCATTACTAATTCAATTTCTTTAATGGTTATAGTGCTATTTAGATTATCTATTTAATCTTGGTAGAGTTTTGCTGGTTTGTGGCATGGTAGACAGGATTACAGCATTTCAGAGATAGCCACATTGTCGTCCCCAGAGTCTCTGAATGACTTAGGTTTACATGGCAAAGGGGAATTAAGATGACAAGTGGAATTCAGATGCTAATAATCCAAACCTTAAAATAAGGGTATTGTCCTGTGTTATCCAGATGGTCCTGATGTAATCAAGAGAGTCCGTAGAAGGGAAAGAGGGAGCCAATAAAGATGGCAGCTAGGGAGCTGCTGCATTCAGTGTTGCTGGCTTTGGAGACAGAAGAAGGGGCCACAGCCTGAGAATGAGTACAGCCTTCAGAGCAGGGGTCCCCAACCCCATTGGGAACCGGGCCATGCAGCAGGATATGAGTGAGTGGTGAGCAGGCAAAGCTTTATTTATATTTACCTCTGCTCCCAATCGCTTAACCACGCGAGCTCCACCTCCTGTCAGATGAGTGGTGGCATCTGATTCTCACAGGAGTGCAAGCCCTACTGTGCACTGCTCAGGCACGGGACCTAGGTGGTACACTCCTTATGAGAATCTAATACCTGATGATCTGGCACTGTCTCCCATCACCCACAGATGGGACCATTCAGTTGCAGGAAAACAAGCTCAGGCCTTCCACTCCACTGATTCCACATGATGGTGAGTATGTATAATTATTTCATTATATATTGCAATATAATAAAATAAATAAAGTGCACAATAAATGTAATGCACGTGAGTCATCCTGAAACCATCCCCGATTCCCTCCCCTTGGTCTGTGGAAAAATTGTCTTCCACAAAACTGGTCTGTGGTGCCAAAAAGGGTGGGGACTGCTGCTCTAGGAGGCTGAAAAAGAAAGGAAATGGGTCCTCTCCAGGAGCCTTCAGAATGAACCAGCCCAGCCCACAACCTGGCTTAACCCACTGAGACCCATTTCATACTTCTGATCTTGAGAACTGTGAGGTAATAAATTTCTATTGTTTTATGTTATTAGGTTTCCGATAATTGTCATGGTAGCCATAAAAAAGAGTACCATGCATTTTGAGAAACCAGTTTATTTCCTCTAACTCATTAAATTTATTAGCATGAATTTGATCATAGCATTCCCTGATCATGCTTTTAATAGCTGTAAGACCAGTAGTAATACCGTTACCTTCTGATTGTTGACAATTTATTTCTTCTCTTTATCATTTTACTACAGTGTTATCAATTGTTTTAAATTTTTCTGATGGACAAGCTTTTTGTTTCATAGATTTTCTTATTATTTTCCTTTGTTCAGTTTTATTGATTTCTGCTCTGTAATATTTATACTATATATTATATAATTTATTATATATGTATTATTTTCTTCCTTATGCTGTTTCATTTTATTCATTTTCCAGCTTTTTGACAAACAGTTGTTAATTTGAGACCTCTGTCTTCTGATGTAACCATGTAGTGCTGTAAATATACATACCATCATTGTAGTAGTATTGCACCTATGTTGATATGTTGTATTTTCATCTTCTTCCAGTTATCTTTAGTTTTTAATATCCTTCGAGACTTCCTCTTTGGCCCATGAGTTGTTTAGAAGTGTCATGTCTAATTTCCAAGTATTTAGAAAATTTCCTGTTGCTCTTCTGTTTGTGATTTCTAGTTGGATTCCATTATAATTTGAGCACATGTTTGGTAAGATTTCAATTCTCTTAATTTTGTTTGGGTTTGTTTTCCTATGCTAGGATATAGTCTATCTTTGTGAAGGCTTCATGGGTGCATGAAAATAAGTGTGTGTTCTCCTGATGTTGGCTGCAGTGTTTATGCCAATTAATTCAGTAGGTTGATTACGTGGTTCACATCTTCTGTGTGCTCACTGAATTTTTGCCTAGTAGTGTTATCAGTTACTGAGAAGGCAGTGAGAACGTCCTCAGCTGTAACTGTGGATTTGCTGATCACTGTTCAACTCCATCAGGTTTACTCCTCATACATTTTAAGTCCCCATTTTTTGTTTTATTTCCATTCAGGGATTGTGTGTCTTCTTGGTGTATTGATCTCTTTTATCATTGTTGACTAGGGACACATTCTTTTAATTTTCCTTTTTCTGAGAATATCTTTAATTTCCTTCATTCCTGAAATATAGTCTCACTGGAATAGCCTCCAAAGTTGATAGGTCCTTTCAGCCCTTAAAACGCGTGTCATTTACTTCTGGCCTCTACTGGAGTGGTTGAGAAACCCTCTGCCATTTGAACTGGTGTTGTTCTATAATTCAATGTCTTTTCTTTCTGGCTATTTTCAAAATTTTTTCTTTGGCTATATTTTTCAGGATTTTGACCTATTATATCTGTCTTGGCATGGATTTCTTTAGGTTTATGAGGTTGAGCTTTACTCAGGGTTTTTAATCTGTAGGTTTATTTCTTTTGAAAAATTTGGAACTTTTACAGCTGTAATTTCTGGGAATATTCTTTCAGCCCTACTCTCTTCTCTTTGTATAAGATAGTGGTAATATGCATATTTGACCTCATGTATGTCCCATAGGTGCTTGAGGTTCTTTCTGGATTTTTTTTTTCAATTTGTTTTTTTCTCTCTTGCCCAAATTTGGAAAATTCTCCTAATGTGTCATCAAGTCCACCTATTCCTTCCTGTTTCATTTCCACTCACTATTGAGATCATCCAAGAAGATTTTGCTTTCTTTAAACACACACACCACGCACCCTTGATTATTGCAGCTGTGTAGTTAATTTTGAAATTGGGTCCTCCAACTTTGTTCTTCATTTTCAAGATTGTTTTGGCTATTCTTGGTTCATGGCATTGCCTTAAGTGCCAGATCCACTTGCCAATTTCTATAAAAAGGTAGTGGGATGAGATAGAAATTGCATTGAATCTCAAGGTAAATTTGGAACATACTGCCATATTAACATTATCAAGTATAATAACGTATAAACACAGGTTGTCTTATGTATTTGTTTTGTTTAATTTCTTTCAATGATGTTTTATAGTTGTCAGTTGCACAAGTCTTGTTCTTTTTTTGGTTAAATTTATTCCTAAGTATGTTATTCTCTTTGATGCTATTGTAAACAAAATTGTTTTTCTAACTCATTTTTGGATTTATTTTTTTTTTTTTGAGATAGAGTCTTGCTCTTTTTGCCCAGGCTGGAGTGTAGTGGTGCTGTCTCAACTCACTGCAAACTCTGCCTCCCGGGTTTAAGTGATTCTCCTGCTCAGCCTCCTGAGTAGCTAAGATTACAGGCATGTACCACCACACCCAGCTAATTTTTTGTATATTTGGTAGAGATGGGGTTTCATCATGTTGGCTAGGCTGGTCTTGAACTCCTGACCTTAGGTGATACACCCACTTCAGCCTCCCAAAGTGTAGGAATTACAGGCATGAGCCACTGTGCCGGACCATTTTTGGATTTTTTAAATTGCTAGTGTGTAGAATTAAAGTAAAAATTCTTGTGTGCAGCAATCTTACTGAGCTCGTTTATGCTGTCTAGTGTGTGTGTTTGTGTTTTGTCATGAAAGTGTTGCATTTCTCACTGCTTAGGTTATCACATGGCTTTTGTCTTTCATTCTATTAATATGGTATATTACATAGATTGGTTTAGGTACATTGAAGCAACCTTGCATTACTAGGATAAATCTTGGTCAAGATGTGTGCTTCTTTTTATATGATGTTAGATTTTGTTTGCTTTTTTTTTTTTTTTTGAGAGCTTTTGCATTTATATTTTTAAAGGATATTGGTCTATAGTTTTATTCTTCTCTGATGTCTCTGGCTCCATTGTCAGCGTAATTCTATTCTTATCGAATGAGTTAGGAAGCTATTCCTTTGTCTCTATTTGTAGAAGTGTTCATGATAGGTTGATACTAATACGTCTTTTACGTTTGGAAGGATTCACCTGTTAGATCATCTGGTTCTGGTTTCTTCTTTGTGTAAAGTTTTTTGATTATGGATTCTATGTCTTTGCCTATTACGCATTTGTTCAGATTGTTGATTTTTTGAGCCATTTTTAGTAGCTTGCATCTTCCTAGGAATTTGTCTAATTAATTTAGGTTATATGATTTGTTTACTTTTAATTCTCTATTTAATTTATCTCTGCTCTGATCTTTATTATTTCCCCTTTTCTTCCTACAGTGGATGTAAATTGCTATGTTTTTCTTTCTTTCATTTTTTTTTTTTAAGATGAAAGGTTAGGTTATTGATGCCAGTTTTTTCTTACTTTTCCTAGAAATTACGGCTGTTTCCTGGAAACAGCCATAAATTTCCCTCTATCCACTAGTTTAGTTGCATCTCATCAATTTTTCTATGTTGTATTTTCTTTTTTATTCTTATTTTCTAATTTCACTTGTGATTTCCTTGACTTATTGTTTATTCTATCAGCGTGTTAATTTCCACCTTTGAAAACCTTCCATGTTTCCTTTTTATTTATTTTTAAGGTAATTTTATAGTTGTTGGAAAACATGCTTTGCATAATTTCAGTCTTCTTAAGTTAATTGAGACACATGTTATATGGCCTATTCTGGAGAATCTTCCATGTGCACTTGAGAGGAATCCATACTCTGCTTTTGTCAGGTGAAGATTCTGTAGGCATCGATTGGTTCCGGCTGATTTACAGTGTTTTCCAAGTCTTCTGTTTTCTTGTTCATATTCTGTTTATTGATTTGAAAGTTGGGTAATTAATTCTTCAACTGTTGTTATCATATTGTTTCTTTATTGCTTCAATTCTTTTTATACTTCATGTATTTGAGACTTGTTAGATGCATATATGTTTATAATTGTAATTTATTCTAAATGCATTGATCCTTTATTATAAAATGTCTTTCATTTTTTCTAGTAAAATATTTTTGTCTTAAAGTCTATTTTTTCATAAATTAGAATGCCCTTCTAGCTCTTTTTTTTTGCAGGGGGTGGGGTGTCTTTGCATGAGATATCTTTTTCAGTTCTTTCATATTCAATACCTTTTGTCTTTGAATAAAAACTATGTCTCATAGAAAACATAATTTTATTACGATTTTTAAAAATTCATTTGGCTATTTTTTTAAATTGTATTGTTTGATCAATTTACGTTTAATGCTATTCATTGGATTTTAATTTGCCATTTTGCTGTTTTCTGTATGTCTTACGTATTGCTTGTTTCAATTCTCTATTACTGTCTTCTTTTGCATGAAATAATTTATCATAAATCATTTTAATTTCCTTGTGTATATATATATATACACGTGTGTCATATATACACATATACATACACATACGTGTGTGTATGTGTGAGTAGTTTTAGTGATTGCCCTGGGTATTATAATAAGCATCTTCATTGTAACAATTTAGTTTGGATTAACACAAAATTAACTTTAACTCATAGAAAAACATTGTTCCTATATAGCTCTACTTTCCTCCCTCCCTCTTGCTGTTACTTTCACATTAATTATCTCTTTATACCTTACATACCCAGTAACACAGCTTTCTAATTTCTGCTTTATGAAGTTGATTTTTGAATCAAATAAGAGAAAAAAGTTACCAACCAAAAATATCTTATTGTCTTTGATTTTTAGCTGTGTGATTATCTTCATAGGCACTCTTTGATTCCTCATATGGATTGAAGTTGCTTTGTACTGTCTGTTCCTCTCAGCCTAAAGGACTGTTTCTTGTGTTTCTTACAAAGCAGGTTCTTTGTTGGTTTGATCTTGAAATGTCTTAAACTCACCTTAATTTTTGAGGACAGTTTTGCATGATGTGGTATTGTTGCCACTTCTCGTGGCTTCTTTCTGTGGCCATGTCTGTATCCCTCCACTCTCTGTCTCTGTGTTCACAGGTACTTCTCCTCTTCTCCATGTGTGTCTCTTATAAGAACACTTATAACTGGACTTTAGGAAATCCAACATAATCTCATTTTGAGATCTTTAATTATATCAGTAAAGTCTTTTTTCCCAATTAAAGTTGCATTCATAGGTTTTGGGAGTTAGGATGTGAACATATCTTTTTAATCTTATAGCATACTATAAGTGGTATTTCTTGGCAATAAAATGACAGACAAAAAACCCAATTAAGACTCTCACAAGCCAGCAAGGCCAACATTATGTGCCACTCAATGGTAAATAATGATAAGGCTAGGGGATTTTCCTTGTCTCCATGACAACCAGAACTGGGGACTTCCTAGAGACCCCGCAGGACAGGACTTTCCAGACTCCCAGAGTAACCTGGCCCAGGGATTGTTAGGTCTCTGTGAAAACAAGACTTTAAGCCCTGATTGCAGCTGGGTGTGGTGGCTCACGCCTGTAATTCCAGAACTTTGGGAAGCTGAGACAGATGGATTGCTTGAGGCCAGGAGTTTTAGACCAGCCTGGTTGATACAGTGAAATGCTGTCTCTACTAATACAAATTAGCTGGGGGTGGTGATGAGTGCCTGTAATCTCAGTCACTTGGGAGGCTGAGACAGGATAATCCCTCAAACCCAGGAGGTGGAGGTTGCAGTGAGCTAAGATTGAACCACTCCACTCTGGCCTGGGTGACAGAGTAAGATTTTTGTCTCAAACAACCCCTAGAGAACCTGGTTGTCCTAGAAACAAGACCACTTCAGCACAGATGCAACTTCCATAAACCGTAAAGCAAAGCTTATCCTTACAAAACGATCTTAAACTCCCTCTGTGAAAGAAACACCTGCTAACTGGCACAGACTGAATACAGGTGAGAGATAAAGCTCTGAATCCTTCAAGCTCTGAAAATGGTCTCAGAACCAACAGCCTCCTGCTCAGTGGTCATCTGACCCCTGCCTGTGCCTGGTTCATGCCACCAGCCTGTTCCCACTCTCCTGCTTCTAAGAATACATTAAATAAACTGACTGAGTGTCAGACAGTGTCTAAGACACATCTTTGGGGATGATCGGTCTAAAGGGGAGAAGTTGCTCCTGGGGAATCTGGTTGGTTAACTAGGACCACCTGAGACCCCCAGACACAAAACTCAGTATCCTTCCCATCCTTCAACCCACTGTGTAGGCCAACCCCTTGACTACTGACCAAGGCAGAAGATGCATTTAGGCCAGTGTTTTGTCTGATCTCAAAGAGAAACTCCAAAGCCAGTGGCCAGGGGAGAAAAGCAGCTTCCAAGATGGCAGGATGGTCACTGTTTCAAGAACTGACTCCTTACATCACCAGCGGAATCTTTGGAAAGACAGAATTCTGGATCAGAACCATCATGAACTGGCAAAGGAAAGCAACAGAAGCAAAGTTGCAACTCATAGCTGATCTGGTCTTCATTACCCATATCCAAGCAAAGTCTTATCTCATAAAATGTTCTGCTTTATTAGATTTTGATAATCCCTGAAAACAAAAATTCCGAGAAGTAATTGCCTTTGGAGACCAATTGCCTTAGGATGTCTCCAACTAAAGTCAATCCAAATGAACAGTGAGCTGTAGCATCAGAAGCAGAGAGATGGGTTTGTCATGTAGGGTGCATTCAGTCTTTGCGGAGTTCCAGACATAAGGGACATTAACAATATTCCTGGCCAGAAGAGTCATTATCTCTTTTAATTTGTACCTGTGCTAACTGGATAGTACGTTTCTATGCATGTCTAAAATAGAGACAGAAACAAATTAAGAAAACATTTTGCTGGAGACAGTCATGCCATCCATGGGGAATAGCATAACTCTTAAAAGAAAGACACTTTTCCTCTTTTACAGGCATTTCATGTTTAAATATTCTATGAAATATGCCAATTCAATTTCGGCAATGGTTTGGCCTCATTCAATTATTTGGTGAAAATTTAAAACTCTGCAAGGATTAACCCATAAATCTGGCTATTCACGTTGCTGAGCCAAAGATAATGTTTGCATAATAATCCCGTGACCCGAGGACAGTTCTGAATGCCAGTCCAGTAGAAATGATTTTTAAAATATCCAGGGGCTTTTGTGAATTATCTAACTTAATTATAGAGGGTGCCATGAAATCTGGTGCATATATAATTCCTAATTTATGTGAGAAATATATTAACTTTGCTCAGCATTTATTGGACCTTTCAATGTAATAAAATATGGTGGTTCTTCTACAATCGATCATTTTGCTGAGTCACATCAGCGCCTTGTTCCAAGAAAATTGCTGGAAGTGGGAGAGGCAAATGGTAATTAAACCATTATTGCAGTTGGCTTTTCCATGATGTAACAGAAACTGAACTTAATGTGCCCCAAACAAAATTTTTCTCTCATTCCCACCTCCCAACCTGCTTCCCCGGCTTTGACCTGATTTACGTAGGAGACATCAAAATGCTGGTCAGATATCCAAGCCAGAACCTAAAATGCAAGCTCAAAAATGTTGCTTTTTTCTCTCTTAACCTCATATTTAAAACATTTAAAGACTAGTAAGTTTTAATTTTTAGAGCAGTTTTAGGTTTACAGGAAAATGGTGCACACAGTACAGAGTTCCCGCGCACTTTCTCTCCTTCCTCCCACAATCTCTCCTATTTTTCTCTTACGTTGGTGTGGGACATTGATTACCACTGATGAACCGTTATTGATGCGTTAGTATTACGTAAATTGCATAGTGTCCATTAGGACTCTGTCTGTGTTGTGCAGTTCTATGAGCTTTGACAAATGTATAATGTCATACATACACTACTACAATAAGAATACAAGATGAGATCTCAAAAGCTTCTAAGTGCAGGCAACATTAACTACAGGCACTGTGCTGCACCACAGATCCCTGGAGCTTATTCATTACACATACCTGAAACATTTCACCTGGTGAACAAACCCTGGTCCCCTCCTCCCCTAGCCCTGGCACCCACCACTCTACCCTCTGCTTCCATGAGTCTGGCTGTTTTTGGTAGCTCCTGCAAGTGCAGTCAGACAGTGTTCAGATGGACCTGGAGGACACTGTGCCAAGTGAAATAACGCAGGCACAGAAGGAAAGAGTCATTTATTGTGATCATATCTTTACAAGAAGTCCTGGGATGACATAGGCATGGAAGAGCTGTTTTTCTGAGTGGATAAATAATATTAATTAAGAGTACACTTTGGGAGGCCGAGGTGGGCGGATCACGAGGTCAGGAGATTGAGACCATCCTGGACAACACGGTGAAACCCCGTCTCTACTAAAAATACAAAAAAATTAGCTGGGCGTGGTGGCGCGCGCCTGTAGTCCCAGCTACTGGGGAGGCTGAGGCAGGAGAATTGCTTGAACCCAGGAGGCGGAGGTTGCAGTGAGTTCGAGGTCGCGCCACTGCACTACAGCCTGGCACCTGGTGATGGAGTGAGACTCTGTCTCAAAAAAAAAAAAAAAAAAAAAAAAAAGTAAACATTTTGTACAGTGAGAGCAGCCAGCTGGTGGCACAGCCTCTGGTGGGCACTGGCAATGGGCAGGTGTTTCCCCCTCCAGGGCACAGGATGCATTGCCCACAGTCCTCAGGCGTCAGACCCCTCCTGTCCCTGCTGTGGAATGCTGCCTGGCCCGAGGTCATGGCCTTCCTGGGGCAGCCTCCATTCCCAACAGGGTGTGAAAAGCCCAGCCCCTCATCCTGATTCAGAACAACTCAATACCATCCCAGCTCCCCCCTGTGGCTGTGAATGGTCCCTCTTGAGGCTGTGTCTCAGCCCGGCTTTTACCTTCTCCTTAAAACTGATCCCAAGAGAGCTCCCTTCATGTAAATAAGCCCTGACATGCTGATATTCACCTTGAAGTCGGCTTCTAATGGAGTCTAACCTGTGATATAGGCTTCCACTAATTTGCAGGAAAATCAGGAGAAAATCAGATTTTTCTGCAAAAAACTAAAAAGCAAAATGGTTCCAACTGATGATGGCTTGGTTGCCCCGTGGGGGAGGCAGGTGGGGAACAAGGGAAACTAGACGAATGAAGCGAGGGCCTGTCAGGTGCCTTCGGTAGGAGAAGGAGACAGCAATGCTGCACCCAGGTGTCACAAAACCCTGTGCAGTGAACACGAACATCACCACGTCGTGGATGAGTGAACTGGGCCCGGTCACACTAGATAACCTTCTAAAGTCATTTTGCTGTAGGCTGCAGAGTCAGACTGCAGAGAGCAAGCCTGGTTACAACACATCATCTCCTGGCTTAACCAGTAGTAAAGGTGCTGTTTATGTGATTTCAGCCGTGTGATCCTCAGAACTTCCAGTTAGGGCAAAGAAGGTCAAGACAGAGTGATTGTGTTCTCTTATTTTTATTTCAGACTGGAGTGCAGGCTGTGACCACAGCACGCCCTTACTCTGCGCTCAACAATCCTCCCACCTCAGCCTCCAGAGCAGCTGGGACTCTGGGCACACAACACTATGACTGACTAAATAAATGTGTAGAGATGTAGTCTTGCTCGCCCAGGCTGCCCAAGCAATTTGCTCACCTTGGCCTCTGAAAGTGTTGGGGTGGACCGCACATCACCAGGAGCTCTGCCCGAAGCAGGACAGGAGAGCTTGGGCAGGACGAAGTGGCCTCTTAAGAGCACACCCGCATCTCTACAGAGAGGACTCCAATGCAGACACTGAGGGAGGAGCTGCAGGTGCAGGTAATGCCAATCAGGGCATTGCTACCTGGGGGAAAAGTTTTTAGGCTGGCTTCCAAGAGGGCCGCTGAGTGGTGGTCATTCTCTTCTTAAATTCACCCTTGTCTAGGCTCTGAGTTCGTTAATATACAAGAGAGCATCTCCATTTCTCAGTGGTAGACACAACGTAACCAAGAGCGCAACACTCATGGTTAAAGCTGGAATTTGCAGTAAGCCCACACTATCCGCCAGTCTTTCACTACCTTCAGTCTGCATGGAAAGCCACTCTGCTCATGATGAGAAGCCATTTCAGCATATTAAAGTGAAGACTTGCTCTCCCAGAGGCTGGGTGGAAAGCCACTCTGCTCATGATAAGTCCTTTCAACACATTAAAGCGAAGGCTTTCTCCAACATAAAAAGTCGCTTGCACAATGCGTTATTGAGCATTGCCATGGAGGTTGTGGGAAAGTCAGAGATGCCATCTAGAGCTTTTCACCTGCACAAACCCCAGCTGGACTTGCTCTTCCCCACACCTTACACCTTATTGTCAACAGCTCCACAAAACTTCTAAATCTCTGACTGTGTTTCTCTTTTCTGGGACATCCTGGCATCTCCCATCTCTTTTTCAGAATATCTTAGTTTTGTCCTACTCTTGGAAATAGCAATTCCCTCCACCAATTACTATTTCACAGGGTATAAAACACACTATTTCCTTAAAATCTGGGTTCAGCCGCTATAACTCGACATTACATGTTACAATGCTTTGGGCCTTGCAGCCTCCAGATCCTAGAATATTAGCACTCACTGGGTAAATTCTTG
Source organism: Ateles fusciceps (assembly GCA_036589455.1). Lineage (NCBI taxonomy): Eukaryota > Metazoa > Chordata > Mammalia > Primates > Atelidae > Ateles > Ateles fusciceps. Next base: position 4,513,475 of record JAZHEH010002639.1, read on the forward strand.
AGGTCCTTAGCCACAGCAGAATGGCTTCATCAAAGACATTGGAATACTATAAAAATTGTAGCTTAGGCTCCCTCAGCTCTGGAAAATATATCATACTTCCATGGCCGTGGCCCCGTGAGCCTCGGCCTCCCGCTCCAGGACTCGGCACTGGCTGCCTCTTTTGGATGAATGCAGCATTTCTTAATGTGCAGTGGATGAACTCGGGGGTGAATTGTGGCCGGCTTGGGAGACACCTTGTGTTTTAAGATTATTTGTCTGTTTTTTTATCAGGTGTTGATTTCCTAATTTAGCTTTTACAAGCTTTCCTCATTGTTGAGTTCTGGTGAGGCTTCACATGGTAACCACCTAACTGCAATGCTTTTGAGTCTGTAACAATCAAGACCAACAATAGCAAGCTGGACTAAGAAATCCGTGTAATCCCTGATAATAGCCTGTGTGGCTAGAGTCAGATTTATAAAACATAGGAAGCATAATCTTACTCAGACGTGACAGTACCAGCCAGCCTTTCTTTTGTCATGATTCCTGCATTTTATTTAGAAGGGGGTGGTGCACAGACCCATCCTGAGACCCTGATGACAGCTGAGAACACTCTCCCGTGAAAACAGCACAACCTCCCTTTGCTTCCTCCACATGGGCACACACACAAACACATACACTCGCACACATACACACAGATACACACATACCTACAACATACACTCATGCAACCACAGGTACTCACACAGACACACAGACATACACACTCACACACATACAGAGATACACACATACCAACAGCACACACACATATTCATAGGCACTCTAATACACACATATATACATATACACAGACACATATATACATACAATACACACTCACACGTATCCACAGACACACACAACACATATCCAGACACACACACAAACATACGCACATACACACAGAGTATATATATATATATATATATAAAGTGAAGGTTGTAACTGACAAGCTTAAGAGTTTATAATGTATAAGTGGTACACAACACAATGTGGTCACATTCAGTCTCAATCATAGATGTTTCATTTTTTAGTATATTTTTAGAATTTGAGGACAAGGAAACAGATGGACAGATGTTAAAGCTTTTAGGAGGAGACAATTTAGTTATCAGAACATAGCTAGTAAATTAGTAATGGGAACATTCTCTGTGACATGAGCTAACCCTATTTTTTTTTGAATTTTAATTGCAGTTCTAAGGGGACCTACCCCTTCCATTTTTTATGAAAGCCTCGACAGTTGCTGTCTCTGGTGCTGTGCAGCCACAGTGGAGGGGTGGTGGGATCAGAGTTAAAAGCCCTCATATACGCAACTTCCCCCCTCCTGATATCTGATCAGGCTTGAGGCCTTATCCATGAAAAACTCAGACTCAATATGCATTATGTGTCATTTGATATTGATGTAATGACATCTGTGCTGATTGGCTGAAGGACACCATACCTTTCATGAGTCAAAATGGCTCTCTCCTATTCCACTCTCACAGTGGGAAAAAGGTGCCCCTCCTGGCCATTGGCCATTGGCCCCTCACCTGCACACACACTCTCAGGCCCTCACGGCCCAGCCTGCAGCAAATGTTGGCACAGACTGTAAATGTGTTTTCTCCCGTGAGATTTTGTTATATAATCTCTTCATTACTTTTGCGCATGAACTATTAACCACTTCCATCAACTACGTGCTGCAAACAGTCATGTTGCTTCCTTTTAGTCATTAACAAACACGTGAGACATTATGATGCCGTATATAGAGCCCTGGAGAATTTGAATTAATTCTCTTGCATTTTGTCTTCCCACCATGAGACTTGAGAGCATAATCTCTTAAGTCATTGTTTTCTGTTTTCAGATTTGTATCTGAACAATTACTTTTTCAATTTCTCTTAGACCAAAACAAAGTTTTGAAGATCCTAGAAAGGGGTTGATGCCAGCACCTGCAGTCCTTGCTGCAACTCCCCCAAGGAAGTGGGCACTAGGAATTCTTTTCCACAATCTTACCATGTTCACACAATTCTCATTTTGCACAAGTTTTCATAATGCTACTAAAATTAAAAAGGTCAATTAGTTAGAGCATAGGGTGTGCATTGCAGAGATGGCGATGGTTTGCAATGTGGCGTCGTAACGTGTGATGGGGTGTTGGAGCTAAGAAGTTGCCCCCTCCTTAGAACAGGAGGCAGAGTCATGGTGTTTGGGTACTCACAGCGAACTGAGAAACGAGTTGTTTTATGAAGGTGAACTTTGTGGATCAGAACGTGATCTGTCTTGGTGCACGTTCCCTGTACACTTGAGAAGATAAGAACGTGCATTCTGCTGTGGGCTGGATGGCACAGTCTATCAATGTCAGTTAGATCAAGTTGATTGATTGATAGTTTGAGTCATCTATATCTTTGCTGATTTTGTTCACTATTATACTGGAAGTCCTAGCCAGAGCAATCAGGTAAGAGAAAGACATAAAGGGTATCTAAATTAGAAAGGAAGAAATCAAATTAGCCTTGTTTACAGACAGTATGATCTTATATTTAGAAGAAATTAAAGATTCCACCCAAATAAACCTGTTAGAACTGATAAGCGTATGACACAAAAGCCGAATCCATGATTTCTAGACCAGCAAATGAACTGTTTATTCAACCCTCGTAGCTCCGATGGAGAAAGGTCACGGAGGTGGACACTCCCTGCTTTAGAACAAGAGAAGGGGGAAAACCAACATCAACGACTTTCCTTACACTCATCGAGGAGCTGAGGTTGCAAAACGAACTGCCGCCTCCAATCTGAATAAACAGGAGAATCCAACTCAATGTGGCACCAGAGGTTTGCGTCCCCTGGAGCACAAGTCCCTGAATGCCATGCGTGGTAGGACCTCGTGCTGGGCTGTAGCTTTGACAAAGGTCTCAAGGTCAAGAGTGGATCAGTGAGAGAGCCAGTGGTTCCTTGGGGCTGCAGCCATGGGGTGCTTTGGGGATCACATTCAGGGGCTCACCTTGCAGAAACCCCACCAGCTTCTCACATCAAGGACCTGGGAAAAGCCCCTCATAACCTGAGAGAGAGAGGGGAGATGCCATTCTATGCATCACAGACTTGACCTTCGAGGGAGAATATCCAGAGGACACGCAGAAACAGCTTCCTCCCGGAGAGAGGGCTCCACTCGGCCTGCCCTGGCCTACCTAGAGCTGGGACTTTTCAGGAAAAGAACAAGGAGGCTGCAGACGGGGAAGCGAGAGGCTGGGGGAGGCTGGACGCTGGAGGAGGTGTGGGAACACTGTGAAGGCCACACCCCTAAGACCTGGTGCCCTGGGCTGGGCCATCGTTGCATTGCTATTAAAAATACCTGCGACTGGGTAACTTATCAGGGAAGAGGTTTGACTGGCTCATGGTTCTGCAGGCTGGACAGGAAGCCTGATGCCAGCAAGTCTACTTCTAGGGAGCTCTCAGGAGGCTTCCAGTCATGGTGGAAGGAAATGGGGGATCCAGCGAGTCACATGATGAGAGCCTGAAGAAGAGGGAGAGGTGGGGGAGGTGCCACATTCTACAATAACCAGATCTACAGAGAGCTCACTGCTGGGAAGACAGCACCAAGGCATGAGGGATCCGTCTTCAGGATCCAAACGGCCCCAGCTCCAGCATTGGGGATCACAATTCAACATGGATTCTCATGGGACAAATATCCAAACCGTATCAGGACCTATGAGATGGAGACTTCATCAGAAAAGGGTAGAACCCTTCTCCCCCACACCACCCCCCCACCTTACAGTGACACCAGCAAGTTCAGTCTAACAGCAGTAGATTCCAGCTGAAGGTGCTGCCGGTGGCATCTCTCAAAAGAAGGAAAGGGTGACCTGTTACCTTGAGGGCCCGCAGTGTCCCAGAGGTGGTGGGGGAGCCCTGCCTCCCAGGCTGCCCTGCAGGGCAGAGGCTGTAGCTGGCCCTGGGGGCAAGCACATGTGTGAGGAATAAGCCTGCATGTGGCATGCCATTGCTGTGGGGGGCATCTTTAGTATTTTGTCTGTTAATATGTAAAAACTCCTTGACTGCTGATACTCCTGCAGAAAAGGAGAAACTTATTACTGGGACTTAAAAGCATTTTGGGTATAAAATTATCCACTGAATCATTTTTTATAAGTTGATTTTGAGAGCACTGAGTGTCTTAGAAAGAGAACACTGTCAGAGAAGAACCTACTATATTGAAGAGTAATTAAAAAATCTGTTTCAAAATGTTTTACATGCCCTTTCTGCATTGGATCTTACACTGTTTCTTTAAGGTCAGAAACTTCTGTGTGTCCTAAAGATTTAGATTCCATGGCATTTTCATATTTTAACAGGTGTCAATGATGTACAAGAACTGCACATGGATAATTAAAACACATTTACTTTTTACTGAAGCATTATATATTGCCAAAAACATAAATATTGTAAGTTTACAGCTCAATGATTTATTTTAAAAACAGAACGTACCTGTGTAATCAGAACCCAGAAAAAGGAAAAGCGAATCCTTCCACACACAGAAGTCCTGGTGACAGTCCTTCTAGTTATTTGCCCACTCAAGGGTCACCCTATCCAAACCGCATTGATTAGGTTTTCATATTTCATAGAAATGGAATCACACACTGCACACTCTTTGTGTCCGGATTCTTTAATGCAACATTATTTCTGTGAGTCTCACCTATGTCGTTGTATGTACCCTTAGTTTTCCTTCTTCATTTCTTAATGTTGTGTAGTATTTTACTTTGTGATAATCAGAATTTATTCTACTGGTGGTGGACATTTAAGTAGTTCCAGTTCTATTTTTTGAGTTACCACAAAAGAGTGCTATTGTGAACATTATTGTTGGTGACTTTTGGTGAACATATGCAGGCATCTTCACTGGTTATATGCCTAAGCAGGTGATGTTGGCCACAGGGCATGCAGATGTTCAACTTTAGTATATGCAGGCATACAATCCTGCAAACAACTCTCATCAGTTTAAACACTCCCCAGCCGCGTATGAGAGTTCCAGTTTCTTCATATACCTGCCAACACTTGAAGTTGTCTTTTTTATTTCGGCCATTCTTATGAGTGCATAGTTATGTCATTTTATGGATTTGATTTACATTTTCTTTTTAAAAATTTTAGTTGACAAATAATAATCATATCTATGGGATACACTTTGTGTTTTGATATGTGCATCCACCATAGAAAGAGTAAACCAAGCCAATTAGCATACCTATCACCTTACCTACTTACCATTTTTTGTAATGAGCATGTTTAGAAGCTACTCTTTTAGCCATTTTGAAATATGCAATACATTTTTATTAACTATGGTCAGCATGCTGTGGAATAGATTATTAGAACATATTCCTGTTATCTAAGAGAAAGTTGGTACCCTTTGGCTAACCATTACCCTTCCCCTGCCCCTGGAGATGGATAAAGCCACACACCTTTTAATATTTCAGTGACCATCTGTTGTCACCTTTTTTGAAGTCAGTTCAGTTTTTAAAAATCATTTTTCTGATCTGTTTTTTCCTCATTGAGTTAATGGGTATCTCATGTATTTATGATACAAATCCTTTTCTGAAAATGTGTGTTGCAACCATATTCTCCTACTCGTGGTTACTTTTTCAGTCACTTTTTCACTTGTTGTTTTGCTGGCAATGTTGTCTAAATGTTCAACAATATCACTCTTTTAAAATTATAGCTTTACAGTAAGTCTCGTATACCGTTTATAAAATTGAGCAAGATTTATTCTGAGTTGTATGCACAAGAGTGGGAGTGTTTGACATAAGGCACCTTCATATATACTTTCTCTACTACGCCATATGGTTCTTCAGAATATCTATAGGAATTGTTGCATTATCAACATTTTACTTCTAGAGTGAGTCTTATTTTATTAGTATTGTTTCTTCTAGGCAATGGGTATTCTGGGGCTGCAAATACTTAAAAAAAATTTAAAGACCAATACATAAAGACTGTATCATTAGAATGGATTGATGAGTTTTTCATACAATCTGTCTCATCTTTATTCTCTGGGACACTGACAATTTTATCGTCTCTTTCCCAGAACACGAGAAGCATCGCACTTGTCGTCATTCTTAGGAGTGGAGCTTCCAATGATGCTTTTCCATTTAAAACAAGTAGCAGCAGTAGCCCTCAGGAATCCAACTCCACTTCCATTCATTTATTTGTCAATGTAGCAAGTATCTATGAAACATCTGCTGTTGCCAATACATCAATGAACAAAATAGGTAACATCTCTGCCCTCCATGGGGTTCACTTTGTAGTAGCTGGCAACAAGCAACAAAAATGAATATTAATTAATTAGACATTTTGAAGCAGGAGCTAACAAATTTGATGAAAGGTGAAGAAAAGAGGATTCAACAATGCGGCTATGGTTATTGGTCTGATGATGCAGCTGCCACTGACTGATATGAGGAAAATGATAGGAAAACAAGTTTGGATTTCCAGTGTTTCTGTAGAGATGCCTGCTAGACTGCAAGCAAAACACTTTGAGGAGATACACAGATGTGAAGGACCTCTTCAAGGAGAACTACAAACCACTGCTCAAGGAAATAAGAGAGGACACAAACAGATGGAAAAACATTCCATGCTCATGGTTAGGAAGAATCAATATTGTGAAAATGGCCGTACTGCCCAAGGTAATTTATAGATTCAATGCTATCCCCATCAAGCTACCATTGACTTTCTTCACACAACTGGAAAAAACCACTTTAAACTTCATGTGGAACCAAAAGAGAGCCTGCATAGCCAAGACAATCCTAAGCAAAAAGAGCAAAGCTGGAGGCATCACACTACCTGACTTCAAACTATACTGCAAGGCTACAGTAATCAAAACAGCATGGTACTTGTACCAAAACAGAGATATAGACCAATGGAACAGAACAGAAGCCTCGGAAGCAATGCCACACATCTACAACCATCTGATCTTTGACAAACCTGACAAAAACAAGCAGTGGGGAAACGATTCCCTATTTAGTAAATGGTGTTGGGAAAACTGGCTAGCTATATGCAGGAAGCTGAAACTGGATCCCTTCCTTACACCTTATACAAAAATTAACTCTAGATGGATTAAAGATTTAAACATAAGAACTAACACCATAAGGACTCTAGAAGAAAACCTAGGCAGTACCATTCAGGACATAGGCACAGACAAGGACTTCATGACTAAAACACCAAAAGCAATGGCAACAAAAGCCAAAATAGACAAATGGGACCTAATTAAACTTAAGAGCTTTTGGGAGTGAACCGGCAACCAACAGAATGTGAAAAAATTTTTGCAATCTACCCATCTGACAAAGGGCTAATATCCAGAATCTACAAAGAACTAAAGCAGATTTACAAGAAAAAAACAAACAAACCCATTCAAAAGTTGGCGAAGAATATGAACAGACAATTTTCAAAAGAAGACGTATATGAGGCCAACAAACGTATGAAAAAATGCTCATCATCATTGGGCATTAGAGAAATGCAAATCAAAGCCACACTGAGATACCATCTCATGCCAGTTAGAATGGCAATCATTAAAAAATCTGGAGACAACAGATGCTGGAGAGGATGTGGAGAAATAGGAACACTCTTACACTGTTGGTGGGAGTGTAAATTAGTTCAACCATTACGGAAGACAGTGTGGCAATTCCTCAAGGATCTAGAAATAGAAATTCCATTTGACCCAGCAATCCCATTACTGGGTATATATCCAAAGGATTATAAATTGTTCTGTTATAAAGACACATGCACATGTATGTTCATTGTGGCACTGTTTACAATAGCAAAGACTTGGAATCAACCGAAATGCCAATCAGTGATAGACTGGATAAAGAAAATGTGGCACACATACAGCATGGAATACTATGCAGCCATAAAAAGGGATGAGTTCATGTCCTTTGCAGGGACATGGATGAAGCTGGAAACCATCATTCTCAGCACACTGACACAAGAACAGAAAACCAAACACTGCATGTTCTCACTCATAAGTGGGTGTTGAACAATGAGAACACATAGACACAGGAAGGGGAACATCACACACCAGGGCCTGTTGGGGGGGTGGGGGTGCTAGGGGAGGGATAGCAGGGGGTGGGGGGATTGCAGGGGAATCACCTTAGGAGAAATACCTAATGTAGATGACAGGGGAATGGAGGCAGCAAACCACCATGGCATGTGTATACCTATGTAACAATCCTGCAGGATCTGCACATGTACCCCAGAACTTAAAGTATAATAATAAAAAGAAAAAAAATGTGAGATTTAGTCATTTAAAATTGCATACTTGCAATGCTTTGATAAAGAATTGTTTTATTTTGTTTTCATTTTAAACATGTATTCCTAAGTGCTATTTGAATTAGTATCCCATAGAAAAGGTATATTTTAAATTATATAAACAAAACACTTCTAAAAAAAAAAAAAACAGAAAAGCAAACACAGCGTGTTTTCACTCATAGGCGGGTGTTCAACAATGAAAACACTTGGGCACAGGGGAAGAGAACCACACTCACTGGGCTAGATTGGTGGGGTGGAGGGGGGGGGGGGGGAGGGGAGTGGAGGAACAGCGGGGGGATGGGGACGGATAACACCGAGAGAAATGCCTGATGTAAGTGACGGGCGGGGCAGAGGGGGCAGGCAGTGCAGGGATGGAGACAGCAAACCACCATGGCATGTGTGTACCTATGCAAAACTCTGCAGGATGCAGGATATGCACATGTACCCCAGAGCCCAAAGTACAATTAAAAAAAGAAACGGGGCTATGAGGACCCCTACTTCTCCTACCAGCTGGAGAGCACCAGGGTAGGAGGAGAGGGGATGTTTTAACCCAAACTGATATTCATTAGAGCAGCACCAGGAACAGTCTTCCAGACCTTGGGGGGTGGGGGAGGGGTTCAGCTGCCTCAGCAGCTGTTGCTGATGAGGATCAAGAGTGAGGCTGGACACCTGTTTCTGCATTCTGTACTTCCACCTGGGAGTACAGAAACCATACTATGATACAGTTAATATATTTTTCTAAAGCTATAAATACTTTACCTGAAGTATTCTCATGGTTTAAATTCAAAAATGCAGTGTTCACCTATGCTTAATGGTTTTTTTTTTTTTTCTTTTAGACAGAGTCTTGCTCTATCTCCAGTCTGGAGTGCAGTGGCACAATCTCGGTTCACTGTAACTTCTGCCTCCCAGGTTGAAGCGATTATTCCGCCTCAGCCTCCTGAGTACCTGGGACTACAGGCACGTGTCACCACGCCCGGCTATGGTGAAAGCTCAGCATGAGATGAAGCAGGTGGAGGCATGTGAATCCTGGTCCTCCACCAACAGAGGCCAATTCTGTCAAGCCTTACCTGGATGGTGTGTGTGACTCTCCCCATAGAAAGGAACAGGCTCTCTCATGAAGCCTGCGTTCTAGCCTTTTGTGATCACCTATGACCTTCGAGGGGTCCTCTAGAACCCCAATTCCTAAATAGGAGAATACAGAGTGGGTTCACACTTATTTCTCCACTATTCCTGTGTTCTTTCAGGAGGCTGACCATCAAACTCACTTAGAAATCAGACCTTGAATGTGGGTGTGTGTTGTTCATTCTGTATATCCTTTGCATGGCAGAATGTCAGTTATCGGATAAATAATAGAGGGTAGGCTTTGTACCAAGTCATGGTGACAATGATACAGAGCAAGGCTGGGCACAGTGGCTCATGCCTGTAATCCCAGCACTTTGGGAGGCAGAGGTGGGCAGATCACAAGGTCAGGAGTTCGAGACCAGCCCGGCCAACATAGTGAAACCCCATGTCTACTAAAAATACAAAAATTAGCCAGGTGTGGTGGCACATGCCTGTAGTCCCGTTTACTCGGGAGGCTGAGGCAGGAGAATCACTTGAACTTGGGAGGCTAAAGTTGCAGTGAGCTGAGATTGCACCGCTGCACTCCAGCCTGGGCGACAGAGTGAGAGTCCATCTCCAAAAAAAAAAAAAAAAAAAAAATTAATGCAAAGCAAGTGCCAAGTGGCATGACTTTCGAGACAGCCACAATCCCGATTCCTCAGCGTCCTTCGTTCCCTCCAGAGTTACAATGTGAACTGTTGATTTCATCATCATTAATTAATTTAATCTTCATGTTTGTGAATTATAGACCATTAGAGATCTAGAACATTAGGTACATGGCATTTACTTGGAAAGATTTCTTGAAAAATGTTTAATAATAGTCATTACTTGAATTTGTAACTTTTTGTCTTCAAAAAATAAGAAATGTGATGCTGAAAGAAAAAGTCCCTGTGGCAAGTCAGCCAGGAGATCCTAGCACTGCTTTGACTTGAGTTTGCAGAAAAGTGTCTAGATAATACATTTCTCTCTTACAATAATTTGTAATGTCTCATAATTTGTGCCATTTACTTTTCTTTTTACCAGGCTAGGTTTTTGATAATGGCTATTATTCAACTCATATAATGTGCTCTGTGACTGACTTCTTTGTTGGATGCTGAGTAATATTTTATATAACACCTGAATTTATTTTTTAGTATGATTGACTTTAGCAATGAATATATTGTAATACTTTGGATAACTTTTGTAAGTTTCTCAATTTCATGTTATATTATTCTATATTTTTATTTTGTATATTTAAGTGACTCAATTCTTAATTTTATATTTTATCACTTTTCATGATTCTACATTTTTGGTTAATTTTTAAGTATACTTATGTTGTTCAGAGGCTGAATATGATTTGGGAAGGACGCAGCACCTGCAGGAATGGGGCTCTGACTTGGAGTCATTCCCCTTGGCTCCCTGCCACATTCTTTCTCTCTGTCCTTGTTACATAAAATATCGTTCACTCTCAACCTGATTTTTATTTAGAAGTAGAAGCTTGGTTTCCAGCATTGAATGCATGACATGTTGTGTCAGTTCGCAGTGTTCAGTGTGCTGCTCTGTGTGCTGCTCCATGTGATCTTTTTGAATGATCAGAGACGTTGCCAATGCTGCCTCCATACTCTCTTCAGTGAACCTCTGTTAAATTAATAAATGTTGAGTGATGTTACCATACCCATCCTGGGTACCATTTCCAATGAAGGGCGCTTGCCCATATTATTAGGTTGGTGCAAAAGTAATTGCAGTTTTTGCCATCATTTATTTATTCTTAATATATTTACGCAAATTTTCTTATTTTATACCTTTAAAAGCATAAAAACAACAAAATTCAAATGCCCTACAAAATTTGTGTCATTGTTAAATTTCTGCTGTGATTCTGTTTGCCTAAAGTATATGGCTGCATCTGTATTTAATATTACATGTTTACTATTAGTTGTACCATTTCTCATTTGATAGAAATTTAGCTTATTGACATCCTTATTTAATTCTTCAAAGGTAACAAAAAAAATGTTAAGTTAAACGTTGAGTTTGTGTCCTTTGTAGGGACATGGATGAACCTGGAAACCACAATTCTCAGCAAACTGTCACAAGAACAGAAAATCAAACACTGCATGTTCTCACTCATAGGCGAGTGTTGAACATTGAGAACACATGGACACAGGGAGGGGAGCATCACACACTGGAGTCTGTTTGAGGGGGGACTAGCGGAGGGACAGCAGAGGGGTAGGGAGGTTGGGGAAGGATAACATGGGGGAGAAATGCCAGATATAGGTGACGGGGATGGAGGCAGCAAACCACACTGCCATGTATGTACCTATGCAACGATCCTGCATGTTCTGCACATGTACCCCAGAACCTAAAGTACAATAACATATACATACATATATATATATATATGTATATATATAAACATACATCATTAAGAGCACAAAAATTATTTCTACTACTGAAATTCTAAGAATAAATGGATTTCCTCTGCTTTATTAATTTAACAAAGCATAAGCTTAATGTTTTTACTCTACTTCAGGTAAAGTATTTATAGCTTTAGAAAAATATATTAACTGTATCATAGTATGGGATGTATGGAAACATGTCAAACTGCTGACTTTTATGTATCTTGTTCATAATTTTTCCCTGTGCTAAGCCCAAAAATGCATAAGAGATTTTTTAAAAAAATCATTAAGCAGCCAGGCACGGTGGCTCACACCTGTAATCCCAGCACTTTGGGAGGCCAAGGCGGGCAGATCACGAGGTGAAGAGATCGAGACCATCTGGCCAACATGGTGAAAGCCCATCTCTACTAAAAATACAAAAATTAGCCGGACGTGGTGACACGTGCCTGTAGTCCCAGGTACTCAGGAGGCTGAGGCGGAATAATCGCTTCAACCCGGGAGGCAGAAGTTACAGTGAACCGAGATTGTGCCACTGCACTCCAGACTGGAGATAGAGCAAGACTCTGTCTAAAAGAAAAAAAAAAAAAACCATTAAGCATAGGTGAACACTGCATTTTTGAATTTAAACCATGAGAATAAAGAAGTAGCCATGTTATTAAAATATAAAATGGCAGACTGTTTACTAATGTATTAATAGCTAACTACATGCAGTAGGCACAGCTAAATAAATTACTTCTATTTTTTAAAAAAATGTTAAGTTAAAAAGAATAAAAGCCATATATAAGTTAGGTATAGGCATTGGTGTATCATTTTACACAGGCACAAATGAACACACATACAAACACACACACATAAAACTTGTTTTTTTGTATATTATCTTTTTAAACATCATGAACTTAACTAATTTTTAATAGAAAAATCTTTTCGGGCTGGGCACAGTGGCTCACACCTGTTATCCCAGCACTTTGGGAGGCTGAGGTGGGTGGATCACATTAGCCCAGCCTTACCAACATGGTGAAACCCTGTATCTACCCAAAATACAAAAATTAGCCAGTCTTACAAGCCAGTCTCAAAATAAATAAAAATTTAAAAAATTTTATAACATACTTGATTTGCTAAAGTTTTCTCAAGAATATTTTAACCTAATAAAACTTTCAATTTATTGGTATGTAAAACGTGTGTTTTACATACCAAATCTGTGTGTTTGAGTTTTATTATTCTGTGCTCTGCTTGCTGTCTGCATAGGGTTAACACTGATCACTTTTTTTTGTCAGCAGAACTCTTTCTACCCATTTCTTTGCCCTTCAAATTTGCTGCGTCCATTGGCTGTGAACTGAGGAAGTTAGGCAGGAGAGCCAGTTCTATGTCATAGGACAGATTTTTTTTTTCTATTGAATTATGTTTTATTTATCTGACAAACATGTATGGATTATTATCTCTGCCAGACAACAGCATAGACATATTACACTATTCATGTTTTTTGCATTCAATGAACTATAATGTAATGTAATATATTATTATAGGATATATACATACACACACAAATTTCAATGATATAAAATAGTTTCAAATGATGTAGAGAACTATATATAGCAATACACTGGTGAGCGCTTATAAGTTATCTATTTCTGAGGATCCACTTTTATTATTGGGTCATGTTTCTTTTAAATTTATTTTTAAACGTATACACAATAACATTTTCACTGTTCAAGTCTATGAGTTTTGACAAATGCATAGTCATGCAACTGCCATCACAATCAAAATACAGAATAGTTTGATCACTGTTGAAAAATTCCCTCCTGGTGGCCCTTTGGAATCAAACCCTTAATCCCTGGAAATCCTGATTTGCTTTCCTTCATTCTATTTTTTGATATCCAAGAAAGTCATAAAAATAGAGTCACATAACTTGTAGATAATGTGTAGCCTTTACAATATGGCTTCTTTCATAGGGTAATGCATTTGAGATTCATGCGTGTTATGTGTCTACCAATGACCTTTCCTCCTTTTTATTGACAAGTGGTATTCTCTACCCTATTTAGATACCGAATTATTAATCCTTTTCCCAGTTAAGAGATGTTTGAGATGTTCCCAGGGTTTGTGAATTGTAAGAAAGCTGGTATAAACATTCACCTTTAGTTGTGTGTGTGTGTGTGTGTGTGTGTGTGTGTGTGTGTGTGTATGTGAACACAGATTTTTCAATATTCAAATCTGCTTTTGAATGAATATCTAGAAATACGATTGCTGCATTCATGGTGAATATATGTTTAACTTTGTCAAGAACTGCCCAGTGTTTTCCCGATGGGCTGTGCCATTTCACAGCCCTACCAGTGATGCATGAAAGTTCTATTTGCTGTACATCCTTGTTAGTATTTGATACTGTCTGGATTTTTAAAAAAGTTTTAGCCGTCCCTATAAACATGTTATTTTTTAAATTGTAGCTTTAATTTACATTTTCTTAATGACTAATGATTTTTAACCTATTTTATATGTTTACTATCATTTGCATGTTTGATGAAGTGTCTACATTCTTGAAAAACTCATTTATTAGTTAAAATAAATGTAATGTCATGGGACTTTGAATATAGGCAATCATGCCATATGTGACAATAGACAGTTTTCTTTATTTTTTGAATGTTGTTTGCTCCTTTTATTCCTTTTCCTTGCCTTATGGCACTTGTTAGGCCATCTAGTACAATGTCGAATGCAAGTGTTACATGTGAACGTCTTTTTCCTGTTCTTGATTTTAAACCATCTATTCAGTATGAGATTAGATTTTTTTGTAGATGCCTTTTGTTAGGTTAAGAAAGTTACCTTTATTCCTCCTAGTTTGCTTAAGTTTTAAAAATTGTTATTATGAATGAATAAATTTTGTCAAATACTTTTTCTTCATGTGTTGAGATGATTATGTAGTCTTCTCTATTGTAATCTTTTTAAAGGGTGAGTTGCACTTACTGATGTTCAAATATTGAACCAGATATACATTTTCGGAATAAATCTCACTTAGTGTGCTATATCCACTTCTTCTAAATTGTTGCATTTAATATTTGGTTGAACATGTTTATATTCATGAGGGCTATTAGTTATAGGTTTCTTTTTAAATAATGTTTTCCTGATTTGGGGTTATGGTACTTCTGGCCTCATAAAAGAAATTCAAGAGTATTCTTTTTTTTTTTAAGACATTGTGCAAAATTGGTATTATTTCTTTCTTAAATATTTGGTAGAATTTGCTAGTGAAACTCTCTGGCCTTATGTTTTCCTTGTCTAGAAGTTTTACATTATAAATTCAATTTCTTAACAAATCTAGGATTATTCAGATTAGCTACTTTTTCAGTGAATTTTGGTACTATGTGTCTAACTTTTTAGAAAACTTATATTTTACGTTCAGGGGTACACGTGTGGGTTTGTTATGTAGATAAACTTGTGTTGTGGGGTTTGTTGTTCGTTTTTATGACTGCATAGTAGTCCATGGTGTTTATGAGCCACATTTTCTTTATTCATTCTGTTACTGATGAGCATTTAGATTGATTCCTTATCTTTGCTCCTACTGCAATGAACATATATGTGCATGTGTTTTTATGACAGAACAATTTGTATTCCTTTGGGTATATACCCAGTAATTGGATTGCTGGGTTGAATGGTAGTTCTGTTTTTAGCTCTTTGAGGAATTCCTACGGTGCTTTCCACAATGGTTGAACTCATTTACAATTAATTTATAACCAATTTACAATGAATTTGCTAATTGTAAATTATTTCAACCCACCAATAGTGTATAAATGTTCTCTTTTCTCTGCAACCTTGCCAGCATCTGTTATTTTTTGACTGTTTAGTGATAGCCATTCTTACTGATGTGAGATGGTATCTCATTGTGGTTTTGATTTGCATTTCTCTAACAGTCAGTGATGTTGAGCTTCTTTCATATGCTTGTTGTCTGCTCATATGTCTTCTTTTGAAATGTGTCTGTTCATGTCCTTTGCCCACTTTTAATGCATTGTTTTTTTTCTCGTAAATTTGTTTTAAGTTCCTTATACATGCTAAATATGAAAGCTTTGTCAGATACATAGTTTGTAAAGATCTTCTCCCATTCTGCAGGTTTTCTTTTCACTCTGTTGATACTTTCTTATGCTGCAAAGAAGCTTTTAAGTTTAATTAGATCCCATTTGTGAATTTTTGTTTTTATTGCAATTTCTTTTGGCATCTTCATCATGAAATCTTTGCCAGTTCCTGCGTCCAGATTGGTATTGGCTAGGTTGTCTTCCAGGATTTTTATAGTTTTGTGTTTTATATTTAAGTATTTAATCCATCTTTAGTTGATTTTTATAAACGGTATAAGGAAGGGGTCCAGTTTCAATCTTCTGTGTATGGCCATTGATTGCTTTTGTCAGCTCTGTGGAAGGGCAGATGGTTGTAGGTGTATAGCCTTATTTCTGTGCCCTCTATTCTGTTCCATGGTTCTATGTATCTGTTTTTGTACCAGTACCATGGTATTTTGGTTGCTGTATCCCTGTAGTATAATTTGAAGTTGGGTATCATGACACCTCCTGCTTTGTTCTTTTTGCTTAGATTACCTTGGCTATTTGGGCTCTTTTTTGGTTCCATATGAATTTTAAAATGTATTTTTTTCTATTTCTGTGAGGAATGTCATTGGTAGTTTGATAGGAATAACACTGAATCTGTAAATTGCTTTGAGCAGTATGGCCATTTTAATGATATTGATTCTTCCTATCCATGAGCATGGAATGTTTTTCCATTTGTTTGTGTCATCTTTGATTTCTTTGAGCAGTGTTTTGTAATTCTCATTGTAGAGACCTTTCACCTCCCTTGTTTGCTGTATTCCTAGGAATTTTATTCTTTTTGTGACTATATGCCTTTCAATGTATTGTTCTATTTCATCTAAGTTGTCAAATTTATGGGCACAGAATTGTTTATAGTATTTTCTTGCAATTCATTTTGTGTCTATAGTGTTTGTAGAGATAATCTTTATTCATTTTTGATATTGTTAATTGGCATCTCCCTTCTTTTTTGGTAATTTTAGCTAGAGATTTACCATTTTCCTGATCTTAGATATTTATTGATATATAATAGTTCTACATATTTTAGGGGTATATGTGATATTTTGATATACTCATATAATGTATAGTAATAAAATCAAGGTAATTGGGATATCCATCACCTTAAACATTTATCTTTTCATCATGCAGGGAATATCTGAATGATTCTCTACCAGCTATTTTGAAATATAAAATAGATTATTGCTTACTATAGTCACTCTACTGATTTATTGAACACAAAAGCTGATTTCTTTTAACTATTTTCTTGTGCCCACTAATCAACCTCTCTTTGTCTCCCTCCATCACCCTTCCCAGCCTCTGGTAACCACCATTCTATTCTTTATGTTCATGAGTTCCACTTTCTTAGCTTCCACATAAGAGACAGAAAGTGCAATCTTTGTCTTTCTGTGCCTGGCTTATCTCACCTAACACGACCTCCAGTTCCATCTATGTTGCTGCAAATAGGACGATTTAATTCTTTTTTATGGCAGAATAGTATTCTATTGTGCATATGTGCTGCATTCTCTGTATCCATTTATCCATGGATGGGCACTTAGGTGACTCTATATCTTGGTTATTGTGAGTAGTGCTTTAACAAACATGGGAGTGCAGGTATCTTTTCAATATATGGATTTTCTTTCTTTTGGATATATTCCAAGTAATGGAATTGCTGGATCATATGGTAATTTTATTTTTAGGATTTTGAGGAATCGCCATACTGTTGTCCTTAGTGGCTGTGCTAATTTACATTCCCGGCAATAGTGTAGGAGGCTTCCCCTTCTCCAAATCCTCACCAACAGTCATTATTCCTTGTCTTTGTAGTAAAAACCATTTTAACTGGGTTGAGGTAATATCTCATTGTGGTTTTGATTTGCATTTCTCTGATTACTAGTGATTTTGGGCATCTTTTTTTACATACTTGCTGACCATTCGTATGTCTTCTTTTGAGAAATGTATATTTAGATCTTTTGCCCATTTTAAATCAGTTTTTTTGTTTTGCTATTGAGTTGTTTGAGTTTTTTATATATACTGGATAGTTTGCAAATATTTTCTCTGATATGGTAAGGTGTCTCTTCACTTTGTTGACTCTTTTCTTTGCTAAAGAAGCTTTTTAGCTTGATGTGACGCATTTGTCTATTTTTGCTTTTGTTGCCTGGACTTTTGAGGTCTTACTCAAACTATCTTTTTTCAGACCAATATTCTGAGATGTTTCTTCAATGTTTTCTTCTAAAGGCTTTATAGTCTTGGGTCTTAGATGTAATCTTCCTTTTTATTTTCTTTTTGATACAGAGTCTCACTTTATCACCTAGACTGGAGTGCAGTGGTACAAACACGGCTCACTGTAGCCTCAGCTTCCTGGGCTCAAGCAATCCTTCTGCTTAGCCTTCTGAGTAGCTGGGACAACAAGCATGCACCACCATGCCTGGCTAATTTTTGTAATTTTTTGTTGGGACTTGGTTTTGCCTTGTTGTCCAGGCTGATCTCAAACTCGTGAGCTCAAGCTATCTGCCTGCCTTAGTCTCCTGAAGTGTTGGAATTACAGGCATGAGCCACTACACCTGGCCTTAGATTTAAGTCTCTCATCTATTTTGATTTGATTTTTGTGCATGGTGAAAGACATGATATTGATTCTTACTATCCATGAGCATGGAATGTTTTTCCATTTGTTTGTGTCCTCTCTTATTTCCTTGAGCAGTGGCTTGTAGTTCTCCTTGAAGAGGTCCTTCACATCCCTTGTAAGTTGTATTTCTAGGTATTTTATTCTCTTTGTACCAATTGTGAATGGGAGTTTGCTCTTGATTTGGCTCTCTGTTAGTCTATTATTGGCGTATAGGAATGCTTGTGATTTTTGCACATCAATTTTGTATCCTGAGGCTTTGCTGAAGTGGCTTATCAGCTTAAGAAGATCTTGGGCTGAGATGATGGAGTTTTCTAAATATACAATCCTGTCATCTTGCAAACAGAGATAATTTGACTTCCTCTATTCCTATTTGAATATCCTTTATTTCTTTCCCTTGCCTGATTGACCTGACTAGAACTTCCAATACTATGTTGAATAGGGGTGGTGAGAGAGGATAGCCTTGTCTTGTGCCAGTTTTCAAAGGGAATAGTTCCAGCTTTTGTCCATTCAGTATGATATTGACTCTGTGGGTTTGTCATAAATAGCTCTTATTATTTTGAGATACATTCCATCAATACCTAGTTTATTGAGAGTTTTTAGCATGAAGCGGTGTTGAATTTTATCGAAGTCCTTTTCTGCATCTATTGAGATAATTATGTGATTTTTGTCATTGGTTCTGTTTATGTGATGGATAATGTTTACTGATTTGCATATGTTGAAACAGCCTTACATCCCAGGGATGAAGCTGACTTAATTGTGGTGGATAAGCTTTTTGATACACTGCTGGATTCGGTTTGCCAGTATTTTATTGAAGATTTTTGCATTGATATTCATCATGGATATTGGCCTGAAATTTTTTTTTTTGTTGTGTCTGCCAGGTTTTGGTATCAGGATGATTCTGGTCTCATAAATGAGTGAGGGAGGAGTCCCTCTTTTTCTATTGTTCAGAATCATTTCAGAAGGAATGGTACCATCTTCCCTTTGTGCCTCTGGTAGAATTCGGCTGTAAATCCATATGGTCTTGGGCTTTTTTTGGTTGGTAAGCTATTAATTACTGCCTCAATTTTAGAACTTGTTATTGGTCTCTTCAGGGATTTGACTTCTTCCCTAATTTAGTCTTGGGAGGGTGTATGTGTCCAGGAATTTATCCATCTCTTCTAGATGTTCTAGTTTATTTGTGTAGAGTTGTTTATAGTATTCTCTGATGGTAGTCTGTATTTCTGTGGGATCAGTGGTGATATCCCCTTTATAATTTTTTATTGTATCTATTTGATTCTTCTCTCTTTTATTCTTTATTAGTCTGACTAGCAGTCTATCTATTTTGTTAATCTTTTCAAAGAAACAGCTCCTGGATTTATTGATTTTTGAAGGGTTTTTCATGTCTCTATCTCCTTCAGTTCTGCTCTGATCTTAGTTATTTCTTGTCTTCTGCTAGCTTTTGAATTTGTTTGCTCTTGCTTCTCTAGTTCTTTTAGTTGTAATATTAGGGTGTTGATTTTAGATCTTTCCCACTTTCTTCTGTGAGCATTTAGTTCTATAAATTTCCCTGTAAACACTGCTTTAGCTGTGTCCCAGAGATTCTGGTACATTGTGTCTTTGTTTTCCTTGGTTTCAAAGAACTTATTTATTTCTGCCTTAATTTCATTATTTATCCATTAGTCATTCAGGAGCAGGTTGTTCAGTTTCCATGTAGTTGTGTGGTTTTGAGTAAGTTCGTAATCCTAAGTTCTAATTTGATTGCACTGTGGTCTGAGAGACTGTTTGTTATGATTTCCATTCTTTTGCATTTGCTCAGGAGTGTTTTACTTCCAATTATGTGGTCAATTTTAGAATAAGTGTGATGTGGTGCTGAGAAGAATGTATAGTCTGTTGATTTGGGGTGGAGAGTTCTGTAGATGTCTATTATGTCTGCTTGGCCCAGAGCTGAGTTCAAGTCCTGAATATCCTTGTTAATTTTCTGTCTTGTTGATTTGTCTAATATTGACAGTGGGGTGTTAAAATCCCCCACTATTATTGTGTGGGAGTCTAAGTCTCTTTGTAGGTCTCTAAGAACTTGTTTTATGAATCTGGTGTTTAGACCAATGGAAGAAAACAGAGGCCTCAGAAATAACACCACATATCTACAGCCATCTGATCTTTGACAAACCTGACAGAAACAAGCAATAGGGAAAGTATTCCCTATTTAATAAATGATGTTGAAAAAACTGGCTAGCCATTTGACAAAAAAAAAGAAACAGAAATGGGGAAAGGATTTCCTATTTAATACTTGGTGTTGGGAAAACTGTCTAGCCGTATGCAGAAAACTGAAACTGGACCCCTTCCTTACACCTTATACAAAAATTAAAGATGGATTAAAGACTTAAATGTAAGACCTAAAACCATAAAACCACTAGAACAAAACCTAGGCAATACCATTCAGGACATAGGCACAGGCCAAGACTTCATGACTAAAATGCCAAAAGCAATGGCAACAAAAGCCAAAACTGACTAATGGGATCTAATTAAACTAAAGAGCTTCTGCACAGCAAAAGAAACCATCATCAGAGTGAACAGGGAACCTACAGAATGGGAGAAAACTTTTGCAATCTATCCATCTGACAAAGGCCTAATATCCAGAATCTACAAGGAACTTAAACAAATTTACAAGAAAGAAGCAAACAACCTCATCAAAATGTGGGCAAAGGATATGAACAGACACTTCTCAAAAGAAGCCATTTATGTGACCAACAAACATATGAAAAAAAAGCTCATCGTCACTGGTTGTTAGGTAAATGCAAATCAAAGCCACAGTGAGTTACCATCTCATGCCAGTTAGAATAGTGATCATTAAAAATTCAGGAAACAATGAATGCTGGAGAGGATGTGGAGAACAGGAATGCTTTTACACTGTTAGTGAGAATGTAAATTAGTTCAACCATTGTGGAAGACAGTGTGGTGATTCCTCAAGGATCTAGAACCAGAAATACCATTTGGTTCTGGTTTTTGAATTTGTTTGCTCTTGCTTCTCTAGTTCTTTTAATCCCATTACTGGGTATATACCCAAAGGATTATAAATAATTCTACGATAAAGACACATGTACACGTATGCTCATTGCAGCACTATTCACAATAGCAAAGACTTGGAACCAACCCAAAGCCCATCAATAGAGTGGATAAAGAAAATGTGACACATATACATCATGGAATACTATGCAGCAATAAAAAAGGATGAATTCATGTCCTTTGCAGGAATATGGATAAAGCTGGAAACCATAATTCTCAGCAAAGTAACGCAGGAACAAAAAGCAAACACTGCATGTTCTCACTCATAAGTGGGAGTTGAACAATGAGAGCACATGGACACAGGGAGGGGAACATCACACAATGGGGCCTGTTGGTGGTTGGGGTTTAGGGGAGGGATAGCATTAGGAGAAATACCTAATGTAGGTGATGGGTTGAAGGGTGCATCAAACCACTATGGCGCATGTATACCTATGTAACAAACCTGCACGTTCTGCACATGTATCCCAGGACTTAAAGTATAATAAAAAAAGGTACAAAAAAATTTCAATCTCTTTGTTATGTTTATCTAATACATTTCTGAGTTGCTCTTCTGTATTATTTTAAAGATCATTGAGTTTTCTTAAAACTGCTATTGAATTCTTGATCAGAGAGCTCATCTACTGCTGTCTAGTTAGGGTCCTTCACTGGCAACTTCATTTGTCTGTTTGGGGGAGGTCATGGTTTCTTGTTTGCTATTGTTTCCTGTGGATGTACATCTGTGTCTTTGCACTGAAAAGCTGGTTATTTATTTCAGTTTTCTCTGTCTGACTTGTTTTGATTTTTATTGGGTATGTTTGTTTAGAGATTTTTTTGCAACATAACTGTCTTTTTGGCTAGGTCACTGCATCTTCTTGATCTTTTTTAAAAAATTTGATTTCATTGAGTTTTTTCCATTGTTTTTCTGTTTCAAATTTTATTGATTTTGGTTCTTTATTATTTAACTCTTCTGCTTATTGTGGGTTTGTTTTTGCTTTAAAAAAGAGAAAATCTGCTTAAACTTTGAGAAATGTATTTATTTTCCCACATCAACAATTATGGATTATTATATCATAATTATAAATGGCTAAGTCTTCTACTTCCTGAGGGAAATATAGCACTATTCAGTGCTATGAATCCTATAGAGAATTTTGGTCATAGTGTTAATAGCTTTTGAATTCACAGCCCCATGAGCCCTCATTGAAATGTCCTTTATTTTTTCTAGTTTCTTAAAGTGTAAACTATATGATTGAGCTTAGACCTTTTAATTTTCTATTTAAATATTTAATGCACGAGTTTTCCTGTAAGCACTATTTTAGCAAGGATTTCCATATGTTGTATTACAATTTAATTCAGTTTAAAAAATATTTTTTCGAAAATTTCTGTCAATCTGTTCTTTGGCCCCTAGGGTGGGGAGGGATAACGTGGGGAGAAATACCAGATATAGGTGATGGGGGAGGAAGGCAGCAAACCACCTTGCCATGTATGTACCTACATGCAACAATCCTGCATGATCTGCACATGTATCCCAGAACCTAAAGTACAATTAAAAAAAAAAAAATGAAGTACACTTTTAACTTCCAGGTACTTGGGATTTAAAAATGTGTTGTCTGGGGGTTTTTAAACTTTTAGTTCTGATAGTTTTTCCTCCATGCATTTTGGAGCTCTGTTTGTTAGTTGTATGCTCATTTAAGATTGTTATGTTTTCTTGATTAATTTATCCTTTTTTGTATAAAATAACTTTTATTTGCATCACGTATATATATAACGTAACTGCTTTCTTTAGAACAAGAACATTAATGAATGACATGATATTGCTTTTTTTTGTCAAAGACTTCTTTAAGCAAGATAATATACAGGGCCACTTTTGTTTAAATAACATGATGGCAAACAGTGGATATTAATATTTTTGTTGTGCCTTGACGATTTACCAACAATTAGGCATTCCGACCCTCATGTTGATCACTTGCTAAGACATAAGGGTTCAGGAAAAAAAGTCAGAAAAAGATAAAAACCTTTAATTGTATCTCCTTTAAAACTTATTGTGGTGGATAAGCTTTAATTGTATCTCGTTTAAAATTTATGAAATAAATTATTTGTAACATCTTCTTTGAATCAGACCTAACATAGTTCTTTCCACCATATAAGGTAAATACACGAGTTAACTTTCTCTTTTCCAAAATTAGGTTTAAGGATATAACAGTAGGATAATTTAACTGGCTGACTTGATTCTCTAATACAATGAGTCCCTGTATTCTTTATATAGTAAAAAATTCGTATCTTCCATAAAACTGACTTATTATAGCTTAAAAGAGACAGATGTTAACATTAAAAATTAATATTACACAAGGATAAATAACAGTTTAATCACGGCAATCTAACTCCCAAACTAACATTAATAGAATGAAATCTTTTCAGAATATGAGTTATAAAAACTTACAAAAGCAGGGTATTAAAATAGCAATGTGATTTACTACCATGAGTTCTGTGACATATTAATCATGAAATCACTGCCTACTTATAGACAATTTCCACTTAGAATTACATAGCCTATCTGACAAAAATGAAAAGCCATAAATTTGACTAAAACACAACCAATGAGAAGTGCTCTAACAGCAGCAGTTTCAATAAATTAGCATTACTATCATACCTGCTGAGACATAATTCTCTTCTGTTAAGGAACTTAAAAACTGGCCGCCATTTTTGCAATATACAAACATAATTATCTAGACTCTAAAATATCTTCCCAATTGAAATACTGATCATTACATAATATAATCAACATAGTTTTAACTTTTAGCACAATTAATAACTTCAGTGACAAATAACTCAAATATACAGATATGAGCAGCTTAAGGTCAGAAAACTTAGGGCCTAATGTAGGGGTCAAACTAAAGGCCAATCCAGCCACAGTCCTTCATTCAAATACTGTCTATGGCATCTTTCACACTGAAATTGCAGAGCTGAGTAGCTGCTGCGGAGACCACCTGGCCTGCAAACCCAAAACAGTTTGCATAAAGTTTCCAACTCTTGAGCAAATATATTATCAATCAAAGAGGCTTTTCAAACAAAATCAGAATAAATTTGCTGTTTGAGAAGCCTAATTGGAACCACTATAGATCTACTTGGGTAGATAGATACTAGAATTATACATGTGAATCATCAAATCTTGAAATTAAACCTTAAATTCATATGATGATAATCACTAACTTTATAAAGTCTTATTTTCTGTTTTTTTATCATCACAATTATGTTCTGTGCTTAAAGCTCTAAGTGTTTCTTGAGAATTTAATGGAAAACTATGAAGAAATTGGCTTTTTAAAAACTAATCTATGTGTGTGTATAAAGGAGATTGAGTTTTGTATGGAAATTTGTCTCATAAATAAACTTGAGTTTCCCTTACCCTCATGAAAATCTTGAGATGATCCAAGAAATAAGAAAAACAGAAAAATTCACAGTACAAAGTCAACATG
This sequence comes from Ateles fusciceps, assembly GCA_036589455.1. NCBI lineage: Eukaryota > Metazoa > Chordata > Mammalia > Primates > Atelidae > Ateles > Ateles fusciceps. Next base: position 4,538,358 of record JAZHEH010002639.1, read on the forward strand.
CTAAATTGAGTGAAAAAATGTATTCAAAACATATACATTATCCAAACATTTTTAGTTATATCATTTTAAATATCTTTAAAATTAAAGAGAAAAAGGAGACAAACAAACTTGTGAAAGTCTTCTTTATCTGCAATCTGAGGGGGTGAAAATAGCTAAAACTGAATATCCTGTTAAATAAAAAATTTAAAAATAAATAAGCTCTTTGATGTGTCACCTTTATAACTAATTATGTTTAAATACTAGTTTTTCAATTAGGACTAATGTCATATCACCATGAATTAGAAAAAATATGTATTTTTCAGCCAGACAAACAGGTGATAATAGAAAAATTTTTTAACATGTGCCATTGTAAAGTGGAGTCTGACAATTTGTTTTCACATATAGTCAGCGTCCCTTAACTATATGTTCTAAGAAGTGCTTTGTTAGGAGATCTTGTGTGGAACAACACACGAGTGTGCTTTATAAACACTCAGATGTACAGCCTGCTACACACCCTAGACCAAGGCTATGTGGTACAGCCTATTGCTCCTCGGCTACAATCCTCTACCGTGTGATATTATGCGGAATACTATAGGCAGCTGTGTGGCTAAACGTACCTAAACATAAAAAGCAATGCACTGTGTTATGATGGCTATAATGTCACTAGGAGATAGGAATATTTTATCTCCATTGTAATTGTATGGGACCACTGTCATATATGTGGTCCATCATTGACTTAAATATCATTATGTGATACATAACTGCACTTAGAAGCAACTGAAAAGGCTTTCATCCTTCATCATCTCCTCCTAAAAATAAAAAGAACTTCACAAAAGAAGTTGCTAAATGTTAAATATGATACAGTCAACCCTCAAATCTGTCTGCACTGCAATTCATACAGACATATAGCCACAACATTCCAAATGTCCATGTGTGCTTAGCACAGGAAGAGTCAAAATGTAAACAAGAGTTGTTATTTCTGTCTGAGAAAACAGATTAATTGCTTGTTATTTGCAAAATGCTGAATCAATCAGAATGAAAGGAACCTCAGAAATGTGTTCCACTGATTGTAAAAGCTTCAAATCAAGCTCATTAAATATTCAAAATCAACCTAAAGAAAAATAGACAGTGACGTTTTGCTCTAAATACGGTTTTGTTGATATAATTGGCTCTGGAAATCTTAGACTTAATTTAAAAAGAAAAAGACAAAAGATTGTTTTATTCTGTTTTATCCCCTTCAATGAAGATACCATTGAAGAAATATTCAGAGACTGTGGTTGGTTCCCTTTCAAAGGCCTGCTTTTGGCCACTTTTATATCCTTCTTTCAGTAAGGGCTGATCACAAGAAACGTGAGTTGCTGAGCTGCTAATATTCTCAGATTGAGTATTAATAACACTTGGAGATGGAAGCGGATCAGAGGACTGTCGATTTGTTTTTTCTGGCTTTCATTGAATGGGTTGGATCTTTTCAAATTCTGTCTTAATGGAGGTATGAGAGGTTTTAGACGTTTCTTACTATGGACCTGAGTAGGTTCATCAGACTCCAAACTATTCTTTGAACATATTAAAGACAAAAATTCCATTCTGCCAGGTCTGGATAGTGTAGGGCTTTTGAAGATGATGTTCTGCTGTCTTGCTCAGACTTAGGAGCTGCATGAGTTCTTTCTTTCTTATCAGATGCAATCATTTTATCCTGGGGCAATCGAGGCACATTCTATGCATGTATCAGAAGGTCTAGATCCTTTGCTCTGAAAAGTGGGTTCAACTTGCTCTTTTTGAAGTTCTGGAGTTGTCAGCGTGCTTCCTGAGGTAGGAAAAATATCTTGTCCCTTGTAAGACTCCCCTGTTTCCTCAAAAACACTTGTTAATTCCCTTGAGTGCACCTCAGAGGTATAGTCTTGACAATAATCTCTTAAAGAGAGCGAACATTTTTTGGCAGGATGAACGTGGTCGTTTTCATCAAGCCTGCAATGAAATCTCTTCCCACCTACAAGATACAAATTATCAGGAGGTGTTTTGGAATCATCTCTTCCAGACATAGATAAGCCCATGGCATCTTGACCAACTGAAGTTGCTGGTAAACAAATACTCATGTCATCCTTTATTCGGTATTCACCGATTTGACTGATATGGGAGCTGGCAGTAAAGGGCTTGGCATTAACTGCGCAGTGGCATTGGTATTCTTCTACTGCACTGGCTGAAATTTCTGCCGGGTTAAAATAAATGGTTGTTCATCTTCTCCATCTTGAGGTACATTAGCAACATGATGCACTGTTAGGTCTTGAGGATTAATTATATTCTCTTGTTGGACTTCTGAAATACTTTTGGTGTATGCTCTGGCACAGGAAGTGTAAGCACACTGTCTCCTTTAGAGTCCTTTATCTGGGGCTCTTCAGCAGAATTTTCACCAAGTGTGCAGGGCCCTTTCTCAGAGGAAGCAATTGGAGCAACTGACAGAACCTCTTGAGAGTTCTTGTCTTGATTTTCATTTTTCAGTTAGGTTTGCTTCTTGAGAAATACTGGTCCCTTTGATACCATGTACACACACCAGTTTGCTCTGCGTTTTATTCTCTGCTGTTGTAACTGGTCAGAGGTTTTTATTTTTCAATTCTGTTGAGTTGGAAGCATTTTTCTCTGTTTCTCTTGGAGTTTCCAGTTCTTCCCCTTTGGTTACATACAAACTGGAAACTTCCTGATAATTATCAAATCTGTTGGTCCCTAAAATCTTCTCAAGAGTTGGTTTAGGCTTGGTAAATCTACTCCTTATTCCCAAATTACTGGTCACTTTAGCAGTTGTATTCCTGATTGGTGTAGCATTCTCCTTTACTTTCTCTGTTAAATTAATTTCTTCTCTGGAACTTTGTTCCTCAGTATGATCTTGTTGTTTTCAAATGATGCAGGAGATGTAATGACAGATGAAGAAAGCCTCTGACATTCAGAAAAAAATTTGTGATTTACATTATCTAGAGTAAAAGGAATGTGGCTTTTATCCTTTGAATGAACATGAGGAAGTATACATACTCCTATATCACCCTGTTGAGTACTCATCTCTTACTGCAAAACTAGATCTACCATTGTAAGTAAAGTTACTGCAGCTTCTGTGCTTCTATCATTGGTACCTGGTTCGTCTTGGATATGTTCACCCGTGTGTGTGTGTGTGTGTGTGTGTGTGTGTGTGTGTGTGTGTGTGTGTGTGTTTTATCCCCTGGTAACTGTTTTGTTCTAAGGTTGATTTGTTTTTATATTAATAAAGCCACTCTAGTATTCTTTTGCATTGTGGATATTTGTCCCTCCATTTACTTTTAATACACTTTACTGTTAAAGTAATTTTTCTTAAGACAGAATACTGTTGGATCTTGTGTTTTTAAGTAAGCTCGGCAATTTCTCTCTTTTGGTGTGTTTAGATCATTTAATTTAATTATGGAAATGAATGTGTTAGAACTATCATTTTATTATTTTTTGTTTTATTCTGTTTTTCATTTTTCTGACCTCCTTTCCTTGCTTTCTTTTTTATTATTTGAACCTTTACATTTATATGTATTTTTCTATTGGTTCTTTTTCTCTGGGGATCTATGACTAATTCTTATTTTCTTTTTGCAGTATCAGTTTTGCTTTCAAAGTCTTTGCTCTGTTGTTTTAGAAATATTTTCAGAGTTTTAGCCACTGTCCTTGGTACACAATGCTGTCAACTGGTTCTACCTGCAGGATGAAGCAAGGAGAGAAATAAATAGAAAAAAAGGATTTTTATCCTCCTCAATCTTTGCACAAGTGGAGCTTCCTTTTATGGTTCTTTTCTTTAATGGATGGGTTTTCTCTTATGATTTATATGTACTGCACCTCTGTAACTGAGGCCGCCCTCATGGCAGGCCTGGGGAGAGAGAGACAGAGGGGAGAGAAAGATATAGAGAAGAGAGAGAGAGAGAGATGAATGGAGAGAGACATGGAGAAAAAATAATTTCCCCCCTTCTCTGGAAGCTCAGAGAAGCCCACTCTTCCAATTCTCTGTTGAGAAGACACTCTTTTCTTAAGGTTTTGTTGTCCATTTGTATTATTTAGTAGCCTGCCTTAGCCAGCCTATGCTTGGGTCAAAGCTGGAGATAAAAGAAAAAAGCAAAGCAAACAAAACAGAAAACAAAAAAAACAAGAAGCACACTGTGGTCTGCTTGCTCTTATTTTTGATATATCAATATTTGTATTTTGTCCATGGTTTTTAGTTGCACTTCGTGGTATTCACAGTTTGCAGCAAGTTTACTCCATTTTGGATAGAATTAGAAACTTGAATCCTTTATTTTTTTAAAGTTATTTAGCACTTCGGGATTATTTCCCAACTCCAAATAAATGAGTCATTGACAATATTTCTGAATCTTTAATGACAACTTACTTCTAAGGAAAATCCATGAAATGTGTTAAATGTGGAATGAGGAATTTTTGTTTTCAGTTTTTATGACATCACTAATGTAATAATTTTCCAAAACAAAGAAACAACATAATTTTTATTACATTTGAAAGTTTTTTATCCGACTACAAAAAATAATAGATAAATCAGTGTGAATCCAAGTAATTAACACCATTAGAGAGATAAACAAGGAACAGCTACTTGGTTGGAAAGCTCGTGTTGAGTGTGTGGCTACTATTAACACAGAGGCTGAAGGTGGTTGGTTTACATGCATTATTTTCCTTCTAATAAATGTCACAAAAACAATATTAAGTAGCATAATCTACTACTATGTATTCAACATATATCTTGTGGGAATACATTGCCCAAAAGAGGCATTGTGTGGTCCATAAAATAAAACAAAACATAATAAAAGAGAAACAACTAATGATTTTGAACGTGAATTATAATGTTTTCTGTCTTTCAGGCTAATAGAGAATTTTATGATGAGAATTTTCAGACCATTATATATATTTTTTCATGTGCTATATTTGTAATAAATAGTGGTGCTAAAAGCTCTTTTACATACAGTGGATTGCATTAGGTTTAATGTCGTATACTCTGGAAATAAGCTAATGAAATGAGTTCATTCCAGACCCCCTAGAAAATCAGTGATGTAGCATCTTACCTCATGATCTAACCTGGCAACAAACAGCCAGCCCCAAAACACAGAAGGAGATTTTTTTTTAAATGAACAATAATGCTTATCTTTTTTAAAAAGCATAATTTCAACTTTTAGATATGGGGGTTGTATAGGTTTGTTACATGGCTATATTATGTGAAGCTAAGGTTTTGGGTACAAATGTTCCTGTTGCCCAGGCAGTGAGTACAGTACCCAATAGGTAGTTTTTCAGCCCATCCCCCACTCCTTTCCTCCCTCCTCTAGAAGTCCTCAGTGCCTGCTGTTCTCATTTTTATGTCCCTGTGTGCTCAATGTTTATCTCTCACTTGTAAGTGAGAACACGTGGTATTTGGTTTTCTGACCTGCATTCATTATTTTAGGATGATGGCCTCCACCTACATCCATGTTGCTTCAAAGAACATGATTTCATTCTTTTCATGGCTGTGCAGTATTCCATGATGTATACATACCATATTTTCTTTATTCAATCCACCTTTGATGGGCACCTAGGTTGAGTCTGTATCTTTGCTATTGTAAATAATTCTGTGATGAACATGGCAAGTCTTGTCTTTTTGTTAAAACAATTTATTTACTTTTGGGTATATACCCAGTAATGGGATTTCTGCCTTGAATAGTAGTTCTGTTTTAAGTTATTTTGTAAATCCCCAAACTGCTTTCCATAGTAGCTGAACTAACTTACATTCCCCCAGTGGTGTGTAAACATTCCCTTTTCTCTGCAGCCTTACCAGCATCCATTACTATTTGACTTTTTAAAAATAGCCATTCTGTCTGGTGTGAGATTTTATCTCACGGTGGTTTTGATTTGCATTTCTCTGAGCATTATTGATGAAGAACATTTTTTCATATGTTTGTTGGCTGCTTGTATTTCTTCTTTTGAGAAGTGTCTGTATGATCTTTTCTTATCTTAGACTCGCATGTTGTTAGCCTGCCCCATGTAACAAGTAAACTGTGAAAGGCTTTCAGGTGCTCAATACGTAAGTGTATGCAGGTATCCAAAGCAACATTACAAATATAATAATTTAACTCACTGAAAACTGAAATTCATGTATTCAGTGTCAGTTCTAATTTTGATTAAAAATTTGTTTTAAGAATAGCAAAATGTTACTATTTTTCAAATGAGGGTAATTGTAAATTTCAGATTAAATGATGTATGATAGTATACCATATATTAATGGAAGACATGATTTGACATAAAATCAAACTTAGGCCATGAAAATCAAGGTATTCTTTGTTTTAATAGTAAACTGTGATCAAATAGAATTTATTTTGTAAATGGAAGAATGTCTTAATGTTAGGATACATCTTGTATTATTCATTATGATTGTCTTCGGAGAAAAAAAAGTATCATCTTATAAACCCTGACCAGGCATTTCAAAAACATCAGGCATTAAAAATATCTATCCTTGATAAATAAATCTACAATAGAAAGATCCATTTAAAAAAAAGGAGAATGTAAACATATCGCAAAAGCTAATTGGTTAGCTTATAAATATAGTAATAACAAAACCTTGCACAGTCCTTGAAGAATACAGGCTAGATACTCTTTCTAGCCCATCTATTTGGTACACCCATGTCCCAAGCAGTATACACTGAACTGAATTTGTAGTCTTTTATCCCTCACCCCTTCCCACCCTTTCCCTCCTGAGTCCCCAAATCCCACTATGTCATTCTTATGGCTCTCTTACCACCGACTGCATTGCCTGGCAGTTACCAGTTTTTGTGTTTGTTTCCATAATAGACTCTGAGCTCTCCAAGATGGAATCTTTCTTCCTTTTCCACACCTGCCTCCATCATCTACTGTGACACAGCAGGGGCTCTCCACAGGCAGCTTCTGGGTCAAGATATAACTTAGGTGCAGAGTGAACTGGACAGAATTAGATAGATAGAATTAGGTAAATATCAGAATAAAAAGATGAATAATATCTCACCCCTGCTTTTGAGAAGCTTGACCTGCAGATTCTTACAGTCCAAGTTTTGCTGTGGTTTGTGAATGGAATGGTAGGATCACAGAAGAAGGTATCATTTCTGCTGACTTTTAGAGGAGATGATGTGTAATGAGGGTATTTGTTTTATAACTATCATCACATCTAATATCAATTTTTTTTTGCAAAAATAAATTACTAAAGACTTGTAAACTAGGTCAATTGTGGTGGCTCATGCCTGTAATCCCAGACATGAGCCACTGCGATGGGGAGGCCGAGGCAGGAGGATCGCTTGAGTCAGGAGTTGGAGTCCAGCCTGGGCAATATAGTGACACCTTGTCTCTATAAAAAATACAAAAAAAAAAAATCCAGATATGGTAATGCGTGCCTGTGGTCTCAGCTACTTAAGAGGCTAAGATGGGAGGCTTGCTTGTGCCCAGGAGCTTGAGGATGCAGTGAGCTAAGATTGAGCCACTGCACTCCAGCCTGGGCAACAGAGCGAGACCCTCTCTCAAAAACCAAAGCAAACCATACTAACTCAAACCAAACCAAACCAAATTAAAACAAATTAAAACCCTTGAAAACTAGCAGAGCCAACCAATGTATAGCATATTCTGTAGATTTGTAGATCCCAGTACTAATGACATCCTGGAAGGGGGATCTGCCATGTTTTCTACATAATGGTTTAAATGTGCTCACTGGTTTGAGTCTTTACTGAGTGGGTTGTCATCTGGGCCTGCGTGACTTCTCCTGATTTTGAATTGTAATAATAAAATAATTGTATTATATTTTCCAGTGTGAAGTTCCCCATGTGTTGGAACATAAAAAGCATTATTGGAGATTTCCACTTGTAACCAAGGAAACTCAATTAGATTTTACCTTTAATTTTCTATGTCGTTGTGGTTGGTATAATGAAAAGGCCAGTCCAAGCGTTTGAAACAGAAAGTGCTCATCTTTGCTCTTTCTGTCTTCATGAAATCCCTGCTCTGCCTGTGTCTAAGGGACGCTGCCGTTTTGTGGATCAGGGCACGTAAAAAGGCAAAATAAATAAGAGAAACTATTTGAATGTCATGTTTCCCCCCCAAGCAATAACATTAACGAGTTTATATAATAAGCACTTTTACCAAATCTGCTTGTTGAGGCTCCTGCGGGCATGACACTGTGACAGGCTTGGATGCCCCAGGACCCCTCTTCTGGTAGACACATGCACCTGGCAAGGCTAGGGAACCCCCCCCCCCCCAAGGGGACACCCTTAACCAAGGGCAGACAGAGGCTGCAGATGAGCACTTCCCTCCTAGGCACTCAGATGGGGCAGTGACTTGCATGCTCATGGCCCTGCATGGTGCTCTGGCCCATGAAACCCTGGTTCTTGCAGAAGGGACCAGCTCTGTTACATACTGTTGCACTCTTGTTCTTCCTCTACTGTTTTGCTCTTCATCCTCCCTCAGGCCTGCAGTCCCCTGCATCCATGCCATTCATTCTGCCTGGGTTCCAGCACCCCTCTCTGTCTCCGTGGACCAATTCCTGCCACAGCCCACATGTGGACTGACCACAAGGCTGCAGGTCTCCAGTTAGGGAGGGGTCCCCAGGGAGCATTCTCCTGATGTCCCCTGAGCAGTGCCTCTCTGTTTCACAGGCTCCTGATACTCCACGTGTCTCCTTTGTAGAACTCATCGCAGTTCTGGAAATGGGCTCATGGGAGTGGGGCCATGATACTTCCTGCTCTATCCGTGGCACAAGCACTCCGTCTTTCCCATCACATAGTAGACAATCAGTAATTAATGCCCAATGCATGGACAGATGAGCTCTCATCTGATTCCCTCCCTGCAGTCATGCCCACAGCAGAATCATCCTCCATATCACGGTGAGTCATCCACTTGAGACTCAGCCCTGACTACGTTGGAGGGGGCGGGGGCTCCCTTGCTTACCCTCCTCAGGGTGTCTCGGTTGGCTGCAAAGGCCTCTCTCTGAGAAGCCTTGCACATGTCAGTGTCTCCTCCCCCACCTTGCCCCTATGTACCTCTGCATGCACAGGTGACTTCATTCATCTGCCTTGGTTCCTTCTGTCTCAGCCTCTGGAAGACCCTTGGTAGCTTTTATTTTCCAGGTTACCCTCGATCACTCGGCCAGTAAATGCCTCTTTGCACCTTTTCTGTGGAGATATATGTCCCACTCAGTGACTCTCTAACATCTTGAAAAAAAAAATTCCATAGGTTTTTGGGGAACAGGTGATATTTAGTTATATGAGTTCTTTAGTGGGGATTTGTGAGATTTTTGGTGCACCCACGTCCCCAGCAGTATACATTGAATCCAATTTGTAGTCGTTTATCTCTCACCCCTTCCCACCCTTTGTCCTGAGTCCCCAAATCCCACTGTGTCATTCCTATGGCTCTCTTACCACCGACTGCATTGCCTGGCAGGTACCAGTTTTTGTGTTTGTTTCCATAATAGACTCTGAGCTCTCCAAGGTGGAGTCTTTGTTCCTTTTCCACACCTGCCTCCATCATCTACCGTGACACAGCAGGGGCTCTCCACAGGCATCTTCTGGGTCAAGATCTAAGTTAGGTGCAGAGTGAACTGGACAGAATTAGAGTGTGGCCTCGGGGGATAGTAGTGCCAGGTCCTGGGCTATTGGCAAAACTGGTGCTTGACTGGTTCCATTGAGCTTGGGGAGTTTTTCCGGCAACAGAAAGATCATTTTTCCCAGATGGTACTTCTGTTTCTCATCATGGTCAAGCATGTGTGATTCTGATTCCACATATGCAGAAGGCGGTGCTGTACACCCCTGGTGATATGCGGAAATCTAGCACACGCTCAGTGGTGAGTGCTGAGATTGGGTTCAGGGACCATCCTGGAGCACCTGAATGCTTGGTGTATCTGCCATTTAAAAATGACAGGATTTCCCACTATGACATTGTGACATGTGTCTGCCTCTCACACACTGGCATGGGACTGGGTGGGCATGACTCGTTCTTTTCAATGAGACAAAATCGGTTGGAAAGCACTTCAGTCAGGAATGCGGAGTTCTGTGTCAAGGTGGCTCTCTGGGGAACTATTGCCTCAGATGGAGCCTCTGCATAGGACGTCCACCCTGCTGGATAAACCTTTCATTAGGTGGACACTGGCATAAGCAGGCAGTAAGGAGTCAAAGGAAAGTGACCAGACATACCACGGGCTTATCAAAGGATGGTGACCAGGGATTCCAGTGGGCAGTGCCCACAGCTGTGAATGAGGAGTGGGACTGTCCTGCGCCCTGGGCACCCTGCACAGTACAGCCACCGCTGCCATGGAGGGCTGTGGTCAGGGGCTTCTCCAGGAGAGGGCACGCTGGGATCCACGTGGAAAAGTGCAGGAGTGCAGGGAACCCTTGTTTTGGGCTGAGGTTTCGGCTGGTTGCTGGAGCCAAGACTGAACACGGTAACAGTCACTCTCCACAGCTCTGGGAAGGCAAAGGGACCAAGGCAGTTAGTTCTGACCACTGCTAATATCCACTGAGGTTCACTGGTGCCAGGCCTCTTCTAAAAGGGTTGTACATATCTCCTTATCCTCGTACAGGGATATGTGCTGGCTGTGCTACCACCATCCCAGTTCTGCAGAGGAAGCGGCTGAGTGCTGCAAGCTGTGCTGCTGCTGGGATTTGGAGGCTGCGTTTGGCTCCTGGGAGCTCCAGGAGAGGGAGACGCCCCTGCCCTGCTCTTTTTGCAAAATAGTCCCACTTTTGACCTGGGGTAAACTTGAGAATGAATACATAACAGGGTAATAGCAATGACAAGGGCATAAAGAGAAACATTTAAATTACAAACAAGGTAAACAAGTTTTCAGCATTTTCTATTTTTCTCAGGAAAGCTATATTTCACAAAACGTTCATTTGATAGGGAATTATCCTTGGACAGTCGCTTATGCCATGGTGAATTCCCAGTCATAAGATGGTAGAGCTTTAGTTTCCTGAAGGCACAGGTGTTAGACTTCATCACCTTACACAGTTCCTTTCCTCATTTGTTACATTGGCAGACAAACCCACATTCGGTAATACTTGGCCATTCTAAAAGCTAACAGCCAGTGTATAGAGTCCTATTTTTCAGGGTGTCTTCTCTGGATATCGGTTAGGATGAAAATATCTGTCACTGCTATACTGATGATGAGGGATTCTGAAGGGGAGAGAGGCAAGCATGGATGGAAGCATTTTTCCCTTTTAATTGGTGTTGATGTAGAGTCATTTTCTCTGAGCTCCTGGCTTCAAAGGGAAAGAGGAAGGTGTAGGCAGTCATCACCATTGCAGTGAAAGAAAACTTCATCCCCAGCCTCTCTCCCTGACTCCTGTAAAAACTATTCCAAGTGACTTTTTTACATTTAATTAACTCTTGAGGAGTTGTTAAGATTTCAGTGGTGGCTGGCTGCTGTGGCTCATGCCTGTAATCCCAGCACTTTGGGAGGCTGAGGCCAGTAGATCACCTGAGGTCAGGAGTTCGAGACCAGGCTGGCCAACATGGCGAAACGTTGTCTCTACTAAAAATATAAAAATTAGCTGGGCGTGGTGGCGGGCTACTCAGGAGGCTGAGGCAGGAGAATCACTTGAACCTGGGAGGTGTAGGTTGCAGTGAGCTGAGATCACACCACTGCACTCCAGCTTGGGTGACAGAGCGAGACTCAGTCTCAAAAAAGAAACTCAAAAAAAAAAAAAAAAAAAAAGATTTTATTGGCCCCGTTTTTTATGGGAAAGAGATTCTGGAGATGAATAAGAGGTGGCCCTGATCCTGATAGGAAGTTGCTGGGGAAATGGTTGCCTGTAGGTTCTTATTTCTGAACACGCTGAGGAGGCAGCAGAGGGGAGAGGCTGTGACTGGGGAAGTGATGAGGACAGACCCAAGAAGCAAAGTGAAAACCCGGCCTTAAGTCAGCGAGGTACCCTCAGATCAGTAATGCTACATCAGGGACCCCGTTGTTAAAATGCTACATGTGTGCACAAAACCCAAACTGCTGCTTGAGAGGGGAAGAGAGAAGTAATAGTGTTTTTTTTGTTTTTTTTTTTTTTCTAAAAGGTTTGAGTCTGGATTATCCAATTAAAGAAATTGATTTCTTTAACATTGTGCTATTTCCCTCCTAACTGAGGATTCATTACCCTCTCCTGTTCATTGTGGAGTCCTCCGGCCTTTTCTCCCTATTCCTACATAACCAAAACCCTAAATCACCTTTGCTTTTTCCTTGTGTCATACATGCATATTCTTTTCAACTGAAGACAAGGCAAAGCTAGTTACGTGGAGTTCATTTTGTTTTCTGCATAGGATGCATCCTGTGAATACCCTGCAATGCTCATTTGTCCTGCCCTTTCTGTTCCTGCCTCCCCAGCTTTTCCTACAGTTTTCCTGCTGTGACCTTTTCCCCGCCTCATTCCAGAGCCCATAAGCAAGAATTCTCTGTGTTTGGCACCTGGAAGTAGAATTTCTGAGCCACAGGCTATAAACGTCTGCAGCCTTGCCACATTAACTCAACTAATGTTCATCCTGATTTCATACGTTTACATTCCCGCCAGGGACGAGCTCTGGATGTCCTTATTTTAATGCTGCTTTCATGTCTGCTAACCCAACATCCATTCTGCGGCCCACAGATCAAGAAGTAATTTCGACTTTTGAAGATTATTATTTAAGAAATACAGGAAATGTGGTATACATAACCACAGAGTGCTACTCAGCCACAAAGGAAATAAAATCCTGTCATTTTCTGCATCATGGATGAAACTGGAGGACACTATGTAAAGTGAAATAAGCTAGAAAAGAAGGTTAAAACACTGCATGTACTTACTCCTATGTGGAAGCTATAAAAAGTTTATCTTGTAGAAGTAAAAAGTAGAACAGAGGAACCTAGAGACTGGGAAGGGCAGGAAGAAGGGAGGGATAGGGAGAAATTTGCTAAAGGATACGAGATGACAGCTTGATAGGAAGAATAAATTCTAGGGTCTGATTCTACTGTAGGATGACTAGAGTCAACATATTATACAGTTTCAAATAGCTAGGAGGATATTAAACTTTTCCAACATGCAGAACTGAGAAATGTCTCAGATGATGGACACACAATTACCCCGATCTGATCATCATATTTTATGTGTATCAAATATCACTATGTGCTCCATGAATGTGTAAAATTATTTGTTAATAAATAAATACATTTAAAAATATTAAAAAGGAATACACGCAGAAAAAGAAAGACATTTCATTAGGCTGCTGTAAATAGTGATTCATCTGATGGGTCTGGGCAAGATGAAACCAGGAAAGGATTCATCATTTTAGACACCAGTAGAAACATTTGGAAGTTGTGGGTCGGGATCAAAATATTAACATTCACAGGAGTTCCAGAAAGTTTATTTCAGTTCTCCTGGATGACTTTGCAGGGTTCAGACCTTCAGTGGAGGAACCGATTGTAGGTGTGGAAATCGCGAGAGAACTGAGAGTAGGAGTGGGGCCTGAAGAGGGGACTGAATTGCTGCAATCTCGTGAGAGATTTGAAAGGATGAAAAATCGCTTCTTGCAAATGAGCTAAGAATGTGGTTTCTTAAGTGGAATGTACTCCTGGTGAAGATGCTGAGAACATTGTTGAAATAACAACGAAATATTTAAAATATTACGTAAATTTAATTGGGTGAAGTGGCGGAGGGCTTTGAGAGATGGACTCCAGTTTTGAAAGGAGTCCTACTGTGGGTAAAACGCTATCAGGCAGCATTGCATGCTATGAGGAAATCTTTCACAAAAGGCACAATTAATGCAGCAAACTTCATTGTCACCTTGTTTTAATAAAACTCCACAGCCACCCAACATTCAGCAGCCACCACCCTGATCAGTCAGCAGCTGTCAACACTGAAATATCTCCACCACAAAAGATTAGGAGTTGCTGAATGCTTTGATGAATGCCAGCACTTTTTATCAGTAAAACACTTAATTAGTGTATGTACATTGTTTTTTAGGCATAGTGCTGTTGCATGCTTTATAGACTGCAGTATAGCATAAACACAACCTTAAATGCACTGGGAAACAAAACCCTTGGGTGACTGGCTTTGCTGTGATGTCTGTAGGGGTCTGAATGGAACCCACAGTATATCTGAGGTCGGTCTGCATGCTCTTCTTTATGTTCCAATCTACCTGTGTGTCTTTCAGATTTTTATCAACTTCTGTTTATGTGTTTTTGCTTCACCTTTCCTGTTAAGAGGACTCCAAGGCATTTTCTTATCTGTTTGGCTGCTATTCTTGCTAGTAGTATCTTTTCTTCCCTTGTACTTTCTAGCTGGTTTCTATGGCTCTGGATGGTGATGTGTTAACCATTACAAGAGGGACGATGATTTCTGCACTTCCTTTTGGCCTGCGAGCTTACTAACTTCTTATCCTTTGCAGTAGTTTTTCAGTGGATTCTGTTGGATCATCTATGTATAAATACGATCTGCAAAAAAGAGTTAAAATAAATATATTTTACCCATTTTTATTAGTTTTTGGATATCCAATTTCTTTTGTTGTCTAGTTGCTTTAAAAAATATTTGCAGTAGATACTAACAGTGATAGTGGCTATTCTTGTCTTTTTTCTGAGTTGAATGAAAACATTTCCTTTGACTCACAGTAAGTGAAATCCAATACCTTCTTTGATATTTAATTTTTTAAAATTAAGGGTACACGTGTTTTGTCAAGAGTTTTCAATATCCATAGAGATTGCCAGACAACTTTCTATTCTTAGACCTACTAATATGGATAACAGAACAGACTTCCTAATGCCCCTTTGCATCTCCGGAATACACTTTCTCTGGTCATGGGGTGTGCCATTGGGTCCTGTTTGCTAAACTTGCAGAAGGTCCCTGTGGGCAGCTATATGGTCAGAGGAACATGGGGGTGTAGCAACGCCTCATCTGTCTCTGAGGACCCAACCAGACTCAGACCCCTGAAGAGTCCCTAATTTTTAGAAGGTGCCTTGTTACGTTGCTTTCTGATTGCTGCCAGATCTCCGCCGTCAGGCATTTCTTCCTCCTCTTCCCTCCAGCCCTTTGCACTCTCGTCTAAGCTGATGCTGCCTTCAGTGGGTCCTTCTCGAGGTGGCTCTCTCCTGACTGTGCTTGGTCTTGACAATTTCTGAAATCTCTGTACCCCTCTTCTCACCTGTTAGCATGTCATTGGCTCCCTTTAGGATTTATGGAAATGTTCTTGGGCACCCCTTACATGTGATTGACAGTTCACAGATTTATTTTGTGATAATTGGGTTGGTGGGCAATTTTGTCCTGTCTTTCTTCTTGTTGCTTATGTGGTTAGAGGAGAAGTGAGTGGATTCAGAAGGACTCTTTCTGCATGTTTCTAGTGGAAACATGTGACTGAGAAAGCATTTTCAGTGGGGTGAGCTCTGTGCTGAGTACCCCTGTTCAGGGGCCAGAAGAGGCTCCTACTCCCTCCCTCAAGGATGTTCTTTGAGTGTGAAGCCCCCAGGGGAGAAGCCAGGGGCTCAGAGAGGGGTTTGGTGGAGACAAATAGAGTTTGGTAGGGGTTCCTGTGGGCAGTGGGACACAGGTTGAGTGGGCTTGCTTTCTTTCAGGTGAGATAGATCCACACACACATCTGCCTCACATGCACAGCCATCTTCTGGATTAAAATTCTCATATCATTTGCCACTTGCTCTTTTGCATTAGCTCCTGAGTTATTGAATCCAATCAACTCAGTTCCCTAACACTTTTCTAGACTGCTGTCTCCTAGCTCATGCCATCCTATAAAATCCATTTATTCTATTACTCTGATTTTTAAAAAGTAACTCTGCACATCCGTGACTCAAATAACTACTTTCCATAATTTGAAAGGGGTTTGGATTTTCCCTGGCTATGTAAGCATGTAATTGTGTTTTTCTACAGATGGCTGAGAATTAAGTTCATATCATTCCCATAGTTTATCATTCCCACAGATTCACGGTCCATTGTAGACAGCATGCATGCAGAGATATGAAGGAGTGTGGTCTAAATGCAAAAGCCATCCTCAAGCAGTTCCCTGCCAGAGCCGTAACTCCCTGCTCCAGCTCTTTATTCCTAGCTGTACTTGTGATGAAAAGCCAATCTGTCATGACCCACATGTCACTCAATAGGGTGCAGTGTGTTGTCCTAATCTCAGGCCTCACTGGAGTGGAGGGGAACTGTTTCTCCTGGCTGTTCAGTGGAGCCATCTGTCTGTCTAGTCTTTGTGTTAGAATAATAATGACTCAAACTGCGTTATGAATAGAACTTAAGGAAAATAGGGATGATCAAGAGAAGACAGTATTTCTTTTACTTTAACATTTTTTTTTGCAGCACAAAGAGGTAATTATATATAATTTCAAGTAAAATTTCAGAATTTCTGAAAAGAATATCCAAGCAATAGAAGAGAGAACAAATACATTTTATGAAAATTTTCTTGGAATAAAAGAGTTGACAATATCAGAAGGGCACTCTGTGTACCTAGGAAAATCAGCACAAAATTAATAATCCTCACACATAATCTCGGAAAACTGTTGACTTTCAATAAAAAGAAAACAGCAATGATCCACTGGCCACCTACAGATAAACAAATGTAAAACAGCATTTAATGCTCACCTTCAGTGTTTGTGCCATTGTTTCTCCGGTGATTTTGGGTGTCTGAAGTGAGTTATCAGAAAGAATCTCTCAGGAACATTCCATGGGAACAAAACTCGCTGAGTTCTTGCCTGTTCATATTCCTTTTTATGTTCCTTTATTCTTGAAAGTTAATTCAGCTATATGTGAAACTGCCTCACATTTTCTTTTCTAGAGCATCTTTTTTTTTTTTTTTTTTTGAGACAGAGTTTTGCTTTTTTGGCCCAGGCTGGAGTGCAATGGCACAATCTTGGCCCACTGCAACCTCTGCCTCCTGGGCTCAAGAGATTCTCCTGTCTCAGCCTCCTGAGTAACTGGGATTACAGGTGTGCACCCCCAAGTGGGGCTAATTTTTGTACTTTTAGTAGAGACGAGATTTCACCATGTTGGCCAGGCTGGTCTCGAACTCCTGACCTCAGGTGATCCACCCACCTCAGGCTCCCAAAGTGCTGGGATTACAGGCGTGAGCCACCATGCCCGGCCTTGGGCATCTTAAATATGTGACTCCACTGTCTTTGACATAAAGTATCACTGTTGAAAGTCTGATGTCAACCTGATGATTTTCTTTTCCTGTATAAGTCACTTCATATTGTTGGTGTTAGTATTGTTCTTGTGAAGTTTAGTAGGCATATTGTGGAATAAAGAACATACATTAATATGTAGGTTAATAATCTTGACAAAAATGTATCAGTCTTTTCCAGATAGTTACCTCAGCTTCTGACATTTGATATGATAATTGTTTAGATACAGTATGGTCATGAATTTATGAAATACGTTTAAATAACTACTGTCTGATTGAAAAAATATTTTGTGGAAGCATTTTACTAAGAATTTCTTTTTTGGAAGTGTTTTGTTTACATAATTTAAAATATACCCTTTCTATGGGATACTAATTCAAATAGCACTTAGGAATACATGTTTAAAATGAAAACAAAATAAAACAATTCTTTATCAAAGCATTGCAAATATGCAATTTTAAATGACTAAACCTCACATTTTTTTTCTTTTTTATTATCATACTTTAAGTTCTGGGGTACATGTGCAGATCCTGCAGGATTGTTACATAGGTATACACATGCCATGGTGGTTTGCTGCCTCCATTCTCCTGTCATCTACATTAGGTATTTCTCCTAAGATGATTCCCCTGCAATCCCCCCCCACCCCCCTGCCATCCCTCCCCTAGCACCCCCACCCCCCCAACAGGCCCTGGTGTGTGATGTTCCCCCTCCCTGTGTCCATGTGTTCTCATTGTTCAACACCCACTTATGAGTGAGAACATGCGGTGTTTGGTTTTCTGTTCCTGTGTCAGTTTGCTGAGAATGATGTTTTCCAGCTTCATGCATGTCCCTGCAAAGGACATGAACTCATCCCTTTTTATGACTGCATAGTATTCCATGGTGTATATGTGCCACATTTTCTTTATCCAGTCTATGACTGATGGACATTTGGGTTGATTCCAAGTCTTTGCTATTGTAAACAGTTTCACAATGAACATATGTGTGCATGTGTCTTTGTAATAGAACAATTTATAATCCTTTGGATATATACCCAGTAATGGGATTACTGAGTCAAATGGAATTTCTATTTCTAGATCCTTGAGAAATCGCCACACTGTCTTCCACAATGGTTGAACTAATTTACACTCCCACCAACAGTGTAAAAGTGTTTCTATTTCTCCACATCGTCTCCAGCATCTGTTGTCTCCAGATTTTTTAGTGATCACCATTCTAACTGGCATGAAATGGTATCTCAGTGTGGCTTTGATTTGCATTTCTCTAATGACCAGTGATGATGAGCTTTTCTTCATATGTTCGTTGGTCACATAAATGTTTCCTTTTGAGAAGTGTCTGTTGATATCCTTCACCCACTTTTTGATGGGTTTTTTTTTTTTTGTAAATTTGTTTAAGTTCTTTTTAGATTCTAAAATTGTGCTGTGAAGGAGACTGTCTTTCCTCAAATTAAAGAAATATTTTATTAGAAAAGGCAAGAGCCAGAAGCCCTGGATTTGAATCAAGATTTTTTTCAAGCAGAACAAGTTATTTATTCTTTCTGTGCTTTACTTTTCTCATCTGCAAAATGGGGATAATGATAGCACCTAGGTCACAAGATCATTATGTTAATATACGACAGTATTTATAATGGGGGGCTAGTGCAAAGTAAGCCCTATATAAATATTTTCTTTGCTAATTGTGATGGCAATAGTGGTGATGATGTTGTTGGTGATGGTAATGATGGCAATAGTGACGATGATGATGGTGATTATAAGAATCACGGTAATGGTGGTGATGGTGATACAGTGATGAGGATAAGAATGATGACAGTGATGACGACGGTGATGATGATGGTGATGATGATGGTGATGATAATCATGGTAATGGTGCTGATGATGGTTTGATGATGGTGATGGTGATGAGGATGAGAAGGATGACGACGATGATGACGATGGTGATGATGATGGTGATGATAATCATGGTAATGGTGCTGATGATGGTTTGATGATGGTGATGGTGATGAGGATGAGAAGGATGATGATGGTGATGATGATGGTGATGATAATCATGGTAATGGTGCTGATGATGGTTTGATGATGGTGATGGTGATGAGGATGAGAAGGATGACGATGGTGATGATGATGGTGATGATAATCATGGTAATGGTGCTGATGATGGTTTGATGATGGTGATGGTGATGAGGATGAGAAGGATGACGACGATGATGATGATGGTGATGATGATGGTGATGATAATCATGGTAATGGTGCTGATGATGGTTTGATATGGTGATGGTGATGAGGATGAGAAGGATGACGATGACGATGGTGATGATGATGGTGATGATAATCATGGTAATGGTGCTGATGATGGTTTGATATGGTGATGGTGATGAGGATGAGAAGGATGACGTGGTGTGATGATGGTGATGATGATGGTGATGATAATCATGGTAATGGTGCTGATGATGGTTTGATGATGGTGATGGTGATGAGGATGAGAAGGATGACGATGGTGATGATGATGGTGATGATGATGGTGATGATAATCATGGTAATGGTGCTGATGATGGTTTGGTGATGGTGATGGTGATGAGGATGAGAAGGATGACGATGGTGATGATGATGGTGATGATAATCATGGTAATGGTGCTGATGATGGTTTGGTGATGGTGATGGTGATGAGGATGAGAAGGAGACGATGGGATGACGATGGTGATGATGATGGTGATGATAATCATGGTAATGGTGCTGATGATGGTTTGATGATGGTGATGGTGATGAGGATGAGAAGGATGACGATGGTGATGATGATGGTGATGATAATCATGGTAATGGTGCTGATGATGGTTTGATGATGGTGATGATGATGAGGATGAGAAGGATGACGATGGTGATGATGATGGTGATGATGATGGTGGTGATAATCATGGTAATGGTGCTGATGATGGTTTGATGATGGTGATGGTGATGAGGATGAGAAGGATGATGGTGGATGATGATTGTGGCAAATATGTCTCCTTTCAGGATTTTACCTATT
Organism: Ateles fusciceps; assembly: GCA_036589455.1. Lineage (NCBI taxonomy): Eukaryota > Metazoa > Chordata > Mammalia > Primates > Atelidae > Ateles > Ateles fusciceps. The sequence goes on from JAZHEH010002639.1 coordinate 4,558,462, forward strand.
TCTAGCTAGTGTCTACTCAGATTGCTACTGTAGGTTTCACAGTACCTCATACCAACAAACTAACACGTTTACTTATTTATTTATTTTTGGTTAGAAAGGTTTTTGGTGCACACTAACTGAATTTGCCTAATTAAAGTTCAAATATATTTTCTTAAAGTAAAATAAGGGTAAAATACTAGAATGTAAAGATTCCCCGTTTTCCTCAATTAAAATAAGAAATAAATATTAAGCCTTATTTTTGTAAATTAGATTTCTTTTTAGATAAACATTTTACCTCATGCAAAACTGTTATTGTTAGGCAACTATGTGAAATAATAATACTTCTTATACTTAGAAGAGATAGTTGGTCAAGAAAGTTCAGAATCCTTCATAGCAATTTGAAATGTTGAATGCTGTAGTATGTCATCCTGCTGTGACTATTAAACCCTAAATGTGTTAAAGGAAACATTTCTTTACTACATAGTCTATTCCAGCTAACACTGATTTATCACATAAACCCAAGGACTCCCAGAATGACTTTCATTCCCATTTTAAAAAGTGGATTTGTCATGTTTCCATTTATCACAGTACTTCTAAGAAAGAGCCTGTTAATGCTAATAGATTTACCTAGTATCTTTCTCTGGAAGCCAGTGAGCACATTATCAACATCATCCAATTTGTCTGATACATCTCTGGAATAACTAAGAACTAGAAGTGATATTTCCATTTCAGAGGGCTACATAAATGCTAGAAAAATATTGAGAGTTTCTCTGTTTCACATGAAGAGAGCATAAGGCCAGAGCATCCAGATGAGAAGTAAAGACACTTGGCAAACTTCCGCGTCTTCAGTTTATGGATGTGCGAAATCTGGGTTGTTCTAAAACCAGTATTCTTATTTGAGAAAAGAGATGCTAGGCTTTTCTTCTTTATTAACACATCTTCAATTACAATGATAGCTACAGAAGCCTATTCATTATTGCTCAAACCCTAACTGAAACAGTGCTGACTGATATGAGTATAAATTCTATCAGGAATTCCTGAAGGGTTAATTTGGCGATTAATGACTCAGCTCCCGTTGTCTGCATAGGCACTTCCATTTTCAGGACAATGGCGGCTCCCTCTCCCCAGCGGCCATGCAAGGGGACTCCGAGCTTTGCTTCCTTTCCTTCTCCTGGTGTTTCTTTTCCATCTTCCATTGTGTTGAGTTCTGGAGTCCAATGCAATGCAAGGCTCACAACCCATACATGATTGTGTTGGGCAATTCCATCATACAAGTATATTTCTATTTCTACCTTTGTAAATAAGACACATACACCATAACAGATAGGACTGAGGGGATGGTGAATAGGGGTTATGCCAGTTAAGTGGAAGAAACTATGCCTGGCCATGATTAAGGACTCAAAAATGTAGTTTCTATTTGCTAATTGAGCCATGTAGATGATCTTAATCAATCCTCATGTTACTGACAAAGCTGGCCCCTCAAAATAGGAGGTCTTTAATTGGTGTCATGAAGCCAATGCACAAACAGAAAGGTGAATGTCAGGCAGTACAGGCTTTCTTTGAGGGGCCATGGAATTGAGAGGTGGGAGCACGGCTCAGAGATCAACGTCTCAACCAGTGTGGGATGGGGGGTTTAGGGTTTCTCTAATGAAGGGGTTGGATGCTAAAAGGAAGGTGAAGAATATTCATGTCTTTTCCAGAAATGGGAAGTGAACATTCCCAGGCACAGTGCTGCCTTCCTGTTTGTCCTTATATGGCTTCTCCAGTCATTGTCATGGCGATTGTCAACTGTGATGGTGCTGGTGGGAGTGTCACTTAGCCCAGAAATGAGATGAGAATGAAGCCTGAGGTCTTTTTGAGATGGTTTGGTTGGCTGTCTTGGCTCTGACCAGTTTCAGCTGGTGTGGTTACAAAGGGAATTTGTGTTATCACAGGCATCCTGTTTCTTAAAGATAAGCAGAGTTAGAGTAGGGTAGAAATGCAGTTATTACACAATCATTACACCACTGCAACAAATCCCCTTTTATCTGTGTTCACTCCCATTCTTAAGGAGTTCTGAAGGGCAAAGGTTCATCTTCTATAAATTCTTCAAGCTGAATTTGGGTGTTGACCTGCGGCTCATTAGAGGAGTGAAATTTTCACCAGTTAACTCCTGGATGGAAGCCTCGCTGTTCATATCCCTGTATGACCTCAATTTGCTTAGACACAAAAGAGACCAGACAGTTGGCCCAAAGATAAGTCAGATGACTACTGTGTGGTGTTTAGTGAAAACCGGTGTTCATTTTGATGAAGGCACTTGGGAAAAATAACACAATTTTTTTGATCATATCAATAATTACACAATAATTTTTGTCAAAGGGTACTAAATTTGTGTGAGCTTAAAGAGCATGTGGACTTAATTTATGAGTCTCATTACATAACATGCAACATAATACACATGTACACACACACACACACACACACACACACACACTATCCAATAGCTTTTTTTTTTTTTTTTTTTTTGGAACAGAGTGTCTTGTCACCCAGGCCGGAGTGCAGTGGCGTGATCTTGGCTCACTGCAACCTCTGCCTCCCAGGTTCAAGTAATTCTCCTGTGCAGCCTTCCAAGTATCTGGGATTACAGGTGCCCGCTGCCATGCCCAGCTAATTTTGGATTTTTAGTGTAGACGGGGTTTCACCATGTTGGCCAGGCTGATCTGGAACTCCAGACCTCAAATGATCTGCCTGCCTCAGCCTCCCAAAGTGCTGGGATTACAGGCATGAGCCACCACGTCTGGCCCCAATAGCTTTTACTTTGGAATTTTAGCTATGAGACAGCAACGCTAACTCACCATTTTATAAAAGATAGTGGGATCAAAATTATTTTATCACAAAATTGGAACTTGTTTATGTGGCTAAGCTTTGTTTGCACCAATAGATAATCAAGGAAGGCCGAGTACCAAAATTTGAATAAAGCAGTTTCTATGGCAGTTTGGTTTATTAGGAAAGAAAGCCTATTTTACCATTTTTCCCTTCAGTTTAAAATGAGTTTCTACTTCCATTTCAGTTAGGCCATAAATAATAAGACTAATCTCAGCACCAGGAACTTGGTAGATATAAAGCAGGCAGAGAAGAAAAGAGAGCAAGACTGAGAGCTTTAGAAGGCTCTACTTAACTCTACAGTTACAGGTTCACTATTTGAGCTCTGGATTTTCCTTACTATGCACAAAACCTGTACTGACGATTGCACCCAGGCATCCCTTCCCAAAGGCCAGCTGGGTGTCCCTGGAACCCTGTCTCAGCTGCTCCCACACAGGTGTTTTAACCTCAAAACGAAAATTTCCTCCAGTCCCCTGAAGGTGGTGTGATGTGCTGAGAGGGACCCGATGCTAAGGATTGTGCTCAGACCGTACCACAGAAAGACACCTGACGAAGCTGCTGGCCTGCACTCTGCCAACCTGTGCGCTCTGCAAAAGGCTGTGAAACACAGCGACAGAAAGTCTTCCAGACTTAAGCGGATTACAGAGACATGACAGCTGGATCCTGGATTTTATTTTGCCATAAAGAACAGTCTGGAACAATTAGAAAAATCTGAAAAATGGCTTTAGTTTTGTAACAGAACTCTTTTAGTGTTACTTTCTTAATTTTTATGATTGCACTGTGATTATGTTCAATTGTTTGTAGGAAATATATGCTGAACTATTAAGTATTCAGAGAGGGAGAGAAAATGATAAAGCAAATGCAATAAAATAGTAATAATTGGGAAATATAAGTAAAACATTTTATAATTTCTGTGTACTTGTTTTGGAAAACATTTAAAGTCTGAAATTATATGAAATCACCTATTTGATCAGTAGTAGTCAATTAATTTACTTCTGCTGTTTGCAGTTTTTGAGGAGAAATTAGTAAATAGATTCACAAACTCCAATATGAATTGAATAAAATAAAATTCTTAATGAAATTTATGGCACTGTATGTACATTTAAGGACATATATGTATATGTGCATAACTACCTCAAACTTCATTGAGAGAATAACTTGCCTTATTACTTATATTTACAAACTAATATGTGTATATATTCTTTATAATGTTGTCATCTTTAAGAACAATATTTAAATTTGGGTTTTAGTTTGGTTTTAGGGTCTAAGCAAACTAGGGTTGATCCAAGTTTTATAGTAAATAGAAAATAGTAATGTCTACAGTCCCTTAGGAGGATCACGTAAGGTTCAAGTATTTATGTTGATAATAGTTCAATTTAAAAACAGTTGTTCTCACCAGGCGAGGTGGCTCACGCCTGTAATCCCAGCACTTTGGGAGGCTGAGGTGGGTGGATCATCAGGTCAGGAGTTCGAGACCAGCCTGACCAACATGGTGAAACCTCATCTCTGAAAACAAAAAACAAAAAACAAAAAATAGTTGCTCTCTGTGTAAAGCTTGCTGTGGACAAGGTATGATGAAGATGAAGTGTAGTTTTCACAGGTTTCTTGCTTTTCTTTTTTATTTCACATTCAGATGCTCTCAAGTCAACACTGCGAGGTCCCCTGTGAGGCGGCCTGGAGCCAGTCTCACTCCTTCTGGGCTTCTTTCTCTGCTAATGGGAAAATGGTCCTAATGATTCAAGGATGCACATCTGTAGACAAATGAGGAACTTTTTTGGAAATGCCTTAAACCCACAGAGACATTTTTTCCAGTAGTATGCTAATCAGCACAGCACCCTGGCAGGGTAGGCAAGATTTCTGGTACACTTAAGTCAAATGATATGTTAATATAGAATGACCGACATATATTTTATTCTGATCTGACTTTATGTAATTAAGTCTACTTCTGCTATGTATATATCAATGCATGGCTAAATTTTCAGAGTATTATATTACTTTTACATAGTAAGTTCTGCTATGGTTACAGCACAAATTTGAAGTTTCTTTTCCATATTTTATTACTTTTCACACTTATACATTTATTTTTAGACACATAAAATCTGTCATTGCAGATATTATGCACTGAATACATAAACTAGAACAGCAGGTGGGAACACAGCCCTGAAAAGATTCCTGCTGTGAAAAATGTTTCTTTCTCTTCAGATTGCTAGCACCCCAGGAAACCACTTGTCTTGATGTATATTCAAAATAATTGCAAATGTGTAAACCCTTTAATCAATGTACAAGGAATAGAAAAGTGGGCTTGTCTAAAACATAAGTTTATCAGCTGTAGCTGGCTTCGTCTCCTGACTGACATCTGAAAAACAAACTTTAAGTTTAATGGAGGTTCTAAATGTCTCTGAATATGAAGTCTTTATAACAGAAATATTCAGATGATCACATTTTCTTTTATTTTTGTATGGACATTTCGTGGCACACATCTTAGATCTTTTAAATTCTCAGCTTTTCTCAGCTGGCTGATCTGTAAAATGAAGAAGTTGATGTTGAATTCTGGAATAGCTACCCTGTTTAATATGCTATCTTTGGCCCTGTCTTGCAGGCATATCCAGAAACAGAAGTGGGTGGGAGCTTTTCTGCAATAAACTTGTAGTGCATTTGGGAGGTGAGGCATAAACTTTGGAAGCATTAAGGAGTCCCATAAAAGCATATGCAATGATGACAAAGACTTTGTTTGAAATCCTGGCTTGAATTTCACAGAGACTGAAAATGTCCTGCACTTGTCTCTAGACTTGACCCAAGGAACATCCTTTCCTAGTGTCGCCTGGCAGAGAATTCAGGGGCCCTGTCATATGATGAAGAACCAGGCTGGTGCAGGCAGATGCGGAGACCCAGAAGATTCCCAGGCCTGGAGTGGAAACTCTCTAGATGGCTGATCAGGAAAGGACAGTACTGCCTGCAATCCCAGCACTTTGGGAGGCTGAGGTGGGAGGATCACTTGAGTTCAGGAGTTTGAAACCAGCCTGGCCAACATGGTGAAACCCCATCTCTACTGAAAATACAAAAAATAGCCAGATGTGTAATGTCTACAATCCATTATGAGGTTCACATAAGATTAAAGTATTTATGTTGATAATAGTTAAATTTAAAAATAATTGTTGTCTGTGTAGAGCTTGCTGTGGACACGGTTATGATGAAGACAAAGTGTGGTTTTCACGTTTCCTGCTTTTCTTTGTTCCACGTTCAGATGCTGTCACATCAACACTGGAGGTTCACCTGTGAGGTGGCCTGGAGCCAGTCTCACTCCTTCTGGGCTTCTTTCTCTGCTAATGTGTTTTTAGTTCTAATCCATTACTACATGGGTTCTTCTAGCCATGTCGCCTTCCTTTTCTGTGGCCTTCTCTGTAACAGTGAGAAACCTGGCTCCACCAGCCACCAGCCATTCACGTCACTGTCCAATTTCAGTACATCCACAGCAGTTTCAGAATTGTTATCCTGTGCCCCCACGGGACAACCTGTCCACTCGGGCACAGTACTTACGTGCAGCCCATTTTGCTTTCAGTCTTTCAGACTCTGCTCATTCCCAAAGTTTCTTAGGTCAGCACCTTTCCCCATTCTCCTTCAGTGAGGTTTCAAACATTTTCATGCAATAAGACCCACCAACACCAAGCTGTCATGATTACTTTATACCTTTCTGATTCTTGTATTTAACGTGTATTCTTGTAAACAACATGGAGTTGAGTCTTATTTTCTATTCATTCCTTCCCTACTGTTCTTCTTTTCTTCATGCAGATGTAAGTTTCTAATAATATTTTCCTGTCTGAAGAACTACTATCATTTTTTGGAGCTCAGGACTACTGGAGATGATTTCTCTGTTTTTGAGGTCAGAGAAAGTCTTTTTTCTCCTTCATTTTGAAGGATAACTTTTCTCCATATAGAATTTTAAGTTGGTATTTCTTTTACTTTCAACTGTTTAAGTATTTCACTCCATTTTCCACCTGAACAACTTTGTGCTAATGAGAAGTCCACTGCAATTCTTTTCTTGCTTTCTCTGTAGTTAAGATTTCCCCTTCTCTGCTTTAACAAGATGTTCTCATTGTCTTTAATTTACTATGGTTTGAATAAGACAGGCCTGTGTGTGGATTCTTTTTTGTTTTTAATATGGGTGTTGCTTCACATTCTCTAGCATTGTGAGTCTGTGGTTTGGTGTGTGTTCTTCATTTTGGAAAGATTTTGGCTATTATTAATTCAAGTATTTGTTTCGCTCAGTTCTTTCTCACCCTCCTAGTATTCCAATTAGGTGTCTGTGATACTTTTGAATTTGCCCCTTAGGTCTTGGGCATTCTGTTCTCTATTTTTCATTATTTTCTTCTACATGTTTTGATTTAGGAAGCATCTGTTGACCTATCTGCAGTCCCAGTGATTTTTTGTATTTTTTGTTTTGTTTTGTTTTTGAGACAGAGTCTTGTCTCTGTCACCCAGGCTGGAGTGCAGTGGCATGATCTCGGCTCACTGCAACCTCCACCTCCCAGGTTCAAAGGATTCTCCTGCTTCAGCCTCCTGAGTAGCTGGGATTATAGGCATATACCACCACGCCTAGCTGATTTTTGTATTTTAAGTAGAGAAAGGGTTTCACCATGTTGGCCAAGCTGGTCTCGAACTCCTAATCTCAGGTAATCTGCCTGCCTCAGCCTCCCAAAGTGCTGGGATTACAGACATAATCATACTTATTTTAAATTCCTTGTATGATAATTCCAATGTGTGTATCATATCTGTGACTGGTCCTGATAATTATTCATCTCTAGCCTTTTGGCACATGTTGTAAATTCTACTGAAAGCCAGGCATTGTATTGCATCATAGGAACTGAGGGACATACACTTTTAGTGTGAGGATAGCCAGGTGTGTGCTACAGCTGTAGTTCCTGGAGACTTTAAATCCTCCAATGTCCATGTCTTTTCCTCCTCTCTTGACTTGGCGTTTCCCTAGGGTCTGTTCTTCAGAGAGCGCCTTGGAGCTCCTTCAGCTGGAATCCACTGTTATGGCGAGCCCAGCTGGTGTGGAGGTAAGGCGTGGGGGAAAGGGAGCCTTCCATATCCTCCGGATTAAATCTCAGCATTTTGTCGGCCTGTTTCTTGAAGCCCCAGCTTCCACACTTTCAGTGTTCACCAGTGGTGCAAGTTGTCCTGTTTCCTACTCACCTCCTTGGCTGCAGTGACCCCCAGTCTATTTCCTTAAGGTCCTTGCTGTGTTGGCTTTGTTTTATATACGTGTGTGTGTGTGTGTGTGTGTGTGTGTGTGTGTGTGTGTGTGTATGCATATAGGTAAGACAAGAAGACTAGAGGTTCCAGAGTCGGAGGGCATTCTTCCCACCTGGTATAAAGCTCTGACAGAGTCTTTCTTCCTGGAGAGTAAGCTTTTGCTATAAAGAAAGTTTTGGGTGAATTTCACCGTGATCACACTTCCTCTCTCTCTGCTGAAGCCATGAGGAATCTTCCTTGGATCTCTATTGTGAGAATTGGTAGGATATCTGGGTGGAAAGTGATAACAGTAGGTGTCTGCTTCTGCAGACCCCAGATACTGGTGTGTATGGTCAGCCCCAGCAATTCATCAGAGTGGCCATTTACATGTTCCTCCCAGTTAATCTCTCCAGTGGCTTCTTCTTTAGGTGAGCAGATGCTAGTGGCTTTCTGGACACAACTGTCTCCAAGATGTCAAGGAGGTACTTTGCCCTGTAATCTCAGTCTTTGATGGCTCTAAGAAAAATCACTGATTTTTTTTCCATTTGTCAAGTTCTTTTCTTATTGTAAGGTTGAGAGTGATGACTTATAAGCCCTTTATATGTCTGAGCTTCACAATTCTGTTTCCAGGGTCATGCTTAGATTTCACTTTCAGGCTTATGCTAACCTCATAAAGGAATTAAAAATGCTACATTTTTTTTTTCTAAAAGACAAATATAATTTTGTTTTTGAAGTTTATCTTTAAATTTATATTTAAACTTGGGGTTATGAGATAAAAATATTACTAAATAATTAAAAATACTAAAGCTGTGTTTATTTCTTTTAATAAAATATTCTGATTTGATAATATGACTTCTAAAATAATTTTAAAATCTATATTTGATTGAGGCTGTTTTTGGCTTTCCTTGGAATTTAGTTTGTTGTTCTAAATATATTTTTTAATAAATTTTTAAGTACTTGGGCTGAAATTTCATATTGAATTACCACACAGACTGTAGGAAAAACTCTAGGGTAATTTTGATAATTGATGCAGATGAATGAAGTTTAACTTCCTGGCAGGGCATCTTTCTGTTCATTTCATTTCACTTTAATCCAGTTAAAAATATAATACTAGTCTCCACCCTTGAACATTAATGGATTGACTCATTTTTCGGGTACCTGTCATGTACTGGGAACTGGAGATACAAAACTAATTAGGATTGTTTGCCTGATCTAAAGGAGTAATCTTCTAGACAGATAGAGGAGGGAGAAGAGAGGTAGACAGAGAGAGAAAGAGAGAGAGAGAGAGACACGGAGAGAGGCTGAGAGAAAGAGAGAGTGCCTGAGGCTGAGAGCAGGAGAGTAGTCTGGTAGATGCTGTAACTCAGCACAGGCTTATCTGAAGAACAGTAAAGACAAACTTTAGCATGGGAAACTCTTGAGCATCCAGGGACAGCCCAGTGCAGTGATTTTTCTTGATGCAACTACTAAAGGGATGAGCAAAACTTTCACATTTGTACAAGAAGGAGAGAGACGTCATGGGCAGATGAATCAATTTTTCCAGAGACCAGTAGGCATGAAGCAGCATGATAACCTCAGGGAGTGTAAGTCTAGTGTGAGGCTGGAATTAGGATTCATAGAAGTCAACCATGAGGGGTGTGAGATTGGAGGAGACAGACAGGGATTGTGCTACAGAAACATTTGTATGCCATGAAAAGTAATTTGAGTTCCGTCTTGTAGGCAACAGGAGATCATGGATGTGTCTTAAGTCACAGAAGACTCTAGCCAGACTTTCATAGAAGAAGGATTCTTCCTGTTATGGTGGCATCAATGAATAATAGTTCTTTTCCAGGAGTTCAGTAGAGAGATATTAAAATATTTAACAATGTGCTGATTCATACAAATATGCTGAAGGGATTTCCAAATTTTCTGAGAAGTTCTAATGTGTTGACAAATAAATTAGACCACTAAAGAAGTCTGTAATAAATGCTAATGCAATAGTAGGAAAAGAAATGTTATATGAGCAAGGAATTGAGAAGAAATTTGTTCAGTTGCAAAATAGAAGGGGGTTCATGCAGAAACATATCTTCATGTAAGTGAAACAAAGCTCCTTTTCTTTAGACAAGAAATATTCATTATGATTCTGAGCAGGTATCCTGCTGGTTTCTGGTGGGACATTCATGCAGCTGTGTGCAGGGGTGGTGACTGCAAGCCAGGCTCTGTGAGGTTTTGGTTGCCTCATTGAGCTGTCCCCTCCATGAGCTCAGGTACCCTACGCCAGGAACAATGAGATCGAATGCCTTGGGGATGGGTGGAGGCATGGGGGAGAAGTCCCTTGCCTAGTTTACCTTTCTATAGTTGACTTTTAGAACAAACTTAATGTTTCACAGTCTAAAAGTGAATAAACAAACACATAAAATCCACAAGTGTAGAAAAAGAGAAATATCAAAAGAAATAAAAACAGAATGAAATGAGTGAACTTAACGTTTTTCACATGAATGACTAAGCCCACTGCAGGGAGAGGAGAGTGAGTTCTCAGCGGCTCTGGGAGGCACTGAGCACCATGAGCACCATGCTTGGGCTCTGTAAACATGGAGGCGTGGCTTAGAAATGATGCAGCTTTTCATAAGAAAGTAAGTAAATAGATTGTGGTACCGGGGGATAATGTGAGTGGGGTAAGCCTAGAAGAAACCATCTGGTGTTGGATTGGGATCAGAAAGATCAGTGTGAACTCATGATTTTTAACACACATATACAGAATTTAAAAAATAGAGATAGATAGACATAGATGATAGATGGAAATGGATACAGATATAGATAGTGTGTGTGTCTATGTCTACATTTATGCATATACATTTCCTATCTTCACCCTGTATATACAAACATTTCCAGTAGCAACGAGCATGCTGAGCACTCAATTCTTGCTTGTAAACATTGTTCTTCAGTAAAAGTAACCTGGGTTCCTTAGAGATGTGGCTGATGCTTGTATTGGGGCAAGAAAGGCTCCAGCTGCCCCGTTACCAGATGGTTAGCAAGGGCTCATGAGAAGCAGGGGTCCCACTGGCCAAATCTGGGACAATTTGAGTGACAAACTAATTGATGGTGATGGGTTATGTCCCCTGAATAGAATAAAAATCTACAAATGCACACTAGGTACATACAAATAGATAATAAATAAATGGAAGAGAAGGGAAGACTTCCATATGATAGGAATATGCTAATAAAAATAAAGGGATTGTGGAATTACAATATCACCATTTGGTAACTAGTTGAGGAAGGAAGGATCACCAATGGTCATTAAAATTATGCAGAAATAGGCAAAAACAGGATATCTATATATTCATTACAGAATATCTAAATGTTTATTAGTTGCCAAAGGAAAAATAGGAACTTTATAGCGGGCACCACCTGAATGGAGTAATCACATGATCAAGTTAACAGCACAGTGATGGGACAAGCTGAGCTCCTCTGCCCTCAGACACAAAGAACATACTGACAGGAACACATTGCCTGGCCTCTGTGCGTCTCCTCCAAACTTTTGTAACATAGATCTAATCAGGAGGAAGCATCCAGTGAACCCAAATGGAAGTTATTCTTCAAAACAACTGTTCTGCACTCTTTGGTGTCAAGATTGTGAAACACAAAGAACGATGGAGGAATTCTCCCAGATTACAGGGGACTAAGAAGACGCCCAGCTAATGTGCGAATGATCAGGGTCAGCTCCTGCACCAGATCACGAGCACGAGGGTAACTGGCACACCCGGATCAAGTCTGTGGAGGAGAAAACAGGGTGCTGTTCGCACTCACCTCTTCATTTTCAGAATAAGACTGTGGTTATGAAATGGTCTATTTTTAGAAATACACACTGAAATTTTAATACGTAAAGCATCAATTATGTCTGCAACTTGTGCTCAAAATTTTCTGAAACATGCAAGCATGCACACACACAAACTGCGTGTATAGACAGTAAAGAAAGGGTAGTGGCATGTTAACATGTGGGAGTTCTCTCGTGCAGCTTCTTTGTAAACCTGAGACTATTGTGTGTTTGTGTGTGCGTGGATGTGGTTCTTAGCAGTTTTATCACTTGTAGATTTTCGTGACCACCAAGACAAGAAAAAATCACACAAGGACAAACCCAACACAAGAGCCTCTTTACTCACCTCTTTCATAGCCACAGCCATCTCTCTTCCTCTTCACTCCCTAGCAATTGGCAACCACTAAGCCTGTTTCCCATCTCCTCAAATGCAGCCTTTTAATAATGATATATAAGTGGAGTCAGACAATAGGTAATTCTTTGAGACTGGCATCGTTAGCATAATTCCTGTGATGTCTATTCAAGTTATTATGTATACCAATGCTTTGCTCCTTTTTGTTACTGAGCAGTATTTTTTGATATGAATGCACTGCAGTTTATTTGTCCATGGAAGGAAAGATTGTTTAGGTTGTTTTCTGTATGAGCTCTTGTGAGTAAAACTTCTATGAACATTTAAATGCAGGCTTTTGTGTGAACATATCTCCATTTCTCTGGGTCAAATGCCATGAGTAAGAAACCTCCATGCTGTTTTCCGGAGTGGCTGTCCCATGTTAAATTCCCACCAGCAATGTATGAGTGACCCAGTTTTTCCACAATCTCAACAGTATTTGGTTTTATGACTATTTTTTACTTCAGCCACAGTGATATCACGCTGTGGTTTTATTTTGTGTTTTCCTGCTGCTGATGAAGTTGAACATCTTCTCATGCATTGATTTATCATCTGCATAACATCTTCAATGAAATTTATCTGGCATTTTACCCATTTCTGAATTGGATATTTGCTTTCTTAATGTTTAATTTTGAGTTATTTATTATTCTATATGTTAGCCCTATATTGAGTTTGTGGTTTGCAAATATTTTCTCCTAATTTGTAGGTTGTTTACCCTCTTAATGGGTAGTATTTCACAGGTCAAACTGTTTAATTTTGATGAGGTCCATATTATGTGCTATATTTTCTCTTAAAAGTTGTATAGTTTTATATTTTATATTTAAGTCAATGATTAATTTTGAGTTTCTTTTCTAGGTTTAGATAAAAATTTTCTTCTCCTCTTCCTCTCCCTCCTCTTTCTCCTCCTTCTGCTTATTATTGTCCAATTGCTTCATTGCCGTTTGTTGAAGGCTATTCTACTGAATTGCTTTTGCTCCATTGCCAAAAGTCAGATAGATGTATTTGTGTGGGTTGCTTCCTGGGTTTTTAAAATTCTTTTCTGTTGATCTCTGTGTCTGTTCCTCTGCCTATACCACACTGTCTTGGTCACTATAGCTGTAGTGGCAGGTCATCACATCAAGCAAGAATGCTCACTCCCACTCTGCTCTTTTTCAAAATTGTTTTAGTTACTCTCTGATCCTTTCCAAAGAAATTTCAAAGTAAACCTGTTGAAGTCTACAAATATCTTCCTGGGATTTTTCTAGGAATGGGATTAAACCTATAGATCAATTTGGGGAGAACTGACATCTTTCCTATATCGAGCCATTATATGTCTCTATTTCTTCATCTTGCCTTATTGTGCCAGTTAGAATTTCTAGTAGTATGTTGAATGAGTGCTGAGGTCAGACATCTTTTTATCTCCCTGATCATAAGAAAAAACTTTACATTTTTCACCTTTAAGTTTAATATTAGTTATAGGATTTTTGTAGATGTTCTTTATTAATTTGACATTGGTTCTCTATTTCTAATTTTCTGAGAGGTTTTCTCATGAATGAGTGTTGCTTTTGTCAAATGCTTTTCTGCTTCTGTTGATAGGGTAATACAATTTTTCTTCTTTATGCAGCTGATATGGTGGATCACATTGATTGATTGTGGAACATTGAACCAGCTTTGCACCCCTGGGAAATATCCACTTGGCCATGGTGTATTTTTTAACACACTGCTGCATTTGATTATTAATGCATTATAATTTGAATAGTTAGAAAATATACCTACTTTTAGATTTTGTGAATTTTCTCACCAGAAGAGTTCTGTTACAAAATGGAAAACTGAGAACTAACTGGTGGAAATTAAAAAACAAGCAAACAAACAAACAAGATCCACCCATCAGATAGGTGAGTTAGATAAAATAGTTCCTTTCCAGTCCCAAAATTTCTGTCTTACTGGTATTTTTATAAATGAGGCTATTTTGCAACCTCAGATTGGATGCTCTATTGGAAAATCTTTAAAATAATTCAGATGAGAAGTGCTAAGTTGAACTAAGTGAGTGACAATGGTATGGGCAAATGTGAATACATAAAAGAGATACAAGTGTTGTAATGACACAACCAACAGGGCCTGACTTCTGACTATATCTGGCAGAGTTCTTAACAATAAGGAAAATATGCTAATTCTTGAGACTAGTATGCAGTATTAGTATGATTTATAACCATTGCAGAATATTTAAGTGGCACAGATATGGTGAGGTTAATAATAAAACATGTAGCTGTAATTGAAGGATCAACATCCTGAATTAGCTGGAAGGAAGCTGTTTGGAGCAAAGGTGTTTCTTCTTGTGATGGACAAACAGAATGAGTTAGATGTGGGTGGAGCTTTGTGGTAATTTACAGAGACAATTAGAACATCTGAGTATACAGCACAGATTTGGGAGGGTTTGGCAAAAAGAACTGCACAGAAGAGTTGGAGGAAAGTAAACAGGTAAACTCAAAGTCAGCAAATGGTGGTAACGAGGAACTAGCAAGTGATGTGTCATTTACCTCGACCTTTGAACTTTATCCTCATGAGAACTACTAAATGAACTTACCTGAATTCTTTAACACAAAATTTACAAAACTTGAGTTTTATAAGACTGTATAAGAGGCCCTTTCTAGTGACCTGTCAATCACATTTCCATCCCTATTGAGGTTGAAGTTTCTGTTTTATTAAAGCAGCACAAAAGGTTTTTGCTCCTCATTTAATTAAAACAGGAATACAATTAAGATAAAATTTATTTATCTATTTAATGTAGGGGAAGCATCCCACCATCTCCTCTTGGACTTGAACAACTCTTTCGCCTCACTCAGTCAGTTCCAACCCTACTCACTCTTTGGATTCTCAGAGCATCGAACAGCTGGGAGCAACCACACCTGCAGCCTTTGGGGCTTGTTGGTTCCTGTGTCCAGAGTGTACTCTCCATTCTTTCAAGTTCTTTCTCATCACCTTCTTGGTAAGCTTGCTTCTGATTATGTCATTAAGATTACAACCCAGCCTCCTCACTCTGTGTCCTGCCTTTGCTTTATCTCTTTACTTAGTGTGAATCACCATCTGATGCATGACTCGTTTTTCTGACTCAGTACTTACGTCCTTCTCCTCCCAAAGCTAGAATTAAGATCCGTGAAGGCAGGGGGTTCTGTCCGCTTTCAGATGACCTCCCAGCATGGAGAACAGTACAGGCACAGGAAGGACTGCCAATAATTATGTCTTGAGTTAGTTAATGAAACAATAAATAAAAGCATACCAAGCCAAAATATGAAAATCCTTAAAATGGTCAGTTTAATTTTCATTGCTTCTGCCTCACAAATCAAGTCAGAAAAACATGGCTACATGTTGTCATGGTTTTCGTGTTGCTCCTAGAAATTTTGAAAATGTCAAAGCTATGAAAATACCAGTGGTGCTTGGGCAGTAATGGAACCTACACAAATTTAACAGGTTTAATATTTTGAATGTTAACAGGTGAAAACAACACTTGGAGGGTGAAATAATAGTTGCTATTATTCTCATATTTCAAGTTGTTTTCTTTATTAAATGAAGCAGTAGCTTCAGTTCTGAAGACCCATGTTTTTCTGTTTCACCAAGATCTTTCAAAGTACTGTTGGAAAACAACCAATCAAATAAAGCATGATATTTTAGCAAACGCACTCACGTCATTTTATGAAATTTATTTTATTAGTTCATCAATGCATGCGAGGTAACTGTCATTTTGTTTAAGCTCATTATTACAAGTAGAAAATATAATCAGCTTCAGCATCCAATGGCTCTTTCAGGGACACTTAGAGCTGCAATATCTTATCCTAATGGACTTTCAAGAACCAGCCTTGAAACAATCATGTGTTTCTCAGTTGCAATTAAACTGGGTTCTCTATAGAAACTTACGAAGAAACAGCATTGAGGATGTTACCTGCACGGAGGGACATACATTGTTGTGTACTAAAATGAACACTGAGAGACTAGAGACCTATTTTAGTGGCCTCATTGCACCACTTATCAGTTTCTTATTTTTAGATATGTTAATTGATGGGTTTGAACCCAGTTTCCAAAACAGGGATATTAAGAATTAGCCCCTGTGAAGCTCAAGGGATGGGCTCAAAACTTCCTTGAGATACAATTTAACTCTAAGATTCCTCTCAGCTTTTTGGTTTTCCAGCAAGCCCTTCTTTCTCTCCTGTTGTCTTTATATTTTGGTAAGCATCCATGGAAAACACACATAGAAGTAGGGGACCTTGCCTACCTCACAGGTTGTCCACTGAGTCACTGGCTTTGGAGTTATTTAGGGTCAAACTTTTGGTTCTGTTTCCTTATTAGATTTGACTAAGGGAACCATCTTTATGAAGGCCCAAGCTCTCAAGATATTGATTGCTTGAAACAAAAACAATTAAATAAGTTGATTTGTATTGTGTAAATTATTTTATCCTCTATATATCTTAAAGTATAATGTTAGAATTGATATGTTGGTGGGGTGTGGGGGCATGCCTCTGTAATTGCAGCACTTTAGGAGGCTGAGGCAGGATTGCAGGAGCCCAGGAGGTCAAGGCTGTGGGGAGCTGTGTTTGTGCCACTGCACTCCAGCCTGGCCACAGATTGAGACCTTGTCTTTAAATAAATATATAAATATATATAAATTATATATATGTTGAGGAAATAAATACATTCTAGTTCTCATAGCATTCTTTTTAAAGTGATTTTTTTGAGGAAATCACTTTTTAACACAGTTTGAATATAGTGTTTAAGTCCTATCCTTACTGATTATTTTTAATTTTTTACACTTAAAATATATAATTCTGATAATTTTTCTTTCCAAGTAGTAATGTCTGATATAATATTTTCTATTTTCTCTAAATTTACCCACTTGCATTAATTGTTACAGTACTGCTCTAAATGAAAAGAATAATTAAAATTCAATATTATCACTAGAAAACCTTTTATTCAAATTTTGGTCAGGAAAAAATTTCTCTCAAGAAACATGAATATTTTATGGCTTAGGTAAAATTTACATTTAAAAATATTAATTTATAATTTGAAAAGTCCAAAACTCTTAAGCTCAGCTTATTTGACATATATAAGGTCCCTTTCTGAAGTAACAAAGCCAGTAAAAATTATTTTTATGAGGACAATATAAGTCCCCAAAGTGGGGGAACACTGTTTCTTCCAGCCAAAAATCACCTTAGGCCGTGAAAGTCTTGTGGGAGTGTTTGACTTTATTGCCCACAACATAAAACAATTTCATATGAAATCATTCCCCCCAGAGACATACAAAAATTCTGGCTTAGCCTGGTGGCCACACAGGAAAGGCTGACTTCCCAGTGCCTGGGATTTTATCCCAGGATTCCTGGGTTTTACCAAGACATGTAAGCGGGGAAAAGTGACTCGTGAGTGACACCTCAAAATACAATTCTCATTAAGCAGCACACCAGATCCAAAACATCTTTGCCTTTCATACTTTAATTCCTTAAAAAGAGAACCCAAATTATAGGTAGTTGTCCATCTGAAACCAAGCCTTCCTCCTTAAGGACAGACTCGCCCTTAGAAACGCCAGCTAGATTCATGTCCAGTACTTACGGCACCACCTCCTGTCAATATCTTAAAAAAAAAAAAAAAAAAAAAGGGGGTTTTGCATAACCCATATAAAAAAGCCACACTAGCAACAGTCAAAGTGATATACCTTTATAATATCAAAATTAATTTGTTTTACAATTAAAAGTACTGGCTCTAAAATGAAACAACATAATTAGGAGAGTTCCTTCCTATAGTATAGAAGCATCCACAAGAGTCTCTGACAAAATTCTTTCCCTACAGGAAGAAAAAAGCTCTCTAAAATAAACAAATAAATAAGCAATGAAGCTGATTCTCTCCTGCTTCCTCATTTCTTCCCCTCCCTATCTGAACCGTCTCAGCGGCACTAACCTTTTCCTCTTTTGATCCTCTCCTCCCACTCCTGCTGTTCTAGCTCAATTTAGAAACAGCCAATACCTGGCAGAGGAAAACCCACTGCCATCATCAAAGGTAAACCTTAAAGACATAAGCAAGAGATTTCCTGGCCAGGCACAGTGGCTCACACCTGTAATCCTAACATTTGGGATGCTGAGGTAAGAGGCTCACTTGAGCCCAGGGGATTGAGACCAGCCTGGCCAACATAGTGAAACCCTGTCTCTACAAAAAAACAAAAACAAAAACAAAAACAAAAAACAAATAGCCAAAAATTATGGCATGTGCCCGTGGTCCTGGCTACTCGGGAAGCTGATGTGGGAGGATTGCTTGAGCCCAGGGTGCTGAGGCTGTGATGAGATATAATCATGACCCTGCACGCCAGCCTGGGTGACAGAGCAAGACCCTGTTTAAAAAAAAAAAAACTGATTCCCACCAGGACCCTATTGGTTTTGCCAGAAAGCTTAAGCTTAATATCAAAATTATGACCATGGTTTTTCTGATTTAAATCAAGTAGTTCACATGTTAACTTTATTTTTTAAAAAAAGGTAAAAATTAAGTAGCTGAGACACAAAAGAAGGGGTTTTTAAAATGTGTCTCAGCTACTTAATTACAAAAGAAGATCACAGATCACAAATGTGCCTGTGAGGTTACAAAGCTTTGCTCCAAGCCATCCATTTAGTCTTCCAAAAAGTGGCAGACCAGAAGAAAATACAGCAATGTCGACAAAATTCAGGTAAGTCAATGCTGACATATGTTAGAGATTTAAAAACATCTTTAAATAATATTCAAGATTATTTAATTTTTTGTACCAGTACAATGCTGTTTTGGTGACTATGGTCTTAGTGTAGTTTGAAATCAGGTAGTGTGATGCCTCCAGATTTGTTCTTTTTGCTTAGTTTTGCTTTGGCTGTGTGGGCTCTTTTTTGATTCCATATGAATTTTAGAATTTTATTTTTCTAATTCTGTGAAGAATGATGGTGGTATTTTGATAGACTAATGGAACAGAATAGAGAACCCAGAAATAAACCCAAATGCTTGCAGCCAACTGATCTTCGACAAAGCAAACAAAGACATAAAGTGTGGAAAGGACACTCTTTTCAACAAATAGTGCTGAGGTAATTGACTAACCAAATGTAGGAGAATGAAACGATCCTCATCTCTCACCTTATACAAAAATCAACTCAAGACAGATTAAGGACTTAAATGTAAGACCTGAAACTATAAAAATTCTAGAAGATAACATTGGAAAAACCATTTCAGACATTGGCTTAGGCAAGGATTTCCTGACTGAGAATCCAAAAGCAAATGCAATAAAACCAAAGATAAATAGGTGGGACTTAATTAAACTAAAGAGCTTTTGCATGGAAAAAGGGTCAGGAGATTAAATCAACAACCCACAAAGTGGGAGAAATCTTTACCATCTATACATCTGACAAGGGACTAATATCCAGAATCTACAACAAACTCAAGCATTAGCAAGAAAGAAACAAACAATCCATCAAAAGTGGGCTAAGGACATGAACAGACAGTTCTCGAAAGAAGATATACAAATGGCCAAAAAACATATGAAAAATGCGTAACATCACTAATAATCAGGGAAATACAAATCAAAACCACAACCACAATGCGATACCACCTTACTCCTGCAAGAATGGCCATAATCAAAAAATCAAAAAACAGTAGATGTTGGCATGGAGGCTGTGATCAGGGAACACTTCTACACTGCTGGTGGGAATGTAAAGTGTTATAATCACGGTGGAAAACAGTGTGGAGATTCCTTAGAGAACGAAAAGTAGAACTACCATTTGATCCAGCAATCCAACTACTGGGTATTTACCCAGAGGAAACTAAGTCATTATATGAAAAAGGTACTTGCACATGCATGTTTATAGTGGCACAATCCACAATTGCAAAATTGTGGAACCAACCCAAATGCCCATCAATCAAAGAGTGGATAAAGAAACTGTGAGATATATATATATATATATATATATATATATATATATATATATCAGAATACTACTCAGCCATAAAAAGGAATGAATTAATGTCCTTCACAGCGACCTGGATGAGATTGGAGACTGTTATTTTAAGTGAAGTAACTCAGGAATGGAAAACCAAATGTATGTTTTCACTGATATATGGGAGCTAAGCTATGAGGCTGCAAAGGCATAAGAATGATACAATGAATTTTGGGGACTTGAAGGGAAGGGTGGGAGGGGGGGTGAGGGAGAAAAGTCTACAAATAGGGTGCATTGTATACTGCTCGGGTGATAGGTGCACCAAAATTTCACAAATCACCACTAAAGAGCTTACTCATATGACCACACACTACCTGTACCACAATTACCTGTGGAAAAAATATATATACATATATAAAATTCGAAGGTACAGTCCATTTTGTATAATCCAAATGTATGAACAATGTTGAGATTTCAAATGCAAACCACATAGAAACATTAAAGCAAAAATATTACTTAACCTGTTAACAAATCTTAATTTCTGGTTGTAAAGTTCTATGTGCAAAAATGTAAAAGAAAAAAATTGAAATGAAATACTGATAAGTAAAAACGATTATCTAAAGAAAGTTATTTTAATCATCAAAATGATATTCTCAGTTTCAATTTTACAAATAGAGTAAATAAAAAATGGACAATAATAAAAAGCCAATATCTGAGTTGGGCTATTTCTCAGACTCATAATTTGGTTAATCTTGCTGATCAATTACTTTAACTGAGAGAGGGAGAGAGAGAGACTGAGAAATCAAACAAACAAAAATAGCCTAATAAAATTATAAATTTATAATTAAAACAACTATGCACCTAGTCTAGACCTCCAAAATAGCCCCCAATAAACCTCAAAACAGACCTAACTTTCCACTTTACAACTGCTACAGAAAACCTGGACACTTAAAAAAAATGCCAAAAACTGAAACAAAGGAAATAACAGCAGGCAAAAAAAATAGGGGTACTCCAAAAAAACTTCAAAAGACTCTTCCTTTCCTTCTTACTAATAACCTGGGAGAAATAAAATTATTTTTAAAAAAGAAGTACAAGCTCTGTTGATGCTGGAACTATGTTATCTAATGAATCTCACATTATTGCAAAGTCTCATTTCTCAAAATTAACAGTTCAAACACCACTCCTATATTGGTACATAAATCTCAGCCTATAGCTTTTCAGCTAGATCTTTTACAAGACTCTTGTTTTTCTCTTGGTTCCCTCAGCCCCATCCATTTAACAAAAAGAAATTTAAAAATATACCCACATTTCTTTTTCCCCAAATGCAAACACATGTTTAGAATTAGAACATAAAAATGAATTACTAGATACAGTGAGTTTTTGGAATCTGATTCTCTTAATTTACAAATTGTAGTTTCTGTTGCCATAGGGGACGTCAAATTATTGAGTGACGAAGAATTACAAAATCTGCTAAAGGCATACCGGATCCACTGTGGTCAGTCTTTCACTGACATAAAAACAAAAAATCTTGAAGATTATGATCAGGTAGACGGAGCCACAGTTGAGTTAATGTCTATTGCGTCTGGCTATAAGTCAACAACATGGAGAAAGTATCTTTCTTTCCATTTTTTATTGTCTGAGAGTGAATGTTTTCGCTTCACAGATTTATCCCTCTTGAATGTGGAGAACACATGCTTATTGATTTGTACGTGAGGCTTTCCATTAGCACGTGAAATTAGCATGGATTTCTTTTTTCGCTCTTCGTTGATGTCCCAGTGGGGGTGGATCCACATCAGGTTGACGATTTAGTCCGAGGCCTCCATGGAATAGTGACTACAGGAAGTACAGAAGCACACGCTGTCCCTCCTCCCTTCTGGCAATAATCCTCACTGTTTCACAGGAACTAAAACAGAAGCAATAATTTGGCCACTTGCAATAAATGGTTCTGAATAGTCCAGATGGAAAATATAGCACAAAGTCGTGGCTTTAACTACAAAGAGCTTGGCCTCTGCATTCAGATAAGAAAGGGTTTCTGTATTTGTTTTAATACATTTTCTGTGTAACCTTGAATGTATTATTTAACTTCTTTCAATTTGCCTATCTATGAAATGTGGCTAGAAGTACTGCCCTTGTCAGGCTGTTCTGAGGACCAGTGATAACATACGTGACATACCTGGCACATGATAAGTGCTATGTGCACTTCTGTAAAAATAGACAATGCATGAAGTATGCTGAAAACCCATGAGCTTCTCCCTCTACCCGGGAAAGGAAGTGAGATTTTGTAAAGCTGTATAAAGAAGCACTTTGGTCTGGCATGGGAGAAAGATTTGCCAGACTTAGGAAGTAAAAATACCAAGTACCCAGTTAAATTTGAATTTCAGAAAAGTGATGAATAATATGTGTTAGTATAAGTATATCCCATGCTATATGTGGAATACACTTATACTAAAACTGTATTTATTAAGTCAGTTCAAGTTTAACTGGGTGTTCTGTATCTTATATGGCAACCCTATGGGAGATTGTATTGAAAGACTTTTTTTTTTCTTTTCTTTTTTTTTCCTGGACTATTCTAAGGTATTATTCTTTCCTCAACAGTCTCATCCTGTGTTTGGCGATGGTGGTGCCTTGCTGAAGCAGCAGACTGTGTGGATAGCCTGGACGTAAATGCCCACTATTGGAACGTTCCTTGTTCTTCATTTGTGATACAGTCTACTATACAGGTTTGCATATTGTTACAATTAAATTGGTTAATAAATGTAATGGATTTGGAAACATGACTGGCACTGAATAAATTTTCCAAATGTTAATTATTTCTATCTTTAATCTATTTTAGTATGTTCACTTTTTTCACATTTTAAGATGCTTAAAATGTGAAAGTGAGTTTGAACTGATGTCCATTTACAATTGCTGTTGGCTTGGTGGCGGTGGTAATGTAGGAACGTGAACACACTTGACACCGCCATTCATACAAGCATGGCTTCAATTCAGTTCTATGTACCATTTGGAAAGACTTCACTTCTCAGGAAAGAGAATTCAGAGGCATAACAGAGAATCCCAGAGGAACATGGCAAGGTAAATCTTTCTGTTAGAAAGAAACGCTTCTAAGGCTCAGAGAAAGAATAGAAAGGCTAGGCTTTCATGGATAAAAGCCATGGGAATATGAGGAAAGTGTTAGTTCTTGGTGCATTTTTATGAACATGGACGTGAACTGCTGAAGAATAAAGTTGTTTAGAGGTAGTGACTTGGTGTTGGGGGCATGGCCAGATACAGTGGCCCCTTGGTGTTTCCATCAACATATTGTTCATAGACCATTGGCAGAAGGAAATGTCCTGGAGTTTGCTTAAGAACTTTCTTTTGACCTGTACTGATAAGATCAAGGAAACACCAATCTCAGACTTGCAGAACAGGTATCAGCCGGGATGTGCATCTCATACTCTGTGTTGGAGTCAGTTCCACGAGCAGCCCCAAGACTGGCTGCAGCACTGACACTCTAGATGAAACCAAGGACAAAATTTTGTCAATAAAAACATGGATACTGAGGACTTGGAGTCAAAAAGTGATTCAGAATAGTCAGCCTCCAAATGTGAAGATATTTTTGAAGTGCAATTCATTTTACTTATAGATTTTATAAAACCACAAGAGAATGTGTGATGAAAATATATGTTTAGGCTGGGCGTAGTGGCTCATGCCTGTAACCCTAGCATTCTGGGAGGCCGAGTTGGGAGGATTACCTGAAGTCAGGAGTTCGAGACCAGCCTGGTCAACATAGTGAAAACCCATCTCTACCGAAAATACAAAAATTACCTGAATGTGTTGGTGCATGCCTGTAGTCCCAGCTACTTGGGAGTCTGAGGCAGGGGAACCACTTGAACCCAGGAGGCAGAGGTTGCAGTGAGTCGAGGTTGCAGTGAATCAAGGTTGCATCACTGTACTCCAGCCTGGGCGATAGAGGGAAACTCCATCTCAAAAAAAAAAAAAAAAGAAAGAAAGAAAGAAAAAGAAAAAAAGGGACAGTACCAGAAACACTTGGCAGATGATGATTTCCTTGAGAGATCCGTATCCATCAGGAAATTCACAGTCATGTTTAAATATACACTTCGGTGAGATGGGCCTATTTCATTCAACAGGGTATGTTCTGTCATTCCCAACCCTTGTTAATGTCGATTATAAAGTCCGATAAGCTGTCTTCTACGAACCAGAAGACAATCCTCACCAGACACTAATGTGAATCTGCTGGCATCTTGACCTTGGACTTCCCAACCTCCAGAATAGTGAGAAAGAAATGGCTGTTGTTTATAAGGTACCCAGTTTATGGTATTTCGTCGTAGCAGTCAGGACAGATAACACAATCTCTCTGTGGTTCAGTTTGTCATCTGCAACATAGGAATTATAATAATACTTCCTTGGTTTATTGTGAATATTAAATGAGTGAGTATGAAAAAGTCACTTAGGACTTTTCCTGTCACATAGTAAATAATACACAAATCCTAGCTATTTTATTCTCACTGTAAGGGTAGTAGGGAATAGTGTTGAAATATAGAATCTAGAGCCAGATGCCTGAAGGTAAGTTTCTTACCACCACTTCCTAGCTTTGTAATTTTGTGTATGTCACTTAGCTATGCTTAGGCTCAGTTTACTCATCTGTAGGATAAGAATAGTAATAATATCCACCTTAAGAGTTGTTGCAATGATAAATTATTAAATGTAAAATGCTTGGAAGCTGTAGTCCCAGCTACTTGGGAGGCTGAGGCAAGAATCACTTGAACCTGGGAGATGAAGGTTGTAGTGAGCCGAGATCTCGCCACTGCATGCACTCCGGCATGGGCGATGGAGCGAGACTCCTTCTTAAAAAAAAAACAAGACAATATATATGTCTAAGTACATCTAGGACATTTCTCTAAAGGGTATAATTCAAAGTGACAAGAAAGTATTGGGTCACTTTAATTGGTCTCATTATTTTTGCAGTGGTGTGTGAAATATTTGTATGACTTAGAACCAAAGGAATTTTGGAGTCCGTAAACGAGGCATTGTTTATTTTCTCTAGCCTTGCTCCCACTGAAGAACAATGACATCAACATTGCCAGGGGTTCATCTTCATTCAACTGCCTTTATGGAGCACAGTCTACTCTTCTAGGCACCATGTTAAGCAAAGGATGCAAAGGTAAAGAAAACAGAGGCGAACCTGACATTGTGGACTTTTTATTCTAGGCCTGAGGTCAAAGGACTTACTCTGTGTGAGTCCAGATGTTAACAAGTTTATGCTTTCTGGACTGTCCATGCTCCATTGCTGCTACTCTGTCACCTTATCCTAAAGGCAGCCATAACAGTGTCTAGATGAATGAGTGCAGCTGTGTTGCCAAAAACTTTATGGACACTGGAATTTATTTTCCCATGTATTTTTTTTAACATATGTCACAAAATATCCTTATTTTGAATTTTTCTACTTAGAACTGTAAAATGCATTCTTGGCTCTCAGGCTGTACAAAATCCAGAGGTTGGCCACATTTTGCCCACAATAGTTTTTGAGACCCTGTTCTAGAGGGTGAGAAAAGTAAAAAGTAGGCAAACAGGCAAAAGAAGTAAGTACACATTACGAGGAAACACACACGAGGGCTAAACTAGAGAGAGTGAGACAGTGCCTCCCATAGGAA
Source organism: Ateles fusciceps (assembly GCA_036589455.1). NCBI lineage: Eukaryota > Metazoa > Chordata > Mammalia > Primates > Atelidae > Ateles > Ateles fusciceps. Next base: position 4,584,274 of record JAZHEH010002639.1, read on the forward strand.
GGAACGGCTGGGGGCTTCTGCAAAGATGAAACAGGCTGAGAAGCAGCTGGCATAGGAATGGCTGGAAAGGGCTTGCAAGCAGAGGGAACAGCTCATGCACAGGACATAAGACAGAAGAACGCCTGAGCTTGGCAGGTGCCTGTCATCTCAGCTACTTGGGAGACTGAGGCAGGAGAATCACTGGAATCTGAAAGGCAGAGGTTGCAGTGAGTTTATATCATGCTACTGCACTCCAGCCTGGGCAACAGAGCAAGACTCCATCTCAAAAAGAAAAAAAAAGGCCGGGCACGGTGGCTCACGCCTGTAATCCCAGTACCTTAGGAGGCTGAGGTGGGCAGATCACAAGGTCAGGAGTTCGAGACCAGCCTGGCTGACATAGTGAAACCCTGTTTCTACTAAAAGTACAAAAAAATTAGCCAGGTATGGTGGCATGCACCTGTGGTCCCAGCTGCTCCAGAGGCTGAGATAGGAGAATCGCTTGAACCCAGGAGGCGGAGGTTGCAGTGAGCCGAAACCATGCCATTGCACTCCAGCCTGGGTGACAGAATGAGACTCTGTCTCAAAAAGAAAAAAAGAAAAGGAAAAAAAGGTAGAAGAATGGAGAATGCCTGGGCTCTCTGAGCAACGTAGGAAGACTGGTTTAGCTGGAAAAGACAGTGTTACAGAGAATGGCAGGCTGAGATGAGAGAGAAGGGGAATGCAACAGAGATGGAGGGTGCTGGGACAGCCAGCAGGAGACCTCGTCGCCTTCTTTTGCAAGCACTAGAGTCATTGTGTTGACTTTAGCTGTGCGATTTAATAATCTTTGTAAATATACACTTTCCCTTGAGTTTCCAATGAAAGAAACACTTGGGTGTGAATGTGTGTATGCAGGAAAAGAGATAATTATTAAGCATTTATTATGGATCCGGTGGGTACTTTTCAAGAGTCATTTCAGGTGAGGACTTAGAGATGGGAAATTAGACCCAGATGAACTAAATTATTTACTGTAGCTTATTCAGCTTCAAAAGCAAGTTTGTCTAGTTCCGAAAGCTCATGCTATTTCTTCAGTTGCCAAAAGAGGTGAAAAAGAAATAATTATATATAATAGTAGTAACATCTTCTACTGTTAATGGGAAAAATATAAGAACAAAATAATAGATGTGATGCGGAAATTGAATGAGGGTTAATGAATTAGTTTTATTTTAAAATTTATTTTTTTAATTATAAGTTTAAAAATCAGAAATCCCATGCAAAGGAATGATCTCATGAAGACATTTTAGAATTCATGCAATGTTTATTATTCTAGAAGATGATGGTGCTCATTATCCAGGGGCCTGCCTCTGCAGTACAAAAGCCTGAGTACAAAAAAGTCTTCTTGTCCTGTTTTCAGTACACGAATGAGCACACACAAAAATCATTAAGATAAGACAGTGGTTTAGGAAAAGGCCGTTGACTCTCATTATTCATGGATTCCATATTTGTGAATTCGCCTACTTGCTAAAATGGCTTTTGACCTAGAAATCAACACCTACTGGGCTTGCGTGGTCATTTGTTGAGTTGTCCACTGGGTACCCTTCCAGCCAAGTAAGAGCAAGGAATGCTCTGGTGCCTGGCTTTGGCTCTTCCTGCAAAAAAGTGACTTCTTCAGTCTATAAGTAGACATGTGTTTTGCATGTTTGTGCTTTGCCTTGGTGACGTCACTCTGTAAATGGTCTACAGGTGTGGTGCGGAATGCTGCTGCTTCGTGTTCCCAAGCACCAGAAGGCTGTGATGTGCCTTATGGAGAAGACAAGGGTGTTAGATCAGTTTTGTGCAGACACGAGTTACCGTGCTGTCAGCCGTGAGTTTAATGTTAATGAATCAACAATATATATTAAATAAGATGTTCTTAAACAAAAAGACACACAAAAATAATGTTGTATATTGTTGGTTGGTGGGAAAAAAATGTTGGGACCAGAGGCTTGCAGGAACCTAACTCTGTTTTCCCTGGGGGACCAATGATTCAGCACATGTGGTGACTTTATAAAACATAATTACCATGAATAATGAGAATTTGACCCTTATCCCATGAAGACATGAGGTCTGTGTACCCTCCACCCCTTGTGTCTGGGAGGATGGCCAATGTCCTTTAGAGAAGTCAAGCTCTATGACTTCTTAGGCTTGGTCAGAAAATGCCCTGTACTTCAGCCTAGTTCATTTGGGAAACACTTTCTAGAGGAAGCCAGCCACCATGCAAGAATTCTGATCACCCTACAGCTGTGGTGTGAGAGGAGCTGCGTGGAGGAGCTCCTGTCCATGGCTCAGTTGAACCTAGCATTTCTGGCCTCACCGCCAGTCCTGTTGGTGAGGAAGCCGTCTCGAAAGTGGATCCTCCAGCTCCTGCTGTTCCTGCCCTTCCATTCAAATCCCTCTCAGCTGTTCTTGTCTTCCCACATGAGGCCCCAGAAATCGTGGAACAGCAAAACACCCTTTCTTGTGCCTTACTCGAACTTCTGATCCACAAAACAACATTTGTTGGGTTATACCACAAGATGTAGGGTGATTTGCCAACCAATAAAAGATCATTGGAACAGATGGTGGTGATCTTAAGTTACAACTCATTAAAGCATATGGCAGTAGAATGAAAAAGGTAGAATGAATCTAACAAAAATTATTAAGTTGATTTTGATTTAGAATGCAGCAATAATAATGCAGTGGTTTTTAATTCTGTTGTGCAATCAAAGGGCTAATAATTAACGATAAATGATGCATTGTAGAGGGCAGGAAACACTTGGAATGTTGACTTAATCTCGGAAAAGCTGCCAGGTTCTACTGACAAAGGGTCTTGTCCCACCTTGTATCTGGAAAAGCAGCAAGTGACTGTGGAAGGGTCATGCCAGGAACATTTTTAAGGAGCCTGTCTGGAGGGTGGTGTTGACGTGGCCTTGAACATATGGTCTCAGCCTCTGTGCCTGTAAATATGTTTTCTATAAGCCAGTTGTACCAAAAAGTGCCATAAGTTTATACTAATAATGTCTAAGGTCTCTCAAGAAAATATCATATTGTGTTTGCTGAATGAGGTAGTTTAATGAGTTAGGGAGATGTATAATATATTTGACTTATATTTTATAAGCAATATGAATTTTAATGTCTGGGAAATTAAAGTTTAATTATAGTTCTATGAGTTGTCTGTAGAATGAGAATAAGAATTCTATTATTTGCTCTTTGCAGACAACAGAATGATAAAGAAAGCGAAATAGACGACACCGTAATGTAATCAATTAGTTTAACTTTACCCTTGGAGAGCAGGATGTCCCAATGTAGAAGAATGAGTGGCTCCTCTTTGGCGTTAGTTAATTCTGGGGTGTATTTTGTACAGAATCACTTTGCCTTGCTAAATTATGAAGGCTTATGAACAGACAACCATGATGCTTATTTCTAATAAATAATACAGTTAAAATTCCTTTTTTGATAGGAATACATTTACCTTTTGAATGGCATTTGTTGTTGGGAACCATAAAACTTCATACTAACAACCACTAAGGTTTACATACTAAGGGTGATGTTTAGTGTACCTGGTAGTGAACACAATTTAGAAACAGTGAATTTTTCTCTAGAAAGGAGCACTGGTTGCCAACATTTTCTGTTGGGAGGTGTAAGGTTTACATTTAGATATATTGGCTGATAAGAGTATGACAATTTTCTAAAATATTGTCTCTGCAGGAAATATTTGGTCATGTTTACCCATTTGCTTTACTTACTATTCATTTTATTTCAGTAAGAAAGTAATTCTTACATTCAAGTTTTGCTTATTGCTATTGTTGATATCATGCCACATACCACATAACTGCTCAAGGGTCGGGAGACTTAGCAGGGGGCATTCTAATGAGGAGTGAGGCTGATTCCTAAATGGACCCAGTCTTCTAGGTGTAGCTCTGCTCTGTGAGACCTAAATTACACCCCTTAACTTGGCCTACACTTCTCTTCCATTTGTGTCTTTCTGGACACACACACACACACACACACACACACACACACACACTCTTTGCTTCTCAGCAATATCTACCACTTAATTACCTTGGCTTTTGTGGTTGTAGTTTCTGAAGACAATCCAACATGAGACTCCTAAATTTCACTCGTTCCAAGTTTTCCAGACCCAGGAAAAGGCAAATAGGTGCCTCCTGAACATAATGGTGTGGGGATGGGCAGATTCTCTAGGATTTTCTACCATTAATGGAGAAATTACTTTCATGGCCATATTCTAAACACCCTCAAACAGATATGTTCATTGCACGAAGCCTCCTGGGAAGACCACTCTGGATTGTGGGCGAAGGTCACAGTTGCTAGCTTATTTCTTTTTAATTGCAATTTGTATTGAAATAGTTGTGGGTGCACATGCAGTTGTAAGAAATAGTACAGGGAGATCCCTTGTCCATCTCTCCCATTGTCACCCAGTGGTGGCATTCTGCAAACCTGTAGCACAATGTCACACCAGGATGTTGACAGTGATGCAGCCCACTTCTCTTACTCGGAGCTTTTTAGTTCTATTTGCACTTCTGCATGCATGTATGTGTATGTGTGTAGGGAAGAGTTTTATCCAGTTTCATTGCAAATGTAGGCTCATGTGTCTGCCATCACAGGTGAGACATCCCACAGTTCAAATACCACGAAGAGCTCTCATGTTGCTTTGTTACAGCCACGCATACCGCCCTCCCATTCCTGCTGCCTCTGCCGTAACCCCTGGCGACCACTGATGTTCCTCCGTTGCACTTTGTCATTTAAAAAATGTTATTTCAACAGAATCCCCCAGTCTGTAACCTCCTGAGGTTGGTGTTTTTCATTCAGTATGGTTCTTGGAGATTCATCCACGTTTCTGTGTGTGTATGAAGAGTTCACTCCCTCATATTGCAGAGTGACATTCTGCAGTAAAGATTTACATGGTTTGTCTAACTGTGCTTCCGTTGGAGGATTTCTTGGCTGATTTCAGTTTTTGGCTTTAAAAGTGAAGCTGTTAGAGGCATTCATGCACAGGTTTTTTTCTGACTATAAACTTTCATTTCTCTGGGATAACATGAATGTAATTGCTGGGTGGAATGGTAGCTGCATACGTAGTTTTTAAAGAAAATGAGAAACTGCTTTCCAGGATGGCTTTACCATTTACATTATACTCAGCAGCACAGGAGAGATACAGCTTCTTCACATTCCCACCAGTATTTGATGTTGTCACTGTTTTTTTTTTTTTTTTTTCTTCTTTATTTAAGCTGCCTTATAGGTGTGTGGTGCTCTCTCATTGTGGCTTAAAATCGCATTTCCCTAACGGCTAATGTTCTTCAAGATCCTTTTATATGTTTGCATTCTTTAGGTCCTTTTTGGTAAAAGTCTCTTCATGTCTTTTGCCCCTTTCTAATTAATGTGTTTCCTTTCTTACTGTTGAGTTTTGAGGCTTCTTTGTATGCTGTAGATATGGGTCCTTTGTTGAATATGCCGTTTGTGGTTTGCAGTTTTTCTCACCATCTGTATTTAAGCTTTCCATCCTCTTCACGGAGTCTCTCCAGGAATAAATGTGTCTTAATTTTGATGCAGTCGAATTTATCCATTTTCTTCCTTGATGGATCATGGTTTTGGTGTCAAGTCTGACAACTCTGCCCATAGCCTTATCCTATTTTTTCCTAAAAGTCTTATAATTGTATATTTCACATCTAATTATGTAAATACATATTGATTTTTTGTAGTTCTGCTATTATTTAAAAAATTTATCAAAATGTAACAATTGTACATATTTATGGGGTACATGTGTATTGCTTGCATACATAGGTACATACGTATACATAGGTACATAGAAATACATATGGTAATTGCATACAAAGCCATGTATGCAATGTGTAATGATCAGATCAAGGCATTTAGTGTATCCATCCCCTTGAAAATTTATCTTCTTTTTGTGTTAGGAACTTTTAAGATCTTCTCTCGTAGCTATTTGGAAATACGCCATATACAGTTGTTAACTATGGTCATGCTACTGTGTTATTGAACACTAAACCCGCTCCTTCTCTCCAGCTGTGTTTTTGTTACTATTAACCACCCCGTCTTCATCCTTCACTTCTCCCCCTCCCTCCCCAGCCTCTGGTCACCATCACTGCACTCTTCATGAGATCAGCCTCCGTGAGGCCACCCTGCAGCTCCACTGATGAATGAGAACATGAGATATTTGTTTCTGCGTCTGGCTTATTTCATTAGACACAATGGAATTCAGTTCCATCTGTGTCGTTGCAAATGACAGGATGTCATTCTTCTCGTGGCTACATAGCATTCCATGGCTCAACATGACCACATTTTAACCATTCATCTGCAGTTGCACACTTGGGTTGTTTGAGTTAATTTTGTATGAAGTGTGAGGACTCAGCTGAGGTTCACTTTTTTGCCTACGGATGCCCGTGTGCTCTGCCATGGTTGTTGAAAAGGCTCTCCTTTCCTGGCTCGTGCTTTTGATGGTACAGTTGCTTCCTGTTATGGCATATGGGTTGTTGTAGAAAGAAGGTGAAACAGATGGGCCATTAGAGAATGTTTCACACTGTAGGGGGATTTGATTGACATAAACCTTCACATGTGAGCTGACCCTATTGTGACATCGCCTGCTCTCTGTTGCTGTTGGGCACCGAGAAGTGTGCAGTTTCCTAGGACACTGTGGCTCTGCCTTCACTAAGTTACCCTTGGAACTCAGAGTTGCCATGACCTGAAGTCATTAGTGTCAGCGTGTGTGGGGCGGGATGGGGTGCCCACTGCCAGGGATAATATAGATTTTCTTGATGGCTTCACTTCTGACTGTGTTCCATTCTACACAGCTTTAGTGTGAAGTTCTAGTTTGCAATTAGAGACCTCTTCCTCCCTCTTAAATAGCCCTAAGCCAGTGGTTTCTTGCCATAGTCATTGTTAGTTGATTGTGAAATTAAACTAATTTTTGGAATATTTTTGCCAGAAGGAAAAGTACTAAAAGTTATAAACATGTTAAAGTAGCTCAGTGTATGTCCTGCCTTATCTGATGCTGTTATAAACTTTATACCGGGAGGGTGAGGAGGGGAAATAGAACTATCGGGTAATGAAATGGCCTTCATGACAAGGAATAAAGGTTGCCAAAGTTAATACTTCCTCAATAAGTTTCATGTCACGTGATTTCAATGACCTGTGAAACTAATTAATGTTCTTGTGTGGTGGGTTCTAACAGTAATTCGCCTTCAGACTGCACTTACCCCTCTTGACCCTATATTAAACACCCACACTTTCCATTTTCACCAACTCTATCGAGTTTTACATGTAGGTCCAGAAGTTCCTTTATTATGTTTTAGATAAGAAAACAAAAACTATTTTTTGAAAAATCAGTTTCTTCTTGATGTTTGCAATCCTTTTGAGACAGTTATGCTTGCTTTTCATGCTTTCCAACATGAAAGAGCAGAGAAGAGAAAGGAGAAGTTATAATCACACTGTCTGGGTCATCACTGGGAGTGCTACCCTTGCGTTTTCTTGATCATCTGCTTTTCTGACAGTTACATTTTAAGTTGTTCCTGCTTTCTTCTGCCACTGGAGCTTTGGCGATGAGCACAGGCTAATTCCCATTCAGCAAATGAACACGACGTAGACCCAGTGCTCCCGGATCTGAGTTTAATAGGAATGTAGATGTGTGAGCAAGTGTCCAATGAGGTATTTACAGATGCCGTCTCAGAAGTATTAACCTGATGTGAAAGGTACTGGAAGTGGGGGATAAGGCCGTTTTATACAGGGAGAAAGGAAGCACTACACCCTCAGTTATGTCAGATTCACACATAACCTAGATGTGTGAAAAGGGTAAGACACTTAGAGATGTGTAAATAGTTCCATAAGTGCAGTACAGAGGGTGAGGAGAGTGTGAGGAAATCAGGCTTGACGAGAGGCAGGCTTCAGACAGGTGAACTGGTCAGTTATGAAGAAGTTAGAATGCACTCTATAGGCAATTGGGGTTACTGAAATGTTTTCAGTAAGAAAGTAATGTGAACATATTTGCTATTAGGGACATATTTCTGGTAATAGCAGGGGAAAGAGACTGGAAGGCAAAATTGGAATCTGGAGACCTTTCATCCAATGATAGCATGAAAGATGTCATGGTGAATACAACACACACAATGTCCAGAAGGAGATAAAGCTCTGAAGTAAGACTGTAGTCAAAGAATACTTGGTTTCCTCTAAAATATTAACTTCAGCTTGACTATTAAAGTAGACTGCAAAATTAGGAACTCTATCCACAAGTCAGCTTTATGTGAAGTTAAATACTGTTGTGGGTATTGTGGGCCCCCTACTTACTTAAATTTCTCTCCCTCCTTCCCCCTCCCTCTGTCCCTTCTTCCTTCCTTCTTTTTCTTTCTTTCTCTTTCTTTGTTTCTGAGACAGGGTCTTGCTCTGTTGATCAGGCTGGAGTGCAGTGGTGTAACCATGGCTCACTGCAGCCGTGGCCTCCTGGGCTCACATGATCCTCCCACCTCAGCCTCCTGAGTAGCTGGACCTGCAGGCATGCACCAACACACTTGGCTAATTTTTTCCTTTTTTTTTTTGTTTTTTGGTAGAGATAGTGTTTCACAATGTTGCCCATGCTGGCCTTGAACACCTGGGCTCAAGCAATTCCCCTACCTCAGTCTCCCAAAGTACTGGGATTACAGGTACGAGCCACCACACCTGGCCTTAAAATTATTTTCTAAATTGCAGGTATGCATTTTTATATCAGAGTGAGCATCTGACAATACCGTGTCTACTACACTTTAGTCTGTTAGCTTTGAAACTGCTCAACATCTGAAACTAAAAATTCAGGCAGCCTACTCTCTGACCATAACCTTCTATCATCCAAATTTGCTAAAAAATTTATCACTTGTCTTTCTGTTCTTTTACCTCACTGAGACCTAAAGTTCATTGACAGTTTTACTTTTATTTTTCCCCAGAAATGCCTGCCTGCTTCAATGACTTTCTTCCATAGAACCTCAAATTCATCCTTATTTTTATCAATATAAAATTTTCTCCCAGCACTTTGGGAGAAGGCAGGTGGATCACCTGAGGTCAGGAGTTCGAGACCAGCCTGGCCAACATGGTGACACCCCATCTCTATTAAAAAATACAAAATTAGCCGGGCATGGTGGTTCATGCCTTTAATCCCAGCTACTCAGGAGGTGGAGGCAGGAGAATCACTTGAACCTGGGAGGCAGAGTTTGCAGTGAGGCAAGATCATACCATTGCACTCCAGCCTGGGCAACAAGAGCAAAACTCCCTCAAAAAAAAAAAAAAATTACCTGATATTTTCATAGCCTCTTGGAACAACTTTAACTTTAGATGAAACAAATCACCTGCTGCACTTGAGGTAATTGGTAGCACTTGTGTTCTTGGCTATTTTCTTAGGCTGGGTTCCCTGGAAGCAGATCCTGGACTGGCGCTCTTTGCAGATGATCTAACATGGAAATATTCTCAGGCAGAAGCAGCAGAGCCAGGAGACACTGAGCAAAGCCTGGCATTCAGGGAAGGCTGGCCTCAGCCTGATTCTAGGGGGAGCTCCGAGGCATGCTGGATCTGCTGCTGCACCCCTCTGCCAGTCATGGTTGGCTGTGGACTCCCCCAGGTTGCAGGAGAGTAGACTTCGAGGCATCTCAGGGGAAGGTAGCTCCTAGTAGTTGCAGGCAATTCTTCAGAGAATAGTACAGCTGACAGCTGGCAGCAACCAACTCCAGCTCAGCTCTAGAAATGGGGGTGGGTTGGGTCTCTTTACAACTGCTGACTCCAGCTGTGTGCTCAATGCTACCTCACAGTCATACTGTGATCCTAATGCTCACTCACTAAAGGCTTCTCTTGTAAGGACTGTTTTAAACCTTCCGGACCCTGCTAAACCTCCAATTCCTCAGCACACATACCCTTTCTTCTCTGCAGATGGCCTTGAGCCTTGCTTTACAGAGAAAATAGAAGCTGTCAGGCAAAGAAAGCCTCAACTTGCTGGCTCCAAATCCATCCTTCCCTGGCATCTGTGCCCACACCGCCTTCCTGCTTCCTGGTTAAATGGGACACCTGACCTCTCCCCACCCCATACACCTGGGAAGACAGTCCATTCACTTCTGAGGGGGACCAGACCCTCATGGCTTTGAAGAAACCATGCCCCTCTCTTTATCTTCAGTGCTGCCCTCTCTCAGATCCTTTTTCTATCAGCATCTTGAAATTCACAGGTTTTGTACATCTCGTGAACAACAACCAGGGATCCTCTAAGCAAATGTGCCTACCTCTCCAGGGCCTGTCCTGTTGGGCCCCTCCCATTCACAACTGTCCATTTCCTCAGTGCTTAGCAAGTCTGAATGCTGCGGATTCCCCACTGAGCCTCAGCAAGAGAGAGAGGTCACGGATGTGGGACGCACCCTAAGGTGTCATCCTAAGGATGACACCCGGTCATCCCACCTGCTGCCCTCTGCACCTCTGTCCTACTCCCTGCCCTGGAGTGTGAGCCAGGTTGATGACTTCGACTTACAAATCAGCGAAACAAAGGTAATGGTTTGCCCCCATGCATAGGTTCTGTAACCTGACAGGGTTGATAGGCTGTCCTGCCTGTGTGTACATCACATTAAATAAGACTTTGCAAGGGCAGATGAGCAGAAGCCTTCTGTGGGTTTCACAGAGCTAAAAGTCATGCTGGAAAAGTGCTCAGGGCTGTGAGCCTAGAGCCCAAGGGTGGCACCTACCTAATGGCCCTTGGTTTTACAACCATAAGGAAAGGTATGCTGCCAGCAACCTAAATGAACTCAAAAATGGATTCTTCCCCAGTTGACCCTTCAGATGACAATGCAGCCCATCAATGCCATGGTTTCAGCCTTTGTAAGATCCACAGCAGAAGATCCAGATAAACACAGGAATGAAAGTTGGAAAATTTACACATCATGAAAAAAATAAAACATAAAAAATGGTGGCTTAGTTCAGAGTACTGAGTTCAGAGTAACTTATTTAGCAGTTCTACATCCTTAAATTCAATTTCCAAGTGTGATTTTTCTATGTGCATTCCATCATTTACTCATTTGAAAATTCATGTGAAAAAAACAGCTCAAGATTTATCTCAGAGTAATTAAGATCAGCCATGCTTCTTTTAAAAGTGTGATTTAACTGAGACCTGCATAAGGAAGATAAGAATTGCTGGTGATGAATACCAGCTGTACAGCATTCCCCACATGAAGATAGGACAGTTCCATGTTGCCAGTCACATTGCTTTGAAATAGGTAATGAACAGATTGCTCATATTGACTGGCTGGAGGGAAGACCCATGAAGTCAGGTGTCATTTTAACCTCGGATCAACATCAGCCTTCAATCACTGCAGGAAGAGATATGTAATCAAGGAGGAGCTATGCAACATGACTTTGTGTAACACAAAGTTATGAAGGCAAGAAACCTACATCCAGCTGGACGCAGTGGCTCATGCCTGTAATCCCTGCACTTTGCGAGGCTGAGGTGGGTGGATCACCTGAGGTCAGGAGTTCAAGACCAGCCTGACCAACAAAGTGAAACCCTGTCTCTACTAAAAATACAAAAATTAGCTGGGCATGGTGGCAGGTGCCTATAGTCCCAGCTACTCGGGAGGATGAGACAGGAGAATTGCTTGAACCCTGGGAGGTGGAGGTTGCAGTGAGCTGAGATTGCACCACTGTACTCCAGCCTGGGCGACCTAGTGAGAGTCTGTCTCAAAGAAAAAAAGAAAGAAAGAAAAGAAAAAAGAAAAACAAGAAACATACATCCTTCAATTTTTCCTAATAGCAAAACAGGCTCAGTGAGCGGCAGTTGCTTTGCTGATAGTGAGACACGGTGCTTAGAAGTGTGAAAACAGGAAAACAATGAACAGCTGAGAGAGAGAAGACCAGCAATGTGTGGTAACCAGTCAGTCACACTGGGCATGCGCTAAACATGTCCTGCTGTCACTGCTGGGAAATGAACGTTGCTGGTGATTATGAGCCTGAGTCATCCATTCTAATAGGTGTTCCTGAGAGACAATGCAGCCAAATAGGCAGTAATTTTGGAGAAATTTCAATCGTGAATTTTGAAGAAAAATAATTTTTGCTTATTAAATGGGCATCATGTTAGTTTGCTACTGCTGCAGGAACAAATTATCACAAACCTAACAGTTTAAAAAGCATGGATTTATCATCGCAGAATTCTGCGGGTCAGAATCCTGGGCGATGCTCTTCCCCAAAGGCTCTGAGAAAGAATCCACTCACTCAGGATGCTGACAAGATTCAGTTCCACGTGGTTGTAGAACTGAAGTCCTTGTTTTGTTGATGGCTGCTGTCTTCACAATGCCTTTAGCTTGTAGAGAAAAGGTTTCATTTTCTCTATTTGTTAGTAGTTCCTTCATTTTTCTGGCTATCTGGTGTTCTGTCTCGAATATTGGACCCTGGCATCTGAGTGTTCTTCCTTAGCAAGCAATGCAAAGCCATTAGGAGCCCGGGGTGAGCTTTCTGCCTGCAACCTTCAATGTTGTGTGTCTCTTTTTACTTGAGCAGCCCAAATGCTTGGGTCTGTTTGCCTTTTGGTGGTGTTTGAGGATCTCCGAGAAAGAGCCTCTAGTTTCTTGCTTTGGGGAAGCGCCTGGCAGCCTTGGCTGAGGAGACAGGGAGATTCCCATTCCGATCCTTCATCTCCAGCTGCTTTGTTTTTTACTTGCTGGTTGTGTGTGTGTTTGTAATCTCCTCATGCCTTCCTCTGTGTCTGGATATGGAGGATTTCTGATTGAGTTCCTTTAGAAACTATACTTTCTGTCTCCTGAGGGCTGGGGAGGGGTGGTTCTAGCCATCCCTTCAGCAGAAACTGGCCACTCTAGTTACTTGGCTATTCTGCTGTTCTCTGGGTGAGCTGGCTTCTTCCTCATGTTTTCTGAGGCATTCAAGCTTCATCTTCCTTTGCTCTGCTAACTCATTTACTATTTCAACTTTTTTTGCTTCATAAATTTGGTACTGGGCTACAAACGTCTCCTTGTGTCATTGACATTGGTGTTTATATTTTTTGTTCATAATTCTTTTTTCTTTGGGGGTGAAATATAAGACTACATAGGTTTTTACTTCATCGTCATGAGGCAAATGAAGCCTGCCTTCATTTTGCAGGTGAAGAACCTGATATTCAGAGAGACTGGATGATCTTCACAAAATCACACAGCCAGGTTTCTGGTTCTCAATCTTCATGTGATTCACACTTACAGACTTGACGGTGACTTTCAGTTTGGTTCATTCAGCCACTGGTTTCTGGATGGAAGTGACTATATACATGGGAAAGGAACAGGGTATTGCGTGAAACCAAGTCTATATTCAGATAAACAACCTGACCAATGTTAGGCTGTATGAAATCTTCAGTGCCTCACATCTCAGAAATGCTTATCACTGCTGTCACAAACTGATCACGAAGATAAAGGTCAGCTCGGAGCCAGTCTCCCTGAGTTGATGTGGACATCCTTGAGGTCTCATTTGTCTTTGCGTCATGTCACCAGCACGGTACTGGAGCTTGGCCTGTGGGTAGCCATGCGGTGATGTCATGAAGTGAGTGATGGGGTGTGTTTCCTCATGCCTGTGGCTAGTGCCTGTGGTACGCACATTTACCTATTGTGTTAGGAGTGGAAAGTGTGATTGAGCTGATTGTTGGCTCAGTGCTGAGCTAGATGTTACAGGTCGTCAGAATGGATCTCCTACAGCAAATTGATAGTTGTGTTGTAAGACTATAACCATGCTTGATTAAGCCATACATTTGTACAACACTTTTAAGCTTACTTGACTTCCACAAACGCACTACTAAATTATTAGCTCAAGAAGAATCCAAGGGCAGTTGGCTTCAGTAAGTATTCCCAGCCACAAAGAGGATAATCTCAGAGTATACTTGGGTTTTCAGATTGTTAGGGCTAAAATAATCAATTAATATTGTGCTAAAATGATAATTTTCACTGAGCTCCTAAAATAGGATAAAAAAAATAATTTTTATTATTATTTACCTGAAATGAATAAATGTAGTTAATAAACATTATGAAGGACTTTTAGCAGGAACTTTATGTAAATTGCTATGCATATTCAAATTTATCAGGAGCTGTTATTTCTGCTCAACAAGGATCCAGCGAACTTCAAATTTTATGAGTATGTGCAACAATGTGCTTAAAACACACAAGAAAGTGTCACAAAAGAGGTGTAATGTTGAATCCAGGAATGCTGAAATTACTCTAGCTGCTGCCTGAGGTTTAATATCCTAGATCCTATTAAAATCTACGCATCACTAGAGAAGCAAAAGGTAAAGGAGAGAATCTAGCATCATTTTAAAACTCTCATCATCGAGGGAAGATTGCATAGGAAAATGCATCATCGTATTATCAGCTGATTCAAATCCAAAGCTTACTTTTACAGTGTTTCTCGTTGGAAGGATAATGACTTACTTTATAAGTGACAATCTCTCCAAGGCTTTCAATAATCTCCCATATGGAGAAAGAAATGACTTTATTATTAAAAAACCCTGAAAATATTAAAATACTATGGTCTTGTTTCCTATTAATTTTGATACAATTGCCTTTTTTGGAAACACAGGTACTTAAACTTTTTGATTAGAAATATTAAAGATTCAGAAAGTAGAGAAATCGAGCTGAAATTTATGGATTATACTTCAGTTGGAGCAGTTTATTCTGTCGGTTCTTTCGTGAAAAGTTTATGTTGTCTGTCCTCCTGTAGTGTTTATCTTGAAGGATAAATATACTGCATATAGTTGGGCATTACCTGTAAGACCCTCAAGAACTATGTGTTTTGTTGATATCAGTAAGATAAAGCCAGATATGGTAGATGTGTGTATGTTCCTGGCTTGTGCTATTTGTTACATTTGTTAAATTATGTGACTTTCTGTTTGTAATAGTAGGGTATGTAGAAAGATGCCAATGAGACAAATAAAGACAGAGTGGGCAGAGGGGGCAATGGAAACGATGTATGTTTTAGTAAAGTTTAGGTTAAAACAAAAAACCATCTGGGAAAAGTGCCACGGCAAACCTACCCGCCGAGGGGGCAGCTGGCCCACTCACACTCCACTAGCAAGTATTTATTTTGTAGCCTCCATTTGGAAGATAGTTTACTGGATACACAAAAATAAATAAGACCTACTCCCAGAAAGTTATAGGTTGATAGGGAGGGGGCAGTTTACAGGTAAATAAACCGTCAAGATTTCAATTAATAGTGACAGATGCTATAAAGGTGGTAGCACAAATGTGGGAACACAGGGCAGAGTGTCTACCTGAATCAGACGGAGTACTGGGGAAACAGTCCGAGGGCCTGCTGAGGCTTCATTCAGACATTAGTTGGCTAGAAAACGACGGAGAGGGAAAGGCCTCCAGGCAGAGGGACTGACAAGTGCAGATTAGGAAGCAACACGAAGTATTTATTGGCGTGATTGTGTCCCTCCCACATGGCTGAAGAATGAAACTTGGAGGAGGAGCAGAAGATGGATCCTGAGCACATTCCTCGGAGGCTCCTCGCACTCTGCTGTGCAAAATGAGGCAATGGAGCCTGTACGGAACCACGGGAAAAGTCTTCAGTGCTTTAAGATGAAGGGCAACCTATTCAGATCTGCCTTTCAGAAAGTTGCTCAGAAAGTAACCTGGAAGTTGAGGAATTTGAATGGAGCGCAGCAGGAATCGTTGGTCTGGGATCCACTGTGCCTGGGACCTCAGCTGAGAAACTTATGGTCTGGGCTTGACTGGAGCCTGGCGCCTTGCATGACCTGAAGAGTGGTTCACTCGCACTGTAGCTGTTGATGGGGCCTACTCCTGGGACCTTCCCAGGACTCTCTAGATGGCCTGTGCCTCTTCAAAACATGACAGCTGGGTTCCCACAGGAAGTGTCCCAAAGGAGAGTTCAACAGAAGACATGCAGCAATTCCCACCCTAATCTTGTACACTGCTCAGCATCGCTTGTGTGTACTCAGCCCCCAGGTCCATCGCAAGGTTCACCTGAGTTGAAGGTGAGGGAACATAGATGTCACTCATAATGAGAAAGACGCAGGTTCTGGAGGAGCTTCTAGGGTTGCTGATAATAGTTGTAGTTATTTTTGAAAAATACAATAGGCTGGGCGCTGTGGCTCACACTTGTAATCCCAGCACTTTGGGAGGCCGAGGCAGGCGGATCATGAGGTCAGGAGTTTGAGACCAACACGGTGAAACCCCGTCTCTATTAAAAAAAATACAAAACTTAGCTGGGCATGGTGGGGGGGTGTGTAATCCCAGCTACTCAGGAGGCTGAGGCAGGAGAATCGCTTGAACCTGGGAGACAGGTTGCAGTGAGCCAAGATTGCGCCACACACTCCAGCCTGGGCAACAGAGCTAGACTCTATCTCAAAAACCAAACCAAACCAAACCAAACCAAACCAAACAAACAACAGTGTTGCAGTCACCTGTGGAAAATGCATTTTTCTGTAAACCAGAATGTGACTCTCTGTGAAGGAGTCGTTTTCAGTGCAAAAAACACAAGTTGCAACAGAAGACAAGGTGCACGGTACATATTATAACAAAGAAGTGGGATGGTGGCACGAGAAGTCAGATGGGGCCAGAACGTGGCCTCTTAGCCTGTGGTAGGAAACTTGGTTTTTCTCTGTGTAATGGAGGTCACTGGAGGCTGCAGGCACAGAGGTGTTACCTGGCTGTGTGTGTTTATTTTTAAGCTCTATGGCTCCTAGAAGAACATTGAATTAGAGGGGGAGAAGGTGGAGGTGGGGCCTGAGCTGCAGTGAAAGTGAGCAGCTGAGTGAGTGGGTAGAGCAATCCCTCTAAGGAAAGGGGAATGTGGGCAGATAAATCTATAATTTTGGGACTCAAGTGTAGTCAGCAGGTCTGTTTTGCGAGATTCATGTTTGAAGTCCCTTAGAAGATCAGGGCTGGAGATAAAAATTTGATAGATCAGGGGTCCCCACTCCCCAGCCATGTACCAGCACCTGACTGTTCACAGCCTGTTAGGAACCTTGCTGCCCAGCTGGGGCAAGTGAGGCTTCATCTGTATTCACAGCCCCTCCCCATCACCTGAGCTCCGCCTCCTGTCAGATCAGAGGCAGAGTTAGATTCTCATAGGAGCCGGAACCCCATGGTGAACTGCACATGGGAGCAATCTGGGTCATACGCTTCTTATAAGAATCTAATGCCTGATGATCTGACACTGTCTCCCATCGCCCCAGATGGGACCATCTAGTTGCAGGAAAACAAGCTCAGGTTCCCACTGATTCACGTTATGGTGAGTTTTATAATTATCATATATTAGAATGTAATAATAATAGACATAAAGTGCCTAATAAATGTGATGGGCTTGAATCATCCCGAAACCATTCCCCAATCTCATCTGTGGAAAAATTGTCTTTGACAAAACCAGTTCCTGGTGCCAAAAAGACTAAGTTACTTGAGATGAATGTCAAAATTGAGTAGAATTGGCCAAGTGAGTGAAGGATGATGATTTGTCATCCCAGGGAGAGGAAATTGCTTGAGAAAACCACAGAGGCAAGAAATTGGAGATCTCTGCTCCAGTTATGTCTTTGCATGATGAGATTTAAAGGCAGCAGCAGCTCCTCTAAGGCAGAAGGGGTCCACTGTCTCTGACAGCAACAGATTTATAGCTGTCAGTATGAAATTGTTCCCTTCTCATGAATCCATATGCTTATTAATCTATGGCATCTTTCCTCAGTGAGTCTGCACTTATTAATCAATTTATTTATCTATTCATTCTTGAGATGGAGTCTAACTTTGTCACCCAGGCTGGAGTGCAGTGGCACAATCTCAGCTCACTGCAACCTCTGCCTCTCAGATGTAAGCGATTTTCCTGCCTCAGCCTCTCTAGTAGCTGGGGTTACTGACGCCCACCACCATGCCCAGCTAATTTTCGTATTTTTAGTAGAGACAGGATTTTGCCATGTTGGCCAGGTTGGTCTTGAACTCCTGACCTCAAGTGATCCACCCGCCTTGGTCTCTGAAAGTGCTGGGATTATAGGTGGGAGCCACCGAGCCTGGCCTGTTGATCTCTTTAAATCCAAAACATGCAAATACAGAAAGCATGCAAAGCACAGTAAGCAGCCGATAATGAGTTAGTGATGGAGACAAAGTGATTAAAAAAGTAAGAACATGGAGTACATTGCACAGGCTTGTATAATAGACATTCCAAGAGGAGGATTAACTTTTAGAGATTAAGTGCGAGTTCTAAACAGAAGGAAAGTCCTGGCCCATGGAATGAAGCACAGTGCATGAGAGGGAAGAGAACAGGACTGAGGCTTCCTGTGGAGAAACACCCATACCCTTTGGTCTGGTTGAGCTAATCGGTGCAGCGGGTGATAGAGTTTGGCTCTGTGTTCGTACCCAAATCTCATCTTATATTGTAATCCCAGGTGTCAAGGGAGGGTGTCAAGGGAGGGACCTGGTGGGAGGTGACTGGATCTCGGGGGGCAGTTTGCCCCATGCTGTTCTTGTGACAGCAAGTTCTCAAGAGATCTGAGGGGTTTATAAGTGGTGGTTTCCCTTGCTCTTCTCTCTTCTGCCTCTTCCTTGTGAGGAAGATTACTGCTTCCCCTTCTACTGTGATTGTAAGTTTCCTGAGGCCTCCCAAGCCACGTGGAACTGTGGCTTTATAAATTACCCAGTCTTTCCTTTATAAATTACCCAGTCTCAGGGAAGTTCTTTATAGCAGCTAATCCAGGCAAATCAGCTAATTTTTGCCTGAAAATATTTTCAAGGTAATGAAACTGGGAACAGTCACCTGAGAGAGTATGTGTAGCAAGAAGGATTTCAAAGGACAAGATTACACTTCTACCTCCTGAAAATTAATCCAAGGACTGTGTGCGTCAACGCTGCCTACTCACGTTGGCGTTATAAACCAGTGGGCTTCTAAATGTCTGTTTGGGATCTATGTATGGGTAGAGGACCCTCTGTACACTGAACCTTCTTCTCTGAAGTCTGTGTATCTGTACATGGCACTATTACCTCACACAAATTTTGCACCCAAAATATTTGCAAACAATTTCCCTTTCCCTATCATTTAAAAACCTTCTGTCTGGATAGGAGGGTGTAAAATTTGCTCTTAGAAACTGAACAAGATATATACCAGTATGTTTTTCTTCTTCTTTAAAGGTCACGTCTTTGCTAGAGATTTGACATGCATCTTTGCATTTTATCCCAAAACACCCTATAAAGTAAATATGATTGTCATTCCATTTTACATATCAGAAAACAAGGAATCTAAACAGATAAGAACTTGCATGTCCCCAAACTTATGAAAAGTGAGGTGAGGATCTGAAGCCTGTTAAATCTCACCCCGAAGCCCATTTGTCTTTCCCCCACATGGCGCTGCCTTTCTAGGCTGCCTGGCTTTCTCTTCCTCATTCTCTTGGTTAGTTCCACGCTGCCCTCTTCCTTGTCCCCCCTTTCAAGCCAGGGCCAAGAGAAAGAGAAAACAGCAAGCATAGTAGAAACTGGTTCTTCACAGCCTGTCATTGTTCTGAATCAGCATTTTCTGTGTGCTCTGCTGAATTAACTAGCCTGAGAGTTGCCTATTTTCCTTCTTAGTTGCTTACTGATCCATACTGGATGGTTGGTAATAAAACAGCACCCTTTATGCAATAAATGTTTATTGGACACCTATTATATGAAATGCAGAAGACTAAATAGTATGGGAAAACCTCTTCCTGGTTTCCGAGTAAATTTTCCTAAAAGAGTGTGATACTATGAAAATGCTGTTCCTCACCAGGGTTGCCTTTGCCACACTTATATCCTGTGCTATGAGATGAGGTTTCTGTCCAGTTCAGTTCAACTGTACCACACATTATAGTCACCTCTTGTGTTTCATGTACATTTTATTCAACACGAGGATTAATACCAAAGCTTCTATTTCAGCTGCTTTCCCCGGCTCCTTCCTGCTTCCTCCACAAATTAAATGTCAGCTCCTAGTGAACCATTGGTCAAGGCCAAGGAATGAATCTTCTAGTGGCCAATTAAAATTACTGTGTATCAGACTGAAGAAAGCTTATCATGAACATGAGGGTCGTTCACTTGCTCTAGATTATAGCTTTTTATGAAAGCAAATACAAATTATTTAAATAAGCAAACAGAACAACTAGAGTTGTAAAGTTAAGCCAGCCAAGGGATCATTTTCACCTGCCTATAAAGCATTCTGTGAATTCCAGTTAAATTACACTGGTTTAGGATTTAGACTATTTTAACAATGAAACATATGCATTGCCCCATTCCTCATAAATGATCA
This sequence comes from Ateles fusciceps, assembly GCA_036589455.1. Taxonomy (NCBI): domain Eukaryota; kingdom Metazoa; phylum Chordata; class Mammalia; order Primates; family Atelidae; genus Ateles; species Ateles fusciceps. Next base: position 4,604,503 of record JAZHEH010002639.1, read on the forward strand.
ACAATAAGCCTATTTTGAGCATCTCAGAATTAATGTCTTTGTTTATTAACCACTTTAGGATTGCTTAAGTTTCAACTGTGAAGATTAAATGATAATTAACAAACATGTAATGAGATGCTACCGCAATTGACAAAATTGAGCAACTGCCTTATTATAGGAATTTCTTCTTCTTCCTTTTTTTTAAATAATGAAGCTTCTTAATCCTTCTAAAAATGTAAAAATTTTTAAGATACTTTTGTCATTCTGAGTCCTTAAGGATGATGGAATTTTAAGTCACACATTTAATGCTTCTTGTCAAAAGCCTCATCTTACTAGCAGAAAGTAAATTCACTATGATAAATTATCATTGACAAAACATAGGCATTTAATAAATATTGGTTGAACAGATGAATGAAGAAACAAATGAGAAAAGGATCAAAATTTCTGACTAAGAATTTTGAAAGTGAATTTAGTCTTATTTAAAGAACAGTCTTAGTTGAATTTTATTTTTACAATTTTTTGATATTATACGAAGGGATGAATATTAATAGACACTTTGGTAGTAAGACATACCTAGAAGGTGTTTTTCTACACAGTCATTTTTGTCTTGGGCATTATGCTCAGGGAATAGTAGTACCATTATTGTTTCCATAGGAACTGTGATTTTTTTTTAAAGCAGAAAGGAAGGTGAAGAGAAAAAAAGGCACAAGGAAAAAGAATTTTTCTAAACACTAGTCCGTGCCTCCCATAGTATTGTGGAATGTTAATTGTATTGTTTATCGATGTAAGAAATAACAAACCGAGAGTATTGCAAAGAAAATTGCTCCAAGGGTTTTCAGCTACATGAATTTATAGTTTAGCAGCTTCCATCCACAGGGAGTAGGGAGTCTGATCTTGGGGGCAAAACTAAAACTGAACAAAGTCGACATGGCTAAGGAAGTGGCTTCCTGGGAGTTAGGTGTCTCTCAGGTCTCATTTTTACGTACCTTCCTCCTGATGGACGGCCCCTAGGATGCCACTCCTCCCCTTGCGTCAAGCCCTTTCTTGCTTCCTGGGGGAGGCTTTTTTAGCTATTTACATGGCAGTTTAATTTTATTAATGCATTATTTCTCCTGGGGCCATATAGGTGTTGCATTTGTTCGTTGTGTGGTGAATGGGACTGTCCCTGTATATGAACATGGCCCCACAGCAGGTGGGAGGATGAGGGGTTTACATTATTACCTCTGGGACTGTGCAACAGATAGCACTAAATACAAAGCTTGTTCTGACCACTTACTGCTTTCACAGTTGCCAGTACGTGGCAGAGAGGTTGGTCTCTTGCGGAACATCAGGGGAAGAGATTAAGCTCCTTAGAAACTTTAGTTGTGATGGTTGGGTCGGGAGAGCCATTAGGGGTTGGAACAGTATCTAGTGAGTGCTGTAACACGTTACCACAAATGGGCCTTATAACAAATAAACTTTATTCTCTCACAGTTCTGGAGGCCAGAAGTTCAAAATCAGGGTGTCATTAGGGCCATGCTCCCTCTGCAGACTTTAGAAAGAATCTTTCTTTCCCTCTTCCAGGTTTTGCTGGTCCCAGGTACTGATGGTTCCCAGTTCTGATGGTTCTAGGTTCCAGTGGCTCTAGGTACTGGAGGTTCCAGGTTCTGGTGGTGCCAGGTACTGATGGTTCCCAGTTCTGATGGTTCTAGGTTCCAGTGGCTCTAGGTATGGAGGTTCCAGGTTCTGGTGGTGCCAGGTACTGATGGTTCCCAGTTCTGATGGTTCTAGGTTCCAGTGGCTCTAGGTACTGGAGGTTCCAGGTTCTGGTGGTGCCAGGTTCTGGTGGTTTTAGGTTCTGGTGGTGCTGGGTAATGATGGTTCCCAATTCTGATGGTTCTAGGTTCTAGTGGTTCTAGGTACTGGTGGTTCCAGGTTCTGATGGTTTCAGGTTCTGGTGGTGCCTGGTACTGACGGTTCCTGGTTCTGGTTCTGGTACTAGTGGTTCTGTGTCTCGGTGCTGCCAGGTACTGATGGTTTCTGCTTCTTGTGGTTCCAGGTACTAATGGTTCTTGGTTCTGGTGGTTCCAGATTCTTGTGGTGCCAAGTACTGGTGGTTCCAGGTACTGATGATTCCAGGTTCTGATGTTCTAGGTGCTGATAGTTCTAGGTTCTGATGATTCCTTGCACCCTTGTTTTGGTGGTTCCTGATTCTAGCAGTTTCATTTACTGGTGGTTCCTGGTCCTGGTGGTTCCTGGTTCTGGATTTTTTATGTTCTGGGGTTCCAGGTTCTGGTGATTCCTGGATCTGGTGCCTCCAGGTTCTGGTGGCTCCTGGTTCTGGTGTTTAGGTTCAGATAGTTCTGGGTTCTGATGGTCCCTTGTTCTGGTGGTTCCTGATTCTAGTAGTTTCATTTACTGGTGGTTCCTGGTCATGGTGGTTCCTGGCTCTGTGTTCCTATGTTCTGGTGGTTCTGGGTTCTGGTGCTCCTCAGTTCCTTGGCTTGTGCCTGCATCACTCCAGTTTTTGACTCCTCCTTCTCATGAATCCTTCCCCTTGTCTGTGTGGCTGTGTACCCCCTCTCCTTATAAGGACACCAGTCCTTGTATTAGGGCCCACCCACATGCAATGGGACCCCATATTAACTTGGTTACATTTCAGAAACCTTATTTTGAAATGAGGCCACATTCACAGGTGCTGGGGGTTAGGTTTGAACATCGTTGTTCTGTACAGGCTGCAATTTCAAGATGCTGGTGGGAGCTTGGCTAGAGATTTTGACTTTAAAAAGGTTAATGAGGGAAACAAGGGTGACAGTGACACCAAGTAATGTTTGTTTTGAAGGGGATGAAGTCCAGGTGAAAGTGAGCACTGAGTAGTCTCTGTGTGTGAGGGTGATGTCAGATGCCAGATGTGAATGTGGGCACCCAGTAACACTCCATATTGGCCATTGCCCAAAGTTCAGACTACAGCAGGAACCTTCATTCTTCTTACCCAAACAGCCATCTTGGAAGAGAAGAAATGAGTTGGTCATTGTGAGTGGTAGAGAGAAAAGAAAAAAAGTTAATATTTATAAATTCTTATGATAAATATGAACCGATGTGGACTGCAGGCAAGACCATACCCTGAACATATGCTCTCTAGATTACCATCTTTAATATATCTGAGTGAAAATATTTGAAGCAAATCTTAAGGTACTATCAAATTTGCAACTCTGTTGAGCTCTCTGTGTTTTGTCAAAAATCGGGAATCGGGAAAACTTGGTTACTGTTGTCTGAGACTGCCTTTGACCAATTCTTTGTTTCCAGCTAGAAATCATTTTCTTTCTGGATTGAGGAGAGAGGGAGATAGAAGCTAGATACTAGCTTGGCCTCATGTCCTTCTGAGATGCCAGTTATTGCCCGTATGATAATTAACCTCAAATATGTATCTTCAGCCTAGGTTTTCTGCAAGACTTAGCTCAAAATCTTCAAATGCTTTCCAGGCCTCTCCATTTTAATAATCACAAAGACAACAAAGCATGACAGCAATTGGACTGAACATATTCCTCCTAATTCAGCTTCTTCTTTTATGTATATTAATTAGATTGACATTATTAGTAATACAGGGATATGACATTAATAAGAAAGTAACAACTTTCACACAATATGTCCGTCAACTATTTATTCCCAAAGCTTACTCAAGAGCTTAAGCTAAATAACTTGAATAGCTGTAATCTGCATTATTATTTTTTCTTATTATTGATAAGAATAATTGCCCCAAATAATTGTTTTAAATTGCCATTGCCCTTTCCAATTTCCCAAATAAAATCATGTACTACAGCTCTGTAAATTTCAGATCAATTGCTTCTTTGATGCACAAGGCTAGGCTTGACAGTTTTGGAGAAAGCATTGAATGTCACAATCCTTAATCAAGGGAAAACCAGGTAACTGTCATTTTCTACCCCTTTAGCCATGTAAGCTCATATAATTGAGAGGTGATTTAATTTTGTATATTTATAATACTAAAAGTATAATCATATAAATATCTTTATTATAAATAAATATAATAGTATAATATATAAGATTCTAGTAATATGAATAACAAGTGATAATTCTAATAATTTTTTTAGCAAAATGGAATTTACAAACTCTCCTACATTTTTATAAAATCTTGAATTCTCAGCACATTTCTTCATTCAACAAATATTACTTATGGCCTATTAGTCACCTGACATGGTGAGGATACTAAGAAGGTCCTAGGAGAAAATAATTTAGTTGGCACCTTTCTATTGATTGTCTGATTAGACACCAAATTGATTGTTCTTGCACTTAAATTGTTATTTATGATCAATGCCTTGCATTAGAGTTTAGAATCATTTGTAAGTACACTAAAATATTTTTCTGTGCCCCAAGAAGTCTCACACTCTGAAATTCTGGATCAAATATTCCTCACGCATTATGTCAGAGACACACATTTTGGGCATGCACAGGCTGCATAGCAATGGATTATGGATGGCACTCTGTGAGGAGAGGGTGAGCCTGTGGCTGCTCCTGTGAGTCCTGAGCTTATCCCAGCTCTGCACCTTGGCTGAAGTGAGGCTGTGAGGACAGGGTGAGCCCGTGGCTGCTCCTGTGAGTCCTGAGCTTATCCCAGCTCTGCACCTTGGCTGAAGTGAGGCCGCCCCAGCTGCTCTGCACAGGTGGGCATGCACAGTTTGAGGCCCTGCACCCTGTTTGCCAGGCTGCACAGTGGGGTTTTGGCTACATGGTCAATGAGGTAGAAAAGATCTCTCAGGAACTATGGTACTTATCAGCTCTTTCAGTCACTGTAGTTTTTAACATATAGAAAATGCAGTGATTGAGATCCACCAATCAGGACCTTTCTTAGAGTGATTATAAATAAAAGATTATTTTCAGTTCATTATTTTAGTGCTGTTAGAAACATCCTTAAATTTTCTCTTGTAATGTGAACTCAAACCACGCCATTTAAGAAGGTCATCCCATTGTAGTATATAGAGAGATGGCACATACTTGCAATAGAAGTTAATAACACTTTCGCAGTGCTGTTGATTCCATTTGTGAAGGGAGAATGTCCTCACAAGATGTCACGCTGCCTTGTCCAACATCTACTACTAATGGCAAGGTAGAAGACTGAACGTGGTGTAGACAGTGTCGTGGTGTAGACTCTGTATGTTTTGGCCTCAGGCTACAGGTTGCCGACACCTGCTTTCTATCATCTGTTACGCCGCAGCACAGGAATTCTGAAATTCAAAAGAATTCAACCAAGTTCATGTTGAACTACATTGAACCCAGCATAGGGTCTACCCTAGGCAAGAGGCAAATAGCTTTTTTGAGACAAGAAGCCTTATTGAAGTTGTAAGACTATATCCTCCTTTTGAGACCTTCAAATTTCTCAAACATCTCATAGTGTAAAACTTAGAAACTATCATTGTAAATATTTCAATTTTCAATTGCCTAATGGTTCTAGAATTAGTAGCCATGATCATATTTAATAGATTGTTTTACATATATGTGTGAGTGCAAGATATAAACTTCTTAAGAACTTTTTGAGGTAGACTAGATGTTTAAACTCCCTGAGTTTCAACAAATTATTATCTATCTTCAAGAGTTTCTGGAAGGGCCAAGTGAAGGACCATGCATGAAAGCAACAAATACAGTGTCCCACACGTGAACCAGAGCCTGCTAACACTGGGCTTACATGCTTTTGCTGCTCGATTCATGAGCAACCTTGCCCGGGTTCCCCCAGCTATTTTTCCGCATGCTAGTACTTAGGCATCTGCCTTGTTTCTTAGCACAATCATTTGTGGTACCCTTGCTACGACATCCCCATAACCACGTCCCCTTTTAGTTCCCGGGAGACAGAGACCCTGGCCCATCCCTGGCTCATCCCTGTCCGCACTCACCCACCTGTGTTGGGTGGGGCCCATTCCTGGTCTCTGCAGGCCCAGTTATGCATCTTCACAAGGTGAGATGTGGGGCTGGGTCAGTGGGTAATAAGTGGCAGAAGAAAGAGGAAAACACATTTGGATATAAGAAACTCTAGAATTTGCGGGGAGTTGATAATTATTTGGGTGTGAGAAAATAAGGGAAGGAAAAGACATCACACTAAAAGATTTCTTTTATTGCTGTGTGTTCAAGGTGAAGGTGCCACTAACAAGCATGAAGAGATGTGAAGAAATAATTAGTTTAGGGAAATTAACTTTTTAAATAAAATGTATTAAATCTATACATAGGTACAGAGAAACAATACAAACACCCACATGACTGCCACCAAATGCACAAATGCTAATATATTGTGGCATACATATTTTGGATGTGTTTTAGAGAACTAAAATATTACACACACAGGTTAAATGCTCCCTGAGCTCCTCCCAGCTCTTATTCCCCTCCCGTGTTTCTAATGAGTAACCATTTCACTTGCAACAAACTTCCCATCCAAATTTGTGTTCTTATTTTATTTCATATCTTCTGTTATATACATATAATATATATTTTATTATATATGTAATATTTAATATGTATACTATGCTGGTTTTATATATACACATAGTGAAATGATCACTAGAAGTAAATTAAGATACTTGCAATTTTAGTTTCTCTATGTGTGTGATAAGAACACCTAAAATCTATTCTTTCAGCAAATTTCCAATATACAGTGCAATATTATTAATATAGTTCTCCTGCACCATTTTAACTCTTTTCCTGGTTCCAAAGCCATTAACAAATAGAGTAGTTCAGTATGTTTTTAGAAAACATGCATACATGCCTGGTTTATTTGAAATTATGTTTCTGAAATGTTCTATAGGCCAGCTCAATGAGGAATGAAGTTGAGTCTATAGATCCACTTTGAAATAATTGATATTTTAGCAATATTGAGTCTTCCAATTTATGATCATAGAATATCACTCCATTTATTTAGATCTTTGATTTCTTTCATCAGAGTTCTACAGTTTTCCATAAAAAGATCCTATACGTATTTTGTTAGCTTTATGCATAAGTGCTTCATTTTTGGTGCTGTTGCAAATGGCTTTTTAAAATTTTAAATTCTAATTGTTTATTAAGTAAATATTTTAGAGTTTTGTTGTTATTAAATTCAATTAGGTATTCTCTTTTTGTTTCTTTTTCTTATTGTTATTAATGAGGTTATCTCTTTTGTTATAAATTCTAATACATACATGTATCTTCTAATCCATTATATATATGTAGATACAGATATTTTTGGGTATGATATATACATATGAGATATTTCTCTGTATCAATTTTATAATCTATCTTATTAAATTCTCTGATTTTTTTAATATATATTTTTTATTGCATTTTAGGTTTTGGGGTACATGTGAAGAACATGCAAGACTGTTGCAAAATTCTCTGATTTTTATGTTAATGCTCACATCATAAATTCCAGTTAGCTCATTTTCTTTTTTCTAGTTGTTTGTTTCTGATTTTATTCCTAACACCTTGCTCCTAACTTTAGTGGAAGTCTCAAGTTTTTCTTCCTTAAGAGAGATGATGCATTTGGGCTGAGACGTACAAGAAATATTACAAATTTCTATTTGTTTAACATTATTGAGTGATGAATTTTGTCAAATGTCTTCTTATGTAGAAAAGGAGACATATGACAAAATCATATCTATATATACATATATATACACATATATACATATATATACATATATATATGTATATATATCATGGTTTTTCCTTACCTTTAATGTTTCGTTAATGTGTGTATTAGTCCATTCTCATGCTGCTGTGAAGAAATACTGGAGACTGGGTAATTTATAAAGAAAAGTTTAATTGACTCACAGTTCTGCATGGCAGAGGAGGCCTCAGGATACTTACAATCATGGTGGAAGGACCTCTTCACAGGGCAGCAAGAGAGAGAATGAATGCAAGCAGGGAAATGTTAGACGCTTATAAAACCATCAGATCTCATGAGAACTCACCCACTATCACAAGAACCGCATTAGGAAAATGGCCCCCATGATTCAATTACCTCCTGTTAGCCCCTCCCATATCATGTGGGGGATCATAATTTAAGATGAAATTTGGGTGGGGATATTGCCAAAGCATATCAATGTGCTTTCTAATACTGAACCACTCTTGAGTTTTTAGGATAAACCTCATTGCTCATGATGTACTTCTTTTTAGAGAAATTATTTTGTACTTAATTCTTTTTCTTATAATTTTATGTAAGAATTGACTGGGATTCTTTGTTTCTGCTGATTTTTAAGTGAAATGTTTTTACTTTACCTTTTGGATGGATAATTCAACCAGGACAGCTTTCTCGTCTCACAGACTCAGAGTTCTCCCTGTCCCTTAAAAAAAAATTATGCAGGCTTCAGAGTGTGATAAAGAGATGAACTCGCAATTTCTGAGGCTGTTTTCTCTGCTCTCCTTGTTTCTTTTATCTGGATCTTCCTGATGTGCAGAGTGCTGTTCTGGAAAGTGTCTGGTTTTCAGTTTTGAGGTTCACGGGACCCTGACCCCAAGGTAATTTCAGCATCATTAGAACTTCTCACAGCTTGCTTATCCTCATTCATTTAGCATTTTGTATCTATGCAAGTGAATGAATGCCATGGAATGTTTCCACCACAAATACATGAAAAATGTCTGAGATGATGGATATCCTAATTACCCTGACTTGATCACTGCACATTATATGCATGTATCAAACTATCATATGCATCCCATAAATATGTATGATTATGTATCAATAAAAATAAAAACTAAAAAAACCACAAATAAGTACAAAGCACTGAGAGGCTAAATGTTGACCTCACAGAAGGGGCTGGCTTTAAGATAAACTTAGAATCTTGCCATACTTTGTATGGATATGAACACAGACAGCAGCAAGACATTTTGTAGAGCAATGTTTCAAATTGCAGCAAATGAAAACATACTCAATTTCCTCCAGATTCTTGATAAGACTAAGAGACACCTGGTGAAGTTCCAGTAAGAGACACAAATTCCTGCCTCTGCCTCTGCTTCGTGTTGGGGTTCATGAAAATCTGCACTGTGTGGAATCTGGGTAATCTGTGGTGACCTCTTCTTTGCTCTTGTCTTACCTTATTAAAATTAATGCAGAGTGATATAATTTCTGTAAGAGGAAGAAATCTGAGCCACGAGTAAAACACTTTGTATACCAAAAATTCAACATTTGTTTTCAAAATGTCTTCAGATGTAGTGGTATCTGACATCCTCCTCTGAAACAAAACAATAGGCCAGACTTTTTTCTGGATATTTATTATCTGTAATTGTGTTATTGTCAATGAGTCCTAAATCTCCTTTGTTTTAGTCAGTCTCTTGTGTTTTTACTTAGAAGCCCTTACTCAGTGCTTTGGGAAGTCTGCATAAATAAAATGTTTAGCGGAGCCAAGCATTAATGCAAATGAGTTTTTGAAATAAAAATTATTAATATTAAACATTAAATTATAATACTGTTATCAAAATTTTTCAAAATACATGCATTTAATCAGAAAATACAAAAGATTATCTGTCCAAAGAACATTTATTAACCACTAAATTGATCCCATATATATTTGTTATATTAATAATATAGTGAGGGCATTTATAAATTAATGCCCTGATTAAAAATTAATGTCCTGATTATTCATTTTTATTTTTAATAAACTAATGCCCTGACTATATGTTGTAAACCTAAGGGAACTGGGACAGGAAAAAGGATTAACCACGTCTATCTATATGTTTAAAGGGATAGTGTATTTAGAAACATCCCGGTTAACCATCTGTGTAATTATGTGGGTAGGGTACTTGAGATATGCTAGATTTTTATGGCAGAATCTTCAGTAGATGGATTTCTTGTGTGTAATTTGCAAGTTTTTATACATTAATGTGTAATAATATAGATGTAATAATAATGTAGATTAATATGTAGTAATAGAGATGCCTTGTGAACTTCATAGGTAGGGTAAACATTTAATCTATCATCAAGACAAGGACAGATTTGAGAGTGAAATGAAAGATGATTTATAATTACCCCTACTGAGGGAGTCCAGGTACTGCTAAGGCCAAGATAGGATGTGTGGTCAGCCCAGTCAGGGGTCGTGACTTCCAAGTGCACCCGTAATTACGTATGTACACAAATGACTTATATTTGTAACTCTGACCTGAGTCTTAGGAAACACGGAGGCTCTGGCTTGTTAGGACTCTAACTTTTAACAATCAAATTATTCAAAGGATCCAATTTTCTGGGAGGCTGAGGTGGGCAGATTGCTTGAGCCCAGGAGTTTGAGACCAGCCTGGCCAACATGGTGAAACCCCATCTCTGCAAAAAATACAAAACATTAGCTTGGCATGGTGGTGTGCACTTATGGCCCCAGCTACTTGGGAGGCTGAAGTGGGAGGATCACTTGAAGCCGGGAGGTCAAGGCTGCAGTGAGCCGTGATCATGCCACTGCACTCTAGCCTGGGTGACAAAGTGATATCCTGTCATAAAAAAGAAAATTGCTTAAAAATGACTTAAAAATCATCCACTTAAGTGTGGATGATTTATAGAAAACAGTAACACATGACAAGAGTGCAATAATGAGCTCTGGGATTCTTGAGTGTTTCTGGTCCTTAGATCAATGTGAAGTAATAAAGGTACAAATACATGGTGGGGTGACCTTCCTCCAATGAGGTACTGTGGATACTAAGAAAAAAGTCATGAGATGTTTCTCCTTCAAAAGTGAGTCTTATTGATTGAATGAGAGGCTTACCATAAGTAGTGAGCTCATTGTTTCAGTTAAGTAGTCATTTTGTTTTCTTTTTTTTCTTTTATTACAAAGAGACCAAAAAAAATGAACTGAAAGATGATTTAAGCCAAAAGATAAATGTTTTGGAGCATATTATTGGATAAAGAAGATGTAGAACATATACATCGTGGAATACTATGCAGCCATGAAAAAGAATGAAGCCATGTCCTTTGTGGCAACATTAATACAGCTGGCAGTGTTATTCTAAACAAATTAACACAGGACAGAAAACCAAACACACATGTTCTCACTTATAAGTCAAGGCTGAACATTGGGTACTCATGGACACGAAGATGGTAACAATAGACACTGGGGACTAATAGAAGGGGAAGGAGAAAAGGGGGCAAGGGCTGAAAAACTAACTAGTGGATACTATGCTCAGTACCTTGGTAATGAGATCATTTCTATACCAAATCTCAGCATCGCACAATATACCCATTTAAAAAAACCTGCACTCATACCCCCAACCTAAAATAAAAGCTGAAAAAATTCTGTTAGGGTTTATCAAAAAAAGCTGATATGAAAGCCCACATATACAAATATATGAAAATGTCTTTTATGAAAGCTTATATATGAAAATATATGGGGCCAGGAGCAGTGGCTCCCGCTTGTAATCCTAGCACTTTGGGAGGCTGAGGTGGGCAGATGACTTGAAGTCAGGAGTTCGAGATCAGCCTGGCCAACATGGTGAAACCCCATCTATACTAAAAATACAAAAATTAGTGGGGCGTTGTGGTGGGTGCCTGTAATCTCAGCTACTTGGGAGGCTGAAGTAGGAGAATCGCTCAAACCCAGGAGGCGGAGGTTGCAGTAAGCCAAGATTGCACCACTGCTCTCCAGCCTGGGCAGTAGAGAGAGACTCCATCTCAAAAAAATAAAAATAAACAAATAAAATAAAAATACATGAAAGTTACCTATCTATCTATCTATCTATCCGTCAATCATCCATCTGTCTCTCTTCATCCTGCTGACCCATTCTTATTGAGAGTGGTGCATCTTTCTTGTAGGAGTGATGATGAATTCGCCCTGGTTCAGTTTAGCCATTCGTTGTTTCCTGGGCTTCTCTGAAGCATTTAACACTGTCTGATTGAAATTCTCTTTCCTTAGCTACTGTGGTCCCATACTGTTTGAATATTATCTTTCTAATTTCATTTTCTGACCTTTACTCTTTCTCCTCTAATTGGTTCCATGTGCTCCACCGTAATCTAAATGTGCCGCGGAACTCAGTTTGTTAAGCTTCTTTGCAATTCTCTTTTTCTTGGTGATTATATTAGCTCTTGTATTTTTAATAATCTATACCTGGATCCTGAATCTGTACTTCCATTCAGGTTCTACTGCTGTTCTCCCATTACCTATTAAATCTTCCCACTTGGACATACCATACTTGCCAAATTCTTTTTTTTAAATTTTTTAATTTTAATTTTTATTTATTTATTTATTTAGTTAGTTATTGAGACAGAGTCTCGCTTTGTCACCAGGCACGAGTGCAGTGGTGCAATCTCGGCTCACTGCAACCTCTGCCTCCCGGTTTCAAGCAATCCTCCTGCCTCAGCCTCCCAAGTAGCTGGGACTATAGGCACATACCACCACGCCTGGCTCATTTTTGTATTTTTAGTAGAGACGGGGTTTCACCATGTTGGCCAGGATGGTCTCGATCTCTGACCTTGTGATCCTCCCGCCTCGGCCTCCCAAAGTGCTGGGATTACAGGTGTGAGCCACCGCGCCCAACCTATTCTTAAAATCCAAATTGATTTTGTTCCCTTTACACCTCTTGTTTGCCAAGACACTCTCTCTCCAAGCCTTAAAATGTGGGAAACACCTGAGACCCTTTCTTCTATCCCAGTAGCCATCACATCATCCTGGATTTACTTAGAAAACGTCTTTTGAATTCATTGCTATATATCTTCCAAATGCCTCAGTCTAGTTCAATTCGTCATTCCTTGAAACGGAGATTATTAAACCTATAATTTTTGCCCATGCTATCTTTATTCTACTAATCAAATTTATACATTGTAATCTCATTCGCTTTCTCAAAATCTGCTTTTCATGAGTTTCCTCTCTGTTCCTCACACCATCAGTGAATATTTAGTCCTCATGGAGAAACTTTCAGGCTCCTTATCCTGACCTGCAAAGCCCCACGATCTTGTCACGGCTGTTCTAAATCCAACCTTTCACTTTTGCTTTCAGTACTGTCCACCTGACCCGGCCCTCTGCCCACCCTTCCAAGCCACATGGCCATGAGGCACTGCACTGCCCATTCCTGCCTGGTTTACCGTGCCTTCCTTTAACCTCTTATCTTCTGCAAAACCATCCTTTTCTCCTCTCTGACAGGGGCCATCACCATCCTCATAAAGACAGCCAGTGACCAGTCCTGGCTTGGGACCTGGGAACGACCCGAGAAGCCAGGATCAGCCAGAACCCCAGATCTGCTGACTCCATGTCCCCTGCCAAGGCCGGAGAAAGGCAGAACCCTAACCTGAGACAGGTGAGTAGCATTGGACTCCATCAACGTGCTGTCCTCAAGGACAACCTTCCACAGTCAAGTACACCTTTACTGAAGTCTTAAGTCTCTCAACCAATTCCAAGTGTGATTTATGAAGGGTCATGATGTTGGATGAAACTTACTGAAACCAAGTCTCAACCTTATCTTTTAAAGGGCTCAAACCAAGTTCTAACATTTAAAGAGGCGTTAATTATATTAATCAACTTCGTAGTCATCCTTTTAGTCTCTGATCAGTATTTCTTGCGCCAGCTTCTCGGCACAGGTGATTTACATTTTGAAGTCGGTTCTCTCTTTGTGACCGGATTCTCTCCTCACCTCGCCGCTGTAAGCACTCGAGGATGTTTCTCTGTGGTTCCTTCTTTGCAGGGCGGTCATACTGCCTTTTCTCCATCACGCACCTGAGGAACACTTCCTGATCAAATAAGTTCGAAATTATGGGCAGTTTCTTCATTAATTTTGCATCTCTGAACTTTATCGTAGCAAGACTGTGTTACCTTAGTATACGTGGTGGGTAGTCCATTCTCCAGTCCTTTATCTGCATATGTATGAACTAAATCCTCTGGTGTTTGGTTGAGTTGTGCCACCTAAAATCGTGATCTGCTACTTTGTTCCTCATAGATGGGAGTTTTTTTTCTTGCCTGGAAACAAAAATTACAATTCTTGGTAGAAGAAATATGAATAAAATTAGTAATGATAAAAAAGGCAGAGTGAAAAGATCTGTGAATTGCAAAGGACATGAAATCCTTGCTGCTTAACTTGCAAATTGGCATGCTCTTGTGGCACTATGTTCTCAGCCGACTGATGGAAACGCTTTCATCAAAATCCACCTGGAGACTTCATCGTGCTTTTCACCAGACGTTCTTTCAAATATTGCTCTCCCATTTCACCACTGTGGTTCCTGCAAGCTGAGTACTGTATTTTGTTATGTCAAAGAGAAAATGCCTTTGGTCAAAGTGCCTTGTCTTTCACTTTCCAGTGTGCACTTGGACTGAAAAGAAAATGGAAGTTGGTTAAAAGAAGGAGTATGACTTTAGGAGGCGGAGATGGGCGGATCACGAGGTCAAGAGATGGAGACCCTCCTGGCCAACATGGTGAAACCCTGTCCTGCTAAAAATACAAAAATTAGCTGGACATGGTGGCGTGAGCCTGTATGTAGTCCCAGTTACTCGGGAGGCTAAGGCAGGAGAATTGCTTGAACCCAGGAGGCGGAGGTTGCAGTGAGCCGAGGTCGCGCCACTGCACTCCAGCCTGGCGCCTGGTGACAGAGTGAGACTCTGTCTCAAAAAAAAGAAAAATGGACAAAAGAAAGAGTATGTGAGTTTTACTTTGACTCTGCCTTAGAAACTATGCATGTATGTTTAATTTTATTGGCTAAGTACTGGTCCACCATTTCTTATCCACAATTACAAAATCTTGAAAGCTTTAAGAAATAAAGGTTTTTGTTTGTTTGTTTTTGAGACAGTCTTGCTCTATCCCCTGGCTGGGCTGGGGTGCAGTGGTGCGATCTCGGTTCACTGCAACCTTCGCCTCCTGGGTTCAAGCGATTCTCCTGCCTCAGCCTCTGGAGCAGTTGGGACTACAGGCATGAGCCACTACACCTGGCACATTTTTGTATTTTTTGGTAGAGATGAGGTTTCACGTGTTGGCAAGGCTGGTCCTGAATTCCTGGCCTCAAGTTATCTGCCCACTTTGGCCTCCCAAAATGCTGGAATTACAAGGGTGAGCCACTGCACCCAGCCTGAATACATTTTAAAATCCACTTTTTTACTGTTAAATATGCTCTGATGTAGAATGTTGGATAACAGGCACTATCCCAGAATCTCCTGAAATGTTATGTAGTATGAAAAAAATCTTAGTTCTGAAGCATATCAGGCACCAAGAGTTTTAGTAAAGGGACTGTGTACCTGTGATACATAAACATTGGGTGAATAACTAAAAAATTATAGAATGATATTAAATAGAAAGTAAAATATTCTTCTCTTCAGCCTCAATTTTATGGGAAATCAGGCCAGTGTAATAAAAACAAAAGAAAAAATAATCAGCAAGGGAAAAGTACTAGTCAACTTGTAAAAAAAATCTTTATATAAAATATTATAAATAATATGTGAATTTTGCAAGGTTGCTGGATACAAATTAATATGTGACATTACTGAGAACTATGATTAAAATGTAAGCATTTAAAAATATGCCATTTACAATAGCATCAAAAATCTGAAATGCTGCAGAAATGCATACACACATGAACCAGGAGATGCAAAACCCACTCACAGCAGCGTTGTTCAAATAACTCCAGTGTGAAATCAACCCAGTGGCCGTCAAGAATAAAATGGATGAACCTGAAGAATATAGTGAGACCTTGTCTCTGCAAAACACTTTTTAAACAATTAACTGAGCATAGTGGTGTGCACCTGTAGTCCCAGCTACTTAGGAGGCCGAGGCGGGAGAATCACTTGAGCCTGGGAAGTGGAGGTTGCAGTGAACTAAGATCATGCAGCTGCACTCCAGCCTTGGTGACAAAGCAAGGCCCTGCTAAAAAAAAAAAAAAAAGTAGAAGGATTCAGGATTCATTTAGAGAAAACTATACAGTAATATGAATGAAAGAATTGCAGCTCTCTAGAACAATACTAGTGTATTGGAAGACCAGCTCCCAATATATCAACGTGGATTGAAGATCTCTCAAAGTGATTGAGTGGTCAGTGAAAAAGAAAAAAGAGTTTTCTTCAAAGCTGGGCCCAAGGGAGACACCCCATAAAGCCGCTCTGTGGATGTCTAAAATTCCCCTGCAAACCTCAGTTCTTTATTAGGCTCTTTCAATAGGGGAGGGTGAGTGAGGCTACACACATTGGGGTAATGATCATACAAAAGGAATACATTTGCAAAACTGGTGCAGAAAGATCACAATGTGGTATTGTAAAAGCAGAACCATGTAAAGATAACTTTCTGTGTGTCAGCATAGAAACCATACACCTTAGCAAGAATAGACGTGAAACATAAACTTAGAGTTATCAGCAAGAAGACACTGGGCTCACAGCTGCAGGGGGCACAGGGTCTGACACAGGACAACCAGCCTGACCACAAAACTGCAAGAGGAGGGGGCTCCATGCAGGCCTGGAGGAGCCGTGAGACAAGAAAGACTTTACATCCTCATCTGCACCACAGAGACAGACGCCCCTCATGGGTCTGTTTATAGGCTCTCCATAAGGGTCGCATTCCCTTTCCAGGGCTGTAATTAACATGCCTTTCCTGGGAAAGGAATCTGGGCAATCAGCCTCTGCATTACACATCTACTTATAGGCTGTCTGCACTGAGAAGCTTATTACATGTTGTCATCTCTCTCCTGCAGTCAGGCTGTGTGGTTTGTCTTTTACACAGAGTTCCTGTTTTTACAGGAACAGCTCAGCAGAGCCAAACTCACAAGCTACATTTTAACTTTTCACACTATTCTTTGTGTCCCCAAGTATGAATAGTATAGAGCATACCATGTACAGTAAAGCAAATAACTCATCTCAGGCGAACTAAGTTTAAGATAGCACAATAAACGAAATGTCAACCACAGTTTCTTCTCTTAATCTCAAATGTCTCAAATTTTGCCAATCCTTCCAGAGGCCTGGGGCTGCTTCGTTACCACCAAGGGGTCTGGCACATTCCCAGCACTAGTGAATCTCAAAACATGGTGATGCATGAAGAAGCGACACCAAATGATTCTACCGTGTCTGCTGTGGCTTTTCTGTGTTCACAAGAGACCTTCTCACAGGCACATACATGATGCTGCTTCCCAGTGAGAAACTTCGGAGGGGAAGGGAGGAGGAGTCTTGGAATCTTTGGGGACTAGAAATGCCCTTCCTTGAGGCGTGCCGCATTTGTGCGCATTTTGACCTCAGACTGCACCTGTGTGCCTCCATCCAGGGCTGCTCTGCAGTAGGCAGGACCTGGAGACGTGGGGCCCACAGAGGCACAGGTGGACAGTCCACTCCGAGGCTGCAGGGCAGAGCAGAGGCACTGGTTCCCTGTGGGAACTGGGAACTGAGCTCCACAGGGCTGCCCAAGTCCTGTGACCTGAGAGTGTGTGGCCAAGGAGCGGAGCCGGGGGGTGGGGGTGGGGGGGGGCGCGTGCTGGCCCATCCGAGGTTGTGCAGTGGTGTAGGGGTCCCAGTGCCAGGAAGAGCTACCATGCCAGGGCCCATCCTCTGATGCCATCCCTGATGAGGGAGCCAGGGTCTTGGGACCAGGGCCTGGGACAGCCCTACAGGGGTTCCGCCCTGCAGGGTGGGCTCTTAGGTGGTCTTTACATGCTTCGCAGTGAATGTCCCAGAGCCGCAGGCTCAAAGCTGATTGGTGGCTTCAGGGACCCTTCCAGAATGCACATGAGTATTTACTGGAAAGAGACCATTAACCCAAAGCAAACAGAATGCTTTGAAAGGACAAGATGCATTTTCTCTTCCATGGTGGGGAAGAAGGGCTCACCAAGGCAGCTGAGTTAGCACAACAAAGAGAGCATCTTCCTTTTGAACAAATGGGACTGAAGACAGCCTGGGACATGTGAGGTCCACATCATACATAGTCATAAACTCCTTAACCATTACGTCAGAAGTGAATCCACTTTCCTTCTTCATGTCTTTTATTATTGTGAGATCAAAAGACTCCCGAAGGAAATTTACTCCCATGTTTAAAATGGAAGCCCAGCTCATGCTTCTGAAATGATGCATAAATAATTCGTGCTCAAGAGGGAGGCCCCGGACACACTTCAGAGGCGCCGAGCCGGGAACCTGGGGCTCGGAGCCAGGCTCTACTCTGCTGGAGCCCAGGAGGACGCGGCCAGCCAGTGCACTGTCCCCCACACCTGGCCTGTGCTCCTCTCATCTCGGTCCTAAAGATTAAATTAAACAGGGATAAAAATCTTTTTAAAGAACCTCTGTTAGATGTCTACATGGTTCAGAGAAGCGTCTCAAGCAAATGCAGGGCTTCATAATTTGCGATTTGCACCCAGAAGACAAAACCTGCGTGGCTTTGAAGTAGTGTGGATCTCTTGGCTCATCAAACTTGGTTTTTAAAGATGCAACACTCTTCAGAGATACTTAAGGTTTAAGTTCAGCACCATAGATTCTGAGACGTTTCTTAATGATAGCACTTTTGCCTTCACTGCTCATGTTTACAGACCCATGGAAATTATTGGTTTATCCTGTCAGTTGTGAAACCCCATCCTCAAAATCCCGTTCCCACCACCACCAAGAGGCTGGAGCGAGTGTGGGTAGCTGTTCTTGGTCTCCGTGGCGACAGGCATCACCCCTTCCTCTGAGCAGCCTGCACTTTGATGCCGTCCATGACGTTTAAAGGAAGAGCTGGTTGTGAGGAGCTGACGCCCATGATTACCAAGTCATTCATTCTATTCCAGCCACGAGTGAGTGATCGCTTCTTCCCACTTTGTTGTGGGAGAAAAATGAGTCAAGATTCTAACGCAGAAACTCTAAATGTAAGAAAGTCTTCCTTAGTGACTGCTCTGACAATGAACACCCTGTAACATCACTGCAATCTTTTATTTTAAAAAGTGGCCAGATAATGATGTGAGTAAGAGAAACTGATTAGACCAGACAGAAGGCTTTCTTCCTCTTTGTGAAGATGTTAAGCACAGTGGTATTTGGTGAAGTGATGACAACCTCCTACGTCCTTTTCAGGGAACTTTTCTTCGGAAAGGACTTGGGGTTTTGGTCGTCAATCTGAGTCATAGCAATTCGTGAAGTCAGTGCCTCTTTTGAATTTCCTAGGAGGGTAACGCAAGTTGCCTTAAACCGTTGAAGCCTCAGTTTCTACAACAAAAGGTAAAAGTATAAATAATACTGAGGTTAGAGGCAATTCTCTTAAACACTGACCCTTAGAAGTGGTGGACGGTCCACTGTCACGATTCAAAGCATTTATCAAGTGTTTGAATATATATTTTGCGATTATTCTAAGTTCCACACAAGAGTAACTAAAGATGGGCCTCCAGTCTTATGACGCCACAAGATCCCCTGACGCCACTAAACAGGAAGACTCATTGCAGAGGTCAGAATGGTGCTTCATCGATATAAAATGCATTACCTGTATCACGTTTATCACATACTGCATGTTTTTCAGTCAATCAGTAGTCTTGTACTGGGAATTTGTTCTGTGTAAGACCAACTTTCAAATATTGTGGAATAAAGAACAAATTTGACTTATGGCTTCTGTTGTCAAAAAGCTTACAGCTGACCATTTTGGAGTCAACCTCAGGGGGGAGAAAGGCATGGCTGGAAGCAAGAAAGGAAAGTGCGTGGACCCCCCCTGGCTGAGCCATGGGGCTGGAGGTGGTTAGAGGAACTCGTCAACACCTGAAGTGACCAATCACTCAGAGACTTTCATCCACTGGGTTCCCTTCTCACTTAACAAATACTTGCTGTTCACCTACTGGGCTTCTAGCACGGTGTGGTCTGTGTCTTGAAGACCACTTTCCAGTTGGTAAGATTTATAAACAATTTTTTCTTTTTTCTTTTTTTTTTTTTTTTTTTTTTTTTTTTTTGAGACAGAGTCTCACTCTGTCACCAGGCTGGAGTGCAGTCGTGCAATCTTGGCTCACTGCAACCTTCACCTACCGGGTTAAAGTGATTCTCCTGCCTCAGTCTCCTGAGTAGCTGGGATGATAGGCATGCACCACCACGCCCTGCTAATTATTGTATTTTTAGTAGAGATGGGGTTTCAACATGTTGGCCAGGATGGTCTCAATCTTTTGACCTCATGATCTGCCCACCTCAGCCTCCCAAAGTTCTGGTATTACAGGTGTGAGCCACCATACCCGGCCACAATTTTCTTTTAAAATACATTTAATTTATTAAGACATTGAATGAGCAAAATCATAAGCAAGGTGCCAATTCAGGAAATAAAGAAAAAGCTCTGGGTTTTGATATAGTCAATGAATTAATACAATAATTCATTGTATTCACAGATGCATACACACGTGTGTCTGTGTGTATGCATCTGTGAATATGCATGTGTGCATGTCTCTGTGCATCTGCACATGTGCTTTTTAAAGAATGAGTAAGAGCTGACTAGACAGGGAGACTGGCTAGGGTATATCAGGTATAGAAAAAGCTTCAGTGGTTCCATATTCATTTTAGGATTGATTTTTTCTGTTTATGTAAAAAATGTCACTGGGGTTTGGATGGGGACTGCCCTGAATCTGCAGGTCACTGTGGGTAGCATGGACATCTTAACAATGCTAAGTCTTCCAATCCATGAACATTACATCCATCACACTTCTTGATTTCAAAATACATTACAAACCAACAGTAATTGAAAAAGGTCTGGTGATGGCATAAAGACACATATAGATAAATGAAACAGAAGAGAGAACCTAGAAATAAATTCATATTACATGGTTAACTGATATTGGATGAGGTCCCGAGAGCACAGATTGGAGAAAGGACAGCTAAGTAACTCCCTAACTCCCCCGAGCAAGGAGACGTCTCGGCTGTTTTGGACAAATAGCGGGCACTTTCACAGCGCTGGTGCTGCCACATAGCCAAGGCGCCCTCCAGCAACCCTTATGTGGGTGTGACAGAGGGCTTAGAGCATCTTGCCTTAGGATCACTTTGTTCACAGTGTCACCTCAGTTCCACGCTTCATAATCCGGTAGTCATCAGTAAAATTAAAGGTTACATTGAGTATATATCTTTATGATTATAAGTAACTATAAGATTATATATGATTATATAAAGGAATAACTATGTGCTTATATTTCTAATTCTTTTCTAAATCAATATTTATATGGGAACAGGCTGAGGCTTCAGACCCTTGCCATGGCACTTGCGGGGCTTCCCCCCCCAGTCTATGAGTGTGCACATATGCATGTGTCTATGTTTGTGTGCATGTATCTCTGTGTGTATGTGCATGTGTGCATGTGTCTGTGTGTGTGCATCTGTGAATGTCTCTGTGTGCACAAGTGCATGTGTCTGTGAGTGTGCATGTCTGTGTGTGTACATCTGTGAATGTGTGAGTGTGCACGTGTGTCTGTGTGTGTGCATCTGTGAATATGCACATGTGCATGTCTCTGTGCATCTGCACATGTGCATGTGTCTGCGTGTGCATGTGTGCATGTGTTTGTATGTGTGTCCATGTGTGCATGTGTCCACCCTCCCCCTCCATGCAGAGTTTGCGGCCCTTAAGGTACATCTGGAGATAAGGGTCACCCCCTCATACCTGAGACTTTGAGGAATCCTGGCAGCTACCACAGCCACTTAGGATAGCGATGGAGGATAGCAATGGAAACCAAGCTTTGTAGCCCTTCACTCCGAGCATAAAAGAACCACCAGGACCCCACATGGCCCATTAAACAGCCCTCGTGCTCTGCTCTCCTATGACACATCCGCCTTCCCCATCGTTACGGAGCTTCTGAAACGTCTGAGTCAGGTCTCTTCCTGGATCTCCCGCCCCGGCTTCTTCCCTAGAGAGTGGGGGTGTCTTGGGCGGCCACACCGCCCCACCCCACCCTGCTCTTCCACAGCCCCTTCTCCTGCCCCAGTGGGTGCCCACTGGGATCCTGGGCTACAGTTTTCCTTACTTTCTTCACATTTTCCACCATCTTAGAGCTTTGCCCAGGATAAAACCCTTCCTGGGCTCTCCTTCCCTTCTGCTCCCTCGAAAGTCCCACATTTTTCTGAAGTAAACTCCTCCTAAGAATCAAGGTTTGGTTCGCATGTCACCATCTTGTTACATCCCCGCCAAGTCGTCTGGGTTGGACCAGTTAAACTGTTGACCATACTTTGATAAGTTTTAACAAGATCCTTAATTTATTCAAGCATTCATAAAATATGAATTACATGCATATAGGAACCCTTTACAATAGCATTTTCTAGTTTGCATTGTTATTTTTTCTCTCCCTTCTAGGTGGTGTGAAGCTCTCCTGGGCAGAAACGAATTCAACTTTCTATTATTATTATTGCTGTTGTTATCATCAGCATTATTTCAGTGGCAGTAGACAGAGTACTGTGGATAAGAGCTTAGGCATCTGAGAGGCTGAATTGCAAGCAGAGTTTATGTCATTGGAAAGATTAACAAACCGCTTTCAGCCCCAGTTTTCTGATCTGTAAATGGAGTTAATAATAGGATTTATCCTCTAAATTGCCACGAGGCTTCAATAAGTCTGGCTATAAATGACTTGCTGCACAGCAATGTTAATAAACGTGAACTATTGATATCATTATCCCCAGCATCTGGTATTGTGAACCCACAGGTGCCTGTAAGATGTTTACTTCCATCAATCACGTGGAACTGAGAATGCAGCGGAACGCTGAGCGTGGCCCTCCAGGACCCTGGATTTCAGGGCAGTGTTCTGCAGTTGGAGGGTCGAAAGAGCGTCCTTTATTAATACAATATGGTGCTTCTGTTCCTTTTATTTTCTTATTTAAAGTTGAAGGAACTTAAGAAATCAAGAGTGAATGGAATATTTTGGCAAACTCACTCATGTCAAAAGGCAGAGCTCTAGTTAATCAGCAGCAGGAATCAGATGCTGAAGAAAAGGAGAGACTGGGGAAGACTGACACACGGACGTTATTATTGTTAAATGTATGTGCAAATTAGGAGGATTCCAATGAGCATCAATCTGGCCTATAGCAATTCCCTATTCCAGGGCTGGAGAGGAATAATGTATTCTTCTAATGGCAGAAAATACTTTGGGATGGGATTTGACTCCATTCGCAATACTGTGTCTCACTCTTTAAGTGTGGAAGCCTCATGCTGTGAAATCAGGTGATGACTTATGGCAGTGTTTCTTAAACTTCTTGGTTTCAGGATCTCTTTTTACTTTTGAAAGTTGTTGAGAACCTCAAAATAAGTTTAACTTTGTGAGCTGTATTGAAATTTAGAAAGGCCCTCTAAATAAATACCACACCCTGAGGAGAAGAGATTAAATAAGATATATCTTTGCTCCAACAAAGAACAAAAACGTACAAGTTTGTCTTAAGTAAAAGGACATTTTTTTTTTTTTTGAGGTGGAGTCTCAGCTAACTGCAACCTCCACCTCCCGGGTTCAAGCAGTTCTTTGCCTCAGCCTCCCGAATAGCTGGGATTATAGGCACCTGCCACCAAGCCTGGCTAATTTTTTCATATTTCTAGTAGAGACATGGTTTCACTATCTTGGCCAGGCTGGTCTTGAACTCCTAACCTTGTGATCCAGCCACCTCGGCCTCCCAAAGTGCCGGTATTGCAGGCATAGCCACTGCGCCCGGCCAAAGGACACTTTTTAAACAAACTGTAAGGTGACCTTAGAAAAAGAGAAATGTTTTTGCTTATAATAGAAAGTTTGCATTGAATCTATTTTTTCTTTTTCATTCTTTACTGAAGTGTTGAGGCATTTTGACATTTAGATAGACATTTTAATAGGCTTCGGAGAACGAGAAATAAGAATATGCATAGCATTATTATTTTTCTTTTTTTCTAAATTTTACTTTAAGTTCTGGGATACAGGTGCTGAACATGCAGATTTCTTACATAGGTATACAGGTGCCATGGTGGTTTGCTGCACCTATCAACCCGTCATCTAGGTTTTAATCCCCACAGGTGTTCGGTATTTGTCCTAATGCTGAGGATATGCATATTGTTACTGTATTGAATTTCCACATACTTCAGTGACAGAAATGCTGTAAACAACGATGTCTAAATGTGCTGATGCAACCGATCCTAGCAAGAGCCATGGCCTATTTGTTAACCCCAGCAGGCAAACCATATACACTTCTAATTGTGTTAGTATGGAAGCAGATTATATATTACAGCTTCCCTTTCAGATATAATTCCTTTTCCCTTGTAAAAGCAATGTGACTTCCTCTACCAAATGGACCATGCCATAAAAATAAAACATATTTTGATTCACTTATCACTAAGGAAGTAAAGTCTGGTTTCTAGGTATGACTTTGTTGCCATGGAATCCGCACTGAAAGGCTGTCTTACTTATTAAGTTATAGCTCCATCTCCAATTAACACTGCATAGTCAGGTCTGACATTAGCCGCAATAGAAGCTTTGCTTTCGGTGAGGACTTCTGGTATTTACAGACCGTGTTTATGTTTTCCTCCCTCTTCTCCATTTGGGACTCCTTGTTGATAAAAACAATAGTTTGACCAAACTATGGAGCTAGGCCCATGTGCAAAAAGCAAGCTTTTTGTGTGACATTTCCTAAATAACTGAGTTTATAAAAAATCTTGCCATTCCCTGACAAATTCTTAGATTCCAGCCTACTTCCATGAGATTCTTTGTCATTTTGAATTGCTTATGATTGGTAAGACTACTGAAAACCCACATACTGAAATGTCTTATGATAGTTATTCCTGTCTTCATGATCCTAACGTCTGAAAAATCTAGAACCGTGTTTTCCAAGTGAATACATTGTTGCTCGTGCTTAACAAAACGCCACATGACTGAATTTTTCACCATTCCTTGGAATCCCTCTGTCTTCAATGTGAAACAAGAGCGTGTCTCTCTGGTCTGAAGTGTGCAGTTGGAGGAAACTTGACCCTTGGTTTCTTTACAATCAAATCTTTCTTGCACTATCTGTCTGCAGCCTGTGCCAAGCATCCAGGTTTGTCTTCACCCACAACTTCACACTTCTTAAAATCTGTAAGAATCCCCATTTCCTGGGCACCCTGTTGCTATTGGTTGTTCTTTGATGACTCTGGGTATTCACTTGAATTAAAGCAAAAGGCTTCCTTGTTTTATCTTGTGGAAGGTTTGACTTAAGCACTTAACATACAAGATTAAGAAGAAGGAAAATGGGTTTATTGGTGTTTGGGGGAAAGAAGGAGGGGCAGGAGGCTGTGGAGCCTGCCTTGCTCCAGCTCCACGCACTCTGACTAGCCTGGGGAAGGTGAGGTCTGCCCAGGCATGCCTGTTGCATGGAAGTGGCTGGACCAGCTGCCACATGCAAGGTCCCTCTGAGATGATTCCCTGATTGTGGATGAAAACTCGAGGTTTGGGGCAATGTCTCAGGGTCACCTCTCCAGTGGGTGTGCACCCACCCCAGCTTCCACCTCAGACCAGGGCTTGATCCTGAGTTCTCCCAGGCACCGTGGACCCCCCGACCTACCCGTCTTCAGGAGCCCATTCCAGGAAACATAGAAAGGCTCCATGTTGATTTATTTTACTTCTAAAACTCATTCAAGTTATTTGTAATCACTGAGCATAATTTCTGCTCAACTGATGCATTTTAGTTAAGGAAACAAAGTTTAGTATTCAAATAATTTTTCACATGATTGCTGTCTTTCTGACTAGCTAATATGATTCTGCACTCCTTTTCTTCCCATAATATTTGGAATTTAAAAACTGACTCACTTTTCTACACTTCTCCTTACCTCTGGGCAAGACAGTAATTGTAAAATTCTTAAGAAAATTTCCCAGACAGTAAGCATTACTCCCAATTCACTTATTTTTTCTTATCTTACTTCTTACAGATAAAAGTCTAAGACTCAGAGACAGTTGAAATACTTTTATAACCATGTTAGTAATTGAAATAGTTGAACTTGGATATTTTAAGTTGCTAGCCAAAGCCATGTAGCTCTTCTGGTAGAAGCAACACTAGAATTAACAAACGTAAGGTTTTCATTATGAAATTATGCATAGTAAAGGGAAATAAAACATAGTTTATAATTTAGGAAAATAATTCAATAGTTTCCTTTTTTATTTGTGTTATTTCTTATGCCAATAACAAAAATGCACTTCACTCAGAAGCTTTTTTAAATATATTTTTATATTTTTCATAGTTTCATATTTTTACATTTAGTTCTTAATACATCAGAAATTCATTTTGGTATCTAATGTAAAATAGGGAGATATATGTTAAATAATATATTAATCCAAAATAATATTGAATTATGTACCCTTTTCTCAATAGTTTGAAATGTCACCTTTCCCATATACTGAAGTTATATATATTTTAAAATTTACAATCTGTTTCTTAGCTTTCCACTAATCTGCTTGTCTATTTTTTTTTTTCTTTTGAGATGGAGCCTCGCTTTGTTGCCCAGGCTGGAGTGCAGTGGCATGATCTCAGCTCATTGTAACCTCTGCCCCCTGAGTTCAAGCAATTCTCTGCGTCAGCCTCCTGAGTAGCTATAATTACATGCGTGTGCCACCAAGCCTGTCTAATTTTTGTATTTTTTTGGTACCGACAGGGTTTCACCATCTTGGCCAGGCTGGTCTTGAACTCCTGATCTCATGATCTGCCTGCCTCAGCCTCCCAAAGTGCTGGGATTGCAGGCATGAGCCACTGTGCCCGGCCCTGCTTATCTATTTTCAGACTAGCAGCAGTATAAATTTGAAGCTTTAAACTACAGTTAGTGTTGGCAAAGCAGACCGTTCTTCTCCTTAATCAGATCTGAAACCTATGGTGGTTACTGATGCTCAGATAACTTTTTTTTTTTTAACGGATCACACAGAATCTGTAGTTTAATTTGGAAATATTTTCCTCTTAACAATATTAAATCTTCTAAAAAGAGCATGAGATGTCTTTTTATTTATTTAGGTGTTTTTAAATTGTATTTTAGGTTTTGGGGTACATGTGAAGAACATGCAAGATTGTTGCATAGGTACACACGTGGCAGTGTGATTTGCTGCCTTCCTCCCCATCACCTATATCTGGCATTTCTCCCCATGCTATCTCTCCCCATCTCCCCACCCCCTGCTGTCCCTCCCTATTCTCCCCCAAAAGACCCCAGTGTGTGATGCTCCCCTCCCTGCGTCCATGTGTTCTCATTGTTCAACACCCACCTATGAGTGAGAACATGCGGTGTTTGAGTTTCTGTTCTTGTGTCAGTTTGCTGAGAATGATGTTTTCCAGGTTCATCCATGTCCCTACAAAGGACACGAACTATTCAGATAACTTTAAAGTGAACCGTAGAATGATTTTTTAAAATCTCGTAAGTATCTTCAATGGAATTGAAATGTTTTTCTAAACTAATCTGGGAAGAGTGGACCTATTTTCAACACTGCACACTGCCCACTCAGTAACACTGCCTGCTTCTCAACCTGTCCGTTGTCTCCTCTGACATTTATCATTGCTACATCTCATAGCTTCTCTACAATGTTTCCCACTTTTATTCCTACATTAGTTTTAAAAAGTCAAACTGAGAATATGAGACCTTTTCAGATAGAAGTGTACGTCTTATTGACATTTATTGTCAGAGTAAGTATACTTGGGCTTATTTCATTTTCATTCTGAGATTTGAAAAATTTTCCATACTATTTCTCTGCCTATGAATATAAATTATCTTTTCGTTTCTGTTTTCTGTAGCATTTTTTAAAAAGCATAAATTCATTAAAATTCTTCAATTGTATTCAAAACAACATTTAAAAATATATTGGAATCTTGTATTTTTCTATTCAACATAAGAAATAAGAAACTTTATTATTAGATTTTCCTAAGTAAAATAATAAAATATGCAAATTTATTCTTTTTCTTAAACTGTTTCATTTCACTTCTTGATTTTTATGGCACAGTTTGGGAATTTTTATAGTTTTCAAAAACATTATTAACATATACACATGAAGTGTCTTAAACTTTTTTGTTCTTGAGTTTTATTTTAATCATTTATTTTTAATTAACAGGTAAAAATTGTATGTACTTATGGTGTACAAAATGATGTTTTGGTGTATGTATACATTGTGAAATGGCTAAATCAAGCTTTCACTGTGTTTATCACCTCACATACAGATGATTTTTTTGGTAAGGTGAGAACATGCAAAATCTACTCTCGGCAACTTTCTACTATTCAACACATTGTTTCTAACAACAGCCATCATGCTGTGCCATAGTTCCCTTGAACTTATTTCTCATGTCTAAAATTTTGCATCCTCTGTGTTAATTATACATGAACAGTATTGCTTTCTAAAATAAAATGTTAAATGTTTAAAGAAATAGACTCAGTAAATGAGTTAATAAATGATTATGAGTACATTAACATATAAAATCTAAGTTGCAGTTATATATACATTTGTCTTCTATTCTCACAGTACATTCTATTATATTTTGTTATCATATCATATTGTTATAATTAGAATGTAACATATTATAATATTGTTACAATTAACATCTATAAATAGGATATTAACTAAAATAATATTTATAAAATTATGCACAAACTTGCAAGCAATGAAAATATAATTAAAAATAAACTTCTCTTGTACACCTAATTTCAGGTTCCCCAAAGAAGGAACCGCTGACTTGCAAGTTTCTTGGGGAGCATGGCAAAGCCATTTCTTGCATACACAATACTCCGTGTGTGTGTGTTTACCGTAGATTAACCCCAAAGCTACCAAAATAGACCTGCTCTTCTTTGCACAGCCTTTGTTACTCAACAAGAAAATGTAGAATTTTTCGTATAGTCTTAATTCTAAAAGCAACTGATTAGCTGCTGAATTGAGGTGCTAGACATAGGATTTCTTTCCTAATCTTTTGCTGTTGAGCACAGCATACGAAGGAGCAACGTGTATTCCTGTTATTTATTTTAAAAAAATGCATATTGTACTGTTTCCAAAAACAGTTGTAATTTGGATTATTCACCAGGAATGTATGAGCAGACCAGTTTCATTAAATGCCTGCCAATCTCGTACATCACAGGTGTAAATGATAACACAGCATGCTCAGCTCATAAGCAGGCTGAGCCCTGGGTCTGCCTCCAACCTGCGGGGAGCCCAGAAGAGTTTGAGCAGGAGAGTGTGCCATAAAGTCACCTGTTAAGAAGGACCTTTTGGGCAACAGTGTTTCAGAAAATGCTTAAAATGAATTGAGAATGGAGTTGGGATCACTGGCTGTCAATCAGTTTTCTCAGCTCAGGGGAGAAAAAGACAAAGATCTGAGAGTTAGAAGGTAGATGGAACACTTGGATAGAGACTTGCCAGAGCCAGCCAGCCCTGATTTGCGGTAGATTCATTTTTCTAGCAGGGTTTGCTGGCGTTGTTCTGTTTTTTGAGAAATGAAAGCATGGTGGTGCTTGATTGATTTTTCTCCCTTTTCTTTTTCGGCTGGAACCTAACTGGCTTCAGTTGATAATCCTCGCCAGTCTTCATGTTGCAATCGGACTCCACAGATACAGTCAATTTAGACCTGATGCAACTTCACTTTGCAACCTGAAGAAAATTGGATTTGAACAAAAAAGTAAAAAGCAAGTGACCCTCTTGTCTCCTTTTTGTCTCCTCTTCTTTTTGTCTCCCTGTTACTACTGTATTAATTTTACCTGTAGTGTTCAGAGTATAGGATGCCTGACAGGCACATAAGAAATCAAAACCTAAATTTTGTCACATATTTTAGTGGCATTTTAACATTTCAATTTCACCCTTAACTTTCGGTTAATTGGATCCTGGATGTAGACCTGTTTACTTCTTGAATCCTAAAGATCCTGGAACTGTCATATCTGCATTGCCCATTGCCATGAGATCTTGGCTACATCGTGAGAATGCATTCTGAGGGTGCCTATCCAGGTGACCTGCAACAGGCTCTCAGGGGTAGCGCCCAGGAATCTGAGTTTCTAACCAGCCTCCCACTTGAGTCTTATGCGAGGTTTATGCTCAAGAATGGCTTCACTCCTCATGCCACCCGCTTGGGGACACTGGGGGACAGGTGCTGGGCAGGGAACCACCTGGCAGGGGTCAGAGGCAGCTCTGCTGGTTCCAGTCTAAAATGATGAGCCCTTACACTAGAGCTGCCTGGCATTACCGCTGAGAGTTAATTAGCATAATTATATGATGTTTATCAGATCCCTTAGTTTGAATATGTAGATGCTGGAAATGATGACAGTGAGCCGATTTGCCCCAATGTCTGCTCTAGCCTGGGCTAAGCGCCCTTCCCTGCAGTGTTTGCTTTCACACCTGAGAGGATTGACCCACAATTTCATCCTGGTGCTTGAAGCATTGCTGGTGCTTCCCATACACCACTCTTGGGAGCCCTGAAACACAACTGCTCACTGGGGGAGAAATGGAAAAGGCATCTGATGCCTTGACACCTTGCCGTGATAATGCCGTGAAGTTAAATCCTCCGGGCAGGTATTGGATTCAGCTAAAATTTACCGGGATACCCAGTTAATAAGGTGTCAGATAAATTACAGGATTCTCAGTTAAATTTAAATTTCAGATAAATAAATTATTATTTTAGCGTAAGTATGTTCAAAATATTTAGTGCTCACATTGGATATACTTACACTAAAATTCCTCATTATTTATCTGAAATTCAAATTTAACTGAGAAGCCTCTAGTTTTAATTTCTAAAGCATTTTTAAAAAGACATAATAGTTGTACATAGGTATGGTGTACTTATGTATTTCAATATGCGCATGCAATGATCAAATCAGGGTAACTGGGATATTCTTCACCTCGAACACATTTCTTTCTGTTAGGAACTTTCCAAATCCACTTCTCTAGTTATTTTGAAACATACAATAAATTATTATTAACTACAGTTGCCTTATTGTGGTACCACAAAAAACCGTGTTTTTGTACCCGTTAACCACTCCCTCTTTATACCTCATGCTCCCCTTTAACCTTTAAACACCACATGCTCCCTGTGGTGTTTTCAGCCTGTGGGGGCCATCATTCTACTCCCAGCCTTCAGAGTTCAAATTCTTTAGCTCCTATATGTGGGTGAGAACATGTGATATTTGTCTTTCTGTGCCTAGTTTACTTCACTTGACTACTGTCCGCCAGTTCCATCCATGTTGTTGCAAATGGCAGGATTTCATTCTTTTTCATAGATAAGTAATATCCATTGTGCATATATACCACATTTTTTTTTATTCATCTTTTAATGAACACAAGTCGATTCCTAACTTGGCTGTTGTGCATAGTGCTTCAGTGAACATAAGAGTGCAGCTATCTCTTAGATATTGTGTATATCCCAACCATGAGATTACTGGATCCTATGGGAGTTCTATTTTTAGTTTTTGGAGGAAGCCTTCATACTGTTCTCTATAGTGACTGCTAATTTGCATTCCTACCAACCGTGTATGAGGATTCCCCATTCTTCACATTCTTACCAGCATCCATTAATATTTATCTTTTGAATAAAAGCCGTTTTAACTAGCATGAGATGGTATCTCACTGTGGTTTTGATTTACATTTATCTGATGATTGGTGATGTTGAGCATTTTTTAAAGATACCCAGTTGGCCATGTGTATGTCCTCTTCTGAGAAATGCCTCTTCAGATATTTGGCTCACTTTTTAATCAGATTATGTGTTTTTCTGCTATTAAGTTGTTTGAGATCCTTATATATTCTGGTTAATAATCCCTTGCCAGTTGAATAGCTTGCAGCTGTTTTCTCCTCTTCTGTAGGTTGTCTCTTTATGTTCTTGATTGTTTCCTTTGCTGTCTGGAATCTTTTGAGGTCAATGTGATCCTCTTCATCCCTTTTTGGTTTGACTGCCTGTGGGTTTTTTTTCTTTTTTCTTTTGCAGCAGAGTCTTGCTCTGTTGCCCAGGCTGGAGTACAGTGACGCTATCTCGGCTCACTGCAACCTTCGCCTCCCGGGTTCAAGCAATTCTCTACCTCAGCCTCCCCAGCAGCTGAGACTACAGGCGTATGCCACCACACCCAGATAATTTTTATATTTTTAGTAGAGATGGAGTTTTGCCATATTGGCCAGGCTGGTCTTAAACTCCTGATTTCGTGATCCACCCCCCCTTGGCCTCCCAGAGTGCTGGGAATGACTTCACTCCTCAGAGTGCTGGGATCACAGGCGTGAGCCACCGCGCCCAGCTGATGGCCTGTGCTTCAGAGGTCTTACTCAAGAAGTCTTTGCCCTTTGACCTTTGCCCAGATCAGTGTACTGAAGTACTTCCCCAGTGTTTTCTTCTAGTGGCTTCATAGTTTCAGGTTTTAAATTTATATTTTTAACTCACTTTGTTTTGATCTTGTATATAGTTAGTGATAGAAGTCTAGTTTCATCCTTCTATGTAAGGACATTCAGTGTTCCCAGCATCATTAATTGAAGAGACTGTCTTTTCCTTAATGTATGTGCTTGGCACCTTTGTTGAAAATGAGTTGGCAACCTTCTTCTTCAGGCTCTGTCCAACTGTGCAGAAGCAAAGAGAAAGATGTGGACATGAAGGAGTCTAATGCCATTCAGCACAGTGGCAACTGCCCCATGTCTGCCAATATTTACTAAAAGTACACATTACTGCTCCCTCTCACAATGCCTTAACCAACAGTTTCTTTGAATCCTCTCAACAACCCTAAGGCATGTGTATTATCATCACCTACAGGTGAAACAAACTGAGGATGGAGGAGTTGCCCAAATGTCATCCAATGTGTGTGCACAATGTGATACCTTTGTGTGTTATGACCGTGTTAAAAAACACAAAATGCATGACATTCTTATGATAATCCCGAGCTGCTAAGAAGATGTGAAAGGTGTGACAGAGCAGAAATCTGTGCTTTATATTCCAGAGACAAAGTCTTCTAAAATTCAGGATGCAAGAAGTTTACATCTTTAAACCTTAAAAGAATCCAGAGATGAGCTAATTCTAATGTAAAATCTTCACATTGCCGTTAGAAACAAAACAAAAACTCAGAAAGGCGCGTTGATTGCCAAGTCACCGGTGGTCACTGCGCCTAGAAACAAGATCTCTTGGCTTCTAGTACAGAGCTTTCCCCAAAGTTATGCTTCACAACATACATTACTCTGTTAGTCAGAAGTTGATCTAAATGTTCTACAGAAAATTTCAGGAGAAGCAAGAGTAATAGACCGAGGAAAAGTCCATCTGACATTCCGAGCTTGAGTAGAGAAGGCTGGAGTCCTGATCTGTAGAGTTATTGGAATGTGGGTTTGGAAACATCCTGTTTGTACAGTGGGACTTTATGCTAATAGAGAGAAGCGGGTAGAGAGAAGGCTCGAGTGAATAACAGAAAGGAAGCGTCAGATTGCAAGTCAGGAGAACACTGCCCAATCACGGTCCTATGCAAGCTTTGTTAGAAAGATTCCGTCAACCCCAAGGACAGGCCTTTCTCTGCAGTGGCTGGCCAGTGTTTCTATCTGGCTGTCAACAGCGTGCACCTCCCTGGTTCCTGAGCCCTGTAGCAGTCGGAGAAGCTGACGTGTATCGGACTTCTTTTTGCTGCTTTTTGTCGGAAAAGATAATAGTCTTAGTTACATAAGCAGCCGCCATTTCTCTTCACTAACTTCCAAAATATCAACCAATATTACTCACAATCAAAAACTATCTTTTTCATGTTAACAAAGATCACTTCTGCCTTAATTGAATAAAGCCTGTGTTTCTTATACTAATTGTTGTCTTTACTGTTAGATCTTGCAACTTAATATATGTAAAATTATCATACTTTAAAGTAAATAAAAGCTTTTGTCTACCCAATTAAAAAAAAGCTTTTCTTAAGTTTCACATGCTATAAAAAAGTGAGAGAGAGTCACTTCTCTGTGCAAAAAAGGATCCAAAGATTGATCACACATTCACACCCCTGTCAAATAGTCACATCTCTCAGGTTAAACTTAAATCATTCTAAAAATTAAAACTGTATTTCTAGAGTAGAAAAAAAAATCACATTTTGGTTAATCAAGTGCAAAACAATGTTGTTCCTCTGATTCAAATACTGAATTCACTTGAAAAGGTTGTTTTCTGTACCACAAAAAATTCCATTTTTCTTTTGGACTAGCTTTTATAAAGGATGGAATAATGTCAAATCAAGCTAACTGTAAAGGGAATTGTAAGAAAACTTCAGGAAAGCAAGATATCATTTCCCCTGGTTTGATTGTTTAAAACAACCAAGTAGCTTCTGTTCTTTTAGACTTTTTATTAACTTTTTATCATAATTAGAATTCTAGTTTTCTAGAAAAAAATCTTGATTCTCCTGCACCTAGTGTCATTAACTCTTGTAATATACTGAAAACTTAACTGTAAATATTCCACCATGTGCATTGCTTATGGTTAACTATTTACCAAAGGGAAGAAAGCTACATACCTTGGGTAATTTTATGGCTGTGATATATATTTTTTAAATTATTGGGAAAACATAATATTAATTGTAACTACATAGTATTCTTTAGCAAAAAAACACATTTTTATCTGTTGACCATCATTGAATTAAATACATCATTTTAAATAAAAACACAGCATCCAAACATTTTAATTTTGCTTAGAATAATCGTTTTCCACTAGATTAAAATGGTCAAAACTATCACTAAATTCTAAACTATCAAAATTATTTCTTCAAGTCTTTCTTTTTCAATTCAGTCTATTCCAGGAAAATCAGATACAGTGAGAGACACCAAGACATATCTTGGTGGATATTATTGAATATCTGATACAAACAAAGTATCCCTGGGATATTTATTCGGAAGCATGAGACCTGCAGAGGGAGGATTTGAGGTCATTCCATCTCAGAACGTGGTGTTTCATGGGCTCCGAAATGAGGCCAGTGGGAACGTGAGTATTCCCCAGTCAAGAGGGGGGTTCAGGTATCAAGGCGTTCGGCAGCCAGGACGCCCAGGGGCTCATGCTGAGATCAACACTTCTCACTCATGAAACCCACGCTGATGGAAAACGAGCCAGCGCTGGGGGCCGCGGGATGGAGGAGCCAGGTGCCTGCCCTACGGTGAAGACACACCCCACTTTCACAGGGAAGAAAAGAAAACGGCTGCGGGGGAAACAGGAGAAAGAAAATGGCACAAACCTTGCCAGTGTAAAGCGTTTAATGAAAACAAGTATGGTAGGATGAGAAGAAGGAAGAGACAAGTATAAAGGGCTTGTGCCATTGCCCTCAGGACTGATGGAGATTGAAATATGTTTCTCAGCAGAAACAACGTAATTCCACCCTCAGTTTTCAGTTTCTCTGGTTTAAATTGTAGAGACATGTTTTATATCACCGGTGATTAAGTATCACCAGTGATTAAAAAAAATAGTTTATTTGCTGCTTGGCAATAAAAACATCATATTTGTGATGCCCCCCCTAAAAAAACTAAGTCACAGTTATAGTTTTATCAAAGAACTGTGTTTCTACTAATCACAGGTGCAGCAAACCACCATGGCACATGTATACCTGTGTAACAAACCTGTACATTCTGCACATGTATCCCAGAACTTAAAGTGAAATTTAAAAAAGGATGCCTATCTTAAAGGACATTGACAAAAATGAAAGCTGTTCTATTCAGCCAGTAGATTGCATCATGTGAAAACTAACATATTAGAAAAAACTGCATTGTCTCAAGTCATTGTTGAGTGAAATTATGACACACAGGGAAGAAAACTGGAATTTCTAATTTCAATTAGAATGGAAATTAGGTAAAAACCTAATTTTATCAGCTTTTAATAGAAATCAGTGGTAACTGGAAAATTAAATATATGTAGAAATAAGAAAATCTTATATATTTATTTTTTAAAGTAAAAGTAAATGATTTTTATTTCAAGAAACTAGAAGATAGTGCACATTTTATCAGCAACCCTGAATATCTTGCTTATGGGCAGCAACTGTTTTTACAGAGGTGATATTATAAGAGAGACAAGATGACATCTCATTGTCTGCTTTGATTTGTAAAAATTTTCCAGTAATGCCAAACAGAGCACTAACACAAAACAGAAAGTAAAGAAATACAGATCAGTATAGAAAGATACAGATATATTGTCATCACAATGCTTATCACATGAGGAAATTCCCAAAGAGTTAACCACCAAGAAATACTTAATTTGTCACAAATTTAATTTTTCCTATTGAATTATGGCTGACATTAAAATGATTTGCAAACCTGTATTGAATGTAGACAAATATTAAGGGACAATGAGATGCATATATAGGATTATCTCAATTTTTCAGAAACATACATCTTACTATCTGTAAAAGACTAGAATGAAATAAATTGAATACTATTCAATCTATTCCTAGTAGGAAACTGTGTGATGGTGGGTGATTTCATTTGCTTTTCATACTTACCCATTTCCAAGTGTCCTGGTGCCCAAAAATGTGCTTTTAAAAAAATCACTAAAAATAAAAAATTATAGTTCCTTAAATTTAGCAAATATGTTTATTGAGATCACATTATTGAGAAAGCCTGAAGCAAGGCACAATGCCATTTGATTTCCAAGAACTCCATTGTCAGTGTTTTTATCCTTGGAAGATTTCCTGATTGTGTTTTTCTTGCTGGCTTCGTAGGAAGGATGGGATTTCTTTCTTTCTTTTTTTTTTTAATTTATAAAGAACAGACATTTATTTCTCGCAGTGCTGGAGGCTGGGAAGTTCAAGATCAAGGCACTAGCATCTAGTGAGGGACTTTGTCCTGAGGTGTCCTGAATCCTCACATACATATATATTTTTTAATATGTATTTTTATTGCATTTTAGGTTTTGGGGTACATGTGAAGAACATGCAAGATTGTTGCATAGGTACACACATGGCAGTGTGATTTGCTGCCTTCCTCCCCATCACCTATATCTGGCATTTCTCCCCATGCTATCCTTCCCCCAACTCCCCACACCCTACTGCAAAGACCTGGAACCAACCCAAATGCCCATCGATGATAGACTGGACAGGGAAAATGTGGCACATATACACCATGGAATATTATGCAGCCATCAAAAACGATGAGTTCGTGTCCTTTGTAGGGACATGGATGAACCTGGAAACCATCATTCTCAGCAAACTGACACAAGAACAGAAAATCAAACACCGTACGTTCTCACTCATAGGCAGGTGTTGAACAATGAGAACACATGGACACAGGGAGGGGGAGCCTCACACACTGGGGTCTGTGGGGGGAGAAAGGGGAGGGATGGGATTTCTTAGTGGCAACTGAAGGGAGGTAAGAGGAGACAAGTGTCCCCACCTTCCCTACCGTTGTGATTTGCTCCTGACTCTACTGCTAATTTGCCTGAGGGCTTTGGGATCCTTTTAACTTTTCTAACTTTGGGTTGACTTTCAACAAAACAATGATAATAATTCTGTGCAGCCTTTTCCAAAAGCTTTACATTGATTTGAACACAGTAGAAGGGTGTTGATTCTAAGGTTTTTATTATTATTACTATTAGTTGTTTTCTCTTTAGAGAGACTGTACAGGGTCAGTCCCATAGTTTAGACTTTTATAACTAGGTAGTTTACTAGTAAAAGTGTGTATTTATCGCTACAAAAACACAGATGGACATTCAGTGCTTTCATGGTTCCAAACAAGACAGCAGATTTAGCAGCCAAAAGATACCAATTGTAATACTCAGAGCTGACATGCGGGCTTTGCTGCCTCCTCCATTTACACATGTCATCCACTGCAGAGAAGAAAAGCGGAAAAAAAAAAGAGTTCCACATTATTATTTTTTAAAGTCTTGGTTAATATTTATGCCAATTAGTCAAGCTTGTTCTCAGTACTTAGAAACATGACATTTGTGTATATTCATGTTTTCAAGGCCTCTTATTTCTACTTTTTCTCTAAAACAGCACTATGATTTTGTCTTCTTTTTATCCTATGTGATTTCATGCTGCTTATTTCCTGATAGCTCTCTAAAAGCATGTGAAAATAGTACTCAAAAGAATAAATAAGATTTTAATATGGTGATGATTAGAGGTTAGAAAGCTTTGACTTAATAGACCTTTACAGACCTTTGCTGTTTCAAAAGTATTTTCACATGTTTTATGTTTACAGCAGCCTCATCAGACAGGACAGACAGACATCACTAGCCCCATTTCCAGTATGAGAAACCTGGCATTCGATAGGCTTTGATACATGACTAATTGTAGAATCCAAATTTGAACTCAGAGTTTATAACTTCAAGGCCAGTGTCCTTTTTCTACAAATTGAGAGAGAGAGATCAATTCAATGTGCATTAGGTGCAAGCAATTCAGTGATCATCTGAATTGCACACTGTTAACATAAAGAGCAGTAATTTGTCAGAGCACAGATGAATGCCAATGGCATAATCATAGTTTTCTAAAAATGGTAAGGTGGTAGATTTTAGAAGAAGTCTATATAACTTTAAAATGTTGGCCCAAGTAAAACTTCAAGTTCGTTCCACCAAGCATGGTTCTGTTCATCTCAAGGGAGGGGTAAGTGGGTTAAAACACGAATCACCTGAGGGGTAAGTGGGCTAAAACAGGAATCACCCGTCCCACGAGTTACCATTTTGATCATGACCTCCTCCGATTGTTCTGGAATGATGCAATTTTCTTCACAGTCATGAAGGAAATTCTCCCTCTCTTCTATTTCTAAACAAAGTCACTCTCTATCCCATGTTCACCACGTATCTGTCTCTAGAGAAGCTCTCTCTACAACACGCTGCAGCCAAGTGTCCACACTTCAGTGGGAGGTTGTGTTGCTTGTTACAGGTACCCTAACCCCCCTCCAATTAAGCAAATTGAATGCTTTCTTCAGAGCCTCCTGGAAATCCCACCCCTTCTAAAAGCCCCTCCTCCCATCCTCCCCAGAGCTTCCTGCCTCTCTGCTCTCTCCTCCTGTCGCTGGCTCGTTGTCAGGCTAGTTTTCTCCTGAGGAACAGCCTCCCAGTCTCCAGCTCCCAGCCACAGGAGGCTGGTCAATATTTGAACCCATCTTACCAACTCGGTGATGGAATCATCTGCCACTGTGTTTTGTCGTCTGTGTCTCTAGATGACATGAGGGACCTAGTCTGTCTTCTTACATCCTGGAGGCTAGAATGTTTCCTGACACACAGTAGATGGTCAGCAGTTATTCAGTGGATTAATTAGTTCTGGAAGCTTCCCAAAGGTGAAGTCCTTCTTCTGTCTCTGCATCCTCCGTGGCACCAGTGCGTCCCTGTTCCTCAGGCTTGTGTCTAAGTTGATGGGGTGCTGGTGTTGACACAGGCCTCTGAGGGTAGCGGTGCAGCAAGGCTGCTTCTGCTCCAATCCTGAAGTCCAGTGTCCAAGTCCAAGTTCTGCCTCTTACTGCAAAGGAAGCCTTGCCTGAGTTAGGTTTTCTTTCTCTCTCTCTCTTTTTTTTTTTTTTTAATTGAGACAGAGTCTCGCTCTGTCACCAGGTGCAAGTGCAGTGGTGCAATCTCGGCTCACTGCAACCTCTGCCTCCCGGTTTCAAGCAATTCTCCTGCCTCAGCCTCCCGAGTAGCTGGGACTATAGGCACGTGCCACCACGCCCAGCTAATTTTTGTATTTTTAGTAGAGACGGGGTTTCACCATGTTGGCCAGGATAGTCTCGATCTCTTGACCTCGTGATCCACCAGCCTCGGCCTCCCAAAGTGCTGGGATTACAGGCGTGAGCCACCGTGCCCGGCCTAGGTTTTCTTTCTCAAGTGTCCTTCTTGGACTTCATAATAATCAGGTGAAAGAGAAAGCAACTTGTTCACTTTATTCAATATACAAATTTAAAGTGCTATTATCAAAAGTGAAAATAGAGAAGCAAATTTAAACATGGACCAGAGAACATATTTTTCAGGGGCAAAATACGACCAAAGTGAGCTTTGTCTTCTGACCCCTGAATCTTTTTTGTTTGCTTTTGAGACGGATTCTTACTCTGTTGCCCAAGCTAGAGTTCAGTGTGGCCGTCTTAGGTCACTGCAACCTCTGACTCCCGGTTTTTCTCCTGCCTCAGCCTCCTGAGTAGTTGGGGTTACAGGTGTGCGCCACCATGCCCGGCTTCATTCTGTATTTTAATAGAGATGGGGTTTCACATGTTGGCCAGGCTGGTCTCGAACTCCTGATCTCAGGTGATCCTTCTGCCTTGGCATCCCAAAGTGCTGGGATTACAGGCATGAGCCACTATGCCTGGCAGACTCCTAATTCTTTACAAGTGTTTCTGAGGCAGGAAGTTATTAAAATATGAGTTAGTTT
This sequence comes from Ateles fusciceps, assembly GCA_036589455.1. Lineage (NCBI taxonomy): Eukaryota > Metazoa > Chordata > Mammalia > Primates > Atelidae > Ateles > Ateles fusciceps. The sequence continues at coordinate 4,644,493 of JAZHEH010002639.1, forward strand.
TTTATACTCCTGCCAGTTTCCACCTAGCCACGGGGTGGTGAAAGTCTCAGCTGTCTCGTTGTGATTGGTGCGCTCTCTAGCCTCATTATGGAATTCAGTGACTTACTTCTTCCTTCCTTTCATGCTAAGAAAAGCCACATCGGAACAGGTCTGTAAAAAACAGGTTAAATGACTGGGATATTCTGAGAGGTCAAAATTACGCTTTAGCTTTTGCTTTGTAATAATCCTGCGTTTTGGCTGAAACAGATGAAACTCAGATGGAATTTAGTCAGTTCTCAATGAGATAGATTTCAGTCACTTTCTGGAAGTGTATTGTAATGGTGGCCATTACCTCTTTGTTTACATAACTGCCATCCTGTTCCTTTGGAAATGCCCCAAGGTCCATTAACAGCCCAGGTTCTCTGGTGCTTCTTTTCAAGTATGAGCAAAATTTCAGTCTGCTCTGCTATTTCATTGTTCTCGCTTTGTTAACTAATATTACACATAGATCCCTCAGATTTAATGTTTCTATAAGGCTATTTTATGATGAATTAAGTAATACTAAATTTGCAAAGAAAATGACAGTTCAGGTTAACTTTTTATCAACAGGTCTGATTCTAATTCTACTTCTACTTTTGATTCCCATGAGATGCCCTCATGGTTTAGTGTTGCATTGACTTTGCTGACACATGCTTCTGTCTCTCTTCTGGGCTCTGTGGTGTATTGCTTATGACTATATGTTTTTGATTTTACATCCTATAATGTGGGATCTGTTTGGTATAATATCATAGTTCCTTTTAGAAATGTTCATAATAACAAAACTGGATCCGTCCTCAAAACAATGCTATTGATATAACTGGAAGACTCACTCGGACTTTCTGATTTCTAGCTCCTGGTGATGACAGAGTGGTCCACTAAGGTGACAATGTACTCACATTGGCATAGCCTTCAGGTAGAATGTAATTTGTGGCCGGATGCGATGGCTCATGCCTGCAATCCCAGCACTTTGGGAGGCCGAGGCAGGCAGATCGCTTGAGGTCAGTATTTCGAGACCAGTCTGGCCAACATGGTGAAACCCCCGTCTCTACTAAAAATACAAAAATTAGGTGGGTGTGGTGGTGTGTGCCTGTAATCCCAGCTATTCAGGAGGCTGAGGCAGGAGAATCGCTTGAACCCGGGAGATGGAGGTTGCAGTGAGCTGAGATCGCACCACTGTACTCCAGCTTGGGTGACAGAGTGAGACTCCATCTCAAAAAAAAAAAAAAAAAAAAGTAAAAATAAAAATAAGAAATATAATTTATTACCACAGAGTGTACTTTTAATTCTAGAGATGAACCTGTGAAAATGCCAGCAATATTTTAGGTCCAAGAACTTTTTCTGTAGGACTCGTGGCTTTCCTGAGCTGAAAAGAAATCCAAACCAGTCAATTGAAAAATCTAAGTGATCTATCTGTGAAATCCTTAAAACCTTTCATGTAAGGGTTATTTTTATTCCATTGCCAGGGGGTTGAAAGCCAACCTCCTTGGTTTCTTAGTGGATTATGGTTTTTATAGCTGGAGAATAACACACACATGTACACACACACACATACACACACATACATACACATACACACAGACATACACATACACACACACCTACACACACCTACACACATACATACACACACACACCTACACACATACACACACCTACACACACATGTACACACACACACAGCAGAGTGCAGACAGATATATCTCTCCCCACACATGTTTTTCTTCTCCTCAGACTTGACATTCCTCCCACTGCTAGGGTCTATAGTCCCTGTCCTATCAATCCCAGCACCCAAATTATGAGAAAGTTTAAACTAGCTGCCTAGGGAGGCCCTCCGGAGAGGCCCAGTGGAGAGAAACTGAGAGGCTGAAGGCTCCATCCCATGTAGTGGGCAAGCCTTTAGACGATTCCAGACTCCAGAATTTCTATCTTTGAGTTGAAGCACCAGGATCTGTGGAACAGCATCAGGTTATCTTCACTGTATTCTGATCAAACTCCTGACCCAACAGAAGTTACGTAAAATTAAAAAGAAAGAAATGGCTGTGTTACATCACTAAGTTACAGGGTAACATGGTACTTGGCCACAGTAACTGACCTAAGGATACTAGACTTAAAAGTCACCTGAAGAGTTTATTCTAGAAGTGAGTTGTACTAGAAGTTAAGAGTTTGACTTCCCTTCCATGTACATCAAAACTGTATGTACATTTCATCTCATTTTAAAATAGATTTGCACTGAAAAATTAATATGTAAAAGTTTAAGGTCTATCTCTTTGTCCTGGGATAAATAAAAGAAGAAAAAAAGTTTAGGGAAAGCTCTACAGCAAAATGGCAATTGGTAGAGTTTGGAGGATTTTGATACTTTGTAATAATTTCAGTTCTTAGGCAAATTTTTCAAAGTTTCTTAGCAAATGACAACAATTATTTACTTGTTTATCAACTGCATTCTTAGCCTTTATTAAGGTCCCTCAAGTACAATATTTTTAATGAGGATTTCTGAAGTCATAACTCTTTCCCCTCACATTACATTTTTAGTCTCATGTGTTTTAACACTTTTTTTCTAACAGTGTCATTTACGACGATTCTGTCTTCCCAATATAAGCTGCAGATTTCTTAAGCCATTATTTTTCTGGGGGGCTTGGACTTACGGGAAGTGTTTATTAGTAATGACAGAAGGCAACTGATCTCCTTTATACATTTAACTTTCAGTCCCAGGAGATTAAAAGCAGTTCTGTTGAAGAATAGTGAGAGAATATGATAATTAAGAGTTGAAATATTCTTAAGACTAAATAATTCCCTCAAAATAATTTAATTAGAGGAGAATTTCATCAGCATTGCTCAAAATACAATTCTGTTTTACTTCACAAATAAATCAAGGAGAAAGATTAAAAAGCAGGCAGGTTTTATGGTTGTCAAAGTAAAGAACATGCCTTTGAGTGTAAAGGAAAATAAAACACTCATAAGATGCCAAATCATTACATGGGTTTTAGATTGCTGCTGGAACAAACTACCACAAATTCAGTGGCTTAAAACAATGCCAACTTACAATTCTACAGTGCTAGAGGTTAAAATCTGACATGGGACTCACTGGGCTAAAATCAAGACGGCAGCAGGTTTGTGTTCAATTCTGGACACCCTAGAAGAGAATCAGTTCCTCCAATTTTTTGGCATATAGAGGTCCTGATCCCTTCCCATCTTCAAAGCCAGTTATGGCTGGTTGAGGCTTTCTCACATTGCATCACTCCAACCTCCTATTTTGACTTGCTCTTCCACTTTTAAGGGCCTGTGATGATTTCCTTGGTGCCACCTGGGTAATGCAAGCTACTCTCCCTATAGTCAGCTGATCAGTGAACTTGATTGCAGCTGCAACCTTAATTCTCGTTTGCTGGGTAAAATATTGCATCCACAGGTTTCAGGCATTATGATGTGAACACCTTTGGAAGCTTTATTTTTCTGTCCACTACATTCATTTTGAATGTATATCTCTATAAATAAAATACTGGATGCCCGGATGCAGTGGCACACACTTGTAATTCCAGCATTTTGGGAGGCTGAGGTGGGAGGACCCCTTGAGCCCAGGAATTAGGGAGGCTGAGGTGGGAGGACCCCTTGAGCCCAGGAATTAGGGGCTACCGTGAGCTGTGATCAAACCACTTTTCTCCATCATGGACAACAGAGTGAGATGCTGTCTCTAAAAAAATTTAAAAATGAAATTTGGAAAATAAGTTTAGGAATGAATAATCCTCTTTTCTTACTTTTGAAAATGCATGAATATAGCATCCAAAACTTTCTCCTTCTGTTGCAGAAAGTGATAAAAGTTCATTCTGTGATAAACACTCTAATTTGTATTCAGAATAATCAGTTCATTTTTAATGATTTAAATTCACTCACCTAAATAATCACCACTTGGACAACGAAACAATGAAAGGGTAATCGACACTGATTCTTCATTATAAATTCTTTAACACTCTGTTACTAAAATAGCGATCAGTATTGTGCACAGCACATAATGAGTGGATATATAAGCTTGTTTCCCTCCTATTCATACCAATATTATGCTTAATCCTCTGAAAAGCACAGGAACTTTGGAACACCTAATGATAGGTAAGTGTTCCAGGTACTTATAGCTATAAAGAAAACTTTCTCAAAATTTACCAGCTTACGTTAACTCTCATGTTATTATGTCTCACAGGAATTTGGACAGTTCATCAGGGTGATTTTTCTGTTCCACATGCCTTTGATGCCATGACGTGGCGTTCCTGGGATAGATGGAAGGAGTGTCTACAAGGTGGAGTGCTAATTCACTGCCGTCTCGGGCACTGTGGTCCGGGCAGCAGGAAGGCTGGACTAAGCTGAGACAGTAAAGTGGAGAGTACATTGAGCTCCCCCAGCATGATGGTCTCAGGGCAGGGTATCCTCCATGGTGGCTCTGTCACCCAGAGGATGCTCCAGGAGGCAAAACCTGAAAGCTGCCATTTCTTAATATCTGCACCTCAAAATGGCTGGGATGTCCACCACATTCTGTTAGTTAGCTTCTCACCCTCTTCCTGAGATTCAAGGAAAGAAAACATAGACCCCCGTTTTTCTATGAGATAAGGACTGGTTTTGTTCATGGCGGGTCCCAGTGCAATGCAGGCAGTGGAGTTGTTCTCTAAGCACCTAGACATCCACTCTGGAGCTCAGGCATAGGAAGCCAAGCGGAGGCTCCAGGAACCAAGTGCTGGGAAACAGTGACTGCTCAGGAGGCTGAGGCAGGAGAATCGCTTGAACCTGGGAGGCAGAGGTTGGCAGTGAGCAGAGGTCACACCATTGCACTCCAGCCTGGGCAACAAGAGTGAAACTTTGTCTCAAAATAATAATAATATTAATAATAAAATGAACTTTGGGAACTCAGGGGAAAGGTGGGAAGGAGGTGAGGGATAAAAGGCTACAAACTGTGTTCAGTATATACTGCTTGGGTAATGGGTGCACCAAAATTTCACAGATCACCACTAAACTTAGGTAAGCAAATACCACCTCTTCCAAAAACCTATGGAAAAAAAAAAATTAACTGGGCGTGGTGGTGCATGCCTGTAATCACAGCTACTCAGGAGGCTGAGGCAGGAAAATTGCTTGAACCTGGGAGGCAGAGGTCTCAGTGAGCTGAGATTATGCCACTGCACTCCAGCCTGGACAACAGAGCGAGACTCCATCTCAAGACAAGACAAGACAAAGCAAGACAGAACAAAAGAAAGAAGGAGAAACAGAATTGGAAAGAAGTGCTCTACTTGAACCCGGACTGCAGACAATCCATGCCACCTCACGGTTTGCGTAGGCCTTCTCTTCTCGCCTTCCCCAGGCTAAACGATTCTGAAGCTTGCTTGACATTATCTAAAACTGAGAGATTTTATGTGTTTACTCTGTAAAATAATCCCTCAGTGTTATATAGTGCATTCGGAATTGTATTCTGCTGTGGAAATCCAGAAAGTTTAATAAATCATAACAGGTTAATAAATTGCGGGTGAAAGATTGTTTACTTGGTTCTTGTGGTGGAGACATGTAGCCAGCGCAATGATTCCCAAGCCTCATAGACAGGATTTGCTGTGTGACTCTGAGGCAAGAATACAGATTATTTTGTCATTTCACTGGCACAATTAATGCTTGTGAAACCCAGGAATTTGACATGCATTTCCTAGCAGACTGTCTAATCACACAGGCATTTAAAATAGTACTTTATTTATATCACAAGTACACAGTTTTCCACAAACATCTGAGGACCAGTTAAGGGGTAGTGTAGTCATTGGAAATTGATGGCACCATATTTCCTTTTAGGAAGAACTTGAGAGTACTTGGTTCTTCATTCAAAGGACTCCCCTTGGTGAGTGTAGATCTCAGAAGCATGAACAACATGCTTTCAGGGAGGTGAAGTGCTGTGACTGAGTACCCCTGAGTGGTCAGAATGCTAGCCCAAAGAATAGCTCCAGGCTCACTGTCAGGGAAATTAAATCCTTGGAAAGCAGCTGGGCCTATCCACAACACAGGAAGCCAGCCAGTCCGTGGGAGCCTCTGTGAGTTCCTGTGCAGATGCAGGAGTTCATCTCAATACACCTGCCTCCTCCATTGCTAACCCCTGTAGACTCATCCCCCAAAAGGCCCTTCATAATCTGAATTTATGTCTCCATTGTCACCTGAATCAATTTCTCTCAAGCAACCTTATCCTTTGTTCCATGAAATGTGCTGAAAAGAGCATTCTCCAGTTGGTGAATAAGGGCTTCCAGAGCCTACTGATTTTGAGACACACAGCGTCTCCTCTTTGACGGCCACCAAACCTAGTAATGGCCAAAGAGCCAGCGGCCTCTTAAAGTTGCTTGACTGTTTCTCATACATATTATTTTTTCTTTTGCTGTGACATTTGTTAGTATTGCATGTAAGCACCACTCCACACAATGGACTTTGGGAGATTATTCCTTAAGTGCCACTTACTGGCTCTGAACATTCTTTCTCTACCTAAACTACTTTGCATATTTTTTACCTGGAAGCCTCTGCTAATCAGTTGATCCTTGACTACTTCAAATGGAACACCTTAGGACTATGGGAATCCCTCCATCACTGCTACAGGAAGAAAGTGTTTCAGGCTTCCTAGAGGAGAACTCCCTCAAGTTCCCAATGCCAGCTTTATCAGCCTGCCTGCGTCTGCTCCCAGATTCTCTGCTTTTTCACGTGTGCCCAGAAGAGATGCATTCCTGCCCCATCTGAAGCCAGCCTCTCCCTTGTTCCACTCAGTAACTCAAGGAAGTCACTGCACAGCTATATCCCTTCTCCTTCATGATTTCATTATTCTTTTTCCCCTTTCTTTTCTTTCTTTCTTTTTTTTTTTTTTTTGAGACTGAGTCTTGCTCTGCTCCCCAGGCTGGAGTGCATCGGTGCAATCTCAGCTGACTGCAACCTCCACCTCCCAGGTTCCGGCAATTCTCCTTCCCTAGCCTCCTGAGCAGCTGGGATTACAGGCGCTCGCCACCACGCCTGGCTAATTTTTGTATTTTTATTAGACACAGGGTTTCACCATGTTTGCCAGACTGGTCTTGAACTCCTGACCTCAAGTGATCTGCCCGCCTTGCCTTCCCAAAATGTTGGGATTACAGGCATGAGCCACTGTGCCCAGCCTCCCTTTTTCTCTCTGGATTATTACTACTACATAAAAAATATGCCCCAATATGTCTCACAGTAAACTCACTGAATGAACTGCCTGTGCGATCGCCTTTTTCTCTACTATTTCTCAACAGTTGCAGCCAGGCCGCCCAGCCCGAACATCCGGATGCCCCCAGGATCCACATCGACAGTGCGTGGTTGGGTCTCAGCTCAGCACAATTAACACGCTATTTAACACCCCGACCCTAACGCATACCCTCCTTCTTCATGTGGGTCATGTAACACCATGGGCTTCTCCTCTCCACTTACCGCCCCTCCCTCTTCTGTTTCTTCTACTGACTGCTCTTTAGGGTTGATGGAGGCTTTCCTTAACTCCCTCATTTGTCTCTGCCTGAGTTCTGAGCCAATTCAGCCACAGAGAAAGGAGTCGCGCTGACAGAAACCACAATGTAACTTTTATTTCTGATAATCATACGTTGAAAGAAGTGGCTTCACAGCAGCCGGTGACATTCCTAATATAACCCCTAAGGTAACCTAATTATCGAAACTGCAGGGTGGTTTTCACGGGGCGGTGTCTCTTCTCTGTGTGTAGTGGATGTGACAGGAGGATGTGCCGGCAGAGAGGGGAGCCAGGGAGGAGACCGAGGGTGTGGCGGAGACATTCTGACCAAGCTTCTTTCCCACACTCAGCCATTTAAATCCCTTCTGCTTTACTAGGCCAAAGTGAGTTGCATTGAGGAGACGTGCTGGTCCACGTGTTTCCTTCCAGATGGATCCACACGGAAGCACAGAAATGAGAACACACCTGCCCCAGTTGCTGCCATCTGTTTGTGCTTCTCACCTTCTAGGGGTGGCAACCATAATACCAGCACCTGCTCCTGGGGCCAGTTTAGTTTTTGTCCTCAGGAGACTGAACTGGATTAGGATGGCATTTTAACTGCAAAGCCATGCTGTACCAAAGGCACAGAAAATGCCATTCTACCTTCTATTCTCTTTCCTATTTCAAATTCTGTTCAGGAACATTGCCCAACAAGGCTTGTCAGATGTTCTCAAAAAATTATATAAGAACTTAGGCACACGTGAATAAAAAGTGCATTCACTGTCTCCAATAATAAAGTTCCAGCATGAAATGTCTTAACTCTGAATACACATTCCCATTGCAAAAGTCCTGGTGAGAAGCCCTGGAAGAAGGTCAGGGCCTTTGAGAGTTAAAGTTCCAAGTGAAATTCTCTTAGTCTTATGAGTTGAGTGGCTCCAGCTGGGGCTGGGAAAGGCCGGATCCTGCAGCAGCTGCAGGTCGGCCTCTTTCATGGCACGGCTGTTCTCCCTGCAGTCCCTCAGCAGCCGTGCCTGTCCGCAGTGTCTCAGAGAGCAGGGAGTCTCTGCTTCGCCCAGCATTAGCTCAGCCTCAAAACAGGCAGAACGAAACAAACACCTAGTTCTACAGAGTAGTTTTTCAGAGCAGATTGATAGGGTTATAGTACTTCCTGATTTCAAAAGCCCAGTCAGTACTAAACCCATCAGAGAGGCGGACTGCCACCTGAAGAATGAGCAGCCGGAAAAGCGGGGCAGACGGGGAAAATCCTAGCTCTTCCCAGGTCTCCCGACTACAGTAACACTTCCGCGTTTCCCGCTGACTTCCCTGCTAACACCCTCTAAACTGTCCACACTTGTGAATCCACTTTGTCTTGCTATCACACTGTGAAAGCCCCTGAAGACTTTTCTCAAGAACCTTCCCTTTTCAATCATAAGAAGGTACAAATCAATAGTTTCACCAACCAGTACTTTCCTGGATCTCAGATCCCTCTGACAGACACACTGCCTAGTCCCTGGGTTTTTTCCTTCTTGTGTCAGAGGTTCTGGGGCTTCATCACTGTGTAGCAACGAAAATGCATCCTCTTCTATGTCACTTTCACAGAGAGAAACTGGCCCAGGCGTGCCTCATTTCCCCGTTGCTGTCATCTTATTTTGGCCTCAAAGATCTGAATTTCCCCGTCATTTCTCTCCAGCTGTTTTCTGATGGGTTGTTCTTTCTCTCCAACGATCCTCCTATTTTTCTAGTGCCATCAGGATGTTTCTTTATTTGTTTTCATTCTCACCCTGCTCCTGTTCTGCTGGTGATATTGAGACTTGTTTTTCAGACCACTCCACAGATTCCACCATGAATCTCTGGGCATCTCCATTCCTGGAGGCCGGGTTTCCAGGCACAGAAACTTTCACAGGCCTCCTGAGCCTCAGGTTTTCCATTTTGTTGAGTTGTTTTTTATCTAAATTGGTTTCCATGGGCTGCCAAAATAAATTGCCATACATTTGATGGCTTAAAACCACCGTGATTTATTTTCTTAGAGTTCTAGAAGCCAGAGTTTAAAATCAAGGTGTCAGAGTGGCCACGACCTCTCCTAAACCTCTATGGAGGGACACTTCCCTGCCTCTTCCAGCCTCTAGTGTCACCAGTGCTCCTGGCTGTGACCACAAAACCCAGTCTCCTCCGCCTGTCTCTCACATGGGGTTCCCCCTGGCATGTCTGTCTCCGTGTCTTCTCTTCTTATGAGGACACCCATCATTCAGGTGTCCTGAATCTAAGATTGTTTTCCCTGAGACCATCCTGAATCTAAGATTGTTTTCCCTGAGAGCCTTAATTAATTATATCTACATAGGCCCCATTTTCAGATACAGTAACATTCTGGGGTTCTAGGTGAAAATAAACGTGGGGAGACATCATGGAATCTACTACATTATCCAACTCAGTACTTTGGCATACATTTTCTTTCAGTTATTGTTTTTTTGTGTGTGACAGTGTTTTGCTATTTTGCCCAAACTGGAGTGCAGTGGCATGATCATGGCTCACTGCAGCCTCAACCTCCTGGGCTCAAGCAGTCCTCCCACCTCAGCTTCCCAAGCATCTTAAACTACAAGTGCATAACACCATATATACCTAGTTTGTTGTTGTTGTTGTTTTTTGTAGAGACAGGATTTTGCCATATCACCCAAGCTGGTCTTGAACTTCTGGGCTCAAGCGATCCTCCTGCCTCTGCCTCCCAAAGTGCTGGGATTACAGCATGAGCAACTGAGCCCAGCCTCTTTCAGAAAAATTTACGGTTCTTCTTCAGGAGAGTTATGTAGAACCTGTATTTCAGAAATCTAAAGCCATCCATGGTCACTGGAGTGCAGCAGCACCATCATGGTTCACTGCAGCCTCGACCTCCAGCTTAAGCAATACTCCGGTCCCAGCCTCCTGAGTAGCTGGAACTACAGGTGCAAACCACCACATCAGGCTAATTTTTGTATTTATTGTAGAGAAAGGATCTCACTATGTTGCCCAAGGTGGTCTCGAACTCCTGGGCTCAAGTGATCTGCCAGCCTTAACCTTGCAAAGTGCTGGAATTACAGGCATGAGCCACTGCACCCAGGCTTGAAACCGTCTCTTATTTGTCTTTTAATCCCCAAAGACTAAATATTGAAACCTGACACAATGCTTATTACATGTTCAGTCAGTTTAAATCCACATAGGATTTGAGAGGCTCTGTAACACATTGCTTACTTCCAGTGAAGTCTTCAGGAAAATAATCCTGATGTGATAATATTTTCCCATGTATTTGTTACATTTGCGAAAGGAAACCAGTGCTAATTTGTATTAATGTATCCATTATAAGGGTAATTAAGTTACGACCTCTAAAAGTCTACAGAATGTCACTCTCTTCTTAAAATGAAATATAATTTTAGTTCAATTTTTGTTGTTGCTGTGAAGATGTTATTTCTCAGTGCAAGATTTTCCATTTGAATAGAATAGTTAGTAATTATTTTTAATTACATTGTCTTCAGTGAAGCTCACAATAAAAAATAATGAGACCCCTGCAAATAAGAGGTATATCTTGAGGGAATAGATATTGTATTCATTTTGGGAAATTCTGAAATTCAAAGATTTGAGCAATCAGTGAATAATTTATGAATTGTCTTTTGCTAAAGTTTTACATTATAGCCTGCTTGTTCTAATCAGTGAAACTTTAAGCTTTATGAGGAAACATTCATGCCTAAAAGTAGCATCTAACCTAATGACTGCTTTTATTGACTAAGCTACAAAAACCTAATGAGCTGTGATTAAAATCACTAAATTGTAGTAAGTTGCAATGCAGAAGTATTCTTAAGAGAAAATGCATTATAAAAGTACATCTTTGAGGTAATTAAATTTATATTAAATATTACCTTTGATTAAAATCATATCCTGTATATTTTAAAGTTAATATGTTGCTATCATTACATGCCTCTCTATAGTAATAAAAATTCTGAGTAACATGACATTAACACTTGAGAATTTAACAGATGATTTTTAAAGCCCTTTCAGTCTTGATGAAGCTGATGCTAAACTAACTACAGTGGTCAGCTTCGAAAGCTTATTGGTGGCCAATTATACTTAAGCATACATTTGATTTTTTTTTTTCAAGAGGAAGTTTTGATCTTGTTGCCCAGGCTACAGTGCAATGGCATGATCTCGGCTCACTGCAACCTCCGCCTCCCAGTGCAAGCGATTCTCCTGCCTCAACTTCCCAAGTAGCGGGGATTACAGGTGCCTGCCACCACGCCCAGCTATTTTTTTGTATTTTTAGTAGAGATGGGGTTTCACCCTGTCGGCCAGGCTGGTCTTGAACTCCTGACCTCAAGTGATCCACCTGCCTCGGCCTCCCAAAGTGCTGGGATTACAGGTGTGAGCCACCACACCTGGCCAAATTTGATTTATAGAAACTTCTAGATATCATTTTACTTTTCTTTTTTTTTGCAAAATGTATGTAATCAAGTTATCTTTTTGCTTTCTAAAAATGTAGGCTTAAGTGGAAAAAAAGAGTCTTCTCTGAGAAGTTAAGACTTTGACAATTCTGTTTCACAGAACAACTCCAGACACAATCGACAGAGCCTCATGATTTGGAAGTTAACTGTAGGGAGACTCTTTTCTGATGCCTGTTTCATCCTCTGATAGTCTTTTTTGTTTGTTTGGGACAGAGTCTCAGTCTGTGGCCCAGGCCCAATCTCAGCTCACTGAAACCTCTGCCTCCTGGGTTCAAGCAATTCTCAGGCCTCGGCGTCCCGAGTAGCTGGGTCTATAGGCACCCACCACCACATCTGGCTAATTTTTTGCATTATTAGTAGGGATGGGGTCTAGCCATGTTGACCAGGCTGGTCTCCAATGCCTGCCTCTGCCTCCCAAAGTGCTGGGATTACAAGCAGGAGCCACCACACCTGACCCTATCCTTTGATATTCTTTTCACTAATCACACTAATGTGTGAATGCCACTTGCTTCTTAAACTTTTTCTCAGCCTATACGCCCTGTCACTTAAACACTTATGCTCTGTAACGTGAATGCTAATCTCTGAATGAATGTGCTCCCTCCCACATCCCCCTGCCTGTCATGGTCAGCCTTGTCACAGCCAGGGGCATATCACTTGCATTGTAAAGTGCAAGTTCTGGCAACCAGCCAGGGTGGACGTCATCGATCCTCTTATATCTGTGGAGTCCCAGGCTTCATGAGTGTTCCTATGCGTTTTTCTTAGAAACAGAATTCACAGAAATTCCTGTTAGCCTCTCCAAACTAAAATTAGTACCATTGGGTTAAAATAGCAGAACTCCCAGTATTCACTGTACAGGCCTGCCATGGATATCAAGAAAATCTGACCACTTATTTCAGCATTCAGGTTTTCTTTTGAACAGAGCTCAAGAAACACTGCCATCTCCTCCCTTTTTGGCTCTCCATTCTGGACTCCATGAAGATGACTCAGTTTTCCCTGACAAACCTATTATGTCAATGATAAAACACAATCATTCAACTGAGTAACTGTGCAAGTTTGGTTGTGAGCTCCATCAGAGCCAGGCTTTCCTTTAGGAGATTCTTGTCCCAGCTCTGTCTCCCGAGCTCACATCTTCCGGCCCACGACGAGCTTGCCTGCCTTCTCAGCAGGTCTGCCCCCTGTTCATGACCCTCCTCCCCCGACACCACAAGGCAGCTACTGCTGTTCTCAAGGCGCTGATACAACCACAGGCCTTCCCTCTCTTAGTGCAGGGTCTGCCGGTGCCTCACACTCCAGGGCTTTCTCTTTAATGAAGAGTGCAAGCTATTCTGAGCAGAAAGAAAGGAAAGTGATTTTCTTCTCTGGGACAGCACCAACCAGAGCCATTGTTTCAGAGTTTATATCCTTAGTCATTCATGGTGAAACAAATCACTGGGGGAGAAGAAAAACAAGAACCCGCAAAAAAAACCCAGAAGTTTTCAAGGTTCTAATATACATATACCCTCTGGCTCTATCTCCGGTGAGGATGTTTCTGCCAGGTCCACGGTTTGAAATATAAATATATATTTCTCTATACTCACGTAATCCAGAAGACCTGGAGATGAACTCCAGAGCCGTAATCAAGGTCAAATGCCATCACGTGAAGACCCAGTGCTCAAAATGTAACCACCAGTGTACACTGGGACACACACTTGGAGATGTTTTGCTGATAGTTATAGATACATCTAAATTGTGTGTATGTGTGTGTGTGTGTGTGTGTGTGTGTGTGTGTGTGTACATAAGTATACAGTAGGACTTCTGTATCCTTGGGGTTCACATCTGTGAATTCAACTAACCTTGGATAAATATTATTAGAAAAAGTTACTCTGTACTGAACACGTACGGGCTTTTTTGCCTTGTCATTATTCCATAAACAATATGGTGTAACAACTATTTATAGCATTTGAATTTGATTAGCTATGATAAGCAAACTAGAAATGATTCAAAGGATGTGGAAGGGTGTGCATAGGTTATATGTAAATATTACATCATTTTATATCAGATACTTGAGCATCCATGGATTTTGGTACCAATGGGAGGTCCTGGAACCAATCCCCTGGAGACCAAGGGATGACTGTATAATCTGTGAGTAGAACTATATTTTTGTCTATATTATCATATTGATAGCTACATAATATTGCGTTGTGTAAAGTTGCATGTATTTTGATTTATATCCATTATGATTTTTAGCAGCAGAGGTATATATATATATATATTTTTTTTTTACATTTTTTTTATTGCATTTTAGGTTGGGGGGTACATGTGAAGAACATGGAAAATTGTTGCATAGGTACACACATGGCAGTGTGATTTGCTGCCTTCCTCCCCATCACCTATATCTGGCATTTCTCCCCATGCTATCCCTCCCCAACTCCCCACCCCCCCACTGTCCCTCCCCTTTTTCCCCAGACAGACCCCAGTGTGTGATACTCCCCCTCCCTGTGTCCATGTGCTCACATTGTTCAACACCCGCCTATGAGTGAGAACATGCGGTGATTTTCTGCTCTTGTGTCAGTTAGCAGCAGAGGTATATTTACATGCCTAAGGTACTGAACTTCTATGAGGAATTTGTTTCTGTTTACTCTGAATTATTTAAATAATTACTTCATTTCATGTATGTAGATAAACTATATTGGCAATAATCTTATTCTGACCAATTTAGGGATATCAAAACAATCAACTTTAGTAACATTCTAATTAGTCGATGTAAATTTTTCCAGGAGGACGGTTTGCTCACCGGTGAGGAGGCAGGCTGTCTTGGCACACTGATGTGCCTGATGGTGATGGCAGTGCCTATTGTGGGCACCAAGTGTGATCGCCCTTCTTCCCTATTTCTTTCTTTTGGAACAGGAATGTCTATCCCATGCTTGTCCCACTACTGTATTTCAGAAGCACACAACTTGTCTTATTTCACAGGTCACAGCAGGAGAGGAATTTGCCCCAGGAGGAATCTTACCTTAAGTCCCACTCACACCTGGTTTAGAGGACATTTAGATGCTATTTTGGACTTGGAGTTGGTGCCGAAGTGGGTTAAGACCTTGGGATGGAACAAATATATTTTGCATGTGCGAAGGACATGAATTTTGGAGGGATCCTAGGGAAGAACGTTATGGATCAAATGAGTATTTTGAAGTCCTAACTTGCAGTATTTCAGAATGTGATTGAGAATGTAATTAAGTTAAAATTAGGTAATTACAGTTAACCCTAACTCCATACGACTTGTGTCATTATGAGAGGAGATTAGGACACAAACACACCGAGGAAAGGCACTGGGAGAAGGCAGCTGTCTGCAAGCTAAGGAGAGAGGCCACAGAAGAAACCAGCTCTGCCAACACCTTGATCTAAGGTTTCTCCAGGAAATACGGGAGAATAGATAGATCCAGAACTACGATAAATAAATGTTTGTTGTACCACCCAATCTGTAGTACTTTGTTATACTAACCCCAGAAAACTAATGCAGGTGGATAGCTCATTCAAGCTAATTCAAGTGGGTACACTTTAAGTAATCAACTGGGCAGGCAAAACACATCAGCCAAAGCAAACTGAGGTTCAGGACCATGGTTAGCACCTTGCACACACCCATAGAAAAAGTTGCTGGACTTCTGCAAAATATTGTTCACCCCAACTCCAAATAGCTGTCCAGGCAGCTTCTTGTATTAATCTTGTAGTCCAGAGAGTGTTGTTTGTCGTGAGAGGGAGCATTTCTGGTTCAAGTGCTCTGATTTTGTGGTATAGGGTATAGGAACACTGACACACGCATGTGTTCATGCATTTATATTTAATATATTTGTACATATATACAAGTTTTATACATGCATATCTACATATATGCACATATACATATATGTATGTGTGGGTATGTGTGTATAAAGCTTTGAAGCGTTGTTTACCTTAGGAAAAAGTCATGTCCTGCAAAAAAATGTTGAAAAAACAATACACAGAATTTCTGTATACCCTTTTATTCAGCTTCCCTTAATGTTACTGTTACATAGTCACAGTACAATTATTAAAATCAATAAATTGACACTGATACAGTACTACTACCTACCTGAAGACCTTATTCAAATATCATCAATTGTCCCACCAGTGTCCTTTTCCCAGGTAAGTGTCCAATCAGGGTCACACATCACATGTAATTGTAATGTCTCTGCTGTGGCAGCTGGCATGTGATATTGCTTTGTGGCATTCCTGCTGCTGTTTACTTCAGTCATCACGTTGCAGTACCACCTTCCCAGTTTCTCTCTTGTAACTCTGATTTTCACATTTCTGATTAATAGTCATCTTTTAGGGAGATATTTTGAGGATATGTAAATATCCTGATTTTCATCAATATCATAATTTGCTTATTAATTTTAGTATCCATTGATGATTTGTGCCTGAAACAATTCTATAATATTTGAAAAAGAGTGATTTCCTGTTTTCATTTATTTTATAATTTTCATCATTTCTTCTGCACTTATTAATTGATATTCTACCATAAGAGATAATTCTCCTGTTCTATCTATCTATCTATCTATCTTCCAACCTGTCTGTCTTTCTGTCTATCTATCCATCCATAATGTGATTTTTTATTTTTTATTTTAGAAATAGGGTCTTGCTCCGTCACCCAGGCTGGAGAGTAGTGTCACAATCACAGCTCACTGCAGCCTTGGACTATGGGGCACAAGCAATCCTCCTGCCTCACCTTCCCGAGTAGCTGGGACTACAAACAAGCACCACAACCCCCTGATTTTTGTATTTTTTATAGAGATAGAGTCTCCCTTTGTTGCCAGGCTGGTTGAACTCCTAGGCTCAAGCGATCCCCCTACCTCCACCTTTGCCTTCCAAGCACTGGGATTACAGGTGTGAGCCGCCTTGCCTGGCCTATTATATGATTTTTTTCTTACCTGTGTGGACCTATGGATGTTTTATTCTATAAGCTACTACCCCTTATTATCACTATTTATTGCTAAAATTGCCTCAGCCTTGGCCATTGTATACTCCTTCGAGTTGTCTTCCGCTTCCTTCAAACACCCCCCTCATTTTTTGAGAAATTCTTTGCTTACAGGCATCCCTAGATCACTCACACTCCTCTTGTTTCCTTCTTGCTCTTAACCTGGATGACCGAGTTCCCCAAGGAAGCGCGGTTTCTTCACTGGATGATAGTATTTAAAGACCAAGATCTGGGTGCTAAGCAAAATGGGCTACACAATATTTAGGGCCCAGTTCAAAGAAAAGGCAGAGTCCATTGTTTAAAAAATATGACGAAGGTCAAGGTGGTGGAAGCAGAGTCAAGCCAAGCCCAGGCCCTCTGAACGCAGCTGCTGTGTGACCCCAGGGCCGCACACGCTGAGGCCAGTCCTGGTGCCAGGCGTATTGATCCCTACTGGGCTTTCATTGTTTGCACCATCTCAGGAGACAGGCTCAGACATGTGCACATGAACACACGTGCACACATGCACATTTGCAGCTACTTCCTACTTCCCTAGCTCACTGTATGTACATACACACACGTGCATATATATCCGTAACTTCAGTGCTGCTGCTCTGGTTCCAGTCCATGTTCTCAGGGTTTATTCTACCTCTTTCTCTTATTTGCTGGTCTTTCGCAGCAGTTAAATACCTAGCACTTACTCTCTACAACAGATTATATGTTTGCACATTGAATTTGCACAAGGTAGTTTTAGATTTGCAAATCCATAACCCTGTAGACATTTGCTAATTAGAAAACAGTATCTCTACGCAGTTCTTTGTGTCTTTTGCCGTCGGTTGTAGGTGAAGACATTGTTTCCAAAGTTGTTCAGGTTGACTCTTCTTCCCTTCTGTGTTAGTTTCCTGTTGTTGCCTTAACAAAGAAACACAAGCAGGGGCTTTAAACAACAGAAACACGTGGTTTCACAGTTCTGGAGGCCAAAAGTCTGAAATCAAGGTGTCAGCAGAGCTGTGCTCCCTCGGAGACTGGGTAGAATCCAAGGTGTCAGCAGAGCTGTGCTCCCTCGGAGACTGGGTAGAATCCAAGGTGTCAGCAGAGCTGTGCTCCCTCAGAGACTGGGTAGAATCCAAGGTGTCAGCAGAGCTGTGCTTCCTCGGAGACTAGGTAGAATCCGTCTTTGTCTCTTCCAGCTTCTGGGGGATGGCTGGCAATCCTCATGCTGCTTGGTTTTTAGACGCATAGCTCCCATTTCTACCCATACTGCACATGTTCTCCCTGTGTGTCTGTGTCTCTGTGTCCAAATTTCCCTCTTCCTATAAGGACCCGAGTACCACTGGATTTAAGGCCCACCCTAAGGCAGTACGACTTCATTTTAACTCGGCTACGTCTGCAAAGACGATTTCTAAGTAAAGTCACATTCACAGGTATTGGGGAGTGGGTTTCAAACACATCTTTTTAGGGGACACAATTTCACCCATAACACCCACCCTCCTCAGAGTTAAACTAACAGTGATGTCATTAAACTAACTCTACAATCAGTTGTGTTTGTTTTTAACTTTTCATTCCTTACATGTCCTGGTTGATTTTAATTATTTATGTTTGGACTACATGAAATATTGATATGGTTCTAAATGTCAG
Organism: Ateles fusciceps; assembly: GCA_036589455.1. Classification (NCBI taxonomy): domain Eukaryota; kingdom Metazoa; phylum Chordata; class Mammalia; order Primates; family Atelidae; genus Ateles; species Ateles fusciceps. Next base: position 4,663,001 of record JAZHEH010002639.1, read on the forward strand.
GACCACTCAAAACTGTGTCTTCCTAGAAATGTTATTGCCCTCTCCTTTTTCTACCATTTTCATTCCTTCCACATTTTCCCACTTCCTTAATAGTTTCTGATTTCTTGGTGTGTGTGGCTGTGTGTGTGTGTGTGTGTGTGTGTGTGTGAAATAACGTGTTCTGGAAATAACTCTATACCTGCTCATAGGAATCTTCATAATTTATTTAGAGCTGCATAGTGTTTCATTGCATTAATTCATTATGTTTTAGTTTTCTCTACATACAGGCATTTATATTGTTTCTACTATTCTGCGCTTACAAATAATTGTGGAATAATTAACCTTATGGACATGTATTTTGGATTGTCAAACATTTCAGGGGTAGATTCCTAGAAGGGAAAGGCTGGGTTAGAAGGTAAGTGCATATGTGGTTTTGTTAGATATTGTCAAATTCCTTGACAAAGGTTGTGCTAATTTGCATTCTAACAAGCAGTATGAGTGTCTGTTTCAGTTTTACTGTGACAACGTGGTCGTATTTTAATTTTCACAGTCTGATGTGTGAAAAATGAGGTCTCTGTTCTTTTGATATTCATTTCTCTAGTTACATATGAAAAGATGTTCAAATACACTCATATTTATTCAGGTTCCTTGGGTTTTCCCTTCTTATTCCTTACAAGTTTATTTCATGAAAGACGTTTGTAATGTTTGCAATTGTATGACTCAAGTCTTTGTCAGGGAGACCTCCCTTACTCTGAGAGAGCCTCACAGCTCAAGGGTAGTGAGCTCATCTCCATAGGAAGTGTGCACGTGTACAAAAAGACATTCAAGCATACAGTACAGACTTCTATGATGTCAGCAAAGACCCACGTGGGAAAAGCAATGATAATTTATCCAGACAAATACACATTTTGAATTAGTTTCTTAAAAACATGTTCCATGAATTTAAGTAGGGAATAGAATATAATTACTACCAATACAAGATGTGAAAGAACAAGCAAAAAAGTCTTAAGACATTAACAAAAATATTTTACTTAGCCATTTATCTATTAGATTTATTTGATTTTTAGGTTGCATTAATTTGGAAAACAGAGAATGAGATCAAGTGAGAATAACTGCAGGAGACGGGTGTTGCAAAACAAGGCAGTGAATCTGTAGACCTATGAAAATGGGAAATTGTATGAAAGGCGTGTGTAAATGCTGGCCATTGCATCAGGCCTTGTATGGCTGCCAGCGAACATGGAGCTGAAATTTCAATATACTACCTGTGGGAACAATGAGAACAAATGAGCTTTTGTTTTTTTCTGTTTTGTGTAGTTTTTGATTGGATCCCTAACAAAAAAAAAGAAAAGCGTGGATAGTAAATAAGTAGAAAATGAAAAGGGTGTGCAAGGACAGGATGAATTCATAATACAATAATAATTCTAGATGAAATGATCATGGTAATTGAAGTGTGCATTAGAGGTCAGCTAACACTGCTTTATACTCATGGTTCCTAGATGATTCAGTTTTAAAGAGAGATAGAGGGACACACTTCAGAGAAGGTAGACTCCATCATTTCATCCTTTAAATTTATACATTAAAAAAGAAATGGGAAAGAGAAATGGGCTTCATGACAATTTCATGTTTTTATGCTGAAGGGTCATGGAGTAATTAAAAGATGCCAGTGTTTTATTTCCCTCGCTGGATTGTCAAAATACTAAGTCCAGTTGAATGCTAGGATGCCTCGAATTTTTGAATACCCCCTTTGAGTGGCAAATTATAAAAGGGACAATGCTCTCGCACGAATTATTATTTTTTTCATACAGTGATTACAGGGGACCTTTATTTGTGATAAAACAAATGTAAATCTGCATGCTATATAGTGTAAGGAGGTCAATTGAACCTAACCTAGGACAAACTGTAGGCACTTGCAGCAAGCAAATGGGCCATGCCTGTGAGTGCTTGGACGGGGCCAGACCCAGAAACCAGATTAGAACCTGAGTGCTCCAGTGCTGCTGGTGGCAGAGTTATGGAGACACAGTGTGGATTCCTGGAAAACAGTAAGAACAAAGTGGCAGAAAGAAACAAGGATAGAACAAAATCAGTTGCAAATATCCACACAAGATGCCATGAAAACGGCTTACGGAAAGGAGCTAAAGGCCAGGGACAAACAGTTTCTACAGGAAGAGTCCAGGGTTAGCTGTAGAAGTGGTGGGGGGAGTTCCAAAGAGGCAAAGGCATTGCTTTGACAGACTTTGATCTTGCTGTCAGGCTGATAAGGGGCTGAGTGACAAGGACATGCTCCATTCCCTCTACTGTGTGAAAATCTCTCGTGTCAATTCCTCATTATCAGAGACAGGCTAACAAATTTAACAAGTAAAAATGTACAAATATTATCACAGATGCCTAATACCTTCAATACATTTGTTCTCTCAAGCTCTTAAGAATAGGCGACGTATGAGAGGCAGAATAAAATTGACAATGACCTTTCTCTTGTAGAATTTAGTCTAGTTTAATGATTCATAGCTATGGAAGCTGTCACCTCATCAAAATTTTTATGATTAATGGACACTGTTACTCAAAATGCCAATATAATCATACATCTATTTCATCCATATTATTCAGGTATTCACGGAACTCTTGAATTCATTTATGAGCAGCCTTTAATAAATGCCAGCTTAATGGAAAAGACCCACTGGTGGTTTTCCTACTTTTGTTAGTTATAAAAAATGTAACATACATACCTAACAAGATTTAAATTTAATATGGCTAGCCTCTCCTGTGCATTACCAAGGCTTTAGGCAGCTTAAATCCAATCGTACTCCTTCTACTCTATATGTTAATTTTGTCCAGAACTTAAGCTGTAACTTCTTTTATTTTAACCACCAAACGAAATGCATTCTGTACTGTTTTATACAGTCTGCGTGAGTATGGATTTACTCACATGCTTATGAGTTGATTTTTTTTTTTTTACATTTTCTTCTTGCAACTTAGAGCATTCCTGGGAAATAGTTTTCATTTTCTTCTGAAGTGTGTCTTTTAGAAATTTCTTGGTGAAATTAGAGAACAGTGATTTTGCAGAAAATCCCACAACATGGGTTTCTTTAGTATTCACTTATAGCTGGACTCATGGTGTATATCCTTGACAGGAATGTCTCAGAAGTGATGTTCTATTCTCTTTCTATCCTATGAGGAGGGACATGATTTTGACTTTGATCCGTTACTCAGACATTCACTTTGATCACTTAGTCAAGGTTATATCTTCCAGTTTTCAGGCTAAAATTCCTTTCCTTAACTTTTGTAATTAACAAGTATTTATATATAATTCTAACCTATTTAAATTTCCCATTTCTCATCAATGTTTAATCATTCATTTATTTACATAAAAATGAACTCAGAGTTTTCTATTTTATTTAATAGATCAAAATTCCCCAGTGTCATTTTTCATTGTTATGCTCAATCTGCCTTGTATTGGCCACTGGGAGCCCTTCCTGTTGGCTTCTGTGTCCCTATGACATGCTTCCATCATTCTTTCAGCACTTTCCTGCTTTCTGGCACAAGATGCTCTAGGCTCATCCCATACATCTTGCACTTTCTGTTACAACCTCAAAATCAGCCATTTCTGCAAGGAACTTTGGCTTACCGTCATGGAGAATATAATTTAGAAGCCATGATTTGGTGAGCTTAAGGCTATTGGGGTTTCACTTTTAGCAGAAATAACTAGGGAATATATGTAAGACTATAATATGTAAACATGCATATACACATACCTCTATCTATCTATCTATCTATCTATCTCTATCCATCTATTCATATCTATCTTTCTATCCATCCATCCATCCATTAATCTATCTATCTATTTATCTATCTGTGTGTCTGTCTGTCTGTCTGTGTGTCTGTCTGTCTACCTACCTACCTACCTATCCATCCATCCATCCATCTATCTAATAGTCTGATCTGTCTATCTATAATGATGTTGATAAATTCACACCAATAACTTCAATTTCCATTCAATGCCACAGTACGTTTTCTGGTCTCTTCCTTTCAATATTTGCAGTTTCCATTTCCAATACTGAGAAACACACTCTTTTTAACACAAGCTATTTGCTAATATGCTCAATCCTCTTGTATGCAGCCATCCCCCAATGCTGTCACTACACCAGCACAGCCCCACATCCCACTTGGATGCCTCACTTCCCTGCGTGGGCTCTGATTTCTCATTCACAGACCCCCATCCCCCCAGTGCTCGGGACACTCTTCTGGCAACCTTGGGCTCTGATATCCCTCTCCACGCCAGCCCTCTGTGAGTCGGCCAGCATTTCTTGGTGATTATTGAGTGTTTTGAGTCTGCGATGAAGGAGCGAGGACACATTCCCTCAGCAAAGGCGAGATCCATCTTCTGGGTGCAGGGCGCATCCCAACTTCAATCCCCTGTAAAAAGAGAGGCGTTATGTCCACAGCAACCACATGGCATACCAAGTTCTTAGCTATGATTTGCCCCAACTTACAAGATTTTTGTGCAAGAGGAGTGACTTAGATCTTCACTCAGCCACTACTCAGGAAACACCTTATTGTTTCTCTGCTGTCTCTATCATAACAAAGACAGACCATGAGAAAAAGTGTCATGAAATGTTGACCCTGGCTTAAAACTATCGTGTATTGGGGGAAAAGCACAGAAGGAAACCCGGGGTCAGAGACCACCAAGCTCTGTTGGGACAGCCTTTAGGTGAGTCGTCAGATGGACTGTCAGCTCCCCCAGGTAAGTCATCCTGACCATTCTGTGTTTTCGTGCCCATTCTCTGCTTACTAAGCAAATACGCTCAAAAAGTTTATTATAGTCTTGGTCATTGCCATGTTGGTTATCATTCACTAGTCACTGCTGCCTCTGTTGGAAACTTTTCCTAAATACCCGTCTAAAATAAGATGTAAACACAGCACTTAGTAAAATTATATGAGTATCAGCATTCAGATACTCTTCAAAGTAACAATATTTAATCACTTGAGCTTTGGAGAAAACAAAATCACTTTTGATTTACCATTTCATTATTGATAAAAGCTGCTGTAGAGACCTTTCTTTAAGCTTGTTTTTATTTAAGCCTGAGTTGAGACTAGAACAAAAAAGAACTTCAGAGAAATTCATCTTGCAGCTATTTTTCTAGGAAAAAGGATTTTTTCTTCTTTACTCTTTCTCACATATTTATTTTTATTTTTATCTTTTTAGAGACAGGTCTCATTCTGTTGCCAAGGCTGGAGTGCTGTGGCATGATCATAGCTCACTGCAGTGATGACCTCTTGGGCTCAAGTGATCCTCCTACCTCAGCTTCACAAGTATCTGGGGCTACAGGCAAGTGCCACCACACACAGCAAAGTTTTTCCATTTTTTGTAAAGATGTGGTTTTACCATGTTGCTCTGGCTGGTCTTGAACTCCTGGCCTAAAGTGGTCCTCCTGCCTCAGCCTACAAAGAGCTGGGATTATATGCGTAAGCCCCCACAATGGATCCACATATTTTAATATAATAAAATATGCTATTTTGAGTATGGAAAAGAGGTCCATGGTGTTCACATTGTCCTTTGAACATGTAAGTTATTTGAGTAAAAGCCATTTGTTCAACACAGACACACAGACATACACACACACACACACACAAACACAAACACACACACATGCACACACAGTGCTCATTATTGAGCACAATTATACACACAGAGGCACATACATGCACACAAATGCACACGCGGAAACACACCTTGAACATGTTCTATCTCCCTTGCCCGGTTCCTAAAAATTATGTTCCATATATTGTAAATGGACAGTACATACTTATGGAGGCTAACCATCAGTATAGTTATAATACTCTATTAAAATTACTCTATTAAGTACTCTAAAATACTCTATTAAAATACTCTTAAAATTCTGGCTCAGAAAGAGAATACTTTTAATATAGTATTTAATATAGAGAATAATTTTAATATAGTTATAATGCTCTATTAAAATTATCTGGCTTCTGCAGACTGAGGGGGTCCCCAGCGGGTCTTCCAGTCTGTGGGGAAGAGCAGAAGGTTTTATAGATGAGCTGGAGGAGGCTGCCCTATGATTTATGCAGGGCAAGAAAGATTGGTCAGATCAGTTGTGCTATTTGCATAGCCCAGAGAACTGGTCAGGACTAGGTGTGCGTTTGCATAGCGCGGAAGAGGTTGGTCACCCCCACCCTAATCTTTTATCATACGGGGTGGGTTCTCTACTTGGCCGGGGCCATGCCGCCTGCTGTACACCTAGTGACAAAGAAAAGGGAAGATGGGACCTCTACGCTGAACATGCGAGCATCCAGCTTGCTTACCTATGTCTGCAGCTCCATTTTACAGGCTGCTCTTCGTTAGAAAAGAAATATTTGGGGGCTGCTTTTTGTTAAAGGCAAGCCTTGCCAAGCACACCTTTACCTTCAGTATCTGTCTAAATAATTTCTTTTTAGCTCCTGTAAGAAAATGGCCTTTTCTGGGTTGTTGTGAAGTAAAGCCCCAGAGAGGGGCACGTGGGAGGCTGCTGAATAAGCCAATGTTAACAGTGACATGGGCTCCAATTCACAGATGGAATTTTTTCTAAAGAGTTGTTTATAAAAGTATTAGTGGGAATGATGAGAAGGACGTTCACTGACGATGCATATGAAATCCTCGGGACTAGAAGTGGAAACCAGGCAAGTGGCAATCGGGTTCTTGGGACCTCGCTCCACCTCTGAACAGAATTCTTGTTAAAGTCCACATTACAATGAGGTAAGCATTAAAATAAGGCTCTACCCTTGTTACTGGACACATCTGTTAAAGTCACGTCTATCCATGAAAATATATCTTCATACTGTAGCTCAGTCTCTGCTCTGGCTATCCATCGAGTTGAATGTTTCTTCCACATTTTGGGGACCCAAATTGAAAAAGTGACAATTGTCACAAAGTGGCAATGCTCTCTGTAAATAATGCAGGGCCTTTTCTATGCAATGGAACAGATGTGGCTCCCCAGATAGAGTCACACAAAAGTGAGATTTTATTATTTTTGATGACCTTTGATAGCAGCTCCCTACACTTGCCAAAATATCAAAATATTAACACACGAATTAAGGCTTGTTGCACATATACAGGGACCAAAAGTCAAGGTAATTTATTTATATACTTATCATTATTATTTTTAACAGGGTCTCTGTCATCCGGGTTGGAGTGCAGTGGCCTGCAGGGCTGAGACACGCCTCTCACCTCAACCACCCAAGTGGCTGGAATTACAGGCACATGCCACCAAGCCCAGCTAATTTAAAATTGCAGAAACAAGATCTTATTATGTTGCCCAATCTGGTCTGAACTCCTGAGCTCAAGCAGTCCTCCCGCCTCCCTCTCAAAATGCTGGGATTACAGACATAAGCTGCTGTTTCCAGCTTCCAAAAGCCAAGTTTAAAAGGCAAAAAAAGAAAAAAAAATCCAGTTTGGAGAAATTGGGAATTGTATAAAATGGTGACTTTCTAAATGCTTTGAAAACATCCTCTGAGTTCAGGAAAATGTCAAGTTTGTAGACTTGAATTTCACTTCCTCTAGACTACTTCTGCATTTATCTGTTTCCTGCGTGGCAGGGAGGTATAATATTTCACAGGTAAAATGCATACTGCTATTAAAAGAAAAACAGTTTGTATCACTGTACCCCATCAATAAACAAGGCAAAACACATTATTGAGGCAAAAAACAAGTTTATTATCTTTACAAATATAGCCCGAAAGTAGTTTTTACATTTTCCGATTCAGATTACTTTCTGATGTAAATCTACTCTATTAAGAAGAACTGCCCAGAGAATCAAATGAATTGTAATTTATAAAGTTTCTACTTAAGATCATACAATATGTGGATTACTTAACAATTGCAAATATACAGAATGATAAATGTCTACACACATATGCATTTATGTATATGAATGTGTGTGTGCTTGTGTGTATATGCAGGTTTGTGTGCCCATGTATGGGGACTGAAATGCCCCTGAAAGTTGAGAACCCCCCAGACTCTTAGGAATCCTGGAGCCTGCAGACAGGAGCCACCCTTCCTGGAGAAGAAACAATTCTTGCACCTTGCCTGGAGAGACCGTGTACCTCTCACTACAATAAACCATGCGTCTGCCTCAGGTCCAGCCTTCACTTCTTCTCTTGGCCACTAGGCTAGTGAGGGTGATGTTACGTACTCAGCAGGAATATGGGGGGCCTGGTAAAGAAGGAAAAGGAGGTACAGGAGCACCCAAGGGCACGCAACCCAGCCAGAATGTCCAGTGTGAGATGGAGAAGGTGAGTGACTTTGGCGCCTGATTCAAGGGTCAGGAGGATCGGGAGCATTTATAGATGCGATCATGAGATATAGAACATATTCGTCTGGCAGGAACCCAAGAGGCAGATTTGCTGCTAGGATGGCACTCAAGATTCAGAAACAGTGATGCTCTGTGCTGTGTGAAATTGAAATACCACCGTTTCTGTGGTCATTGGCAGAGGGATGCGGGTGTGCTACGGTGATCATGGTGTAAGTGGCTGCGTGTTCCACTCGGTGATGTGCATGTGGGAAGGATGGAGGGGATGCCACTTCACAGCCAGGAGATGTGCTGGTGCAATGAGCATCCGTCTCTCTAAGCTTTTCAGCAGCGGCTCTCCTCTGTTAGGCAGTGCTGCCCACAGCAGAGACTGTTACAGGATGAGGTTTGCCTGTGGCAGTGAGGAGGACAAGACCCTGGCCACAGGAGGCTGGGGGGTGGGCAGGGGCAGGTCAGAGTGGGCCCAGGTGCCTTACCCTGCACAGAGAGATGGAGACCATGGAGGGGCATCGAATCTAACAAAAGATTGGAAAGATGGATGATGGGAGAGTGAGGGGTTGTCACTCCCACAAAAACTCACCCGTTATTGCATCGTTTCTGGGTTTGGGTCAGTTTACAGATCTAGACTCACTGACTGAGGCGTGGCCAGGTCCCCGGGGGGAAGGGTCCTGCAGCCCCATGGCACGCAGACATAGAGAGGGTTTTCCATCTTCCCCAAAGGATCCTTGGCCGTTCCTTGATGTGGAGCTAGGAATGCGTCCACTTGGCTGGGCTAGGGAATTCCCAGTGCTCCCTTTCCTGTGGGTGTGAGCAGCTCTTCCGCAAGAGGTGAAGGGCAGAAGTGGTGCAGCAGCTGTCTGGGGCCCACAGACTTTGTTGCTTTCCTGCTGGGTGACCTCAAACTGCCCAACTTCCCTGTTACCTGCCTTCAGTATCTCCAGCTCCTGGCCAGGTGCTTGTACTTCGCTATGGGATGAAGGCCTCAGTTGTGGTGGATGCCCACACCACCAAGGTCAGGGCCAAGGGGAACCGATGCCAGGGGCCGCCTGTCCTCAGGGCTGCAGCTCCTGCTCCTGCACTCCACTGTCTGCCGGCCCGTCCCTGCCACCTGGACTGTGCACTGCCAGCTCCAGAGTCAGACACAAAAATTGGCAATCTCACAGAGAGTGCTTCCCCATCTTCCGCAGTGATGCAAGTTCAAGTCCATAGAACCAATGCCTTGATATTTAAACCTGTGCGTTTCTGAGTGGCTCAGTCTGTGTGATTGATGCACTTGCTAACGGCACAAGTCCCTGTGGGCCAGGTGATGAAGCTCACGTCATTGCCGTAAATTCTACCTGCCAGCAACAGAGACCAATGCTGACCCTGCATGTGGTGCTAGTCCTCCAGGGGACTGGTCAACCTCACCCAGGTGAGAGGGCTTCATAGCACGGAGAAGCTGGAGGTTTGAGGGAAACAAAGAGGAAAACCCATTTCCAGAGGCTGCCCACTTGGGGGATGCCTTTATGAATTGGGAGTCACAATTTAAAACAAAATTAAACATCTGATTTGAACATTCCTTTGGAGTCTGTGTTTAGACTTGACATCACAAGGAGAGATATTTAAAAATAATTCTTTTCTTTTTTTTTGAGACAGAGTCTCACTCTGTTGCCCAGGCTGGAGTGCAGTGGTACAATCTCTGCTCACTGCAGCCTCTGCCTCTGGATTCAAGCGATTCTCCTGCCTCAGCCTCCTGAGTAGCTGGGACTACAGGCGCATGCCACCATACCTGGCTAATATTTGTATTTTTAGTAGAGGCAAGGTTTCATCTTGTTAGCCAGGTTGGTCTCGATCTTCTGACCTGGTGATCCTCCTGCCTCGGCCTCCCAAAGTGCTGGGATTATAGGTGTGAACCACTGCACCCGGCCTAAAAATAATTTTTTTTATGCACCATAAATTGTAATGGCATGCTTTGGATTATATAAATGTGTATGTGTTTGTGTGTGTATTTATATGTATACACACACAATGGATGCATATATGTTTGCGTATATATATAAATATGCTTATATGTGCAAATATATCTACACATATATAAGCAGGCGTGTAGATACATGCTTCTACAGAAAGAAAAGCATAACGAGAGGGTATCCAGGAGTGACAGTCACTGTGGGGCAATCCCTAATAAGTGCAGATGTTGGGGGGCAATGGTCACACCTGGGAAGAAGAGAAGCCACTGACCTTCAGAGGGTAAGAGGAGCCACAGAGGACTTGGGCCCTGGGTGGCTGCTGCGTGGGGAAGGAGAAGGGAGCCCCTAGTCATTTTATCTCACCCATATCCAACTTAGGGTGGAGCCTGCAACATTCCCTCAGTCAGTGTTCTCTCCCCCAGCCTAGACATCCAGTCCCAACTCCAGAACTCGATTCCCTTCTCGGGGACTTCTCTTCCCGCCCGGGACTTTCCTCCTCCCCATGTGTTCCAGAGCCTCGCTGTACCTGTCTGTAAGCTCAGGACAAGAAAAACAAGCCACTACTCTTCCTGGCTTATTTTATTTCCAACCTTCTTTTTTACTGAATATACTTTTAACCTAATTGAGTCTTATTTTCTGTTCTAAAATTAATTTTTAGTATTTCTCAATATTATATTTGTATATATAAGTGTATATACATATACATGTGAATATATGTGTGTATATGCATATATGTATGTATATATACATATACACGTGTACACACATATATTCGTATGTATGTGTATATATGCACATATATACATATACATATATACACATACCTGTATAAATATACACATATATACAAATAATATAAGTATATATATACACATATGTATATATATATTTGAGACAGAGTCTTGCTCAGTTGCCCAGGCTGGAGTGCAGTGGCACAATCTTGGTTTAAGGCAAGCTCTATGTACCAGGTTTACACGATTCCCCTGCCTGAGGATCCTGTGTAGTGGGGACTACAGGCGTGCGCCACCACACCCATTAATTTTTAATAGAGATGGGGTTTCACCATATTGCTCAGGCTGATCTCAAACTCCTGAGCTCCAATGATCTGCCCGCCTTGGCCTCCCAAAGTGCTGGGACTACAGGTGTGAGCCACCTGGAGCCTGGCCCTCAATATGACATTTAAATAGATCCCTACACAGGCTCTGTTTACTTCTCTAATTCCACCAGATGCTAACACACTCTGATGAGAAGGAAGGTTGCCGTGGGTGTAGTGGTGATTATGTGTACTTTAGCAACGGAACGGATGAGACGGGAAGAGGACTCATTTGATGTGAACTGATTTCCAGGACGTTCAGCGGGTGCTTTATGCCTCGGGTTTCTTCCCCAGGCCGTCTCTGCTTCAGCTCCACGGTGAAGGTGGAATGAACGGAAAGTGTGGGTGGGGGCGACTGCACTCTGTTACCCATTTATGGCTCTTCTGGGAAGTGGGTAGATGAAAAGTTGGAACTGTTGACTGGAAAGGAATATTTAGATTTGTTGGCAGTAAACTTTTTATCTGCTGTCTTTATTTTCTATTATTATGGAAAATGAAATGCAATGGACTCAGTAGACTTGAGCCCCAAGTATTTGGTGGTAAAACACTTACCTAGGTAAGTATTTTACCTAGGTAAGGGGAATGTATTCCAGGAAGAAGCAGCTAATTCCCAAGTTAACTCATAATCCAATTCAAGCCTTACAGCTTCCTCACCTCTGTGTTTTGACTTTGGATGAATGCTCTGAATGACCCTTGCATGGGAGTGCACCTGACCCTGAATCCCAGTTCACATTGCCCTCCACATGTCCAGCTCTCCGTATAAGGCCTTAGACTTCCTCTGATTGTCCCCGCACATTTGTACCATTCAACTGAACAGATTGGTTTACATTGCGTTTACCTCTGTGCCTTGGGAATTGTGCACATTAATCCTATTTATTTCTTGATATTTTAATATGAGGAATCTCTTTGAAATGAAGGAAAATTGAGAGACATATATCATCATGCACTTTTTAAATCAGCAACCACTCTCCAGTTTTATTTTTATAGTAATACACTCACATGTAATTTTTATGGACAATTTCTGTTTGTGGCCTATTTGTGCAAGTGGCTAAATCCTATGCTTAGAAAAGAAGTTTTCCAACAACGCCATTCTTTTTATGTAGACTTCTACGGAAAAGCTGTAGCTGTCCCTGGCATTATGGGATGGTTACCTTTAGACCCACAACCAACTTCCACCCTGGACCTGCCAGCAAGCACCAGCAGTGCCTGAATTTTGAAATAATCGTTCATGTGTTCTTTCTTCATATACAGCCTAAGGTTGCTGAACAACTGTTTTTTAACAAGTCTCTACTCACAACTGTGGCTTTCTGCTACTGTTGTTGATTGGCTTTAAATTATGTTCCAGAATGTTGCCTCTGTTGGATTCGGGCAAGTTTAATAGTTCCCATTCAAATGTAGGCACACATATGCTGTCTTCTCTCTTGAATGCTGCTCTGTGGCCAACCCCAACCTTCATAATAACCCACCAGCACCCCAGACCCAACCACAGCAAACGTTACTTGCTACATAAGATCCAGCATTTCAATGGTGTTTTGTTTTCTTTCCTTCTTACTTTCTTTTCTCCAGAGAGCAGGATCTCATCCTAGCTACTTCTTTGCACAGCAGCATACAACATAGGCACCAACACGCTTATTGAATTCTACTGATGTTGTCTGTGTGATTAGTTTATCTGTTATGCTGATTTAGTGATGACTCCGGTGGCCAGACCTTAAATAATTCTGAAAGCAATACCTCTCAAAGATAGAGGTTGTGGTTTTCAAGTGTTCTTCATTTCTTTAGATGATTTGCATTAAAAGCAGGATAGAAGACACTAAGGACTGCCTACCCCAGCTGATCCATTCTAAAGATGGAACATAAACTAGTGATAACAGTGAATTCTCACTTGATAGATGAATACAAAGGGGATTTGGAAGATTTTGCTTCTGCTTTAGCAATTGGAGAATTCAGGGCTGTGTGTGATGCAAACAGAGACAAGTATGCTATGTTAGAAGTCAAAATAACTCATTTAGTTATGAATCAAAATGTTTAAAGACTAACAGCTGAAAATTCCTTGACCACCTTATGACAACAGTGATAATAAACTAATTTTTAGAGAGCCTACTTTGAAAACACAGTTGCGGGATACCAACTGTCTATGTAGATGCAAAGTGAGAGTTTTGACAATATTTCCAAGAATTGCACAGCAGCCAGATTTCTTAGAAAAGTACTTAGAAAGAAATTTCAATAAATCTCACTGAAGCAGTCATTGCAACTATAAATGGAAAATATTATGAATCCTGAATCTTAGTACTTAACTAAGATGAAGATAATCAAATACAAAATTGAAAGTTCTTAGAATCATGAAGTCTTTTCTCCTGAAAACAGAAGGAAAAGACTGCGTTTTGCGTCAGGAGAACCCTGAGGCTCCATGAGCATGCCTCATATCATGATTGGATGCTCATTGTGCTTGGACATTATTGCTGGGTGATTGACACACTGGCTTGCATAATTCATCATAGTCCATTCTGATCCTTCCTTCCACATCTACAATATCTGATGCGAAAAGAACACTTCCATCTGGACAGTTAAGCCTGGGAAAGTATTCATTTCCTTCCTTCATTCAACAAATAGGCACTGAATGTCTTCAAGATACCCATTGCCGTGCTGGAGACTGTGATACTGTGTGAGAACAAGAGATGCATCAGGACCTTGGGTCTGATATGGTTTGGATCTGTGTCCCTGTTAAATCTCATGTCAAAGTATAATTCTTACACTTTGTTGGAGGTGGGGCCTGGTGGGAGATGATTGGATGATGGGGGTGGATGCTTCATAAATGGTTTAGCACCATCCCCTCAGCGCTGTTCTTGTGATGGTGAGCAAGCTCTCACGAGGTCTGATTGTGTAAGAGTGTGTAGCACCTCCCATCCCTCTCTTCCTTCTGCTCCACCATGTAGAGTGCTGGCTCCCCCTTCGCCTTGCACCATGACTGTAAGTTTCCTGAGGCCTCCCCAGAAGCCAAGCAGATGCTGCCATGCTTCCTGTATAGCCTGCAGAATTGTGAGCCAATGCAACCTCTTTTCTTTACAAATTATCCAGTCTCCTTTATAGCATTGAGAGCTGATAAACACAGGGTCCTTCTATAATAACAGAATGAGAAGTGTTAGATGAGCAATCACGTAGCTAAATAGGTGCTAATGGAAAAAGGCTGTGGAGGAGCATTCCAAGTGTTATTAAGACACACGGTACTGAGACATCTCCTGATTGAGTGCTCAAGGAAGATCACCTTAATGTATTATTATAAATATTAGTTAACTGGGGTGGGAGGGGGTAGATTTGGAGGAATGGAGCATGTTGAAAGTTCCGAAGAAGAAGAGAGATGCTCTATTAGACAGATGTGAAGAAGACCATCATGGAATGGCAAGAAATCCAGGAAGGAGGATAAGTTGGGAAACAACTGGAGAAGCGGGGAGAAGCAGTGGATGGCCAGAAGCTTGGAAGACCTGCTAAGGATTCTCACTGTCATTCCAAGCATGACATGAACCCAGTGAAGTGCCTGGAGCAGAGAAATAATGCAACTAGGTTTGCATCAAAAAATTAAAATAGAAATTTATTCTGCATGAAGTGCAAAAAAGCTATCAGGAAAGGTGAGGAGAGTGGGTTTGGAAAGCCAGAGGGATTTGACAGGAGTCCAGGGAGAGAGCAGAGCAGGAGGAATTAAGAGGGGTGGAGGATTCAGAGGGAAAATGACTTTAAGATTCATTGCATTTATTGGAGAGGCAGAGAAGTGTAAGGTTAAATGGGGCTTGAAGTGAAACCAATCACTTATGTCCCTAACACACCCCTTCTCCTACTCCTAGGTTGGAGATTCTCAGAATCAGGGCATGCTCGGGGGAAGTGTTGTACAAACAAATTGAGCAACAATAACCCCATCAATAATCAATAACAGCAAATTCTCAAACAGGAACCTGACTGCTGCTGCGCCCGCCTTTGGACTGCCAGGCTTCTTCCTCTTGGTTACGCATGGGGTGCATGTTGCCGCTCTGGTCTGGGACCAGGACCACGACTCCATGCCTTCCTCTCCTAGGTCCTGCAGTCTTCTCTCTCCTGAAGGTCATACCAGAAGACGAATGCTTCTCTCTTGTTATCTTATGTCCTTCTAAGATCCAATTTAAAAAGTGAGACTCTAATTGCTCCTGAATGAACTACTCTAACTTATTTAGGGGAGAAAAATTGAATAAATCAGAATATTTTTTGGACTGAGTCATGGTGATAAGTACAGAGTTATTCTTGGTTCATGATACACATGGAGCCAAAACATACTTCTTGCTCGAAAATAAATATTAATATAACTTTGTCCTTATTCTCTATGAGGAAGAAAAACTGAGTAAAAGCAATGTACTAGGAAATATCCATACATATGTTGATATCTCTTATACCTTTTTATTTAAATCTTAGAGTTGATACAAACACAAATAGAATTATACAAAAATTTTCATATAGGAACAATTTAACATATTTATTACATAGCTAAATATAGTCATTCCTCTGTAAGCCCTACAGGATTTTTTGCACATTAATGTAAATATTTTATGGCATGTTTATTCAGTCATCAATGTAATGGGTACCTACTGAGCCCCAATTACTTGAGGGAATGACGCAGAGCTAATTTCTTCATACTTTGTCATTTATCCAATTTGTTTTATGAAGAGGCATGAGTGTTGGCTGCATGTGGTGAATTACGCTGAATAGCGGAGACAGGAAGTTTAATAAGACTTGATTTCTGACATGAAATTAGTGGTCTAGTACATGTTTTATTTTATTACTTTAGGTGAATATTTTGTGACAAGTACATATTTTTTTTTAAATGTTGACTTCTCAGGCCACAGAGAACTTCTCAAGAAAACCAGGTTTAGCTTACAGGTATTTCCAGACCCCCAAACATAACATTAGATCATTAGGCTAGGAGCGCTGGACCGCGCCTGTAATCCCAACACTTTGGGAGGCCAAGGCAGGCAGATCATGAAGTAGGAGTTCAAGACCAGCCTGGCCAAGATGGTGAAACCCCATCTCTACTAAAGATACAAAAATTCGCCAGGCGTGGTGGCACACGCCTGTAATCCCAGCCACTCGGGAGGCTGAAGCAAGGAACTGCTTGAACCCGGGAGGTGGAGGTTACAGTGAGCTGAGATTGCAACACTGCACTCCAGCCTGGGCAACAGAGCAAGACTCCGTCTCAGAAAAAAATTAGATCTTGAGAAATATGCGAAAAGAACAGACATGCTGAAGCGTTAATAATGAGAAGCCCATGTTTTCTGTCTGTGCTTCACCACGTGGACACTGTCATCACTGCTACTAATGCCCACATTTTCAGGTTTCTATTTCTGGTATTGGTGGCACCGCTCTTTCTTTAGAAAACATGCTTTAAATGGCTCAGGAAGTAAATGTGGTAAAATAGAATATAAAATAAGTAGGAAGATGAATGAACGATTCAATATTCTATTCTGGAGAAGGTAGGAAGCTAAGCAATTAACACTACACTGAAAAGATGAGTGTGTTGAGTTGACCACAGGTGCCAAGGCTCCCTGTATTCAGACACCCAAGTGCTTGACATATTTATATTTTTAGCAGGCCTGCAGAATCATGAATTTATAGATACACGCATGTAATTGAGTGAGTGTGCACCCATGCATTCTCTGCCATGTCAGCTGAGAAGAAGATGAGGCCTTTCGCTTGGCTCTGATTCTCCTCTCTTGTCTGCCACCATGTGAGATGTGCCTTTTGCCTTCTGCCATGATTGTGAGGCGCCCCTTAGCCATATGGAAATCTAAGTCCATTAAACTTCATTCTTTTGTATATTGCCCAGTCTCAGGTATGTCTTTATTAGCAGTGTGAAAATGGACTAATATACTTGGAAATAAAACTAGTCTTTTTTGAAGATGTGAAAATTTGCCAAGATGAGAAGTTCAAGAGAATTTCGGGAGGGGTTTTCAAAGTGTGGTCCCGGAACCAGCAGCATCACCATCTCCCAGGAACATGGTAGAAGAGCAGCCTCTCGGGTCACACTGCAGACTTAGGAAATCTGCCACTCAGGGCGGGGCTCGGGGTCCTCTGCGCTAATATCCAGATGATTCGGATGCAGGTTGAGTTTAGGAACCATTGGTGAAAGAGCCTGGGTGGTAATTATATATGTAAAGACACTTCTATGAATAAAATGTATTTTCTTTGAGTTCAATTGAATAGTGACATTTGCTTATTTTCTCGTGTTCTTCACAAGGATCTTGCAATTGTAATTATAAAACAAGGGCACAGTGAAATTAAATGCCTGCTTTGAATCTAACGAGAAATTTCTTTTAAATTCTCCTTCTGGCAGATTAGTATTAAACACTCAAACATAAATAATATATGATAAGTAATAAAAATGATAGATAATTCAACAGAGCTAAAGAAAGGTAATGGAATCTGAAACCTTCTCTTAATGGGATCCATTAAATGACCACAAACACGGTTCCACCCAAGAACCAGGAATATAAATTCAAGTATATAGATCTAAGAAAACAACTAGCTGTCCACAGAAAACTTGGTTAAATATGCACAGGGGCCATCGATCTGTTGGCGTTAGAGCTGAATCTAGACACAGGACCCACTGTTTCTACTAAGAGTTGCTCTTTTTAAGTATCAGGTCACATTGCTGACCACACATTACATTTGCTTCCCCCTCAACTGAGTTAATTTATAGTTGGGAGAGTGCTGTTGACTTTTCCTGCTAAGGAATATTCAGCACTTCTATTACAAGACTGATGTACTCATCCATGAGTTCATTCATTTACTCACAAGCATTTATTCATGGTCTATGTGCAGGACACTTTATGTATTATTCTACAGGATATAAACATTAGTAAGACATGATTAATTTCCTCTATAAATTAACAGTATAACATAAAATAAAATACACACAGAACTTATATATGCCTAAGTAGATAAATGAATGAAAATAGGAATTTAAACAAGCAAAGAAGAAAGAAGATATACCAGTCTGAAAGCCGATAAATATTAACATGGAAGGCAGAAGCAAAATAAACACTTTTCATGTTGTAGTGGGAATGAAATGGGGATATTTACGTGGTTACATTTAATGGGTCAATGATCTTATAGTTTGTGCACAGAATAAACTCTGGCGTAAAATGGATCCACAGATCCATTAGGGGGCCCCACTGAAAAGATTATGCTTGCAAACTTCAATTTCTCTTCTTTTATAAGAGCCTCAGTAGATTGATATTATAGCTGGAATTTCAATAAGATGCAAAATAATGTCAAAGGTAACACTCTCAGTGAAGTACCCCACAGAATTGAACCCTGTGTGTATTGGTCTACCACAGATTGCAGCACTCACAATTATTGCAAACCTCTCTTCATATGATTTCTAATTCCCTGTTAATACCTAAATGGAACTTCAAGGGCAGGAAGGCTAAATTGTCTCTCTGTAATTTAATACTTCTCTGAGGGACTTAATAAGCTTTAGAAACTATATGAGAGCAGTCCTATTTCTGTTCTAAATTAAATATAGGTGATTAAGCTTGAGATGTTTTTCCCATGGTACGTAAGTCATTTCACCAAAGTGTTATTTAAAATATGGATGTGTATTTGGATTTAAGTTCCCAAACAGGACTTGTTCCTTTTGAAGATCAGGCACACGGTGAAGATGCCCAGTTCAGTGGGCGTGGCCGGGATCATGCGGTAACACACACAAAAGGAATTTAAAAATGTAATATTCTTAACACCTGAATTATTAAGATAACTTGTCCTTTAACTGGAAGGGCTCTTGGATGCTGTAAGAGAACATGCAGGTCTAGTTCATTAGACGATTCCCGCATCGTCCTGTGCACTGCGTGTCAGCATAGGTGAGTGGGAAGTTTATGCAGTGAGTGGGGCGTGAATGGGTAGTTTTCCCCTAGAGACTCGATCAGTCGTGCTTGCTGCTGTCATCCCAGTATCTATAACAGCCTCTGGCATGTAGCAAGCACTCAGCTGAATGCACGGATGACTCCATGAAAGATATCAAAAGCAGAAAGAGTATTTAGTGGCCAGTGGGGCTTTTAGCGCATCTGCTTAGGGACTTTGCCAAGAGCAGAGAAGTTCCAAGGAGTTTTCTTTGGCTGGCAGCTTCTCTGCATACCCCCTTGTTGGCCCTTGAGGCACAGGTGATATTTGTGAAGGTGAGTGTGGTAGGTGGAATTCTGAGAGGACCACCAAGGCGAGCCAGCCCAGGCATAAACGCCCTGAGTGGTCCCTGCTCCGAGTTCAGGTGGGGATATAACCCTAACAGGCCATGGTTCCCGTGATTACACTGTAGGCTGCATTCAGAATCTTTTCCTGGGCTTGAAGAGACCACCAGCCTCACAGTGACCTGCTGTGGAGGCCACATGGCAGGGACCTGAAGTTGGCCTCCAGGAGCTGAGGGCGGTACACAGCCAACAGCTGTCAAGGACACGGAAACTCAGCCCTACAGCCAGCGGCAATGGCTCGGCGACATCAGTGAGCCTGGAAGAGGACCCTGAGCCTCAGATGGGAGGGAGGCTCGAGCCAGCTCCTTGATTTCAGCCCAGTGAGACCCAGGAGGACACAGCAGCTCACACTCAGCCTCCTGCCCCAGGGAAGCTGGGAACTAATAAACATGTTGTAAGCAGTAAATTTGCAGTAATTTCTTATGCAGCAAAAAGAGAAAAAATGTAAGTATCCAAATAGGTTAAACTTAAGAAGATACCCGCCTACCTGGATACACCTGAGGTGGTGGGCACTGTGTGTCCCTGGGGGACGTGAGAAGCCCACACTCCAAAGTCTCCCTTGTAGTTAGATCAGGGCTCAGGGTGAGTGAGTGAAGGCCAATGGACTTCAAGACCTTGGCCTTAAAAACATCCCTCAGCATTCCCTCTGCAGCTCCATGACAAGAAGATGGTAGATGCCCGAGTCACTACTTGAAAAGAGTCGTGCAAGGGAGACGCCAGTGAGATGTATCTCATGTGAAGTGAATCAGAGAAAAAGCTTGTGTAGCCTTGAGTCGCTGGAGCGTAAAGCTCACTTCTTACGGCAGCATAGAGTATGTCATCGTCACTAAGTCTCTTCTGAACACACTCAAGTTTATGAGGACTTTGCTCGACTCACCCCACAGTGTTTCTGTCTTCACCTGAACTCCCACTAGTCTTCTTTAAATTAAGTCCAATGTTTTAAAAAGTAACCATTGGAAGGCAATTTCCAGAAAGGAGAATTCTGGTGGTGTTGCAGTTGAACCAGGATGGGAACATCTGAAAACTCCGTGACATGCTACCGTCTCCTTTCATGTGCTGTCCAAGAAAAGAACATCTTTTTGGTATTTGTATCATAGTGAAGAATTATCATGGCAACCTGTTTTTAACTGTTTAATGCATGGCTGCAAGTCCGACAGGGAGCATCAGAGAACTCTGGGTCCTGGGAAGCTGGCAGATGGGCCACCACATGGCATATGTACACACCAGACCCCGGAGCCCAGTGGCCACGGATGAGGACTCCACTCATAACTGGGGAAAAGGAGTTCAGTGAAAACCTAATTGGAGGCCCGCCAAGGCCTCTCAGAAGATGAAAATCTGCATTAGTGGAGCAGCTGTCTTTCAGTGTGAGTTGTATCTGCATAATCTGGGTGCTCCTGGGGAGCAGTGCCTCTGCTGCTCATACATTTTTACTGCTCCCAACAGATCCTATCCTCTCCCTCCAGAGCATCAGCACACTCAGGGAAGACCAGATGGAATGGTAAAGTCAACACACCTTGGTCTTAACCTCCTTCCTCATGGGACACAATCCCAAAATAAATGAGCTGGGCATCAGAAGTAGAAACCATTTTCTCTGCAAGAAAGAGGCCAGGGTGCCAGGTGGTGGTGGCTTGATTCAGACAGCCTGGAGGCAGAGTGAGTGCATTAGCTACAGCTGTGGTGGAGAGCGTCTTACAAGCCTGGACTCCTGTTGCCTCCCCGAAGCTCAGGGTCCTTGGGTCTTCCTGCCCTGCCTGTGGGCTTTCTCTGAAGCTGCGGACCACACTGGGTGCATGCCCTGTGTGTTAGTCCACTCTTGCACCATTGTAAGGAAATTCCTTAGACTGGGTAATTTGTAAAGAAAAGAGGTTTTATTGGCTTATGGTTCTGCAGGCTGCACAGGAAGCATGGGGCTGGCATCTGTTAGCTTCCAGAGAGGTTTCAGGGAGGTTTTAATCGTGGCGGAAGTATGAGCCGGCACATCACATGGCCAAAGCAGGAGCAAGAAAGAGAGAGTAGGGGAGGGAGGTGTCATATTTCACCACAACCAGATCTCACAATAACTCACTCTTGTGAGGATAGCACCAAGCCATGAGGGATGGCCCCGGTGACCCAAATACCTCTTACCAGGCCCCACCTCTAGCACTGGGGGAGTACAATTAAACATAAGATCTGGAGGGGATACAGATCCAAACCCTGTAACCCTGCACAGAAAGGCAGGTGAGAGAGGCTGTATAAGCTATGTTTGCTTCATAACGAGCTGCCACAGACTCAGCAGCTTAAAACAGCTACTTACCATCTCACCTTTCTGTAGGTGGGCTCCACCGGTTCTCTGCTTAGGGTCTCCCAAGGCTAACACCAGGTGTCAGCCAGGCTGACCTCTTATCTGAAGGTTGTAGGGGACTATCTGCTTCTGAGCTGATTCAGCTTGCTGGCAGAATGCAGTAGGGCTAGGTCCTGTTTGCTTGCTGGCTGTCAGCCAGGGCCCTTGCTCCCTAAAGCTTCTGGCACCCTCAGGTGACCAGCATTGATGTACGGATGTCCCCTGGGACTTCAATGTCACTTCTGCTGTGATATGTAAGGAGAGTGCTGTAGAAACTCCCTGCGTTTGAGGGTCATGTGATTCCATCTGGGGGCACCAGGATGGTCTCGTTATCTTAAAGTCTGCTGTGCCATCTGTCACAGCATCACTGGAGTGATAGCTCAGGTTCCTGGGACCAGACCACGGAACCTTAGGGGTGGAGGAGGCTTTCGAATTCCACCCACCACAGCCTCTGTGGGTAACCGCCAGCCATTAGGTGCCGAGCTGGCAGGGGATCTGCACCCACCCCTCCCCTCCTTGGAAGGCCTGTCCAGCGGATACTTGACATAATTCCCAAGGATGCCAGGGACGGCAGTCCAAGTCTCAGGCTGGCAACCCCACCCAGCACCCCATGCCCTGACTTCTTCCTCCTGCCTAATTTCCTGCCCTGCTTCCTCTCTCCTGCCTCCTGGGATCACCTCCCAAATGAACTTTTGCAAGGGCAAATGCAGATGGAAACCAGGGGCCTCCCTCCCAGTTGAAGATGAGGGCAGGAACAAGAAAACGTGCCTTGTGAATGTTCTCTTTTTATCTCTTTGAAAGGTACACAAGTTCTGTTTTTTGTTTGTTTGTTTGTTTTGTTTTTTTGAGACAGAGTCTCCCTCTGTTGCCCAGGCTGGAGTGCAGTGGTGCGGTTTTGGCTCACTGCAACCTCTGCCTCCTGGGCTCAAGCGATTCTCCTGCCTCAGCCTCCCAAGTAGCTGGGATTACAGGCACATCTCACCACACTTGACTAATTTTTGTATTTTTAGCAGCGATGGGGTTTCACTATATTGGCCAGGCTGGTTTCAAACTCCTGACCTCGTGATCCACCTGCCTCATGATCTGCCCGCTTCAGCCTCCCAAAGTGCTAGGATTACTGGCATGAGCCACCATGCCTGGCCCACAAATCTTTTTAAAAATTTAATAAGACTTTGGAGCACTTTTGAGCCCAGGAATCTCCTCAGAATTAATGGAGTATATCTCTTTCTCAGGGACCAGGGAGCCATCTCTGAAATGCAAGCATCATCAATGAGGGAGCCCCCACACTCCAGTTCCTCTGGGAGGATAGGAGCCTAACTTCCAGAATACCTGACTCCAAGTTACAAAGCTACATCATTTCATACAACTATGACAAGTTGGTTTTTCCTCTGGACAAAGCCAGTAGCTAACACGAATGGCTAGCTAATGTCCAGAGGAAAATTACCAGGTAAGTTAAGTAAGATGATGAATTAAGTGCAACAATCGATGCTGTCTAGTCCTCTTACCTGAGAGCTGGTCATTGTTTATCTGGAGAACATGCGTGGACGTGAAACGGGTTGCATCTGCCTGGATATCTAAAAGTGCGAGATTCCTTTCTGTCTTTGCAATCTCTTAGTGGATTGCCTGGGACAGGAATCACATTCTGTTTTAACGCTTACTCAATAATGAAAGTATTTTCTTTGTCTTCCACGTCTGTAGAGAGGTTTTCTGAGTAGGAAAAAGATGTTGTTTTCAATTATATTTCCCGATACTTCCTGCACCCATGAATGAGTCTGAGTCCTGTGTTAGGGGGACACACCAGGTGCCTTGGGCCCCACATCCAGGGCAAGGCAGAGCTGTCCAGCGTCACCCACGCAACTCATGCTTGTGTTAAAAGATGATGTGAGTTTTATGATGGAGGTATGCACAGGCATTTCTTCTAAAATGCATTTGTTTCATAACACAACGTGTGTTTGAGGAGCTCAGCCAAAGGCTTCTGTGCTAATTATCTTCTTCCCCTGAGCCTCTATTGAGAAACACATCCTGGAGCTCCCCACTGTCCCCTCTTCCACTAGTGTAGGATGTGCAATCACTCATGGCCTGGCACCTGTCTCAGCTCTGTCCTTTGAAGTCTGTGCTCAGCCTTACAATTCTGACATTTTATGTGTCATCTTTGTGAGAAAAAAATAGAATCTCAGGACCCGAAACTCACTATGCCAAAGGGAAAGGTAAGCTTAGGAACTGCGTCAAGCAAAAACAGCCTTCCTTTTGTTTCCAGATAGCTGTGATCTCACATCCTCACTTTATCTTAGGTAAAATGTAGGTTTCTGCATGAGAGGAATGTGTGCTGGGCTTCTCCTCTGCTCCCTTCTGTTCACATGTAAAATGTGGGTTCACTGAGTACTGATTAGGGCTGCACAGGAATGACACCACCTGCCTCACTGCCTACCCTCCCTCCTTTTTCTTTCCTTTCCTCTTGGTCTTTCCCCTTTAAATATTGAAGTTTCCAAAACTCTCTTTGGAAAAAGCTCAGGTCACAGACCCTACTGGGACTTGTATTTCTTTTTCCCAGGCGGGACTTCAACCAAGGCAAGATAAACCTGTAATCAGTTGAGATCTGCCTCAGTCACCCTTTGGTTTGCATCTTCAACAGTGAACACTGTGACTCCCTGTAATAGAGGGTAGCCATTTCCTACCATCTTATCAGTGTTAGCCCCTGGCCTGGTTTTTGCAAATTGTGACTGCTCAATACATGTGGGAATGAAGAAAAATATGGAGAAGAAATTAAAAGAGAGGTTGAGAACCTGGGAATGGTGTCCACACCCTGCTGGTTCACCCCATTGCTGGAGAGAATGTCACAAAGCAGGGAGAGCGCAAGGCTGCACGTGCCGGCTGGAGGGGCCTCTAATGTTTAGGTCGGCAGTGATTTTGCTCCTTCTGATTCATTCACAGGAAACTAGAGTGCAATGGGCCCTGCCTTGCACACGAAGGAGAAGAGGTGAAGAATCAAATACTTATTCTTTGACACGCTGGTATCTTGCAACCCATTCTGAATACGTTGAAGCTGAGAAGTTGTGAACCCTGTTTATAGAACACGCTTGTAGGAGGTTGCATGTTTTTAAGTTTCTAAGTCGCTTAACATTTTTCTCTACTCCCTGAAATCATCATGTTAATACATTTCTCCTGATCGTCTTTTTGGCATATCACCTTATGCTGAGTAGAATATTGATTAGTGACTTTAGCCTATAACTGGAATAAAAAGTAAGTTTACAATCTTGGGCCAACTTCTGTTATTATGAAAAGCAGCCTAGAAGGCGAGGCTGAGAAATATCATCGTTGTTCAGGCCTGAACCATCTTCTGTGCCCCGTGATCATGGAACTTAGAGTGGGAAATGGCGGAACACATGCCACATAACCCCGATAGACAGGATCCCTTCTGATTCTGAATGTGAGCATAACTTAAAAAGCACAGAATTATCATCCAGATGCCCCACGCTCCTGCCTCGGTTGTGCTATAATTTTCTGAAAGAATTTGGAAGTCACCTAAAGACTGAGTTTCAGTTTCTTTGCCAAGGATTGTTTCTGTCCTTTCTACTTTCCAGGGTTTTTAAATAAATATCAAATAAAACTGAAACCACATTTGCAAAATTATGACTGAGACAGTGAAAGAGATCTGACCTAACCAACTCCATCTTGCTTCTAATTTCCAAGATGTTCTTGTTCATTCCTGGGCATATGAACTAATAGGGGGAGAAACTTAGCTTATAGTTTAGCGTCGGAAACAAAGACAATGACAGCCCTTTCCCAAACACACCTCCTTTTTGCCTGAGACTACACAGCCTTGCAAGATTAACACATTAGCCACAAGATTAGAAACTGTGGTTTAGGAGTCATGCAGCTGGGGCCGCAGGATTCTCACCCTCCCGAAACTGCTCCTAAGATCAGTGCTTGAGACATTTTGCAGACCCTGCACCTGACAGGTCAGCTGGCACCACCCAGATCCATAAACTGGCTCATCTGATCCTCTGGCCCCCACCCAGCAACTGACTCTGAGCAAAAGGATGGTTTCAACTTCTCATGATGTCATCTCCGACCCAACCAATCAGCACTCGTGACTCACTGGCCTTCCCCCACCCTCCAAATTTTCCTTAAAAACTCGAATCCCCAGATGCTCAGGGAGACTGATTAGTGTAATAATAAAACTCTAGTCTCCTGTACAGCCGGCTCTGCGTGAATTATTCTTCATTGCAACTCCCCCTGTCTTGAGAAATCAGCTCTCTCTAGGCAGCAGGCAAGGCGAACCAACTGGGCAGTTACAAATTAAGGGAAAATATACAGGAAAAGATGAGGGAACACAGGCAGCATGATGGAAATAAGGAGATCTCAGGAAAGGTGGGATCCAACTCAGCAGAGGCTGCAGCTGCTTAAGGTTTTATTTCTTTATTGTGAATGCCTTTGCATATGTAGAGCCGGGAGAAAGAATTTTCCAAGAGGACATGGCAGATATCCTGTCTAACAATGCTAGCTTGTACTTGCCCAACCTTCAAAAATAGATATTTGGGAGGAGAAGGTGATGGTTTGTTCGACAGAGTTTTCCTAAGTGTAGACTGAATCTGTTTTTATAGTGGGGGCTCAGACAACGATGCCCCAAAGTGGAAGCCTCAGAAGCAAAGTCTCCCTCTGACATTCTCCTGCCTTCCTGTCTTGGATCCTCGTTCTCCCCCGAGGCTACCATAGAAACTAGGATCCACCTTTTCCAAAGTGGGTCATAGAAAACAGAGCCTCTTTTCTGCAAAGCCAGTTGTAAAACCCGCCATAATCACTCTAACAGCCCCCTGCCTTTCTGTGTAAGAGTCAGCCTTAAATAAATCTGTGACCTAACTTGCTTGACTGTAGGTTCTAAGACCCCCTATTCCAGAGAGGGTCCTGCCCCAGACTTGGGACGAAGGAACCCTGCACAGAGGAGCCTGGAAGACTCTGAGCAGACAGGCCTTGCGGGTGGGGCCGCCTAGCAGGTGGGTCTTGCATGTGTCACCGCCCAGTGGGTTTACCTTGCCTGCTGCCTAGACAGAGCTGATTTATGGAGACAGGGGAATTGCAAAAAAGAATAATTCATGCAGAGCTAGTTGTGCAGGAGATGGGAGTCTTATTATTACTCAAATCAGTCTCCCCAAGCGTTCGGGAAATCAGAGTTTTTAAGGCTAATTTCATGGATGGGGGGCAGCCAGTGAGTCAGGCATGCTGATTGGTTGGGTTAGAGATGAAATGATAGGGAATCAAAGCTGTCTTGCACTGAGTCAGCTCCTGGGTAGGGGCCACAAGATCAGATGAGCCAGTTTAGGGATCTGGGTGGTGCCAGCTTTTCCATCAAGTGCAGAGTCCGCAAAATGTCTCAAGCACTGAACTTAGGCTTTACAGTAGTGATGTCATCCCCAGATGCAATTTAGGGAGGGTCAGAATCTTGGAGTCTCCAGCTGCATGACTTCTAAACCATCATTTCTAATCTTCTGGCTAATTTGTTAGTCCTACAAGCAGACAGTCTAGTTCCCAGGCAAGAAAGGAGTTTGTTTTGGAAAAATGCTGTTATTGTCTTTGTTTTAGACTAAAAACCAAGTTTCTTCCAAAGTTAGTTCAGGCTACACCCAGAAATGAACAAGGACAGCTTGGAAGTCAGAAGCAAGATGGAGTTGGTTAGGTCAGATCTCTTTCACTGCCTTAGTTATAATTTTGCAATGGCGGTTTTGATGAGTTTTCCCCAACAGTCTATTACTATTAGATGTTGGTAGTCTATAATTTATTAGATTATATCCCTTTTGTCCCAACCCACTTCCGCACAGCTGGCACAGCTTCGTTGAACCTAAGCATAAAATCAGACTGCTTCCTCCATATCTGTGGGTCTTTGTTCTGAAAGCTTCTGTGTCCCATAAAAATAAGATGACATAAATGTGTTCTGCTTTTCTCTTGTTTGCCTGTTTTTTGCTATAGTGGAGTTGGTCATGGACCTTAGGCTGAGTGAGGAAATGGATCACATGTTTCTGCCACTGAAATTCGAAGCGGCAGACTTCAGCTGAATTTCATACTCTGTGCAATGCGTGAAGGGCATATTTATTTTCAAACGTAAGATATGAACTTTTCTAGAGTGTGCCCGAATGTGCAAGCTATATATTTTACAAAATATTTCTTAAGATTATATAGTTTATTGCCATTTTAATATATGTGAACAACATGTTTGTTAGAAACTTAGCAACTTTACACTTGAAATACGTTTGCAAACAATAGAAATATCGTCTAACCAAACAGCAATTTTAGCTTTATTCACATTCTCTTCTTCACTTACATGAAGCAACTATCAGTTTCACTCCAACGTAACCATGGAAACATAATAGAATTCTGCAATAAAAGAAAAGAAAAGAAGAGAAAAGTAAAAAAAAAAAAAAATCCAAGAATCATTCAAGGCAAGAGTCACACATTCAAGCAATATTTGGTAGGAAAAACAGTTCTTTATTGCGTTACAGCAAAATCGAAGCCGGGAGAGGAGTCTGATGGGATATTGTTGAGAGGTCATTTTCCTTCTGCAGAATGGTCAACCCTGTTCAAAACCTCAGAGACTGATTTGTTCTAATAGCCTCCTTGCTTGGAAAACTGCCTTGTTTCAGGTTATTACAATGAAAGAAGTTGACCAGAAAAGCTCTAAATATATTTAAAGTTATTATGTAGAAGTTCTTTCAAACTTATACATTGAATAGTTTTTCTCATTTTACTTTGAGGTTTGAAAAATTATTTAATAATTGTTTTTCAAATATACTAAAAAATACACAAAAAAGAGACTGAAGCTGGTCTGGTAAATTATTCTAAAGATGCAAAAACTTTATTTAACTTTTATATTTTGTCAAACATATCTCCATGTATTAGTTTCTTAAAAGAGGCATAACTGATAATTGATTCTTTAGGAACATAATGAAGTAAAGCATTTTTGGTAATTGCATGAAATTTTCCGAATGGCCCTTTTCTTAAAAAAATAAGCAGCAGTTGATGTTCACATCTGGAAAATTCTATGAAACACAATATATTCTCAGTTTATAAAATGCATGTCCTTCATGGCATGTTCTAGATTTCAGTATTAGAAATGTGCTTTTAAAATTGTTGACTTTGGTGCCCTCCTAGAGAATCCTTAATTCTCAGTAACTTCATGGGCTTTTGCAACAAAATCAATTACATTTCTAGCTTTAAATACTTTTCAGCCAACTGAGATGATAAACATGACTTTACACTTTATAGTAACGACAGAGTCCAACTTCCCATTTTCTCTGCTTGAATGAAACCAGTAAAAGTAGACTTTGAAAATCTCTGTGTTGATGTCACAGGTTCCAACATTACATAAAGGACTCCAAATTTGCATATTTTAAATTGAATATAGATAAGACCTATAGGTAAACACAGTGGTAAGAGAAATTGACTTAGATCAAGGTTAGGAGGAAAAATAAATCCACAACAGGAAAGAAAATGTCTCTTATCCTGTAACCAAAGATTAATATTGGGACAGCAAGATGACCATGGGATACTTGTAGCCAATCATCCTGTTTGGTGTATTTTATAGAAACACTCCCCCTTTTTTGATATTGCATTCATAATAAATGTTTCTTTTAGAAGAATTGCACTCTACCTGGTGTGAAGGTTTCTCAAAAGATCCAGCAAGGCATTACAATGTTATCACTTAACCTCTATTCTCTGTAACAATACATCTATTTTAAAAGGAGTATGTCTCTATTGTAGGAACGTTATAAGAACATTGGCTGAGTGGGAAGCCTGCCTAGTTCTTCAGAATAGAGCAGCAGGGAAACATAAAGGCTATTCATATGTGGTGTACCGTAACATTCCTATTTTTCTGTCTAATGGGCATTTTATAATTGATTTTTCCTCACTTCAGGGGTGTCTGAAAAGCTGTCATATTCCCCTAGATCCAATCCAGCAAAGCTGCAGCAGGAATGTGATCAACTCCACCCAGCTGCATGGGCATCCTGGTCATCAGACGCACTCCCTTCCTGAGTGCGTGCTGGCCGCACACCAAGCAGGCTCTGTGCCACAGCCACAGTTCCCAGACAGGAGTTCACTGCAGGGACAGAACTCAGGTCGAATGTTTATAGGCTTCTTGTTTAATAAAATAAGTATTATACAATTCTTTATAAGCTGATGATAGTTACTACAGATCAATAATGAAAGGTTTTTCTCAGCCTCAGAATTTAAAAAGTTAAAAATTCATTTAAAAATTCCTTTCATTTTCATAAAATTGCCTTATTTATAGAAATTGTGAATCTTATCCAAAGTATTGTAAATAATATATATTTAAAATAATAACTGGCCAGGCATGGTGACTCATGCTTATAATTCTAGCACTTTGGGAGGCCAAGGCAGGAGGATAACTTGAGGTTAGGAATTCAAGACCAGCCTGAGCAACATAGCAGAACCCATTTCTACAAAACTGTTTTTTAAAAATTAGCCAAGCATGGTGATATGTACCTGTAGTCCTAACTACTTAGGAGGCTGAGGTGAGAGGATCCCTCAAGCTTTGGTATACAAGACTGCAGTGAGCTGTGATTATGCTACTGCACTCTAGCCTGGGAGACAGAGCAAGACCCTGCCTCTAAAATAAAAATAAATAAATAAAATAACTGAAGATAGGTCCATCAAATTGCTAAAAATGCAGAAACTGCATCTTCTTCTTTATAAATGTTCCATTATGTCTGTAAACACACAGAGCAACTGAAGGGATGATCATAAGATTTTCAATATGGGGTAGCTTGGCTGACTTGAAAAGTGAATAAAATTATTTCCTGAAAAGGAATGCTTAGGTCTGAAAACAGACAGTGACGACAGCTTCCCACATCAGAAAACCATCACTAACGGTCGTTCTTGGTGCTTCCCTGAAAAACGGGGAACACATGCCTCACTTTGTCTTCTCTAAGAGAAGGAGGCTCACATCTCAAAGCTTTACAATAAAAGCAAGAAATCCATCAGCAGAGGGTCAAGAAACAGGTTAATATTTGAATATTATTCAGTGTCTTCTACTGGATATATCTATGTCTATAAAGAATACGTTTACAGAGAAATAACAATTTAAAGTCTATAAATAACAGGGATAGGGAAGATGTTGGAAAAATAATCTCTAATCAGTACTAATGAGTATATAAGTTGACATGGAAACTTTCTTGCCAGCTTGGCAATACAAACACAGTTTAAGCCATTTATAGACAGCATTTTGCTCCTAGGTGTGTGCTTGGGGAGAAGCTCTCCCATATGAATAAGCAGATGTGTAAAGATGTGTCTTATATGCAGAACCCTGATGGTCTCAGAGTTTACCTGCTTGGATGCCAACCTGTTAGCCTTCCACAGTTTCAGGGATCCTGGAGGAGACTCAAGACTCCTGCCTCAGAGACAAAGGCGGTTTATCATGAGCTCCAACAGCGGCAGCCAGAATGCCATCACCTTTGTGCCAGTGCCCTGAGCAAAACACTCCCTCAGAGCAGTGCCAGCAGGCCTTGGTGACAGCCACATATGCAGTGGACTCAGTCACTGGAAGGGGAACCTAAGCGTTAGGGACCTGAATCTCTCGTAAAGGGCAGTGATCTGCCCTTGCTCCAGAGGGAGACACTGTATACTGGGCAGTCAGCATGCTTGCCTTAGCTGCTGAGGTAGACACTGTATCTTCCAGAGCCGCAGGCAAACCAATCCTGTGCACAGCACGAAGACGCTATTCCTTTCTTCCAAGGCTGCTCATGACACAGGCATCCGGAAAAGATAGTCTGGAACAGAGGGAGGGGGTTTCCCACTAAAATATGTGTAGAAGTGTGAGGCACAAAACCCATAAAAACAGTCTTTTAGAGTAATGCAGTGTTATCCCTTATGTAAATGTAGGTTACTACATTGCTATGGGTTTTAGAAGAATGTGTGTGTGTGTGTGTATTCTTTACATACAATTTTAAAACATACTGTTACGTATTTACATGTGTAATAATATTTTTTTCAAATAAAACTACACAGGAAAAATACCCAACAACTTTAGCTATAAGAAGGAAACGAGAATGGGAGAAGTGTTTTTGTCTTGGCTTGATATTTAATATTTGATTTCTAAAAAACAATTCTAAAGAAATAGAGCTTGTTAATTTGTGTTATATTTTGATAATGAGGACTCCAGAGTCTATTAATTTTGATTACAATGCCATCTGTCTCTTTTTATATGTATATATACTAAAAACACAACACACACGCACATAGTTCTTCAAAAAGATTTAATATCTCAAAAACAATAGTCTACTTACACTATGGCAACCAGAATCAATGGATTCCTATTTTGGCCGTATTTCTTGGATGAACCTGATTACAACATTCTGAATCCCCATCATTCTTAACAAATTACTCAAAAAGGTTGTGCCTCAGGTTTGAAGTCTTAAAAATACAAAAAGAAGTGCACTTACTATTGAGAATTTAGGGGCCTAGTGTTCTCCCATGGGGCCTGATTTAATCAGACCCTGACCTGCACTGTATGGACTCATCTGTATTTTTGGGAATCAAATATGACTGTTACACATCTTCTTACTATGGTGTGGGTTATTCACTTTCATTGACCACTCTATTACACAATGTATGGATGAGGAGTTCAAAGGTTTACCTTGTCTTCTTATATGGTGTAGGTTATTCAGTTGCATTGATTGAACTGAATTATAGGAATATAAAATCTATGGATAGATAACCCCATCTGCATTTTCGAGAAGCAAATATGACTCTTACACATCTTCTCAATATGGCCTGGGTTATTCACTTGCACTAGCCGCTGTATTACAGAATGGATGGATCAGCAGTTCAAAGGCTCACCGAGGGCCGCAGGTTTCCGCGACGCCATGCTGCAGCAATGCGCCCTCATCACAACCGAAACAGGCTTTGATGGATCTAACAGACCCTCGTCACAACTGAAACAGGCTTTGATGGATCTAACAGACCCTCATCACACTGAAACAGGCTTTGATGGATTTAACAGACCTCATCGCAACCGAAACAGGCTTTGATGGAGCTAACAGACCTCAACACACTGAAACAGGCTTTGATGGATCTAACAGACCCTCATCACAACCGAAATAGGATTTGATGGATCAGACCCTCATCACACTGAAACAGTCTTTGATGGATCTAACAGACCTCATCACAACCGAAACAGGCTTTGGTGGATCTAACAGACCCTCATCACAACCGAAACAGGCTTTGATGGATCTAACAGACCCTCAACAGAAACAAAACAGGCTTTGATGGATCTAACAGACCTCATCACAACAGAAACAGGCTTTGATGGATCTAACAGACCTCATCACAACCGAAACAGGCTTTGATGGATCTAACAGACCCTCATCACAACCGAAACAGGCTTTGATGGATCTAACAGACCTCAACACAACCGAAACAGGCTTTGATGGATCTAACAGACCCTCATCACAACCGAAACAGGCTTTGATGGATCTAACAGACCCTCAACACAACTGAAACAGGCTTTGATGGATCTAACAGACCCTCATCACAACCGAAACAGGCTTTGATGGATCTAACAGACCTCAACACAACAGAAACAGGCTTTGATGGATCTAACAGACCCTCATCACAACCGAAACAGGCTTTGATGGATCTAACAGACCTCATCACAACTGAAACAGGCTTTGATGGATCTAACAGACCCTCATCACAACCGAGCAGGCTTTGATGGAATCTAACAGACCCTCAACACAACGAACAGGCTTTGATGGATCTAACAGACCCTCATCACAACCGAAACAGGCTTTGATGGATCTAACAGACCCTCATCACAACCGAAACAGGCTTTGATGGA
The DNA here is from genome assembly GCA_036589455.1 of Ateles fusciceps. Taxonomy (NCBI): domain Eukaryota; kingdom Metazoa; phylum Chordata; class Mammalia; order Primates; family Atelidae; genus Ateles; species Ateles fusciceps. The sequence goes on from JAZHEH010002639.1 coordinate 4,696,751, forward strand.
TCTAACAGACCCTCATCACAGCGGAAACAGGCTCTTGATGGATCTAGCTTACCCTACACAACCGAAGCAGGCTTTGATGGATCTAACAGGCCTCAACACAACAGAAACAGGCTTTGATGGATCTAACACACCCTCATCACAACAGAGACAGGCTTTGATGGATCTAACAGACCCTCAACACAACTAAACAGGCTTTGATGGATCTAACAGACCCTCAGTCACAACCAGAAACAGGCTTTGATGGATCTAACACCACCTCAACACAACCGAAACAGCTTTGATGGATCTCACAGACCCTCATCACAGCCAGAAACAGGCTTTGATGGATCTAACAGACCTCATCACAACCGAGAACAGGCTTTGATGGATCTAACAAGACCCTCATCACAACCGAAACAGGCTTTGATGGATCTAACAGACCCTCAACACAACCGAAACAGGCTTTGATGGATCTAACAGACCCTCATCACAACCGAAAACAGGCTTTGATGGATCTAACAGACCCTTCATCACAACCGAAACAGGCTTTGATGGATCTAACAGACCCTCATCACAACAGAAAACAGGCTTTGATGGATCTCGCTTACCCCTCAGACACAACGGAAGCAGGCTTTGATGGATCTAACAGACCCTCATCACAACAGAAACCGGTCTTCTTTGATTGGTATCCCCAACAGACCCTCAACACAACTGAAACAGGCTTTGATGGATCTAACAGACCCTCATCACAACCGAAACAGGCTTTGATGGATCTAACAGAGCCTAGGCACAACCGAAACAGGCTTTGATGGATCTAACAGACCCTCATCACAACCGAAACAGGCTTTGACTTGGATCCTAACCACGCCTATCACAACCAAAACAGGCTTTGATGGATCTAACAGACCCTCATCACAACAGAAACAGGCTTTGATGGATCTACCAGACCCTCAACACAACCGAAACAGGCTTTGATGGATCTAACAGACCCTCATCACAACCGAAACAGGCTTTGATGGATCTAACAGACCCTCATCACAACCGAAACAGGCTTTGATGGATCTAACAGACCCTCATCACAACCGAAACAGGCTTTGATGGATCTAACTTACCCTCAACACAACCGAAACAGGCTTTGATGGATCTAACAGACCCTCATCACAACCGAAACCGGCTTTGATGGATCTAACAGACCTTCAACACAACCGAAACAGGCTTTGATGGCTCTAACAGACCCTCATCACAACCGAAACAGGCTTTGATGGATCTAACAGACCCTCATCACAACTGAAACAGGCTTTGATGGATCTAACAGACCTCATCACACTGAAACAGGCTTTGATGGATCTAACAGACCCTCATCACAACCGAAACAGGCTTTGATGGATCTAACAGACCTCATCACAACCGAAACAGGCTTTGATGGATCTAACAGACCCTCATCACAACCGAAACAGGCTTTGATGGATCTAACAGACCCTCATCACACTGAAACAGGCTTTGATGGATCTAACAGACCCTCATCACACTGAAACAGGCTTTGATGGATCTAACAGACCCTCATCACAACCGAAACAGGCTTTGATGGATCTAACAGACCCTCATCACACTGAAACAGGCTTTGATGGATCTAACAGACCTCAAGTTACATTTCAGAAACCATGTTGAAAATTTCTGTCCCACAACAAACTTAAAATCGGACTTCTCAGTAATAAAGGAAACACAAAAGACTTTTGCTTTTTAAAAGGAGAAATAGCAAGACACGTGAGTCGGTTTCACAGCATAAATCACGCATTTCTTGTGTTGAAACTGAGTTGATGGGAAGACACTTGCTGTCAGTGTGGTACCTATTGTTAATTGATCACCAACCTTACATCAGGCACTGCCCACACTGCCCAGGTACCCATGATTCTAAAATAAAAATCTCAGGCACGCCAGAGCTCTCCTAGGGCTCACATTTCTAGTGGCCCAAGACCAGAGCACACATTGAAATGGACAGGGGGAGTTTCAGGGCTGGCAAGAATGTGAGGAAGATGCAAGGGAGTGGAGAGCCCTGAGCATCAACATGTATGGCACCTACCCAGGGACTGTGACAGTACAGACAGCAGCCCCTTCCCCACCCCACCCCTGCAGGATCACTGCCTGTTCACATGTGGATGTGAATCAGACAATGAGGCTTAATCCTTTATTTTGCGGGGCTCACATTCTAATGGAAGAAACAGAAAATTTGCCAATAAACATCGATTCAAAAATAATTATTTCAAAGTGTCCACGTCAGGCCACGCATGACATAAAATAACCCCAAGAGCAATTTTTGCTATTACTCAGCACTTGTAGTATTCACTCTTTCTATTATTATTAGAACTCCTGTAGCACTTCACAGTGCAATTTCACACATGCTTCATGCAATTAAATCATTAGGGATGATTCCCAGGCTGGGCTTGATTTAAGTCCTTCAATGTGGGAAAAAGCCTTTCTTTTCATGGTTATGGCCTCTGTGATCCTTCCCCACTTTCCCTAACCATCTACCTCCCAGCATGGCACCAGCAGAGGGTAGGGCCCTGCAAGACATCGGGTCTGTGACAGGCATCTCCTGGGTTGAAGGAGGGGGCTGCCCCTGTGGCCCTGCTTACCCGCTGGCTGCCATCATCCCCTTCTTTCACTCTTGATGTTTCTCCTGCCAAGTTCTTTTCAGCTGGAAATGCCTTTTTAAAAAAATACCAAGGGAAAGAAAAAGGCAAAGAATGACATAGTACAGACACTGTCTTATTATTGTGCGTTAGTAAGTCTCATGTCTCCCTAAAATGAATAAGGCAAGCTGTACTCCCAACGCCATGGGCACGTGCCCTCAGGACCTCCCAAGGTTGTGTCAAGGGAGTGTCCTTAACTTCCTAAACTGAGGCCTGCCTCAGCTGTTTTGAGTTCACATATGTTATATTGTCCTTCTTCTGATGCTGAGAACCAGAGCTCTTAGTAAATTAATTTAGAATACTTCCTGTTTCTGTTTTGCAAATCTCTGATTAAATAAGAATTACATGGAAGTCATCAGGATCCTGGAACAGTTAACCTGTTCTTGACCTGAGGGGGTGACGGTTCTTCTGTGAACTCTGACACAGTGAATGTTTCATAGAGTGACTTATTTCACACATAATCCACACAGAGGGGGATGGTGACTGACAGGTCCTGGTCGGGGACTTTGTCTCGGTTTCTGACTCTGAACTGAGTGAAAGTAATGTGGCTTGTCAGGTAGGCAAGGGAGGAGGGGTGCCAGCATACCAGAGTCCCTACACACTCGCAGAGGTGGCCCTGTCCCACTCCCCACCCACGCGGCCCCTACTCTGCCCCTAAGCATTTCTGCAAGAGTGAGTCAAAATCGCTGGTAAAACTGCAAATTCCTCAGGTGCTAGGGGGAAAAGAAAATAGTTTAAAACAATCTGCTGTGAAGACCTAATCTGGCATAAAATTCTTTCTGGGACTTGCAATTGTTGGTGCAAATACATGCAGATTTTCATGCCGTCTTTGACTCTGATATTTTATAATTTGAAATGAACTCAAGAAGCAAAAACTTATCATTGGTAAATGCATTTTTTCTTCCTTTTGAAAACAGTTTACACACTCCTAGAAGAACTGAATCTTTTAACATCTGCTCTTACACTTCATTTCAGGGAGTAAAATTAGAGCTTAGACAATAACCTAGATGGGGCTGTGTTTTCCAAGAGGGAAGAAGCAGAGCTGTGAGGTCTCCAAATACCTGGGCTGGGGATGCTCAGAACACCATGGTCTCTGGGTTCTGCACCAGGCCCAGAATAGAGGGGGAGCACCCTCGGCCGACTGCCTCTCCCCGGCATGGTGAAAATCACCATAAGGCAAAAGAGCAAGGTACAAAATGAGCTGCAAAACCCGATAAAGACACGGGAGAAGAAATCGATTTTCTAAGTGGCCAATCCCAGTGTTGGGTTTTCGGTTTTCACTTTCTGGAGCCAGGAGAGCTCATAAAAATTATTTCTTTCTTTATTTAAACTAAGCTTTTTCTAGGTAGTTTGTGGCTGTTTTCATATTCTAAAACTCACCAAAGTTTACACTTCAATAAAATTGGCTTTTTTATTTTTAAGGAGATTTCCTGAGACTATTCTTATAATAGAATCAATGGGATATAAAATGCATTCCAAGCTCCATTTCTTAAATTCCCAAAAGTATTTATCTAATCATTGAGGTTTTGAACTCAATTACAATTTTCTAAATATTTATGTTTCATGTGCAAGTAAGGAAAATGGCTTATGTAACTGGAAGATGTGCCTTATATTCTGAATTGGGTTGAAAACAATAAACTTTTCATGTTTCATGGATTGTTGCAGACTGAAGAGTGACCGTGTGACTGCAAGTGACCAGCGTGATGCCGGGAGGATTGGACAGGACACCGAGAACACCAGCCACCATCAGCCAGCACAACACCATACACCACTTTTTATTTCTGAGGAATTTTTTCAGCAAAGAGTGAGGCATTTTTTTCCTGAATTAGAGAGAGTTACCTCTAAACTATTAGTTTCACTTAATTATATATTTTTTAGCTTAGTAATAAAAGTAAGGAAATGACCTGGATCATTTGTTCTCTTAATAGTTATATTAATAAAGCCTTTGCAGGGCTAAATCTTTTTCTTCTCTATGTGCTATCAAGGCATGTAAGTCTTAATCCTGGGGTTTGGAGTAAAACATCACATATCTCTAGTCTGGTTTTTATTTAACCCGCAGCTGTAGTGAGCTGTAGTCATTCATGTATGCGATCTGCACATATGCATACATTTCCATCACTGCCACCACAGTCAGGCAGGAAACATAGTTATTGCCTCCAAGGTTTTCCTTGTGTCTCTTTGGTTTTTTTTGCTTGTTTAATGTGAAATCCACCCTGTTAACACAAATCGTAAGCACACAAAAGCGTATGAGCCCTGGGCAGTATATCATACAGCAGATCTCTGGAGCCGACTCGTCTTGCTTAACTGTAACTTATGCCCGTCGGCCACTAACTCCCCACACCCTCTCCCCCATGCCCTGCTCAACACCGACCTGCTGTCTCCTCCTCTGACTAGTCCAGAGGCCTCCTATAGAGGAATCAGGCAGTGTTTGTCCTGTGACATTTACTTCAGCGTCATGTATTTCAGGCCTAGCTTTGTTGTGAAAAATGGCAGGATTTCTTATTTTTCAAGACTGAATAATATCCCATGGTATGGATATGCCACATTTTCTTTATCCATTTATCTGTCAGCGAACGTTTGGACAGTTTTCTTGTCTTGACTGTTGTGCACGATGCTACAATACACATGGGTGTGCAGACGTCTCTTTCGAGACCCTGATTTCAATTATTTTGGATCTATTCCCATAAGTGAGGTGTTGGATCATAGGGTGATTCCATTTTTACTTTTTGAGAGACTCCCCCATACTCTTTCCTAAAGTGGTGGCATCATTTTCCCATTCCCACTGGCAGCGGCTGCTGTCCACACACTGGCTGCAGCAGGGAGGCACTGCTGGGGCCACAGACTCCGTGGCCCCACCCTCCTGGGCTGGTTGCTGCAGCTGCCCAAACTGCAGCTGTGGATCCAGCCTCCTTGTGCTCTTGGAGGGGCCAGGAGCATGTAGGATCTGCCCTCCTGGGTGCAGCTGCAATTACCCAACCTGTGGCTGCAGACCTGGGCGTCCCCACTCCTTGGAGCATGCAGGCACCAGGGACGAGAAGGAACCCCGCCCCTTCTGAGTGGGCAGGGCAGGAGGGGAGCTCCACTGTGACTGACCTCCCAGGCTCAGGACTGGGCATCTCTGCAGCCTGCACCCTCGAGGGCCTGGGAAGGCGCTCCTCCTTTCTCCCTATCCATTCAGGCTCGGAGGCGTCTGCTGCCGCTTCCTGGCCTCTCTCCACCTGCCATGCCCACTCCAATCTCAGAGCAGGGATGGGATGGAGCCCTGGGGCCCTGAATGGCAGTGGTAGACAGATTAATTCCTGGGCAGAAGGGGGCAGGTCCCCCAGTAAGCCCCCACCTTCAGGCCAGGGAGGGCTGGGCTGCCAGTCCCAAAGACTGGAGTGGGGGACTCGGTGGTGCCTCTCCAGGTTTGGCCATGGCCTCCCATGGACCAACTGGCAGGCACTTCCTCCCCTCTGAGGTCCATAAAATCCCTGGGCTCAGAGCAGGGCACAGGACAACCAGAGGACAAAGAGGGGCAGAGAGAGGACTGCACGACCAGCTCCAGAGAGGGGTAATTTCCCTGCTGATAGCTGAGACGATGGAACACCAGCTGCAGAGAAGAATGCCCTCTCCACTGAGAGCTGCAGAGACAACCTGCTGGCAGAGAGGAGCCACTCTCTCTGCTGAGAGCTTCAGAGACCTGCAGAAATGTCCAAACCACCTACCTACAGAGAGGAGCTATCCTCTCCAGGGCCACTTCAGAAAGCTGAGCATTCCACTGGACGACCTGCCTGCAGAGAGGGGCTCCCCACTCCTCTGAGCTATTCTAACACTGAATAGAACATTTTTTCTTCACTCTTTACTTGTCTGTGAACCTTATTCTTCCTGGATGCAGGACAAGAACTCAGGCAAAGGCACCACAGACACAGGGGTTTCTGGCCAGAAAAATGGACACCCCTGACGTTCCCCTAACACCTTTGAAAATGTGCAAGACTCCAACCTCTCCACAGCCTCACCAACATCTGTCATCTCTCTCTCTCCCTTTTGCTAAAATACTAATCATCTTGACAGGTATGAGGAGAAATCTCATCGTGGGTTTTGATTGGCATCTCCCCGATGACTAGTGAAATTGAACATGTTTTCATATTCCCATGGTCCATTTTTATGTCTTCTTTGGAGAAATATCTATTCCTGTCCTTTGCTTGTTTTCTAACTGGGTTGTTATCTTTTGTTTTTTATAAGGAATGCAATATGCTACACTTATTTTAGGTCTATTTAAGATTTTATCTATAAAAGTGTGGGAAGCTGATTTCTTCTTTTGTTAGTTGTATTTGATACCAAGAAAAATGGGAAAAAAAATTCCCTGCATATGTGAATTCCAGCAGCTCCTCTTGGTTTTTTGGTAGAACAAGCATCAAGATAGTTGTGACTTAAATGTATTGGCACAGTGTAAGTTCTGTCAGTCCAGGAAGGGGCTCTGGAGGTTCTGTAGCCTTTCTTTTGGAAACCTGGACACCTAGGGCTTTACCTTCAACTCTGTCTACTGAACTGGGTCTTGCAGAGGGACCGACTTCAGAATGAGTGAACTGCACCCAACGAGCAGCATGTGACTGGAGGCATTCCCCTGCCACCGGTAAGAAAGCAAAATGTAGCCTACCACTTTTATTTCTGAGGAAATTGTCAAGCAAGATGTGAGACACTTTTCTCCTGAATGAGAGAAAGAGTTATCCTAAATTATTAGTTTCACCGAAGTATGCATTTGTTGGCTGAGTAATAAAATAAGGCAATGACATGGATTGTTTGTCTCTCTTAACAGAAGGATTCATAAAAGCTTTGCAGGGCTAAATCTTTTTCTTCACTGTGTGATATCAAGGCATTTTCATTATTTACTGTAACGTGTAATAATAAATCCTTGAGTTGAACAGTCACTAAATGATGTGACTATTGTGACTGTACATTTGTCTTTTTTTAAATTTTACAAAGCAAGAGTTATTATTGGAAATGTAACACATTTTATACAAAGGGAAAATGATTTTTGTTAAAATCTACAATAATGGTATTAACCTGTAGTTTGTAGGTCAATATGTAGTCTTCTATTTAGGATTACGTAGAGATACATTTGATGTAATATTCTGAGGGAATTTCACTAACTCTCTTTCTCTTCACATTACCTGACATGGTCACTAAGATTTCTGTCTCCTTGTCTATTCTATGGCTCTCTTTTTAAGAGAAGTGATTGTTTTGATGTGTATAATATTAGGATACCAATTCCTATTTAATGCATTTTGAAGACTTTAGGAAGTTATATCAGCAAGAAACTAGCACGAAATCAATCTAGTAGAGATCCCTTGCCATCTTTCTTCAATTGTGTTTTAGCAAAGATAATTTGATTATCATGAGGAATGTTAGGTTTTTAATAACCAGCACTCTAGGTTTCATTTGCTATCTTCAAAGTATGGGGAAATAGCACAGGATGACCTGTCATTTTTTTTCCCCCAAATTTAATTTTATTTGTATTCTTTCAGTTCTCTTCTTAGCCACTTGACATTGACTCATTTGACCACTGGATATTGGCCCATGCTAATCAGAATATTTGTATCCATAAAAATTGTACTGAGAATTAAGCAACATTTTGAAAAATACAAAACAGAGAGGCACAAAGTCTAAGTAAGTTCACCTTTCTCTTTCCTGTCCTCTTTACAATGGCCTACTAAGTACACCTTTTCCATGAAATTCTGAATACAGCTAGACTATGTGTCTAGATAGCCATCAGAAATTCAGTTTTGACCAAAAAGTACTGCAAATTCACACTGTTTAAATATGCTCATGCGCACTGTGCTATTTCAATAATGAAATCATAGCTATCCTGTAGTCTTTCTCTCAAGAAAACAAACCTTTGGTGTCATTTGTAGGTATGACATAATTATAGGCATAAAAATCCATCAACCAGTCACTATCAAGCTGTTTTGCAATGATAAACTATTTCAGAGTACGCTATTGAACCCTCTTGATTACTGAATTTCATAAACAAAGTATTTTACAAGGATAACTGATTGTAATGCTGCATTTAATATAATAGTGTAAAACAAATTGAATGTGACTGTTGGGAAAACATGTCTGACAGCTTGAAATATTAATCCGGGGCGTGGAGCCATGTGATTGATTAGAAAACAGGAAGGTGATGTTTTTGAATTACATTTTTATGAAATGAATTATGTATAGAAGCATAGGTCATTACTTATAACTAAAATACCATTTGTAATGACACATATTGATTTTGTTCTTTAAAATTTCTGCTTGACTGACTATTCTACTTACTGCAATTTACCACTGTTTGTCCATTGATGCGTTTAATCTTGAGTAAGAGACTAGGTCTTAAAGTGGCCTTGTTTGGAAGAATTATTTTAGAAATAAAGTAGAAATGATTTTTGAACTCGCACCCTTTCTTTTTGTACACTTATTGTGAAATCAAATAATAATCTGTTTTTACATGTAGGTGCATACTTCCGTCAAACTATTAACATCTGTGCTTTTGTGGATCTGTAGCTTTCTGTGAGGTGCAGATAATTTGTTAGAATAAAGTACCCCATCCCCTGGATTCCCACTGAGCTGTGTGCTGTGGAGTTACAGTGATACATATTCAATACTAAAACACCTTTTCTGCACACAGCAAGTTGTGTTTCCCACCTCCTGTGCTAGATCATTTAGGGATTTAATTTCCTGAGGCTGGCTTCCTGTCTTATCTCTAAGTTTTCCAACCTTTTTTCTTTGTGATTTAAACTTTATTCCAGGCTTCCAACTTGAACTTCTATCTACTGCTGGGAACAAGATCTGGGCACGAATGGAAGAGTGGAGTGAAGGATGAGCCACAGTCTGTTTGAAAGGCGGCTCCACAGTGGCCACGGACCACGCCCCCCCCCCCCCCCTCAGTAAACAAGCCTGTTGGAACTTGGTCCACGAATGCCACTCTCATGCCACCAGGATGAAGGCTTTGATGCCCACCAGGTAGAGCCAGGTCCTTCAGGCTTCAATGTACAAGGCAACCTTGCTCTATGACAAACAGAAAAGAGAAACCCAAAGGCTGCAAGGAAGCCCACTCCAGCATCCACAGAGTGCTTCCCACTGGGGTTTGTGGGCAGAATTTCGGGGGTCTGCAAACCTAGATGGAAAAATTATATTCATATTTTTACTAATTTCAACCTTAAATTTACATTTCATTCTGTTGTGAACATGGGAAACAAATCTCAGTATTATATGCAATATCTATCTATCTATCTACCTACCTATCTATCTACCTACCTACCTATCTACTATCTATCATCTATCATGTATCTATCTATCCATCTATCTCTAATTATCATCTATCTATATATCTATCTCTAATCTATGTTATCCAGCTATACATCTATCTGTCATCTATCATGTATCTATTCATCTATATCTAATCTATCATCTATCTATCTATCTATTCCCATCATGTATCTATCCATCTATTGCTCTAATCTATCATTTTATCTACCCATCATTTACATCTATGTATTTATCTATCAATCAATCATCTATTTCCATCATGTAGCTATCTATGCATCTATGTCTCCTATCTGTCTCTATCTCCAGCCATCCTATATCTACCTATCATCTCTCTCTCTCTCTCTCTCTCTCTCTCTCTCTCTCTGGTTTTATTTCTAATTGAAGTCACAGATGCATCTCTATCACATCACAACTGTTATAGATACTTCAAAATATTTGTGTTCATTGCTACTTTAAAGTTATGGTAGAGATGACAATGCAGCACCTCCTATAATGTGTTAATAAAGACGCATGGCTAACACAGTAAAATATTTGTTCTTTGTATTTAGCTGCCTGGATTTCACTATGGTTGGCTTCTTTTGTAATCCTGTGGGTTTTTTTTTTTTTGTATGTATATATAAACATCATTCATACACGAGGTACATAAGCTTCAGCAGACCTTTCAGGGAGGTCCTGTTATAAAAAGGTTGAGGACTCGTCGGTATTTCCAGCACTAGAGCTCAGCTTTGCTACCCTAGTTGCAGGTGATCTGGGACTGTGGTCAGCATCCTTTGCCACATTGGAATCATGGGTTTTCATACCAAAAGTAGTTGGAAATAGCCCCTCTGGCTCAGGATATGGGAGCCAGGGGAAGCCCCTTTCCCGTCATTGGTGACACTCAATTGTAATCTTAATGCAATGCTTTGGCAACTGATAAAGTTTAGCCATAATCCAGTTTCTTGACAGTCCATATCAGCAAAAAGAGATAGGCCAAAAGACACAGTTAACACATGTCTTTTAGAGATCAGTGCTTTAGCATTCAGGAGACATTACTTGGCAAATTCAAGAAACATTTGCAGAAGAGGATCTAGCATGGAGCTGGAAGTCTAACAATGGTGAGAAAGGGCTTCACACAGTGAAATAATAGGGTTAGGACAATAATGTCTAGTACCATATCCCGTGTTATCCACACCTCTGCTTTTTTATATCATTGTAATGGTAACATGCATTGCAGCTTACCTTTTGAACTACACCATTAGCAAGTTCCAATGTTAATACATTATCTTCAAAACAATTATTCTTAGAGGCTGTAATAATAAAGAGAATTAATTTAACCATTCTTCTAATATGAAACATTTAGATTGATTTCCAGCTAAAAACGATATTCTTAGGAAAACTTTCATACATATCGCACTGTATGCAAATTATAAAAAAGTTTTCAAAAAATGTCTTACAAAGTAATATTTTACCACCTTTGAGAAAAATTATTAGTCATTCCACTGATGATTGCTTTTAATAAATTTCATAGGTTTTCATTGCTAAAGTGAAAAAAAGAATTTCTTGGCAAAAGAAATGCAAATCAAGAGGGTTATAAAAAAGAAGGGCACCCTAATTATGTAAAATATCGTCTCCAGCTAACTATCAGTTAGCAAGGGAATAATCAATTCTTTTTGTGTTCTATACAAACACTTTTAAAAGATATTTTTTCTCATCCATAATCTTACCCACTTACCAGAAAGCAACCAAGACCTCATGAAATTAACATTTTCATTAGGATTGAGAAGAAAAAATCGTATCTTTGGAGTGTTAGACTGGGTAATTGAGCAATTTCAAGGACATATGAGGAACCTATGAAAAATGTTTAAGTGGAGAAGCTGAAGGAGGCAAGAGAAGAGGCAAAGAAAAAAAGTGCTGAGAAGTTTAGGAAATAAAAAATGTGAATTTTATAATGGGGAAACAGTGTAACATGTAAAGATGTTAATAAGAATGAATGTGATTGATGCTATGGTCCTGAGAATAGACCCTATTAACAGAATTAGAGGGGCTGAACGTGCTTCCTTATTCTTTTAAAATATTCGTTTCTTCTCAGATAAATGGGTCTGTGGATAGGACCATCACTTCCTCTTGAAATCTTAGCTAATGGAAGACACAGGCAAATCTAGAGAGGCTAAAATATCATGGGGCAAGCTCCTTTTACAGAGACAAGCACAGGATGTTAGGCTGAGCTTGCGCAGGGCGCAGCCTCCCTGGAGGAGTAAAGCCCAAGCCAGGTGCCAGGAGCCTGGAGGGGCTGTGTCTGGCACTGCACTGGGTGCAGGGGGATGACAGGTGCCGGCGGGGAGCTGCGGTCAGGATGGGAAGGTGAAGCCAGGTGAAGGGCTCGAAGGCCAGCCCTTCGTGATGCTTGGCTCTTAGCATGAGGGCAACAAGCAGCCGAGGAAGGGATTTCAGCAGAGAGATAGATTTAGCTCTTAGAAACGTCATTTTTGACACTGCAGCCTGGCTAACGGGTGGAAGGAGAGCAAGAATGATGTGAAAGGAACTCCTCAGCAGGCTGTGCAGCTATCAGCTGTGGGTGCAGAGACAGCCCCAGGGCAGTGACACAGGCTGGAGAAGCCCCTGCAGTCAAGAGCTTCAGAGAGTGGGCAGATCCAGAGGCCTGATGTGGACTGACATGTGCGTAGGCCTGGTGTGCTCCTGTTTGATGGCCAGAGCGGGTGGCTGGAGAGAAGTTCTGTTTGTAGTTTTCCTGGTGTCTGTTCCCCAATCATGGCTAATCCAAGCTCCCAGCAGAGGCTGGAAGTTTAACTCCCTGCCCCATCCTCCCACTTCACTGCAGGGATCAGAGCAGCCACCCACAAACTTACACTCAGAGGGATTAGTCCCCTCCCCTCTGGAATCACGGATGTGGGGAGCACGTGTTTCTCTGGTGTTTTACTGGAGTAGGATGGAACTTGCCAACAAGTTTTCCCCGCAGCTGGAGGCTATTTTCCTGGTACTTTGGTCAGGGGCAGGCTGTGTGTGGAGTTTTGTGTCTGTGTCTGCTGGTGGCCCTGGCTTGTGGGCTCTGCACACCTGTCTGGGGTGTGTAGGAGTTCACGGAAAAGCCAGAAATCCAGAGCACACCTGGCCTTGAGTCCCAAGGCCCCCTGGCCTCCTGCCTTCTTCCTGCCTTTCAGTGTCCCTCAGTGCAGCTGCATGCAGGAATTATCCATGGAGAGAGAGAGAGAGAGAGAGAGAGAGAGATGTGTGTGTGTGTGTGTGTGTGTGTGTGTGTGGCGGGGTGCTGGGAAGAAGGGTGCTATTCACCTTTGGTGGAACTGGAAGTTTCTTCTATGGATTTTAAATTAAGGGGTGACAGGATCAGCAAGGACAAAGGCCAGAAAGGAGACAGAAGGGTCGCAGGTTTCCCTGAAATCACCTCTACTGTGGGGAAGGGAAGAAGGTGAATTGACCAGAGAATTGCAAGATGCCAGGGCAGGGGTCAGCTGAGCCCCAGGACGATGGATGATCTAAGGCTCCAAGCTCTGTGGGAACATTTTGTCCCTCCAGGCATCGTAGCAAAGAACATTTGGATGTGTTAGTCCAGTACTGGAGTCCTGCGAGATGTGAAGGATGATAGGTCAATCAATAGGGCTGGGGATATTTGAGAAGACCCATATCGGAATTTTCAGAGGGAAACCTTTCCAATAATTAGAATGATACATACTAATCTTTTCTTGAAGAGGATATTGATAAGTAGAGCCTTGATTGATTTTTTATAGTCACAGTATTTGGAGGACATGACATCTGTTGGAACTTATGTTTAGAGAAAGTGACTGTTAAATGTGGAAAAGTGGCAATTTGGGAGAACAGAAGAGAGTCAAGTTTGAGGAAGGCAGGATTCTAACCCGCTTTCCCTGTTTGACCCAGTGTTAGCAGGACGCTGAGCTGGACCCAGGGGCTCGGTGACCAGGCTTTCACATTAGTCAACAGTGCAGAGGTGGGGAGGAGCTTTATTCTGTGTGTCTGCTGTTTTTCTGGGCAGCCCTTGGGTTTCAGGCTGATTACATTATCCTCTATCTGACTCACAGGCATTTTAAGTATTTGTTGACTTGGATTTCATGGAATGAAGCTATACTGGGATCCTGGGGAATTCTCCCAGGTTTGAAACAGAAGACACAGGGAGGAGCACTTCTGATGTGGTTCAGCTGTGTCCCCACCCAAATCGTATCTTGAACTGTAGTTCCCATAATCCCCATGTCTCATGGGAGGGAGCTGGAGGCTGTTTCCCTGGTACTTTTGTCAGGGGCAGGCTGTGTGTGGAGTTTTGTGTCTGTGTCTGCTGGTGGCCCTGGCTTGTGGGCTCAGCACACCTGTCTGGGGTGTGTAGGAGGCCACGGAAAAGCCAGAAATCCAGAGAACACCTGGCCTTGAGTCCCAAGGACCCCTGGCCTCCTGCCTTCTCTCTTGCCTCTCAGTGTCCCTCAATGCAGCTGCATGCAGGAATTATCCATGTAGAGAGTGTGTGTGTCTGTGTGGGGAGTGCTGGGAAGAAGGGGGTACTGGGAGGTAGTTGAATCATGAAAGCAGGTCTTTCCAGTGTTGTTCTTGTGATAGTAAGTCTCAAGAGATCGGATGGTTTTATAAAGGCCAGCTCCCCTGCACATGCTCTCTTGCCTGCCTCCATGTAAGACATGCCTTTGTTCCTCCTTTGCCTTCCACTATGATTGCGAGCCTCCCCCAGTCATGCGTGACGTGGGTCAATTAAACCTCCTTTCTTTATAAATCACCAAGTCTTGGGCATGTCTTTACTAGCAGTATGTATGTCTTAGGTGTGGCCATGGAGGGACACATTTGTGAAGTACAAAGAACCTGAAGGAAGGCACACAGCCTCTAAAATCTTGGGCATACCTTTTACACTCACATGGCATCTTGGTTTCTTTCTAAAGACTGCACTATAATATCCCTAAAATCATTAAAGCAAAAACCAGGCTTCCACTTTATCTTTTACAAAGGATCTTGCTTTTGTCAATCTTGGTTTTTGTCTCTAAGACACTAGATCAGTCACCCACTTTTAAAGAATCAATTTTTTTCTCTAAAAATAAGCATATTAAAAATTCTAACTATTAAAGTTGTTAAAAATTCATTTTGAGACTCTAGTCTATTTACTTCAACACTTTTTAGGGAAATTAGGTCTTAAATTTTATATGAAATAGCTGACGTTGCATGCAGAAAAGTGGGAAAAACTCTTGTGATGAATACTTCTTCTTAGATTCCTTTAACTTCTTAGAAACGTGGATCAGGAAGGCTAAGCAGATTCATGTTCAGTGAATCCAAAGGACGTTGGTCAAGGAGAAACCTGAAGTCAGATCCAAAAGGGAAGTTGCCTTCAGCCACTGGGGGAGGGAACAGTGACTTCTTGTATCCCTCTCTGTAGGCATGGGCCACTTAGAACTTTCTGCATTCATGACGATGTGACAGTGCTAACTGGGAGCTGCAATTCACCGCACACACAACATGTGGGGGACAAACTTGATCAGGCAAAGGGGCATCAGCCAGGCTTCTAATAGGATGGAATTGTTTTCTCTGTGGTGAAACCGAGTGTCATGCCGGATACCTATCGACTTTAATAGCAATGACATCATGTTCAAGAGGCCAAAGAAGAGACTTGGAGCCAGCGAACAAGACACAGGGTTTATTTGAGGGGACTCACATACAGGGCGGGCCAGTGGGGGGTGGGCTGGACGGGAAAACCAACGTCGTGTGTAAAAAGCATGCAGTTTATACAGCACTTTCACCTAGCACCCTCACCCCACCCTAGCAACCTCCACGTGGCAACCCCCTGTTTCTTAAGTTACTGCTGTCAGGTGCCATCTGCTATACACTGAGAAACTCATTTCTTGGCATGCAGAAAAGAATAAACACTGGTAGGATATTAGAAATGCCTCAAAATAAAGCTTCCTGCTATTTGTCTGAGATTTCCATTTTGAAATACCCAAGCAATTGGTGACCAATTTAATTCTGGTGAACAACAAGCTGTGACCTACAGTAAACAGCCCCTGTGTTTGCGCTCTGTGGGAAAGCTCTGACAGTTAACACAAGGCCAGTCAACTCACTCTTGCCAGAAAAACAATTGCTTGGAAAACTGTTTCACCAAATAACATCTGGCCTTCATGAACACTAATGCATTGTGGCTTTCAGTGAACGTCCATGTGGGCCAAGAATATTTTGAAGTATTTAGAAAATGTATTCAAAGATTTGTGTAAAATGTCTGGTTTTCTGGACAAATAGAAATTGGGTATTTGAGTCCTTGGAGAGAATTTCTGACTGGTTATATGTGTATGTTACACTTAATTAACAAAAAATGAGCATACAACCTACTGACTACATGAAAGTCCCATCATAAGTATCACAGAAAAAGCAGGTTTAGGCTGGACAAAGTGCCTTACACTTGTCCACACTGGTAATCCCAGCACTTTGGGAGGCCAAGGCAGGCCGATTACTTGAGGCTAGGAGTTTGAGAAACCAGCCTGGCCAACATGGCGAACCCCCATCTCTACTAAAAATACAAAAATTAGCCAGGCAAGGTGGTTGCACACCTTCAATTCCAACTACTTGAGAGGCTGAGGCATGAGAATTGCTTGAACCTGGGAGGCAGAGGTTTCAGTGAGCCAAGATCGAGACTCTGTCTCAAAAAAAAAAAAAAAAAAAAAAATCGCAGATTTAATCATTTTCATCTAGGCTGCACATCACTGGAATTCTAGGGAGATATTATCCTACACAACTACCTCTACTTCACAAAATGCGTCTGCCACCTGTGAGTTCAACCCTCAGCGCTAATGAAAGTCCCGTGGAAATGAAGCAAGCAGGCTACGGTAAAGGTGACAGAATCAAACTGATTTCTTTTTACATTTTTGTAAGCTTCTATACAGATTACTTTGAGTTAAGATGGTAGAGAGAACAGAAATGCTGAAAATTTTCTCTCCCCAGTTGTTTGTACAGTCTTTGGAAACTGTCAGAGGAAAATAAATTTTTAGCAACTGCAGTAAAAATGCGCAAAATAAAAAAATGCTTCAAATTCTCAGAAATTGCACAGTCAAGTTTGCTACTGCAGATTAAGAACGAAGCCCTCTGTAGACAGAAAATCATTACTTCTCTCAATTTATCTAAGGAATTGAAGTTTCTCCCACCTCTTGTCTACCCCAGAGACTTTTCAGCTTTCATCGCTATTTGCAGCAAATCTGTTTGCGGAATTCCGTGCTGCGTTCACCGTGGAGTGTGCCTGGGTCCTGGCTATTCTCATCGACCTGCCTGACATTTCCCACAGGGCCAGCTGGAGGTTTGTGCTGCCGCTCAGAGTGTGTGCATCTAGATCAGCCTGCAAGCTGCAGTGGGGGACGGTGGAGCACTGTGGGGAGCTGGAGAGGAGGAGCCGGCCCTCTGTGGGCCAGAGGAAAAAGACATCATCATATGCAAATACCTCCTTTCTGCCTTGATGGAGACGACAATGCTACCGTTTACCCTGGTTTTGTCACGTGGCAGGCACTGACCTGAGTCCTTTGCACACATTACATCATTTAATCTTTTCCATGGACTTTTGAAGTAGGAGCTATTCTCATCCCATCAAGCTGAAGTGCAAGTTCCAGTTACCTGATTCCGCTATAAGGCCCTGACGGAGAAAAAACATCCTAAAGGAGTTTTACTGAAACGGAAAGGAGAGGTACCAGCTCCTAATCCACTTTCAACACACCCTGTAGCAAATTTGCCTGCAATGCAAGAATAATTTATTAGATAAAATACTATAGATTACTGTATTGCAAAATTCAAGGGGAAAGATTATAATTATTATACACCTATCAGTGGCCAAAAAGCATAGGCTATAATTCAGCAGTCATTTATCATACAAATGCGATATAAAAGAGGAGCAGGTGAAACTCATCTAAGCAGGATGAAGACTGAAAAGCCGACAGTGAGCATCAAATCAGCGCTCTCAACCTTGGCTGCTCATTCAACCCCCCTGCAGATCCTTGAAATTCCCAATGCCCCCTGTACACCAACTGCATCAGAATCTAGGTGGGCAAGAGCCAGCAGTGGGGGGCTGATCATGCTCAACAAGCCTCTGGGAGAAGAAAGCTTGGCTGCCCCCTGAGATGGGGGAACAGTAGGGCTGTGAGTGGGGGGTCTCAGATCAGGACAGGGCTGTGAGGTCATCCTGGGCACGTGGCCTTGGACTGTCCCAGGGGAAGCCTTCTCTCTACTTCCTCAATTCCTTCCCAAGCCAAGCCCAGCAGCCAGGAGGCATCAGTTGTTACAGGAAGACTACAGAGCTTACAAAAGGCCCACCGTGCACCTGTGAGTTTGCCTTGCGAGTCCACACGGGTGGGTGAAGAAATTCACCAGGTACACGCTAAGGGTAAAGAGTCAGAAGTTTTTAAGTTCTAGAAAAGAGGAGCTTATGCTGGTTGTGCCCTTTAAGAAGCAAAGGGGGCCCTCTGGATAGGTAAGGCCAAGTCCACGATTCTGTTCACACTTGGGGTACTCAGACCCATTGCTCCTGATCAGCAGGAATTTTCTGCTGGGTCCAGTTGGGGTCTGGGTCCCACAGAGTAGATGACCTGAGGGGAGGTCCGGATTCAACTGGCTCCGATGCAGCAGCTGTGGCGAAAATAACACCCAGTTGTATTTCCTCCCCAAGTTCTGCTCTGAGCGGGGAAAGCTCCCTGTGCACGCCTCGCACGCAGGAAGGCATCCGCACCAGCACCGAACCCTCGGCCCCTGGGCTGCTTTCTGCCACTTCAGCCCTGGACTGAAAAGAATTAAAAATCAATCTTTCATATCAAAGAAACCGTGTTTTCTCATCGTATTACTGCAATTTCTTTAACACTGGGACAGATACATCCATATGTGCATTTGAGATTTTCAGATGTTTTCTAATCATTGAGTTGTGAAGATGATATTTCTCTGCAAAGCTTAATCATGTAACACAAAGTATTAGCCAATAAGTAGCTGTAAATGCAGCTTCGCTCTTAACCCAGTTCAAGGTAGGACATCAATACGACTGCCAACACCAAGGAGCTGAAGTTAATTCAAAATAAGACCACTGTGTGCCAAGAGCCTAATAAAACATTAAGAGTTAGCATAGCCGTTTATGAGGACCCTCGTCTATGTTACTGACTGTTCTACATGAGATGAAAACGGAGTGTTACAGTGGGTGGGTGCATTAACTAGCCTATGTGCTATTTTACTTGAGGAAACTCAGCGCTTTGCCTCTTAGAATCATCTTTTCAGACTTTAACATTGGTTGAGGAGGAAAATATTCCTCTTGTGGCGGAGGGTGTGTGGGCAAGAAGGGTCCGTGGTGGGTGCAGTCGTTCTGGGGAGGAAGGGACAGGAGAACGATGCCACAAGGAGACAGCTCTGCGCTTGGTGTTTCGCATTTTCTGCAAAGTCCTACAGAGCCACCCACCTTTGCAAGTACTGCACCCCCCAACTTCCCCCTTCGCCAGAGGGGCTGCACCGAGAAAAATGGGGCTGGGGAACTGCCCATGTCGGCCCACTTGTTTATTGTGAGGGTTAACAAGATGAGACCAGGCTTGGTGGCTCATGCTTGTAATCCCAGAACTTTGGGGGAGCAGAGGAGGTGGTTGGATCACCTGAAGTGGGGAATTCGTGAGCGGCCTGACCAACATGGAGAAACCCCGTCTCTACTAAAAGTGCAACAATTAGCCGGGCATGGTGGTGCCTACCTGTAATCCCAGCTACTCTGGAGGCTGAGGCAGGAGAATCCCTTGAACCTGGGAGGCGGAGGTTGTGGTGAGCTGAGATTGTGCCATTGCACTCCAGCCTGGGCAACAGGAGCAAAGCTCCGTTAAAAAAAAAAAAAAAAGAGGTCAGGCTTGGTGGCTCACAGCTGTAATCCCAGTACTTTTGGAGGCTGAGCCAGGTGGATCACTTGAGGTCAGGAGTTCGAGACCAGGTTGGTTAACATGGTGAAACTCCACTAAAAATACAAAAATTAGCTATACCTGGTGGTGGGCACCTGTAATCCCAGCAACTTGGGAGGCTGAGGCAGGAGAATTGCTTGAACCTGGGTGGTGGAGGTTTTGGTGAGCCCAGATTATCCCACTGCACTCCAGCCTGGGCAACAAGAGGGAAACTCCATCTCCTCTCCCCCCACAAAAAAAGATGAGAACCAGGAGGAGCCTGCTTATAATTAGGTCATTCATTGATCCCTTCCCTCCCTCTTTTCTTCCCCACTCTCCTTCCCCTGGCCCCACTGCCCAGGTCCACACCAAAGCGTCAGCGTTATGCTCGGGGTCAAAGCCCTGGCTTTCTACATGGGACCTGGCCCCTGAGGACGTCTCAGCTGTGCTCCTGTGGGGTTGGGCAGCTATTCCCAGGTTCTGAAACATGACTCCCTCCTTTCTTAAATTCAGATGTAATTCTAAGACGTGAGGTAGCTGGGCCCTGCTTCTTACTGTTCAATTCTATTTACCATTGTGTTTTCCTGTTTAGTTTCCATTATGTAAATGGGTGTACCTCTGAACTCTTCTTTGTTATAATAATTTCTTATTTGATCCTGTTAGATTTTTTTTTTTTTTGAGACAGAGTCTCGCTCCGTCGCCAGACACCAGACTGGAGTGCAGTGGCATGATCTCACTACAACCTCCGCCTCCTGGGTTCAAGCAATTCTCCTGCCTCAGCTTCCTGAGTAGCTGGGATTACAGGTGCGTGCCACCATGCCCAGCTAATTTTTGTATTTTTAGTAGAGACGGGGTTTCACCATGTTGGCCAGGATGGTCTCGATCTCCTGACCTTGTGATCCGCCCGCCTCGGCCTCCCAAAGTGCTGGGATTACAGGCATGAGCCACTGCGCCCGGCTGATCCTCATAGATTTTTAAGTGGAGAATCATTGGCTGTGAATAATAATTTGTCTCTTGCTTTCCAGTGACTGAAAGCTCTGACTTATGTTTCTGTAATCATCTATTATTGTTTGAATTTCCAGAGTAATAGTACTAAATATTTGCCATTTATGGAATTTTCGGGTTTTCCTTGATGTTGATGGGAATATATGTCATGTAGTATGTGGCAAACTGTGTTCTGTAGTCCACTGTGTGCCCTAAATCTAAAAATGTTTTTTTTTTTTCTGGAAAAAATAATTTTGAAAGGTATGGAATGAAATATTAAGTATATCATATATCAATCAATTATATGTAACCTGTTTTATAAAATATGTATTTTTGTCAAATTTATTGAGATAGAATTTAGAGACAGAATTCACCCTTTTTAAGTTGATAAACTGAAGAGCTTTTGCACATGCGTGTGGCTGGCATGCAATCCTGCAACCAAGATCCTGACCATGTCTATTACCCCTGTGTCCACTCAGACTCCACCACTGCCCACCCACAAGCCTGACACTCACTGGTCTGCTTGCTGTTGGATGTTTACATCTTACCTAGAGTGCCCTATGAGAAGGATAATCTGTTTGGTCTTTGTCTCTGCGTTCCTTCACTTAGCTCTGTGACCCTGAGAATCGTCTGTGTTGCTGCATGATCAGCATTCATGGCATGAGTTATCACAGGTTGTTTATCCAGCCACCTGTTCCCGGTTGCACTGAGTTTTTGACTATATAAACGAAGCTGCTGTATAATAATTGTGTGGACACGTTTTCATTTCTTTTGGATGAATGCTGAGGCTTGAGATTGCTGGATCCTCCTCTAGACACACTTTTAACTTTGTAAAGAACCGCACTTTTCCTTTCCACGTTTCCCATGAAAAGGGGCTGGGCTCTCCAGCCGCCGCACGTTCTTGCACTCGAGTGCCGGCCTTGTGACTTGAGATGACGTCGCTTTGTTCTCTGGTGCTGTGGGGCCTCTTTCTCTGTTGGCGATTCATAGATCTTCTCTGGTAAAATGTCTGTTCAAACCTTTTGTTCGCTTGTTTTGTTTGTTGTATTTTTGCGTTGTAACAATTCTTTATAAAATTTGGAATTAAGATCTTCATTAGGAGGGAGTTTGTAAATATCTTCTCCCAGTCTGTAACTTATCTTTTTATGTATTTAATTTTTATTATTAAGAAATAGTTAAAGTGTACAGAAAAGCATAGATGGTTGTCTAGCAGGAATCTGTTAATGTGTGTTTCACGATGTTCCATTTCTCTGTCTCACTTCATACGAGTTTCCCACTTTCAGTAGAATAAAAATAAACATCAACAAACCTATATATGCAATTGTGATTTTCTCAAATTCTGATTTACTTGGATGACTTTTTAGATAATGTTGTACTCTTTGGTGCATAAGCGTTGTGCATTTTATAGCATTATTAATAATTTCCTTTATTAATCAGCAGAAACCCTGCATGTTTGCCATACTTTTAATGCTTATCAATTGAATTTTCTATTTTTTCTTATTATTTCCCCACTCATAAATGCATCAAAATTTTCAGGACATAGAATGCTTGGTTCTAAACATTATAAATATGCCACTTTGAAAACACTGATAAAAAATACCAAAATAAATTCAGCACTGCAGATGTGAAATCTCAGATCAGCCTGATTGTTTGGATGTAACCTTTTTACTTTGTAGTTTACCTTATTTTTCTATGTTAACAAACTTTTAATATAATAGATTCGGCATTTCAAACCAGTGGCGGAAAGATGAGCACTCAAAGAAGAAGACCAGAGAAAGTGCTTGAGAGGCAGCCGACCTGCAAGACTGAGAAATCTGGCTGCTCTCAGAAATACTTTAAAGGAAAAAAAAATAAAACACAACAGACAAAAACTTTTAAGACAATTTCCCCCAATCTTAGCACCAGGATCATATCAAGAATATGAAATCTGATGTTGTTTGATGGCATGATAAGAGCTCTAGTCCCTAAACTCACTGTCCTGTGACCTAGACTGCATTTCTAGCATTGTTTGTAGGAAGCTGAGGAAGATTTTTGCTCTTCTGCAGATGCTGAGATATTGAGAAGAGGTTAATAATATATCAGGAACTGTTCAGAGAAGATGTGCCAGAGGTACCCATTTGATTAGATCGGTGCCCTTGGATTAAGAATTCAACTGTTCAAATTGTGTTTTGAGAAAGATAGGGAGTCCGTTTTATTCTAATGCTTTTAGCCGTATGTATAAATAGTAGAGAGGAGACAGCTGTAATAACCAGGTTTCTCTGGGGACAGTTGAGACCACGAGTGACTGTTTTTCTATTTGAAGACACATCTTTTTGCAATGAGCACTTCATGTTTATGATGATTCGGACAGAAATTCTACTACAGTTACTTAGAGATTAAAAAAAGGGTTGGGGGAAACTGTTTTGAAAGTGGGATATAGATGTCATTGAATAAGTTGCAATTATGTTTTCCTAAGGTATAGATAAGATGAGATGATGTTTCTAAAAAATTTTTAAGCATAACTTTAAACAACTTTAACATTTTTCTGGCAAAACCACTTTTGAGTGAAAATCTTCCTTTGAACACAATAAATGAAATTATGACTGTACCATTGTGTATTTTGCAGCTTTAACACGGACGTTGGCACCAGGGCTGGGCTCAGGTCTCCATTTGTTCTATAAATACTGTGCAACCTGAGCTGCATGAATCCATGTTAATAAAGTCCATCTATTTTTTTACAGAGATGTTGTAAAAGTAAATTAAGTAAAATAGCGTTCATTTCATATCCCTTTTTGGAATTAAAAAAATACACAGATAATAAAATGAGACAACCATTCACATACGAGTAGGAGTTTTGTGAGCATTTTGTACCCTGCGGATTGCACAGAAACGACCTTTATTTTTTAGGATGGTGTGCAGAGGCATGGCGCACCTGCGACGCTCCCACTCCTGACACAGTCAGGCTGAAGCTCAGGAGGGGATGGGGGAGCAGAAAGTGGCCAGCGTGGGTGGCTCAGACCCTCAGAACCAGGCTCAGAAGGGAGGGTACAGCCTGCACCATCGGGCATCGGAGTGCAAAGCCATTGCCCTACCCATCCTACCACCTCCCTGGATGGCACCTGCCTGGCTGGTCTGGGGCTTGGAGGATGCCATCCCCAGAAGCAAGGGACTCAAGAAAGGAGCCTGCTGGGTGGACCAGCTTTTCTCCAGCATCCTTACAACACCACTGTCTTCCACACCTTTAACTGGAAGATGTTCGCAGACTATGCTCACGGTTCACAACCGTTGTTAAGTTTAGCCTAAGGCTACCGCCTTACAGATTTTAAGTGCAGCCCAAAGGTTTCTTTGTACACAGTGAACTGTCACTTAACTGGATGTGCAAACAGACACAGCCCACTCTTGTGCCAGTCGCAGGCGACCATCCATTCAAACCATGTTCACATAAGGCATGTGCCAGCTGTTTGTGAATCTCACACCTTTTTCTGTACTTCACTTTCCTTTTTTCATCCATAATATCTGACCATGTGGTGTATTATTCCGTCCTCAAGCTGCAATAAAGACATAACCGAGCCTGGGTAATTTATAAAGGAAAAAGGTTTAATGAACTCTCAGTTACACATGGCTTGGAGGCTTCACAATCATGGCAGAAAATGAAGGAAGAGTGAAGGGATGCCTTACATGGTGGCAGGCAAGGGAGAGCGTGTGTGGGGAGCTGTCCTCTGTAAAACCATCAGATCTCATGAGACACGTTCACTATCATGAGAACAGCATGGGAAAGACCTACCGCCATGATTTGATTACCTCCCACTGGGTCTCTTTCATGACACATGGGAATTATGGGAGCTACAATTCAAGATGAGATTTGGATGGGGGACACAGAGTTGCTGTGAGCCTATTCAGAATCATTCTTTTCTCAATTGAAACCTGTTAAATTTAACTTTTATTTTCTTTATAGTACCATCGTAATTCATTGATGTGAAAACCACTGGCATTTAGGCCATGGAACAGAAGGCAGGGTGGAGGTGGGTCCCGACAGCTCTGTTTTTTCTGGGTGTTGGTAGAGAGAAGGCCAGTCTTTAAATGGAGCCTCTTACTTCAGTTTCCAAAGGAATTACTTTGAGAAGCACCATATTCCCCTGAAAACAGAGTAGAAGAAGAAGCAATGGCCCTGCATGTCAAGTGGGTGGGAGGGGGAGAGTGAATCCGCTTCACAGAAGGGCAGGCAGAGGGTGTGGCTCCCAGTGGTCTGAACCCCAGGCAGCCACTCATGTGGCTCCACTTCTACAGGCTTTGGACCCAGAAAGAGCAGTCTTTTCTCACTTCTCCTTTGTGTTGCCTGGAAGTTTTGCCAGCTGTCCACATGATCATCTTGACTTTCCTCAGGGTTTTTCTGCCACTTTCCTTCTGGATTAACTTTCCCTTCAGCTTCAATCTGTTCTTCCTTTTTGTTCCCTTCTTTTGCAAAGCCCCCTGTCTTTGTTCTTTCTCCTTTTTATTTCCAGTTCAGCAATGAGCTTCGTGATTTGTCCATACATTTGCAGAGCTCTGAATCCTCGTCCTCTGATGCATTGCCCTTTATAGGTTTTTTTATTATGCATTTGGTGCCTGCTGAACCACACTTGGGGCCCCTGCCTCTGCCCAGGCCCAGGGGCCACCTGTGGGCTTTGTTTTCAGCTTTGAGAGTCACACGTGCTTTGCCAGCCTCCTGTTGATTTTTGTCAGGATGCAGTCACTGCTGCAAACGCTTATTTCCTCATCCACCCTCCCAATCAGGATTGCCTGCAGAACCTCAGAAGGCCTTGTACTGATGCAGGAGGAGCCAAGAAAGACTGGTTTACCTGATAATTGGACTCAAAACCTGCATTTGTCTGTTCTCACACTGCTGTAAAGAACTGCCCGAGACTGGGTACTTAAGAAAAGAGGTTTAATTGACTCACACTTCTTCATGGCTGGGGAGGCCTCAGGAAACTTACAATAATGGCAGAGGGGGGAGAGGCATGTCTTACATGGCAGCAGGTGAGAGAAGCAAAGGGGGAAAAGCCCCTTATAAAACCATCGGATCTCATGAGAACTCACTCAGTATCATGAGAACAACATGGAGGTACCTGCCCCCATGATCCAATCACCTCCCAGCAGGTCCCCTCTCCAACACATGGGGAGTATAATTCGGATTACAATTCAAGATGAGATTTTGGTGGGGGCACAGGCAGAGCATATCAAGACCCAGATCTTCCTTCTCTGTGTCTCACCTCTCAGAAGGTCCTGGGCCCTTCCTCCTGGTTTTCCCCACCACTATCTGCCCTTGGCCACACTCAGTCACTCCTGAGCAATTCTAAGGCACACCTTTGGGCTCCATTGGCAGTTGGAGTGGGGGACACAAGTTTTAAGTCAAGGCCAAAGGAAACAGCTCTTTGCATCTGACCTGTGGGTCATGACGAGACCCACACAGCTATCCCCAGCCCACCAGAAAGCTCTGAGCCCCCATGGCCCTTGGCTTTTCTCACTTGACCTCATTTGTATCTCCCCTTCAATAATGGAGGGATTTCCAGCCACCAGGCTAATCCCTGATGCAAGAGTGGGTGAGAGAATCGAATCCAGCCCAGCCCCAGTTGCTCCATGTGAATATCATTCCTTAAGGGGGGTCCAAGGTCTCCACAGCCCCTGCAGTTCCCTGTCATGGAATGCTTCCTGTGTTTAGCTAATCTCACTTTTGCTTTAAGGAGGAGGGGGGTGGTTTCTTTTCTTCTGCCTACAGAGAGGTAATGATGAAGATGGGTCATTTTTCCTTCCCTGGACTCAGTGTTTTGTTTTCCACTAGAAAAATTGCTTTCAGAAAGATAAAAAGGGCTACATGATAAAGGGAGCGTGAAAGAAGCTCAGATGCTGTGTAAAATGCAGAACAAGAGCAGCTCCTGGAAGGTTACAGATGCTTCTGGAATTCCGGGTGCTGCCCCTGAGCTGTCGCAAGTATCAGGAGAGTGTCCAGGATGCTGGTGCCACGAGAGTGCTGGCTGCTAACCACTATTTTACCTAAGTGACTCCTCGTGAGGAGCAGAAGCCATCTTCTCTATTTCACTAGTGGGGAGAATGAGGCCTAGAACATTGCAGTTCACAAGTGTCAGAGCTGGAATTAGAAACACGTCTTTCTTATCTCAGAGGCTGGGCTGGTAATTTCCATGCTAGAATGCTACCAATGAAACACAGAATTCTATAAATTATGCATACCACTCAAAACTCTTGAAACCCTTTCTAACAGTAATAAACAAAACTGGCAATATACATAGTAAATCCATGAATTTCCATTTTTAAATCCATATCCTGTATTACTTCATAGTATCTTCAGAGACCATGCTATGCAGAACGCATATGTAAAAATTCTGCAGTGAGCCATTTATTTTCTATTCCAGATTCCTATGATGAATAAGTAGTGTGGATGGGATATGTGAGTGCAATTGTCATTCATGGTTTAATTTTCCTTCACCGAGAAGACGTGCAATTATCCTTTCCTGTGATAAGACTTTTTAAAATATGGGAACATTCTATTGTGTTGTCAGAGACAGCCGCTCAGAACTGATATTATTTTGTTCTCAGTTCCTCTTTTACAAAACTTGACACATATGAGCAAGTCTGATATACCTACACAAGAAATAGATGCATATTTTAAAAGTTGCTAGCATATTGAAAGAGAGGTAGGACGGCAGGAGATCACCCCGAGAAATCTGCAGAAGGGGTAATTTACTCCACAAAGAACATCAGGAAAGAGAGCAGGAGACAGAGCCCCACCCCGGCTTCCCTCAGAGGCTTGATGAGCTCCTGAGGGCGGGAACTCGCTCAGCCTGCGCCTCAAACACACTGCACCCTTTTCCTCTGTGAGCTGCTGACGAGTGATATTCACAGATGTAATCGTGTCAGGGCCCCAGCTACTCCCACACGTGAAACAGCTTCCCTGGCAAACACTTGGTTTGAATCAAGCCAGCTTCATGGAGCTGCCACAGTGAAGAGCTCAGAGAAAGCTGGCAGAAACTCCAGGAACAGTTTTCAGTTCTCTTTAAAAGAAACACTCAGTGTGAATCACACAACATGACGTACATTTGGACAATTTTACCTTTTTGAATTTTTCAGAGGTGTTTCTAAGTTGAGTATCAATTATATCTTTAAAAAAATGTTTCTAGTGGGTGTAGCTTCCAGATGGAAGACATGGAGTTTTCTTATGCTGGTTGGTAGTAAATGGTGTGGAGGGGCTTCACTCACAGGTGAATTCCGGCCAAGGCCCCATTATCACAGCACCGTGAACTGGTGGTGTTGGTCCTGGCAGCGGGGGAGCCGCCACGTGGGTCCCTTTCAGTCCTGCCAGGGTCTCTGATTTTCTGGTCACTGCCGGCATGGCAACTGTCCATTGAAAGCCTGTACTGTGTTTGCAAATTCAAGCTGTCTCAAAGCTGTTAAGTAATTTTCCTATGCAGAGGTTGATTTCACAATAGCTAAGGCCATTTCCTGATCCTCATGTTCTTCTTTCCTTTCTTTTGCTGATACCATCAATAGAATATCAATGTTGTTTACAAAGTACATTTACTCATTTGGGTAGTTAGCACTGAAAACAGATCATACAGGGTTGATGAATATTAGACCATTTTCTAAAACTGGACACTTTTATTGTTATTATATTTGTTTTATTAATTTCATGTCAATGTGAATCTAGTAGGACTTTGAGTTTTGTGTACACAGAGCACTTACATCACCTTTTGCAGGAGCTGACAACCTATGGATTTGATAAGTGGGTTAGCACATTGGTATTTTTGGACCAAACGTTACATTCAATTCAGCAAATGTGTATTGTTGTGCGCCGTGTCCCAGGATCTGTGTAAGGGAATAGAGGCATTGAGAAGATGAATCTGTTGGAGTTTCTGCCCTCCAGAGATCTGCAGCTTAATGAGGAGAGGAGTTTATAGATAGCCACAAAACAGTCAAAGTAAGGCCTTGCATTCAGAGCTCAAAGAGTAGGAAAATATATCAAGCTGGAAAGGGATGCTGTGTGGGAAGTGGTCAGGAAGGTCTCCGTGGAAAAAATTGCATTAGGGATATTTCTTAAAGAATGGAAAGGTTTCGTAGGGCAGAGCTGGATCATTGAGAAACT
Organism: Ateles fusciceps; assembly: GCA_036589455.1. Lineage (NCBI taxonomy): Eukaryota > Metazoa > Chordata > Mammalia > Primates > Atelidae > Ateles > Ateles fusciceps. The sequence goes on from JAZHEH010002639.1 coordinate 4,725,694, forward strand.
CATTGTAGAGGCAGGAACATCATGAGCAAAGTTTCAGGAATGCAAAGCCATGACACAAGTTTGGCCCAAGAAACAATCCATCTGCCTATTACAAGTCACCGGAAAAGAGGAAAACGGTTGAAAAGGCAAAATGATGCAGCATGCACCCTCCCCCTGCAAATCTGTGAACACTGAAGCCTCATACACACGTGTCATGTGGGTTACTTCTTTTCAAAGCTACTTTTTTCTTTTTGAGACAGAATCTCGCTCTGTCACCAGGCTGGAGTGCAGTGGCGCGATCTCAGCTCACTGCAACCTCTACCTCCCAGTTTCAAGCAATTCTTCTGCCTCAGCCTCCTGGGTAGCTGGGACTACAGGCGCGCGCCACCACACCTGGCTAACTTTTGTATTTTTAGTACAGACGGGTTTTCACCGTGTTGGTCAGGATGGTCTCCATCTCTTGACCTCATGATCCAGCCACCTCAGCTTCCCAAAGTGCTGGGATTACAGGCATGAGCGTTTGCGCTCCACCTTTTCAAAGCTACTTTTAAGAGAGGTCTTGTACTGGAAAGATTGCCAAGGGAGTCATGGATGATTCCAGTTTTATTTCTGCCAGGGTGTTGCTGTGGGTAAGTTATTTGTTACCAGTGTGTCCCAGCGGTTGCATTTATAGGAAGAGGGGGATTTAAAGTGGGCCTGCAAGGACATATCTTATGATGTTTATACATGTTCCCAAACTTACATCAACTCAGTTAGTTAACATGGCATCCACCTAGTTATTTCAGTCAAAAACATAGAAATTATCTTGAACAATAAGCATCTTTAATCAACATTTCTCATATCTTGAGTTCGCATGTCTGGATCTAAGCTTTTCTGCATAGATTCCTCGCGCATTCTGGCCCAAGCCACCATCGTTTCTGTTTGGACTCTGCCCACCCTCTCCCAAGTCATCTCTTTGCTTCTTTCCCTCCTTAGGAGCCATTCGGCATACAACAGCTAAAGTGATTGATTTTAGAAGGTCAATCTAGTAAGGCTACACTACTCTTGAAAACTTTGCTGGTTTTTTTTTTTTCATTTACATAGGGTGATATATAACCGGGCATGATTCAGGGAGAAAGCTGAACGAGCAGGACCCATTTCTGTTCTCCACTTCAATGGATGGTTTCCCTGACACTCCTGTGATGGCTGGAAGATAGGACTGGGTCAGGGGTTTACTTAGGATTCTGCTTTACTGTCATGCCAGTCTTAACCTACTGCCACAGCCTTGACCTGTCATTCAGGTAACATTGTCTACAGCCACAGCCTTGACCTGTCATTCAGGTAACATTTTTCTACAGTCATAGCCTCGACCTGTCATTCAGGTAATATTTTGGACTTATGTAACTTCATTTTGTCTCATCTCTCAGTTTGTTCAGAGTCATCTGCTGGAACCTTCCCACAAAAACCTTGTGTAAGATTACCCATGGCTCAATTTCTAATAGTGGCATTTGGGGCACCAAGGTTAACTTAAAGCTACATTTTAAATTATTACATTGTTCAAAGGAAAGACATTTGTTTTTCTTCTAGATAAATGCATCAAGTCATCATCTATTCTCAGAAAGTTTTAGAAGAGACTTTTATAAATAAAGTTTTATAGCATTTTGTTAGAAAATTGTATTACCAGTGAGAATTTTATTTTCACATCAGATGGAATCTTTGTTGATTTTATTTGACATGGAAATAAAATTCTCACTGGTATTTTATTCTTTCATTATATATTATGTTCATTTCTATGCCTTTTTATTATATGTGATGGTCACTGTGAAAATTCAAGGAAAATTCAAGAATATCTCCTCTGAAAGCAGCTTATAATTGATTATAGGAAGCAAGCTATAAATACCCGATGAGTAAAATACCAAAACACCTCAATATCTGTTTTCAACCTTATTGGTAAGTGAATTCCTTTTAAATTAATTGCCCTAGCAGCTCATATGGCTAGCTCAGGAAGGCTTTCTGAAGGAAACAGCATTTGAAGTAGGTTTTGCGGGGCAGGATTTAAAGAGACATAGAGAAGGCGGGAAGCATCCCAGGCAGGTGTCAAGGCCTGAGTATGTGGGCACAGGTGAGAAAGGACAGGGTCAGAGGGTGGGGTAGAAAGTGAGTCCCACTGGAATCATGCCACATAGGTGGGTCTAGTCAGGGGCAGAAAGAGGGCTCTCGGTTGCTTAGATAAAGAATGAGAAGGCAATGTAAAAATTCGGAGAAAGCATCACCACAGACTCAAAATAATAACTTTCTGGGCTGGAGGTGACACTGGTTAGTGACGTGGCTAGACAATGGCAGAGATGAAATCTTAGTCTCAATCTCTTCACCTGCTGGCATGTGTGATAACACCCATCTCCCCGACCCCCACGGCGTCTGTGGCCAAGACACGAGATCCTGCCTGTCGAAGGGGCTTCAAAGGCACAAGAGTCCCAGAAAATGTAAATTCATTATTTACAAACTGAGACATTCATAATATTAACTGGGGAAATTTCATGTCCAAATCAGTGCTGGGTAAGTATGAGTGGATTTTTTGGAAGGGCAGAAAGGCATTTGGAGGCTATTCCAATATTCAGAAATGCCTAACAGGATACAAGCCCATTCGTGCTTACAAGTGCTAAATGTGTTACTGCAAGAATCAAAAGCAGGGAAATGAAGTTATGTGGTTGAAATATTAGCACGGGTAAAGTGTGAACACAGTTTAGACAGCTGATGATTGCGTGCTGATGCATTTTGGCATGTATACAAAAGGAACATTAACATCACCCTGAAAACTCACTCCTATTCCACCAAATAACACATTTTATTGGGAGGAGAATTTGAAATAACTTTCCAAATGTAGAGATTTAAAAAATACTTTTCTAGAAATTTTTTTTTATGGAATTCAAAGATGGGTGGACATACATGTTTATCTCTTTTGGGGGGCTTCAGTAACACAGAATTAATCATACTCCTCAATCCTCAATTCATGACTGGCATCATTGTCCATGCAAAGATCCAAACTTCAGTTCCAAAATTGGTTTGCTTCCTTGTATTTCCCATTTCTTTCTGGAGAATTTCAATTTCTTTGCTGAGGCTTTGTGGTTTTTCATTTGTTTCAGTCATGTTTGCCGTTGCCCTTGAAGCATCTCTGCTGTGGCCGCTGTGAGCCCCTGTGAGGTCCTTCCACAATAGCACCTCTCTGCTGGATGTTGGTGTCTGTGGCTTGTCTTGTTTTGTGCACATGTGATCTTGCTGCTTCTTAGCATGACAGTGGGTTTCTATTGAAAGAGGCATACATCTGGTATATGTCGGAAGACTCTGGGTCTGATTTATCTCACCGAAACCTGTTGTTGCAACTGGTTCCTTTGACACTGCTATGGCTGGGAAGAGACTGATGACTTGTTACTTCTAGGTGGGGGGTGAGAGTCTGGGGCCCCACCTGGCCTGTGAGGATGGGGGAAGGGTGGTAATGTTTTGCCTGTGTTATGGCTGGAATGGAGTGGGTGCCCGACTGGAGTGAGTGCTGTTTTCTGTTGTGGCTGGACTGGAGTGGATGCTAAGTTTTCTCTTGTGGCTGGGGTTGGGTGGATGCTGGACTGGAGTGGGTACTGTGTAAGTTTTCTGTTGTGGCTGGAGCAGAGTGGGTACTGCCTAAGCTTTCTGTTTGGGTAGGCTGCTCCTTTCTTCTGCCAGGGCTTTCTTTGTGCCTGTTCGTTGGCCTTTCTATGTTGCTGGCATCCTCTGCCCTGAGTCTGGGAACACCCAAGAACTCACTTCTGTGCCATTCTTGCTTCCTGAGACCTCAACCCATCTGCCTTCTGTGCTGTCCAATGCTTGTTCTACTCATAATATTCAAGATTATTCATTACGCTCAGTGGGAAGAAGAGGGAAAAGGATGCGTATTTCTTCTTCCCAGAAGAGAAATCCCACTCATTAAGAATAATTCCTTGTACATTCTGTTTTTCTACTTTGAGAACAGGGTTCCTAAGAGTATTATGGCTGAAGGACCAGGAATGTCCCAGGCAAGCCTCAGCCCAGTCACTGTGAGTTTCTCATGGAAGTCCAACCCACCAAACACCAAATAAAAGAGCGCCACACGTTTGACGCTGGGCTAATGCCCTGTCACAGCAGTAACTGTACAATTTATTATCCAAACTAGACCATCCAGCTGAGAGTAAAAGAAAGTGGTAAAACATTAAAATTTTACATGCTTAAAAAAAGGCTATGTATTCATGCAAATTTGAGCACAATAAAAATGTTTCTTCATAGTAGTATCTGAATATTAAACACAAACATTACTGTTGAATATTCACTTAATCTAAAAGTTCTTGATGATGTCAACATTGCTATAATATCATCAATATTTTAATAACTTATTTCACAAATTATCTTTTATAATATTTTTCTTTAAACAAATCTACATTTCTTTTCAAAGTTGCAAAAGTTATGGTTACAAACATTCAACATTTTCAATAGTTTCAATTAACTACAGTTTTGAAAAAAAGAAAACTTGTGCTCCAGGTGCTAAGGGACCAATACCTCAGCCTTTCAGACCCCTGAGCCAGGTGCATCATGAGTCTGGATGTCAATTTTGGGTAGGAGGGGGCTGTTCCCTCTCTCTTTGTATAGCCACAGAATGATGACTCAAGCCTCTGCTCCCTCAAAGAGACACACAACTCTACCTACTGTGTGTCTACAACATGTCCAGAGTGCTGTGACTCTCCTCCTATGGAGAAATGGTCCTGCCTGGACTGACTCTTGTGACAGGTGCACAGGTGAATGCAGCATCACTTCTGAGCTTGGGTAGAAAAACGCATGGAGCCCCTGAAGCCTCCCTCTTGGACACAGACATGGGATGCCTTTGCAGTACTGGCAGGAGGTACCTCCTGCTGGCTTCCATAAAGCTGTCATGTGGCAAGGTGAGAGAAAGAGAGGGAGAGAGAGAGAGAGGGAGAGATTCATATTCAGGTAAATTAAGATAGAGGCAGAGAGATAGACAGATAGTAAGATACAGTTTGAGGGAGGGGAGATACAGAGAGGAGATAAACAGAGAGACAGATAGACACAGATTCAGAAGTTGGAGGCAGGCCCAGGGGCCCTCAGCTCTTTGAGTTTACTGGCCTGGGTCACAGGTCCGTGCATGAAGGACCCTTTGGCCTTCCAGATGACCAGCAGACCTCTGTAAAGTCTGGCTGCAGTTTCACTGAGTCACCCTAAATAAAAAGCAGCTGACAGTGCTTCTTCGACTCCCACATGGTAAGTGGAGTGAATGACTGTGACGTTTGAGCTGCTGTGCGGGGTTGGCTGTGATGCAGTCGGCAGAGGTGTTGATCACTGATACACCTAGTTTCGTATTGACAGGAGAAGGCCAAAGTTCCGTTCTCATTTTTATTTCTTTACAAGTAAACTCATTTTCATGGCTTGAGTGTAGGTTTTTTTAAATCTCTAAACTTAAAGACATTGATCAAAATGTCATTTTTTTCAGTATTTTGCCTTTTAGTTAGGTATTCATTTCTCATAATTTTCATCTCATTTTCTTCTTGCATTTCTTGCATTTGGAGATTCTCAAGCGTACCTTCATTGTGGATTTTCCTTCTGTAGGACTGGCTGTTGCAGTCAGAATGCACGTGTTGAGTTTCTGAGCCCCGGCTCTGGACAGCCCTCCTCCCACCTCTGCCTGCACCTGGCTGGGTCCCCCCAACAAGCCTGAGACTGCTGCACCTCATTCTTCCTTGGCCTTAACAGAGCTCAAGTTTCTGGATGTTAAAACACAACGCTGCTGGGCGCGGTGGCTCACGCCTGTAATTCCAGCACTTTGGGAGGCTGAGGTGGATGAATCACCTGAGGTCAGGAGTTTGAGACCAGCCTGGCCAACATGGTGAAACCTCATCTCTACTAAAAATACTTAAAAAAATTAACCAGGCATAGTGGCAGGTGCCTGTAATCTCAGCTACGCAGGAGGCTGAGACAGGAGAATCACGTGAACCTTGGAGGTTGCAGTGAGCTGAGATCAGGCCATTGCACTTCAGCCTAGGCAACAAGAGCAAAACTCTGTCTCATGCACACACACACACACACACACACACACACACACACACAAGCATGTTTTACCATTTACCTGCTGATCACTCCTCTGACTCAGGAGCACACATTCTGTTCTTTTGTTCTTACCATTTAACACTATTTGACACATAAACCTATTTAATGGAGTTTTGGCTCCCTCTGTGAGAATATGAGTCCATGAGAGCTGGCTGTGTTTTTGGTGGCCTCTGTATGCCCAGTGTCCTGAATGCTGCCAGGCTCATGCCAGCTCCTTAAGAAGTTCTTGTGACATTACATTTTATCCAATTAAATGAAATTTTGTTTTTCACAGAGTCCATTTTCAAATGCATTTTTTCATCTTTGCTCTGATTTTCCTTATTTCTCCTGCCACTCTATGCATTGTTACTTGGTTTTCTGTTAAGCTGAGTTTTGAGGGAGGAGAAGTCGTGCACTGTTGCCCACTGGCCAGGTGAGTGAGTCCAGTTCTCCCTTCTCACCATCAGTTTGGTGGCTGTTGTAAGTCATCGAGCTTAAGGTGGGGATCTGTGGAGGCACACGACCCGCAGCCATGGTGGGCTGGAGGCCTGCCTCTCCCCCAGGCCATCATAAAATGCAGGTGTGACCTTTTGTCCACTCCATCCATCTGTCCATCCATCCATCCATCCATCCATCTGCCCACCCATCCAGTTATCTATCCATTCATACATCCATGCATCCATCCATTCATCCACCCATCCACCAACCAATCAACCCATCCATCCATCCTCCATGCCCCCTGCCCATCCATCTGTCCATCCGTTCATCCGCTTACCCACCTACCTGTCCACCCACATGTCCATCCATCTCTCCCTCCCTCCTTCCATTCATCTATCTACCTATCCATTCATCCATTCACCTATCTATCCATTCACTTATCGTCCATTCACCCACCCACTCATCCATCCATTCACTCATCCATCCATCTCCCCCACCGACCCATCCATCTATCTGCCCACCCATCTATCCATGTATCCATCCATCCAGCCATCCAGCCAGCCATCCGTCCAGCCATCATCATCTCTACATAGAGACACGTGTGTGTGTCAATATCTCTGTACAGAAAAAGAGAGAAGCCTTTCTTTGCAAACCAACGGCCGTATTTTCCTTTCCAACGTCTGTGTAGTGAGCACAGGGTCCCTGCGTCAGCATCGTGCAGGACGCGGGCTGAGGCTCCAGTTGCCGGCCATGCCCTGGGCTCCTCTCCCGCCGCGCGCCAGCACTGCCCCCTGCTGGCCGCCTGGCAGCACTGCCCCCTGCCGCGGCGGGAGGAGGCCTGGAAGAAGCCAGGGCGGCGCGCTGGCGGCTGGGCGCTTTCTCCCTGGGGCTCAGGCGCACATTTTAGTCACAGTTACAGACTACGGGGGGATTCGAAGCCTTCGCCTCAGTTTTTATTAAGAAATATTGAAAATCCCTTAGCTTGTATTTGATGTTTAAAAAAATATATATATATAGAAACTGGTTGCAAGAAGCAATATAATGCCGTAGTGAGCACCCTGGGTGAACCTGGCGCAGGTGCACCTGCTTTAATTCACTGTTGCATCATTGAAGGCTTAGACGAGTTCAGACCCCCTCCCAGCCCCGTTGCTCTCATCTGTGAAATAGAAATAATAATAATACTTGTATTACAGGGTTTTGTGGGGATTAAATGTGATCAGAAACCTAAACCGCCCAGACATCATCCCGTGACCAATAAATATTAGCTACAACTTCTTATTAATGCCGTTAGCTGTTAGTGTAATTCATCATCCAGCTCAGCCAGGTAACTTGGGTGGGGAAGGAGGGAGAAACCCCTGAGTGTGCCCTGCATGCTGCCTGCCCAAGGAGACCCTCAGGCCTCCCGGCTCCACTCACCCGGCTCCTGCTGCTCCAGACCAGGAAGAGGTAGGCATGGGGAGGCTGAGGGACAGGCTTGTCCTAAGCCAGCAGAGACCAGGTGTTGTCACCTTGGGTGAGGACATCCCGGAAGGGCGAACACATGAGGCTATTCTTCAGAGACAGCCATTGATGTAATCTGGAAAAATCCACAATATACCAGCAAAAAAAAAAAAAAAAAAGAAAGAAAGAAAGAAAGAAAGAAAAATGTTAATGGTGCAGAGGCTTCAGGTTCTGTTTATCCATCCATCCCACCTTGAAATAGACCTGGCTCTTACTGGAATTTCTCCAGCCACAGGAAGATCACAAGAAGGTGTCAGCTGAAGCCCTTCATACATAAGAGATACACAAATAAGCCATATACGCTGAGATATGATCATGACTCAGAAACAGAATATACATATTTAATTAACAAGCCTACTTGCTCATCGTCATCCTGTCTGACTGTAGCCTCTGGGTGTTGAATGTATATTAGAAGTTCTGTAATCAACTGTCTAGGTATGGGTCATAAATTTCTTCCTCTGTAAAGGTAATAGGAACATACAAGGAGAATGCCAAGTCCAAACTGATTTACTCCTAAAATATCGCAGCACGAGGGTAATATCATAGCACAAGGATAAGCTGTGTAACACAAGTTAAGTGAGGCCTCAATAATGCCGTTCAGTAGTTGCAGTAAGTAAGTAAGCTGCAGTAAGTAAGAGGCTGTGCTGGGAGTTCCCTAGCTTTCCGTGGACACTCCTGGTGCAGCCGTGGTATGCAGAGGTGGCCCCTGACCTGTGAGTTGAACTCCCTGAGATCCCACATCAGTGAACTGGAGGTAACAATATTTACTTACATCCAATAGAGCACTAGGGTAACCTTATGCAACCATTACAGTGGCGGTGGTAAGGATTATATCATCCCCTGGAAATGCTGGTGGCATACTTTAAGTGAAATAAAAGTAAAAACATATATATATATATATATATATATATATATGATATGATTACAGGAATGTAAAGTAAAATAAAGAAGGGAAATGAAGCAGTAGTGAATTCAGCCATGGAATTATTAACAGTAATATTTTCTTCTATGTTTTATAAAGTGTATTTGCAATGTTTCTGATGTAAAACATATTAATTTATTATAAACATAACATTACCAGTTGGTTTAAAATAAGCATCTTTGATTACAGAAAGAATAATTCTTTATCTCTACACAATAGGCTTATTTTAGAAATAATGCACAATTTTATCAAATATCTTTAGATTGTCTACTTATATGGATATTCTCTTTGATCAAGAGACATGTTCTATTAGGCTATTAAATCAATCTTTCCTGAAATTAAGATGTTCAATGTTATTATTTTAATATACTATGAGGCTTATTCAGTATCTTACTTATAATTATTACAACTCTAATCATAACTAGTATTGCTCTTGTCAGATTTTAGATATCAAGACTTCAATAGTTTTATAGGTAGGATTGATGTTCATCATTATGTGTGCTGAAACAGCGATTATAATTTTATTTTAAAATGTAACATTTTGTAACATTTTTTGCAGTAAGTAAAGTTTGTTCCTTGATAGAACCCAGGTAAGGCAACTTCAGGTAAAGTGACCTAAGACTTCAGTGGAAATAAACTTCAATTACTTCTACACTCCCCTCCCCAACAAGATACACACACATTGGCTTTATACTTCTTTTTGATGCGATTTACAGTTTCACAGAAAATAGTTTATTTTGTGAATATTTAAGACGAAGAGTCTCAAATCCTGGGTGATTTAACATCCTGCCATTTTTCATGATCTAACATAGCAATGAAGAGATTGGTTTGTAGTAATGTATTAGTTAATAATACATTATACCGATAAAATACATTCAGATTTCTGGAATAATTCTCAGCAGCTTGGGTATCATATCAGTCAGGATGCCTGACAATAGGAATAGGAATGCCATCAAATCAGACATATAACAACTCAACTCACACACACATGTGTTTTTTGTTTGTTTTAATTGAACAACAAGCTGGGGGGTGGGGGTTCCAGGGGCAGTGATGTGGCTTCCTTCTCTGTTCCTGTGACTCCCGGTTCTACACACCATGTGTGCTGGCTACATCCAAAGACTGGTAACCCACTAGATGCAGCCTTTCTAAGGGTCACAACCAGATGAGAAAATTTCCAGATGCAAAGAAGAGACTCAGTTTCCTCCTGGACATGAGAAACGCTTCCCCGAAGCTCCGGATCAGATTTCTGCTCCCACCTCACTAGCCCCATGCCCGCTTTGATGTGCTTGGCCTGTGTGTGGGGCTACCACGCTTTGGCCCTGGCATCTGGAAGGGAGCACCGATGGGGGTCACCCCAGTACCCATGACCTTCCGAGGCTGGGTGATGTGCCCACGCACGCAGGGAGCACTGAGAGATTATTCTCGGTGCCCTGAAGCTGAGGGGCACGAACCCCACCTATACCCAGGCAGGGATACGCGGCCTGCGCAGGGAGGTGTGGGTGGAGAAGCATCGCCCTCCTGAACATGCCCCATCAAAAGCTCCAGGGCGGTGCTCAGAGTCTTACACGGTGGGCCGCCTGTCTCAAGGCCAGGTTGTGGGACACACTGAAGACAAGGGTCAGCTTGACCCGGATACATCAGCTATAAAGCCCCGAGTAAACTGCCCGATCCCAGCGCTGCATCCGGAATTTGTGCTTCCATCATCGGCCCCCAAACTTGATTGCATTCTGAGTAAACCTCCCTAGAGTCGCTTCTCTCTCCAACCCTAAGATGAATAAGCACCACATTCTCCCAGCAGGTGGCAAGAGGCAAGGGCGAGAAGAGGGGCTTGCTGTCCGGTTGTGCCAGCTGCACTCACCGATGATGCCTCCTCCTGGCTCCGCAGGCCCGGGCGCCTTCTGGGGTGGCCCCACTGCTTCATGAGTTTGGCCGACTCTGTGGGTTGATGAGGAGGCTTCCCTGGCTTTCCTTTCTTCATAGTGAGCAGCTCTCCCTCTCCTCACACAGGAGAAGCTGTGAATACTCCCTGGTTGCCACCAGTTCAGCCCCGTTTTCTGACCACCCTACAATGGCTGGCAGAATAATGCCTCTCCTTCTCCCACCAAAGATACCCACAACGTCATCCCCCAGAAACAATGAATGTGGTGATGTTAGCTTGCAAAGGGGATAGGATTAATGCTGCTAATCGGCTGATGTTAATTTACGGGGATTATCCAGGCGGACCCAGTGTACCCATGGGGCCCTTTAAACATAGGAGAGAGAGGCGGAGGGTTGCAGGTAAGGAGAGACTGAAGATGCCAGTGCGTTGCATTTTCCAATTAGAACAGTGTAACAGGTGCAATACATAAATATTGAAGGAAAGGGTTTACTACAGTTCTCTGAAAGTAAGCAGAAGATTATTTCATTTCATGTTTCTTTGGGTGGTTCAATGATGAATGAACACACCCATACAGGATCCTGTTCCAAACAAAACTGTAGTGACTTCTTGTTTAGTAAGAATAATGTGCACTGTGATTAGCAATCTATTTTATCAAGGACAATAATTGGGCATTCAAGATAGTTTTTTATAAAAACTTTATCTCCCTGTCTGTACTTCCTTGCAATGCAAAGTTTCAGGAGAAATACTTGAACAGAGAGCTGAGACTTCATTAATATCCATATCCAAAGAAGAAGAAAGGGTAATCCTGCTTCAGCATTCTTTCAAACTCTAGGACAATGCTGTCAGCCAGGGGAGAGGGAGGGGCAGTGTAAATCCAATCAGCTTCTCAGTTACCACCTTTAAATTTTTACTTTATAAATAATCCTCCAATCAGTGGTACTGGAAGTGACTCACGTGATATTTCATAACCATGGAGATTAGTTTCTTTTAAGGGAAAACCACACATATGATCCTCTAGTAAATGCTTTTTTCTTAGGTGAAATTTTTAGAGCCACCTTAAGAGCTTTGTTTATTATTTTTTTCTCTAAAATTCTTATTTTAAGAAAATTTGGTGGTTGATACCATCAGTTACTCTACAAAAAACCCTCAACCTTTAACGACTTTATTCTATATAATGTATTAACTTTTTGGGTCAACATCATACATTCAGTGTTAAAATTCACGATATTTTATCAAAAATTATTCATCAAAAAGTGTTATTTACTTTTAACTCTGTAATCTTCCTCATAATGGACAAAAGAGAAGAACCAGGATTTGTCAACTGAATTAAAGTTTAAAGTGAAATAAACTACTTACTAAAACGGAATAAAAATAAAAAAATCTGTAAATATCAAGAACACTTGGCTATCTGGAGGAATTTTCTCTTGCAAGTAGCACACCTTACAAAGAATGACAGTAAGTTGCTTGGTAGGGACACATGACAAATGAAAATCAGTGCTCCATATGGCTTCCACTTTAAGGTATTTAAAGTTAAGTCCAAGTCCCTGGCTGGTGAGAAGAGCTGTAAGGCAGCAGGATTGAGGGAGAGCCACGTTAGGCGGAGTCCTGGGGGAGCTGGGTCCCGGAGCCGGAGGGGGAGCTGAGTCCAGGTTCTGTGAAACAGCAGCTGAGAGGAGGTGGGGCAAGCGCCTGAGGGACGTTCCTGAGATGAGACCAAGCCGGGAATGTCCAACGGACAAGACAGCCAGGGTGGCCGGAGTGTCAGGTAGGTGGACAGAGGAACTTCGGCGGTGGTGAGGGTCGGGCAGGATGCAGCCACACAGAAGCCGTGCACAGGGCCATTTTTAAGATGATGGCAGCTCTGCTTACCAGGAGCCAACCGTGAGAGGGCCACCGTGCTGGATGCCGTGAGTGCAGAGTGTGGGTTTCCCCTCCCTAGAGTGCTGTGGAACAGACGCACTGTCTCCTGACACAGAAGCAAGAGTCAGCCTTTGGAAATTTAGCAAATTCCCCAAGAATGACGGCCAGCTCCCTAGAATCAGGAAACAGTATCTGAAAACTGTTCACCACAGATTCTCACGTGGTTTTGAATGAGTGAAAAAGGGCTTGTTGAAGACGCTGGGTTCCCAGATCTAGATTCTTAGGGGTTGCTACTGGACCCAGGAAAGTGGGGCTTAGACGTCCGTCTCTCTCCACTCCCCACCCTTCACTGCTCCCTGTGGTCCTGAGCACCTGGCTCTTGACGCCGCCACTGGCCTTCTGCTAGCCCAGACAAAGAAGCCAACTTTTGCAAGAAAAGACCTGCAAATGTGTGAAAACGAACTGACCAGGTTTTATCTACATTCTAGCCATTGTCTTCTAGGGTAAATTCCAAGGAATGATTTCCTTTATCACGTAAAAACAGATATGCTATTTTATTCAGAAAATTATTCTTCATAAAATAATTCCCATTTTACTAAGAAAATGCAATGATTATATGAAGTGAATTGACACATGCAGTAATAAACAGAAAAATGATAAGAGCAGAAAGAGTCACCATTCTTGCTCACATTCTTGAAAATTAATTCTTATTTCCTAAATCACTTCAGTGGAACTACTAAAAGTGAAATATGTTCAATGTCTTGAAAGAATGAAATAAATAATTAGTGAAGAATTAATGGCGGTACCAGAAGGGGAACATTTAAGTATAAATTGTGACCCACAGAATAAAGAATGACAAAGACTATAAAGAAATAAGAGCCGGAAGCCACAGAAACTACAGCAAACAAAGGAAATAAAAATGATGCAGCCACTTTGGTCTAATTAAACCCCAAGGAAATTTTTAAAAGATTGATGTATATTGTTAGAAATCTCATGATTAACTATTTTGGAGTAGTGGGAAGTTGGAAATTCTTTCAGCTAGCTGTTGAAAACATTTCTATAAAGTTTGTAAGATCAGTCAGTGAAGAAGGAAGCTTGCAGAACCAAGCTTGCAGCACATTCAGCTTTAATCATTAGGTCAGCTTCTCTCTGACCTGCTTCTTCATCATTGTTTGGTGTCTTTTATTCCTGAATTATGTAGACTCTACATTACAGTTTCTCTTAACTGCACTATAGATAACAAGCATTATAAAATGCTAAGTTTTTCCTTTGAGATATTCTTCAGGGTCGTGCATCCAAATGAAACTACTGACAGCAGCTGGTCTGAATGACCCATGAGAAGCTGACTTACCAAAGATTGTAGTTTCCACATCCTGATAATTTCACCCCCTTACCTTGACTAATAACCCCAAATTTCCAACCTCTTCCTCTCATTAATGCCCTAAAAAATCCCAGACCAGAACTCTGGAAGGTAGATGTGAGGGCCTCCTTCCATCTCTTTGCACAGTGCCCTGTGATCATTGAACTCTTTCTCTGCTGTACACTCTGCTGTCTCAGTGTATTGGCATGTAGCTGGGCAGTGAGCATATAAACCTGTTGGTCCTGTAATAATGTGATAAATATTATGTAAAACCTACTTGCATGCGCTTTGTCCCCTGATTGGAGCTTCAATGCAGTTCAACTACAATAAGTTGCCATTTATTTAGTTCCTTTGCCGATTGACTTACATATATTTTTTTCTAACAAAAGCACAAGTAAACAAAACATTGCTGAGAAGATACTGATACCCAGGAAAGAACTGAAAGAATTTAATAAGGAAAAAATAGAAATTATTAAGAATCGAAACAGAGAGACCATTTTTTTTTAAATTCTGGGATCTCATAAGTTCATTGTAAGGTCCATTGTAAGGACCTTACGAGATCAGAATTAACAAGAAATTCAGAAAGACTTATTCAGAAATACTTACTTGTATGAGATGTTTTGATGTCAAGGCCAATTCTTGAAATAATAACCTCAAACATGGGATATTAAGTGGTAATGTATTCTAAAACGTTCATTAAAATAGAATCATAAGTCAGACGTCAGGCTAAAACACCTCCAAAGATAGAGGGTAAAAACTGTTAATCAGACTAAATTGCTGTGAAACGTGCAGCCAATCTGCAGCCTCTGAGGCTCTCAAGAGGCCAATATTGGGCCTGAAATTGAAAATGATGGAAAAGTTGGAACTTAGGTTACACCTAGAAGATTCCATGAGAATAAACTGTGGGATGCATGGACAATGAACAGGGGAGAAACACCTTTCCACAGATGTCTTGTTCGCAGGGAAACAGGAGTTTTCAGGAATGGACAGGGTGCAATCATGAGGAATTGGGCTGAGCACAGAACACCAGAGGAAGCACTGACAGATGTGGCATCTCATTATTTGGAAGTAGCACAAATGAGGCTAACAGAAGTCTAGTTAAATGTCTGATGTTAAAGGAGAAAGTATTTTATGTTTGTGAGTCTACATGGCTATTTTAAATCACTTCAAGTAAAAAATGTACAAATAATCTTTTAGGAAAATCTATAAGAATTTGTCCCATTTTGGGGACAAAATTTTAACTGATTTTAATAGCAGCCAGTTTTTCTAATAAATAGTAATGTTCCATGACTTTTATTTTATTTAGTAAAACACAATAGTCATTTTACATGTGGAATTGTTACATTATTGCAGGGTTGCAATGAAGATACACCACTCTATGGAAATTATTCTTTTAATATTTTCTTGCCAAATATCTTAGCGCTGAATTCTTTGTGGACAGGACAAACACTGCATGCAGGGGTGATGGGATTAATTATCCACATGTAAACACATGAATAAAGAAGACAAGTAAAGATTATAAAATACGACATTCAGAAACAACTGGATGAAACATTTTGAGATAAAAAAGTTTGAGTGTTATGTGACGTAAATAATGAGTGCACAACATTCTACTGTCTTTCATTGAACTTGCTTGAAATAGTTTCCTTTTTTTTTTTTTGGTTGGGCTCCTAGTGTCAGACATTCTGATTTTGATCCGTGGCCCTGGGTAGGGTGAATGTTCTGAACATAGTTTGTGTGTCTGTCAGGTGGGAAAGGATAAGGGCCACTTGCTCAAAGAGCTCCTCTGAGGTTCGTAGAAAGATGCAGTCACATCAGCCCAGCATGGCCTGCCAGTGCCTGGCCTGTCCACATTTCTTCCATAATTTGTGCAGCAAGCCTCACGCTTATCCACAAGGAACTATTTTTGTTTATAGGACTGCAGATAGGTGCTTGCGCTTAGACACTTTTTCATAACCACTAATTAAGCTATAATCATTAATTAATTCGCCAAACATTTTAAATGGATATTCTTATGTGAGTTGACATAGCTGGTCCTGAGAGGTCTACTAAGAGAATTAAGAAATAGCTGTTGACCCCAAAGACATAGTCCTTGCCCTGCAGTTGTGGGCATCAAGCTTGGGTTCGCATGAAAGTGAAGAAACAACCATTTTTGTGATTATCTCTTAACAACTATCTTGTAAATTGAGCATAATGTGCTACATTCTAGCCTCTGTGTTTCAGAATGATGTGAAACTCCTTCACGTATGCCTGTAAACGTTTATAGGAACATTTAGGAAAACGCACTGTGTTGCAAAGGGAAATTCACGAGAAAACAGACTCTAGAACACTCCTCACCCATCTATTATTTAAAAGATAACAGGAGTAATTTTGTTTGTACAGATTGCCAGTCTGCTCAGTTACAACATGGAATTATCATTCAGGCACTGCCAAATCCTGAGGCAAACAATCAGTTTCTTTTTTAATTTGTGATGACCATGAGCCACTTCTTGGAAAAGAAACTGTCTAACAGGTCTTAGGTCCGGCATTGCTGTATCTGGGGCACTAAGATTATTCTGAGGGAATAACTTATTTGCATCTATAACACCTCACTCAAATACTACCTTTCCTTAGCTTTGTCCAGTGAGACATAATTCTTTTTTACCTGAGATTCACCCCAAAGTAATTTATGTTTTGTGAAATTTCAAATAATCATAAGACTTATGATCATTATGAATTTTTATTTGTAGTAAAAAGCAGACATTCTCATTGGACTGAAGTTTAATGACAGCTAGAGACATCAGTATGAACCTGAGAACAAGGTTATGGTTTGTCTTTCTAACAAATGATACAGATCAGGACGACGTGTATGATTCTACAGCGTTTGATGAAGTGCTGGCAATGAGTGGAAATTTTGAACAGTTAACAGGTGCTACTGATGTGGTGGCAACTCCCACCTCTTCCAGCTGAGACCAGCCTCAGGAGGAGAGGCACTGCGGGCCAGTCACAACTGACAAAGTAACTTAAAAAACACACACGACCTCAGGCTGTCTTCTTCTGAAGGGAAACGGTCATAAACAGGAAATTTATCTCAGCAAAGTGAAAGAAGGAATGAGTTGTGGGAGCCACAGGACTGTCATTCTTCCCAAGCACCAAGCCCTTGGCATCTGAGCACTGGGTCACGCCCCACACATCTGCACGGCCCAGGATCCCTCCTGGAAACACCTCTGTCAACTGTAGCTTACTGCCTTTGTCTTGTCTCTGTAAGCCCCCTCCCCTGCCTGTCCCTGCTCACGCTGCATATGAATTAGCAAATCCATGATGCCAAAAGATTGTAAGGTCAGATGTCCAGCAGATGGACAATGATATAGTTTTGCCTCAGTTTTCCCCTTTAGCATCATAAGCCTATAAAAGGGGAGCGAAGTTGCTTCTCAGGGAGCTCGGTGAATGAGGCTGTAGCCCCCTGCAGCTCCTGGCTGAAGAAAAAGCCACTTCCTTCCTCAGTTATGTGTTTGAGAGGTTTGTTTCTCGCCACTCCTGCCTCAGTGGGTCCTCCAGGTAGCCTCATTCCCTTGCAATAGGAGCCATGGTATCAGAGGGGAGTTTATCAATGAAAAAGTCATACAAATAAATTTTAGAAGCAACAACAATGAAGACCAGAGTTCCTCATCTAGCATTTTCCACTGTGATCCACGATTCTTGTTTTTTGTGGCGTTCAGCAGAATCTCGATATTAACCCTGCAACCTCACTGCGAGGGAGCTGTTCCATGCTGTCACCTGCATCAGATCCTCTGCAGGGCTCTCTTCTAGCCCTGCTGGCTGCAGAGGATCCAGTGGAGAATGCTGGGCTACCTCGTGCATGGTGAAGGCACTGAGTAAAGGAGTCTGGGGCCCTGAATGGCTGTGTGGAGTCCTCTTTCACCCTTCCTCATAAGCTCTGTTAGACTTGATAAGAGTTAGAAATGAAAACAGTGTTGGATTTAGCCACTGAGATTTGGGAAATTATTTATAGTAGAGTGCCTATCCTAATGAGTATAGAAACAATTCTAACTACTCTTCAAATATTTTCATCATTATACATGGTCCCGTCAATGGGTTAAGATGATTGACGGCTTCCCACGGTTGCCAGTGCTGTATTTTACTAATCTTTGCAAAAAGTTTGCCACCATTGTCAACAATGAATCTCAATTATCAGTGTGGACCTAGGTAAGAATTATATTGAGCACAATTTCATGTGTTTATCAGCTTTTCTTCTGTGAATTAATTGTCTGTGTGCTCCCCTCCCCTCCCCTCCCTCCTCCTCCCTCCTCTCCCCTCTCTCTCTTCCTCTCCTCTCCTGAACTTAAAGGGAAAGGCTTTTTTGTTAAAAACATGTCCTACAGTTATAGAAACAGTGAATCTTACTGAGATTTCACCTGTAGTTGTGTTAGGAGACAGGAAATAGTCATAGGAAATTCTGATAAAAATAATTACATGGTTGTTTCCATGGAAACTGACAAGTGAGTCCTTGAAATCTTCCGAAAAATGGGAAAGCAAGTCATCCACTGTCAATCTCCCAAGTTTAGCTGAAGGTCATTTTTATAAACCCCAAATGAATGGCCTATAACAGATCCCAGCTCCTTATGTGAGCCATGTCAATGGAGATCAATACCCATGGTGCAGGTGCCTGCAGGAGCAGCCTGGGGAGGCCATCGGTCAATACGCATTCAGGACAAGGCACACACCGAACCGGAGCTCGGAATTTTATGGCTGAAAGTCCACATGTTCAAATGACTGATAATTAAGTATTTATTGAACTTTTTATGCCATAAATCAACAAAAATACTAAAGACTAAGCTCTTCTCTTGGTTAGATTTGAGGATGATAACATTTTTAATGGGCTTTCTATTTTAGATTTTATTCCTTTTAATTTTGAAAAAAAAACAGGATAAAATTCAGTCTAATAACTGCAGAACGTGATATTAGTAATTACTCATGTCTTAGTGAGAGACTTCTACGCACTTGCCTGGTATTTTAATCAAATCTTCAATATGTAGTTGTAAGAATTTATTGCCACACTTTTCAACTTCTTTCACAATTCACCCTGTATATATTTATTAACACACTCTCACATACCTGATTACACACTGTGATAGACACTGGAGTATTGCAGTAAAATATCCACGAAAATGAGGAGGGCACCTGAACTCATGGAAACACGCTTGAGTATTTACATTTAATGGGTTATTTTTTCTTATAACTCTTTCTCTTTTTTTTTTAATTTCAAAGAACTCTATGTTTCTTTTCCATTTAAAATTTCACATCTGGTAATTGCTGTCTGATTTTCCATAGAAAAGACAATTATTTTACTCTCAGGATATTCTAGAACATGACACTTTTTTGGCAAGCAAGTAGTTGTAATGGAAAAATAAATATTGAGCTAAATACCAGAAGATTTATCTGTATCATTGTCTATGTAATCCCATGCCTTCTTTCCTCACACAAACAAAGAAAGTTACTGACTCAAGTTTTTATCACCTTTAAAATGAGAAAAGCTACTTCATACTCTTTCTCACAGGTTGCTTGTGAATGGCAAGTCGGGTGTTCTTTGGAAGTGCCTTGAGAATTGTTACAATGTGCAGGTGATCTCTTAGAACACGTTGTGGAGCTCGCCCTCAAATTCACCTCCTGAAAATCAGCCCTGACTGCTCCAAGACACCGTGATCTGAAGAGTCAGCACAGGTTCCCGTCTAGCCTTCGTAACAATGGTTGAGCGAGCCACCTCGGGAGCCCCTGAAAGATCCTTTCGAGATGTGTATTTTCCTCCTGACACTTGCCTTTCCTCACCCATCTCATGCTCCTCGCCATTCATACTGGCACTGCGCTCATGGACCCTGCAAAGAGGAGGCAGGCTGCAAAATAGAAACAGCAGAGCTGCTGGCATTCATTCTCAAAAAACCTGGCTCTTAGATAAAGGAGACCGGAGAGCATAAAGAAATTACCTTGGTCAGAAGCGTTTAGGAGATGTAGGTTTCGCTGCCAACTTTGAGTGAATAGCATGATGCTGCTGCCTCCATGGTCTTACATGGCATCGAGATGAAACATTTTTGGCTCATAAATATAGATATCTATTGTATACAACTCAGTAATAAATAGGAGCAGAATAGTGACACACTCAATAATCTGAGTGAATCTGCAGAGAATTATGCTGAGCCAAGAAAGCCAATCCCAAAAGTTAACATTCAGTATGATTCATTTGCATGACATTTTTGAGATGACAGGATTATAGGTGTGGAGAATAGATTAGTGGCCACCAAGGGCTAACGAGCTGCTGGGGTGGAGCGAAGTGGGTTTGGCTCTGGAAGGCAGCAGGCGGGACCTTCTGGTGGCAGATGTTCCCTGTCTGGACCAGGTCGACACCAACATCCTGGCCAAAAGGCTGCACTATGGCAATGTCAAGACATTACTCCTGGGGTGGGAGGGGGTCTGCCTGCATTATTTCTTACAACTTCATGTGAATCTTCAGTGATCTCAAAATAAGAAGTTAAAACATACATTTATGGCATTGTTTACATTTGTAATCACTACACAGCTTTTCATTAACTCTTTATGAAGACGTAAGAAAAAAGTCAGCAAAACCCCAAATTCCAGCTTTTGGCTGAGTTGCTGTCTATCTGAATTTCTCTTTCTCCATGCTTGCCATGGGCTAGATCGTTAGCTGTCCCCCAAGGTTTTCTGTACCATGGAACACACACACACACACACATACACACACACACACACACACACACACACACACACACACGGCATCAATTCCAGGGACTGGGGATTCAAACAGATTTCACTCCTATGATCAGGTTGTATGTTAAGGCACGATTGAGCATACAATGCCGAGAGTATCTGTGTGGGCTGGACCTGTTCTCATGATCCCTTTAAGAGAAAAGTTTTCTCTGGCTGGTTGCAGAAGGAGAGCTGGGCGTGCAATTTCTGATTCTCTAATCGTATTGAATGGTAGACGTGACCTGCAAGAAATAAGAGCAGAAGTTCATACTGGGAAGAGGCTGAGATGGAAATTGAGTAGGCAAGATGAGAAAATGTTTTATGGGACTAAATAGCCGAGCAAACAGCAGTGGATGATGAGGAGCTTACAGATTAAGCTTGGCTAAAATTGATAATCATTACAAGTGTGCACTATTGATGCAAATTCAATGGATCCAATTAGAGAACCAGGAATTAACTTAAGAATATGTAAGGGCTGGCTGGGCGCGCTGGCTCATGCCTGGAATCCCAGCATTTTGGGAGACCAAGGTGGGCGAATAACTTGAGGTCGGGAGTTCCAGACCAGCCTGGTCAACATGGTGAAACCCCATCTCCACTAAAAAATGCGAAATTAGCCAGGCATGGTGGTAGGCACCTGTAATTGTAATCCCAGCTACTTGGGAGGCTGAGGCAGAAGAATTGCTTGAACCTGGGAGGTGGAGGTTTCAGTGAGCTGAGATTGCACCACTGCACTCCAGCCTGGGAAACAAGAGCAAACCTCTGTCTAAAAAAATAAATAAATATATATATATATATATATATATATATACACACACACATATGGGCTTAGTGCCTCATTAAGGAGGCATAAAAATGAAAATCAGAGATTATTTTCAAAGCATATTTGATTATACTTATGATAAAGTTGGGTTTTTACTTATGTACAAATCCTGTAAAAAATGTGGACGTGCAAGGAATTCGGACTAGTCTTCCAGTTTTAACAACTACAAACATTTTGGCAATCATGTTTATCTACTTTACACTTGTTTATTGTGATTTGCCAAGCAAATCTAAGGGACTGTCTCGACCACCCTAAATCGTTCTCTAATATATGTCTCTAATGGACAAGAACGTTTAAAGTTGAATCACCATGTCATTCTATCTAACAAAATTAAGTCCTTTATCTTATAATGAGATATTAGTCATTTAAAATTACTTTCTAGTGAAAACACAAAATATTCATGAAACACTAAATGAAAAACATATGATTCAATGTTTCTGAGAATTATAGTATCATTACTATTGGTACATATTTGCATTGAAAACGGAGGCTGAAATGCAGAAAAATGTTAAAAATCGTTAATTGATAGTGGCGTTTTTGTATTTTTCTTCTTTATGATTTTCTTATTTTTCTGAAATAAGTATGTACTTATTTATATCTAAAATATTATTTCTGAATAGGAGTTACAGAACATTTCGCATAGAAATGTATTTAAAAGTATTTAGCGAAACATCAACATGAATAGCTTATAGCATCCTTAATTTGTACAATATTTCTCAAACACTTTTGCTCCATTAAAGGCTTTGTTTTGATTTTGTGAGAGATTTGTCTATAACCTATTGTATTTGACATTGGCTTATTAGTGATATAAAAATTTCTCATTTATCAAATCCCATTAGTTAAGCCCTTGTTACATGAGTGGCATGTCTACCGAAGCAACCAGCTCAATGTCATCTAAAAAGTAAGTAAAGCGAACATAAGAGAAGGCTTGCATATGTTCTACAGTTGCTTAGAAGAGGGTGGATATTTATTCGGAGCTCTCTGTAGAGCACGTTACTGGACGTGGCTTTGGAAATAATCATAATAATGAACTCACTGGAGGAAGAGCAACTATCTGTACCAATTTAACACAGACTCAAAAACTTCACTTTGCTTGAGGGAATCGACATGTTTACTGGACATGCATGCCCAGGCCTTCCAGACCGCATTCTAAGGTCACCTCATGCCACATTAGCCTTCAGGTGTTGCTGCGTACACCATGCATAAGGTGCCCGAGTGGTTGTTTTGGGAGACTTTCTGAGCAAGCTTACAATCAGTTTAGATTTGCAGCTGATTTTGTTTAATCTGAAGACTGCTACACCTGACTTGGCTTCTGGCTTGGTTATTTTCCCATTGCTACTAAAAATCCATATTTAATTTTGAAAAAAAATCACTTTCATTTTCGTGAGAACATTTATTCCTATTCAATTTTTGGCTTATGGGCCAGAGAAAATAATTTTTTAACTTCTACTAAAAATGTAATACAGTCACAGAACAGCTTATGAGTCTGCACAAAATGTAACAGGACTATAAAGTTTTAATAATCCAATATGCCTTTCAAATATTTTAATTTACAGCATTATGGAAAACGATTGTTTCTTAAAACCATAACCATTTCTTTGGTGGATTTTATTCAGATAGCAAAGAAAGCCTTATGAAGATTATTTATCTGTAAATGTGTTATAATTTGATTTCTTAATGTCTTGTGATATTAGCTTAATCTACTTCACATTTATTATGTACTTAAGACCTTCCTTAGTGTTTCAGAGAGACTCTAACCTATAAATTCTTGTTTTAACTATAACTATTGATCATAACACCGGCATCTATTTGGGGTAATGACCTTGTGGTTGGGTTTCATTAATTCATACTCTGAGTAATTACACAATAGCACAATATTGCACTTTGGGGAACTTGTATTCATATAACTTGCTGAGCTTTATAGAATACAATTATTTTTGAAGCTATTTTGTTAGGTGGACAGTCTTTTAAACATATAGACATATAAAATGGACTTTTTAAAATGAGACAAACAGGCCGGGCATGGTGGCTCATGTCTGTAATCCCAGCACTTTGGGAGGCCAAGGCGGGCGGATCACTGAAGGTCTGCTCTTTGAGACCAGCCTGGCCAACATGGGGATATCCTGTCTTTACTAAAAATATAATAATTAGCTGGGCATGCTGGTGGGTGCCTATAATCCCAATTACTCTGGAGGCTGAGACAGGAGAATCACTTGAACTCAGGAGGTGGAGACTGCAGTAAGCCAAGATTGTGCCACTGCACTCCAGCCTGGGCGACAGAGCGAGACTTCATCTCAAAAATAAAATAAAATAAAAATATAAAAATAAAATAAAATAAATAAAAATGAGACCGACAAAGAAGCAGTCTATTTGGAGAAATCCTGGAATTATTTCCCAGGTGTAGAAAAGAGCTTGCTAATGGATAGAGAGGAAGTTGCAGTAAAAATAAGTGACAATGGCAGCTCTTTTTTATTGTCCTGGGATTCAGTGTGAGGAATTGTCAGTCATTAGCAAAGCAAAAACAAAATATATATCATTATCTAATGTTTTTAGCCTTTAACAAAAAGTGTTGATAGAAGAATGAAAAAAGATTATTTATAAAAAATTAAGATCAAAATTCTGGCATCTAAGAGACAGAGAAGGCAAATTGTGATTATCTCTGGATCCTTGTGAAATGAAGCAGAGTGGCAAAGCCCAGAGTTTCACGAATGTCCACAGGGCCATGCTTGCCATTAACTATGAGCTACTGCTGTAAAATGGGAGCTCTTCAGTTAGCTTGCTGGTATCTGCACCTTCTTAAACATGGCTTCATTCCCAACAATGTGTATTATAATTTAATGTTAATTTTATTCCTCAAAATACATAAAGTAGTTTAAAAACGATGAGTTCGTGTCCTTTGTAGGGACATGGATGAACCTGGAAACCATCATTCTCAGCAAACTGACACAAGAACAGAAAATCAAACACCGCATGTTCTCACTCATAGGTGGGTGTTGAACAATGCGAACACATGGACACAGGGAGGGGGAGTATCACACACTGGGGTCTGTCAGGGGAAAAAGGGGAGGGATAGTGGGGGGGTGGGGAGTTGGGGAGGGATAGCATGGGGAGAAATGCCAGATATAGGTGATGGGGAGGAAGGCAGCAAATCACACTGCCATGTGTGTACCTATGCAACAATCTTCCATGTTCTTCACATGTACCCCCAAACCTAAAATGCAATAAAAAAAATGTATTACCAACATTATCATAAATAAGGATAACTGCTACATGAATTTTAAGCTCATGTGAAACCCTATTTGACTTTAGAATATATCCCACAATGGGTGTGCACTCAAAATACTGTATTTTAAAAATCCCTGGAAATCCCTCCTCTGGTGTGGCTACTGTCACTGATTATGTGACCAACTTGATAGACTGGCTCACTTTTTCTAGGTTTCATTTTAATTTTAAAGCTTGCTCAGTTTAATTTTGATTTTTATTATAGTTTTTTAAAATGTGAAATTTTAAAAAATAAATATTAAAATATATAAATGTTTTTATTCTTGTCCACTGTTTCCCCTTTTTCTTTATAGGCAAACATTTGTATAGTTCTGGTTATTCTTCCAAGTGCTATTTTTTTTTCAGATTAAAATAAATATGTGTAACTCGACAGATGATTAGGATTTGCTCTGTCTCCCTTTTATTTTTTTCTTTGTCTCTTGATTTACCAATTTATCTACGGTAATTATTTTATGTGTAGAAATGTAGACATATAGAGAGAGATGTGATCTTTCAGCTGCTGATTTCTTTTACTTAGGCACATACCCTGGAGGTCATTCCCAATCGAGGGAAGAGATTCCCCTATTCCTTTTTGACAGCTGCATAGTACTTCATTGTCTGCTGTTGAGGAACATTTGGGTTTCCAATATTGTGTTACAATAAAACAAGGTGGCAATCAGTAGTTTTTTGCATAAGTCAGTTTCTATTTTTTCTATTGCACCTTTTGGACAGATTCAGGAAAGTGAGTTTGTTAGGTGAAAGGCTGAATATACTTGTGCTTTTGCCATGTATAGGCAAATTGAACTCCATATGGAATGCTATCAAACATTCACTGAAATCATAGATGAAAACTGCTCTTGGGCCAACAGAATGTTCTGCGAATGTTTTGGGATTTTGACAGTAAACTAATAATGGTATATAAATGACATTTTTTATTTGTATGCATTTTACAATTGAGCTTTTAATTGGTTTAAGGGATATTTTCATTTATTTTCTGTGAACTGCCTATTCATATTTTTGGTACATTTTACGAATGCGTTGTTGGTTTTTAAAAATTATCAGTATTTAGGAGAATTGTCAAGTCTATTCTGACTATACTTACTGCAGTTTCACAAATGAATTTTAGAACAATTGTAAAATAGAGGGAAGCGGATATGATCATCAGGGTCATGATAAATTTTAAATTGACTTAAATGAAACCTGATAATATCGAGTCTTGCTTTCCAAAAACATGGTTTATTTTTCTATTTACTTCCATTTCTTTTTTTCTTAAGTGTATGTTAAAGTTTTCTTTATATAAAGTTCACAAAATTCGTTAAGCTTATCTTTAGCTATTAAATATTTGATCAGTATTGGAAATACACTCCTCATCAATGTTCCAAATAGAAGCCTGCTTTTCTGTTAATTTACTATCTTTCTACTTTGCCACACTTCTAATTTTAATCATTTTTATTGAATGTTTTTTTCCTAAATATTTACTCATGTAGTCTGCATATTGATATTTGGTTTTTGCTTTCCAATTCATACCCTTCTGTCTTAGTCTGTGTTGCTTTAAATAAATACCTGAGGCTGGGTAATGTATAGAGAAAAGAAGTTTGCTTGTCTCATGGTTCTTCAGGCTGCACAGGAAGCACAGTGCCAGCATCTGCTTCTGATGAGGGCCTTAGGCTGCTTCCACTCACGGTGGAAGGTAGAGCAGAGTTGGGGTGTGCAGAGATCACATGGCAGAGAGGAAGCCAGGGTGGAGAGGAGGCGGCAGGCTCTTTTTCGCAATTTGCTCATCTGTTAAACAGATATTTCTTGAATACCTACATATGCCAGGTTCTAGGGTCTATGGTACATTATTGAATACAGCAGGGCAAGTTCTTGGCCCAGAACATGAAACTTGAATTAAAATGTAAGAGGAGGAGTTAGCCAAACAAATATTTGAGCAATGAGTGCTTCAGGAAGAGGCTTTTATTAGAGGAAGGGTGCTAAGATGGACTGTGCCTGATTTACTTGAGAAATGGAAAGAAATCCATTCTGTCAGGAGCAGACTAGACAGACAGAGCAAGGAAAGGATACTGGACAGTGGAACCAGATCTGATGGGCGCCTGTTCACACCTGGCGCTCCTCACACTGTCCTTTCATGGTGGAAAGGGGTGAGGAGTCTCTCTCAGGCCTCTTTCATAAGAGGATTCATCACATTCTTGAGGGTTCCACCTTCATGACCCAGTTTTCTCCCCAAAGGCCTCACCTCCCAATGCTATCATCATGGAGGTTAGGGTTTCAACATCTGAACATTAAGAAAGCACATTCAGTCCATCGCAATAATCTCATAACATGCTTGCGTAAATATCTAAAAAAGCCACATAAATCTATAAAATATTATTTGCAAAGGGTGCACAATTACTTAGAAGTGTATCCAGGCAATAGTCTAGGATAAGGTTCTCAATTTCCACTGAATTTTCAAATATGTTACTGTTTGATTACCGAGTATGTACATGGACCCTCCAGCAGCAACCTAATTTGTTTGTTTGCTATTCTGGTGAACAAAGTTCCAGGTTTTATTCTATGCAACTCTTATCAATATCACAACTAAAATAATTTGTTGTTTATGGAGTATAATTTGATGAATATTATATCCATGTATCCTTCTAGGGTGCAATGAAACTGGCAGTCTGACTGTTTGAATCATATTGTTTAAGGCAATTGCTTTCATGAATTAACTTTTTGAAAAAAACTCTTCTTAGTACTGAGTTTTCACTGGAGACCACTAAAAATAGCCTGTATAGCTCATAACTATATTTGTTATGTAGAAATTGATAATGGCATTTTGTTACTATATCTCTCAATGTGCCCTATTTGAAATTCCATTTTTAAATGCTGGTTAGAGAGAAATTCTATGAACAGCAGCAAAATATAGAGAACCTGCTGGTCTACAATCTGGTTTGATTTTACTAAAAACTATGGATATTATTTACTAATTATTCTAATATGCATTCCATCCTTCTATTAAACAAGTATTTTTTGAATACCTATATATGCCAGGCATTGTTCTAGGATCCATGATACATCAGTGAATACAACGGGACAAGATCTTGGCCCAGAACATGAAAGTTGAACTAAAACTTAAGAGGAGTTAGCCAAACAAATATTTGAGCAATGAGTGTTTCGGCAAAAGGATTTCATTAGAGGAAGGGTGCTAAGATGGACTGTGCTGGTATGTTTGAGAAGTGGAAAAGAATCCATTATGTCAGGAGCAGACTCAATAGGGAGAAAAGAGGATATTGGACAGGTAGGGCCAGATCTGACGGTGCCTGTTCCACATGGAACTTGTTTTTCCTGTAAGAGGGAGAGCAGAGGAGCTTCCTAATGTGGCTTACACTCTAAAGGAGTGTTTCTGGTTCATTTTTTGAGAATGAACAGCAGAAGAGTTATAGTTGAAGTAGAGAAATTATCAGCAATAGTTACAATAACCCAGCAGAGATGACCATACTATGTGCATGTTGTACCAGTGGAAATTTTAAAAAGTGGTCATATTCTGAGTATTCTTTGAAAGTGGAGATAACAAGATTTCTTCGTGGCTTGGATATAAAGTAAAAGAAAAAAATTTCAAATTTTTATGGAGATAGACTCTCTTGTACAGATAAATGACAATGATAGGTTGGACATCTTTGGGTTTAGCAATGTTCACACACTTCCTGATAAATTCAAATATTTATTTCTTCAGATTTTGAGATTTTAAAACAATAAACATATGGGCCGTTTATATGTTTTTAAAATATATTGTTTGATGCAATCGGGTAGAAGTAATCTTAGTCTATAACAAATTGGAAAATAGTAATTTTTAATTTGTGTTTGTATACAGTATATCTTTTATAAAATCACCTGGAGATTTTATAAAAATGCCAACTCCAAGGTCAAATCCAGAACAGTCCACATAATAGCAGATTCCTTTCTCAAGAGGAACGCAGTTAGGAAATGATACCCTAAGACGTGAAATAAATTATATTGTGTTAAAAACTAGTAGGAAAAATGAAATAGGCAAGTAGGGAAATTTAGATTATCAATACAGTAGATCCGTTTCTATATTTCAGATGTTGCCATGGAATGAAGAGATAGAGGAGGCAGAGAACAAGCCGAGCCCAGCCTCAGATCTGAGCTCCCACGGGTCTATGGGTGTGGGGCCGAAATGGGACACTTGAATTCATAGTCATGAACACTGCAGAGAAATGGGCTACTTTTGTTTACTTCATCAGTTTTGGATTATATTTGGGAAATACAAGGATGTGATACATATTTTTTAATTTTATTAAAATTACTTTTAAATAATTTTAAGGTTTTTAACCCTAAAATACATGAGTTGACAGAGTTTTGATGTTATTAGACAAGTGTAAGTGGGTTCTCATACTTGGAACATCCAAAATACTTAGTAAAATCTGATTTTACTGGAGAATTGCTTATGTCTTTTGTCCATGCCATCCTTTCTGGCACCTACACTATTAATCACTCTGTCTGCTAGAGGCAAGATATGAAAGAGAATAGAAATTATACGCTGGCACACTGATCATGTAGAGCTGACATTTATATAACATATTATTTTTGTGGAATGTGTAAGTGTCAGGGTAGAGTGAACTTGACGTGCTAGAGGATGAAACATTTGAGTTTCGATTGTGCGGTGATTTTATTGTGTTGACACTAATCTGCTCTCCATTTAACCCTGAACACTGAACCTTGGTTGATATGAAGACAAAGAGTTTCAACCCCTTCTGTATTTCTGAAGTACCAGCACTGCAGAGTTTTGCTGCATTTTGAAGGGGAACTCTGAAAATTTCTGAACCATTAAACATTGTAATTTTTTCTCATCAAAACTTTAAATTCTTTCCTAAATGAAGAACGTTTTGAGATGATTAGACGAAAGCACGAAAATGAGTAGTCAACTTGACATGAGAAGAATGAGAGACCATGAGGAAAATGAGACTCGAGCTCATCACTTTCTTAACACAGAATCCTGCAAATCACCCGCTCATTTCTCCAAGCTACAGATTTGACTAAGCATAAGTATTCGAATATATTATTGAATCAATTCCAAGAACTCTAATGTGCATTGCTCCATTTTCCACAACACGGACACCGCTTCTCTGACGAGGGTGTATGTGCACTTTGAAACTCTGCTTCGGGTTCAATTTGTGACCTTAGGCAAATCACATTTTTTTCTATCATAGATTTCTCATCTGTAAAATGATAATGCCATGTTCCCTCACATCGAGACACAAATGACTGTTTAATAGCTGTAAGGCACCATTACGCTAAACAGCATAAAATGCTAAGGAGAAACAGGCAACGATTCAAAACAAAAATAAAACAAAACTTAAAACTCTCATCCACAGTTATGCTTTGGTAGGATTGCTGACTTCTGTCACTTCCTTCCTAAAATGACCAAGCTGACTATGTTTGTGAAAAGATGGAATAAGGTGAAATATGTCAACGTAACATTTTGCTTTCCTTCTGCCTTTTGGATATGCATGAATGCAAACCAATACCATGTTCACCTGCGGCTCCCAGAAACACTGGGCTCTCTGGCCTCGAGGCTCTCATCCCTGTGCCTAGGGTATCAACAAGCTAAGTTTCCTATCCTTGAAAATACTGCATATTTGGATAAAGTGTTTCTTTATGAAGGTAGCCAAAAACTTTACCTGTGTTCCTATGCATAATCACACAACGGTGGAGAATATGCAAACATTGTGCAGCTATCAATATATTGGCTGTTGTTTCTTCTCCACTGTGGTTTTAGAGAGGTGAAGTCACTTGATGGATATACAGAAAAATGGTTATGCAACGTAGCTGGCAGGAAAATTCCCACCTGTCCCTAGCCTCATTCTCCACCCCTTGGCTGACATCCATTTCCATTGCCTCAGAAGTTTTCCTAATTCATTGGTGATCAGAAGACCTAAGCTTGGTTCTATCGCCCATTTCACGGACATGTCGGCCCCACACCCATAGACCCGTGGGAGCTCAGAGCTGAGGCTGGGCTCGGCTTGTTCTCTGCCTCCTCTATCTCTTCATTCCATGGTGACGTCTGAAATATAGAAACTGATTTACTGGATTCATAATCTGAATTTCCCTAATTGCCTATTTCATTTTTCCTAGTAGTTTTAAACATATTATAATTTATTTCAGGTCTTAGGGTATCATTTCCAAATTGGGTTCCTCTTAAGAAAGATTTTTGGGAACTTTCTGAAAGGCCCCAATCAGATCCACTGCATCAGCCCCCGGGGAGGATCCCAGGAACATGTATCTTTTGAAGCTCATGGGTAATTTAGCACCCAATGAGGATTCATACCTTAGGGCAGTGTTGCTTCATGAGGTGTGCAGTTTTGCAAATCATGTATATCAGAGTCACCTGGAGATTTTATAAAAATGCCAATTCCAAGGCCAAATTCAGAACAGTCTGCATGATAGCAAGCACGCTCACTCAAAGCCAACGAGCCCCAAACCCCATCTCTGGTTGTCAGTGGGACCCAGCGCAGGAAGCACTCTGGTCTCTTTCAAGTTTCAGTCCTCTGTTGACATTCTGGTTCTGTACAAAAACCCTCGGTCCTGTTAGGGTCACAGCATATCAAGCCACTGCAGGCAAGATCATGGTTCTCCAGAAAAAAGCAAAATCCTGCTAAGGAAGCACCACTCAATCATGAGCTACATGTCCTCAGATCAACGCCTTCCTCATCCCACCTCAAGGAGGGTTGGGAGGTTGCCCAGGGATCCATGCCTGGGAAATCTGCTGGTCGCTCCCACTCCCATTAAGTGTGTCCTGGAAATTGTTTGTTGAAGAAAACCCCTCCTCTAGCAGAGCACATTGACACTCGGTGTGGACAGAAACACGTCTCCAGAGTGGACTTTCTGGTTCAGGAAGCGTGTACCATCAGAGGTAGCTAGCCTAGCAATTCAGATTATGTCCTCAGCCCCCAATGACCTGGACTTTATCCTATCCTTACCTCTTACCATCTGATGATTTTGGGCAAGTTACTTACACTTTTTTCCTTCAATCTCCTCATCTGTAAAATGGGGGATAGAGGGGTACCTACTTCACAGGATTTTTGTAAACATTAAATGAAGGAATACAAATAAAGCCCTTAGACCTAAGTCATAATAAACACTCAATTTAAATTAAAATTATTGTCATTAACATCAGAACAACAACAACAAAACACATTCCCCCAATACTGGGTAGGAATGTCTCAGAATTCAGGCACTTGTAGGATTTAGAATCAAATCAAAACTTCCCGGCCAATATTCCATGGTCCCGCATGTATGGATACATATCTTTTCAGCTCTTAGGGTAGCTGAGTGGTGCCTGGGGCTACCAGGAACCCTAGGCTGATCTCCCATCATGAGCAATCTCATCTAGTTTTCCCATGCCTTGTGAAAATATTGCCATTTTTTATGAGGCCATAATATCAAACATGCAAATATCATCATTTTCTATGTTACAGGTTGATGGCACTGGGGAAGCAATACACGTTTTTATGGTTTGGCTTCGTGTCCTCACCCAGATCTCGCATTGAATTGTAGTTCCCAGGGTTGGACGTGGAGCTTGGCGGGAGGTGATTGGAATGGGGGAGGGAGGTGATGTCTAATCCTCTAGCTCTGTCTCGTGATTGAGTTCTCATGAGATCTAGTTGTCTGAGAGTATATACCACCTGCCCCTTCACGCACTCTACTGCTCTGATATGGTACGACATGCCTGCCTCCCCTTCACCTTCTGCCATGATTGTAAGTTTCCTGAGGCCTCCCAGCCGTGCTTTCTGTACAGCCAGTGGAACTGGCAGTCAATTAAATCTCTATTCTTCATAAATTACCCAGTCTTGGGTAGTTTCTTATAGCAGTGTGAGAATGGACTAACACACACATCATCTACAGATGTGCTGAGATAAGACTGAAGGCTCAAAGTCACCCAAAATTCTGTTGAGTCTTTTGTCAACTCCACTGTATTAATCGATGCCATATATTGACTATTTGGGAAGATCTAGGCAGAATCTTCCCTTTTTTCTATATTTTATTATTTAAACCTATGTAAAGATCACAGGCCAATCATCAGAGACATGGACTGCAAGCCTCATACCTCTGCCTCATCTAAGCTTTACGCTCCACTGGCCTGAAACCTGGAGATTCCACTTTCCTTGTCTCCTGTGTTCGTCAACTTCAGTGAAACCCACAAAGCAAGGTTTTCTCTAAATGCTGCTATATAACTATCCCCATATTGACCAGTACTTCCTCACTCTCATTTTCCATCATGCATTTTAAAGCCTCCATTCTGTGGCAAACAAACCCTTTAATTGCTTAAGAATAGTGCCAGCAAAACAGAAAAAGTGATCAGTGTTTTCCAATTTCTGCACTAAGAACAATTAATGGGCCATAAAATCAGCTTGACTGGTGGCAACCATATTAAAAATGAAAGCGGTGAGAATATAAAATGTCAGAATTCATCACCTATAGGTTAGTTTGTGTGTGTGGGGGGGCAGGTACACACACACACGTGTGTCCTGAATAATCATTTTAAATGCGTTTCTTACTACAGAGCAAGGGCAAAGCTTAAAACCCACTGCAATCTATTACCTTCTATTAACAATATTAAGAAATAGTAATTCACATACAATTTCAAGATATAATTAAAGTACACAGGGAAACAAATGGACATCCCTAAAAGCCACAAAAGCAGAAGGAACTAGGAAGCCGATGAAAAAGGCTTATGCTTGAATGGCATTGCAAGTTCACAGGTGCGGTGACAGGTGGGAGGGCCCATGGCTGGTATGTTGGGAGTGGTGTGTAAGGGCTGATATTTCATGGCTATGGCTCATGCTATGTACACACTCAGGACATGATCCTGTGTAAGTGCAGACGTCAGAGCTCACCTGGAACTAAGAACCTTTCTGCCATCACCAGGACTCCTGGATGAGTGTGGGACAGAAATGAGACACCTGGCCATGACAAGGAGTAAGACAGGGCTTTGTGTGAGAAAAATGAGCTCATGTGTGCCACATAATACACACAGGCACACACAAACAGGCACACACGCACACACCACACAGGCATGCACATACAACATGCACACAAAACATAGGCATACAGAAGTACACACATACACACACCATACACCTACCACACAGGCACACACACACTTCAAGCCACACACACGCATATACCAATGAAAGCACACATGTACAGGCACACACATATATATATATACCACAAACACACCACACAGGCATTCACACACAAACACTACAAATACACATAGATCACATCCCCCACACAGAGGCAAACACATACACACTTGCCACACACCTTATACAGATGCATACATACACACACACTATGCTTATACATCACACACACCACACATACCATACACAGTACATGTCTACACACACTACACTCACTGCACATACACACTACACACACATGCATACACCACACACTAAACACACATGCACAAACCAGACACACATGTACACACATGGGCACATCACATAGGTTCTGTAGTACATACCTGTACTACACATACAGCAAACATACCAGACACACTACATACACTACATATATACACTAAACACATACTACACACATGCACACAAACCACTACACATGCTGACATGCTATACACACACATACACACACACCAAACACACCACACACTATACACACATGCACATCACACAAAGAACACTGCACTACACAGTCACACCCACCTCACACACAAATTACAAACACACATCCCACATACACACTACATATAAACACACTGCACACACACGCTCCATTAAAAACAGTACCTTCTAGAAATAAAAAATGTAATGTCTGAAACGAAAAACTCAGTTGATGGGTTAAACAACAGTTAGAAATGGACTGATGTGACAGTGCGTTGAAGAGAACACTGGGGAGTGATAGAGGGTATAGTGCATAAATATAAAGAGTTGACAGTATGTAAAATGGGTAAGAGCAACAGTGACCACACAGAAAAGGTCCAACACACTTAAGTCTCAGGAGGAAAGAACAGTGTAAATAAGAGAAACTCCTTACAAATTTTCTGTAATTCATGAAAGATAATGACATTAATGAACCAGAAGGTGTAACAAAAATCAACTGGTTTGATTAAAACCAAATCTACACTATGGCAATATATAGCAAAATAAAAAACACAAAAAAACAACATTTATTACCAATGAATGACATTAGAGTAATTGAACTTCTTAACTGTCACAACTAAGGCTATAAAATAGAGAAATTATATTCCAATGCTGGTGGAATGAAAAAGAAAAGCTCTTTTTCTATGTAAAATATCATTCACAAGTGAGATTAAAGTATAAAATCATTCAGGTGTAAATGGAGGTATTTTACAACTCACAGATGCTCCGTGAAAAAGTAATAAGGGACAAGCTCTGGGAAGAAGGAAACTGAACCTAGAAGCATATTCTAAGACTGACATGGAAGAACTCTAGGCCCAGAATAGCTAAGAGCCATGTTCCCTTTCAGCAGTATGGAAGACAGCTCTCAGAAAAGGAATCCTATGAGTGCAGTGCTGGACCCACAGAGGTACCAGAGATTATTATCTCTCTATCTCCAAGTTGCCCTTGCCACTCCCACCCTACACCAACAGAAGCAGCAGCTTGTTCCCTGCACCTGAACTCACCAAAGCAGTGGCAGGTTTATCTTGTTTGGAAAAGATAATAAAAATACAGCAACATGGAGACTCAGTCCAGGAGAAGTAAAAGGGAGTGGGGCTGAGGTGAGGCTCCGACCAACAAGACCAAAATCTATCTGGGAGTGATGTAGGCCAGGGCCTCCAGTAGAGGTAAATGTAAATCCACTCTGGAAGAAAAAATGCCCCTACTCAGCACAGGATGAATAAAAAAATCATAATTTGGCCAGCAGGCAGAAGACACAGGAAAAATCACAAGTTTCAAAGTTAGCCTCAAACATTTCAGGCATTAGATTTTCAGATAAAAAATAAAGTAATAATGTAAAATATGTAAATAAATAGAAGGTAGAATCTGCCAAGTGAGCAAAATATGAAAAATATGAGAAATTAGCAGGAAATCAGAAAAAAGGACATACCATTTTACAAATGATGATTACATTTATTGAAATTAAAAACACAATGAAACAAAAAGATTAGACAAAATAGAAAATAGAGAGCTAGACAAATAAAGGTAAGAAATAAATAACCCACCTAAAACAACATAAATATATGACACCAAAGTGAGCCTAAGCGGCCAGGAGAGAGGCTGAGAAGGCCCAGAGAAATCCGTTTAACACCAAAGAAGAAAGAGAATGGAGAAGCAGCGATGCGGACGTGGATGGTGGCTGAGAATTGTTCAGAGCTGTTAAAACACAGAGTACAATTCACACAAGCTCAGGCAGAACCAGTTGACATCTACACACGTTGTAGTAAAATTACGCAGCACCAGTTGACAAAGACAGAGCTTCAATACAGCTAGAGAGGAAATGGCACTCACAGAAGTATGACAATGCAATAAACAGTAACATTATCAGTAGGAATCGTGGCAGCCAGAACCTGATGAGTAAACAGAAAATATTTTCAGTTTAACAAACACTGAGTTTACTAAATAAGTCTTTTCTGAAGTAATTTCTAAGAAAAGTAATCCAGAAAAAATAGCTGGTGGCAGAAATAGATGAGAAGTAAAATGAAAATGTGAGCTGAGAAATTAATAAGTAAATCTAAATAAAAATTTTTGTATTTAATAATATCTAATATGTTACATTATTAAAAGGAAAGAAATAAAATAACATCGATATGTGAGTTATAAGGGGGTTGTTAGGTGATTTTATTTTCAGACTGAAAATAATAATTTCAGAATATCTAAGATGTACATGGTGAAATTCACAGTGTATCCTATCAGATTAAACAAGTACAGTATATAACTTTTCAACCTAATGGGTAAAAAAAACAAGAAAGCAAATAAAAATTTCAATCAATTCAAAAAATGCAAATAGAATAAAAAGAAGCATAAAGTGGAACAAATAAAGAGCACAGCATATGGAGATAGAGAGAAGTTCAAGTTAATTGATGAACAGAATCAATTATAATGGATTACCAAACCACTTTGTAAGACTTAATTAAATAAACCATGCAGATGAAAAATTCATTTTTAGTATTTAAATGATACATATCTATGACATAAAGCACAGAATTGTTGAAATTACATGATATGCTAATCAAATAAAAGATGTCATACCTACATTAATATCCCACAGAAATAAAAAAACTAATATAGATTTCAGTATCAGGAGTGGGGTACTCTGTAAAACACGCCTAAAAATGTGGAAGCAGCTTTGCAGCTGAGAACTGGACAAAGGCTGGAAAAAAATTGAAGGAAATGATAGAAAAGCTCAAATTTTCTTGAACAGACTGTTGGTAAAAAGAGACTTTAGGGACACTGCACTGAGAGCTCAGGAGGAAGTGAGTAATGAAATAATTTAAAGTGGAAGGAAGCAATTTCTCCTTAAGTGTTAGCCAAAAGGTTAGCAAGGTTGTCTGCTGCAGATATGTGGAGAGCAGGACCTATAGGAAGTGAAATTGAATACATAAAGAGATTTCTAGGCAAGTATTTATATTGTTGCTTGGTTTCTTCTTGCTGACCATAGTGAAATATGAAAGGAGAGAAATACATTGATAGACAAACTGTTAAAGTAATCAGGACATGATATTAGTGACAACTTTCAACCTCTCCAAATGGCAAATAATGAGAATATTAAGTGATTTACTCTGGAAAGCATAGCTCTAGAAAAATTTTCAGCAAACGTTTTTACAGCCAAAAGTGTGACTGTAAAAACATTTGCTGAAAACCTCAGGAAGATCAAAGGTGATTGAGCCATGAAAAAGGTGCTTTTGAAAAATTGAGAAATTGAGGTCTTACCCCACAGACCTCAACCAAATCAAAGGAAACCCCAGGGGCAGTGTCCCTTAAGCACCTCAGCAAGAAGCCAAAATACAGGATGGATTATCTCAAAAATCAGCAAACATGGCTTTTGTGGAATGGAATAAATCTCTGAAAATTCCATGCAAGATCCATACAGTTTTGAAGAAATTTATTTTCTCAGAAACACTGCCAAGTTTGACTAAAAGGGGCAGAGAGACTAGAAAGGGAAAGGAGGCTGTTAAGTCCCCCAGATGCCACTGGCAGGAAGCAGGCAGGTAGAACCACTTGGCTGCAGCCACGTGCTACCTCTCACATTATAACAAAGGAAAGATGGCTTCTGGCAACAGCCTGAGGGTGCTTGGAAGAAGGTCCTTCAGTGGTCCACCTCCAGATGAGTATATAGCCCTGCCAGCCACACGTGATGTGGTTCAATAAATTCAATAAATGGCAGCTGTTTTTAAAAGCATTTATTTTTGGACTTAGTAACCATCCCCCCTTGGCTTTATCAAAACGAGGTTCTCCTCTGAGGATGCTCCTCAGCAGCCTTCCAGATTATGGCTTTTCTTACATCTAAAACACAAGGAAGTGGAGGCTGTCAGACTCTGTTTTATTCTTCTAAATTGGGCATTGAATGATATTTTTCTCCCTAAGGAATTGTGACATCACTGCCTCTTTATTCTGTTTTGTTGTTCAATTTCTATTTTCTAGTGTTAGAGTGAAAATCCTGGATACCTGCAGCTGTATAATATGCCTTGATAACAGGTAGAGTGAGACTGCTGCAGCTCATTTCTTCCTCTTCAAACATTTCTCATCAAAGAGGACCAGGCTAGGTTGAACAATTATTTGTTGAAGCTGATTTATCTCTAGAAAAAAATAATTTGTGGAGACTATGCATCTTCACATTATGCAGTAACTTCACCCAGGAAAATGATGTTTCTACATGTATTTATATCCCCATTCTTCGTTTTGTTTTGTTCCAGGAAATTTGTTTAATTTTAAAGTATTAACCTATTAATGTTTAACTGAGGACTTGAAATTGTGTAATACTGGATATTTTGTGAGATAAGTATGTGTATATTTACTGATAACATTATTTTCATACTTTTTCTATTATTAATTTTTTAAATAATGAAAGTACTCAATATAGCTTTGGGTGAAACTCGTAAGTTTTGAAATAAGACATTCCCATGATTATTATTTCCTAACATATTTTCCCCTTATCTCCCAGTTATGGTTTGGGGCAAAATTGCTGCTATTTTGAAACCCTTTAAAAATGTTTGTTTGTGATATCTGCTTTTGTTGCCAGAGATCTGAATGTAAACTTTGCTTAAATAGTGGCCAAGTGTGGTGGCTTATGCCTATAATCTCAGCACTTTAGGAGGCTGAAACCGGAAGATTGCTTAGGAGTTTGATACCAGCTTAGAAAACATAATACTTCTCCATCTCTACAAATAATTTAAAAAATTAGCCAAGTGTGGTGACATGCACCTGTAGTTCCAGCTACTCAGGAGGCTAAGGTAGGAGGATTGCTTGAGCCCAAGAGTTTCAGTGACGGTGAACTACAATCCTGCCACTGCACTCCAGCCTGGATGGCAGAGCAAAACCCTGTCTTAAATAAATGAATAAATTAAAAAATAAAAATATTAGAGTAAATTATAGAGCATAAATAAATCAAATAACTAAGAATCTAGATAAGAGAACTTCTATGCAAATCTAAAATCTGGGTTATACAAAGGCTTAAAGACACATAATGATAACAATCATTGACAGAATTATATGGATCAGTAAGCGTGCTTATACACTGACAGAGAGGATAGAAATGATGAAAACCACTTTGCGAAAACATAGGTGACATTGAAGATACACATACCTGAAGTCCCAGATTTTACAAGTGTAGCTCCACCCTGGAGAACTCACACATACAGAGAAATGCATGCCACGTGGGGACACCACTGGGGGCCATTCCAAGCATGCCACCAGGTGGGACGCTTGGCCCTGTAGAGTAGATAAATGTCTGCTCTGTCTTTCTGTCTTGTGTTTCTTATTTTTCTCAGGACTTCTTTCCTTTTTTTTGTTTCCCAGGGAGAAAGAAAATCATGGAGGAAGACAGAACTTTGGATTTTTCTTCAATGCAACGGCTTTCTTCCATATATGGGGGCATTGCCTTTGTCTACCCAGGTTGCACCTCATCCTGGTGGCCTTGGCCTTGTGTTGCAGACTCCCTGTCCAGTGGCTGAGACGGCCGGCCATGTGCTCCTGGGTTGGGTAATGCAATCGTTGCTGCTTTTCTTTCTTTGCTTTTAGACATATTCTAATGGGGAATGTGCTGATCTCTGTTTCCACACTTTCCCTTGGGCACTGCAGGTTCATGTCCTGCATCTGCCTTTTCTATTGTGTATGCTACTTTTTTGTAGAAGGCAGATGATATCATTTTTACTGGAATATTTAAAGCTCTTAGACAAGTTTCATAAGGGATGAATGAATTCTGAGTTAGAACCACTTAACAGAAGATGAGGGTTGTATCGGCAGCAGAGCTAGGACTGGTCAATGTTCAGACTTCTAAGTAAATCTCCGCTCTTCTCTTTCTGAGTACCTCTGTTCTCATCTGCTACAGCATATTTTGAGCAGAGTTGTGACTCCCCCTACATCTGCAAATTTTCCCTGCTGCTGACATCTGCACATAGCTCTCAAAACACTCTTTGGAAAATTCCTTTTCCTTCACGAATAACTATAGAAATAGTTAGATTAAAAAATCCCTTACTGTGGTTACAGAGAATCTGTCTTTTGGGGACCCGTGGGGGATTCTGTTCTCCTTATTCAGACACCACTTATTTGATTGCTTTTTTTTCTCTGTCAACTTGATTCTGGCCGGGGCAGCAGGCTTGTTGGGGCTCAGTGGCCTTCCGCCATCTATCTGGTTTGATTGTCAGACAGTGTGCTGGCCCTGTAAAGGCTCAGTCACACCTTGCTTTGAATTAAGGCTCCACTGCAGAGCAGCTAAATTCACCCAGTCTCCAGAGTCCTCATCTCTAAAGTGAGGATTAAGAACTTTAATGTTTAAATGAGTGTATAGAGTAACAACAACAAAACCCAGAAATAACAAAGGTTAATAATCTTGTCATATTCGCTCCTAGTCCATTTTAAATAAATAAACATTTAAATACATCTAACATCAAACCATCCCACTCTCCCGTACACCAAGAGGTGACCACTGTCATGATTTTGATGTTCCTCCAATTCATTTATTTTATATATTCGTGTATGTATTTATTTACAATATATGGTATTGTTCCTATTTATGTTTAATTTTTCTTTACCCAAATACCCCACCACCTTTTTTTTTTTTTGACACAGGGTGTCTTTCTGTTGCCCAGGCTATAGTGCACTAGCATGAACATGGAGGGCTCACTGCAGCCTCAAGCTTTTGGGCTCAAGTCATCCTCCCACCCTAGCCTCCCAAAGTGCTGAGATTATAAGATGCACCTGGCCTACATCTTGTTTTGAACTCAGTAGTCCGTGTTGTAAATCTATCCGTGTTGATGCATAATTTTAATTCATCCCATTTCACTGATATGGGGTTTCAATGATGAATATTCCACATTTTGTCTGTTTATTTCCTTACAAATGGTTATAAAAGTTATTTTCAATTCTAGTTATTACAAAAAATGGTGCAACAGTCATTCTATGCATGTATTCTTGAACAAATGTGTTAGAATTATCCAAAGCTTTCAGACTTTCTTCTATTTATATGGTAAGTGTTGTTATCCTGGTGTTTACATGTAGATATATTGTAATTGGTTGAATATCATTAATAAAATTATCAGAACCTTATGACTGAGACAGTTATATCTTAAGTATGTACATCAAGACTAATAAAATAGGTGCTATTCTGTCTAAATATTAAGATTAGAGATAATATTTGCATAATGCCAATGTATTCTCCCACAATTAACGTAATAGTAAAGATTTTCTTCACCTCACCCAAGTCATCAAATGTAGCATCATAAATAGTGAGAAGGTCTCACCTTATTATCTCTTGATGTGGCATATTATGAGAAATATAGCATACTCTGAATTGTTCTTGTCAACTTAGTTTAACCTCAGTCTAATCAAGATGTCAGAGTTAATGTTCAGCTTAGATAAATTAAGGATTCAGATAAACAAGTTTAAAAAAGTAAAAGCAATTAGTCAGACAATTCTAGAATCTAAAATACATTGGGGAACAATTGCCTTGGTTGCTTCAAAAAGTCAAAAACATAAAAAAAATTATATGGTGAAACTATTCAAAATTAAAAGATGCTGAAGAGATATAATATTCAGAAAAAATATTTTAAAACATTTAGCTGTAAAAGTCCCTTTTGATGTAATCAGAAACATAGGTGTGTGGCTGGGTATTAAGGATTTGCTGTTAATTTTCTTAGGCTTGGTAATAACATTATGGCTATGCTGGGAAATATCCTTATTTTTAGGAAATAAAAGCTGAGGTATTTATGGTAAGGTGTCATGATGTTCATACTTACTTTCAAATGATTCAGCAAAATTAAAACATATTCATATTCATAGATGGATAAATAAACTTCTAGAACAAATATGGAAAAATACTAACAAGTAGTGTATCCATGTGCTTGGTATCAGTTGATAGCTATGTCATTCTTTCACTTTTTCTGCATTTTTGCATTATACAATTTTTTTAATGCAGTTCTGGAAATGGAACTTCATTACAGTAAAACATAGAATAGATTCTACCCTATAAATAGGCTTAATTATATTTTGCAATAGCCAGTGAAATAATATTAGAATGAAAGGAAGGGGAAAAAGCTGTTGCTGTTTCCCATGATCATAAAATAAAGCAATAACGTGGGCAGATTCTTTTCTCCTTTTTAGTAAATAGTGATG
Organism: Ateles fusciceps; assembly: GCA_036589455.1. Taxonomy (NCBI): domain Eukaryota; kingdom Metazoa; phylum Chordata; class Mammalia; order Primates; family Atelidae; genus Ateles; species Ateles fusciceps. Next base: position 4,768,351 of record JAZHEH010002639.1, read on the forward strand.
ATCTCTTGAGGTCAGGCCACTAGCCCTTGGCCAAATGGCCAATTTCTTCCGAAAACTGAGCATCCAGATCCCTGGGATATGTTTCTGTTGCGGTGAAGGCGGCCTGAGGGGCACAAGGCTATTCACCTGGGCAAAATGTAGCCTCTCTCCGATGGTTTGATTCTGGAACACTCTCCGCTGTCTTTGCAATCTCCTTTTGATAAGTCACATGAACCTTCAGGATGGAGAAAAGCTATGTGTTTCAGGAGCACAAGATACAGCAGAAACAGAAATAATAAACAGCAGCAAAAGCAAAACATAAAACAGACTGCACAGTGAGGTTGACTCTGCCACTTTTCTTTCGTCTAATAGCCATATGAAAACGAATCTGTTTGTTTATCTTGACCTTTTTATAAAGGTAAAGAGTGAGCAGTGTGTTAGATAAGAATGTGATATTGCTCTCTTAATTGTCAATAGTATTCGTAGTTGTAGCTTATGTCAACTATTGCAATCAAAGAGTAGCTTTGATTTGTGTTGTTTAGTGGCCTCATTTCTGTTAGTTCACTGTTTAACACGGGTCAGGCCTCCCAACACTTTTTCTGAAGGATATTATGGCTGTGGTCTGAAGCATTCCACATTCATTCATATTCCTTTATTCAATCCTCATTTAGGATGTGTTTGCTCTGACTGGTATTTGGTATTGCTAATGTGTCACTTTCATGATCAAGAAGTCCATACGTTATAAAGAAACCAGTAAATTTAGTGTTCAATATTGTGTAATGCATGTGTCTTAAATAGAGTAAGTGTACTTAGGCATTTCAATTGGAAAGTGTTACTTCAATATTAATTAAGGATTTTATTTTTTACACCTGCGTGCTTGGGGAAATATACATGATTATCCAGGTGGTCCTTTTGAAATGTCTAACTAAGCTGGTGCATATTTTGCCCAGGAAATTTTAGACTAATGTAACCGTAGATCTGTTTCTTGTATTAAACCATAGAACTAATTGTGCAATAAAACAGTCATCTACAAAGTCATCACAAAATAAATAAAATCAGCACAGTACATTGCTCGTTGATGAAACTAAGAACATTAACATATTGTTTTACGGAATGAATACTGTCTTCTCTAATAAAGAGCTGCCATATTATGTGGTTTAAATACAGAAAATTTATTAAGCTCATAGCTTCCTTTCCATACATAAAGAATTAAAATAATAAATATTGATTATATATTTGTAGTATCTTGTGAATTTCATCCTTCGAATATAACTTATGCATAAACAAAAAAGTAAACTACCAGTTACAAAAACTCATTATTTATTTTCTGCTTTAAAGTCATTGATAAATAGGGACCTGCATGCTGCTTTTGCTTACTGTATCATCATTATCGTTTTTAAAAAATAGACATAAAATTTACAAAGAGTGAAATGTGCAGATCTGAGGTGTATATTTGATGAGTTTAGACAAATGTCCATGTGACAATCACTGTGGGGAATATTCCCATGACACCACAAACATTCTCCTGCCCAGGCCAACGGCCCTCACTGCTCCATGCTGCTCCAATTCCCATCCCTTTGTATGCATTCGTTTTGTTTGTTCTTGATCATCATGTAAATGAACTATATCATCTGCAATTTTTTGTGATAAGCTTTCATTTCTTTTAGAGTAAATCTGTGGCATTCATCTGTATAGATGCAAGAGTCAGTAGTTCATTCTTTTTAGTTGGTTGTATAAAACACAATTTGTTTTTCCATTCTCCTGCTAATAGACATTTGGTTTCTTTTCAGTTTTGACTATTGTAAATAAATCAGCTATAAACATTCTTGGACAAGTTATTTTTTCAACGTATGCTTTTATTTTTCCTGGATGGATATTGATAAATGAAGTTTTGTGTGTGTTTTAATGTACACGAGAAACTTTCAAAGCACTTAAGGATGAGAGTTCTGGCTGTCCCATATTTTCCCAGGATACATTACTGTAAGCTTTAAAAGGATACCCATTTTAATGGGTACAAAATGTCACTTTACAGTCATCTTAATATCCATTTTCCTAACAACTAACTGCATTAATTTCCTGTGGTTGCCATAAGAATGTATCCCAAACTAGGTGTCTTGAAATAACAAAAACTCATTCTCTTAGTGTTCTAGGCTAGAATTCTGACATGTAGATGGTAGTGGAGCTGATGGCAACCTGGCCTTCCTTCATCCTGAAGATGGAGCCTTCCTTCCCTGCCCCTGCGGTCACATGGCCTGCTCTTCTTCACTTCCTCTTCTCCTTTCTTGTAAGGATGCCAGTCATTTTGGATGTGGGGCCCATCTTACCCAAAATGACTTCATCTTAGCCTAACTGATGAAATTCACAAGGCTCTTTTTCCAGATTAGGTCACATTCTGCAGTTGCAGAATTTGGAATGCTGCCATTCAACCTGGTACACTTGTGTTTAACACCTGTTCACTTACTTATTTGTCCTTTCTGTGTGTACTTATATGTTTTGTTTTTTCAAGTCTTCTGCTTTCATTAATTTTTTTTCTGGGGAAAAAAGGTTATTTTATTATTGATTTTTAGAGATTATTTTTGTATTCTGAATGAAAGTTTTTTGTCATATGTATAAATATGTTGAGATTTTATAAATATATTATAATATATGCATATAGATAAAATCTCAAATAATGTATTTGAGTCTGTGCGTTGCCTATTTAACAATGTCTTTTGATGAAAAGAAGCTTTTAATTTTGCTTAAGCCCAATTTATTGTTTCTTTGAGTATGGTTAGTGTGTTTTATGCTATATATATATATTACATTATGAAGATGTTTTGTACTTTTTGTATAGAAGAATCACAGGTTTAGCTTTTATGTTTATGTCTATTGTGAATTAATTTTGTGCATGGCGAGTAAGAAGCTGAGCTTCATTTTTGTTTGTTCATACAGTATACTGATTTCAGCAACCTTTCTTCCAAAGGTCATCCTTTTCTGGTTGACTCTCATTACCAAGTTTGTTGGAAATGTGTTGGCTCTAGAAGTGTGAAACTTTGTTTTGGCATCTTTGATTTGTTTATGCTTTTGCCAATACCACAATGACTGGATAATAGTAGTTTTATAGTAAGTCTTAAAATCAGATAGTAGTAGTTCTCCAACTTTGTTCTTTTTCAGATTCATTTAGCTATTCTATATCTTTGAATTTCCATATACATATTTTAAATTATAATTTAAATATTTATAAAAGGCCATCTGTGGTTTTGATTAACATTTTCTGAAATCTATAGATCAGTTTCATGAGAAAAGAAACTTTAGCTATTCTGCAATGAATACATATTTCAAAATACGTTGCACATGGTAAACATGCAATTTTTATTTGCATATGTTTATACAGCAAAAAATTAAAATGAAAAAAACAATCTAAAACAAAAAAACAGTTGAGTCTTGCAATCCAGAACCAGGCTCTATGTCTTTTGTTATTATTGACTCTTTTAAATGCATTGTCCTTTTCAGTTTCAAGGTCTTGTATATGTTTAGAGCTTTTGACTATAGTTAATAACAATGTAGCATATTCTTAATATATTCTTGAAATTGCTAAGAGAGTAGATTTTAGGTATTTTCACTAAAAAAAAAGGACGTGAGGTAATGCATATGTTAATTAGCTTGACTTAACCATTCCACAATGTACACATATTTCAAAACATGTTGCATATGACAACTATATAGAATTTTTGTCAATTAATAAAAAAGAATACATTGAGATGATTTATGCTGACAAAAACACGTTTCCCATTTCTGGTACTTCTTTTCTTATGGAAAGATACTCGTGAGGTATAAGTCCTGACGCTCTTCTCTATTGCCCTGGCCCAAAGCTGCACCCCTCAAAGTTAAACAGAAAACATGAGAGCAGACAGCCCTATCTTGCCTTGGATAACGGGAGGACATTAAACATTTCACTGTTGGGCATGTTACTGTTTTTCACTATTGGGCATGTTACTGTTTTTCACTATTGGGCATGTTACTGGTTAGATGCCTTGGTTTGTTGATTTTTTACTATACGTTGGTATTTAATTCTGTTAAATAATTTCTGAACCTTTTCTTTACGTGGTAAATGGCAATAATTTAGTTTTGCATGTTTAATCCACTTTCCCTTGCCATGCTGAGATAAACCTTCTTTGATCATGATGCATTTCTTTTTTATTTTTTGCATATTGCTTGTTTTAATTTGCATCTTTATTTTTTGAAAGTATTTTCCTGATTCGGTGTTAAGGTATGCTGGTCATATAAATTGAGGGGGAAATAGTTCTATCTTCATCTAACTTGAGAAATACGTTGTGTAATAGTGGTATTATTTCTTCCTTAGATGTTTCATAGAATTCACCAGTGATGAATTATATATAGAGCTTTATTTTTGAAAGGGACTTCAATTTCGTATTTTATTTTAATAGATGTGGAGCTATTCCAGATTTTTTATTTCTTCTTCAGTCATTTTGCTAAGTTATGTTTTTAAGGAATTTTGTCAAATTATCTAAATTGTAGAATTTATTAGCATAAAGTTATTTATAATATTATTCTATTATATTAATAATAAAGCATCTGCAGTTATGCCCTCTAATTAATATTAATGATCTTTGTGATATATGGATATTTATATTTTTCTGATGAATTCACCATTTTACCAACATTAAATGTCTCTCTTCATCTCAGAAAATCCACCTTGTGTTAAAGTCTATTTTGTCTGATATTAACAAAGCCACAGAAGCTTTCCTATGATTCCTTACTTTTTCTTATGGTTTCTGTAATCTACTTCTTACACTTCCTTTTATTTTCAACTTCTCTTAGTATTTGTATTTAGGGTTTGTCTCCATTGCAGAAAACATATAGTTGAATTTGCATTTTTTCTAATTTGACAATCTCTGCTTTTTTTTTTTTTTTTATGAGACTGAGTCTTGCTATGTCAGTCAGTCACTCAGGCTGGAGTGCAGTGGTGAAATCTCAGCTCACTGCAACCTCTGCCTCCCGAGTTCAAGCAGCTCTCCTGCCTCAGCCTCTCAAGTAGCTGGGACTACAGGTGCATGCTGCCACACTCAGCTAATTTTTTGTATATTTGTAGAGACTGTGTTGCTCAGGCTGGTCTCAAACTCCTGAGCTCAGGCAATTGGCCTGCCTTGGCCTCCCAAAGTGCTGGGATTACAGGCGTGAGCCACCGTGCCTGGCCAATCTCTGCTTTTTAAATAGTGTTGTTTAATCCATTTATTTATCATATTTTTATATGATTGAATTTGTCAATCATGTTATTTTTTGTTCTCTATTTGTTCCTTCTTTCTTTGTAGTCCTCCTTTCTTGCCTTATTTTGTGTTAATCAAAATATTCTATTTTAATCCTTCATCTGAGTTTTAGTGATATTCATTTATATAGCTAAATAATCCTAAGAATTTTCTCTAATTTGGAAAAAATAATTTACAGATTCAAGAGTCTTGGCCAATAATAAGCAGACTAAATACAATGAGAGCCACACCAAGATGCATCAGAGTCAAATTACCGAAAATCAAAAAGCTAGCAGTGGATTTGGGGACCTCACTACGCACCTTTATGCTATTGCTGTCTAATCTGAGTTAATATTGTACCTCCTTACATAAAACATAAGAAGCTTAGAAGAGTATAACTTCCTGTTTTTCCTCTGTTCTTGTCTTTTGACCCCTAAGACAATAAGACAATTTTTCTTTAAGAAATCTGTTGTCTCTTACAGAAATTTAGAAGGACAGTCTCCCATATTTATATGCACAATCACCAGTTTTCCTCTTCTTCACTCCTTTCTATAAATCTGATTTTTAACATGGTGCTATTTTTTTTTTCAGCCTGAAGAACTTCCTTTAGCATTTTTTGTTATTGCAGATTTACTGGTGATAAATGTTCCCATTTTTGGTGATCTCAAAATGTTCTTATTTTATATTCATTCATAAGGGATATTTTTTGCTGGATATACATTTCTGAGTTTATTGTTTTTCCCTCTACTTAAAGATAATAACCCCCTATATTTTTGCCTTTGTTATTTCTGCTGAAATGTCAGGCATCATTTGCCTCTCTGTTTCCCTGTATGTAAAGTGGCTTTTTCATGTCTAGCTGTTTTAATTATTTCTGTCTGTGCTTGTTTTAGAGTTCTTTCACCCAGATGTGCCTGAAGCACTTTGTCTTACTTTTGGTATATTTGTTGGTTTTGCTTCTGAATTAAATTGCTGGCATGTGAAGGAAGTGTCATTGATATCCATGGTATTTACTTTTGTTTGTTACCTCCCCACCTTTATCCTGAAAAATACTTTACAGATTAAGAGTTTGAACCTCTATATTTTATTTCAGTGATTCAGTCACTTAGGCTCAGATTTTAAGTGATCTACCCAATACAAGAGAAATAAATTGTGGATGCCCCAGCTTTCATTATTTTCATTATTTCATTATTACCATTTCACACATTTTGAAAGAAGAAAATATAGTAGTATAATAAATTTTATTTGGGAAACAAGAAGTAAAAGGAGGGCTCCAAAAATGTCTGTTGTGCTTAATGAAACCTATCTTTGAGGTTTTTTACAATTTGCTATATAATAAATAATAAGTGGGAAACTGTTTATTCAACAGAGTAGCTTGCCTACTTTTTAAAATTTGAATTGATCCCACACTACTCTGCAGTACAGGAAAAATAATTAGAATTATTCTAAATGTTATTTTCAGGGTAATGAAAGAATAATATATTTATGATTTTTTTCTTTATTCAGATTTGATTTCCTGCAATAGGTCTTATCCATCAAAACCTGTTTAATATTGATATTTCCTAGACAATGTATTTGTGCTCTTAAAAATAACTTACGTTGAAGGTGTTGGTGCATTTTTTTGATATAAAATATTTAAACTTCTCTTTCTGTCTCCAGAGCCAGTTGGAGAAAAGGAAAGGACCCAGCTGAGAGCATCATGGGATCTCCTCTGTGGGTCCAGCGCAGGGGCCATGTCATACTGGTGGTAGTCTTTGTTCCAGAGACTCTTGGGGGAAGTCCTTTGTGCACCACTCCTGAAGGCTGTGCATTTGTTCACCTCCCCTTTCCTATTGAGAAAGAGGATCTCAGGTCACAGGGTAGCAGCATTTCTTCCACTCATACAGGGAATAAAAATACCGCCACCCTCCATCTCCTCATGCAGATTGGCTTCCTACTGTATTGTGCTATAAAACCATATCCCTTTGCTCTGGCCACTACCGTGGAAACCTCCTGTTAACTGGAATAAAGAGGGTAGGATTTGGACTCAAAGTGGGGAGATGTCAAATCCTCCTCAGACTGTGCCATCCAAGACCTTAACCATTAGGAATGTGTTTTGACCTCCTGAAACTATTTTCTTGTTTGTAAAAATGAGTATAATGATGTGATTAACATATTATCTGAATGCCAAGGTAAGACGCATCCTTCCTCATCATTTGCCACAACTCTCAGGATATTAAAAAAATCCTGTTCCAGAATTCTCCTTGTCCTGCAGTTATGTCCTCCTTCTTTCTGTCATGGAAACAGTTGACACTAACCTCTTCCCCCTCACCCATGTTTGGGTCTCATTTGTATCCCAGTAGTTTTTGTGTCAAAGGTGGATGGTGTAGCTATTTTAGTCCTTAGATTAAAAGAGAGAGGTATTTTAACTTTTAATGGAATAATTGAAAGAATAACCTCTGAGGAAGATATTTCAAAACAAATTTAAAATACTACAATTCAGTGTAAGACTTTCATCCAGACTTTAAAATTAGCTGAATATATTCTGGCAGAGTGACATTTATTTGTGGGATTCCTGACAGTCCTAACATGTTTGTAGGGACTTTTAAACACAGGTCCAGTAAATGTGGTATTCCCTAAGGTTATGAAACATAATAAAAAGACCCAAACACCTAAAAACACCAGCCTGTGCTATTCCTTTTTGCTATTTCCATTCATCATCATCATCATCACCACATGATAATTTCCACCACCATTTACCATCATCATCATTGCCATCCCCGTTATCATCACCACCATCAGCATCCCATTGCCATCATCACTATCATCATCATCACCATCACATCATAATAATCCCCCATCATCATTTTTACAGCAACTATTAGAAAACAAAGGCCTTTTAAATAAAGTATTCTGTTAACTTATATTGAAGGTGTTAGGTTTTATAAAAGTTGGATAGACATCCAGTGAAGCTAAGAGCTAGGCCATCTGCCCTATACTAACCAGCAATAATTTAATCTATCAATCATCAAATATCTTCTAAATGTCTGGGATTATGCTATGTGAAGCCAGAGTACTCTAAAGATGAGAGCTCTCAGCTCAGTGAAATTCAATTTCCAATGTGCATGTTGAGAATGTACCACATGCAAGGCACTGCCTAGATACCACTGAGAATACACAAAGCTGCAAAGCCTTCTCAAGAGGAGATGAATGTTTAAAAGGAGTAATAATATGTAAGCATTGGCATAAAATAATACATAACCCTCCAACTGTATACAACATGAAATCACAAGTGTCGGGGGTCCACAGCAGAGATTCTGTTTGCCTGTTCTTCAAAAAATTATCAAAAGACATTGTTAAAAAATAAACAGGCAAGAAAAAGACCCAAATTAATTATTTGAGATACAGATATAGCTGCCTAACGCTTGGAAGTTCAGCAACACGGTTTTGGGGAAAATGTAGTCTCGGTTACAAAGGACTAGAACTTCACTCTTTGATTTTGTGATTTCATTATAGGAATGGGTAAGTTCTTAAAGAATTTAGCATTTCCATGCTCACTAAATATTTTAAACATATTTCATAACTGTTCTATTTTAATGTCTTACATATTGGTGAAGATTATTTGAGTATGAAGACATCATTAACCAGGCAAATGATTAGAGCAAGGTTGCTGTATTTGTCTGTTCTCACATTGCTCTAAGAAAATGCCAGACACTGAGTGATTTATAACGAAAAGAAGTTTAATTGACTCATATTTATGCATGGCTGGGGAGTTCTCAGGAAACTTACAATCATGGCGGAAGGCACCTCTTCACGGGTGGCAGGAGAGAGAATGAGTGTCGGCAGGGGAAAATGCCAGACACTTATAAAACCATCAGATCTCATGAGAACTTACTATCATGAGAACAGCATGGGGGTAACTGCCCCCATGATTCAATTATCTCCCACTGGGCCCTTTCCACGACACTTGAGGTTTTACAATTTAAGATGAGATTTGGGTGGAGACACAGCCAAACACATCAGCTGTCTATCTACAACCCTTGAAATACTCTGCCCCTATTTCCGTTATTCTTTCCCCCAAGTTCCATATAACATACAGTGGGATTACTTAGTAAGTCCCTTTGCAGAAAAAAGTGGATTTGGAAACTCACTCTGGTACGTACTGCTGTGTACAAGTCTAATTGCTTATTTTGATAGATAATATGATTTCCTGCAGACACTAATGGTAAATATTGTAAACTAAGTATATAAGTACATTGTAATCCTCTAAATTTATTCTCAGATATTGGAAATTGAACAAATAGCAAATAACAGTGTAGTTTGATTGCTACCTGTCTGTGACTCGTTGTTATTTAATTTCACATTTTTATACTGCAGTGTAAACAACATGGAACCTTTCTTGAAAAGCAGCCTCAGCTCAGATCTGGTCTCAAATATCAAGAGCCTCGACTCCAAAATGGTGTGAATTGGCTGCCATCTGCTGGACTGGGACTCGTAAAGGTAAATTCTAGGTTTTATTTAGCATCTAGGAAAATCAAATCCCAGTCTCAAACTCTATGGTCTTAATTAATTTTTCTGAAAATGTCAACATGTTAATGATCGCACTTAATTAGAATTGCAGTTTATTGATAGAGAAGGCATTTCACTATGTTCCAATGGATCCAAGATCATTACAGAATCCTGTTATAAATCAGGGTGGAAACTTGTCACAGGAAAATGACATATGAAATAATTTATATAAGGACTTTTAATATAAAATGTCTTTAATACAAAAGTACTGTGTGTTTTGTGTGCCTGATATATTTTAAAAGCCATTGTTAAATATTGTAAAGCATAAAAATACTCATCAGACACAATAATCCATTTACTCATTGCTTAGAAAAGAGGACTCAGAGGGAGTCAAGGTAAATTCAGGTAAACCCCAAGACAGTGACACCGAGAAGCTGTCTTAAGTCAACAGCACAGATGTGCTCATTTCTAGGGAGTGGGTGAGTGGGGCTTCGTGAGGACAATGGCCTTCAGTCTGGGCACACGTGGATGTGTGGATGGAGACCTCAAGTGGAGGGCGAGGATTCCAGTGGTACACATCATAAGAAAACTCACGGAGACTGAGGAGTTAGGAAATAAGAGAGGTTCAGGTTAGCTGAAACGCTGAGTGTGAGCAGGGAGGCTGTTTGGAAGAAAATGGGAGAGGTAGGTTGGGGCAGGTGCATGGAGGGGCTTGTAAACCACTGTCAATAGTTCAGGCTGCTGGAAGCTGCCACGGTAAAGCTGGGATTCTCTTAAACAAAAGGCAACTGACTTATAAATTGAACATCATGGGTAGAAAAAAAGTGTTTGTGGGGAACATTTGTGCTATTTATTCAGCACTTTCCGTGACCCAGGTCATATTCTAACTGCAAGAACTCAGAGAAATAAGAGGCCATCTCCTGCCCTCCAAGGCCTCCACTCTCAGAGTAGAGGCTTCTGGGTAAATGGCTCTAATGCACAGTCTGCGGCGGCAGAGCAGAAATGTGGACTTTGGAAACTACTGTAGGAACATGAGAAAAAGCACCTGCCTCTGGTTGGAGATGCTGACCAAACGCCATATGACAGGTGCATCCGACTAGGCGGGACAAGTCAGCAGAGGTGTTAAAGCATAGAGGTCAGGGTAGGCACCAGGTGGCTGCAGATTTTATAATGTCACAGAGTCCTAGGGGTGTGGCTCAAACCCAGGAACAAGTCCAGTGGAGTGGATGTCTGAGGGACTGCCAGTAAATATAATCAATGTGTGTCAAAAAGTCTTGGGAGTAACAGAGATGGTCCACCACTTTGACACTTAAAACTCTGTGTATCAATTAGGGAGATAGAGTTAAAAAAATGCTGCTGGAGAGACAACTTCGGTTTGATTTAGAACTCTTCAGCACACAGATGGCAATTAAGCCACGCAAAAGGTGAAATTGCATGTGTAAAAGACACTTTGCAGAGAAGGCAGTCCTGCCCGCCGTTGACTGGGAGTGGATCAGACACTGAGGGCCGAGGCACTCTCCTGTTACCATAAAGAGTTTCGCAGATGGCCGCACCAGGAAAGGCCACTCTGTGATGAGCATAGGAAAGATGAGCTTGAGAACACTGGCCATGCAAATGGCCCACGCCCTGCTTCCCAGGCTCGTCTACACACTGTGGCTTCTTTACCACGTTGGCTCAGTCATTGTCTCTATTCTGCAGAGGATATCATCGAGTTTTCCCGGCTGTTGACAGCGACCAGCCTGGAGCAAACCCATTCTTCCCTGAACCCTACCCCAAATGCCCTGTCAGGACCCTGAGTCCTCTAATAATCCTTGTTTCTGCCTCTTACCAAGACACCCTGTGCCCCTCCAGGTGTGCTCTTCCCATTGCAGTGAACCAGTAACACACCTGGACCTAAGACAGGCCAAGGGGGAGGCGGATGGAGAAGATGCCTCAGGTGGAAAGAATTCAGCAGTGCGGGTTCTTTCCCCTAGGACAGAGCTTCTCAGACCACAGGTAATCTTCAGTGCTGAAATTGTATTTCTTTACGGAAATGTAAGATGAATTTGGAGCAGGCAGGGTCCAGATCGTGAAAAGTACCATTATTTAATGCCGTGATATTTTGATTGTATGAGAGGTTTGAGAGTGAGGAGGCATTACACCATCTTACCTAGGGAGGTGCATGCTCACATTAGAGACCCCCTTCTGGAAGCATCTACATGTGCATCAAGGTCATCTAAGGATATTTTAAAAAATGTAGAAGATCCAGTGGCGCTGAGACACTGTGTTCCACAAAGTTCCAGGAGAGGCTAGGATGGTGGTCTTCGAGGGGTGGTTACTGCATCAGCAATGTCAGCATCACCTGGAAATTTATAGGAGGTGCAGATTATCACCTGAGACCAGACAAAACTGAACAAGGAATTAAAAAAATATATATCTTAATAGCAGGCTGTGACAATTAATTGTATGTTTTGACTTGGGTAGCTGGTAAAACATTATTTCTAGGTGTGTCTGTGAGGGTGTTTCCTAGTAAATTGGCATTTGATTTGGTAGACTGAGTGGAGAAGTTTCACCTCACCCATGTCAGTGGCAGCATCCAATTTGTTGAGGACCCAGATAGAACAAAAGACAGAGGAAGGGCAAATTTCATCTCCTTTCTTGAGCTGGGACTGCCATCTTCTCCTTCTCTTAAACATGAGTTCTTGGCTCTCAGGCCTTCAGACTCAGTAACATGCACACCCCACACCACCTGTGTGGAGTCCTTTGGACTCATGCAAATGATTCATTGGCTTTCCTGGGTCTTATCCTTATGGATGGCAGATAGTGGCATGTCTCAGCCTCCATGGTCACATGAGTCGATTCCCATCAACTCCTTCTCTATGGATCCTACTGGTTCTGTTTCTCTGGAGAACCCTCTAACTCCAGGTAATTCTGATGTCCATTAAAGCTTGGGAACATTATTGTCATTGGCATAGTTGAAGCTGGATCGACACAGATGTGGCCCCAGAAGATGCTAAAAAGGAAGAGGATTCTGAGGAGTCACAGTAGTGCTATACAGCCCGGGCCTAAGCGTAGCACCCACTTGCAGCTCTCTGGTGAGATGTCAGCCATGTGAACAAATTTATCCCTAACAGAGGCTGGGACATACAGGCCAGTCATAGCACAAGATGTGCTTGGTTGGACAACTAGCTCTTTACATCCTGTGTGTAATGTTTGGACAAACTAGTCAGGTTTGCCTGTGTTCAGGCAAAGGTAGCATATTCAGAGAGAAATTAGCCTCATTAATGCAAAATTATGAAGTAAGGGTCCTAAACATATCATGCTTCCCTACTCTGAGCACTAAAATCTTAACGGTAGTATTAGTATCTACTCATCAAGGTATCTATTTTGCTACAATAGTATCTCCTAGAATGACTCTTTAACTTGGAACCTGTTGGAGACAGGGGAAGAGTTTGCTCAGAATGATGGAACCACACGCTGCACTGAAAATGTTCAACAGTTCAGAGGACACTATAAAGCTCATATAGTGGGTCTCACACTGGTCCACAGGGTCTTCTCCATAATGGGCTGGTGAGAATGTTATGACAGTGGCTTTGGGGACATTCCTGATTCTGCTACAGACTTCACGCTCCTCTTCACCCCTTCCACCTGTGCTAGGAGTCTTGCTGTCATTCAGGGCACTTAAGATAAATTTGTATTTTTTGGATATGTATTTTCTCACTATGCAGTAATTTAGAGCATCATTTCCGTCTAACCTGCTCCACAGACAGTGGGTGGGGTTGGGATGTCCTGCATCTCAGTGCTGCCCAGGAGCCTGTGCCCACTGGCTGCACTTGCACTCTGGCTGACATCTATACCTCTGCTGGAGTCAGTGCTCAATGCTCAATCAGGGAATGGGCATTTTAGAGCTTGGTTTTCAGGAATTGTCTCTTTCTAGTTGAGTTTGGGACAGGAAAGAGCTCTGTCTGAGTAGAGTCATAGACGCTGGTGGAGAAACACCTTCCACAGCTCACCTGAAGCAAAGGTTGAGTTGTGTCTGTAATTCCCTGTATGCCTGGTACTCGCTGGGTGTCAGTCAGGGTATGTGGAGTTGTGCAGGGCAGCACCTTCATCCTTTAACATAGTAAGAAGGAGAGGCATTTACAGAAACAATCTTAATAAAAATGAGATAACATGGGCTGGGTGCAGTGGCTCACACCTGTAATCCCAGCACTTTGGGAGGCCAAGGCGGGTGGATCACGAGGTCAAGAGATCGAGACCATCCTGGCCAACATAGCGAAACCTTGTATCTACTAAAAATACAAAAATTAGCTGGGCGTGGTGGCCGGCATCTGTAATCCCAGCTACTTGGGAGGCTGAGGTAGGAGATTTGCTTGAACCTGGGAGGCAGAGGTTGCAGTGAGCCATGATCGCGCCACTGCACTCCAGCCTGGCACCTGGCAACAGAGTGAGACTCTGTCTCAAAAAACAAAAAAAAAAAAAAAGAAAATGAGATAACATAAAACCAACATACAAAAGTCCGTTATTTTGTATACACTAATAACAAACTATTTGAAAACTAAATTAAGAAAGCTATCAAATGTACAAGAACATAAAGAAAGGATTAGTAATAAATTTGACCAAGGAGGTTAAAGATCTGTCCACTGAAAACTATAAAACATAGATGAAAGAAATTGAAAAAGACACAAATAAAGAGAAAGATAATTTGCATTCACGGATTGGAAGAATTAAAATTGTTAAAATGTCCCTACTACGCAAAATGCACTAGAGGACCAATTAAATTTCTATCGTAATTCCAATGGCATTTTTTTTTCATGGAAATAGAAAAAAGAGATTCCTAGAATTCATATGGGAGGAATCACAAAAGACCCAGAGGAGCCAAATCAATCTTGAGCAAAAAAATAAAAATAAAATAAAGTTGGCGGCATCACACTCCCTGATTTCAGAATATACTACAAAGCCATAGTGATCAAAATAGTATAGTACTGTCATAAAAACAAATATATAGACCAAAGGAAAAAATGAAGAACCCAGAAATAAATCTACACATTTACAATTAATTGATCTTTTACAAAAATGCCAAGAACACCCAATGAGGAAACAATAGTCTCTTCAATAATTGAAGAAACAAAGAAACAACCACAAATAACAATAAAGCAATTGAACCTTATCTTACTCTATATACATAAATTAACTCAAAGTGGATTAAAGACTTAAATATAAGACCTGAAATTATAAAATACTAGATAAAAACATGGGGGAAACACTTATTGACTTTGGTGTAGGCAATGATTTATTAAATATGCCATCCACAATACACAACGGGAGCAAAAATTGACAAATGGGATTGCATTAAACTAAGATGCTTCTGTATAGCCAAGGAAACAATCAACAGAGTGAAGAGACACATGTAGAATGGGATAAAATATTTGCAAATCATACATCTGACAAGATGTTAATATTTAAAATGTACACAAAACTCAAACAGCTTAACAGATTACCCAATTTTTTAAAATGGGCAAAAAATCTCAATAGATGTTTCTCAAAGAAGACATGCACACAAATTAACAACAGATATATGAAAAATGCTTAACATGGCTAATCATCAGGGAAATGCAAATCAAAACCACAATGAGATATTATCTTGTTTGTTAAAGAGCTATTACCAAAATGGCAAAACATACCACATATTGGTAAGGATGTGAAGACAAGGAAACACTTTCAAACTGTTGGTGGGAATGTAAATTAGTACAGTCATTGTGCAAAACAATATAGGCATTTTTCAAAAAATTAAAAATAGAACAACTGTATGATTCAGCAATCCCACTCTGGGTATATATCCAGAGGAAATGAGATCAGTGTGTTGAAGAGATATCTGCACTCATATAATTGCAGCATTAGTCACAATAGCCAAGATATAAAAATAACGCAAACATCCATTAACAGATGAATGGTATCTCCAGAAACAGAACCAATAGTAGATTTTATGCATGTGTGTGCGTTTGTGTGTGTGTGTGTGTGTGTGCGCACACACACATATATATATGAGGAGATATACTATGGGAATGGGCTCATGCAAGTATGGAGGCCAAGCAGTCCCACCACCTGCTGTCCATGAGCTGGAGAAACAGGAGAGCTGGTGCTGATATTCAGTCTGAGTCCACACTCTGAGTCCACAGTCTGAGGAACTGGGAAAGCTAATGGGGTTATTCTCACTCTGAGGCTGCAGGCCTGAGACGTGGGGGCTCCTGGGGGAAGCTCCACAATCCAAAAACCCAGGAACCAGGAGCTCCAGTGTCTGAAGGCAGAAGAAGAAGGATGTCCCAGCTCAAGGAAGAGAGCACATTCATCCCTTCTCAGCCATGTTGTTCTCCTGGGTCCTCAGTGGTTCAGAGGATGCCTGCCTGCATTGCTGAGAGGGGAGCTTCATTGCTCAGTCCACTGATTCAAATGCTGAATGCTTCCAGAAACACCCTCACAGGCACGCCCAGAAATAGTGGCATTCCTTAGCCCAGCCAAGCTGATACATTAAATTAACCATCACAAGTAAATTTTAAAAATGTGGAGGGAAATCCTGCTATTTGCAGCATGGACTAATTTGAATGTTGTTGTGCTAAGTGGAAGAAGCCGGGCACAGAAAGACACATACCCCATGATCTCACTCATATGTGTAGTCTAAAAACCTTAAGCTCAGAAGCAGAGTAGAGTGGCGGTTACCAGGGCTAGGGAGTCCTGGGAGTGGCATTGGTCAAAGAGTACCAAGTTTCAGTTATAAGATGAATACGTTCTGGAGAACTTATTCACCCTGCAGAGTGATTATAGTTAATAATGCTCTATTGTGTACTCAAACTGCTAAAAATAGATCTTAACTACTTAAACACACACACACACACACACACACACACACACACACACGCCAAACATGTGAAGTGATGGATGTGTTAACTAGTTTGATAATAGTGATCATCTCCCAATGAATATTTATATCAAAACATCACAATATATACCTCAAATCATTTTAATTTGTCACTTACACCCAATAACGATGAAACACAACCAACTCAAAAAAGTATTAAGAAAATGCTCTGAACAGTGCTTGGTTCAGGTATAGTATGATTCCAAAACACAAACCTAATTTCATTAAACTTACCAGGCAATGGAGACCTGTGTTCAGCAACAGAATCTCCCAAAACAAAACCTGAAATGTTCTTATATACCATTCTGGGAAAGCACAGAAGATTTTGAATAACTCCATCAAAAATGGGAAACAATCTTGATTAGATTCAAGCAGGACTGCTGTAATAGTCCCAGCATTTTTATACATTCCTGGTTGAAGCTCGTTTGTTTTGATCTTGTAGTTTTCATAGGACTTCAAACAACCAAGTTTCTCAAAGTATATTTGTGTTAGTCTGTTTTCACGTTGCTAATAAAGACATACCTGAGACTGGGTAATTTATAAAGAAAATGAGGTTTAATTGACTCACAGTTCCACATGGCCAGGAGGCCTCACAATTGTGGCAGAAGGTGAAGGAGGAGCAAAGTCATATCTCACATGGCGGCAGGCGAAAAAGAGCTTCTGCAGGGGAACTCCCTTTGGTCAAACCATCAGATCTTGTGAGACTTATGAAGACAGTATGGGGGAAACTGTCCCCATGATTCAATTATCTCTACCTGGCCCTGTTCTTAACATGTGAAGATTATTACAATTCATGGTGAGATTTGGGTGGGACGCGGCCAAATTATATCAGTATTGTTTTAAACAAGAGGGTTTCAAGTGCCATGTCCTTTCTAATGATATGATTCAAAAACGAGACTTCTTGAACTCACCAGCTGGAGCCCTGTGGGGTTTAACAATAGTGAGTACTCAATAAAAGTCACTTGTTCTTATTTTTTAATGAGATATCACTACAAGGGATAGAGAAAGCACTTTGTGAAGTACAGTGAGTAACTGGATAAATAACACCACTGAAGAGACCATGTTTGAGTTTAATGTCAATATTTTCATGTCTTTTTGACAGAGAATAGGAAAAGGAGGAGAGGAAATTTTTCTTATTAATTAGTTTATGCAAAACTCTAGCAGGACAAATTAACATGAATGGGTGGAATAAATGCAGGTGTAGATTAAACAACAAGGCTATGAGTGAATAATTGTTGTAGCCTTGTAATAGGTATATAAGAGTTTAGGGGAGAGGATCCAAGATGGCGGATTAGACACAACTCCAGCACACAACACCCAGCGAGAGAGACGCAGAAACCCAGAGATCTCCTAGCTCCAACTGAGGTATCAGGCGCATTACAACAGGTCTGGTCCGAGGGTGAGCAAAGCCCACTCAGGGCAGACCGAGGTGGGGAGGGGTGCTGCTTCACCCAGAAAATGCATCTGACTGGGGAGTCGGAGGCTCCACCTCTGGCGTTCCGGTCCAGATACAGCACTTCCCCCAAAGCCTCAGCAATACACAGAACAGGGGGATCTTTGCCAGTCAAGTGCCAGGAATTACAAGTGCGGAGTTGAATAAGAGTCTGCAGACTGAGCTATCACCCCCCTCCTCCCGCCCAGAGACAGAGGGAGCTGTAAGCAGAAGCAGCTGGGCGGCCCCTACCGCATGACTGGGAGAGAGAAAGCTGAAAGGGGGAGACTGCCAGGTGTGGCTGGGCAGGTCCCTAACCTCCCCCACAAACCCCAGAGGGCTGAAGCTCTGACTCTAGTGGGTTGCGTAGCCAGTGCCACAGTCTGAGATGAACCCTGAATGATCCAGCCCAGTGGAGGAAGGGCACAACCCACCACTAGAGGGGTGGGACTGGGCTACATGTTTTAACAAAAAAACACAGGAAGCCTACATAGCAACGGGACGGCGTTCTTGACAACCCAGCAGCGCCTACAGGTCAACGGAAGAGGCGGGCCTAATCTCAGCATAAACAAAAAAGACACAGGAAGCTTCCCTAGTAACCTGAAGGAGTCCCTAGAAACCCAGTAGCGCCACCACAGGCAGACAAGCGACCTCATCAAGCAACTCTCTGACACCACAGCCAGGTAAATCCATAAAGATGGGAAAAAACAGCGCAAAAAAGGTGAAACAAGCAAAGATCAGAACACCTCTTCTCCTTCAAGGGATCACTACTCCTCAACAACACAGGATCACAACTTGACCGAGAAGGAGTGCAAAGAATTGACAGAAACAGGATTCAGAAGGTGGATAATAACAAACTTCTCAGAGCTAAAGGAACACGTTCTAACTCAATGCAAAGAAACCAAAAACCTTGAAAAAAGGTTAGACGAAATGCTAACTAGAATAACCAGCTTAGAGAAGAACATAAACGACTTGATGGAGTTGAAGAACACAGCACGAGAACTACGTGAAGCAAACACAAGTTTTAATAGCCAAATCGATCAAGCAGAAGAAAGGATATTAGAGATTGAAGATCAACTCAATGAAGTAAAAAGAGAAGACAATACAAGAGAAAAAAGAGTAAAAGAAACTAACAAAGCCTCCAAGAAATATGGGATTATGTGAAAAAACCTAATCTACGCTTGATCAGTGTACTTGAATATGACAGGGAGAATGAATCCAAGCTGGAAAACACACTCCAGGATATTATCCAGGAGAACTTTCCAAGCCTAGCAAGGCAGTCCAAATTTCAAATTCAAGAAATACAGAGGACTCCACAAAGATATTCCTCAAGAAGAGCAACCCAAGACACATAATTGTCAGATTCACCAGGGTCGAAATGAAGGAAAAAATGCTAAGGGCAGCCAGAGAGAAAGGTCAGGTCACCCACAGAGGGAAGCCAATCAGACTCACAGCAGATCTCTCGGCAGAAACCCTATAAGCCAGAGAGAGTGGGGGCCAATATTCAACATCCTTAAAGAAGAGAACTTTCAACCCAGAATCTCATATCCAGCCAAACTAAGCTTCATAAGTGAAGGAGAAATAAAATCCTTTATGGACAAGCAATTATTGAGAGATTTTGTCACCACCCGACCTGCCCTACAAGAGCTTCTGAAAGAAACACTAAGCATGGAAAGGAACAAGTACCAGTCACTGCAAAAGCAAACCAGTTGGCAAAGACCGAAAATGCAATGAGGAAAATGAGTCAATTAATGAGAAAGAAAACCAGCCAGTAACAAAATGGCAGGATCAAATTCACACATAACAATATTAACATTGAATGTAAATGGCCTAAACACCCCAATCAAAAGACACAGACTGGCAAAAAAATTTTTGCAATCTACTCATCTGACAAAGGGCTAATATCCAGAATCTACAAAGAACTAAAACAGATATACAAGAAAAAAACAAACAACCCCATTCAAAAGTGGGGGAAGGATATGAACAGACACTTTTCAAAAAAGGACATATATGAGGCCAACAAACGTCTGAAAAAATGCTCATCATCACTGGTCACTAGAGAAATGCAAATCAAAACCACACTGAGATATCATCTCATGCCGGTTAGAATGGTGATCATTAAAAAATCGGGAGACAACAGATGCTGGAGAGGATGTGGAGAAATAGGAACACTCTTACACAGTTGGTGGGAGTGTAAATTAGTTCAACCATTGTGGAAGACAGTGTGGTGATTTCTCAAGGATCTAGAAATAGAAATTCCATTTGACTCAGCAATCCCACTATTGGGTATACCCAAAGAACTATAAATCATTCTGCTATAAAGACACATGTACATGTATGTTCTTTGCAGCCCTGTGTACAACAGCAAAGACCTGGAACCAACCCAAATGCCCATCGATGATAGACTGGACAAAGAAAATGTGGCACATATACACCATGGAATACTATGCAGCCATAAAAACGATGAGTTCGTGTCCTTTGTAGGGACTTGGATGAATCTGGAAACCATCATTCTCAGCAAACTGACCCAAGAACAGAAAGCCAAGCACCATCTGTTCTCACTCATAGGTGGGTGTTGAACAACGAGAACATGTGGACTCAGGGAGAGGAGCATCACACACAGGGGACAGTTGGGGGGTAGGGGAGAGACAATGAGGGGTGGAAAGGGAGGGAAGGGTGGGGAGGGATAACATGGGGAGAAATGCCAGATATAGTATGCACCTAAAGTAAAAGAAATACATTATTAAAAAAAAAAGAGTTTAGTCTACTTTTGTATATATTAGAAATTTTCCACAATAGTAGACTTAAAATAAATAAATACAGAAAAACTTAGGAGAAATATCTTTAGCAGAAAATTTAAATATTTGTCAAATAATTTTAAAGGTTAATAATATTCATTAGCCAGCAATATAGGAAAAGTGTTTTGACATGTCCTCAATGTCATTAATATCTTTTGCTTTTAAATAAAACAAAATGAAACAACAAAACTCATCAACAAAACAACTTAGGGATTAATAGAAAAAAAAACCCTGATGATGTAATATAGTTAAAAAAAGCATTGTCATTATGTTAGTGTATTGTGACAGTACTTCTTATTAAATAATAAATCTATTTACATGTCTTTTACCCAAAGTAGCATTTTTTTGCTAGAAAATATATTTTTGATCAGTGAAGAAATTAAACATGGAGTATTTACTTCTAGAAATGCCTCCCAAGATCAGATTTTATATTCATTAGAACTAAAATGACAATTTCTAAAGCTTGGTTATTTTTCCTAAAGATGTATATTTGATTATCTTTACTCCACTAGAGGGCTCTGTGGATAAGAGAAAAATACTTAAAATTACAACTTTTAAAGCCATCTCAAATGTATGTCATTTTACCAGTTACAATCTCTTGGTAATTCTTATTTCATATTCAGATATAACTTACTGTTTCTGAAATGGAGAAGGAGTACAATTAGTATCTTTAGTTATTTTTGTTTCTAATTAATTTATTACTGATAGTTCTTCTGAGAAAGATTTAAACTACAATAAAGTGTGTCCTTTTTTCTTCATTAAGAGCTAGAATCGCCAACACATATAGGTGGTTGGTGATTCTATTTCTGAATATAAAATACTTTCATGAGCCAATGGCCTACTTGATAATTCAGATGTCTGCCGTCTCATAATTTAATACTACTTCAAGATTACTTTGAAAACTTTAATAACATTATTATTACACAAAAGGTATGGGTTCTTAGATGGGATTTATATTCACTCAGACAAATTTCCGTATTTGTGAGAATATTTATATCTCATCTAATTTTAAAGGACAGAGGCAAGGTTTTTACATAAATAGCAGCATATTCTGGTATTCATCCCTGCGTTTGAAGCAATCAGAATTTTTAAAATTTTTAGCTGTGAATGTTACAGGCCCCACATAGAGGGGAAGGGAGGATTCAGTATCCAATGTTCATAAAATGTATTGTCAAATAGGCCAAGTTTTCCACACAAAATTATAAGTCATGCAAAGAAACAGAGAAAAATCAGGAAGAAAACACACAGGAAAAAAGAAGTTAACACACAGTGTCCGTGAGAAAGAACTGATGCAGATTTAAGCAACAAGGACTCCAGCCTGGGCAACAAAGTGGGGCCCTGTCTCAAAAAACAAACAAGCAATAACAAAAAACCCACCAAATCAAAGGTCTACATGTCAGAGCTAAAACTCCAGCAGTATCAGAAGAGAATGTAGGCATAAATCTTCATGACCTTGGCAATAGTTTCTAAGATATGACACTAAAAGCACAAGCAACTGATAACAAAAGTAAATAAATTAGACTTCATCAAGATTTTTAAAAATGTGCTTTAAATGATACCATCTAAAAAGTAAAAAGATAATCCACACAATGGGAGAAAATATTTGCAAGCCATGCATCTGATGAGGAGCTATGTTCAGAATATGTCTGAGAATTCAGTAATCAGAAGGCAAATAAGCTAATTTAAAAAAGTGTGAAGGGTCTGCATGAATAGATATTTATCTGTGAAAGATTCACAAATGTTCAATTAGTTCATGAAAAGATACTCACCATCATCAGCATTTAGAGGATGCAAATCAAAACAGCAGTGCTGTGCCTATTTACACCCTCCTGCATGGCTCTCATCAGAAAGATGGAATAGTAAATGTTGGCAAGGACGTGGAGAAAGTGGAACATTTATACCCTGCTGGTGGAAACAGAAAACATTGGAGCTTCTTTGAGAAACAGTCTGATAGTTCCTCGAAAGTTTACCATGTGACCCAGCAACTCCACTCTTTGTTATATATATACTAAGCAGAAATGATAGCATATATCTACACAAACATTTGTGTATGAATGTTTATTATTCACAATAGCCCTAAAGTAGAAACAACTCACATGTACATTAAGTAATTAATGGGTAAGTAAAATGTCCTCTATTTCTACAATGGACTATTATTCAGCTACAAGAAAGAACGCATTACTAATACATGCTACAACAAGATGAATCCAGTGAACAGGCAAAGGGAAAGAAGCCAGTCACAGAAGACCACACACTGCATGATTCCATTTATAGGAGACTTCCAGGGTAGATACATCTATGGAGACAGAAAGTGGATTCATGCTTCTTTAGGGCTGGGGATGGGACTGGATTAAATTTGTCGTGACTGTTAAGGGTGGAGGGTTTCTTTTGGGGTGATGAAAATGTTCTAGAATTGATTAGGATGATGGCTGCAGAACCTTGTGAATATATTGAAAACCATTCAATTGTCCACTTTAAAAGACTGAATTTGATGGTATGTGAATTATATCTCAGTAAAAGTGTTATTAATAAAAAAGAATAAATAAATCACTAGTTAGCATTCTATAGTCTCCATGTATTAAAATGTCTTTGGTCAAAGGATTAGTAAGTAGATATAATTAATTGTTTTACTAGATTCTCTTGCTAATGACATTTCCTAATTTCAGACTTTTCATGTGAACTTAATTAGTAATTTCTAATTTAATAGATAATATACCTTCCCTTTATGCATTAGAAGCCCAGAAAATGAGAAGAAGTTACTTGAGGCCATAGTTTAGGAATACTCTTACATTATTAGCCTGAGGAAGACGGCTGTAAAATGAAAACTCTGAGCAACAGGGCAAAGACAGTAGGAACAGACAGTCTGGTTTTCACTTACATATATTGTATTAGGAATTTTACTCTTCCTTAATGTCTCCAAGGATAGTTCCAGGAGACTTCAAGATGGGCGTTTCTGGGTGACAGAGTGAGACTCCATCTCAAAAAAAAAAAAAAGTTCCACTGTCGTCCTCCAATCCCCCACTTGAAAGCATCTGTGCTTGCCCTCTCTTGCCGGAACAAGGTGCCCCTGGCTCTTTGCAGCTTCTACACCTCAGCTCAAACACCACCTCTTCCTTCAGAGAAGGTTTCCTCACCTCTGGGTCTAAAGCAGCCATCTCAGTTACTTTTTCATACTCTTAATTTATTTTCTTCATATTTATTAAAAGCTATGTTTTTAATCACCTGTTTAACTGCATATTTTTAGTATCTTCCCAATAAATACTAAGGCATATGAGAGTAAGAATCTTTAGCTGTTGGTCACTATAATGAAAGTATTTAAGGAAATATGTCCAGTGAATATTTGTTGCAAGAATACGAAAAGAATGAACATAGCTGCTTGTATGTATAAATTTACACCCAGAACATCAGACAAAATGATCCCTGCTGCCATTGTTGAGAAAGATAAGATTCAGTTACTTGAATTTTGCAGATATATTGATACTTTATCTCCATATGAGGAGAACTTTCTAAGTCTTAAAACTTCCTAAAGATGAGTTGAGTTTTCAAAATGCTTCAACAGGTGCTAGGAGGTATTTTAACAAACTTTGAAAGTGTCTAAGGTCACCCTAAGCATCCACGTATAAGAGTCTAAGAAATATTAATTAGTCTATTTTTATTGTTTGAAAAGGGATAGCTTTATTTAAAAATTAATAATAGAATTATAGAATTAGAGGGCATGAGCTGGGCACAAGCTAGACCATGCTGTTAGTCAGACTGAAATGCATCCCAATGACAGTGGTCTTGTTTTCATTTGTAATTTAAAAAATATAATAATGTCAAGCATATAATAAAGTTACAATAAGATCAGCTACTCCTATATACTCTTTATACAGTACCCACCCCTACCACCAGTTTAAATTTACGTAACCAGCTATTGAACAAGTTGGAGACATCGTGCCCCTTTTCCCCTCACAGTGTATTTCCTTAGAAGGGAGATTTTTCTCTTACATAACCACAACACAGTTAACTAAATCAGAGACACTTAGCACTGCTTCAACGCCATCACTGAGTCATCAATTCATATTCAAATTTGCTCCTCCAGACTCTCCACTGTCCTTGAATCTGGAATTGCTTTTCAGTCTTCCTTCTGCCTTTGTAATTTAATACTCTTATTATTCTGGTGCTTGTTTTTCTTAGGGTGAACGTTGTCAGTAGCATTATTTTCTGTCTATTTGTGGATATATACATTTTAGGAGGTTAATACTTTGGAATAAAATAATTGGATCAAAGAATAGAGGGATGTTAATATCAAAAGAAAGTGTCAAGCTGTTTTTCAGAATGGCCATGCCTCTTTCATTCCTGCCAGTCATGTGTGAGTCTGGTTGCTCTAAATCCTGAGCTAACATTGAGATTGATGGTAATTTCAATTTTAGCAATTCTGGAGCGTAGTGTAGCTTTAATTTTCCAAGTGACTAATAATGTTGAGCACTTTTCCCTGTTTTATTATCAATGTGTCTGCTTTGGGGGCATGTCTCAGGAGGCCTCTGCTCATCAAACGTACAGGGTTGCCTTCACTTTGTGGTGTTGTAGGCATTCCTACGTATGCTGTCACCACTTCCACTGTCACACGTACATATTGTGAGTCTTTTCTTCCTATCTTAGCTGATCTTCTTATTCCCTAACCAAGATTTTGATGAGCAAAATGTTTCACTTTTGAAGAAACATAATATTTTTTTTGACACAGAGTTTCACTTGTTGCCCAGAGTAGAGTGCAATGGCAGGATCTTGGCTCACTGCAACCTCTGCCTCCACCTCCTGGATTCAAGCGATTCTCCTGCCTCAGCCTCCTGAGTAGCTGGAATTACAGGCATCTGGCACCACACCCAGCTAGTATTTTTAGTAGAGATGGGGTTTCACCATTTTGGCCAGGCTGGTCTCGAACTCCTGACGTCAGGTGATCCACCCGCCTAGGCTTCTCAAAGTGCTGGGATTACAGGCATGAGGCACCGAGCCAGGCCAGTGAAATATAATTTTTATAAAATACTTTTGACCTCTTATGTCTGAGAAATCCAGAGTGGCAAAGATAATCCCTGTATATTCTTCTAAAAGCTTTATAATTTTCACACTCCTGTTCAGTTCTACTATCAATCTGCGGTGCTTCCTGAAGGAGTAAAAGGTTTTTTCCCCCAGGCAGGGCCCCTGGACGTTTCTCCAAGTGGGGGGGCATGGGCTGAGACTGCCCCGTGCCAGACCCCTCCATTGCAGTGTCTTAGGTGGTGGAGGGGAGTCTCAGGCCCACTTGGAGGAAGAAACATCCCCATTAGGCCACCCGCTGAGAGGGACTCCCCTGGCCATGTCTCCGCCTGAGGAAACAGGTCTGTGGGGTGGGGCTCTCAGGAAAAGCGGGCTCTGCCAACACCTTGATTTCAGACTTCCACCCTCCAGGACTGAGAGAATACATTTCTGTCATTTTTGTGTGTGTGTGTGTATGGTAATTTGTTGCAGCAGCCCAGAGAAACTCACATGGACCCACTGGCACTGTGCTACCTTCCTGGACTCTGTGGCTGGGACTTGGGTAATGAGGTCACCAGCGCCAATGAATTGTCAGAGGCCCTGAGGCAGCATCTGCCATGGATGCTGAGGCAGGTGCCCTCAAGAGGTGTGGTGGCCTCACCATGAGGAGTCACAGGTGTGCCATTGGAAGGGTACAGAATGCCCGGGGTGGGCGGGGAGGGGACCTGGGCTTTGGTTCCGGACAATCTCGATCTTCTTGCTTCCAAGTGGCATTAGGAGGAAAGATACCCTGAATGTCTCAGGGTGAAGGTGAAGTCACAGTTGAAAGCATTATGTGTCAAATCTGAAATGGGGAAGCCAGTGGCTTGGGAGACAGCAGGGACAGGTTAAGCATTGTTGACTTTTGAAGAAGGGAAATAGTAAAGTGTGTCACCTGCTCTTGGAGAAGGTCTCATAGAGTGGACATCAAGGATGGTGTGGCAGGAATGAGGTCATTAAGAAGATGAAAGGAGCAGGGACCCAGGGCTTGGAGTCCAGGCGTGGGCAGCTTCCTTCCAGTGTCACGGTGGGAAGACAGAGGGGAGATGGGGAAGAGCCCCTGGGTGTTCAGTTTGCTGGTGAGAGAGGAGTGGGTCTGAGTCATGGCTGACACATCTCCATGGGTGTTGACTAACCCTCCACTGGATACCAAGGCCCAGCCCCTTCCCAGGATCCCGTGAGGGTAAGTGAGCAACAACGTTTGGACAGAGTCCACCTCCTCTCTGGTCTTGAGCACTTATGGTGTGGCGTAATTTGGTTTTCCGACGTCTCCTCCACGTTCCACAGTTGCTAACAATTTTCTAACATGCATTTCAGGAACCCGCCAACAAACCCTCAGGTTTCCCCAGCTCACAATGGAAAATGAACATCCCAGGAAAACCCAGCACATTCCAATACACCTTCCCTTACCGTTTCCTCACTTTCCCAGGACTCCATCTGTCTCTTAACTATTTTTCTTCTCTATTTCGCGACTAGAAGGACATCCTTTTTGAGGAGAAAAGAAAAATGTGAGGTAAGTAAGCTCATGCAAGACTGCTCCAAACTTCATGTGAAATGGCACACCTGTTGTCTCCCTGGCCTCACTTCTGGGGTTCTCTGACCGCCTTCCTTCCCAGGCACCATGGCCTCCTGGTTTTTCCTGGGGGTCTCTGTGGTGCTTGCTCCTTCCTCCTGGAGTGCTTGTCCTCTGATAGCCTTATGGTTTGTGCCCTAGAGGTTTTAAGTCACATTCCTCCTGTTTACAGGGTCACTGAGAAACTCACAACAGTTTCACTTCTGTCACTGCCACCTCCCGCATTTTCTACCTACCTCCCTTCCCTGATTTTTTATAGTTATCACTATCTAAAATACATTATAGTCCAGTGATTTAACTTCATTACTCTTCCAAGATTTATTTTTTCGTCTTAAGATTTACCGCTATCTAAACTACAATGACAGCCGCTGTCATATAATAGTTACTCAATAAAAGTTTATTGAACGGAAGAATAAAATACTTTGTAGAGCCGACAAGACAAAAGAGATTGTGGTTCATATAAGAAGTTCTCAAGGATCAGGAGAGAAGAATATTAAGGGTTTAAAAGTGGTAATTGGTAGAGGTGGGGTGGGCAGGCCAGGGTTGGGAATTAGGGTGATAAGGCACGAATTTCAGGGCTGGAGATTAAGCTATAATTTAAAGAGGAAAATGTTACAGTTTACAATAGAAGACAGCTGTAATAAAATAAAATAAAATAAAATAACTATTTTTTTCTAAACCTAAGTAGTCTACCTCTATTGTAGAGACTGGAAGACTCTAGATTCCAGAAAATCCGGATAGAGATGTAGTTCCTGGAACTGACAAATGGACAATTTCAGCCTCTAGAATTAACTGGAGGCTTACCAAGAGGGATGATAGGGTTGGTTTACATGTTAGTACAAAATTTGGAGTATATTTCTCATTTTTTAAACTACCACATCTTTTAAAAATTTATCGTTTAGAAAAGTAGAGATAACATTGTATGCTACTGCTAATGTCATCAATCAAGTGCATTCCATTCTGTTTTTCACGCAGGTCACCTGTGTGCCTTTGATTTCAGCTCCTCTGAATCTCCATGATCTTGCTGGTAAAATGCTGAAAATATTAAACAATGTTTATGAAATGCAAGTTTTCAATTGTAGATATAAAATTAACACAGAAATAGAAATATTTTTCCATCGCCATGTTGATTTCTCTTTTCATTCACTCATTTTCATTGTGGCATGAGAACACTTCGGTTTTCATGACTAATCCTTCTCTCTCTCTCTCTCTCTCTCTCTCTCCTCTCTCATTTTCTTCTCTTTCAGGGCCTTTGCATGTGGAGTCAACTTCAACTCGGTATTTTCTCTAAACTTTTGCCATCTGCCTTGATCAAAGGCTATTGCCCACCTGCTCAAGCCACCTGCCATATCCACTGCACAGCAAGCAGTGGGGAGACACCAAGTCTCTAGGGGCTGCCGTAACAACAAACCTCTTTTTATCATTATTATTATTTGTTCGAGAATAGCAATAGTCTGCTGGGTTTTTGTTTTGTGAGGGTTGCTGGTTCCCACGAAGTCTCATTAGCTTGTTCTTTCTGATAGCAGTTTAAATGCTTGTGTATCCCACATATCTTTGGGTGTATCTTATGTGCCAGGAAACTTGTGGGAACTTCCACAAACTTTTTGTCTTCTTTTAGGTCAGAAGAAGTGATAGTCCTTCCCGCACGTTTCAGAAGATGAAGCGAAAGCTTGGAATCCAGGTCACTTGCTGGGTGTCACACAGACGTACCACGGACAGGAACGAGGTCATCTAGCTCCAATCCCACTCTTCTCTCTTAGGAAGTGAGCATATCAGAAGTGGAACATGAACAGGAAAAGGTACTACTTCTGGGAGTAGGAAGTGAGCAAAAGTAACACATAGGTATACGTTATTAAGTGCATGAACAATCCTCTCGATCGGAACACACGGAACACAAAGATGACACAAGCATTTTCCACTCCCTAGACATGACTGACCTTCAAGCAAAATGCCGCATATCATCTGGTGACCAGGTACCTCATGCTGTCACGTCTTTCTTTCTTACTGTATAACAGATCACCGAGTCTTATGTAATTACCCACAAAACTGCTGATGTTGCTTGATGACAGGCATGACAGAGCCTCCGTAAGTCCTCTTTGGTTGCCTAGAAAATGATTAACCTCTTCCTTCACCATTGGATGTGATATTTAATATATGCAACAAAATATATATGCATACAACTTCAGGGCATGGAATCTCACAGTATTTTCTTCATAGGTCAAAGTTTGCCCACATGACCTCACCCACTAACTGCATTCATTTAAAATTTTAGGCTAAAATAAAATAGTGATCTAAAATCATATAGCTTTTATCCACTGTACAACATGGATATTCATACCACTCCTCCATAAATGTTTGGTCCAGATCTTTCTTCCACTGAATGAAGTTTGACAATTTGTGACAAGATAGAAAGGAAATTCATTATATTTAGTAATAGAAAACCTATTTCTCATTTTTCACGAGCCAAGCAGCCTCGATGAAATTGCCTAAACCACTACATCACACACCTCCACCTTTGTGGTCCGTGAGGTCGCTCACAAGGGTCTTCAATTTCCTTATGTTCACAGCTTGGCATCTGGTAATTTTCAGTATCAGAAAACATAAGGGGGTTATATATTTTTTCCTCAGAAGAAATATTTCTGATTTGAAAAGAAATAAATCTGTCAAGAGGAAAATATTAAAAATAAAAAGCATGACTGCAATAATCGCATCGATGTCACAGCCAATTTTGCTCATTTGTGTTGGGGAAGGAAACTTCCCCTGCCCCCTCAAAGGAATTGTCAAAGTAAGAGAAATGGAATTTTTATTTCAATAACCACTGTGGTTTAAGGGTAATTTATGTATAAGGAAGCACAACAGCCTCCAGAATCAAATTTTCTTAAAATATTATTTTGTATTCTCGCTGCTACAAGGCTTAGTGAAACTGATGGATCAAAGCGAAGAATGACTACATTTGTTTCTGTAAGTTACAATTTAACAGACACTGCACACCACGCGTAGCACTGGCCAAAGGGCAGGGTTTTCGTTTTGCAGTTATACTTACAGAATAATATTTCTTGAAATTAAATAATTCTCATAATGTTAATACTAAAAATGGAAGAAGAGCTAGTTTTGTTTGACCTGACCAAGAAAAGTAGCAAATCTGCCACTGCCCACACCGTTCTTGCCACACATACACACTTCGGCTCAGTCACTGCTGTTTTCATCAATAATAAATAGCAGTGCTACATGTCATTTAAGTGGTTTTTTTTTGTGTGTGTATGCATTTCCTAAGAGAAGATAGAAAGAATGTTCAGACACTTAAATGACCAATTTAAATTCTTATTTCTTTTTAGAATGATCTCCGGCTATAGCTAGAACTATCTGTATTTAGGATTGAAAAACAAAGGAAGAGGAATATATAAAATAACTAAATCGTGGCTTCATATTTGCTCAGCTCCACACAGGAAATATTTATCACTCTCCAGTAGCAATTCTCACTGATCGCATCGACTAACTCAAGGGGCACTTGCCGCACGGGGTGGGGAGCCTGCCGTCAATCTGCCAGTGCGTCTAAGGCTGGTTCTCCTTTCTTAACCACCTTTTTCTGATTAGCACCTTGTTTCTGAGATGCTCAGTTTGGCCTTCCTGCTGTAGGATCATAGGGTCCTCTTTTGCACATGGAATACTTTTCCCTGACAAATGCCATTACTCAAAGTTATTGAAGATGGATAACCACTTAAACATAATGTATTCCCCAGAAAGTATTCTGTGTTTTTTCACTTTCTGAAAACAACAACAACAACAACTTATGGAAAGGAAAAGACTGGACATTTGCCAATTTCCAGATGTAAAGGTCCCACATTAGAGGATATGTGACTTTAATTCTAAAACAGAAAATTAAGAAAGAACAGCTATCTTAATTGTGGTAAAGACGAATTAAAAGAAAAAAATCTTCGAACTTCATTTGTGATTGCTTCAGTTTATTTTGAGATTAAATATTACACTATATTTGTGGTCTGAGGGGGAGGTTACATGAGATATTAATATATGTAATAGCACCCATTTGCTGGCATGGTACTAAACACATCCTCAAAACGTGTTCTGTTCTTTATTAATATCAAGAAATGGGGACAGGATTCTAAAGTCTGTAGTGTTCTCATGTTGGTTTATATCTGACTTTATTTCTCAATATTTATTTCAATCAAAGGATAAAATATGGAAATTGTTCACACATTGTGATTTTTATAATCTATTTTTTAAACACTTGAAAGTTTTAAAATTTTTACATTTAAGAAAAAAATTATAACTACTACTCAGCCATTAAAAAGAATGAAATCATGTCTTTTGCAATAACCAAAGGTATTATAACACATGTTGAGCATTTCCCATGTCCAGGCACTGTTCCACATGCTTTTCAAATATTAACTCATTTAGTACTCCCTTGTGAATTAATTGGTGCTATATTCCTGTTTTAGAGATGAGGTGTCTGAGATAAACATAATTAGATTCGCTTGCCAGATTCTTAAAATGTGCTGTTGACACACTCTCTAATTTTCCACAAAGCAACAGGCACGTGCAGTTCATACAAATGCCCCACGTGTCAGGGGTAATTTGTTTTTGGCACATGTCTACGTGAAGTCTCACCCTTTTGCACAGGCTGGAAAGCAGTGGCGCCATCTTGGCTCACCGCAACCTCCGAAATCTTCTGAGTAGCCAGTTTTACAGGCGTGCACCACCACGCCCGGCTAATTTTTGTATTTTTAGTATGGACGAGGTTTCACCATGTTGACCTGGCTGGTCTCCAGCTCCTGACCTTAAGTGATTCACTTGCCTCAGCCTCGAAAAGTGCTGGGATTACAGACATGAGACACCATACCCGGCCAGTTCACAGTCTTAATAGAAACAAAAGTTAGTGATCCTTTAAGAATCAGAAGAGCTTGTCATCACATCAGTCAGTTCTTAACTAAGTAATAAAATCTTATGTATGAAACACAGAGAGGACCGTTTGTGAATTATTGCCCTTGTAGAGTGTGAGTTTAAAGAGGAGACCTTCTACAAAACGTCGCGGCTTCTACACGGCCAAATCATCGCAGTTGAATAGAACAGACCTTTGAGCAATCTCTCCACATGTTCATTTGTTTAATTTTAGTAAAACATTGGAAGGTGAAAACTGGGCAGTTGAATTCATTGATTTTTTTAAAAGTCTGAGTGACCAGAGAACCTACACCGCTTTAAATCTAGAAAGAATGAATAAAGGTTTGGGGAAATACCACTTAAGGAGGCAGATTTTACACTGAAGAAAACTGCATTTTGCTGGTAAATTTCTCAGTTTGCATAAGATCATCACCTTTTAGAAATGACTTTTGATGTACTTTTCAAGTGTCCTACAACAGTCTTAATAGGACGACTTCCGCTGAGTTTATGAAACCATTTGTTTCCTACAGCTTGTCCTTTGTTTCTCTCCCCCGCCCCTCCACCTTTCTCTCTCTCTCTCTCTCACACACACACACACACACACGCACACACACACGATCGTCATCATCATCTGGGTAATTTGTGAGATAATATGATTCGTGAGTTAGTTATGGAAGTAAGTCATGTTGTTGAGTGACCTGACGGGACTTAGTTCTCCTCGACAATGCACATGTACTTGCCAGGTGTTTTGTAATTTACGAATGTTTCCACATCTGCACATGCACGATCTTATTTCATCTTCACAACAACTTTATGATCTGGAGCATATATGGTTTTCTGACTCACAGATGCAAAACTGAAATGCAGGAAGGTCGAGGGACCCTTGCCCCTCCCTGTCAGTGCCCGCCACAGCCACAGCCGTGAGCAGCACACAGGGCAGTGTGCTGGTTAGAACCCCAGTCATCCGAGTCCTCCTTGGGAGGACTGCACCCCAGTAGCAGGAGAGACATGGTCACTGGGAGCAGTCCGTCCGGGCACTGGAACAAACGAGGTGCTTTGCTTGTCTGTAGAGAATTTAAAAACAATAATCAAACTGGTTAAAGTCAATAAGTTTTTGACCTGTCACCAGATTGGTAATGCTGAGCACCAGGTGCAGTAAAACCCTCCAGCAGGGCAGGAGACTCCCTCTTCTCCAGCTTTCTAGGCCACACTGTCACACACTTGTACAAAAACACACAAAAGCGCCCGATGCTGTGTTGCTTTTTCATAATTCAGCCCTCCTTCTCTTATGGGAATCACATCAGTAAAACCACTCATTTAACGGAAGTACCATTGTGTCTGCGTGTCCAACACTGACTACGGCTGGTTCTGGGACGATAGATAAGAGGCCTTGCTCAGAGTTGCTGTGTGCAATGAATGGCACATCAATATTAATAGTTTTGTAATAACATAGTATTGGTAGAATGTGTGTGAGACTAGGACATACTCATTTTTACATGATCTTTGACAAGGATGAAAAATTCTTTGGGAACAATTCTAATTCTACTTGGAAATTATATCAAGAACAAAGCCAGAAGAAAATGGCACCCCAAAAATGCGAATTTCCTCATCTACCTTATAAAAAAAAAGCCAACATGCTATTTGCTAAAATAAAACTCTAGAATTCCCTCAGGTGAGACAGAAAGGTGAGAATATGGTCATTAGTCACCATATTCTTTGTAACGATCTTTCCAGCTCTTTACCGCTAAGTGTGTGGGAAACTCTTAGTTTATTGCATTTCCCAGAACCCAGTTTAACATAATATTTCAAGGAGGAAATGCAAATCCAGGTGTATATTATGATTAGGTAGCAGAGGCCACCAGGCGATCTTTGAAAGGACACATAAAAATTATCTCTTCCCATGTGATTTTGCAAGAGCGGATGTCACAGAACTGCACTACGCAGTCCAGGACAGATCTGTTTCCATGTAGACGGGTGATTTTGACAGCAGATCCAAATCCAGATGCCTAAAGAGGGCAGAAAGATCATCCAAAATAAGACCAGAGTTCCTACTGTGAGCTTCTAGGGAAGACACACATTTACTCAGCTTCTGTATATTGTTACAACTAGAAAAAAGACCCTAATGTTGCCCAGAGTCTTATTTTTTCCCAAAGAGTACAGAAATCCAAATTTGTCCTGTGAAACATCTTATACCTAAATATTGATGGTTAATTTTTTAAAGTACAAAGAACTATGGGAACCAAACAAAACTCATGTGCCAGCTGCCATTTTAACCTCTTTCTCAGCTCCTTAACTTCAGAAATCTGAGTGTGTTAACATAATCTCAGTCTTTCCAGTTTTCTTTCAGAAAGTAATATTTCTGAATATTACTTATGAAAGAAATTTCATAATGTTTTGTGTGTTGTGAAAACTGGATGCTGAGCACACACTCCTGTGTCCTCCACAATTTTCTGGTGATTCAAAGGGGGAAGAACAGGAAGCACTAGGCGGCAGCTGGGGACACTGCGGATGCGGCCACCAAGTGAATCTGCAGGTGGTGAATGCAGACAGCTGCAGGAAGCATCCGGTGACTCTTTCTGCTTCCTCACATCTGCTCTTTTCTCTCCTCTGCCTGTCCTCCGGTGTACATGGCTGCTGTTGGAGAAATGTACTTTGTTTTTGTGTCATTGATAAGGACATCACCTTTCCCTCATGTTTGGAAACTCTTGATTCTCACCTGAAGCTCTGTCAGCAAAGTCCCTGCAGGAGAATTTCCTGTGTGGGGCTTGGAGACAAGGGCTGGAGAGGGTGGAAACTCAAGGCAAGAACACGTGTCCCAAGAGCCTTCTTAATGTGCGGGACAAAGAATCCCAAGGCCTCTGTGTGCCAGGCTGCCTTTCGGACACAGCCCATCCACACCTTCCCACATGCGAGATCCAGGCTGCCTCTCAGGAAATACAGTCAACGTCTATACCCTCCCACATGTAAGGTCCACAGGCTGCCTCTCAGACACAGCCCCATCCACACCCTCCCACATGTAAGGTCCATAAGCTGCCTCTCAGGACACAGCCCCATCCACACCCTCCCACATGTGAGGTCCCTAGGCTGCCTCTCAGGACACAGCCCCATCCACACCCTCCTACATGTGAGGTCCACAGCCTGCCTCTCAGACACAGCCCCTGTCTACACCCTCCCACATGTCAGGTCCACAGGCTGCCTCTCAGGACACAATCCCATTCACACCCTCCCACATGTGAGGTCCACAGCCTGCCTCTCAGACACAGCCCCAAACACACCCTCCCACATGTGAAGTCCATAGGCTGCCTCTCAGACACAGCCCCATCCACACCCTCCCACATGTGAGGTCCATAGGCTGCCTCTCAGACACAGCCCCATCCACACCCTCCCACATGTGAGGCCACAGGCTGCCTCTCAGGACGCAGTCACATCCACACCCTCCCACATGTGAAGTCCACAGGCTGCCTCTCAACACACCCCCATCCACACCATCCACACCCTCCCACATGTGAGGCCACAGGCTGCTTCTCAGACACAGCCCCATCCACACCCTCCCACATGTGAGGCCACAGGCTGCCTCTCAGGACGAAGTCACATCCACACCCTCCCACATGTGAAGTCCACAGGCTGCCTCTCAACACACCCCCATCCACACCATCCACACCCTCCCACATGTGAGGCCACAGGCTGCTTCTCAGACACAGCCCCCATCCACACCCTCCCACATGTGAGGTCCACAGGCTGCCTCTCAACACACCCCCATCCACACCATCCACACCGTCCCACATGTGAGGTCCACAGGCTGCCTCTCAACGCACCCCTATCCACACCATCCACACCCTCCCACATGTGAGGCCACAGGCTGCCTCTGAAAGCACCAGCAGTGCCAGACTGTTTCTGCCCCACGGAGCAGTGGCTGCCGGCATGAATTTGTGTATGTAATAAAAGTGATGTCTGTGCAAGGCATTGAGTCAATCACTGTACTTCAATGAGTAATTAAATGAGAAAAAAAAACGCAGTCAAACTGATGGATTGGATTCCCCAGGCATGTGTCTGAATTGACTGAATTCAGTTAAAATGGCCACACTGATAGTTCTGCATGGACATAACCTGCCTCCAGTTTTGTTTTTCAAACCTTTGGAAATGTTTAACTTCCCAGAGTGCTTCTAGAGAAGGGGAGACTGTAGAACACCCCAGGAATGTGCCACCCAGTTTCGAACTGTTGTTAGGCCGTTTGTCAAAACAGAGCATCATGGGGCGTGTATGGGGGGGGGGCAGGAATACGGGGGCAGAAGAATCTTCCTCCAGTGTTTGTTATTTAGCCAGAACAAGAAAATCAGACAATGGTTTTTAACCTTTATTCTTAGCATAAATCAAGAGGTTCATTTTTCAATCTATTCCTATAGAATTCAATTAAAGGTCAGGTTTGTAATGGAGATCCTAATTATTAATGTGCTGTTATTTTAATTATTAATAAGTTGAAATATCTGCATAATGGATAAATAAAATGGCCAAGAACAACTTTGGAAGCATTTGGAGAGCCTTCAATATTTCATCAATATCCTCCTCATGGGAGAATGCAGACGATGTTTAAACACATCCACCTGAAACACTTACTTAAGGTGTTATAAAGTTACCGTTATTGTTACCCATAAGACAAACTATTAACAATCACATTGCAGCGATCATGGTTCTGAAATATTTTTAGAAAGCAACTGGTATAGAAATCATCCCAAAACACTAAACACATTTTTAGTACTTTATTCAATTCTAACATTTATTTTTAAAGACTAATTTAGTGCATGATTTATTTTAAGCATACCCAGTGTTCATGAACTTCATCCTGCAAAGGTATGGAATCTAATTTTGTGATTGGAGTTTTGAACAGGCAGAAGCATTGCCATATATGTGAAGCTCTTAGCTACGTGCTGTTCGAATTTGCTTTTCTATTTGCAACTTAGAAAATTCCGTTTCTGGCATAAAAAGTAAA
Organism: Ateles fusciceps; assembly: GCA_036589455.1. NCBI lineage: Eukaryota > Metazoa > Chordata > Mammalia > Primates > Atelidae > Ateles > Ateles fusciceps. The sequence goes on from JAZHEH010002639.1 coordinate 4,805,673, forward strand.
GCTCATGCAAAAAAATAGGCAGCAAATAGACCATGGAAATGATAATGTCACCTCTAAGATAATATGAACTTCAGCTCAAAGGAAAGGTGTTTCCCAGTCATTTGCTTTTGTTAACGATGGTGTTATGATAAAGTACAAATTTTCTTGCAAATTTAAAGTGCCATTAAAAATTTATTATCAGTATAATTTGATTCATTCATTACGATTAAACTGTGTAACCTCAAATACTGAGAATAATTTTCAATGTTATTTATATAAACATGTAAAAATTATTGTCCCTTAGAGTTAATCAATTCCCTCTTTTAAAAGGAGAAAAGGGAGTAAGAATATTTCAGCCTTAAAGAAATAATTTATCCAGGGATGTTTGAGGCAGGATTAGTGATACTGACTAAAATGAACTTTTCAATACCTAATGTGATATTTATTAGGGCTCAGTTTAACCAATGTTAGTAATTATAAGAGACACAAAATTCACTATTAATTAGTTCATCATGAATTATTTAGGAATAGACCTTTAAAGGATAGACATTTTCAAGCTTGTTTTCTACATTTGGTGTGGTTCTCATTCCTATATGTCTTTACATTAATTTCTTTTCACCTGGTAAAATTATATTTTGTTGTTTACCACAGCTATTAGATTAAAGTGATTTGTTCTCAAGATTAATATCAAACTGTACATTTTTTTTGTTAGGGGAGGGATAGAATTCACTGTTTATATGGAAGATACTCTGTTTTGAAAGAGATTTTTTCTTTAATTCTAAAAGCTCCCAGTTTATCATTTTTTTTTCTGTTGAAAACAAAGTACAAGGTTTCAAATGAAAGAATTATCAGCAAAGCCTTACTTTTCAAAGTATGACTTCATTAAGGAAATAGTGGTTAGCACAATTAACTCATAACTTAATATTGAAGAACATTTTTGCTTAGAGAGTTTTCCTTCTTGAGAATAAACTTAACTAAATGAAAATTAGTCTCACGTATAGATATATGAAGGGGATATCTGTTTGATTTGGTTTTGCTCACATGGTTTAAAACTTATATGACCTATTTATGGCAATTTACCCGAATAACTTCATTCATTAATTCACTTATTCACGCACTTACTGAGCACCTGCTTTATATCTGGTTTCATTTTTAACAAGACACCTGGCAGCAGAGACACAGGAAATGACAGCAGCCAAGTCAGCTGACGCTGTTTCCTCTTTCAAAGGGAGAATGCCTGAGGAGAGCACTAGGGGGTCACAATGATGGGAGCGTGCTGGAAACCAAAGTAAGCGGCAACCTTTCCTGATTAGAATTCCTCTGGGTGGAATCACGTAATTGTTATTTATTTGTTGGAAGAGCTCACTTCGACTTATTTAGGTAGATTTTAACATAATGCGCCTTGCCCCGGCCTACTTATGTTGGGGAATACAAGTGAAACGAGTTCACATGCCCATCAAGATTCTTCACCTGCTGACTGAGAGGAGGCGCCTTTGTGCTCCGAGCCAGGAGGGCTGCTTTCTCTGTGCAAGTACCCTCTCGGCCACCGCGTGCGTGGCTCTGCCAGCGTTTGTTTGAGAAATGCTCCAACACCATCTCCCGACATCGTTTCAAAAGTCACTGGTGTTTCCACACTCCTCTGTTGTAAAAATATAAAGAGTCTTTATTTCAAGCCGTCAACTTCAAATGATTAGGGAATAATCAAGGGATCAAATTATCTCAGAGCAACAGCCTTTTGGCTGAGTTATTCCTTAATGAAGTTTTCACCATGTTTTAAGATGAAACTTCCCATATATCACAAATATGCAATAGCAGGGCCTCTACGTTCCATGATGAGGCCCCTTTTAATAGCGTTCAATTTGGTCTACTTACTGTTTCTTAGTCACAATAACGAAAATGCAAAACAGAGAGCTTGTGTAATGCATATCTTTTATGATTGCAAGCATGCCATTAGCTTTGGAGAAACACACTGGCTTAAAACCATGAAAGAGATTGAGTTCTGTGGTTAGCACAACCGCAGACTGCAGGTGTCCTTAAAGGCCAAGGTCTGTGTCAAGGTCAAGGTCAGGATGCCAGACAATCATTTGGGGGGATAAAAATTCTCCTTTAAGGAGAAGGGTTTATTGAGAGTGGTTCTTGGTAGGTTTAATAGCAGCCATAAAACTCAACACATTCAATTTAGTGCTGTTTGGAGGAAATGAGGAAACGATATGGAAAACACAAAAGCAGAGGCTTAGAGTCGCACACGACAGAACAGTTTTACCGATTGTATGAATCAATTTTAAAACATTTGCTTCAATTTGAAAACGTCAACCTCAAAGAATAAAGACTTGAAAGAAGTGCTGTCAGTGTCTTCAAAATTGTCATTCAGTCTATGACAGTGAGCAACAAAATGAAGTTTCTCAATTCCAAAACAGTTAAGCCTGCTGGAACCGGGACTTGCCTTGTCATCCAGGGACACCTGTTAGTAACGGAGTGTGCTCCCTTGCATGCAACTGTTACTTCTGTTCCAAGAAACGCAAGAGTCCTTGTGGACAGCGTTGTCGACGTGCGGGCCAGTGACGACGTCGCCACTCCTACGCACTGTGTCTCAGGCGTCAGGCCTGTACGTCAGTAATTGATTGTGTAACTTTGTCCACTCCTAGAATGTGGGCTCCATCAGGGCCGTGCTCGCACTGATCTCCGTGACCTCCTGATCTCTAGTGCTGAGATCACAGCTGGTCTGTCTCTGTTTTTGTTGGTTAAGTGAATACCACAGTTGTAAGAAGCATTATAAGCATTCTGTTTGCGTCACTGTGATGGTCCCCCCACTTATTTTCTGTCTGTTCTTGTGAGAGTGTATCAGGTATCCACTCAATCTAACCGATGCTTTCACACAGGAGAAAATAAAGTCACACATTGGCAGGTACAGGAAATTATCTTGGCTTTCTAATGAGGAAGGAGCACTGGACCCCTTAGCCTGGAAGGCAGGTTGCCATTTCCCTTTGGTGGGCCTTCTTCTCTCCACCTTCCTGAGCCCTTTTTGTGTCTGTTTCTCTTTCCTTTCCTTCTGATTCCCCTTTTCTCTTCTCAAAGGCAACATGAGTTGCTTCTGTCTTCTCTCACCCTGGGTCTCCCCCAGCCTTGAGTCATCTTGGAGGCCCCGGGTGACTTCCAATGAAACTCTCTCTTTTTCTGCTATGAAGGATGCCACCTGGATGATTTACAAAGTGTCTGTAAATTCTAAAATTTTATGAGGTCATATATGAATTTTTGAATTTTAGAATTCAATCATACATGACATTGTACAATTTTAGAATTTACAGACACTTTGTAAATCATCTAGATGGCATCCTTTATAGCAGAACAATAACCCAGGACCTCCCAGATGACTGTGTGCTCCGGGGGGAATGCACAGAGCCTCTGCTGGTATCTCCTGGTGATGGTGAAGATTTGCCTGGGCATGAGGGCAAATGGTGAATTAAACCAATTGTCTTTAATAACAAAATGTGTGGGGGAAAAATACTGTCTGATTTAGGAGGTCTAATTTATAAGATGTCTCTAAAAATAGCTGATTGTGAAGCAACATAACACTGTTATTTGGTGGCCTTTCAACATTAACTACGCATTTTTATTCATTCTGCTTCTAAAAACATTTTAGAATTTCTGAAAACAAGGTACTTCCTTCTGTGTTAACATGTCGTCATATAAGCAGTTTAAAACACTAACAGGATTATATGTGAGTATCAGATTTGCGGAAATGAGGAAAACTTTGAAATGAGATTCCAGATGAATTCTGTTTGATTTTGATATAGAAATGTGTTCTACAATTCACTACGTCCTAGTACAGCTCTGTGTCCTCTGTAATATAAATGGACACAGGGTCAGGCCCTCCTCTGTGTGTGTCTGTGTGTACAAACATTTTCTTTGCCTGGATTCTCACGCAAAACAACTTTCGCCCCCATACGCCAGTGGGAAGGCTTGGTCTGAGGCTGATTTGGAAAAGTGGCCAAGCCACTTAACCTCTAGGTTCTCACTTGTAAAGCTTCCCCTGGCCCTGCTGAGAGTATAAATGGGAAGTTATGTTTCACTGTGGGAGCTCCTTGGAAGGTAAGTATTAATTCAAGATATTTTGTTTAGTGTGAAGCATAACACCCATTTCTGACCCTCTGGAGAATCGTTTTAAAGCAAAGAAGAGAGCATATCCTTCCATATTCCTTGAAGAGCATGTATAATGAATAACATAAAATTGAGGTAACATTAGTGCCTAGGAAGCATCTAAATATTCTAGAAAACAATTTTATATAAAAGAAGATCAATGTCATTTCATCAATGTCATGACAATTGATGTATGGGGCAAAAATTACAATATTGTCAAATGTTTTTAGCCACTGGAATCACTAAGAATGTGTATTACTGCATTTGGAATACTTTAAAATATTTTCTGCTTTATAAACATATTTTGATCTCAATAGAGCCGGTGAAACACTCTGAAATTAATAAAATTGGGAAAAAAGAAATGAATTTGAAATGTTAAAGAAAATGTGTATTTATTGCACCATATCTAGTAAAATTCATTATTTCCTCCTTTGAATAATCTCCATTTAATTAACTGATTAAAATCAAAGTGGATTTTAAAGATAAATATTGATTTTTAAGTGGAAAATAATACAATTTCATCTTTGAAAAGTAGTCAAATTAAGATCAGTCTCAAACTTTTTCAATATCAAAAAAAGAGTATGAACTCTTCATATAACTATTGTACATTTTCATAATTTACTTAAGCAATGACATTGTTTCCTAAGGAAATATTATTTGTGAAGAGAGACAATAAAAAATAAATAAAAAGTGGGAAAAAACAGAATCATTCATTATGTGGAATGATCACACATTCCTCTTTATATGAGGAATCATGTTTAGAATTTCAACATTTAATAATATAAAAGTGGAGGCTGAGGTGGGAGGATTACTTGTGGCCAGAAATTTGAGACCAGTCTGGGCAACATAGTGGGACCCTTTCTTTACAAAAAATTTAAAAAATAGTTGGGCAAGGTTATGCACCTGTGGTGCCAGCTACTTAGGAGGCTGAGGTGAGAGGATCCCTTGAGCTCTTGAGCTGAGGAGGTTCAGGCTGCAGTGAGCAGTGATCACACCACTGCACTCCAGCCTTGGCAGCAGAGCAACAGCCTGTCTCAATAATAGCAAGATAATAATATAAATCTACATTATGTGAAGTGGTGAAATATATCTTCTTAAAGTATTTATAAAATTAACTAACTATGGAATATGTTGTAAAAATTGAAGGAATTTTAAAATCTTTTGTTCCTTGAAGCTAGATGGAAATGCGGATACTTGTGAAACCTTCCTCAACTCCCTAAAAATGAAAATAAAGTTTTACTTAGCTGTTGAAAAAAATGTCCTTTTTTCATATTTAGGTAATGTTTTATTCAAAACAATGTTTGATTTGAACTTATTAATAGTATATTGTTATAAAAGGGACATTGTTTTAAATTCATAAGCTGAAAAAAAATTAACAAAAAAAAAAATGTACACCTATCCTCAAGACAACTAAAAGAGCCAATCACAAATGGCTTCCATTTGAGCAGTAAATTTTGCAAATTAGTTTATTTGAATATCACTTACCACTGAATGAAGAAAAATTATTTGCAGATAGCAACATCTTGAAAATAATTAAGAAGCAAATGATTTTTAGGTTTTTTTTGTTTCTACATATAAACCAATTTTTAAAAACATAGTTTAAACTGAAAGAGAAAAAACACAATATCTTATTTGGATCAAGAACTTCTTCATTATATTTCATTTTCTGGGAAAGGTAATAAGCTCCTAATACTTATTAAAATAAGATAAGGTAAAATACAATAAGAAGAACATGTTTTAAAGAGCAATTACTTTCATTGTGTTGTTGATTACTTGATAATGGTAGAAAACCTATGAACAAGTAACTTACAAGGTGATTTCTTTCCTGTTAATCATGATACTGTTGGTTCACCTGAAAAATGAAAAAGCTTTAAAGCACATCTTTTAGTGTAAGTCAAGGGTATCAAATTACCCTTTAGTTTAGGAAGGAGTCATGTAAGTGTCCTAAAGGAACAGAAATTGAAGGAAGAAGATCTGCATTTCCAAGAATAGAAACGATTTCTCAAGAATGGAAAGATAGCCACATGGTACCCAGCCATAAGGAAAGACCTCCATAATTACAGATCGCGGAGCCAGGAAACTGACAGAGTATAATTAAGAACGGAATAATCTAACACTTGCATAAAGTACAAACTAATAGGACCATGTCCCCGAAACACAGCTAAGATAGAAAACCCTAGAGAAGGTCAGTAGAGACAGTTACAGAAATTTCCAAGGAGAAGTTTCATTTAACTTGAAAACAAATAACCCATGGAGACTGGTGACATGATTAAAATTTGCATTTAATTAAATGGAAATTGTCAAATCACTCTCCGAACAATGAACAAAATCAAGTCAAAATACCAAACTCTTAATATTAGTATTATCTGATAATGTGCATTTAAATATAGAATAACGTTATTTCATGCTCTTGCTTGTAGAGTTATATGGAAAAGTACCTATAATGCCAGGAATACCTCATGATAAAAGATGAAAGCAGGACTTTGTTATAAGGACAATGTTATCAACTAATTTTGTAAGGTCACGATTTCAGTATAACAAATTTAGGCCATGAATCATATAAATGAAATCCTTTATATGACAGCTGTCTGACCACTGTGTTCTTACCCTAGTTTCTGAATCTGACCCATAGATCTTGACATAGATTTAACACGATTGATGAGAGCAGGCACTCATCAGATCCAACTAAACTAATCAAACAAGAAGCCGTTCAGATCACATCAAAGTTTCTGTTTTTCTCAGACCAAGAAGACGTTACTTAAAATAATTTTTACTTAGCTGGTGAAAGAATCTCTTTTTTCATATTGAGGTAATATTTTATTCAAAATAGCATTATTGATTTGGACGTAGGAATATTGGATTGTTATAAGAGGGAAATTGTTTTCCATCCATGAGCTGGAAAAAAATTAGCAAAAAAAGAATTCCACTTATTCTTAAGACGACTAAAAAAGCCCATCACAAATGGCTTTCGTTTTGAGCAGCAAAAATATCAATATAATGGTTTTACTGATGGAAAATGTCAAAGAAAATAGTTTGTGGTAGTATCCTGTATCCTTGAATGAAGGGTTTTCTTTTACGGTACTAAAATTTCATCATCATTATGTAGCTGACATTGGACCTTTTTGAAATCACTTGAGAAGTGACTGGTAAAGCTGTCATAGGACTGTGCATGTTTTCCGATTCATCAAGCTGTCAGATGAACCCCTCAAACCTTAGACGTGAATGCTTAGGTTGTCATGAGTCTTCCGTTGTGTCCTACACCCCTGATCATACCTTCTGTAAACATGGCCTGGATTGTTTTCATCAAAATTATTGAAAGGCTAGTGTGAGTGTAAGAATGCTGTATCTCCAAGGAAATAGGACTCAAGTAACTTTAAAGAACACCAGAGAACAGAGTTGAGGTGTCTTTAAAGTGACAGAAATTCTGAAGCTGATCTTCAGTGTTGTTTGGGGAAAAACTGAGTAACGTGGACTTAACCAAACAAATGAAAACTCAAATAACGATAACAACTTGTATTTAGTTGAAATCATTTATACTAGTGAAACGTTGAAAAACAGAAACAAAAAGCTTCTTTCCAAATCTCCTTGCCTGCCTCGTTAGCTGCTTAGGGATATGTATGATGCCTGTGTCAACTTGTAAAATCCAGATTCTCTACCTCAGTTAAACACAGAGTCTCCTAGTTAGTACTGATATTAGACCCAAGTGCCACTCTGCTTGCAAACACAGTGAAGCCCTTTCCGTGGATTCCAGAAGGTTCTCAATGGGACTTTCACAAGAGATCCCCAACAAATTCTAGAACAGCTCACAGAAGCATGCTGAGCACTGGCCACAAACCATGTCTTTCTTCTAAGCATCTGTGAAACAGGTATGCAAATAAACAGGGCAGAGTAAGGTTTGTGGAGTAAGTTGTTTCACTGGCATTGAAAAAAGGATAGGGTGGCCTAAAGCGCTTAATTCTTAAAAAAAAAAACTTTGAATTATTACTTAGGAAGATAACACAATGAACATGTCTAAACAGCAATGCAAAAGTCTTAGGTTAGAATATGCACAAGACACAGAGAGTTAGACAACCGGGTGGTTTATCAAAATATATTCTGGAATCTTCTTCTTTAAAGTTTGAAATAGCCTCACCATACTGAGCTGTGATGATTTAACTATAGCCCTGTCAAAGCAAAGGGCTGGAATAAAAATGTATTTTGTTATTATGCTGTGGTGTAAATATTTTATACATATAAAGGTCTTTATATGCATGGCACGTGGTAGAAAATCAGGTGATGGCTTCCCCTCTCATCCATTCATCAAGACCCTGTAATCAGACATGATACTGGCACTGACATGGATGATTCTCTTCACACACACACACACATATGTATGAGAGACACACATACACATATATATGCACATACATATGTGTATGTGTATATGTGTATGATAGAGGAGGCATTTCATTGAATAAACAATGTCACAACTATATGGAAATTAGTGTTGTGAGTTCTAATCTGGGGATCTGCAGTCTACTTACCTCATAGTGTGATGAGTCACATAAACTCTGGTATAATTTTTGCAAATTATTAAATGCACAAGTGAGGACACATCACTACCTCACAAGGTCATTCAAAAAAAAAATTAGTCACACTGACTCATTGTGCAGATTTGAGAGCCATAATTAAGTTAACTGAGAAAGCAACACAATTATGAAGACGGTAAAAATACAGAATTGCTTCCAAAGAGCTGACAGCAGAAAGAATCAGTAGAAACTTATAAAAATGGCGACGATTGAAAAGACATTACACAATGGGCATAATAAATGTTGGAAATCACGAGGTTGTGCACAACAGTTTTATTCCATGAGTGACTCCGGAATTTCAGCAAGTGCTATTAAAGGAACAGATGAACTCGCCCCCAATTACCAAATTGACCATAAATGAAGCATTTGGCAGGAGGGTGAGTCCTGAGAGAGAAACATTTCAATGCTGATGCTTAACTGTCAAAGAGTTAAGTCACTTTAAATTGCACACATCAAGACGAGCTACTCTATTTGGAGAGCTAATTTTGCCTTTGCTTGTAATGCAGGAAATGATCCTGTATCTTGGAGAAAAGATGATATGGATACCAACACAGAGGCTCACTGCTATTGGGTTGCACCTGCCCATCAGACTGAAATGTTCAAGTGCAAGAACTCCGCTGATATATCCATCTGAGGAGGGAAAAAAGATGATAAGCTCATAGAAGTTATAACAAATATGCTTTGTTGACTCTAACTCTGAGATATTATATGTGACAAACAATGATTTCTCAAGAGTAGACATATTTCCTCAGAGCAGCCCAATAGTTAGAAGTCTGAGCCTTCCAGGGCCACATTTTTAAACATGCTCACATTCTCAGTCAACTTGGATACTTGGACTGTCCGACTTTATTGGGGAAGATCAGTTGGTGGGAGGATTTCTTCAGTGTGGCATCATTCTACGGCCTAGACAGTTACCATCATGGTCCTATGGACCACAGGGAAGAGGAAGTGACAGGAGAAGCATCTAGGAGCCACCTCTCAACAGATGAGTGGTAGGAAATATTGTCCTCTGACTCACCTTTGGAAGAAAACAGAATCCCTCAATATGCATATTACAAAAATTATCCCATATAAGATTCAAAAATTCTGAAGAGCAAAGAAATATTCAACAAAATCTGATTTAGGTCTAATGAGCACATATGCTTTTACTGTGGAAGGATAGGATTAGCGAATTGTAATGTTGCTTCTGGATTTAAGGTTAAAGGTGAAGTTAAAAGTTTGGAGTATTTTGGCAAGTCAAACATATCTAAGAAATCATATTTTTCCCTTCAAATGCATAAACAAATGCTTTGCTACAATAACAAGGATAGTGCGTATTTTTTTAAACTGAGTGAACTATATAATATGAATATCATAGAATTAGAATTTAGATATGAATAGAAATTGAGATATTTTATCCCAAGGCCCATATACAGATAGAGTCTCTAATGACCAAGAAATAAAAATTCTAATTTGCAGCAGTACATCTGGGGTCCATAGGACCTTAAAACTGTACTATTTAGTGGTACTTGAAGTTGTACTTTCACCTGTAAGATGAGACAAAGTCATCATATACATAGTATACACAAACACACACAGAGTGCATGACACAGAGTGGACTGTTCTTGTGTTACCTTAAATACAGTGAGGGTCATCCTTGTACTCACAAAATATTTGTTTAATATCTTCTTCCTAAGTAATATTCATGTGTGACTGGAAGGTAGAACACAAAGGAACCTAAGTCCTTGTCTTCTGGAAGATCACAGGTTGCTGGTGAGTGTGGAAGGGAAGTTGGAGTGAGGGGAAGGTGAGTGGAATAGGCAGAGGAGGAAGGGGAGGAGGAAGGAGAGGAGGAAGGGGAGGAGGAAGGGGAGGAGGAAGGGGAGGAGGAAGGGGAGGGGCATGGAGAGGAGGAAGTGGAGGAGGAAGGGGAGGAGCATGGGAGAGGAGGAAGGGGAGGAGGAAGGGGAGGAGCATGGAGAGGAGGAAGGGGAGGAGGAAGGGGAGGAGGAAGGGGAGGAGCATGGAGAGGAGGAAGTGGAGGAGGAAGGGGAAGAGGAAGGGGAGGAGGAAGGGGAGGAGCTCCTTTGCTCAGGGACCGGAAGGCCAAGGAAGGGCTTGGAAAGAACGGGATGCAAAGGAGGTCTTAGTGGCGTGAGAAATCTATGGTCTGGAGCTCTGTGTGGCTTTGCAGAACAGCTGTAGTGGCCATACTGGGAAAGAGAGCAAGAGGAACAGAAGCTAGGGTTGATGGAGAGAAGAGGAAAGTGTCAAGAGTCCCTGGAAGGCAGTGATAACTAATGTCAAGTAAAGCTGCTGTGGGAATGCCCTTGTAATGAAAGGAGAGAGTTTTGAAATGCAGAGTTCCTGCAAGGACAAAGGACCATCTTTGGAGAAGACCAGGCCATATTACCATCGTGAGAGCCTTGCGTTCCACATGAAGCAGTGCAGCATTACTTGAAGGCTAGCTCTGAGTAATTAAAGATGGATATTATAAATTCTAGGCAATCTTTAATTGTTTATTTAAAGGTATAAATAAGTTGATGGTGGAGATAAGATGGAATCATAGAAAATGGTCAGTTAGCCCAAAAGAAGGAAGAAAAAGAGGAAAAAATAAGCAAAAAGATGAAATAATTGGAAAACTGCTAGAAAGTTGTTGGATTTTAATCAAACTATATCATTAATCACATCAAATGTGAGAAGTCTGATCTTACCAATTAAAAGACTGAGGTCCTCAGCTTGTATAAAAAGGCAAGATAAAATCCCCCCTGGCTTCTGGTTCCTGACCACAACCCATCATTCCTCCATGGAAACCACCCTTCTGCCTCTCCTGATCCCCCATTCCCTAGCCTTTATTTAAAACGCCATTCCATATCCAAAATACTAATAATTTCATTTTGCCTGTTTCTTGACACAAATAGAAATTACACTCTATGTATCATTGTATGCTCTCCTTTCTTTGCAAATACAATGTTTTTTAGGTCAATGTATTTTGATATGAATAGGTTGATATTATTTACTCTATGTTTCTAAAGTATTCAATTGAATCATGCCACAAATTAGATATCTGTTCTATGATAAACATGCAATTAAATTATTTGAATGTTTGCCTCTTACAAACAATTATATATATACACACACATATATATCACAATAGAATTATGTGTAAAAGCCAACAATTAAAAGAAGCTAAAGTCTCTATCTAAACACAAAGACTAAAACATCCATATGTGCGGATGGAACTACACACACACGCATATCTAGGTTCACACACACACAGTCATTTCTCTAAGATACACTTAGGGGGAAAATTGCAAGGTGGTAGGTATTAATTTTTACGAATAGCGCCAAGTTGTTTGCCAGAGTGCTTGTGCTTCACAGACACGTCTATCCTGCCATAGCCATTCCTTCAGCTCGTCTGAGCTGCGGGGCATTTCCTGACCACACTCCTGAGCTGGGCCTCCATGCTGCCAGTCGTCACACCGACCCACTTGACTTGCTTTCCTGAACTCCTGTTTTCAGCCCAAAGCTTTCCTGTGCGCTTTGGATCTCTAAATCCATTCTTCACATGGACATCTCAAAGAAAATCAAAAGCAGGATCCTCACATCTGGATCAATTCAGGTGTTTTCTCTGTCACTGCCCTCAAACCTGTTGTCTGAGCCAGAACCCCAGCAGTTCTTCATTACATCCTCCCACCCCCTGCACCCGCCGGACTCCAGCCAGCTGTCTGAACCTCCTCACCAAGCCACAGCCCACCAACACCGGCTGTTCATCCAGGAGCCAAAGTGACAGTTTTCAAAAGCCTCCCCCGCTCCCCCCGCTCACCACACCATCCACATTCTGCTGTCCCCGTTGGAAAGTGCCAGCTCTGCATTGCCCTCAGCATGAAGGCCCGCCTCCTGTCCATGGTCCCGAGGGCATCTCTGTGCTTCTCACCTCCCCCAGCCCAGCCTTACACGCATTCCTTCTGCATGCCACATCTTTGTGGCACCCACCCTGGACCACGCTCCTCTCCCTCTGTCCTCCTTCCCCACTGCCTCATCCTTCAGATCTCAGCAGACTCCTCCAGCTGCGCTTCTCCAGGCTCACTTCCTGCCCCAGCCGGCAGAGCACTGGGCCTTTCCTTCCAGGCGCACATCTCGCCGAGCAGCCACACATCCTGAGGGTGATTATTTTGCTTTACATCGACGTTGTCTTTAACTCCCAGGAGCGCGACTTTGCTTCGCCTATTTGTTCATGCACTTAGCATGCTTTAAGTGTGCTCCCTACCAAGGGAAGGCTTTGGTCTCGTTGGTAGCTACATAAGAACCAACACAAACACAAATCGTGCCCTTGAAGGCTCACACACTGTGAGAGATGAGAAAGTCCAGTAGAGTGTGCATGAGCTCTGAGGAAGCCCCACGCCCCATGTCAGGTAGGTCAGGTGGGAGGGCTCCAGTGGTGTGGAAGGGCACCAAGGGCAAGGATGGTGAGAGAGCTGTAATGCCACGTCCAAGGTAGAGGGAGGAGACTACTGGGATGGGTGTGTGTGAGCAGGAGCTTCACGGGGATGAATTAGCAGGGAATACCCAGGGAGCTTCCACCAGCTCAGGAAGACGAAGGATGGATGCCAGAGGAAGGCCAGAGAGACACCGTCAATGAGTGAGAGAGGAAAGAACCTGGAGCCTGGAACCGGATGTGGAGAAATGCAGATCCCCAGTATTTATTATGAAGAATGTGCCATGTTTGCTTGACTTTGCTAGGTCTGCTTGCAATACATAACTTAATCGTGAAGGAAACACACTCTAACTCCAAAGCCTATTGTTGCTGCACCTCAACATTGCTTTTACAATTCAAAAGGCTCAAGAATCTCCTATACATAGCAGGTGCAGACACTGAGCCTTCTTCCAGGTAATGGTCATGTTAGTAACTGCCACACAGGGGACTGGCAGTGTCAAGCCCAGTCCACCCACGATGATCAAATGCTTTAGCTGCTGCTGAGGGAGGGGTGTGAGTGCGACTGAGCACTGCTTTGCGGTCACAGTCCCATCAAGCACCTCATTCACGGAAACAGCACCCTGGCGGGGGTTCCCTTACCGGCGGTGTCTGGACAAGCATTTAGATATTTGGGGCCAAATTAACAACATAAATTATCAAATTTTGTTTTCTTTAACAAGTTTTCAAAAGATTGAATGTTTTGCTTAGTTAAGTAATATTTACTGATTAGAAATTCCCCCAAATCCCCATGTGCATATCAGAGGCATGGTTCCCTTTGGCCCAATGTCTTCTTAGCTCTTTCTTCTTGTGGCCCCAGTTGGATTCTAGAAGTCGTCCATCTGACCTCCTTCTCTCTCCACCTGGCAAGAAAGTGGTCAGAAGCCTGGTGGCCTGGACAGGTCTCGGCTGTCATGCTTGAGTGACTATCTTTGTAGGACACCTTGTATGATTCTGAGAGAAAGAAGCAGTGCTTCAGCGGAAAGGTTGTCACCTGTAGGTGAGTTACTTTGGAACACTTTAGGTTTTCTACACTCTTAACCAGTAGTTCTTTTTCTGTTATTTTTACATTTTTGATTAAGTTTTTCAGAGGTCAACTTGGGCTGTAGTTTTGATATTTCTGCCAGCGTGGTGTCATAGATTGAATTTAGTTTATGTGGCATACAAAAATTATCCTTTTGCTAAACATAACATGTCAATAGATAATGGAGATATTCTTGAGAGCTAAGATAATCTTTAGCTAAAAGATAATATTCTTTCTACACGTCTCCAAAGCATTCAGTACATATCAGAAGAAAAGATGACTCCCACATCTCTAGATGTGCAGAGAGGGACGAGCGCTTTCCAGTCCCACGGGCCCGGTGACCGCCACCTGGAGCCGCACTTTCAGGGAGAGCCACCAGAGGGCACTGGACCCAAGACAAGTGAAGGGAGGATTCCAAACGGGACCCGCTTAAATATTGAGGGTAATTTACACTTACTCATTACCAAGAGGGAACATGCATATTTTAAAAGCTAGCAATCACCACAAGCAATTTCTTTATTTTTTTAACAACTAGTTGAATAAGGGCCACTAAATACTAGCTTCAGTTTTTTTAAGATGATGCTAAATTTATAGGAAAAAGTTACATTTTTGGTATAAAGTTGTCTCTAAGTACTGGTTCATATAAAAAGAAAAAAATCACAAACTGATATTTTTCCCAGGAAGAGTCGTATGTGTGTGTGTTGAAGGAGGCTTTAAAAATGTTGTTCTCTCATTTGAATCACCTAAATATGTATGTGGAAAGGAACAAAGAAATGCGCAAATGTAAATACGGTGGCCAGGTGTACCTGGCAATCAGCACACAAATAATTCCGCCAGAGGCCTTGAACCTTTGTCCCCGCTGCTCCATTCTGCCCCTCAGTGTGGTAGACCACCCCACAGCAGGAATAAAAGGAGGAATTAGGAGAGCTGCTGAATGCTTGCTTCCTTTTCCCAGTGGTTTGGCACAGAGTTATTATTTAATATTTATCACTGGCGTTTCCACAATTGCCGAGCCCCGCGGAAGCAGCACATTGCGCGATGACCCCCAAGACTCCAGCTGTGAGCGGCCTGGGCTGGAACCCCCGCCCATGATGCAAACGGACGGGCTCTGGTGTCTGCAGCTCCACGCTCAGGAGTCAGGGCTGAATTGTGTGCGGGAGGAGTCTGTTTCCAAAGCCTCTTCAGCCGTTACAGCTGGCAAAAGGGTGGGAAGTGAACCAAACAGCTGCACAGATGTGGAAGGGAAGTGAGCACAGACAAGCAGAAGCTGTGTGCTGCGTGGGTGCAAAGCCAGAGGGGGAAGCTGCTAGAGGCCTTTTTAAGTTAACATTTCAAAAATTATCCAAAGCTATACTAACTATTATAAAGGATTTAGGCCGTGGAATAAAGCCAAAAGGAGAAGACAAAAATGATGCATGGTCTGTATGCTCAGAGACACGCTGTGAAAATATGGACCATGTTCTTCCGTTCTTCTGGATTTTTCTACTTGAAGTTGACCTTAGTTGCCTAACAATATGGATAGTATTTATTGTAGCAGGAAGGCACCCACAGAAATCTTCCCCTTCTCCAAACCAGATACTGCGGGGTAGAGGAGGGAGCATGACCTGGAGGAGCTCGTCTCAAACCCAGAGCCTGGGCGACCCGGAATGGCTTCTCCTGGAAGCTGGGGGAAGAGCTCCTCCTGGAAGCCAGGCGAAGGAGCTCTGTCCCCCTCTCTCAAGGCCTAGAATCTTTCTAAGAGATGAATTCTTTTCTATCACAGTGTTTTAAAATGAATCTACACTTAGGATATGTAAAGTCCAAAAGCAGCGTGGTACAGAAAATGGTGACTACATTCAGACACTCAGTCTTTCCTTTTGAAAATACAGGGTAAAATTCAGAACTTTCTGAAACCTAAAAATAACGCAAAGAAATAAAACTTCAGATGGCTTTGTAGTAACTGAAATCTGTATCAGATATACTTTTCTCAAAATTGGGACCTGGGCAAGGAAGTTTCCCGATGAAGTGATGAACCTGCCGGCATGGGCCAGGAAAGGAGGTAAAGATGGTTTCAGTCATGCATTACCTTGTCGGTTGTTTTAATGGACTCCTTTGGGATTTTTTAAAATTTTTCTTTTTCTTTTTTCTTTTTTTTTTTTTTTTTTTTTGAGGCAGTCTCGCTCTGTCACCAGGCTGGAGTGCAGTGGTGTGATCTCGGCTCACTGCAACCTCCACCTCACGGGCTCCAGCGATTCTCCTGCCTCAGCCTCCCAGAGTCGCTGGGACTACAGGCACGCACCACCATGCCTGGCTAATTTTTGTGTTTTCTGTAGAGACAGGGCTTTACCATGTTGGCCAGGATGATCTTGATCTTCTGACCTCGTGATCCACCCCCCCTCGGCCTCCCAAAGTGCTGGGATTGCAGGCATGAGTCACCATGCCCTGCCTGGGATATTTTATCTGCAATATATAACAACTCACATGGATCCTATTAGAGAATTTCAAATCAGGTCGCTCTTCGAGGATGTTGTCAACTTTGTGGGACTTTGGCTCTGAGAGGGAAAGTCGTCCTCCTGGTTGGGAGCCCGGCTTACGGTAACTGAACTTTCATACGCATACGCAGAGGGCCCTTTAACCTCACCCACAAGCAGAACACCGAGGTCTCAGAGTGAACACAGGACAAGGGAAGGAAAGCTGAGGCTGTGGGAACCCACGAAGCCTTCCAGGCCCGGCATGGGTGAAGAGTGTCCCCTAAGTCCATGTCCACCCAGAACCCCCAAGGATGACCTTATTTGGAAGCAGTATCTTTTAAGATGGAATTTAAGTTAATATTAGGACATATTGGTTTAGGATAGACCCTAAATCTGATGACTGGTGTCCTTATAGAAGAAGAGACGCAGAGACGCAGACACACCTGGGAAGGCCGTGTGATGGTGGAGACTGGAGTGATGTGTCTACAAGCCAGGGAATACCCGGAGCCACCAGAGCTAAAGAAGGCTCCAGAAGGAGCCAGCCCTGCTGAGACCTTGATTTCAGATGCCTGGGCTTCTGAACTGTGAGTGAATACATTTCATTGGTCTTAAGCCACTAATCTGTGGTCATTTGCAGTAGCCACCCCAGGACATTCACACAGACCCACTGCTGGTCCACCAGCCAGCAACAGAGCAGGAAGAACTGGGCCATGAGACGCTCATCCCTACACATAATTCACCCTTTCTGACTGTGCCATGGGCTTACGTGAGCCCAGGAACCAGAGAAGGTGAATTCAGTGTCTTGCACATAGAAGATATTTAAAAAAAAAATATCTGCAATTAAATGTTTGATCTGGATCCTCCATAATATCTATGCAATGAAACCTTAAAAATGCTCAACAAACTAGATATGAGTCTTTGGAGAGGACAATGTGGACCAGTATGTAAGTCGCTAGGGAGCAGGAACATTCTCTGGAGGAAGGGAAGCAACTAAGAATCTGGGAGAAAGGAAGTCAGCGAGTTTTGGGATTTTTTGTGACTAAACTACAGTCATCTTTGAATAACTAGACTTCGTGTTCTGGAAAATGCTGCCCTGCTTGATGGTTACCTATGGTGTGGGGTCGTTTGGACCTTGTTTGAGGGGGAATAATGTTTAGATAAACATTTTTCTATAATTAGTTTACTTTTGCTCTGTTATTATTTTGAGCAAAGTTATTTTGAAAATGACATTATGCTCCTATATTAAGAAAGTCTCTTTTTTCCTTTGTATTCAGACTAAAACGTTGAGTGCAAGGAGGAAATATTCTACTGAAAAATTCCCAGTGCTGAGGAATGTTCCATTATTGTTTTGGTATTTTCTCCAGCAGTAATTCATTGCTTAATTACTATCAGATGAGAGTGTTCGTACCCATGGGGGAATCACTGAGTCTCTGACATGCAAGGGTTCGGGAAGGATAGAATACATACTTATGCAACTAATAACTAGTTATGTATTAAAACTCATGCCGTATAGAATTGTGGAGAAGTGGCTAATCTAAACTCATTCTACAAAAGAGAAAAATAAGACAGTGAGATCTTTGTCTCTGCAGCCACTAAAAGATGAATGTATATCTTGCAACTTGTAGAGATGGGGTTCTCTGTAAAATCAGGGAGGTTGCATTAATACAATTCTGTTTTTTTGAGGGGGAATGCTGGATGTCTTATGTAAAAGGCGTAAGTACAAGAATAAATGAGAGACAAGCAGCTGCTGTAACGATGTGATAAACGTGGCAGAGAGAAGCCCATGGCAAGACCAAATGCTTGATATCAACGAATTCGCCTCCTAAAACACCTAAGAAAGTAGACAGAAACATGTGAGAAGAACGATATAAACATAATTTAGAAAACGGGGGGTTGTTCAATGATGATTTGAATATCCTTCTAAATGGCTTAGAATATGGTTTTCTGGTGATAAGTAGATCATGTGTTTGGGATATTAGGGGAAACAGCAGCTGCCTTTCATAGAGTGAACTTTCAGGGCCTGTCAAGGTTTTCCATTTCCACAGATAAGCTGACCTTGTGGCCACCCAAACCCTAACCCAAACCTCAGGTCCACGAATCTAACCTCATCCCGTGACTGCTGCTCCACACCTTCCCGCCCTTGCTGGAGTTGAGGTGCCAGCCTGTTCCCACCCTGCAACTGCGGCCTCCCTCTCCCCCGCCCCCGCCCCGAGAAGCTCGAAGCTGGACTCGCTGCAAGCCTGAGATAGACTCAGAATTCGCTTATCAATGATGATGATGATGATGATGATGATGGTCTACTATGGTGACGGCTCCAAATTTTCATGAGTTTTCCAAATTGTAATCCAACTCCCTCAAGCATAAAGCTAACACTGGCACAGAATCAGGGACACGTCAGTCACAGCTGTGCCCGAGAGTGGATTCCAGTGGGTCAGTGCAGCCTGTGAGGTTCTACTCGCTGTATGCGAGTGTGTCTCCTTTGCTCTCGAGACATTACCCTCACAGAGGAAGAGGAGTCTCTGCCCTGTGTTTATTGAAGTTACAAAGCCCAGCTCAGCAGGCCAGCTGGAGGGGTGTGGGATGCCTGCCTGGCCTGCACCGGTGCTGGCACATGCATGAGCACATGTGCACGGAGCGCAGTCAGCTGCAGGAGGATGGGGGCAGCGTTAGCTAAAGGATACGGAAAGAGCAGCAGGCATGGCCTGTGTTGGCATGGACAGCTCCCTGTAGACTGGCCTTGCCACACCAAGATGCCGCTCAGAGTGTGGGAGGCACAGGCTCTCAGGCACACCTGAGTGTACGCGGCCAACCAGGACATTTGCTCACCTTTCCCAGGGCACATCTGTACACACGTGTATATTCCCACCTCCCCTCGTGGGCTGCTAGTGGGAGTGGGTGTCCCTGTTCCCGTTGCTCACTCCTCTGAGAACACTTATGGCAGTAATTAAAGTTAAATAAGCCCAATTCTAGAACAGACTACGATTGTTGGACCAACCTCCTCCTGTCACATATGACGGGAAGGAGCTCAGAGAGAGGAGGACATTTTCTGGGGCCTCGTCCCTGACAACAAAGTTGGGGCCATAATTCTGGTCAGAAAACAGCTCCTTCTTCCACATTTCCAAGCATCTTCCAGGAGCCCCCACGCATGTGAATGATGGCATTTGCATTTTGCCTTTCCTATTGGTATATTCAGTGTTGGGGCATTTTCCAGGACCGTCGAATAAATCTATAATAATCTAAAGATTAAAATAAATAAATAATCATACATACATACATACATAAATTAAAAGGGTAATGTTACTATGGTCAAGAAAAGCAAGCAAATCACACTAGAAAACAAAATGTTGGCTTTCTCTAAAGCATAGATAACTATCTTTATCACAAACCTTTACCCCAAGTGTGTTATTCTGTCCCCCCAACTTCAGAAAAGCCTCCCAGCTTCTTTATTTCAGAGTGACCTTGCCCATCCACAGTGTCACAGGGTTGTGTTCTGAGGGAGAGAGTGAGCATGCAGGTGAAGAGAATGCATTTCCCGGCATCAAGTACCTGCTCTCCTAGTTTAGTGATGATGGTGCCAGCATGCTGAAGGAATTCTCTTCTACCGAGTCAACCATTCTCAAACTATTATTAAAACACACCTCCTCCTAAACCACAAAGGAAAAGAGAGGCAGGAAGCCCCACACAAATGCACAATTAAGGGTATCCATGTGATAACCCCTCTGCATGAGACACATTTGCAAGCCACACACCCAGCCTCTGCAAGACCGAGCCTTCCCAGGGACACATCCCAGGTGGGAGTCAGGGCTGCAGCGCCCCACCGCTCACGTGGTGCTGTGCCTGGCCCTGAACATTGCTTTAATGCATTTGTTGTGCATTAATAATATGGATTAGCAAGTAAGAGGTTGATTAGCTTTATTTTTTTTTGCATCGGCAATTATTTTAAATTGAATGTTGAGCATTTTTTAATTAGACTTGCTTACTGTGAGCAAAAGGAAAAATAGAGTGTATGATGCTGACTACTTGAAGCAGACAAAAAATAACATATGTAATTACAAAATCAGCATGTTACAGCAGCAAAGATTCAAATCTAAAATGGTTACAGGTAGCGAATCCTTCATGTCCAAAGGCTGGGGCAGTGTTTACTTGGAGGGGGCTGTGATATCAGCGGAAACCTTATACGTGTTTGCAAATGGAGATGATGCAGGGAGCTTGTCCACTGGGTAACTCAATTCGCATCGCCCATTATGTGAATGAGATGTGAAAAATAATTTCCTGTATCTCTGAGGTATCCCAGCACTAAGTGGATTGCTGGCTCTGGCCCATGGAAAATAATAAAGTGACATTGCCCACACCACCACGCCCAGCAGGGACTCTGTGTCGCCTTCCTTGAAGCTTACTGGGAACGGCGACCGTTCGATTCACAGGGAGACAACCAATTCTGCTCCAGTGAAACAAATTTTAATGAGCCCTTGTTGCAATATTGTGTTTTAAGTGGTAGCTTTTAGCTCTTCAAAATTATGTCCACTAATTAGAGGCATGTGATCAACCTAGTTATCTCCCAGCTATAAATTATAATACATATTTATAGTCACATGAATTTCATCTTCTATGAAGCAGCCCTTATGCAAACAGTAATAGTAGCTATGCCATTAGAATATATCAGCAATTAATTCTCAAAATGATCAATGGGAGGAATGCCCTTTTCCCTCCATATGTGGTTTATTTATGTGTTCCCATTAATTATGCCTAATTTTCTGTTGTCACTTCTCTTCCTAATGTAATTCAATTTAAGCATATCTTTCTAGAGACTTATTAATAGGTAGGGTCATTTATATTGTGTAGCACAAATATTTTATAATCCACTAATCTTGACAAAAAGGCAATGCCTTCCTAATAAAAAATGTATGAGGAGTAATGGCTCCCTATTAATAACTTATTAGGTCAGATCACACAGTTTGAAGTGTCTATTACACTTTAATTTTATCAGATTTCTTCCTCTGGAATTTGCCATGCTTCCCTTATCTTTTGATTGAGATTGTTTTTAGCACCATCTCAGCCTCGACAACCCCAAACAGTGCTCGTGTCTTTGCCATGGCAGGAGTGGATGAGATCTGCCAGTCCCGAAGGAGCAGGGCCTAGAGAAGAAAGAATTCTGCTGGTGTGAAAGTGCCCTCTCCTCCTAGAAGGGCATTCATCATCAAACCATCCTGTATTCTTACTGGCCCACACACCGGTCAACAACAGACCTTTTCTGCAAAGTACACACACATACACACACACACACACGCGTGCACATAAAATTCAAATATAATTTCAGGGATTTATACAAATCAGGAAACTGATCTATGGACTTCTTAGGGGTAAAGAAACAGAACTTAGGACCTTTGGTTAAAATCCACTATGTTCATTATAGACAGATACTTTGACTAATAACATAAGCTGGATAAATATTCTTTCTCAAATTTATGCATTGTGGCCAAGATTTGTGCAGTCACCAATTTGATGTGTCCTTTTAAATACTTTAACACTGACTTGGAAATGTTTCCATCAAATTGCTAAGACTTTCATGAGGTCCGGGGGGGATAATCTTCCATAACCCCTGCTCTCAAGTAACTGGAGGAGAAAGATAGAACATATTCGTGAAAATAGAGTTTCTCTTGGGCAAGATGTTTAACCTTCCCTAGACTTCAGATTTCTCATCTATAGAGCGAGGGAATTGGACAAAGTTATTTAAAAGGTCTGTTCCAACTCTAGTGTGTCATGACTCTATGGGTCTGAAAAATTCTGTGAATATACGAAACAGGTCGTCACAATAATGTCCCAGCGACTGTACAAAGGTTAACCTGACTTACGGTGAGGAAATGGTCCATGCCGTCTGGGGGAGGTGCTGCTGCTGGCCTGAGCTCCTGCTGGAGGACTGGACTCTGTTGTGTCGTGAGTCGGTTTATGGTAGGTTGGGAGTTGGTTATATTAAAAGATAATATACATGTAAAATTATCATCTCAGTAAAATGCAGACTAGATTACCTGTGTGTTCATTGGCAGGCGTACGATCTAAGAACCGCTTTTCAAGATAACTCAATGGGGTTATGAGCAGTTTAAATGGACCTTGAAGCTTCAGTAACGAAAGACGAAAAATAGTACCCAAAGTAAAGACATCAGATTTGTGCATATAATTAATAACTCTTTACAGAGATGTAGTAATTTGGAAGAATATGTGTATTAAACTTCTTTAATAAAATGAATTCAAGTTATGCCATTACCAAATAAGGCATCTTTTAAAAAAATTAATAAAAATTTACCTTAAGATTAAATTCTCCATTTTTTAAAAGACATTTTATTTTTGCCTTTTCAAAAAACATTTTGTAACTTTTAAATTATAAATATCAGCATCTCTCTATAAATCTCATGATGTTCTAAAGATCCACTTCAATAAAAGAAATTTGATGATATTAGATAATAATATTATTCTGTTCATCACATATGCATTAAACGTGTGTGTGTGTGTGTGTGTGTGTGTGTGTGTGTGTGTGTGTGTTTCCTCTAATACATTTCTTAAGTGCCTCATCCGGACTGACACACCTGCGAAAATATAATTCCTTTGGGTTCTACTCATAATTATCTATACTACACATATTAACATATGCACATGGTGCTAAATCTAGGTGACACGGATACAGATAAAAGGAACCCAATACTAGGCATCAGTCCTTAAAGAAGGGAAAGAAACTCAGCTTTAATAAGCACATACTATGTAATCAAAGACTTTGCATGTGACACTGATACAGCATTAGCTTATACTTCCACAGTGCTGTGAAGTAGTGATCTCCATCACTGTAGGCTTGGAAAGGGGACCACCTGGGTCAAATCAGCTACTCAGCTTCATAAGCATAGAAGAAGTCAGAGTCATAATTCAAACTCAGATCTGCCTGGATTGAATATTTTTAAACTAAAAATGGAACAGTTAAGTAGTCAAAAAGATAAAATAAACAACTGAATGGCAAAAGAATGATTTAGGTAATTCATAGAGTATCAGCAGAAATTGCTATTAGTTAAATGATCAGGGCACATTTCACAGAGAAGACCGATGCTGGTGGAGGATAATGTTTTGGTAAAAAGACATTCAGGACTCCAAGTAGGTAGAAGGGCATCTGGAGCAAAAGAAAGAGGCACCCCCTGAGCTAGGTCTATTCTGGGAGAAAAGTTAATGGATTTGAGAGGAAGTAATGAAGAGCGATAAGGGTGAACGCTTTGTAGAGGACCTTTGTATTGAGCTCAGAGACTTATAAATTTTTTCCCATAAGAACTTGGAGCTTCACATGTTTTTGAGCCAGATTCCTGTATGGTCATGAAATAAAAGAGGTTAATTTCCATTGTTCTTCAGGACGCACTAGGATAATAGTTAATACGCTATTCCAATAGCACAGTTAGGGATTTGTAGAAGAATAAGGATGGTTGATCACAGACCCTGTGGAAAGTAAAAGGCACACAGAGATCGTGGAGAAACAGAGTCTCGGTGATAGGTGGAGGAGGAAGACCACGGGAAGAAAGGAGTCAGAGCAGATGACGCCTTTCAGCCTGTGTAGCTGGTGGGGAAGTTGAAAGCTTTTCTGAGACAGCATTGGAAAAGGGAGCTGGAAGTTCGGGTAAGAGAGAGTTCACTTCTGATCACTGAGGCTGTGTGTAAGAGGCAGTGTCCTGCTATTGACTGAAGCTTCTCACCTTGAGATCTGAAAAATTGTTAGAGGAAGGACCTTGACTTGCTACTGATTTGCATTGAGGTGATACTTTAAATATTCAGGATAAATAATTTATCTCCTGAAAGAGACAAGCATGTAAATAAATGAACTTTGAGGAGCACCCTTTGGAGGAAGAAGATGCAAGGGAGCAGTTGGGGCCCTAGACTGCAGGAATGAGCTTGCTCTGCGCAGACGCCTGCTGCAGGAAGAAGCCCTGAAAGCCACGGGCTACAGATCCTCGCAGGGATTGAGGATGACATTATCAATGACCTGGAGGTGTGTTTACCAATGGCTTCTGGAGAGAATTTTAAGAGAGAGACCAAGAGCCAGATAGAAGGAAATGAAGGACGGTTGTTGGCTGTTGTGGAGTAGATGAAACAATGGACACAACCCTTCAGTTAAACACGACTGTTTGTCAAAAGAGAGGATGATATTGGCCACCAGCAGCAAGGATTAACAGGAACCAAAAAATGTGTTTTCTGTTCTTTTCCCCTTAGTCTGGAAGACATAGAACTTTGGAGACAAACACAAAGTGGGGAAAGACGAAGAGAGAGAACATGGGGCAGAGCTACTCAACATCACACGGATCACTTGAGAGAGACCATGTGCCAAGGAGGTCCCTTTGAAATAAATATTATTTCACCCAGGCTGAGTAAAGAATAAGACAGCCTAAATGATGCATAGCCTTGCCTTAATATGGAAAGTGGGATGATCGTGGCTGGTTAGTGTGGGCACCCTCATTCATCTCTGCAGGGTAGACATGAACCTTCACCAAGAGTGAGCACACGTGGGCCAACATGAGGGCTTGAGGGAAAAGCATTCTCACTAACAGACGTTCCATGAAGACCTACTACATGCCAGAGCTTAGTGCTGGAAGCTGGGAATGCTTCTTGGAATAAGATAATTTTTAAAGAGACGAATAAAAAAACCACCAGTGTACATAGTGAATAAATCAGCAGGTTGTTTTGTGCAGTGTGGTCCAGATCAAGAACGGAGAAAAGAAGCTGAGTGTAGCCCAGTTGTTAGGGTGTTAGTTACTGGGGCATTGGTTCAACACCAGGACAACAATCAAGTGGGCCCAAGAGTCCGGGGCCTTATCTGGGGTATTACTTACGTAGTTGATTACAACGTCTGATTGATAAAGAATCAGCTAGTTTTAGTGAGTGTTTTAAATTGTATAAAGCACTTATATATCCTTTATCTCAGGAAGTCAAATGTAACTACAAACAGGCTAATAGGCTGAGTGAAGTGAGCTGGATTAAGCAATTTGAGATCACAGTGAAAACAGTCAATTCATAAGACGAGTCAATTAAGGAGGCTGTGATCAAAGACAAGAACGCTTGAGTTTAAGATTGTGGATGGACTTATGAGCCCAATTTAGGACCAAGCAGGTGGCTCGGCCTGGCTGTGGGTTTTAAGGGTCTCTCTGCGGGAGGTCTGCCCGCCTGAAGCTGAGAAAGGGTTAACATAACCAGCTACAGACAAACGCACTCTGAAGTATGAGCTGGGGCAAGCTGAGAGCCAGTGTTGGAATTAACACTGACTGTCATCAGATCTTAAGTGTGGATGTGAGTGTGAAGTGAGAATTAAGGCAGGATGCTAGGAGCCAGGCCTTCCAAACAGCAACTGGGAAGAGAGAGCAGTGAGGAGGAGGACGTAGCTCCCATCCCTGGGTGCTGCCCTCCTTGAGTCAGCTGGTGGAGTGAGATCAAGGAGCTGCCCTAGACTCGGAGCTCTCAGTGGCCCAGCTTTTATCTTGCACCTGCTGCAGCCTGCTTCTCCTTAGCCCCATGCAATGGAGTGCAGGGGCCAGGGACGGATGCATGGGGGAGAGACTGGAGAAAGTACGTGGACTCCTGGGGAACCTCTGAGTAGTCCCAAAAGACTGGAAGAGGGGGAGTGGAAATAATCAGCACTGAATTTACACAAACACCTAACTCATTTACATAATGATGCTGAATTTACACACTTAACTCATTTACATAATGACACTGAATTTACACAAACACCTAACACATTTGCATAATGATGCTCAATTGACACAAACACCTAATCATTTGCATAATGATATTCAACCTAATGAGAGTCACAGTTTAAAACTGGTCAAAATGTGTGCCTCACTCTTTCACTTTGCTCTTTCTCACATTTGCAGTCTGAACGAAGACGGTATAGTTTACTTCTTTAAATTGTCTCAAATAATAAGCATGTTGCAAGAGCAGAAAGAAAAATGTTGAGTGCTTTGGGAAACAGAGAAGCAGCTCTGAGGATCTTTTGGAAAGGGCAATAGCACCGAATGAACAGAAAACTGTACAGCAATGGATGCTCTTCAGGATGGCCTTCTGTTTGACTAACTTGCATTGTGATTTTTCAAATGTATGGCTGTTTTAATTCAAATAATTAATAATAAGACGAAATCCATGATTCCCGATTGCTTATTCCCTGAACATGTTTAAAATCAAAATAGGTAAATTTCCTATTATCATTAACAATCTCTCTATGGATTACTTTTTATATTTATAATTAAAGTCTGAGAACATGGGTTAAAGTATAAAAATGACTTCCTCAAGTTTTGAGAATAGGATTCTGTTTCTCTTTTACACTTTCAAAAAGTATTAAGAAGTCTCAAGATTTGAACATGGGTTAAAGTATAAGAAATGACTTCCTCAAAACCTGACTTCCTGTAAATGTAGGTTTATACTTTAAACCAAGTCAAATTTTGATACTTTTCCTAATAATTTTTACATGATTAATAATATTATTGTGTCAACGAATGTCTGTAAAAATTTATTGCTAATTTCCACTAAAAGAATTTGAAAGTCAAAGGCATGCTCACTTCAAAATAGAAAATAAAATGTAAAAATAGAGAAGGAATCTACCATTGTCAAAGAAAGCTCTTTGGGAGCCAGTTCAGCTCACCATTCTCTCCCCTGCAGTGCTGGGTTTTCGCAGTCTAGTGCACTACATGGAGATGGTCTTTGATAATCTGCCGCTCCTTATTAAATTTCAAGCTTGCTGTTTAAGCAAGTGCACTCCCTCCAACCGCGTAGTACTGTGCCCTCCATGAGGGCCTGGCTTCCCTCCACTCCATCTAGATATCAGCCCTGGTGATAGGAACCTGAGTCACCAGAATATCATTCTGTAAAAACAAAAACCAAAACCCAACAACAACTTCTCCACCCTGTCGTAGGAATATCAAAAAGAAAATGCAAACAGCGGTTTCCCAGTGCTAGTGTGGAGCCCCCCCCGCCACGGCACGGTAGGTGGAACAAAAGCCCCTTTTTGGCGTTTGCAGCACCAGCAGCTGCAGGCTGATGCACTTGGCTTTCTGTTAAATAGGGGCTGGGGCATAAAAATAGACACTGGCATTTACTGGAAGCTTAAGCCTGTTGAAGTTTTACAGATTTAGAAAGTTCACTAATCGCTATCAATTAAAATCCCTGCCTCCTTGTTGCGTAAATTATTCACAATGGTGCACACAATAGTAGGGCTCCTGGAAATATTTACGGTGGCCAAATGTTGGAAATAGTGAAGTGCAAACTCAAGATTTTTAAAAGTGTTTCCATTTGTAAATACAAAGGAAACGGCCACTTCAGCGTGATTACTGGAATATATCTTAACGTAAGCGAGGAGTGATAGGTGTGTACTGTAAAAATATTTGTGATCTGTGATACACGTCTAGCCAAATTTAATAAGAGAATTTTCTTTAGTCTTTGCTTAAAATTGCAGAAGCATGACCTAGCTAAACTATCAGTCCAGTCAGCCATAAATACGCAAAGACATATCTGTGTGTATGTGTGCATCTATAACTCAACTACATACATGTATGAATACACAAACTCCTGCACACTTATTTACATTCATTACTAATGTCTGAATGCTTTATTAAAAATTAGAATTAAAGATCAAACTAATCAAATGCTCATCGAGTTGAGCACTGTCACATGTGGATGCACTGTGCTGTTTTTGATCACCACTTTGTAAATAGTCACTTCACTGGCCCGTGTTGCTCTCTCCTGAGCCCTTCCCACAACACCCCACCACCTCCCGCAAGCAGCACTCCTCAGAGGCTTTTCTTCAGCACTGGCAGTGGCTCTGTCCCTGCAGAACAAGGTCCGAGGTGAGCACCGCCAGAAGAAACGGGTCAAGAGCGGCCGCCTGGGTTCTGTCACGCCTGCTTGATAATAGGAAACTCAGATATTGCCATTTCCTGAATCCTCCCACTCACCAGCACCAGTGAAGCTGCTAAAAATTGCTCTAAAAGGGGAAAAGCAAATGGAAGAACACATTCAACAATGATAATAATGCTGTCATTAAAGATTGATGAAGACTTTCAATTAGAATTCATTCCCGACCCGGAGCTGCTTCGGCCAGTGCTGCCTCCTATGAGCGGACGCTCGGCAATACAGATAAAAGGTCATTATAATCCATTGAATTCAATCATGACAAGTTCATTTACCTGATGGGAGCATGTATTACATACAAAAAACTAAATTAAAATAACATTATGGGTTGACTCAAATCCACACAAGAAAAGAAATTCAGAATGAAGGACAGAACTAATCACAGGCTAAGAATAATTTGATTTATAGTCCTTTTTTGCTGCAGAAAAATACTCATTCTGTTGCCCATCCTAACTGACAATGTAACCTTCCTCTGAGAGAGTACACTTTCTTATTCAGCCATGCTGTACTTCAATACAACGATGATAATATCTGACATCTAGGAGAGAGATTTAAAGACATACCATTCATTAAAATGATTTACTAATTCCTACATAAGAATAAATATAACACATATAATTGTGCAAATATATAGCCACGTATATTTATTTAAATAAATTTTAAAGGTAGTATTGAGGCTACTACATATTCATAGGAACATATAATTATAATGAAATATCTGTAAATACTTTGTCACCAATTTTAATGTCTTAAATATTGTATTTTTGACTAGAAAATTCAAAATATTTATGAGGAGAAAGGCTAAATGTAAAATGATATATTTAAACAATTATATATATTATTAAAAATATTTTAATGTTTATATATATACACCTACATTCTTATTTTTCTAGTAATATTTAACCTATGTGTAAGACTCTGACCACTGAAAGATACACTTTCTACCCTAACACCATCTGTATTTGTTCAATTTTCTAAAAGATCTCCCAAATCTAAGTTCACAGTAATTGATATGTCTTTGAAATTTGTCCCTAAGTAATAAAAGGCACATCGTTCATATTAAAGAGTTAATAAATGAGGTTCTTAACTATGAAAAGTTGATAGTTCTATACTGAAATAAATTTTGCAAACTCAAAAGAAAACAGTCTCTCAAAATTTGTTTTATCACTCTTTTTTAAAAGAGGTTTAGGTTATCTTTGCACTAACATAAATTATTGGACATCTTTATTAAATGTTGTTTTAAACTCTTTAGTGAATAAGAACAGAGTAATTGGAGTCATTTTATTTACTGTCTTGAACAATGTAATCTGCATTGAAACACAAAAGCTTTTCAGCCCTACTGAAGGAATTTCAGTACTTAGGCTTCAACATTCTTCAAGCCAAAAGCACTTTTTACTACGCTGACGGTGGATGACGAACATTTCTGCGATGATTTTCTAGGTATATTCTATGTTACAAATCAGAATTTATTTCTGTCCTAATTAAGGACACCATTGCTGTTGCTGTCTTTACTCACAGCGTCTACACTAAGTTTGTGCCGGCAGCTGTCAGCGTAGAGCTCTGAATGTTGAATTTTCCTAGAAACCCATTTCAGTGCCAGTTTAGGAGCAGGTGACGTGTTCACAATTTTAAGCTTCTACTGTTCTCATTCAATAAATTGTTCACATTATCCTCACACATTATCCTTAAACCACGAACTAGCTGCACTTCTACTATGCTGTTACATACAGGGAAAAGTATTCATATCTTCCCCACCGAGAGTATTCTCTTTGTTGAAGGCAAGGTGTGTGAACATACAGATGGCAGTGGGTGTATATGGTAGGATCTTCGGATTTAAAAAATCCCTTTTATGTCAAAAATTCACTGAGTCTTGCTGAAAACACATTAACCAGCCCTGTGTAGACATCTCTACCATCTGGTGGCAGCATTGCACCAGTGTAGACCGCCGGAGCGGCACCTTCCTTTGGAGATGGCAGAAATTAAAGTCCGTGTGGTTTTCTCAGGAAGCATCACTGCACAGATACGATGCTACCAGAAAATCGCACAGAGCTATGTTTATGACATACTTTATAACACTTAATCAACAAAACAGGACTTAACTCAGGAGTCTTACTTCTATTAACCTAAGTATGCAGCAGGTTAAGTTATGCTATTAAATAAAAATCACAATTTTATGAAATTCTTCTATTTATACTCATATCTTAATATTCCCATTTCAGATATCCCATAAGTGTTCAGCCAAGATAAAAATCCGGCATCTGTTATATCATTATCACGTAGTGACGAAGCTGGCATCTCCAGGATATGTTTTCAATCACATCAAAATTGCATTTTTGAAATCCTCAACCTAATTTTTAGTGTTTGACAAAAATAATATATATTCTTTGGGAAGCAGTTCTATATGAAAGAATTTTTTTAAAATTATGTTCATTAAAAATCCAAAGATGTACGCTCTACAAGTAAGTGTCACTTGAAATAGAGATATGTTTTTGGTTAAAATATGCTCTATATCTAAATAAGTGGAAAAATATATATCTAAAATTATTCTTTAATGCGTAATATATTTTCTTTAGACCCAATTGAGGGCAAGATAGCTATTATTAAAATAGTCACCTAAATCTATTATTATGAAATATTTTAAGTGTGCACAGTACTGTTTAATTTTATTAAAATTTTTTATTTATTCAAATATTTATTTTAAATTTCAAAGCTTTGCACTATTATTAATTAAATCCAAGTAGAGATTATTTGTCACCTAAAGCAAACTGACCAGTCAGATGACACTGCTGTAAGACAGGTAAGTTGCCCGGGCAGCATATCTCACAAAAGGCAGCAGCACATCTGCCCTGAGAAAGGTGCTCAGCATGGCACTCCCGGCAGCAGCTCTCTTGCTCCCAGGCCTCCTTCCTTCTAACTGCTGTGTATCTATCAGCTCCATCGGTTCCTTGATAAAGGGAAATAGAGAAGCAAAAAATTTTAAACAAAATGTCTTAAACCGCACCTTATTTGGAACAAACTGAATGACAGTAAAGAACGTTATAAAGGAGGTCAAGAGAGCCCCAAAACCTTCCAGTGTTTTGACCTCTGGAAGATCATGTATTTTCTTTCTGTTGCAATGATCACATCTGAAAAGGACATTTATTCCTGGATTCACTACTTCTTTCAAAGACACATGCCAGACACCATATTTTTACCAGATGCAATAACAATCAAGACGGAATACGTTTTGGTTCCTAAAAATTCTAAGTTCTAGACTGACTTAGTGGAGTTTAATGAAAAACGAAAGGCTCTAACTAGACAGAATAATGTTGATAGTAACAGAGTGAATTCTTACGTGGTTGATCTGTAGAAAAATACAGGTTTTTTTTTTTAACCAAAAGAGAAGTTAATGGTTAAACGTGCAGAGAATCAGAGCCAATGCCGAAGTGAGCATGGGTTTTGTTATTGTTGCTTTAATCACTGGAGCCTAACACAGCGCCTGGAGTACAGCAAAGGAGCAATAGATGAGGGTAGGAAAGTGGAAGCAAGGGGCGCACGTGCTGTGGGGTTCTTCACACTTTTTGCCTCACAGCTACTCCTGCATCTGTGGTTTGCAAAGCCATGTTCTTTAGCCCGTGTGCAAAGTAAAAACTAAAAATAAAAATTGCATTTATGTACTGAGAATAACAAATTATATATATAATACACTGTATATACACATACATATACATGATGTATATGTACAGTGTATTTACACATATACATGATACATATAAGCCTATCCACGTGTACTTAATGATATATAATATATTGAATATATAGGATATATTCATGTATACAGGCATACAGGTATACCCACGTAAATCCATATACACACATATGCATTTATATATGAACAATACATAACACATCTTTTATATATACAACTCAGAGTGTATTATATAACATATCATAATAATATATTAAGGAAGAGGAGTATGGCAACGTGAGATTTGAAATATTTGAAGAAATATTGTGAAGATTATTTATTCATTTATTCAACAAGCCTACTTTCCATGTCTACCTTTTTCTGGTCTTTGTGTTAGAAGCTTGGGATAAAGCAATAAACAAACATAGTCCCTGAACTCATGAGGCTGAACAAAAACAAATAACCCAATAATTTCACAAATCATCTTTCCATTATATTTTCATAAGTAGTATATTTAGTATATGTAAGAATCCTTTCATATTAGTAGCGTATGGGGAATATCAGTACATCTGGGCCATTTCTTTTCTTTGTTAAACACTCTGGGCTAAGTTTTCGCGACACGGCCCTGGGTGAGCTCAGTGAGAGACGGTAGGGCCTGCCATGACGGTAACAGGTGCAATCTTACCTTTTCTATGTATATGACACAGTCTCCGGATACAGTTTTAAAATTTCAGTCAATGCATCTAATGCCTCATGTTACCAAAATATTTGGTTGAGCACAGGTTGCAAGGAGTACCTTGACAGCTTTTTTCTCTTTAGGCGTTTCACATTTTACTGTTAAAGTTACTTATTTATAAAATAATTTGAACAATCTTATTTCATTAAATCTATGCTATGCTTTCTCTTTGCCTAATTAAATTCTTTTTCTCATGTTTTCTTTCTTTTAATCTCCTTCCATGCTACCCATGTTGACCAGAGGAAAGGTTCTATGCATTAGCTAGGACATTTGGTGGCTTAATCTTCACAAAGTATTCAGCATTAAAATCATGTTGCCCTGAATTCTAAATTATTTTTATCTTCCCTGACATTACAAATTCCCTTTTGAGAACTATTTTTTGGCAGTGTCTTGTTCCTCATGTCCAGATCCTTAATTGCATGACCATCAGGAAGGTGATATACAGTCTATTTAAAGATCACATGTTGCTGTAAATCTCCAGCACAGTGACATGTTTTATAAGGCAAATTACAACTCTATCGGACTCCTTTAAAGCGATTAAGATTGTTCTTTTTGTTGACTCTTTTTGGTCACAGTAGGCAATGATTTTTTTTAAAGGTTACTTTTGATAAAAGGTATGATACAATGAAAAAATAAAAGAATTCTAAGATTAAGGCAAACACATTTTCCTGTGATTTTGGCGATGAAAATGTTCTAAAGGAGATTTTTATCTGTAAATCATGCTCCTGACATCTTGCATTCTATCAATAATGTGGAACAAAATCACTTGATATTCGTGCTCCCTGATGGGTTGAGCTCTCTCTCTATCTCTAGTTATGATGATGTGGTCATGAGGATGTGTTTATGGTGTTGCGGTCATGGTGGCATGGGTGCAATGGCATGGTCCTGGTGGCATGGTCATGCCCCATGGCGGTGGTGGAATGGTTTTGGTGGCATGATCCTCCATCTGCTACTTGCCTTTTTAACCCATCCTGTTAATTGCTGATAACATAGGCCTGATTTTCTTAAATATTAGATCTCGAATGCACATTTTACCGCCACCGGAAAACTCTAGGTATACTTATTTTTGCTCTCCTCAGTGTGACTTTCTGTTCCATAAATCCATAAAGGGATCAATCATACAGCAAATTCAGTATCTAGAACTGATAATTGCCCATGTGTGAACTAAGGTGACCCCTAGATTGTGTATGAAACGTATTTAATATCCCTTTACCTGTTTTTGTCACAGTGTTCTCAGCTGGCATGGAGACCACGACAGGCATTCTGTGGCATGACAAACATACATTTGTGGCTTCCCAGACCTAAAATGTATGTCCAGCTCGGTCATGAGACCCAGGTAGAAACTGCTGTTTCTGGGTGTCCTGTAATTCTTCTCTACTACATCTTGGCATTTCTGGGTTATGCATATTTTAAAATCTGCTACGCTTCCATTTTTAGGTTGGATCATACAGCATATTTTACTTTATGTTGTTACCCATCTGAAAGTAATCCACCCTAGGGATTTTCTATTTTCCTATTTAGGACCAGCAAATTAATTTAATTAAAAATGGTTAGTTCTTTAAAAATTAAAACAGTAAACATGTAACTTTTGGCAACAGACATTTTAAAATCTGGCTTATTATTAAACCAATGAGATAATAGTTACAATCTTAACATTTAACAGTAACTTTCAATATTCTAACTTTGAGAAAGAAGACTATAAGTTGAAGATAACAGGTAAATTAATGTTTCTGTTCTATTTCATTTGATAGAAAAGGGCAGTGGGAGATGATTTTGATTAGTTGAAATGTTAATAATGACATTTATTTATTTTATAATATGTCTAGGCAGAAAGCTATGAGTATGCAGTATGTTTGTAACACTGAAACCTCAGTTCCTTTTCATTCATTATAACATGTTTTACAAAATTGCTTGATTTTTGTTAATTTTCCATTTCAACTCAAAATGAAAAATTCAGTGATAATTGACCAGTTCAGTAAACAATGAGCACGGGATTTCAGGATGTTGATCAATACTGGGAGTCCTCTCCATCAGTTTTCCTGGAACCCCAGTAGAATAACTAATACAATTAGATATTGATGGGATGTCACAAGCTTTTTATGATGGGCAAGGAACTCCAATATGCAACAGTATTTCCTCAGAGTGTGTGTGTGTAAGTGCATGCATTTGCATTACAAGCTAAGAGTTTTAGAAAAATAATACCTCACCCGGCCATTTGCTAGCCTCTAACTCCACAGTTTTCTCAGAATTTCCTTTATTTCCTAGTCACATGGTTGAATAATATCATGAGTTTTAGAATTATTATAGCTTTGCTTTTTATGTTTAACCTCAGTTCCCATTTGTCAGGAAAGGCAATTTGGTACCCTGATATAACCACAGGTACCTGTCCAACCCTGTAAGAGACCAGGTGTGTTGGTGTCTGATGATCTGTGTGGTTTATACCACAAGCTCAGATCCACTCTGGTCCTTAAGTGTCCATTCTACACAGTTCGGCTGTTTTTTTTTTAATGTAATATATGTCTAAAACTATCAGAGACTCTAACAACTTTAGAAATACGCCAGGTTTTCCATGCAGTCTAGGGCTTCCAATTGTGAGTATTCAATGAATAATAGGAAAATTTGAGCCTTGCTGAAGGCACATGTCAATATTCCGTGCGTCTTGATTGAGTGCAATATTGTCTCTTTAGCTGCAGAGAGTCCCTGCAGCCTGAGCTTCTTTATGGTCCATGCAAATATGCTTAAGCTGATTACTGTCATAACTCTTTGAAAAGTTTCTCGTCACTTCCCCATAAAAAGTTGAATATGCATAAAACAAATTTCACATACATTAAAAGAGCATTGAGTTTGAAAGCCAGCAGTGATTTGATTAACGTAGATTGAAAACAAAAATAAATATATGTATTTTTATACTTAGAAATTTAGAATACTTTCTGGGAAAAAAAAAGAATTGCTGTATACCTGGTGTCCAGTCTCAAAATACCTAGAGTGAGGTTTGTAGCTGACTAACCCTGCCTTCCATAGGTGTGTCTGCGTGGAAGTGAAAGGAGCATTACCTTTGCGGAGGCTGGCGGCAGGCTGCTGCAGGTTTATTTCCAAAGCTGGCGTCACCAGAACTGAAGTCCCAGCCAGGACACACCTCAGGGCTTTGTGCTTGTTCATCACAGCCTTATGAAGCCAGCATGCATGCACACTCTGTATTTCTTACAGTTTTGCACAGAACTTCTTATCCCAGCTACAATTGTACATACGCATCTTACTCAGAAGCAGTGTCTGAGTCCAACCAGGGGACGACTCATGTGATAATTTGCATGGAGAAACTTACCCTAAAGAAAGGGAAGAGCAAGCAAATGGAAAGAAAGATAGCTCGAAGGGGTGCAGCTGTAGCAGGTGTGGGGGAGCAGCCATGGCCCCTAGGGCTGAGGTGGACACTGGGGAGTGGCTCCCTAGAGCAGGGTTTGGCACTGTGGGGGAGGGGTGTGAATCTCACTGAATGGCAGGGAAGTCCCTGTGCTGGAGGAGCTTGCCAGAAACTCACCCTTCAGACACTGAGGGATACCCACCCTGCAGGACGTGCTGGAAAGCTATATCCTCTACAACGAGCTGGAAACACACCCCCTGGCATTCTGCGACAGGGACAGCTCAGGGATGGTGTCTTTGGAGGGGTTCCTTGCTGCAAAGCCACCCCAAGGGGCTGCACACAGCTTGGTGCTCCAGGAGCCTATGCTGGAGACTGCCTGTGAGGCAGGAGCCGGGGAGGGGAGGACAGGGAAGCAGGAAGGAAAACCTTCTTCCCACGACGTCTTTTCTGCACCCTTTTCTGACAAAGCTTGGCACTGCATGGCTGGCAAAGACAGATCTGTTAGGGGGTCCAGTTCCATTCACACTGAGTTCTGTTCACACTGAGTTCCATTCACACTGAGTTCTGTTCACACCAAGAGGCCAGTGAAAGTGGATTTGGAGCAGAGACGCAATCAACCAATCACCAGTGTTAAACTAAATGCAAATGCTTATCATTTTTCATCTCCAATCTTTTACTCATAATGGCATTTATGTGTTCTGGTAACAAACACTGAGCATGCCCTTACTATATGTCCTGCACCCAGGACAAAGGTGTGCACCAGGCTCATGCCCTCTGCAGCTCCCGGGCTGCACAGGGCAGCAGACGCCGAGCATGCAACCCCCTCCTCATTAGAGAAGTGCCGATTGTGGGAAATGAGGGGTATTAGCACAGAGAGGCAGGAAAGGTTTCTACGAGAGTGACATTTAAGCTGGGACTGGAAGAATCAATAGGATATAAACACGCATGGAGTGGGAGAAAAAGCCACAGAAATAGCGTGAGCAGCTGCCCAGAGTCAAGGACAGGTTGGTGGTTTCTGAGAACTGAAAGCTGGGCAGGGCAGGCAGGCAGGCTTTCTGTGATGGGACTGTGTGGCCAGGACAGGCCAGGTCAGCAGGGGCAGTAGGTCCTGTGTCCCCATTGTCCAGCATGGTGCCTGCAGGCAGAAGCCCAACGGCACTTGTCACAGTAGGTGACGTTTCCAGCTCCTCACTGCAGGCTCACCCCAAGTGTTCTTAGGCTGCCATGCTGAAGATCTGGAAAGGAGGCAAGACCAGAATACTACATTTAATACCACGTTTAATTTTGTCTTCTTCTATCTGTTTGACATGTTCTTCTACTGTCAGTGGCCTTAGTTTATTTATTATTTGTCTGTGTCATCCTGAGTTGGGTCAGCACTTTTTCTATGTAGAAGAGAGCAGACGGTCTATCCTTAGCACGCTGGGTCACTGTATTTGGGATTAAGGCTGGATTCTGGATGGTGGTGACTGCTAGGGGGTTATAGGATACTACATATGATATTATATTTATTATATACACACATATATATTATATACATGCATACACACACATACATATATCCAGCAGTCCCACTTACTAGATTAAGGTAACTTTTGGATTTTCACTGGAAACGTGTTCATCATCCAGCAGGTGTGGTGGCTTATGTTTGTTATCCCAGCACTTTGGGAGGCCCAGGCAGGCAGATTACTTGAACTCAGGGTTTGAGACCAGTCCGGGCAGCACAGCTTAACCCTGTATCTCCAAAAAATGCAGAAATCAGCCAGGAGTGGTGGTGCATGTCTGTAGTTCCAGCTACTTAGGAGCCTGAGGCAAGAGGACCACCTGAGCCCAGGAAAGTCAAGGCTGTAGTGATCCTAGATCTGCCATTGCGTTCCAGCCTGGGGCAACAGAGCGAGACCCTGCCTCAAAAGGAAAAAAAGGGAACGAAAACCCTGCAGCCTGCCATTGTTGACCTTTCCTCAAGAATCACCATTAAAGTGCATTGTGTCTGTCCTGAGCTCACCACAACGAACTCTAAATCAGCACTCCCTCAGGAATTTTCTGCAAGGACAGAAATGTTCTACATCAACACTGCTCGGGACTACCTGATATCCAACACCACCTCCCAAATTAATGCTCTGTACGTGACTTAGATTATCAGTTCACTGAATTCTCCAAGAGGAAATAACCCCGCAAAATGCTTGGGGTGGTGCCGTTTATGTAACTGGCACAGAGTAACCCTCCACAGACTGGAGTGCCACCGCTATCATATTGGAGTTCCATATTTATTTGAATCTGAGAATATAAAAAAATTTAGTGTATTTTCTTCAGAAGTAGCCATATCCTTATTTTTAACAATCATTCATTCAATAACTATGCATATTGAGTACCTATTTTTCTAAATTAGGATATGCCTTAACTTTGTATGTAAGGAGGATCCTTATAGATGTATTTGTGATTTTGAAAGATAGAAAAATGTATATCTACAGATAGTTAATAAGATTACTTATTAGTTATGGCTGTGAAAACTATGCTGTGTTCTTAAAAGACAAAGAAGTAGACAATTACTCTCCAACTAGGTAGAGATAAGAATATTGTTTTAATATTCTGCGCTGTGGCAACGGTGTGATTGGGCTGTGACAGTCTTTAGGGCTAGCGTGCACCTCTTTAATTGGATTTGGGTCTTCTTACCCTTCGGTCTTCCTTCCCTTAGAAACACTGGGCCCTGTGCACTGACATTGGTCATTTCTGTGCCTGCACTGGACATTTAAATACAAACCTTCCTGTGAGACGTATTCTTCTTCTATATTTGAATTAGTGGGAAAACTTGGAGGAGCTTTGTTTGCAATTCTTGTAATTAGCTTCTTAAACACGGTATTCTTCCCTTTGAATGAGCCCTGGAGACTTCATGTAACTGTTTCCACCGTGCTGATGACCGTCTGTGGTCACCATTGGGGAACAGCCCCCATGCCATCCATTTTAGTGTTCCCTATTGGAAATCTGTTCAGGAAATGGGACTAAGAATTAGGAATCTGGGTCTCCTTAAGCAATAAGTGAGAATGTCATTACCTATTCTAAGTCAAATACTCTCCAGAATTAAAATAGCGCCTGCCTATTACTTCCCGTGTGCATGGGGAGTTGCAGGGTTTATGGTGCCTACATCAGTAAGGCGATGCCGTCTTCCTCTGTTGCATCACCAGGAAGGAACTGCCACCCACATCCCCTGAGCTCTGTAGGGCGGCCGCTGGACACATGTCAGCCAGTCAGTCCTCCAGGCTTTTCCACACAAATGCCTCTTTCGAGAATGAGGACTTTCTTACTTCTGTGTAGGGATGTGAACTAAAGAACGTGATGACCCAAGCTCTTCACTGGGTCATTCAGTGTAGAGAAAGTTATGGGTGATTGGCATAGATAATAACAAATATGCTAAATACTGCTGCAAGACCCAGAAACTAAATTCCTTTTGTCCTCCACCAAAATTTGTTTTCATGTGAAATTCTTCTTGATGATACCTTTGTTAAATAATTGTCCTAGACCCTTTTATCTCCTCCCTATATCTTGTCATTTCCTAGTATTTTAACAATCTCAAATTAGGTATCATACTCTGTCCTCATTCAGATTTAATCTAACATACAGTTTAATTATATATATGTATGTAACACATATACACGCTATAAAAATAATATATTCTGGTTTCAGAAAATGGGATAAATTTGTGGCAGAATACTAGATGGATTTTTTGAAACTATTACTAAATTCAGATGTATGCAAATAAATTGCTTTATTATATAATAGCCAATATCATTTTACAATATATTTTTATAAAAGCATTTTACTCTTCATTTTGGAGTTAGAATTTTTTCACTTGCTTTGAGTTTAGATCTTGGTCAACTTAGATCTGTTTTCCTCCGTATCAGGTAGCCACAATTTTATCTCCAAAACCAGTCGGAGAAAATGCCAACATTTTCACGTTTGTGGCTCTTGTTTCGGAAAGAGATATATAGTTCTCCTCCCCCACAGAAACACAGTTGTTGGTAGTTTGTGAAGGATAGCAAAAGGAAGGGAGGAAAGAGGCCAGCACTTGCTGTGTGCTGGCTACGCCCAGCCCTGCCTGTGGTCCCAGCGCGCCATCAGCTGTCTGGGCTCACGCATGGCACCACGTGGAGTGCCGGCTGTCTTCCTCCCCATGTGGCTACAGTTTTCACCACGTGCCGGATGCTGCAGGCTACCAGCATCATTCCACCCCTGTCTCAGACCCTTGTTCCTCTGCTCTGCATTTTAGTTCATATCGCTTACCTCACTCATGACCTCACTGAGTGAAAAAGCCCTGTTTTCAAATAACTCACCTTCTATTAGAGGAGTGAGCAGATGACGGCATAACACATGCCAGATGCAATGATACATTTCACTCCATGAGAATCAAAGGCATGGCAGCTCTCCCAGCTGGACGGCTGCAGGAAGGCAGTGCCTTCTGCACTATATCCAAAAGGAGATTATGAACGCACCCCATGAAAAACGGAGATTGTGGGCGAGGATCACAGAGGCAGAGAAGTAACCACTGTTCCTATGGTACAAATCAAATTTTAGATGTGGCTAAAGCATGAGGTGTCAAGAAATGACACAGGGAGCTGGAGAACGTGATGACACATTTTCACTCAGGTGGGCTTACCTGTGGCTCTGAAGAAAACGTATCCAGGCAGCAGAGGCTGAAGTCTCCCTGGCCGTTTGGAGGCTTGTTTTAGGAATCTCCAAGTTGGCAATGACTTCAACAGGGATGGTGTCTTCAGGAGAGAAAAAGACAGACTGCTTAAAAATTTCAAAAGGAGAAATGGAAGGACATCCAGTATATGCAGCCAAAGGCAAGGTGAGAAGCCAGAGCAGGCGTAGGGGCCAAGGCAGATGCAAAAAGAAGCAGCACTCATCAACCGGAGGACATGCATCCCGGTCTGAAGGTGTCAAGAGCCCATCAATGGGAGGACGTACGTTGCTGTCTGAAGGTGTCAAGAGTTCAACAATGGGAGGATGTGCGTCCTGCTCTGAAGGTCAAGTTTGAAGCTGTGAACATCAAGGTGACAGTGACAGACAGTGAATGGTGGAGAAGCCTGAAGCTTAGAGGACAAGTCTAGGCCCCATCTGTGAGCAATTGCCAGAAGGAGGAAGACAGACCCCAGAAGAGTAGGTAAGTGAATAGACCCCCTCAGGAGATAATTCCGTAGGAAGAGGTCAAGGGGCAAAGAAGAAGACGAGAGAGGAAGACCAGTGGCCCACGCTTGCCCAAAGTCCAGGCAGTGGAGGTGCAACGAAAGACGAACAGTGACATGAAGCCACAGACATTGGGCAACATGAAAATATCCCTTCAGAGGTAACCGCTAGGGAGTGATTGACCCACATGATAAAAATAATTGTAGTTGAGTGGAGGTGGATGTTTGATTGTAGAAGCTTGAGAAGAAAATGAGCAGTCCGCAGAGTCAGTGGAAGCTCAGCCTTGGAGAAGCTCCAGTGGAAAAGGGAGGAGAGACTGATGGATAGCTAGGGTGGCATGTGAAATTAAGGGGGGAGGAAGGTTGGGGAGAAGTCAATATACACGCTGAAGTCAGGGAGTCAGCAGGGAATGCAGTGCTGGGAATCCCTAAGTCAGCTTCAGAGCTAAGGGGCTGGGCTTTGAAGAGGCGGGGGAAGAGCCTGGGCCCCTGCCGTGCAGGCAGTTCACTTCCCTGGTGGACCTGGAGGAAGGGGGTGGGTGCCCTGGACACAGGAACAGCTGCGACTGCAAGGTGGGCAGGAGTGTGAGTGCACAACTGCCAGCTGGCTTCACTCCCCCCCAAACACATAAAAGACAAATTGATTTTTAAAAATGAGTGATGGGCTCCTATAGGAGGCTGATGGAGGAGCTTGGAACTTTGGATTTAGCTAAGAGCAATGGATGAGCTAACCAAGCAAGGACATGGAAAGAATGAAGGATGGAATGGAGAACTCACTGGCATGGGTGAGCCTATTCATGCTCAACTTTGTCCAGGGCAGAGATTTTACGTGACTTAAGGCATTCTCATCCAGCACCAACCAGTACCCGAGCAGATTGCGGTGGTGGGGAGGAAACACACGCCCCAAGAAGATGCCCCCACCCCCCTGTAGTGCTGCCATACATCTTGGAGTATGTCGCCTTCTATGGCAAAGGAGACTCTGCAGATGTAATTATCAGCTGATCTTAAAATAAGGAGATTATCCCTGGTTATCTGGGTGGGCCCAATGTAAGCACACACACCCTCAAAAAGGTGAACAGAAAACGGAGTCAGAGAGAAGCAGTGGAAGGAGAAGTCAGATTTGAGGCATGCAGTGGGTGCGGCACTGGCTGAAAGGTGGAAAGGACCTGGCTGTGAGCCAAGGAATGAAAGTGGGACCCGGAAGCTCAGAATGAACCAAGCTGACCACAGTCCCACAGCTGCATGGAAGCAAATTCCATGAGTTTGGAATAAGCAAGCCTAGTGAGTTTGGAATAAACCCGACAGTGGCTTCTCCATCAAACTCCAGATGAGAGTGC
Source organism: Ateles fusciceps (assembly GCA_036589455.1). Lineage (NCBI taxonomy): Eukaryota > Metazoa > Chordata > Mammalia > Primates > Atelidae > Ateles > Ateles fusciceps. The sequence continues at coordinate 4,848,481 of JAZHEH010002639.1, forward strand.
AAGCTGGCCAACACTTCCACTTTAACTTTGAAACCCTGAGCAAAGAATGCAGCCACTTCACGTGGAACCTCTGACCTTCTGACCTCTGACCCACAGCACTGCAAGGTAAGACATCCATGCTGTGTTGAGTTGATATATTTGCGGTGATTTTTTTTACAGCAGAAACAGAGGATGAAGACAACACCTTTTGTGAAGATGAGTGACTATTACATTAATCTAGTATTAGAGTTTCTCTGTGTGGAGATGAGGAATTGATGGATGCAGGTGAGTTTGGGGTGCAGTTGAGTGTGATGAGGACAACCAACCTGTGCCCCAGGTTGTTCAGGGAAGAGAAATGATGGTCTGGGAGAACAAGAGCTGGATATCTGTGAGCTGAAGACATGCTCCAGTGAGCGCCAGAGCATCTTTCTAAACACCTGCTTTCGGTAGCCCATTTCCCTAAAGCCAATTCCTACTCTGAAATTGTCCTGGATGCTTAATGTTCACCAAATCATATTTGTATTACTTATTTAGACACTGACAGTTCCTCGATATTTGCCTTCTGACCAGCAGTTTGCTTGCTCCACCTCCAACCCAGCTGGTTGTGTAGGTACAACGACTGCCTCCTAGTTCTTCACTCTGACTCTTCACTCCTCCATAAGAGCACTGTGTGTCCACATGATGGTGTGGGTGCCATGGACACAGAATGGATTTTAGGCTTCGCCCTGTGATTTGATTTGTTTATTGAGATATTAGGAGATATGGTGCAAGCAGAGGCTTAAAATGTGCTTCCATGGTGGGGTTTGACTTCTTGAAATTCTGCCTTTGCCATCAACAGAAAAAACTTGGGCAGCCATTGCCCCCACCTGCCATTGGCCCCAGGCTGGGACTTGTGAAGCCTGGCCACCCCACCTAACCGTCTGATGCATGAGTGCAAAATAAATGCATGCTACTGAAATTTGTTTCTTTGAAACAAAAGCTCTTTTATAACGAGAATACCTTATTGACCTCTTTTTTTTTACTTTAGCTCGTGGCATCCCCTTCTTTTTCTCATACAAAAGATATTTTCTTATTTCTCTTTAGCTCAAAAAATCTTACTCATTCTTCACGTTACAGATCACATCTTTATCACCATCCTGAAAGCCATCTTAGCACTAAAATCCAAAGAAAATGCCTCTGACTGCATATTTTCTTTTCTCCCACAAAATTAATCCTTAGGCGTTTTCTTATTTGGCCATTAGACTGATACTATGGGATAAGCAGGACAGATAACATTAGATGAACTTGGTAAATTATGTGAAAATTAGTGCTCAGAGAAGTTTAGTAACTAAATCTTACTGTAACAACCTGTAAAGGACATGGATAGAGTCTCAGTCCAGCACTCAGAGTCCATGTTCTGTGTTCTCATAACACACTATGCACCATACCCAGTCAAATCACAAACTCCTACCAGGCTCAGTCTAAATACACTCACTGCTCATAATATTCAGCACAGGGCTTTGCACAGAGCAGATGTTCATTAGGTGCTCATTTGCTGAAATGACATGAATGAAAGTTAACTCAAGTCAGCAGCATGTTTTCAGCATCTCTGTGAATGTGGGCTTCTTCATTCATGCTCCTGTTGGCTGAACCTCCACTTCCTTCCTCCACACAGACTGTGCCCAACTTTCCCCTGAGGAAGAGTTGCTTCGGATTTCCATGAAATGGTATTATTACCAATGATGCAAGAAGCTGAAGGTCAGGTGGGTGGGTTTTGTCTACCTTCTTTCCATATTATAATAGCTACTTAGATTAATCATGAGTCACCATTGTGTGCTGACATTAATTTCTCATCTGAATTGTCCATACCCAGTGGGAGCTCAATAGATACTACGTGTTGGCTGACAGATGGACCAGGTGACTGATTATTTATCTGTGAAACCTGAATTTGGGGAGCTACAGAACCATGTTTCCTGTGATATTTGGGCCATAATAGAAAAATAACACTGATTGATGTCCCTACTCATTGATATTTTACTTATTCATGTCATTAAAATGATACATTTTGTCATTGGTTGCTTTTGTTTACAGCTTTACTGAGATGTGGTTAATAGACTGTAACTCTCACCCTTTTGAAGCGTGCTGTTCAGTGGTCTTTATTTAGTATATTCATACCTGTAGTAATTGGCAACTATTACCGCTGATTTCAGGATGTATCACCACATCTTAAAGAAACGACTTTAGCCATTTCTTAGCCATCACTCTCTGTCTCTTCCTCCCCTTTGCCTTTTGTCATCACTGACCTACTGTTTTCTCATTTTTGCTTCTGTATTCTGGACATTTCATATAAATGGAATCATACAACATGTGGCTTTTGAGACTAGTTTTCATTTCACATAATATTTTCCCGGATCATCCATATTGCGGCAGGCCTCGGTCATTCCTTCCCTTCCACGGTGGCTGGTATTACACGGTGTGATACACCAACCTGTGATTACACTCATCAGGTCATATACACATGGATCGTTGCACTTTGGTCTGCTGTAAATAATGCTGTTGTGAGCCTTCATGAGCAAGCTTTTGTGTGGATGTATGTTTTCATTTCTCTCAGGTGCATGCCTACAAGTAGAATTGCTGGGGCACATGGTAACACTGTGCTTAACATTTAGAGAGATGCTAAACTGTTTTCAAAGTAGTCGCACCATTTTACATTCTTACCAGCAATGCATGAGAGGTTCTAAGTTACCATTTTCTTTTGTTTCATTGACTTCTTCTGACAATCAAATGGTCTATGTGTTCAATATTCAACTAATTTAGCAGTCGCTTGTCTAAAAGCAATGCTGGTGAAAATAGACCATGTAATTCTCCAAGATCCAATTTGAACCTCATGGTGATGGTTACATTTACATACTTATGACTAGAGGATGGATGGATGGATGGATGAAAAAGATCAACATAACCTTTAAAATCCGGCACCTGCCTAGCTTTTTAGGTTCTGAATGCAATGCTCTTGAGATTTTGAAATAATCAATGCTGTATGAGGGGCATGGGAGTCTGATTACAGGAAACAGCTTTACCTTTATTTAGTGGTCACTGTCCCCCCAAAAAAAAATGCCAAGAAAAGCCATCAAAGTCATTTTGGTGGGTCTTTTGAGGTTCCAGATATTACTTTTAAAACTTGATTAAGTGGTCCTTTTTGATTACACTTCCCTGAGCATGCAGAAGAGTTGACACTTTTTCAAGTATGACATTTACCACTGTTTGTATATCATTGACTGAAAAATAAAAAGGGCTGGTAGCCAAAACTTCTGGGCACAAAAAGAGTAAAACATTTTTAGTATCCCTTGGTAGCTTCTTTGCTGGCAAATATTCTAGTAAATATACGAGTTGTAAGGCCCTCTGCTATATTTTGTATGTAAATCACATTTTTAGCTAATAACTTCTGTACATTCCTAAGAGTCAGAGTTTCACTTTCAACAGAAGTGAATACATTTCACAGTACAGGAGAAATTTCGTAGCAGTGTCAAATTCATGTTAGTTCAGTAAGAAGAAATTTGGCCATTGACGGTAAAAAGAAGAGAAAAGATATGTGTACAAAAAAAGCATATTTTAATGGTGAAAACTCAAGAAGGCGTCAAAAATCAGACATTCAAACATTCTTCAGGTGAGTCTACAGGCCTGACCATCCATCTGGTTCAATTCCTGAAATCTAAGCCAGCAAGAAGCTAATTGGGTGTTCATCCAGTGTAATTTCCCTTGCAAAAATTCTGAAGGATGCAATAACATTGGTAAAGTACACTGAGATTCATCAGGGTCACACTTTTCAGTGAACAACAGGAAATGTTAGAACTACTATGCTTGTAACTATTACTAGTACTATTCCCACCTTCCAGTTTTTCATTCCTGTGGAATGTCTTGTCTTTTGCCTCCTACCTTTCTGCCTCTTCTATTCATCTTTCTGTGAAGTGCTTCCTGTGATACGATTTAACTGAACAGAGTTTTTGATAAACATCATGGAACTCCTTCATTAACATGGAATTTATGTAAAAGGTTCTTCCTGAAATGGCTGACCCAATCTCCCGCTTAATAGAATGCAACTTCTTTTTTTTTTTTTTGCCTCTTTTTTTTTTTGGCAGGCACACAGAATGCAAAAGAAATGAGTTTTGCTGTATTTCCATGTCACATGAAGCATTCATTTCTATTCCTCACAGCTAGCAGCATTTTCTGTTCAATTAAAGGGAGAACAGCAGCTCACAAAGAAGGCAAAATTTCCTTCCAGAACTTGGAGAAGGAGCTTACAAATTGCTCCATCAAGCCCAGCAACAGCCTTGACAAGTTCTTCTTTACTCAGAGGGGGGGGAGGAAGGTAAGATTTGATATAATACTTTCTTTAAAATCCTGAGTGAATAAAGCAGTCTTGAGAGAAAGTTTCCAGATATAGATTACCTATAAAAAGAATAAAAGGGATAAACATTGAAGATTTTTCATCGCTGTAAACAAATAATTTGTGATCGCTCTACACTCAAACCACAAATAGGACCAAGAATTAGAAGTGCCCCTAGCTGACCAGCGTATGCGTATATCATTGGTCTGGGGTAATGAAGATTGCCTGATAAAGACCACAATATGACAGCTTTCCTTTTGCATTGGCTGCTGAACAGCCAGAAACGGTTTTCTGCGGCCGGCCAGCTATTGATCCAGCTCTCTCTTGTCAGTGATGCAGTTAATGGGAATTCCACAGGCAAATAAAAGCTACATTTTGTCTTCATTTTCATCTGAAATATGAGCTGGTCCTTTGTACTCTAGACAGTCATTTATTACTCATTTTCCCTTATTGATGTTTATGAGCTGAGGCATAAAATGATTCTCAAATGTAGTTTAATTGAGGCATCGGTTGACACTGTAACCATGATTACTGATGCGCCATCAGCAGCGTGGAGGCCATGAATCAAGGTTTGCTTTTCACTGCTCTTGGAGGCAGCACACGGCAGAGAGTATCCTTAGAAAGCAACTGGGCTGGAGCTAGAGAAATGTGTTGATTTATCTTCATAGGTAGCGAGAGGGAAAGCAATCTCCCAGTCCTCACTGGGCAGCCACATGGTGGCCAAGCATTCCTGGGCACCTGGCATCCGACGACTGGCTTTCCTAGGATGGGAACTTTCTTCTGAAATAGAATCCTTATTATTATTTTAAGGAATATTTTCAGCCTAATGGTTAACCTTAAAAATCACACGAGAAAGTGCCCCCAGACACAGCCAATACACAGCAAGACCAGGAGGCCCAGTCCCTCAATTCATTCGTAAAACGGTGAGAACAATCAATACTGGGAGAAGTATTTTTTATATGCAGTTATTAACTCATAAGCTACAGTATATCTCATCTCATTTCGACAACAGCTGAGGTCTCCATCTCCCCCTGGAGACCCCTGCAGGTCCCATTATGAGAATCATAAATAATATGTGCTAATGAGATATGAATTGATTATGTTGGGAAAGCTGACATTTTCATCCATCATTCTAAATGATATTTAAGAATGGATTACCAGCCAGTAATTCCTCTGATATGAGATTAAATAAAATAGCCGGCTGTTTCAGCAGGCTAGCTCAAGGAGATGGCAATAAATCTGTTCAATTACTGTATTACCAATCCGTTTTTCACTGCTAAGGATATTATTATTTCATTTAGACTTGTTCATGCATCATAGATTATTTTATTTCAGGCAGTCAATGGGAGAAACCGGAGCGTTTTATTCACTGAGCCGCGGTGCGTGGCTCTGCCCGAGTACAGTAAATGCCTCTCGGTGTGCCCCATACGCCCCGAGGAGAGGCCACCCAGCTGCCCCAGGGCTGAATGAGCAACGCACAAGACACATTTGAGAAAGGAGTATTTTGCTTCTAACCTAATGTTCTTTATTTATCTGAAAAGTCTCAACCGAAGGATACGGCCTAAGAAACTGATCGATTGAAACAAGATTATTAGATCCTCTAAGATGATTTGGTCTTCATCTCAATCCTGTAGTAGATTGAGAATTAGATCACAGGGACTATCCTTTGGCCTGGAAAATTAGATTAGCAGCCACGGCAATACAAAGGGTGGCCTTCTCCCCCTGTGCCAAACACACAAACCACACACACACTCTATTGACGAGCAGCATGGATTGGCAGGAAGCGCTTCCCCAGCCCTCCCAGCGTCACTCAGCGTTCCTGACAACCCTAATGAAGTTTTGTGAGTGCACTCAGGGATTGCCTACGAGAGCGAAATAAAAGAGGGACGAATTACCCTAAAACAAAGAGTTTATCAATTTATTCCATCATTCGTATAATCCCCCATTTATTAGTTGACTAAGGAAGACAAGGTCTGCTGAGGGCCACCCTGCTTTATGCTGTGGGACATGAGGGAGCCACACCTGCCGTCGACTCCTCCAACACCTCACCTGGGCAACTTCAGGTCCTCGCTGCTGGCCCTGGCCCCACGGCCTCGCCGGTGCCAGCCTGAGATGTGGAGCAGCCTCTGACCACTTCCCATGCACACAGATAGCAGGATCAGCCTCTTACCTCCTGCCATGGGGGTTCACAGTGACACAGGCATTACATGCCACCTGGGACACTGATGCACACACAGCCAGAGGTGTGAGGGAGTCAATGTTACAGGCAAAAGACCTTTAATGGGAGCTGGTGGCTAAATTCCTTTCTCTTCTTAATGCAGACAGACTGGTCTGAGGAGGCACTTTTACAAGCCTCACCAGCCAGTAGAACACTCAGTAACTGGACCCAGCAGAGGCCAGCATGGGGGATGGACAGGCATGTTTTGCCCCCTCCTCCCTTGCCTCACAACCCTTTCTTCTCACCCGTGTGCCTCAGGATTGCACCCCTGAAACAAGAAGTAGCTGCAGAGATTTTGGTCTGCCTCTGGTTTCTGCAAAACGCAGGCTAACGCGACGTGTGGCCCTGGCCAGCAGACCTCCGAGGTGGGCTGTGGAGCTGGGCTATTCCATGGAGCACCGGTTGCCGGTGGTGATAGGTGATGATGCCTCTATGAGGGTGTCTGAATATGAGGTAGCTGGTGGTTCTTGCATGGGATGAGTCACTGACAGCTGCAGGATAAGATTGTGGAATGAACTGACTGGTGACACACTTGAATGTCTTGGCAAGTGGAAACGTTCAGCCCAGAGTAGTCCAACCGCACTCAGACCTTCTGTGCAAGCAAGAGGCATTAAAGGAGAACGCCAGCTCCGGGAAGCATAGGAGGACGATTCTGAACATGCGGGCCAGGACCTCCCCGAAGGCGTGTGGAGGGACTGCAGAGGGAGGGAGTGTGTAGCCTTTTTAGCTTTCTACTCCAAGGAAAGCCCTGGGGTCTTGACACCTGAGACGGGGCAGGTAGAGGATATTAAATGCACAAATTCTTCTAAAGCATTTGAGTTAGAAGAAAGATGCTCCCCCTAAGATCCTGGCCACTTGTTTTGTTCCAGTAAGTGCATAAGTGACTGGCAGGATTGTGTGTTGATTTTATATAGAAGAGCAATGTTACACTGTACATAAAATACTAAAAATGGGAATTGTTTACTGGCATCTATGATTATTTGTTGCTCAGAATATTTACAATATATATTTTAATTTTGGTTTTATGTATGAGGAAAGTCAGGATCAGAAAAAAATCTTGCTCCAAACTCTTAAAGCAGAGCTGAAATTTATGCCACTTTTATTTTCTTCTTTCCTTTGTAAATTATTAATATTATTTCAAGAAATGGAATTACACTTTCTATTCCCAGTAAAGTCTTACCCAGTTGTTTTTATATAAGGATGACTAACAAACAAAGTATTTCACAAGTGGTAGTTGTATCTATATCTATTGGTTGAAAAAATATGGGAAAATTACAAAGAACTACAGCAAAATTGTTACAAATTAATATACATTTTATTAATCACAAAATTGTCACTATGTATTTGATGTATCATAATACATATGTGTGGAAAATGTATGTTTAGGTAGAGACAAGCACATTCTCAGAGTTATAAACCTGCTTGCGAAATTCTCCATTGCCAACAGGTTTTGAACAACCAATTTGGAATATTAGTTCTACCAAGGTATCTCTTTTTGCCTCTGAAACCCTGTAATGCTACCGGAATGGAGGTGTTCCCAGTGGGCAGGGGAGGGTCTCAGAGTGAGCTTCACTTCCTGGGCTATGGCAGGCCTTGCACCAGGCATGGTGTGTATATGGATAGTGAGGCTTCCATGCGTGGCCTCAAATCTGTATTCCTCCCTTTATTTACACCTTATGTGGCAAGATTTTGTGTTTTATTTCATGAAAAACTCCCAGTCTATTTCCACTCTGTGAAATCTGGGCTGGCCTTGGAGGGTATTTGGCTCATTCTAGAAACACAGGGGAATACGTGGTACCAAATCTTCACATACTGTCATGGTGAATTTTGTGTCAACTTGGCTAGACCCTAGTGCTCCACCTTTGTTTAGACACCAATCTAGATGCTGCTGTTAAGGTATTTGTTGGATGTGATTAACATTTAAAATCAGTAGACTTTGAGGAAAACAGACCCTGCTCCATAATGTGGGTGGGCCTCATTCATTCGGTTAAAGACTTTAAGAAAGAGACTGACCTGCCCTAGAGAGGAGGGGATTCTGCCTCCCAGAGCCTGTGGACTCAAGCCCACAACATCAAACCTTTCCAGAATGTCCAGCCTGCCAGTCGGCATTGTAAATTTCCTACTTGCCACCTCTATGATCATCTCAGCAAGTTGCTTAAAAGTCTCATCCCACTGGTTCCATTTTTATAAACAACTCTAGCTCCTACAGAACAAAATCACAAGATAAAAAATGCAATTCATGGGAAAATAATATCATCTGTGTGTCTGCGCTTCAGGGTCCCTCTATAAACCTGGAAAACTGATGAGCTGCCAGTGCTCAGGCTTGAGGGGGCCCTGGGAGTCTCTTCCTTGCCCTCCTTGGATCTCTGCCTTCACCGATCATGACTGGCCTGGCCTGCTGGAGGGGGAGGTGGCCCAGCCACCCTATCACCCACACATAGTCAGTTCACCTGTGGGTGTGTGACATGGACGTGAACCCAGCGGGGATCCCAAAGAACACCCAGCCAAGTGCACCCCACCAACCCAGGCCACAGCACAAAACCAGTTCAGCGGGGTCCCATCCTCATGGAGCTACATTTACATGGAAAATGATGTCAGTCAGCTGACATAATTTCTTTGTGATAGAAGCTTTGAAGGATATATCTGAGAAAGAGAATGATTGAAATAGAGGGAGCAGGGAAGGCCTCTCTAAGAGGTCTAAGAGGTGGTGCATTTGGGATAAAGCAGGCAGGAGTAAGTCGACCTTTCAAGGGGAGGAACTGCTTCTAGTCATTAGAAAATATCCTCCGAAGGCCCTGGGAGAGACCTAGTTTTGCGCAGTTGTGGGAGCAGAAGCCTGCATGCAGCCTTGCATCAACCACAAACCCTGACTTTTTGCAGAGTCATGGTATTTGTCATGGAACAATAATTCTTACTATATGTGAAAATAATATTATGTACACAAATAAGTTTTATGAACAATGGTTGAGACAATGCTAAATAGCTTTATTTTTCAACTGTAGGCTTTTCAGAGCCCAATGAATATGATGAATGACCAAGAATTACCTATTTTATAAATGAAACATGTTTCTTGGAGGTCCTAGAATTTGAGAAGTGATGAGCTAGGACTCTTTAGGTGTTTTTCTGCTTGAGTTGTGGTAGAAGCAGGAAGAAGTGTGTCTGAGTTTCAGGTAGGCAGATGTTGGGCAGATAAAGGTACACAAAGCTGGAGGAAAATTCCTGGTCTTGCCAGGTTGTTACGCACTTTTCTCTGACTTGCGTATGTTAAGAGGACCGTTGAGAAACTTCACAGGGTGCAGAGGAAAGTCTGAGAAGCCACAGGCTTTGGTTTATTTGCTGTCAATGGGACCAATGTAGGTGCTTAGAGGGAGAAAGGAATCAGGAAAAGGCACCAATATTTCAGATAAATAGGACAAAAAGAACCCTAATGCGAAACAAAAACATGTTATAGCTTCATACTGATCTTTGCAAATAGAAAGAAAAGATGTAGGCTAAAAAAAAAAAAAAGACAAGACGGGGGAGCAGTGGCTCACACCTGAATCCCCAGCTGGAGCGGGACGGATCATCTGAAGTCAAGAGTTGGAGACCAGCCTAGCTAACATGGTGAAACCTTGTCTCTACTAAAAATACAAAAATTAGCTGGGCATGGTGGCGGGTGTCTGTAATCCCAGCTACTTGGGAGGTTGAGGCAGGAGAATCACTTGAACCCGGGAGGTGGAGGTTGCCATGAACTGAGATTGCACCACTGCACTCCAGCCTGGGCAACAGTGAGACTCTGTCTCAAAAAAAAAAAAAAAAAAAAAAAAAAAAATTTCCTTCGCTTGAGAAGTCCGCATTCTGTATCTCCCTATGCTGGAGAAGTTCTTTTCTTGAGCCACCTCAGCTCTGGCCAGCTGCAGATTCCCTGCTCGCCCACCTGGAGGTGTGTCCTGTGCTTCCTTTCATGGTCATCTTTGGAATGTTCTCATCTTACTATGCAGTGTAATTAACTCCTCTTGTGGCATAACAGAAATCAGCAATACGTCCATTCAATGTCAAAATGGTCTCTTCAAATACTTACGATCCTCCCTGAATCCACCAAAAGGATTTAAGTACTTTTAATAAAAAGATTTGAACAATCTTCTAATAGGAATATTACTTTAAAGTAACCATGAAGGGGAGGGCTTCACCCTCATTCAATGGCCTTTCCATCCCCTTTCCCCGGGGCACATTGTCGACCATTCGAGTTAGCCCTGGGTAACTCTGGGACAAACCACGGAGGCGCACAGCAGGATGTGGGTGTCATTCTGCCTCCTCGTTCACTGAAACACAGCTGGAAGCTTTCTGTGTCGGGGACTTCGGCTTCCCCCAAACCACGGCACTGCGTCGTCCTCTTCCGTGCTGTAGACTTTACTCGACCAGCGGTGTCTCGCTCACTCATCCATACCAGGATCTTGGGAGAACAAAGAAATCGCCTCTTCAATAAAGAAAACTTCAGAGCAGACAGCAAACTAGTTTTGTCTGCCTCTATGCCCCTTTGGATATGCAGCAAAAATATTTTGTATTATTGGTAAAAGTATAAGAATTTTAAAAAAAGATGAATAATTTTTACCTAAATAATCCAAATGTGGTCATGTAATGTTGGTAGGTGCAAAGAAAAAGAAAAAAGCCTGGAGTTTATCCCATAGCTGCCTTGAGATATAGGAAATTTCTTATTCTGTAAAGTTGGTGTTACAGTGGGTTAAAAGGGGGGTAAATAGGGCATTTGATTTATTTATATTGGGCTTCAGACTCAAATAAACGTTACATACCTTCAGAGAGCATGAAATTATGCCATGCATGCAATGGGATAAAATAGCTTTGATTTAAATTGAGTGTGTATGGAGCATCTTGAGTATCAACAGTTTATAATATATCATTATCATTTTATACAGTTTATTAAGATAAGCAGAAATTCCAATAAATGTATCCTTTTACCCCCTGAAAAGTCAACCTGGGAGACAAATTTACAAACGAAACGCATAGAAAGTTGCTTGTTCTAGGAGAATGGGAAAGATCCTTTGTCCTACAGGAGAATCCTGCAATGAAGGCCTAAGACATTTCTTGAAGTCTGTACATAGAGACTGCCATAGTTTCTAACCTTTTGCTCATCAGTAAGAACCCCTCTCATCCTGGGACCTCCTCTCCCTTCTTGAGTCTAACATAATAGTGCATACGTGAGACATGATTAATAACAGAACTATTCTAGACTGAAGGCAGCCTGTCAGTTGTGGTAAGTGGGTTCACTTTGACAGTGGAGAAAGAAGGTAAGTTTTGTAGCTATTGTTCAGTGAAATGAATGTGGAAAGGAGATTTTACCAAACTTGGGTTTCTGAATCCAAAGCATCAAAGTAGTTTCTATAATTGTAGAGAGCTAAGAAGTAGTGGTAGTTAAGGGAGTGGTGAGTCTCACAATGTTAATAAATGTGATTGTTATTTTGGTGAAGCAAATATGTGTGTTCACCATACTCTAGGAGCCAGAATCCTAATGAGTTACAAGGCAATCTAATATGCAGCAATGAGCTCAACGATAGAGTACATGAGTCAGTGAAGAAAGGACCATAATTTTCATACAACCTTTCTCCAAAGTATCTGTGCTAAATAATCAACAAATCATTGATTTGTTGATGAAAATACATGGATTTTGTCTTATTATTATTATTTTTATTCTACTTTAAGTTCTGGGATACATGTGCAGAATGTGCAAGTTTGTTACATAGGTACACATGTACCATGCTGGTTTGCTGCACCCATCAACCCATCATTTAGGTTTTAGGCACTGTGTGCATTACGTATTTGTCCTGATTCTCTCCCTCCCTGTGTCCCCACCCAATGACAAGCTCCAGTGTGTGATGGTCCCCTCCCTGTGTCTATGTGTTCTCATTGTTCAACTCCCATCTATGAGGGAGAACATATGGTGTTTGGTTTTCTGTTCCTGTGTCAGTTTGCTGAGAATGATGGTTTCCAGCTTCATCCATGTCCCTGCAAAGGACATGAACTCATTCTTTTTATGGCTGTATGGTATTCCATGGTGTATATGTGCCACATTTTCTTTATCCAGTCTATCATTGATGGGCATTTGGGTTGGTCCCAAGTTTTTGCTATTGTAAAACATACATGTGCATGTGTCTTTATAGAATAATTTATAATCCTTTGGGTATATGCCCAGTAATGGGACACATATCTACAAATTGTATCTGGGAATGTCTGGACAAACACTAACTCCATGCTCAAAGATGACCACATGTACAAATATAAAAATAGGCACTGTGGACCCAAATATATCATTTTACATTGCCACAGCATTTGGGAAATTTAATCTTTCACATGATGGAATAATACAATGACACTTATAATCAAATTAATGGGTGATATTACTGAGTCCTCTTAATTTTGCACTATGAGGTATGGTTTGGCTGTGTCCCCACCCAAAACTCATCTTGAATTGCTATCTCCCCACAATTCCCATGTTTCATAATTGAATCATGGGAGCAGGTCTTTCCTGTGCTGGTCTTGTGATAGTGAGTAAGTCTCAGGAGATCTGATGGGTTTAAAAATGGGAGTTTCCCTGCACAAGCTCTCTCTTTGCCTGCTGCCATCCATATAAGATGTGACTTGCCCCTCTTACCTTCCACTGTGATTTTGGGGCCTCCCAGCCATGTGGAACTGTAAGTCCGATAAAGATCTTTCTTTTGTGAATTGCCCAGTCTCGGTTATATCTTTATCAGCAGCACAAAAATGGACTAATACAGGTGGATATTGTTATTGCTCACATTTAAAAGATGAAAATTACTGAGACTAAGCAAACGTTAGTCACTTTTCAAAGTCACACCTTTACTAGGTGTTGGAAATAAGGTCAAAACTTAAGTCTCTCTGACTCAAAAGTCTACAGCTTAACAACTGCTGACTGTAAATTCCTAGATCTGGGGAATCTCACTGCTTCCACTCAGTCTTATTCTCAGACTTTACCTTAATTCACCTCAAAATAAAATCGTTCAAATCAAAGCAAACCACAGTGAGTTCATTTTAAATCTTTTCAAATTGATTGTGCAAATCAATGCTGCCAAAGTGATTAAACACTTACTGTGTGCCAGGTACTCTGTTAGGTGCTGGAGGAAAGGAGATAAAAGGCGAGGTGCCCACCTTGGAAGAAATCAGCATAGAGGAAGAGCAACACCTGTGAAGAAGGAATCATCACACGTGAGCAGGGACCATCCCAACAGGTTCCCAAGGGAGAAGAAGGATGCCACAGTGTTAGTCTCCTCCCACCCCAGTGCGGGTGGCAATGGCTTTTCTGCCTCACATCGGTGGGGGTCACCAAGGTACAGAAGGGGAGAGAGTCGAGGAGGGACACTACAGACAAAAGGGGAATTATTTGTAAAGGGAAATTTTAGTGTATTCTGGAAATATCAATGTTCACTTGTAAAGGAAACATATGTACATGCTGAGGTTAGCATCATTTCTTTGCACTGTTGAGGCGATCCTGGGAAGCAAGGAGAAAATAAATATTAAATATCTTCTCTTGATCCCCTGCTCCATTTTAAGTTACCATTGTCTTGGTTATGAGGTTTAAGTCAAAGTTCATGTTTTTGCTTACAGATGTCCAGTCGCCCCAGTGCAACTTATTTAAAAGCTATTTTTCCTCCTTTGAATTGTTTTTTTATCTTTGTCAAAAATCTGTTGGGCATATTTGAATGGATCTATTTCTGGGCTTTCTATTCTGTTTCATTGATCTGTGTGTCCATCCTTTGGCCACGCAGTCTTGATTAATGCACCTAGAGAGCACACCTTACTATCAGAAGACTAATGCCTCTCACTTCATTCTGCCTCTGCAAAATGCTTTGGCCTGTTCAAGGGCCTTTTAATTTCTGTATAAATGTGTGAATAAACTTCCGTATATCTAAAAATTACATTGCTTGGATTGTAATGGAAGTTGCATTATGCTTATAGATTAATTTGGGGAGAATTGACATCTCTACTATGTGGAAACTGCCAATCTAGGAAAAACCAGTATTTCTTGCCATTTATTAAGGTCTTCTTTTATTTATTTGTTTTTTTGTCAGCATTAGTTTTGTAATTTTTAGGGTACAGATCCTGTCCATGGTTTTATAGATTTATACTTAAGCTGTTAATGTTCTTCAGAGGGCTTTTAAATAGAATAATGCTTTCAGTTCTGTGTCCACATGTTTGTTGTTAGTATATAGAAATGCAGTCAAGACTTTTGTGTTGAACTTGTATCTTCTAACCTTGCTGAATTCGCTCTTAGTTCTAGAAGGTTTGTCATAAATTTCTTAAAATTTTGGCGCATAGAAAATTATGTCTTATGCAAACTGAGTTGTATTTCTTTCTTTCCAATCTGTAGGCCATTTATTTATTTAGCTACGTCATGATGACTAAAGCTTCCAATACTCTGTTGAGTAGCAGTGATGAGAATTTATGTCATCGCCTTCTTCCTGATTTTAGAGGGAAAGCATTCAGTCTTCCACCTATAAGTATGAAGTTCACTGTAGGTTTTCCGTAGCTCTTCTCTATCAGGCTGCAGAATTCCCTTTTTTTTCCAGTATGCTGAATTTTGTTTTTAATCATAAATAGGTGAAGTTTGTCAAGTGCTTTCTTTTTTGCATCACTTGATACAGCTATGCTGTTTTTTCTTCCTTAGCTTTCTGATATGTTATATTGATTTTCAAGTATTGAACTAGCCTTGCATGCTTGGAATGAGTTCCATTAATTTGTGATGCACTGTACTTTGTGTACATCACTGGATTTAATCTGCCAATATTTTATTGAAGGGTTTTGTATCTAAGTTCATGAGACACACTTGTCTATGTTTTATTTTTTGGTATTTCATATATATATATATATTTCGGTATTCATTCTTCAGGAAGTCTTTAGTTACAAATCAATTTACTTAATGGTTATAAGACTATACCTGTAACCTTTTCTCTTTGAGTGAGATTTGGTAGCTTCTGGTTTATAAAGTATTGGTCACTTTCTCTAAGTTGTTGAATTTTAGAACCTAAAGTTCACACAGATCCCTTATTATTTTTTAATGGCTAAAAAATTGTAGTGATATTCTTTGTTCCATTCCTGATGTCAGTAATTTGTGTCTTTTCTCTCTTTGTCAGTATTGCCAGAGTTTAATTGATTGTTTTCCCAGAGAAACAGCTTTTTTTCCAATGATGTTCTCTGTTCAGTTTCATTAATTTCCGCTCTTATCTTCATTAATACCTTCTTTCTTCATGTTTGGATTCATTTTGCTCTTCTTTTTCCAGTTTTTCAAGAAGCAACTTAGATTGTTCATGTAAAATCTTTTCTCTTTTCTAGTGTCAGCACTTAGTATTATAGGTTTCTTTCTCAGCACTGTTATAAATGCTTTATATGCACTTGATATGTACAGTTTTTGTTTTCATAACTATACAAAATAGTTCGATGTATTTTTAAAAATGTATTTGAGCTTCCTCTTTGGTCTACAGGTTATGTAGAAGTGTGTTGTTTACTTTCCTTGTATTCAAAGATGTTTCCGTTGACTTTTAGTTATCCATCAGCAGTTTGCTTCACTATTGATAGGGGACTATTCTGGAGGATTTCAATTTTTTTAATTTATTAAGATTCGTTTTATGCTTGAGGATATGGTCTGTCCTGGGAAATGTTCCATGGGTGGTTAAAAAGGTTGTATATTCTCATTTTGTTGGTAGAGTTTCCTGTAAATGTCAAATAGTTCCTTGTGATGGATGGCATTGTTTCTCCATAGCTTGCTGATTTTTGGTCAAGTATTATAGTCCTATCAATTAATGAAAGTAGGTTGTTGAAGCTCCCAACTATAAAAGTGGGTTTATTTCTCTTTCATTTTAATTAGTATTTTCTTCATGTATATGGAAGCTCTGTTTTTGGTGCATACAAATTTAGGACTGCCGTGTTTTCTCAGTGGATTAATCCTTTTATCACTATGTAACACCTGCCTCTCTTGGATCCTAGTAATTTTCTTTGTTCTAAAGTCTATTTTTATCTGATATTAATATAATCACACCTTTTAATTAAAGTTTTGGTGATACAGGTTTTTGCATCATTTTACATGCTTAAAGCGAGTTTCTATAGATAGCATGTCATTGTTTCATGGTTTTTGTCTGCTCAGCCAATCTGTCTTTTGAGGTGTATTTAGGTCATTTACACTTAGAGTAACTGTCCTCATAAAGTAACAAAGTAATTGTCAGGGGATCAATTTGCCATTTTAGTATTTATTTTCTGTATGTACTCTCAGTTTCTTGTTCCTCTGTTTCTTTTTCTTCCTTTTATTTCCTGTGGGGGATACTTGAACATTTTCTTTAGAATTCTGGTGTTTTTTTTTTTTTTTTCTCCCCCAATACTGAGTCTTACTCTGTCACCCAGGTTGGAGTGCAGTGGCATGATCTTGGCTCACTGCAACATCTGCCTCCTAGGTTCGAGCTATTTTCCTGCCTCAGCTTCCCGAGTAGCAGGCATGTGCAACTGTACCCAGCTAAATTTTGTATTTTTAGTAGAAACAGGATTTCACCATGTTGGCCAAGCTGATCTGAAACTCCTAACCTCAAGTGATCTGTCTGCCTCAGCCTCTGAAAGTGCTGGGATTGTAGGCATGTACCACCACACCTGGCCTAGAATTCTATTTTGATTCATTTATAATGTGTGTGACTGTATTGTCTTATACAGTTTCATTTGTTGTTGCTCTAGATACTACAATATATATGTATCTTATCTCAGCCTATTAGTATCAGTGTTTTACCTTTTCAACTGAAGTATTGAAACTTTACTTTTAATTCAATACCTTACCTTGTCTACTTTTTAAACTTAACTTTTTTAAAAGTTTCCCCTGTGTACATTGAGCACCATAGCTAATGGTGTTATAATTTGTGCTTTGACAGTGAAATATGATTAAGAAATTCATGAGGAGAAGCATAGTTTATTATGTTAACTCCCATTTTCTACATTTCATTGTCCTTTTTTTCCTTTATGAAGTTCACAATCTGTGTCTGTTATTATTGACTTTCTATACATTTGTTTGCCGTTAGCTATTAAGTGTCAGCTTTCTAGAGACAAGTTAGCTTAATTTGCCTTCAACTGGAAATATCTTACCTTTTCCTTCATTCCTGAAGGATAGTTTTGTTAGCTATAAAATTCTTTCTTTCAGTACCTGTAAAATGTTGTGATACTTCTCACCTCCATGGTTTCTGATGAGAAACTCATGTTTATTAAGATGGTCTTCCTTTACAAATAATGTCATTTCTCTATAATTATTTTTTAAAGATTTTTTTTTTTTTTTTTTTTTTTAGATTTTGGAGCTTTAATTATCAGGCATTTTGTTTAGGATTTCTTTAAATTTATACTATTTGGAATATATTAAGCTTCTTGAATCTGTAGAGTTATGTCTTTCACCAAATTGGAGAAGTTTTCAGCCATTCCATATTATTATATAGAGTTTACCAAAATCATATAATTATTTCTTCAAATACACCTGTAGTTTTACAATTTCTTCTTTCCTGGGATTTCGATGATACAAATACTAGACCCTCTGCTATTGTCCCAAAAGTTCTTCACACTGTTTTCTCTTTTTGCAAGTTAATTTTTCTCCATTGTGCAAACTCTCATAATCTGTCTTCATGTTCACTGATTTCATCCTTTGTGATATCCATTGTGCTTTTTAGATCATCCAATTAATTCTTTATTTTGATTTTTATACTTTTTAGTTCTATAATTTTCAAGCACGTCTTTTTAAAAATTTACAAAATTGTATGTGTTTGTATATTATTTAATTTGTTTTGAGAAAATTTATTATAATATAATTGTTCAAACAATATTATATTAAACTTGTGATTTTATAATTAAATTTTTATCACTAAATTTTTATAATTTTATAATTAAATTATAATTAAATTACAATTTTATAATTAAAATTGAACAGTCAATTATAATAAAATTATAAATATATTTTAAAATTCTTCTCACATAACTCCAGCATTTAATCTATCTTAATGTTGAAGGAAGAGAGGTCAGTTGATTTTCTTTTCTCATTCAGGTTATATTTTTTCTGTTTACTTGTGTCATGAGTGATTTTTCAAAATCCTTAATACTTTACATACTATCTCAGGAAACCCTTGGTTCTATTTACATCTTCTATTTTTGCATGTACTTTATTTAGGTTTAGTATATGCATCCTGGCTTACTTTGCAATCCATAGTTTCAATGACAATTTAATTATATTTTGAGAGTCTTTTCAAAGTAAAGTCCAGAAACTCCCTGTTCTGCCTTCCTCTAGTCCACAGGTCTTCAGTTGGTCTGTTTTCCCTCCACCTTTCAGGGACCTTTTGTGGTTTTCTGTCAAGCTATTTATTCCAAGAGTATTTAGTCATATTTAGAGGGATGTCCAGGGAAAGTGAGTCTTTGCCATCAAACCTAGGCTTTCTAATTTTAAGTCTTGTATGCTTCTCCTTCCTCTTGGAGATATTTTTGTATCAGAGGTCAGCCAGCATTTATCACCTTGCAAATGGTCCTCAACTTTAAGAAAGAGAGACAATGAGTTGAAAATGCTTGTATTCTCCACTCCTCCACTCTAGAGTCAAAGGATGTTGAGGTCAAAGCATGGACACAAGCTCAGGTCTGCCTTGTAATCCACGTTCAAGGTGACTGGAAATAAGAAAATCAAATTCAACACATAACCCCAAAGAAGAGATGTAAGTGTTTGAGAGAGCCAAATGTTCCCCACAAATCCATCACGTTTTACTTTTATATAATCAGTGCTGTTCTCCTTGATAGAAAGGTTTGTAATTTTACCACATTATGAGAGTTAAAATACATACTTTTTAGCATTCTAAGGACAACAGGTTAAATCTAAAGGCAACAGATTAATCATATGAAGTAATAAAACTGAAACCACTATGAAATAGTGTCAGCTGGATGCTAAAAGTCAACATGTACAGGTAAGTAGAACTAAATCAATGGCAGAATTCTTAGTTATTAAAAATGCAGTTGATACTTGTGCAATGAGTCTAACTGGCAATGACGACCATAACAACATTTAGAAGGCAAGATCATTGATTATTTGTTAAAGTATTCTAACTACCCTAACAGCTACCATTTCATGTTTCTGAGAAACTTTTTCACAGCAAATTATTTTTACTTTACTTTGATTGTCATACAGCTTACCCCAAGACCTGTGGACTTGAGAGCACTTGATTTACGGTGGATAAATCATGCCCATTGCCCCAGGGTCAAAGCATCTTCATTCTCTTTTCCTGAGGTCAAGTGGCACATGACAAAAAGAGTTAAGGGTCCCAAAATAGACAAATGGGACCTAATCAAACTCCATAGCTTCTGCACAGCAAAAGAAACAGTCATTAGAGTGAATCGGCAACCAACAGAATGGGAAAAAATTTTTGCAGTCTACCCATCTGACAAAAGGGCTGATAACCAGAATCTACAAAAGAACTGAAACACATTTACAAGAATAAAACAAACAAGCCCATTCAAAAGTGGGCGAAGGATATGAATAGACACTTTACAAAAGAAGACATACATGAAGCCAACAAACATATGAAAAAATGCTCATCATCACTGGTCATTAGAGAAATGCAAATCAAAACTACATTGAGATACCATCTCACGCCAGTTAGAATGGCGATCATTAAAAAATCTTGGAGACAACAGATGCTGGAGAGGATGAGGTGGAAATAGGGAGCGCTTTTACACTGTTGGTGGGGAGTGTAAATTAGTTCAACCATTGTGGAAGACGTTGTGGCGATTCCTCAAGGACCTAGAAATAGAAATTTCATTTGATCCAGCAATCCCATTACTGGGGTATATATCCAAAAGACTATAAATCGTTCTACTATAAGGACACATGCACACGAATGTTCATTGCAGCACAGTTTACAATAGCAAAGACCTGGGAACCAACCCAAATGCCCATTAATGATAGACTGGAGAGAGGAAAATGTGGCACATATACACCATGGAATACTATGCAGCCATCAAAAACGATGAGTTCGTGTCCTTTGTAGGGACATGGATGAACCTGGAAACCATCATTCTCAGCAAACTGACACAAGAACAGAAAATCAAACACCGCATGTCTCTCACTCTATAGGCGGGTGTTGAACAATGGGAACACATGGACACAGGGAGGGGAGTATCACACACTGGGGTGTCTGGGGGAAAAAGGGGAGGGATAGTGGGGGGGGGTGGGGGGAGTTGGGGGAGGGGATAGCATGGGGAGAAATGCCAGATATAGGTGATGGGGGAGGAAGGCAGCACAATCACACTGCCATGTGTGTACCTATGCAACAATCTTCCATGTTCTTCACATGTACCCCCAAACCTAAAATGCAAAAAAAAACAAAAGAGTTAAGGGTCCCTTGGGACGGCCTTCTTGTCTGGGAGAATAGTCATTTTTAGCCTGGAATCTATCAGAACTCGTTCAAATACAGGTAATTCCTGAGGTTAGGAAGAATCACAGACATCTAAACCCCAATCACCTGAGAGACAACAAGAGGAAAAAGAAAACTCAAGGTCACAAACCCTCAGTGCCTTTGATTAGAAGTTAATATGGACTTCAAAATTAAATATTGGTTGTTCAGGCTTAAGAACATGGAAAATTTCATGAATATTACATACTCTTAATTAAAATTATAAATAAGACTAGGTGACTTATTCTAGACCCACATATAAATGAATAAAATTGATTTTTAATATTATAATATTACTGTAAGACATGTTACATATTCACATGGCTCATGATTTCATGTGCTATTCCAAGCATATGAATATGCAGCTAGCAGATAACAAGAAAAAAAAAAAACTTAAGCTACATGTAAATAAAAATAAGGAGCATAAATTAAGTGATAAACGTGGATCAAAGTTCCTCTAAGAATTATTTCTTCCAAGTATTTTTTAAACTGAAGAGGAGCACCATTTGTTTAATTTTTATTGAAATTTTATATATTTAACGCATATAGAATGAGGTTTTGATATACATAGACATAGTGGACCAATTATTGCAGTCAAGCTAATTAACATATCCATTTCTTCACATAGTTATCATTCCTTTTTATTCTGAGAACACTTAAGCTCTATTCTTTTAGCAAATTTCAAGTACATAATATGTGTGGGCCATCTAATACTTGTGAAAATTTCTATATTCTCAAATTTGTCAAACCATATTCACCTTTTATCTTAAACTCTGAAGGTAATTTTTTTTACTTCTAGTTTAAGCTGGCTTTAAAATTATGTAAATCATGTCCCTTTTCATTTAATGAACATCAATATTCCAGATTTTGTATTTTTTATTTTGAAGCTGTAGCTTTGGAATAACCAAGATTTTTGAAAACTTGAACTTCACACAACACAATGTTCTCTCTTCAAAACTCTACAGACTAGCACATCTAAAAAATAGAAAAAAACTCAAAATTTTCCTTGCACTTGGTAAGTCAGTACTCATCCATCAACCCTAGGTAATTGAAGAGGTGTTGCCACTGAATGGCTTAGGCACTCCAACCTAATTGGGACTGTGTATTTCCTCTGTTTATAAATTAATGTGGGTAAAACTAGACAAGTGAAAGTGTTACCAACTGTAAGAATGCTAGAAGACTACTCCTAGACCAGAAGCACTGAAGAGAACACACAGGTTTGGACAATTTAGTCTACAATACATGTGGTTCTGAATCTTCTGAGTGTACCGAAATTGAGCTTGAACTGGTAAATACTGGGATACACCAGATGTAAATTTGTCCCAGTGAAACAATGAATATAAAGCTTGAAAAAGTCTCGTTTGAAAAATATACAGAAAACATAGGAAATCAGAAACACAATCAAATCAAATATTCATAAATGTCCAAGTATCAGAACCAGACTAAATGTGTTTGCAGAAGCAATGACAGAAATATGTCTGATGAAATTAAACGTCCTTGCTTTGTTTCCTATTTTAGAGGGAAGGCATTAAATGCTTCATTGTTAAGTATAATGTTAGTAATAAACCTCCTGTAATGAAAGTATGTGACTTTTTATATATTGCTGAATTCTAATTGGTAATCTTTTGTCAAGGATTTCTGCATCTATATTCACAAACATTATAGGTTATTAGTCCCTAGTTTTATTTTCTTTTTTGTATTGTCTGTTTATTTGGTATCAGGGTAATATTGGCTTCATAAAATGAAATAAGAATGCTCCCATCTCTTCTATTTCTTGGTTGAGATTATGTAGAATTGAAATTGAATTCTCCTGTGAAGCCATATTAGTCTGGAGATTTCTCTTCTGAGAGTTTTTAAATTCTAAATTTATTTTTTTCTAATAATTATAGGACTATTCAAATAATTTTATATTGGGTGAGTTTATATTAGTTGGTGTTTATTGAGGAACTTATCCATGTCACCTAAGCAGGTGAATGTATGTGTAGAGTAGGTTATTATCTTTTTGATGTCTGCATGATCTGTAGTGATGTCTCTTATTTCATCCTTGATGTTGGTAATTTGTCTTCTTTCTTAGTTTTTTTGTCAATATTGTCGAGAAAACTGTCAATTCTTTGATTTTCTTCAAATAACCAATTTTTAAAACTTGTTTTTCTGTTTTTGGTTTCATTTATTTCTGGTCTTATCTTTATTACTCATTTCCTTTTAATTTGCACTTGTTTTACTTTTCATTTTCTAAGCTCATGAAGTGGAAACTTAGTCTATTTGATTTTTTCTCCCTCTGTCTTTAATGTAAGCATTTAGTTCTATAAATTTCTCTCTCAGCAATTTTTCAGCTTTGTACCACAAATTTTGACATTTTTTTCACTCTAAGTTCAATATATTTTTTATTTCCTTTGAAACTCACTTTTTGACCCATGGGTTATTTAGAAACATGCTCTTTAGTTTCAAAATATTTGAAGATTTTACTGTTATCTATTACCAGTTTGATTTTATGGTGATAATGAACATACATTCTGTGCTCATACTCTATATGATTTCAATTTTATAATTTGTTGACTTTTGTTTTCTGTCTACTGGTTTTTATGTTTCATCTGTATAAGTGAATTAAAGAAATCTTCATCTCTGTGTGCCTTTGTCTTTTCTCCTTTGTAATATATTTTTCTTAAATATTTCCGTGATGTAATGTAAGAAACATTTGATATGGTGTTGCAGTTCTTGCCTCAACTGCCAAACATAATTTAGAAAACTCAAAAGGAAAATGAATATTTATCATTTATCCATATTTTTACTCTTTTCTTTGTTCTTTCTTTATTCCTGGTATTTCAAAATTCCTTCTTTTATCCTCCTTTTTTTTTTTTTTTTTGTATAGAGAACTCCCTTCAGCTATTTTTTTTTGTAGGGTAGGGATACTAACCATCCATTTTTCAGTTTTCCTTCAACTGAGAGTGCCTTGATCCCCCTCAATACTGGAACATACTCTTACCGGATATAGAATTCTATGTTGATAATTATTTTCTTCCAGCATTTAAAACTGTTGCCTTCCTGGTTTCTTATGAGAAATTCCCTGTCACATGAATGTTTTCCTTCTGCATGAGGTGTTAGTGCTCTTCTTCCTGTTCCTTTGATGTTTTTTTCTTTGTGTTTAATTTTCAGCTGTTTTACTAAGATGTGTCTTGGTGTAGATTCATTTAGTTGGTTGATTATGCTTCTTGGGTTTTGGCCAGTTTCTTAAATCTGTTGTTCCATGCCTTTTACCAAATTTGTTAAATTTTCAGACTTTTTTACTTCAAATGTTTTTCAATTTTACCTTCCTTTTTTTTTCTCTTTCTAGAGCAGGAATTTTAGATTTTTGTGTGTATGATAACACCATAGGTCTTGAGATTCTTTGTTTTCAGTCTACTTTTCTCTCTGTTGTTCAGTTTGAATACTTTTTATTGTTTTCAGTTCACTGTTTGTTTGCTTTGCTGTTTAGAAAATTCATTGACTTTCATTTCTTTAATTAGACTTTTATAGTTTTTAGTTTTAAAATTTCTATTTGGTTCTTCTTTATATCATTCACTTCTGGGCTGAGGCTTTCCTTTTTTTTTCATTTGTTTCCAGCATGTGCATAATTGCTTGTTGCAGCATTTTTATGATGACTGATTTAAAATCTTTGTCAGATAATTCTAGCATTTTGGTATTCTTTGTATTGGCATCTACTGATGGAATTTTTCATTCAGTATGTGTGCATGTGCGTGTAAGTATATGTGTGTTTATGTGTGTACATGCATGTATATGTGTGTAGGTGTATGTGTGTGTATCTGTGTATGCATTTCTATGTGTGTGCATTTGTGTTTATGTGTGTATGTGTGTGTGTATGTGCATGCATGTTTTATGCATGGGTGTATGTGTGTGCATGTGTGTCTATGTGTGTATGCCTGTGTGCATGTGCATCTCTGTGTATATGTGTAGGTGTGTGTGTATGTATGCCTATGTGCATGTGCATCTGCGTGCATGTGTGTACGTGCATGTGTGTACATGCATGTGTTCGTGTACATGAGTGTGTGTACATGCCTGTGTGTATATGTGTGCATGGGTGTATGTGTGCATGTGTGTGCACATGTGTACGTGTGTATGTGTGTACATGTGTGTGTGTGTGCACATGTGTGTAGTGTGTGTATGTGTGTATATGCATGTGTGTGTGTGTATCTGTACTCTTTTAGTGCATCCAGATAATTCTCTGGAAACTCATCTGGTAAACATGTGGCCCAGCCAACTCCCTGCTGTGCTGCTCCTGAACAAAATTCTGTGGCCCTGTGATGTGTTTTTGCTGTGTCCCCACCCAAATCTCATGCTGCAGCTCCCATAATTCCTGAGTGTTGGGAGGGACCTGGTGGGGAGATAATTCAATCCTAGGGGCATGTCTTTCCCATGCTCTTCTTGTGATAGTAAGTCTCACGAGGTAGCTACTTCCTCCTGTGTGAGCCAGCAATCTTACCACGTTGGCACTCTGAGAGAAGATGCTTGGGCTGAATTTTGCAAAGAGAAAGTTGCCACTGTTATCAGAGATTTCTGTCTCTAATATCACAGATGACAGAAATGAGCACCAGTGACTCCACCTTATTTAAACTATGGCCCCTTTGCAGTTCCCTGAAATACACGAGCCCCTGAGGTTGGACTCACAGTCAATGGCTGGGCTACTCCTTGATCTTGCTGAGTAGTGGCTCAGAGTCAAATTTGTTTTGATTTATACAACTTAAATAATTATTCTCATGTGTTGTACATCATTGCCTATGCCTTATCACCGCTCTGTCTAGGACCTGTCTAACCAAGGGAGCTTGTGGGGTGAGATGTGAGGTCATGAGATGCTGAGGTCCCTGCACCCAGTCCCTGCAGCCTCTTGCCTCCCTCATCTCTGTGTGTTGTTGACCAAGACAGTGGTTCCATAGTCACTGCCAAGTTTCCTGTTTCATTGACAGGAATAGTGTCCCTTGATGAACAGAGCTTCCCAGCAGCCCAGGGTAAGCTAAAGGATGAAGGTGCTCTGGGTGTGTCTCTGCAGCTCCGTTCTTGTGCCCTGAGATATGTTTTAGTGAGCTCACTTTAGCCCCCTGGTGATAGAAGGGAACATCAACACTGAAGGTTAGAAACACCAACCGCTAGAGGTGGTACTGAACTTCTACTAATGTTGGTTGATGCATTTGTTTCTTACCCATAACTTGTAAAATCTCTATCTTCAGATTAATACATGGAAACTAATGATGCCATTTATATTTTAATTAAAAGATTTAAGATCTGAAAGTGTTATATTGATTCTAAATGTTTAAAGCTGTTGGAGGGCCTCACTCTTTGAGTCTTTCCACTGATACTGGTGTGTGACCAGCGATGGAACCCAGGAGGCCTGTACCCCCTGGGCAGGGATACAGACCACCAAGGGGCTCATTTGCTCATGTTCGGGGCTGGGTGGGAGGGAGGAGAAAGGAGACTTTCAAATGTCTCCATAAATAACATTATTCTTTTGCTACCACTTCCTGTGCTTTTCATTAAAACCCAAAACCTTTTGTTTATCTATTTAAACAAAAAAAGGAAAAGAAAATCTGGGCTCTGATTATAACATGCTCTACCTACTTCCAGCCTGCACGTCACTTATTGTCACTTTGGGGTAAACTGGAGGTAAATTAAAGTGCACACACTCACGAACACAGAGAAATGTGGGGGTAAAACACAGCCAAGTGCACAATGACCCAGCCTTTATTCTGAGCTCCTGTTTCTGTCAGTGGCAACACAGGGATGACAGTCATGTGTGTGCTTGACACCCGCTATAAACTCCTGTCTTCCTTTACTGCTGTTTCTGTAAACACGTATGAATCATAATTCTCTTGCACCTTAAGCTGAGCAAGAGTTGCTTTTCTTGGAGCCTGGCCAGCTGCTGATGGAAATCCACTCCCTGTGCAGAGATGTGTTGTTCCTGCCCTCAGCATGGCCTGTGGCTCCAGACAAGCCACTTCTCCCTTGGGCATCCATGGGGGTTCATTTTTCCTCATGAGAGACTGGGAGATTGTCATTAGGAATGTGGAAAAATAGAAAATATTGCAACAATCCAGGCTTCTTTATTCATTCAGTAATAATTGAGCACCTGCCATGTGCAATACAATTCTGGAGTCTGGGGACACCTTACAGGGCAGGTCACACAAAGACTTCCACCTGCTGGAGCTCACGTTCCAGGAGTAGAAGAGCAGCTACAATTAATAAACATGATGAGTAAGGCATATACCATGTCAGAAAGTGAAAAGTTCATGCAGAGCAAGATACGAGACATCAGGAGTTGATCAGGAAGCGGGAGCGGGTTTTTTAACAGCCGTGTTGAGGATGTAGCCCTGATTCTCTCCATTATTCCAGACCCAGGAAGAGCCACATTTTGTCTACTGCTTTCCAAGCTGTTTATACGGGTAGTGGGGCGAGGCAGGTCTTCTTGTTCTATCTTTTTCACACTATCGTTGGATTTCTCTTTCTCCATACTTCACCTTTATAGGATTAAGTGCTCTCCCATAAGGCTAATTGAAAGAGGAAATCTGCCCCCCCCAAAATAGAAAGGAATTCTCCTTTTCACACAGGTAATCCAGGGAATGGTCACAAATCCATCTTGGACATTCCTCTACTAGTTTTTGAAATGTGCCCTAATGGAAAAGACCAAGTGTTTTCTCTTGAGAATGAATAAATGTCAGGTCAAAGGAGCTGGAAGATTATGGAGCTGTTTATCATGTGGACAGTGCAGAAGTGGACCAGAAAGTGTTCTCCCCAGACAGGCACCATACAGCCCAATGGGCCATCCCATGCCTTTGTTGACCTTCTTCCTAGGAA
This sequence comes from Ateles fusciceps, assembly GCA_036589455.1. Lineage (NCBI taxonomy): Eukaryota > Metazoa > Chordata > Mammalia > Primates > Atelidae > Ateles > Ateles fusciceps. The sequence goes on from JAZHEH010002639.1 coordinate 4,876,334, forward strand.
GCATGGCGAATGCGACCAGCAGCCAACGATGGCACCTGCTGATGGACACGGGCTGATTCAAATAATTAGCTGCAAACATTCAGAATTAGTTCTACAGATTTAACTCATTCTTGAAAATTTCCACAAGCAGAATCCAGAATGTTTATAGCCTTTTTAGTCTATCATGTTCATTTTGCCATTATATTTTCCTTAAAGTTGATTGTTTCTTTATGGGAAATAATCTGAAGTGCAAACTATTCTTTATCAAACTTTATATGGTTTTTCCCTTCACCAATCAACTCTCGAATTGTAGAACAGCCTTCTTGAGAAATGATTTAAATTTACCTTCTAGATTCATTTTGCTTATTGTTGAAAGATAGTTCATTGGCTTTATAAAGTATACTTGTCCTCCTTAAATGAGGTCTCTCTCTACTTTCCTACTAGTTTTTGTGAAAGACATGTGAAGCCCTTCATATTTGTTCTATTAATTAGTTGCTATTCTTTAGTATGTATGTTCTGTTGCATTTACTGGTCCATCTTAAATATATTGTAATCATTTTCACTCAATACTTTTTACTATGTCCCTCTTGATCCACTCTATGTATTGTAATTCTACCCAAACTTACAAACCAGGTTAAGTCTAACATATTCCACAAAACTTTGTTTGACAATTGCAAAACCCATTGACTCATATATGAAACCAATATTCATTTAATGTCTAGTAAATTCCAGATACTATTGAGATACTTGGTTTAGAGCATCTAGTAAACCAAAGAGAAACACTTGTCCTCGTGGTAATTTTTAACTTAGAAGAATTTACACTTGTTCACAAATAACACCATATTTTATATTTTATAACTATTAAACAATTTTTAAATAAATATAGGCATTTAATTATAGTTTTGCCTGCATACATACAAGGTTTCCAAGTATAATCATGTTTTGGTTTGAAATAAATCATATTTATACCCTACATGTTTTCCAAGACAAAAGTTACTAAGTTAATTACTTATTAATCTTAACCCTTTTTGTATGCTCAAGATTACAATTAGCTGTAGTAGAACTTTCAAGCTCTTAGAAGTATAGAAGAGGAATTTACAACTCCTTTGGTTTATGGATAAGGAAAATAAAATCTTTCAACTTACTTATAATGCCAGCTAGTTTATAGTGGCTACAATGCTAAATGTAAAGTTACTCATTGAATCTTTTTTTTCTCTAAAAATTGAAGATAATACCCTTTAAAAATAAAATAACAAAATGTGTATATAAGTCATGTATAGAAATTGTCAACCCTAAGTAGTAAGTTACAATGAGAGCAGAAAATTCTAGAATATGCAAGTTTCAATAAAGGTGATGATGTCTATTCTTGGGAGATTATTACTACATTGAGAGCATCTGTATGCACGCATGTGTGTATGTGGAGTCTGAAAATTTTAATATACTCACTATACTCACTATGGAATGAAAATGTGTGGGTTGATAAAAACAGCTCTGAAAAAAATTACTTCTGGAAAAGTGATTATCAAAAAAATTATTTCTCAATGTGTTTCCCACACTATTCAGATAAGAAGGGATCCTGACCTGAGGATTCTGGAATTTGGTGTCTTTGACAAGTTCACTCTCAAAGTATAACTGGACACATGGCATCTCCTCTCTCTCTTTTTCCCATTGATCTCTAACTGCATTAATTATAACTATAGATATCAAAAGTAATGAGATAAAGTTATACCATAGAGCTTTTAATGTTTATTTCTTACTTGTGAGCTTCAGGTAATTTAACTATCTGCATTTTCCATTATGAGTATTTATTCCTTTTATATTTATTCAAATATGTTAGCTTAAAAAAATAATTCTGTAACAAATTTCCCCTTAAAATTTGTTTCAAGCACTGAATTAGCTACTAAGAATAAAAGATTAACATAACAAAATCTCTGTTCCACTGACTTTATTATCTAGTAGGGAAAATACAAAAACAGATATAAACAAAGAGATGTTTAGGATTACATAATTCTCTACCTAGATACATAGACTCACAAAGATGGCATGGTAAACTATTGTATTTCAATAACAAATATGAAATAATGTAATATTCTATGCAATAAAATAGTGCACTGAGTGGTCCATTTGTTCTCTAAAACTATGCAGTTGTGCTGATGCATATCATAAGTCTGAAAAATATGGATTTTTAAACCAAAAATCCCAGTGTAAAAATTTATCTTAGAGACATAATCAGTGATCTTTAAAATATATAATATATATTGAATCACAGCAATATTTAGTAAAATATAAAAACTATGAATCTGCTAAGTATCTAAGTGGGATTGTTTTACCATAGCAATTATGTACTCTAAGGCAGTCATTAAAAATCATTTAATAGAAATATGTTGATTAATCCATGAAAATGTTCCGGATATATTGCATGATTTTAAAAGTTTATAAAATAATATTTTTCTTTAAAAAAAATAACAGTATTTTTAAAGAAAAAAGGTTATTGTTGTACTCTTCTCTTTCTAAGCATGTGTTATTCTTGAGTTTCAAAGTAAAATCACATGATCTTATCAATTGATACACAATAAGCATTTGAAAAAATCAACATCTATTTGTAATAAAAACTCTCAGAAGGAAGGAATAGAGGGAGAATTGATGACATTTACAAAAAGCCTATAGCTAACACCCTAGTTAATCAGAAGATTTAATGCTTTCCCTTGCAGCTGGGTAAAGGACAAGGATGTCCCCTGTAGCCACTGCTACTCAACATAGTGCCAGCGCTTCTATTCACGGCAACAGGACAACAAAAATAAACCCTTTTTGCAGTTGTCGTGATTGTCTACTTAAAACAATTCCAAAGATCTATGCAAAAAACTCTCAGAACCAATAAAGTAATTTTGTAAGGTTGCAAGATACAAGATAAACATACAAAAATTATTTGCACTTCTATATTTAGCAGTGAACATGAGGACATAAAGTTAAAAATAAAATAACATTTATAATCAGTCAAAAAAAGAGAAATGTGGCAATGATGTTTTTCACTTAAAAAAAACACAAAATATTTGGGTTTTCTTTCCTCACCCCCTGCCTGCCCCATCAACCAATTATATAATACTAGCCAGATCTTTCTTAGTCAGTTAAGGTTGCTATGACAAAGTATAGATGGGTAGTTTGTAGACAACAGAGACTTGTTTCTCACACTTCTGGAATCTGGAAGTCTAAAATCAGGGTGCCAACATAGTTGGGTTCTGCTGAGGGCCATCTTCGAGGCTGCAAACTGCCGACCTCTTGTGTCCTCACATGGCTGAAAGAGAAAGAGCTAGCTCTGGTTCTCTTCTTGCAAGGACACTAATATCATCACGAGGGCCCTACCCTCATGGCCTAATCACTTCCCAAAGACCCCATCTCCTAATGCCTTCCTGTTGGGCGTTAGGACTTGAACATACGGATTTTGGGGGGAATGCAGGTATGCATTCCACAACAGTGGTTTACAATTCAGTTCGGTTCTGACTTTGCCTCCCTGTAGTTTGCATCAGATCCCATCAGATCCCACAATTAAAGGTTCAGCCCTATAAGACTTGCCCAACTGTAATTCCCAGGCCTCCCATACTTCTGACCAAACATCTATAAATCAAAGGTTCCTGCAACATTTCCCCTGGGTTCTATAATTTGCTAGAATGGCCCACAGGCCTCAAGAAAACAGTGAACTTATAGGTTTATTATAATAAAACTCACAAAGATGCATAAAGCAAGGTGTGGGGAGGGCTGAGGAGCTTCCATGCCCTCTCTGGACATGCTACCCTCCCAGCACCTGGATGTGCTCACCACCCTGGAAGACCTCTGAACCCTGTTGTTTAATTTTTTTAATAGAGGTTCTATTACATAGGCATGATTAATTAAATCATTGGTTACTAGCAATTACTCAATCTCCAGCCTCTCTCCTTTCCCTGGAGGTTCAACGTTGGAGCTGAAAGTCCCAACCCTCTAATCACAGCTTGGTCTTTTTGGTGACCAGCTCTCGAGAGGCTCCCAGGCACCAGTAATTTAATTAGCATCCAAAAATATCTCTCTCATATCACTCCAGAGATTCCAAAATTTTAAGAGCTGTGTGTAGAGAACTGAGTATAAAGAACAAATACTTTAACAAAAAAGGCTTTTATCACTGAGGAAATTTTAAGAGTTTTAGGAGTTCTGTACCAGGTACTAGGGAAAGGACCAAATATATATATTTTGTATTATAGCACAATATCACAAGTATAAATCCAATACAATGTATGTAAAATTTGTATGCTGAAAACTAAAAAAATAAAAATAAATGGAAAAACATTCTGTGTTCATGGATTAGAGAATTCAAAATAGCAAATGTCAATTCTTTCCAAATTGATACACAAATTCAACAAAATTCCTATCAAAATTTTAAAAATAATGTTTGTACATGTAAATATCTTTGAAGAAAATTTGTACAGAAAGAGGAACTAGAGTAGCTAACGCAATTTTGAAAAGTTCAGTGGGACCAGTCAGATTTAAAAATTGCCATACAAATAACTGCCATGAAGACAAAGTGGTGGGTAATGAAGCTCTCTGGAGCAAACCCATAGGCAGAGTCTTGCAAAGTGAGTGGCGGTCCCTGAGGGAAGCAGTTCCACGAAGGTCCTGAGAGGAGTTTAGAGAACACCAGAAGAGGACCCCCTACCTGGGACTTGATGGTAAGCTTGTATTGAGGTTGGCCATGCAAGACGAGCCTGGAGACTGTGGTTTTCAGGTAACGGTAAGGATTGTGGATTTTGTATTTGGTGCAAGCCGCAGACATCCAGGTGTCGTGAGTTTTACTCTACCACATGTCTTGGGAACAGCTTGGCTGTTATACTGAATGGATTGGAGTGAGGTGAGCATGGAAGGAGGGATTGCACCTGGGGTCTAGGTGTGATATGGGGCGATGGTCTCATGGGAAAGACAGCCTAGTGGGTAACAACAGTTGTCAGTGGGGTTCCAAGGAACAAGTGTATGATGCTATGCAAACTTATGTCAGGTTAATCTAAATTACATTGGAGATTAGGAAATGGCTTTCCTGCATGCATGATGTTTAATCTGAGAGCTGAATGATGAGCCACAATTAGCTACACAGAGATAGAAACAGCCAGTCTAGTGGATATAAGACTGAGAAACTGAATGGTTCTTTCAAAGAATTGAGTAAAGGGTTGCGTGGGTGAAATATCTAAAACAAAGAGGGAAAGACAGGCCATGAGTTTTCAAGGGAACCTAAAGCCAGATCTTACAGTTTTTTGCTGACATGCTAAGGCATACAGACATTGTCCTAGGGGCAAAGGCAAGCTACTGGGTGGCCGTGGGCAGGGTGGCCGTGTCACGTTTGATCCCGAGGGATCACTCCAGCTGCTGCATGCAGAATGGAGTGCAGAGAGGCAGGAGATATTCAGGAGAACCAAGGAGGGGTTTCCTTTAGCTTGAGTGAGGGGGCTGCCTCGGACTGGTCATGGTGGCTGAATGGAGGTCGGTGGTCAGAATTCAGAGAGAAGCAGACAGCAGAATCAGTGGTATTCTATGATTGAGGCAGATGTAAAGAAATGGACACCCTGTGTCCACAAAGGCTTCTGCACAGTGTGGCACTGTGGCAGGGAGTATTCTTTGTAGGAAATGTTTCTGTCCATGGCAGCTTCAGTGACATCTCCCCCGCCCCCCCCCCCCGCACAGCCCTATATTTTTCTGAATCTCTCCTCAAAAGACAGCAGCTTCAGAAAACGATTTAACTTTTCTGAAATGATGAGATGAACTCATTAACTGTCCAGATATCACACATGGTGGTATGTGATATTTTAGCATGAGACTGAGAGTGTTAAATAATTGGTTATTTCCTTGGAGTGACCTAAGTCTGTCAGGTGGACGATAGGCATGAACATGCCAAATACTGTGTCTGATGTTGACATACATGTAATTCTGGGTAGGAAAGATAATACACCTTCTGTACTCTGACAGGGAAGCCTCACTGGTGACATGCCATGATAATTTTCATCCTATGGCACCTGAAAATGTGTGCCTGGTCATCTGTTCCTCTTTCGTTAATTAAAGCCCAGAAACACCACTGTCAGGGCTGTGCCAGAGCAGTAGAGACCACAGCAAACACCCCCGACATGGGCACCGGGAGCTATCGGCTTTTCACTTTTGTGGTTTTACTTGGTAGAAACAGGGTAGGCTGCTTGACCTTTTATTTTATTCCGAGGGGAAGACTTTCTAGGTCCCTAGAGAGAGGAGCATTATCTAATCAAAAAGCCAAACAGAATTCAAGCAGGCAGGCAAGACTAGCCCTTCAAAATGCTGATTCATCCACCTTCCTGTCCAGAAGGGTGGTGGGTGATGGTCAAGGTGGCCAGATCAGGCCACTGCATCGTGGGCTTTCTCTCATGCACTGGGAGGCCAGGGGGCTCCAGGTCAAGGTCAAGGCAGAGGTCAGGGAGCGGCCGTGCCCGTTCCATCGCACTGCCTTTCAATCTCCCTGGTCGGTGGATAGAGATCTTCAGCTCTTAGCCCCACCAGTCTCTTCACTGCACAATCAACTGACAAGCACAAGTAATTTCCTGCTGTGATCGCTTCAGCGATATCCTGAAAAGAGAAGAAAATAAAAAGGGGGGAAAACTACAGCAAACAAAAATATCCCTTAAGTGCACTGCCTAGAAACAGAGAGAAGAGATTTTAGTTAACACATGTTAAATGCTTTCAGCTACCATTCCTTTCAAATTGGAAATTATTTATTTATTCTTTCTAATTCTCAAAAGCATTTGCTCTCCCAGATTGCACATGTGTGACCTATTAACTCTTTTCTGCTTTACTTTTATTTCTCAGAGCAGAAAAATGAGTGCATGTTTTCCGTTTTTATTCAACTCAGAAACCTCTAGCCATTTAACATTGACTGACAAATTAATGAATGAAACTGGATAAATGAGTAAAAGGCCATTCTCTGTAATAGAGCTTTGAGCTTAGACTCTGTGTTGAGTCACCCATTTTTTTCCCCCATTAAGTTGTACTTTCAGCTGAGAGTGTGATATCAGAAGAAACAATAGCTTATTTCTGTTTTTCCACCTTCCCCTCGTTTCCATGGGTGTTTGGTGGTGGGGAATGAGGTGGCCTCCATATTTAAATTGTGGGTTTATTTGGAAAGGATGAACAACACAAGAGACTTTTTGTTACATTGCCTCTGGTCTTCCGTAACATTACTGTGCAAGGTGGCACATTCAAGATTATCCACCCAGTGGTAGCACAGGTTTTCCTGAGCGTGCTGTGGAAAGAGTGCGGTGCTGCCTCTGTGTGTTCTGCTGCCTCCTGGGTTCACAATGAAGTAGGTACCTTGTCCCTATTTAGTGACAATTAAACTGAGGTTTAGCAAGTTTAGGAGAATTGCTCAACAGCACACTGATTTTGATTCTAGTCCACCACGGATATTTAATTCGTGTCTGGTTTCATCACGGTCTAACTCTTACACGGTGAGCGTCCTTGCAGCCAGACCTCACCCTGAAGTATGGACTGCTGCGAGGCCAGTTTAACAAGAGAACCCGGGGCACCTTACCCCAACTACAGCCACCAAAAACCTAGACAACCAGAACCTAAAACAAATATATCAGCGCGGGGGATTTTCATGCCACGGGCGTGGAAAACAAAGATGATTCCTATAACCTGAACTTTTTCCGTGATTTATAAAACCACCAGCAACGCCACCACCACCTTCTGAAGGCTGTGTTTATTTGCTGTGTTCTCTCCTTGTTTGCTGTAGGATATCTATGTGTCTGAAGCCTCTAAAATCAATTTTGGCATACAGAAGAAAACAAAAGCAGCCACCATGTACTGTACAGCTAGCTGGGACATCCTGGGTGTGAATAATAACAACAGTAAACCCGCAGAAACCACAGGGAATGAGAGGAGGAATGAGAGGCCAGGACTCATGTACGGGACAGCACCAAGGGTCACACGGGACAGGGGAAGCCTCCGAGTCAGTCTACAATACCCAATGCCCTCACACGCTTTCAAAACCAGGGTAATTCGGAGAGACAACAAAGACTTGGTGAAAAAATATCTGTCGCCCGAGTTTGGTAACTCCCAGACTCTAGAAGGGGGGGAAAAAATACTTAGAACATAAAATAATGTCCAGGCTGAGGTGCTTGAAGGATGAGAGACATTTCATCAATTAACACAATAATGACATTTTATTTTTATAGAACGTAAGATCTCATTTTTAACCATCATTTAAAATGCTACCAAAAAAATAATAATAGCATATAAAAATATATACATATCTCAAAAAATCAAGCCATTGTTGTCTATGGATTTTATAAAAATACAATAGGTCTTATTTTTTATCCGATAAACACCTCTTTCCACAAGGCACAGAATCACCCTCGTGAATCAGTGCAATATCCACAATAGAGCACAGATCTTATTGCCACTTGCTTGGAAGAAAACTAGAATATAATTATAAAAAAGTTAGAGCTGATGTCAAAATTCTATTTTAATTTGCAGAAAATTTAGGACTTTGAGCCTCTTTCTATATATAACATATTGAGTGGTTATTTGAAATAGAATATTCAATTCAGTTAATCAGTTTGCAAAAATCAAGGGGTTAGTGTGCCTCAGAGGACCAGCTCGCCCCCAATAGGCAAGGAAGCTGATGCCTGAATTATTAGTAAGTCCTCGAGACCAAACAGCCTACAGGTGGAATTTTTTTTTTTAAGACAGAGTTTTGCTCCTGTTGCCCAAGGCTGGAGTGTAATGGCGTGGTCTCAGCTCACTGCAACCTCTGGCTCCCTGGTTTAAGTGATTCTCCTTCCTCAGCCTCACGAGTAGCTGGGATTACAGGCATGCGCCACCACACCCTGCTAAGTTTGTAGTTTTAGTTGAGATGGGGTTTCTCCATGTTCGTCAGGCTGGTCTCAAATGCCTGACCTCAGGTTATCCGCCTGGCTGGGCCTCCCAAAGTGCTGGGATTATAGGCCTGAGCCACCGTGCTTGGCCTACAGGTGGAATCTGAATCAGAGTCTCCTGGCTCCCAGTTCAGAGAAATGTTGTCCACCCACCTGCCCTTGGCTAAAAGTGATTTGACCTGCTGGTTGTCTCCCTGGGATCATTTTCTTGTTTACGCGGAGATGGAGGCAGATACTGGTCAGATATTTTTGGGGTGGAAAAGGACACTTCCATGGCTAATAGAGAATCACATTCTACTGTGCAAATTAGCAACAAAGAAGGAAAAGGCGGCCTAAGAATTCAGCTCTGAAAACAGGATTGAAATGTGGTCAAACAGCAGAGGGCTTTTTTTTTGGTTTTGGTTTTGTTTGTTTTTAATGGGTCCACTCTGATCGCCCGAATCTGACTGTGTACCTTCTATTTTTGCCTTCATAAACTAATCAACAGTATTCCCTTGTTTCTGACTAAACCAGATCCTTGACTGACAGTTTCTAAAGAACTTGAAAAGTTCCTTTGTTGAAACCATGTTGGGGGTTTGTGAATATGAATAAAGAAATTGCACAGAGTAAAAATAGGGTCATTGATATTTCTCAGGAGGGCAGGGTGGTATTTCTGCCAATGTCCCTGATTAGCGGGCTTCATTGTTACACGTTTATTAACTCAGATGAAATCAATATATTCACCAAGACCCAAGGGTTTTCTTGGACATTGTTCCTCGAAGCGCTATTGTGTTTATATCAGGGCAAAGTGGGGCATCTTCTAATGTAACATTCAGTCATGATGGATCAAATTACCTTTTATTTAAGAAAAATCAAAATTCCCCTTTTGGACATTTAGTGAATGACAGGCTTGACCTTTCCCGGTTTGTTTTCGAGTTCATTGTACTCAGGATCCTGCTGGCATTGGAAAATATATTTCCTTTTTCCTCTCACAACCTAATCTGACCTCCGTAGGATGAAATTGAGACAATACAAGTTCAGAAGGCTTCTGTTGTGCAATCCAGAATTCAGAATCTGTCCAGAACAATACTCACAGGTATGATATCTAATGAGAATTTGTGTTATTCTTTGTGACCTAACTTCATCATTCACATTAGAATTATCATCATGCAAAATTTTCATCATCAAATCATTAAAAACATTAAATATTTTACAATTCTAATTTTTAGAGTTAGATGAAACACCTGCCACTTTCATTTTGTTTGCTGTTGGCTTCTTACCTTAAAAGACTTATTTTTATAGTGCTTTGACTCTGGTTTGTAGTAGTATTACACAGAAGTATGGAAGCTCTTTGATATGTATTTTACCTCTTGGTTTTAACATGCATTTGTTTTTCCTGGGACTCCAATTTCACACAAGCCTTACTGTGCTCTCCCTTCTCACTCACACATATGATCATTTCCTCCCACTATGCTTCCAGCAGGTGTCATTGAAACAGAAGTTTGTTAGAGCTGTTTCCCCCACAGAACACATGTTTTGGGCTTGATTATAGAGAGACTCACAGAAAGATTTTGATGGAAAAAATTAGGACATTATCATTTTGCATATTTGGATAGTATGCAATGATACATATTTTCAATCTTGGAATGAGTTGTAATCAACACAATATGTACTTCCTTTCAGCTAGGCAATGTGTGACAGGTTCTCATGTAAATTTGTTGACACTGTAAATGGTAAATGTCAACAAATTCCAGATAAAGTCAGCTAAATAAGCTAGCATAAGCAATGCAGCGTACACAAATCAAAGGTTGTGATTGTAAGGTGGTAGATATTGATGCTGTAGTGACTCATAAACACGCACCTGCTCTTGATGTGCAAATGGTAGGAAGCAGGGTGGGACATGTCATCTCCCCAGTTTATTCTAACACTAAGGCCTGGAGAAGCTCTTTGAGGGCACGTAAGTCAACTTCTAATTTTACAGATGAAGACAAAGATTCCAAATGGGACTGTGACTTAGCTCAGGCTTGACTCATTAGAAATGGATCTGAAGCCAGAAACAGCTCTAAATGATTCTGAATTCAATGTTTGTTCCAAGGCTCCAACACACTTTTGGTATGAAAATATAAAAATTAACAATATAAGAAAACAAAGTATAAAACATCACGTGTAATAATAAAAGTTGCTTTAACATATGGCAAATTTGTTCGTTTTTAGACAATATACATATTTGTGTTAATGTGGATGAGATTTATTTTGTTCAGTTTCCAAGTTGCAATTTTTATTTGGACCCAAATAAAAAATTATCAGAAGAGATTCACCAGCCCCTTTGGGGAAGGCTGAGGTGAGCAGAGCACACAGGCATGTGGAAACACCATTCCAAAGGCCTTACAACATGGTAACAGGAATGAATAAAATCTAGAGATATCAATATAACTCAATGTTTAAAAAACATATATGGTTGGCCGGGTGCGGTGGCTCATTCCTGTAATCACAGCACTTTGGGAGGCTGAGGTAGGCAGATCACCTGAGGTCAGGAGTTTGAGACCAGCCTGCCCAACATGGCAAAACCCCGTCTCTACTAAAAATACCAAAAATTAACCAGGCATGGTGGTGGGCGCCTGTTATACCAGCTACTTGGGAGTCTGAGGCAGGAGAATCGCTTGAACCCAGGAGACAGAGGTTGCAGTGAGCCGAGATCACACCACTGCACTCCAGCCTGGGTGACAAGAGTAAAACTCTGTCTCAAAAAAAAAAATTATACTTGAAGTAATATTTCTTTACAAAGCTCTAATTTGGCAAAATAATGCTTTCAATGTCTGTATAAATGGATAGAGTCATGCTTTGTAGGTACAGCAAGTCAAATCTTCAAATATAATTTTTCTCAGAGTCCTAAGAGATGATGCAGCTTCAGCCTGTTTCTCTTGGGACACTTGCTGTGGACACCTAACCACCATACTGGAAGGAAGCCCAGGCTTCCCCGAGGAGAAACTCATGTGGGAAGGAACTGCCAGGCAGCACCACTGTGTATCTTAGGGTTGGATGTTCCAGCTCATTTGAGTCACCCCAGCTAAAGCCATTGGAAGCCAAGACAAATCCTCCCAACAGAGCCCTGTTCACTCTGATTTTAAAGTCATTGGTGAATATATTTTATGTTCCTAATCCTGTTTTCATGATTGGAATACCAAGTATTAGAAATATAATTAATTTTCATATTTAAATTTTTATACAAATAATAGAAAAAACATATATTCTTTTTAAACATAAAATTTACTGCAGAAACAACTGGCAAAAAGGAGAAAAAAATTCATACGTTTGCAAATTTTGTGTTTTTTTTCACCTGTCGATAAGCACTAATCATTACTTGTTTTTAACTATCAATATACCTATAAAGATCCATTTATAGAAAGAAAAGTTGTATATTATGATCCTAAAATTTTGTATGATGAAGAATTGAATTCTAATTAAGAGTTACAGTATAATTACAATTTGAACCAATCAATAGGGAATATTTAATGTTAGTTAGTTTGTGCAATCTAACGAACGTCCATATTTTCATGGACCCACTCCTGAAACGATTTCTGTGATTTACAAATTCTAGAGAGAAAGTTTTCCATCTCATAAGATCATTTCAGCCCATCATACCTGTATTCATAATTCCATGTGGTCTCTCTGTCTATACTCTTCTTAGAGTCATGATCCCATTAGTTTGCTACTTGTTGCAAATGTAAATATTTTATGTCCTTTACTTTTAGAAACAACAAACACTTCTTCAAATGCAGCAATTTTGCCTGTCCTAAGGACACGGGAGAATGTGAGGAAGCCAGGGTTATTGCGCTGTCCTGTTCCCACACTCAGTGGATTGGGTAAATGAAGAAGAAAAGGAGTAAAGTCTGTGCCGACTGGTTTCTGGTCATTTTTATATATTACCCAGTTCTTACGTGAATTGAGTGATGCCCTTTGTAATGCAAGTCAAATACTTCATGCATTCATGATTTATATTATACTAAATAAAATAAATATTAGGCATGTAGAATTCCCAAATTCACCCATTCAATAAATACTTATTAAGCACTATTCTTATCAGGCATATCTCTGATCATCGGGTGTGTCATCCTTTTTTTGTGTGTTTGTATTTTTAGAAACCAGGTCTTGCTCTGTTGCACAGGCTGAACTCAAACTCCTGGACTCAAGCGATCCTCCTGTTTCTGTCTCCTGAGTAGCTGGGATTAGAGGTGCACGTCATCATGCCCAGCTCTTAAGGATGCCATCTTGAATAAGACCGTGAGGTTCCTGCTTTCACGGAACTTACGCTGTAGTAATTTTACTGGGAGGAGTTTTAGCCTTTAGAATTCATGCACAGCAAAGGGATGCTATCCTTGAATAGGAGTTCTAGAATTAATTTCATTGCCAATTTTCTTCTAATTAATACAAATCTTTTGCCAACCAAATTTATCATTTCTTCAATTCCCTCATGTAACAGGGTGGTAGGTTTAATAAAAATAATCACTTTAGTTTAAAAGGTTTTCAGGTTTTTCTATCTGACTTTGAGGTTCCCTATCTGCGAATTTGCATGAGAGTTTTAAAATAATAATTAAACTCTTTGAAAACTCACCTTGCAAATATGAATTATGGGTAATATGTTTATGAATACAACAAATATTTTTAATTGAAGTATTAGTTAAAAAGTACACAACACTGGTAAATATTAGAAATACATGTTGTTTTCCATTCAACTTAGACTCTACCTACTTGCCTTCAATGGTGGTTTATACCTTTCCTTATTGTCTATAAAGTAAATGATTTAAATATGGTATCCTTCTTAACTTTCTTTCAAGTTTATGCACTTAGTTAAGCAAGTACCTATACATATTACAATTCTATTGTCCCGATTTTTTTTTCCGTGGTTTTGCACTAGCATGGAGTCGTTTCATTTATACCTAGAAAACATTTGGGAAATATTACATTCTCTCTAAGGACCCCCATGGGGTTTTTAGACTAAAGTTCTCTTGGATGCTTACTCAATTAGCTTGGCAGGTAACATCACAGATTTCAGGGTTAGAGAAAGGTGAGAACTAGGACGCTTTTAGCATAGGGTGGAGCAGGAGCGATTCTTCCACATCCCTTTATATCTGCCCGATTTGGACTGAAATATATAATAATGAGGACCGTGTCATAACCAATAATCTACCTGTCCTTCTCATCTCTTGACATTATTTAACAGCGTTTAAAAATGATCCAATTTATTAATGTGTTATCCAGGGCTATTTTGAAGAGTATGTGCAGAGGGGTAGTTCAACAATGCATTGAAAAGATATATTGTCATTTCTCTACCCATACCTCACTGAGAATGGTTCATGCCCTCACCCCCTTAAAAACTGTGGGGGAGGGGGGGACAGAAAGATTCAGATTCACCAGTAGGATACCAAATGAAAGAGAGAGAAAGAAAGATGGTTTCCTTAATCATTTCTGACTTTAAAAAGGAATGAGTGTTAGTGGTTACATTTTTTAAAAATTAAATTATATATCTGAGCTAGAAGGAGTTGTGATTATTTTTAAGTAATCATTAACAACTAGTAGGGATCAATAGGTTTAGATGACTGTAAGCCTTGGTCCATAAATTAGATACATGCTCCTCTACAGTAAGCTTCAATTAGAATTATAACCTTCCCAGAGAAGAAGGTAGAGAGATCAAGAAAGCCAAATGGATTTCAATTTCCAGACTGGCCGAATTCACTCTCTTTTCTCAGCAGTCACACACATATAAGCAGAATGCGTTAGGACAGCATGCTTCTCTTAGGGAAGTGAAAGCTCATTTTCCCCACTCTAGGAAAAGCAACATTTTAAAAAACAGTTTTAAAAGGGTACAATATGCAACATCTCCCCAGGGAATAAGATGAATCTCACTAGGACAGGCCCAGCTGCCACCTGTGGCAGAGCTAATCAAAGCCTAGACACCCCTAATTCCTGTGTGCAATGCACTTTGACAGTGCTGAGTGCCTTCAAGTCTAGACACCCCTAATTCCTGTGTGCAATACACTTTGACAGTGCTGAGTGTCTTCAAGTCTAGACACCCCCTAATTCCTCTGTGCAATGCACTTTGACAGTGCTGAGTGCCTTCAAGTCTAGACACCCCTAATTCCTGTGTGCAATACACTTTGACAGTGCTGAGTGTCTTCAAGTCTAGACACCCCTAATTCCTGTGTGCAGTGCACTTTGACGGTGCTGCGTGTCTTCAAGTGTAGACACCCCTAATTCCTGTGTGCAGTGCACTTTGATGGTGCTGAGTGTCTTCAAGTCTAGACACCCCTAATTCCTGTGTGCAGTGCACTTTAATGGTGCTGAGTGTCTTCAAGTCTAGACACCCCTAATTCCTGTGTGCAATGCACTTTGACGGTGCTGAGTGTCTTCGAGTGTAGACACCCCTAATTCCTGTGTGCAGTGCACTTTGATGGTGCTGAGTGTCTTCAAGTCTAGACACCCCCTAATTCCTGTGTGCAATACACTTTGACGGTGCTGAGTGCCTTCAAGTCTAGACACCCCTAATTCCTGTGTGCAATGCACTTTGACGGTGCTGTCTTGAGTCTAGACACCCCTAATTCCTGTGTGCAATGCACTTTGACGGTGCTGAGTGTCTTTGAGTTCCAGACATCCCTAATTCCTGTGTGCAATGCACTTTAAGGGTGCTGTCTTCGAGTCTAGACACCCCTAATTCCTGTGTGCAGTGCACTTTAACGGTGCTGAGTGTCTTCGAGTCTAGACACCCCTAATTCCTGTGTGCAGTGCACTTTGGTGGTGCTGAATGTCTTCAGGTGGGTGTCAGTTTGACTGAAATTTGAATTCAATAATTAGTAGAATACACAATTATGGAAAGAAAAATATATATATATTTAAATCTATACCTTAATATTTACCTAATACTTAATATACCCTCTATCCATATACTGAGAATGATTGTTTAAAATTTTATATCTGATTTAATTGGAAATCTAACACTTAGACAAAATTTGCAATGGATATTTCTCTTGTAACTGTTGCCAAGGGTGATATTGCATTAGCAAATTAAGGGTTACATAAAAGATATTTATAATTATTACTATACCACTTAGTGAGTAATGACAAAATAATATTATTTATATCTAAGCAGCATTGGATACATGCAAAAGCAACTAACTTATTGGGTTAAGATAATTAATGCAGATAGACTACATTAGTGATTTTCATTTAAAACTGTTAATATTTTAATTTACCATTCAAATGTTTAAGCATTTGTTATATTATATACCTACTATATGCTTCC